>CM060904.1:999818095-1002304551 GCA_030737815.1 Allium fistulosum | reverse complement strand
ACCCATCGTATAAAGAAGTTATGCTAAAATCAACTTATTTCAAATTGATTTTAATTAAATTGATTTCTAGGCGTTTAGAGCCCATACGATCAAACGACAAGTCCGATCGCTACGAAACTTGAAATCTTAAAATAATTCACCTTTATAGATCCGATGAAACTAGTTTCGTCGAAATCCGAGTTAGTGGCCGAAATGGCTATTTTCATGTTAATTAAATAAATTAATATTAAATTAATAAAATCAAATTTTCAATTTCAATTCCATCATTAACAAATTTTATCATTTTTGATTTCTTAAACAATTACAATACTTTAAACAATTTAGATATCAATTCAAAGGTTATTAATTTACCAATTACAGTGTTTAATTTCAATTTCAGTAAATTCATAAATTATCAATTGAAATTCCAATAAATCCATTTACTTGATTTTAAATCCTGTTATTCAATCAATTGTCATCTCAAGAGTACAATTAACATTGGTTTATATCCTAATACATTAAAAATTTCCATTTCATCTTCCTTTCACTTTTCGTTATAATTAATTTCATTTAATTGCACTAATTTCAACTATTACAATTTAAATTCCAATAAATTGATACATCTTGATTTCCATTCTTTTTAATTCAACTAATTGTCATAATATGAATAAAATTAACATTATTTCCAAATATTAATTTAATTTGCATTAACATAATATTTAATTACATTTATTGAAATTTATTTCCAATTTAAATTGACATGTTAAATAAATAGGTAACATACAATAATTGTTACCGTTAACTTTTAGTCACATTAAGCTTTTATTACTTACAAATCAATGTTACCATTTATTTTCATAATACTAATTTCATTCAATTTCCATTAACTATCTATTATTTACTTGGTTAATTCAATATTTCATTTATTCAATTATCTTTAATTTACAACCAAGTATAGCATTTTTATTATTTCAATTAATTGGAATTTCATTCAATTTATCAAAAATTTACTTTAATTAACATTGTTGCATTTCATTTTAGTATTCATTTCATTATTACATTACAACTTTTTATTTCTTCCAATATTAAATAACAAGATTCATTAAATTAAGAAATTTAATTATCGAAAATTTACGGGTTGTTACAATGATTATTTTCTTGGTGTGGTGTGTGAGTTTTTTTGTTTCTTGCTTTTATTTGTCTTTGAATAAAGAAAGAAATAGGTCCACTATAAAAACCTAGTTTTATTTGCAAAAAAAATATCTTAGGGCGGTCGAGTAGATTCCTATTCCTCCAGCTACATTGGTAACACCCACTGCCCCGCCAACTGATGCAATACCATGTGCTATCTAATTTCCTAAGTTATGCAAGGACTTTCTCAATATAGGAGGGAAGACATACTCTGGAACTAAAGGATATTCAAAAGCTAAATCTTGGGTTGTAACTACGAGAAGATATCTAGAGAGCTTGGTTGGGATGATCAGCAAAGAAAAAGAATAGCAGCTTGGCACCTCATGGAAGAAGCCTTGAATTGGTGGAACTTTGTGACTGATGAGCACCCTAGAAGGATATTCTCTTGGGATGAATTCAAGGATGGATTTGAGATGAGATTCATGTCTAGAGTGGAGGTTAGCTTGCAATTGGAAAAGTTCATTCAGCTGAGACAAGTAGATTCTACCCATAAGGAGTACATAGCTAAGTTTACCAAATTATCTAAATTCGGGATGAACCTAATAGACACACCTATGAAAACTGCCATGAAGTTCGTGAAGGGCTTAAATTCCCTGCTAAGAGATATTCTGTTGACCCAAGTACCTATTGGGGCCACATATGAGATGTTGGTATAAATGGAAATGCTGCACGTGGCCAATGAGGAAGATAAGGGAATAGAGAAGGAGAAGTCTGCACCGACCCAAAAGCAAGGAGGGTCCAAGAAGGGGAGCTTTTTGGCAAATAAGAATTTGAAGGGGTAGTTTAAGAAGGATGGGAAGGTGGGTAAGAAATGCAAAAAAGGGTCCTGAAGCTAAAGATTGTAGGGTGAGTTTGTGGAAGGAAACCTTTAAAGGGAGGTGCTTTTACTGCCACAAGGAAGGCAATTACAAGAATCGATGTTCCAAAATGGATAAGGAAGGATCAAGCGGACATGCCTACGCTATTGAAACTGTCCCTATTGTCAATAAGCCACCAAGAGACCAAGGAAAAGCAGCTCTAGAAGGTATGTCTCTTATTTTTGGGGTTACTATATCTAGGGACATCACATTCCTTTATAGCTAGGGATGTAGTAAATTTCTTAAACCTTCAAATCCATATGGTCAACAACCCAATAGAGGTTTCCAATCCTATAGGGGGTTCGATTCATCTTTCTCTTATTTGCAAAGACCTAGTGTTAGACATATGCAACGTTGATTTCATATGTACTACGTACATTCTAAATTTCAAGGGATATGGGCTTATCTTGGGTATGGATTGGTTGTCCGTATGACTAAGGAATTGTGGAGGTCATGACTTGGAAGTTCTTTTTATACCCAAAGATTTAGTTAATTTAAGCCATTTATACTCACTAAGTCTATCTGTTGTTATAGAGCCATCATCTGTACCCATAGTTTGTGAATTTCTTGATGTCTTCGAGGGGGTCTCAGGTTTCCCACCCCATAAGGAGATTGATTTTCGAATCAATTTAGAGAAAGATGCATTGCCCATCGCTCTGCCTTTGAGACATACGGCCCCCAAAGATAGAAGGAACTGGATAAGCAAATCTCATAGCTATTGAAGAAAGGATTCATCCATAGGAGTACTTCTGAATGGGGTGCCCCTGTTGTTTTTGCTACTAAGGTAGATAGTTCTTTGAGACTTTGCGTCGATTATAGAGAGTTGAACAAGTTTATAAGGAAGAATGGGTACCCTTTACCTAGAATAGATGACTTGTTTGACCAACTTGTAGGAGCTAAAGTCTTTTCCCAATTAGACTTAGCAACGAGATTCCCTCAGTTTAGGATTGCAGAGGAAAGCAAGCTGAAGAACCGCATTCTATAATCCAAATGGGCTCTATAATTGGGAAGTAATGCCTTTTGGACTGATGAATGCCCCAATATACTTTGTTGATTTGATGAGTGTATAAAGGGCAACTTAATAAACTTGTCATGGTGTTTGTTGATGATATCTTGGTTTTCTCCAAAGGCAAGAAGGAGCATGAGAACAACCTTAGGGAGGTATTGGTCACCTTGAGAAGAAACCGACTCAATACCAAGTTTTCTAAATGCCATATTTGGAAAAATGAAGTTAGGTTCCTTGGGCATATCGTTTCGAAACAAGGATTGACTGTGGACCCTGCTAAAGTGAAAGCTGTCCAAGGATAGAAGACTATTAGTAATGCATCAGAGGTTTGGAGTTTTCAAGATTGGCAAGCTACTATAGGATTTTCATCAAGAACTTTGCAAAAATAGCAGCCCCTTTAACCCAATTGATTAAGAAGAATCTAGTTTGTGTTTAGGATGATAGATGAACGAAGGCATTTGACTAACTTAAGGAGTCATTGACTAGTGCACATGTGCTCACTATTCCAAATGGAACCAAGTCGTTTACGGTTTTCACGGATGCATATGCCACAGGATTAGGAGCGGTTCTTATGCAAGAATGGAAAGTATTTGCCTATGCTAGTAGACAACTGAAGGACCATGAGAAGAGGTATCCAGTGCATGATTTGGAATTGGCAACCATGGTCTTTGCCTTAATGATGTGGAGGCATTATCTCTTGGGGTAAAGTTTTTGAGTTATTCACTGACCATAAATCACTCAAATACCTATTTTCCCAAAAAGATTTGAATCTTAGGCACCAGCGGTGGATGGAGTATATAGCATCCTCCGACTTTAGTATTCAATATACCCCTGGAAAAGGGAACGTAGTCGCCGACGTCCTTAGTCGGAGACAGGCAACCCTAGGTGTTATATATGAATGGAGACAGTTGGAGTTTCTCTTGAATTTTAACTTCCAACTGTCAACAGAACCCATCCAAGGTTTTCTAGTAGTTATTGAGATTAGACTAGCCTTCGTGGATCGTATAGGGCATGAGCAAGTGAAGGATGAGTTGTTGTAGAGATTTTGGAGAAATCGAGAAAAGGAGAGCATTTTCCACATGCTAGGAATATTCAGTTGATGAGAAGGGATGTTTGAGAAGAGATGGACGTCTTTGTGTTTTGATGATTGATGATTTGATGAGAAATGTGCTTTTGGAGTGTCTCCACTAAAGGAATGAACATTCATCCCAGAGGAGTTAAGATGTATAAGGACATGAAGAGGATCTTCTTTTGGAATGGAATGAAGAAGAGCGTGTTTGAGTTTGTTGCTACGTGTTTGACATGTCAGAAAATAAAATCGGAGCAAGGGAAGCATGGTGGATTATTATTGCCTTTGAAAATTCTTACTTGGAAGTGGGAACATGTTTCAATGGATTATGTGGAAGGATTGCCTAGAAGACAGAAGGGCAATGAAGCTATTTGAGTTGTTGTGGACAGACTCACTAAGGGTTCTTAATTTGTTCTGATTAGGAGAAATAGCACTAGCGCCTCTCTCACACAGATTTATATCAAGAAGGTGGTTCGTATGCATGGAATCCCTGTAAGCATAGTCAGTATAGGGACCCCTTATTCACAAGCGAGTTTTGGAGGAGTCTACAAACAGCTTTGGGACTTCTTTAAACCTTAGCAAGGCATATCACCCATAGACTGACGGACAAATAGAGAGGGTGAATAGGATTTTGGAGGAATTATTAAGAGCTTGTGTCTTGGACTTCGGAGGACATTGGGAGCAACATCTACCTTTAGTTGAGTTTACATAAAATAATAGCTATCAAGCAACGATAGGTACGGCTCCTTTTGAAGCACTTTATGGGTGGCCATGCAAATTGCCTAGCTATTAGTGGGAAACCACCAACAATGTATTGCTATGACCCGATTTGATCCCTGATACTATGGAAAAAGTAGAGTTGTTCAGGCAAAGGATGAAGGTAGCGCAAGACCATCAGAAATTTATATAGATAAAAGAAGGAAAGAGCTTGAATTTGAGGTTGGAGATATGGTGTTTGTTAAAGTCTCCCCTCTTAGAAAAATTGTTAGGTTTGGCATGTATGGAAAATTGGTGCCTAGATTTAGAGATATGGGCGTTTGAAGTTTTTAGATTTGAATTAAAAGAGTTTGAATTAAAATAAGGATTTAAATTTAGGATTTGAATTTTTAAAATTAGCCCGGGAGCTAAGTAAACGTTAATTAACATTTAACGTTAAAGTGGAATAGGGGAAAGATATTGATTAATAAAGCAATGGAATCAATTATTACCCATAATAATCAACCGGTCCACACCCGTACTACAATTGGTCGGCCCCCAGCAGTCGAACGGTAGAAGAGGGATGGTCGATCGGTCGAAGCCAATTTCTGGCAGTAGCGGCTAGGGTTTGAAGGGGTGTGTTATTATTTTAACGCTCCAGATTTATTCGTTTCTCACCTACTTCTATCATACGGTTCATATGCGTATCAAAGCCCATAAATAGAACCCTATCCTCTCCGCTTTGTATTCATATTATTTTGAGGAATACAATGAAATTTTGCCATTACTATCTCTCTAATAATATTCAGAAACTCTGTAGAGAATTCGGGTAAGATTTCAATTTATTTCTTATTTGTTTCTTCTTCCTCCAATGTATTCTTATCCAATTCTTCTCTAATTATTCTAAATCTAATGAATATATATACCTCTTCCCTATTGTGTGTGTGTGTGTATATCAAAATAAAGAGATTCTGGAAGAGATTGAAAGGCTACAAATCCATTTATGTGAAGCTAAAGCTAATCTATGAGTAGAAACCTTAGTATTTCTTTTTCAGTAATTGTTTAGCGTATTCCTTTTTGGATCTGAATATGCCTTAGGGATTTTGATATTTTGAAAATACGATAGATAAAATCCCCCTTTTTCTTTCAAAATGTCAATTCTATGTGAAGAATCTTGATTATTTACATTAATTTGGTGGGATTTGTTCTGTTGTACAATTATTAATGATCTTATAATCTATTCCACTTCTCCTCCCCGTGCGATTCAAATTTGTGATTCTCCGATAAAATAGGAGTTTAGATTATGAATTTTATCCATACTCTACACCACGTATTCCACACAAATTTCCTTCTTATCAATTTCTTTGTAAAAGAGGAGTCTAATAGAATATGAGATTTAGATTGCAATTCCTATTGTTTAGTATTTCCATTGTATTAATGTAATAAATTGAGTTTCTAATTTATTTACCGGTCCGTTATTATAGTTTTGGTTATGAATAATTATTCTCTGTTAGGATATTTCAATCCCTTATTTTTGATATGTTGGAATATTTGGAATTTGAAGAAAAAGGACTTATAATAGTATTTAATCAGGGAATTGACATTTATCGCTAGTTTAGGGCACAAAATACGTGTGTATAGAAGTTATTAAGCGCAAATATTTATTTCACTCTATTTGCATAATTAACTTATAATTATTGGTATATGGCATAGTTAATTAGGCATTTATTTTCATTTATTTTACCCTATTAGGAAGATTATTTATTGGTAGGCGAAAATTAGAGGAAACTCTTATATAGCCTAATTATTATTTTAAGGCATAATAAGGAAGATTTCTTATAAGGCCTTATTTATGAAACTATGAGATGAGTATGTATGTGTATATATATACATACATATATATATATGGAGAGTAATTAATGTATAGCTAAGTCATAGGGATGCGAGTTCAATAGAGTTACATGATGGAAGTCTGCCCTTCACTTTGAGGCCAACAACAGTTGTATATTCTTTGATTTATGTGAGATATATATCCTTATGATAAATATTTGTTATGATGCGAGGTTAGTCCCAAATTCTGTAAGGGAAATCTGCCCAGCTAATCTGGCTACCAGTTTCTATGAATAGTCAGACGAATGTAAGACATCATTATGAGTATCAGATAATACGAAGGGCCTGCTTCGGGGTCTTGAGGTATTAAGTGGTTGTTTGAGGGCCCGCCTCTTTTTCCTAGATGAAACATTAAATGTCAAGGGGTTATGTTAGGTGGTATCTCATTGAGGGGGTCCGCTTCTGGAAATAGGTATTAAATGATGGGGTCTGCCTTAATTTAATTATTAAATGACCAGAGTCTGCCTATTTTCCACAAGGAAGTATTAAGTGACCTAAGAGATTCCTTATGATGTCAGCTAGGTAGTACCATTGAGGAGAACGCCTTGGAAATACGTATTAAATAATGGAGTCTGCCTTAATTAAGATATTAAATGACCAGAGTCTGCCTATTAAATGACCAGAGTCTGCCTATTTTCCAATAAAAGGTATTAAATGGCTTGGGTACCGTCTCTCATATTATTAGTTGTTTATGATGTATGATTGGGATATGGGATTTTAGAAACATGCTTCTAGAATGAAAGGTATTAAGTGTTTGGACCCACCTCCTTTCCTTATAAAGAAGTATTAAATGGTTTTAATGGTTTCATGTTCGTTGACATATTTTTATTTTGAAATATACTTCCCAAGTACTAAAAAGGTAAGACTCAAGGTTTTATTCACCAGACACTAGTTATTCTGACTCCCTCCTCATTATAATACACGTTAAGGATGGAGTAATGGTGGTGACGATGCTTAGAGATGGAGAAGCTTGGCTTGTTGTGGTATTTGTTATTATTACTTACTTTTATGTGTACCCATGTATTAAAATAATTATTGTAATGGATATTATGTTATGGTTTTTATGGTATTTAGTATTATGACATTTTTATGGTTTTGAAATAAATGGGTACTCTTTGATATTATATTTTGTTCCATCCGCTGTGAGCTTTGAAATTTTAGTTATGGCTCATACTGTTATTTTCTTAGTTCTACCAATAGCTCACTTTAGAATGGATCTAAGTTTTGATGGGTCTTTTCTATGTCGAAATGTAGGCCTGTTCCGAAATGGGTTGTTACATTTGGTATCAGAGCCTAGGTTATTCGATCAACATGGAAAAACTATATGTATGAGAGACGTATTTGTTATTTTGAAAAAGGTTTTTCAAAAAGAATTTCCAAAAAATCTTACTATATATATATATGTATGTATGTATACTCTATCTTCTTGAACATACGCATATACACTAAGCAACCCTTTTCTTTCAACATGTAAATTTTATCTTAGGAAATCATCACTAAAGGTTTAACCTACTGATAATTGAAATGGCTGATAATCAATCTTCTTTCGAATAAGGGAACCTACCTGCGGAAGACCACACATTTGTGGAATGCCCGAATGGTGTAGAAAATATCTTAGGACTATAATGGAAGCACTCACTCTTACCTTGATGAAATAATGTAAGAATGCACAATAGAGTTACACCCTAAATGTCATGATCCTATGATTGTCAGACTTTTCTTTGTTGACGATCTTCTTGTATTCACTAAACCCACTACTACATCTTTAACCAATATTGAAGCTGCTTTAACCTCCTTCTACAATGCTACTGGTTTAAATGTTAGCTACAACAAATCTACGATTATTATAGCTGGCATGAATGAAGATCAGCTGACTTCTTTTTCCTCCTCCCATGGTCTAAAGCTAATGAACCAAGGAACCCCTTATCTTGGTATTCCTTTAACCGCTACTAGAATTTATAAAACACATTGTCAACCTCTTTTTGAGAAGATTACTCAGAAACTTGGCCAATGGCACAATAGATTCCTCACTGCTGCTTGTAGGATTACTATTGTTAAATCCATCACTTTTTATATGCAAGTATATTACTCCACAATCTTGGTTCTACCTAGAATGCTTCTTCACGTGATAGAGAGAGCCTGCAGTCACTTCTATGGCATGGCAGTCCTTTTTTGCCAAACCTATCCCCATTTCTTATCATAAACTCAAAAAACCTTTGAATGAAGGTGGAATGGCCATCAAGTGCCTTGTCTAATGGAATACAGCTGCCACCTCCAAGCACATATACACTCTTTTTTCATCCAACACCAGCCTTTGAAAGGCTTGGACATGGAAGTACTTAAATGGTATTGAAGATTTTTGGACGATGATTAAGCTACTTTCTTCCAATTGGTTATGGAATTCGATAATTAGATGTTGGAGCATTTGCGCTCACCTGGTCAACATGAAACACTATAATAACTCTACTATTATCTTTTGGCATACTCCTTGGTCTGGACCTGGCATTATGCTTAGCAACATATTTGCGTACCAATAAGTAGTGCAATATAGAATTCCTATCAAGTGCAAATTCAGTGGTTATATCAATGATGGTTTGGATAACCTACCGCACAACAGTAATCCTTTGATAAACTGCATATGGAATAAGCTAATGTCCATCAAGTTTGTCATAAATGAAGAGGTTGGCCTATCATGGGGATTAAAGAAGGAACACTCCATTAGACTTGTTTATGAAAATTTAACTAATACCAGGGTGTTTTGTCCTTGGTATTCCAAGGTTTGGAATAAGAAGCAATGTCACAATGACAACTTCATGTTTTGGCATGTGATAAAGAATGCAATACTAACAAAAAATCACCCATGTCACATGGGTTTTATTAATTCTCCTCTTTGCATATTTTGTGATTCAGGTGAGGAAATCAATACACATATATTCTTCGAGTGTCCATTCATTACAGAGATCTAGAACGAGTTGCTCCTTGCTACTGGTCTTCATGGTAGTTGCATGATTAGCAAGCTGGAATGGCATAGATTGTATCTCAACACCTTGCATAATGACATAAAAGCACATGTTTATCATTCTCTGATAAGGAAATTTATAACAGTCATATGGAAAGAAAGAAATGAAAGGTTGTTTCTTACCAAATTTAGACCAGCAATTGATCTCCTCAGTGATGCCATTTGTGCATCTCGTTATGCCATTCGCTTTCATTCTCAGCGATTTCCTTTTGAGCCTGGTGATAGAGAGGTTCTTGTTCTTTGGGACTACTCTTGAATGCTATTTTTTTGTTTGGCTCTTGGTGCATTCTTCGTTGTGTTTGGTTTGTCTTGTGTGATTGTTTTGTTGGTGTTGTGTGTGAGTTTGTTTGTGTCTTGCTTTTGTTTATCATTGAATAAAGAGAGAAATAGGTCCTCTATAAAAACCTAGTTTGATTTGCAAAAAAATATCTTAGGACGGTCGAGTAGATTCCTATTCCTCCAGCTACATTGGTAACACCCACTGCCCCGCCAGTTGATGCAACACCCTGTAATATCAAATTTTCTAAGTTATGCAAGGACTTTCTCAATATAGGAGGGAAGACATACTCTTGAACTAAAGGATATTTAGAAGCTAAAGCTTGGGTTGTAACTACGAGAAGATATCTAGAGAGCTTGGTTGGGATGATCACCTAAGAAAAAGAATAACAGCTTGGCACCTCATAGAAGAAGCCTTGAATTAGTGGAACTTTGTGACTGATAAGCACCCTAGAAGGATATTCTCTTGGGATGAATTCAAGGATGGATTTGAGATGAGATTCATGTCTAGAGCAGAGGTTAACTTGCAATTGGAAAAGTTCATTCAGCTGAGACAAGTAGATTCTACCCATAAGGAGTACATAGCTAAGTTTACTTGTCTAAATTCGGGATGAACCTAATAGACACACCTATGAAAACTGCCATGAAGTTCGTGAAGGGCTTAAATTCTCTGCTAGGAGATATTTTGTTGACCCAAGTACCTATTGGGGCCACATATGAGATGTTGGTATAAATGGCAATGCTGCACGTGGCCAATGAGGAAGATAAGGTAATAGAGAAGGAGAAGTCTGCACCGACCCAAAAGCAAGGAGGGTCCAAGAAGGGGAGCTTTTTGGCAAATAAGAATTTGAAGGGGTAGTTTAAGAAGGATGGGAAGGTGTGTAAGAAATGCAAAAAAGGGTCATGAAGCTAAAGATTGTAGGGTGAGTCTACGGAAGGAAACCTTTAAAGGGAGGTGCTTTTACTTCCACAAGGAAGGCAATTACAAGAATCGATGTTCCAAAATGGCTAAGGAAGGATCAAATGGACAGGCCTACGCTATTCAAACCGTCCCTATTGCCAATAAGCCACCAAGAGACCAAGGAAAAGCAGCTCTATAAGGCATATCTCTTATTTTTTGGGGTTACTATATCTAGGGGCATCACATTCCTTTATAGCTAGGGATGTAGTAAATTTCTTAAACCTTCAAATCCAGATGGTCAACAGCCCTATAGAGGTTTCCAATCCTATGGGGGGTTCGATTCATCTTTCTCTTATTTGCAAAGACCTAGTGTTAGACATATGCGACATTGATTTCATATGTACTACTTACATTCTAAATTTCAAAGGATATGGGCTTATCTTGTGTATAGATTGGTTGTCATATTATAGAGCCATTCTTGATTATGATAAGAGGGTAGTACGTCTAAGGAATTGTGGAGGTCGTGATCTGGAAGTTCTTTGTATACCCAAAGATTTAGTTGAGTTAAACCATTTATACTCAATAAGTCTATCTGTTGTTAGAGAGCCATCATCTGTACCAATAGTTTGTGAATTTCTTGATGTCTTCGAGGGGGTCTCAAGTCTCCCACCCCATAAGGAGATTGATTTTCAAATCAATTTGGAGAAACATGCAAGGCCCATCGCTCTGCCTTTGAGACATATGGCCCCCAAAGAAAGAACGAACTGGATAAGAAAATCTCAGAGCTATTGAAGAAAGGATTCATCCATAGGAGTACTTCTGAATGGGGTGCCCCTACTTTTTTTGCTACTAAGGTAGATAGTTCTTTGAGACTTTGCATCGATTATAGAGAGTTGAACAAGTTGACAAGGAAGAATAGGTAACCTTTACATAGAATAGATGACTTGTTTGACCAACTTGTAGGAGCTAAAGTCTTTTCCCTATTAGACTTAGCAACGAGATTCCATCAGGTTAGGATTGTAGAGGAAAGCAAGTTGAAGAACCGCATTCTATACTCCAAATGGGCTTAATAACTGGGAAGTAATGCCTTTTGGACTGATGAATGCCCTAAGATACTTTGTGGATTTGATGAGTGTATAGAGGGCAGCTTAATAAACTTGTCATGATGTTTGTTGATGATATCTTGGTTTTCTCCAAAGGCAAGAAGGAGCATGAGAACCATCTTAGGGAGGTATTGGTCACCTTGAGAAGAAACCGACTCAATACCAAATTTTCTAAATGCCATATTTGGAAAAATGAAGTTAGGTTCCTTGGGAATATCCTTTCGAAACAAGGATTGACTGTAGATCCTGCTAAAGTGAAAGCTGTCCAAGGATGGAAGACTCCTAGTAATGCATCAGAGGTTTGGAGTTTTCTAGGTTGGCAGGCTACTACAGGATTTTCATCAGGAACTTTGCAAAAATAGCAGCCCCTTTAACCCAATTGATTAAGAAGAATCTAGTTTTTGTTTAGGATGATAGATGAACGAAGGCATTTGACTAACTTAAGGAGTCATTGACTAGTGCACATGTGCTCACTATTCCAAATGGAACCAAGTCGTTTACGGTTTTCACAGATGCATTTGGCACAGGATTAGGAGCAGTTCTTATGCAAAAATGGAAAGTATTTGCCTATGCTAGTAGACAACTGAAGGGCCATGAGAAGAGGTATCCAGTGCATGATTTGGAATTGGCAACCATGGTCTTTGCCATAATGATGTGGAGGCATTATCTCTTGGGGTAAAGTTTTTGAGTTATTCACTGACCATAAATCACTCAAATACCTATTTTCCCACAAAGATTTGAATCTTAGGCACCAGAGGTGGATGGAGTATATAGCATCCTCCAACTTTAGTATTCAATATACCCCTGGAAAAGGGAACGTAGTCCCCGACGTCCTTAGTCAGAGACAGGCAGCCCTAGGTGTTATATACGAACTGAGACAGTTGGAGTTTCTCTTGAATTTTAACTTCCAACTGTCAACATAACCCATCCAAGGTTTTCTAGTAGTTATCGAGATTAGACTAGCCTTGGTGGATTGTATAGGGCATGAGCAAGTGAAGGATGAGTTGTTGTAGAGATTTTGGAGAAATCGAGAAAAGGAGAGCATTTTCCACATGCTAGGAGTATTCAGTTGATGAGAAGGGATGTTTGAGAAGAGATGGACGTCTTTGTGTTTTGATGATTTGATGAGAAATGTGCTTTTGGAGTGTCTCCACTTAAGGAATGAACTTTCATCCCAGAGGAGTTAAGATGTATAAGGACATGAAGAGGATCTTCTTTTGGAATGGAATGAAGAAGAGCGTGTTTGAGTTTGTTGCTACGTGTTTGACATGTCAGAAAATAAAATCGGAGCAAGGGAAGCATGGTGGATTATTATTGCCTTTGAAAATTATTACTTGGAAGTGGGAACATGTTTCAATGGATTATGTGGAAGCATTGCCTAGAAGACAGAAGGGCAATGAAGCTATTTTAGTTGTTATGGACAGACTCACTGAGGGTTCAATTTGTTCCGATTAGGAGAAATAGGACTAGCGCCTCTCTCACACAGATTTATTTCAAGAAGGTGGTTCGTCTGCATGGAATCCCTGTAAGCATAGTCAGTATAGGGACCCCTTATTCACAAGCGAGTTTTGGAGGAGTCTACAAATAGCTTTGGGACTTCTTTAAACCTTAGCAAGGCATATCACCCACAGACTGACGGACAAACAGAAAGGGTGAATAGGATTTTGGAGGACTTGTTAAGAGCTTGTGTCTTGGACTTCGGAGGACACTGGGATCAACATCTACCTTTGGTTGGGTTTATGTATAATAATAGCTATCAAGCAACGATAGGTATGGCTCCTTTTGAAGCACTTTATGGGTGGCCAGGCAAATTGCCTAGCTGTTAGTGGGAAACCACCAACAAAGTATTACTATGACCCGATTTGATCCCTGATACTATGGAAAAAGTAGAGTTGTTCAGGCAAAGGATGAAGGTAGTGCAAGACCATTAGAAATCATATACAGATAAAAGAAGGAAAGAGCTTGAATTTGAGGTTGGAGATATGGTGTTTGTTAAAGTCTCCCCTCTTAGAAAAATTGTTAGGTTTGGCATGTATGGAAAATTGTTGCCTAGATTTGCTGGGCCATTCAGAATTTTGGAAAGAATAGGAAAATTGGCATACTGTATGGAGCTTCCTAACAAGTTAGCAGGAGTCCATAATGTTTTCCACGTTTCTCACCTTAAATGCCTTCATGACACCACTAACAGAGTAGATCCTGATCAGTTGAGGGATTTTGAGATGGAGCGGATAGTGCCCCGCGCCACCGAATGCATTGTGGAGAATGGTACTAAGAGATGCCGCACTAAAATAATAAGGCTAGTTCGAGTATAATGGGGGGACAATCCGGTGGAAAGCACATGGGAGACCGAGGAGAAGATGAAGAGCACTCACCTAGAGCTTTTCTTGGTACTTTCTCTCTCCAAATTTTAGGATTTTGGTTGCATCTTGGTTGCTAGGTTGGATGGTAGGAGATGGTTGCTACATTTTTTCACAATCACTTTGCACTCATGTAGAAATTATATGCATGTTTAGGCTTTTGCAAATATACTAGCGTAACACGATTACACCTTCACGCTAGGATTGAGCTCATTTTAGCATGTCTGCAGTACATAATCATATTGCACTATTGGTTGAGTTAATGGTTGTATAGATAACTTGGTTTTATAACATGGATGTTATTGCGCGTTACGTTGTTCGCTCCTTGAAAGATTTCAGGACGAACTCCTTTTTTAAGGGGACAATGTAACACCCCTTAAAATGAACCATAAATAAATGAGATGGAAAAATTAATTAAATCTAATAAGGTAGAATACGAAAATTTTATTTGACCATGGAAGTTATCCTGTTGTGTTCATAGCAAAATTCAAATCTATTTTCGTATATAATATGCTAAAAACGGAGCTCAAACGAAGAAGTGATGGGCATTTAAAGTTTTTAGATTTAAATTAAATCAGTTTGAATTCAAATTAAAATAAGGATTTAAATTTAGGATTTGAATTTTAAAGATTAGCTTGGGGGATAAGTAAATGTTAATTAACATTTAATGTTAAAGTTGAATAGGGGAAAGAAATTAATTAATAAAGCAAAGGAATCAATTATTACCCAAAATAATTAACCGGTCGACACCCTCACCGCGACCAGTATACCCCTAGCGGTCGACCGATAGGAGAGAGGTGGTCGACCGGTCAAAACCAATTTCTGGCAGTGGCGGCTAGGGTGTGAAGGGGTGTGTTATTATTTTAACACACCAGATTTATTCGTTTCTCATCTACTCATCATACGGTTCTTATGCATATCAATCCCTATAAATAGAACCCTATCCTCTCCACTTTTTATTCATATTATTTTAGGGAATATGACGAAATTCTGCCAATGCTATCTCTCTAATAAAATTTAGAAACTCCATAGAGAATTCAGGAAAGAATTCAACTTATTTCTTATTTGTTTCTTCTTCCACCAATCTATTCTTATCCTTTTCTTCTCCAATTATTCTGAATCTAATGAATATATATACCTCTTCCCTATTGTGTATGTATGTATATATCAAAAGAGAGAGATTATGGAAGAAATTGGAAGGCTAGAAATCCATTTAAGTGAAGCTAAGACTAATCAGTGAGTGGAAACATTAGGATTTCTTTTTCAGTAATTGTTTAGTGTATTTCTTTTTGGATTTGAATATGCCTTAGGGATTTTGAGATTTTGAAAATACGATAGATAAAATCCCCTAAAATTCCTTTTCTTTCAAAATGTCAATTATATGTGAAGATTCTCAATTATTTACATTAATTTTAATGGGATTTGTTCTGTTGTGAAATTTTTAATGATCTCATATTTTATTCCACTTCTCTTCCCCCTATGATTCAATTTTGTGGTTCTCCAATAGAATAAGAGTTTATATTACGAATTTTATTCGTAGTCTACACCACTTATTCCATAGAAATTTCTTTCTTATCAATTTCTTTGTAAAAGAGAAGTCAAATAGAATATAGGATTTAGATTGCAATTCCTATTATTTAGTATATTCCATTTTTTATTGTAATAAATTGAGTTTCTAATTTATTTGCAATTCCGTTATTATAGTTTTGGTTATGAATAATTATTCCTTGTTTGGATACTGCAATCCCTTATTTTGATATGTTGGAATCTTGGGAATTTGAAGAAAAAGGACTTGTAATAGTATTTCTTTAAGAAGTTGACATTTACCGCTAGTTTAGGACGTAATATTTATGCGTTTAGAACTTATTGGGTGCGAATATTTATTTATCTCTATCTGTGTAATTAACATATAATTATTGCGTATATGGCATAGTTAATTAGGCATTTATTTTACCCCATTAGGAAGGTAATTGATTGGTAGACAAAAATAAGAGGAAACTCTTATATAGCCCAATTATTATTTTGGCATAATAAGGAAGATTCCTTATAAGGCCTTAGTTATAAAATGGTGAGATGAGTGTGTGTGTGTGTGTGTATGTATGTATGTATGTATATGTATGTTTGTATACATATGTATGTATAGAGAGTAATTGATGTATGGCTAAGTCATAGGGATGCGAGGTCAATAGAGTTACATGTTGGAAGTCTACCTTCACTTTGAGGCCACCAGCAGTTGTGTACACTTTGATTTATGTGAGATATCTTTATGATAAATATTTTTAATGACGTGAGGTTAGTCCAAAATTCTATAGGGGAAATCTACCCAGCTAATCCGGCTACAAGTTCCTACGAATAGTCGAACTAATGTGAGACGTCATTACGAGTATAAGCCATAAGACAAAGAGCCTACTTCAGAGTCTTGAGGTATTAAGTGATTGTTTGAGGGCCCGCCCCTTTTCCCCAGATAAAGTATTAAATGGTCAAAGGGTTACGCTAGGTGGTATCTTAGTGAGGGGGTCCACTTTTAGAAATAGGTATTAAATAATCTGATCTGCCTTAATTAGGGTATTAAATGACCAGAGTCTGCCTATTTTCCACAAGGAAGTATTAAGTGGCCTAAGAGATTCCATATGATGTCAGCTTGATAGAACCATTGAGGGGAACGCCTTGGAAATATGTATTAACTGATGGGGTTTCTCTTAACTAAAGTATTAAATGACCAGAGTCTACCTATTTTCCAAAAAAAGGTATTAAGTGGCTTGGGTACCATCTCTCACATTATTAGCTATTTATGACGTATGATTAGGACATGAGATTCTATAAACATTTTTCTGAAATGAAAGGTATTAAGTGGTTGGACTCGCCTCCTTTACTTAAAAAGAAGTGTTAAATGGATTTAATGGTTTTATGTTTCTAAACATATTATTATTTTGAAATATGTTGCCCAAGTACTAAAAGGTAAGACTCTAGGTTATTATTCACCAGACATTTGTTGTTCTGACTCCCTCCTCTTTACAATATAGGTTAAGAATGGAGTAATGGTGGTGACGATGTTTAGAGATGGAAAAGCTTGGCTTATGGCGATATTTGTTATTATTACTTGCTTTTATGTGTACTCATGTATTTAGAAAATTATTTTAACGGATATTATGTTATGGATTTTATGGAATATAGTATTATGACATTTTTATGGTTTTATGTGTACACTTTGCTATTATATTTTGTTCCATTCGTTGTGAGCTTTGAAAGTTTAGTTATGGCTCTATACTATTATTTTCTTATTTCTACCAACAGCTTACTTTAGAACGGATCTATGTTTCGATGAGCTTTTTTTGGGTCAAAATTTAGGCATGTTTCTGCGTGGGTTGTTACAGCCACTACAAGAAAAGGCATTTTTAGTTGCATTTTTAGTAGCGTTTATTGTCAAATGCAAGCAAAAAGTTATTTAAGTGCAACCAATAATGTAACCAGGAACAGAAATTTAAGCGAGCTTAATTTTTTCGTCACCGCACAGACCTTATTTTCGTGGCCGCAAAAAGGCGGGACTTAATTTTTTCATGGAGGTATTTCCTCCCTCTTTTATTTTCATCACCCATTAAAACTTATTTTACTTTCTCAAATCCAAATTCAACAACCCTAAATCAAACGTTCCCAAATCCAATTCTGTTCCGTTCCAGTTCATTCACGACCCAATAGTTTTTCATCCTCGATTGAAAGCTACCGCAGAAGGTAAATGATGCGACCCAATAGTTTTTCATCGTCAGATCTCTTCACCATTTTCCACAGCCCCCTGCTGCTGTTAGAGATGCTCTAACTCCACGTTCTTCCCACTTCTCTTCACCATTACCTCCCTCCCCCCATCCCACTCTCTTGCTTCCTTCCTCATTTCCCAGTCTCCCCTCATCGATTAATAAGGGCATTGCAGGTTCGATTTTAATTTCAAAAAACTAAACTATCTAGTTATTACTCATAATGATTATACTTAGATGACAAAGCCAAATTGGATGATGTATGTTATTCCATTAAGATTCATTTATAGCTTCAACATCAACACATTTCTAATTTGATATGTAGGTGATTGGTTTTGACGATGAAGAAGGTGTAAGATTTCAAACTAAATTTCTTGGAAGTGCTTCAATTGCTGGTATTTTTCCGAAATCAATTTTGCAGACATCCGATAAAAGGTCATTTAGATTTCTGCGATTCATTTTCATCTTTATATATATATATAATATTGTCCATTTGATGCAAATAAATAGTGAATGAAGGTTAACAATTGAGACACTTATTTGATAGTGTATTTTGGTTAACTTAAGTGCCCCAATCTGCATTCTGGTATGTGGGCGGTTGTGATATGATATCAGTTTAGTACAACTATTATATGGGAATGCTGAATTACCATCTGTTGTTCATATTTTGGTTGTAGCTCATATGAATATGATATCAGTGTATTTGATACAGTTGAATTGGGTAGTATTATGGTAATCTATTCAAAAAAATTTATGTATTGGAATGTTGAATTACTCTATGTTGTTCATATGTTGAAGTTGTTGCATTTCGATGTATGCTCTAGTTAAGGTACTGCTAGTATTTGTATAAAAAAGTTAATTATCAGCTGTTAGGTTTGGTTATGTATGTTGAGAAAATTGTTTTTTGGTATTTCTACCGTTCATTCAAATTAATTGAAAACAGAGAGCATAATCACTGGCTACGAAAATGAAAACAGAAAGCATCGTCTTTTACTCGGTTTTGTCTTATATCACAAAGCTCATAGTGTCTTGGTTTTACTCTATCGAATAGACAGAGTAAATGAATGCAGAAATTAGCAACTTTGGGTCGATTTTGGAATGTACCACAACTTCTAAAGTTTGTTGGTTCTATTTACTGGCCAGTCACATTAACTGAAAACAGAAAGTAGAGTTGTTGGTCGGTTTTAGTTTTTACCCTGAAGCATATACTTACTCGGGTTTACTTAACCGAATAGACACAGAAAATGAAAATAGAAAGCAGCTTCGTTTACTCGGTTTTGCTTTACTCCTTGTAATAGGAGCCGATGATGATCTAGTAGTCTCTTGCTTTTTCATACCCTTTGTAACCTGTTTTTTTAATATATTTTGGGTTCTCTTTAGTATAGGATAATTGAATTGTAGTACTATTGTGTAAGTCATCCTTACCATTTACAAGGTTAATATTCACCTTGTTACCTCTTCCATATTTTCAAGGGTATCCTTCTCTGTCTCTGGATCTAGGTTATCTTTAGGGATTAAATTCTAGCATGCATCTAGATAGGGTGAATTCACCACGGGCTGTTGCTGGACCATCTCACTTTAAAGCACCTCCCCAACTCCTTCTATTGCTTTCGAGAACTGGGGTCCTCCAAGCTATCTTCATTAGTTGTTAAATTTGCTACTTATCTTTGTTGTAATTATTTTTTGGGTCTATATAACACCCTCTAACTTCATGTTTCTTAGAGCTTTCAGGTTTCTGTCAGTACCTTGATTGTAGGATCAGAGAAGCTACTAGGGTTAGGCACCGATGCTTCTATGGCTGCTTTTGGTTTCCATTGCTGTGAGTTAATTGATTTTGGAATTGGGCATTGCATCACACTATGCCTAAAGCACTTGCATTCTTTCCATAGAGGTGGGATGTACTTATATTTCACATTCGGCACATATGTCCTACCCTCATGGTGGATCCATATGTACATACAATGTCAGGTACTACATAAGTTTTCACATGACATGGGACTCTTACTAGTTATAATATAGCTCCCTTCTATGGCACGTCATTGATCATTTATGTATATTCAATTTTACTGTATATCTTAAATAAGTATACATACGCCGTTCTCATTATCCACTCTACTGATGCATGTGTTTGATTGTGCCAGGGAAACATGAATTGGGTTAAGTTACGTATCCTCCAGAGACGGATTAATTGGGCTGCCATAATTAATAGATGGAGCCCAATCATATGAAATTAACCAATTTTGGCTACCAAGTAGATATGGTATTTATTATTACATTTATAAAACATTTCACGGATTTAGCAAATATAATTCAGCAACACTAGAACTGCGAACAAGAAGATATATCACATGACATAAACAAATTCTTTTCTGTAATTTCTTTATTGATGAATAGGATTGTAATGTGTGACTAACTACATATTATTATTATAGATTGACATTTTTTATTACCCACCTTTAGAGCTGTAATTTTGATTTATAGAGTACTGAAGATGTGCAAACATTTTTGGCCACTTGGGCTCCAGTTTACTGTAAATAGTGCTAAGCATCCAGTATAGCCATGCATCCTGTAAAGCCTTCTGTCATTGTTGCTGTTCAGGGCATGATCACTGGACTTGTCTGCATCACTCCTGCTGCAAGTACATTTATATATTCTGATATATACCTTACTATTTTTTTCCATGTGTTTTCTTACCTGGTTATTAAAATAAGAGCCTAATTCTGTTTGAAGTTGAACACCAAATATTGCAAAACATACCATACTTTTTGCCAAGAAAATTATGATTAAACTGCCTATTTTTAAATTATATCGCTAACGTTTTCGCTTTTTATTCTCGTAAAAAAGACATCCTGAAAGTTAAATGAATTTGACCAAAATGACGACATTTTTTTTTCCAAACTAGTGGATCAATTTCCTGTAGATTTGGACTCACTGGATGTGCATGTTGGTCAGTCCTACTCCGTACTGTTCACTGCTGATCAAGAAGAGTCAAGTTACTGCATAGTGGCTTCTCCTACACTAATTTGTATACAAATGGTTATTGTATGTGAGTTAGGTCATTTTGTCGAAAAACTATTGTATTGGAATGATTATGGATATTTTATTTGATTATATGGTTAATGTGTTTTTTAACTTATTTGAATATGATGATTATGTGAGTGATTGTTGATTGATATAATAGAACCAAAATAGACCATTAACAGGAAATAATAGCATGAAAAAATGGTGTAAAATAATAAACAACTTTTAGTAGCATTTCAAAAATGCTACCGAAATATATATAGTGGCATTGAGTAAATGCAACCGTAAAACGGGTAAAGTTGGAAATTCTATTAGTAGCGTCAAAAAATCTTTTGGTGGCGTTTATTAAACGCTACAGAAAAATTTATGGTGGCGTTTGAAAAACGCTACCAAAAATGCATTTATAGTGGCGTTAAAATAAATGCAACAAAAAATCATGGATTTTTAGTGGCATGTTTTCTCGTAACGTTTATCAAAACGCCACCAAAAGTTTTTGTAGCGTTTTTTGAGCGCTACAAAAAATAAAATTTCTTGTAGTGAGCGCTGGATGCTTTGTTGCATAGGTCCCTTCTATCCATAATTAAAACCAATAATCTATACAATAACAACCTCACCACCTTTTCCATTTGGTCCTCCCATATTTTTTTGGTGTATAGGCTAAATTTCTTCTTCTACTCTACTTTGGGCGTCATTTACACTCTTTTCAACACCTGGTACATCCCATCATACCTTTGAGCTATGTCAACTACAAACTCAAAAGGAGATGTTAGATGAGCCATCACCTTATGGTCAAGACCCTGCATCAAACCTCTAATGAAATTCTCATTTTTCTTCATTGGAGTATTAATGATCGCCCTTCCATAATTTGCCAAAGAGTTATACTTCTAAATGTACTCCTCCATTATAAGGTCATCCTTTTTCCGATCAATGAACTCCCATAGTAGTACACTCCACTGATACTCTAATATGAACTGATCCTCAAATCTCTCTTTAAACTGTTCCCAAGTAATCTCTTCCTTTGAGGTCTTAGCAATTACTGTCTCCCACCAGTCCAACGTATTCTCATGCGACTGCCTTGAAGCAAATCTCCTTTTCTACGCATAATTTAGCCCTAAGTCTCCAAATATGCGTTTACAAACTCTAAGCCAATTCAGCACTTCAACTGCGGGCTCCTTCCCCGTAAACATCTTCCCTTCCAAGTTTCTATAGTCTTTGTTCATCCTTGAGAAGGTCTCTCTCACTGCCATAGGTCTAGGTCCAACCGCCTCTAGCATATTCTCCTTCGTCATGTGAAACATACACTCCCTAAACAAAGCATTCACATCCATGCCAGCAACAATAGCTGGCTGCATAGCTTCCTCACCTACTGCTTTAAGAACTTCCCCATATTCTCTCCATTGGTCTGCATACTTTCAACCTCCCTCCTTACACTTGCCTCTTTTTTTATAACTCACCCACCTCTCAAATCCATCTTACTTTTTCTATTAGCAAGTCTTCATTGGAAACAAGGAGAAAGAGAGCGAAACAATAATAGTAGGGTAGATATGTATACATATTCCTACATCTATTCCATAAAGTACAAGCATGTTCTAGCTCTTTTTTACTTAAGTGTCCTTAACCTATGCTTTATTACCAACTATAATGTCCCCTACTTCGTGACCCGAAGATGAACGCTGATGTTGCTGCGGTAGTCACTAGAACTATCTTTCAGGGATGGAACGGAGTTCGATATTTTCAAATATAGATAAAGTAAATAGAGCAGCTAAATATTTTCATTACATAGAAATTTTCTTGATATTCATTACATTCTTTTTTTTTCAATATTAACCCTAAAGTCGTGCCCACGTAGGGGTCAAATAACAATAGAAAATAACAATGTAAAGAGTCATGTCAACATATGATGATGCCGCCTGAACTCCTTAAAATGCGAAAACAACATCTTTATTTGCCAACAGAGCCTCCTGATGCGTCTACGATCTACATACTACAACTTCTAATGTAAACCTAACTAATCCCATAAACTCAACCTACTGAAATGAGTAACCGTGAGTTTATGGGGGAAAATAATGATAATAGCACGGGTTAGACATGAAGTCTGGTGTGAATAATACTTATTCAAAACAAGCATATAGTGAGACCACGCCGTACAATATGGAACAGGTTTTTCCCCTCACTATCCATAACATTGTAACTAGCCGACTTTTCGATCCCCAAATGTTGCCACTAGTACACCCATGGTATTCGTGTGCCGAGCAATCATGTGCTAGAAAGATGAATAGTCAGGGTAAAAAAATAAAATAAAAAGAATAGAACAAGAAAAGAAGAACACACTATCAGAATCTCACAATGGAATGGTAATATATAATATCAAAGGTACAAAGTGTTACTTTGAATACAGAAATATTAGAGATATCAAAACCTAAGTACCATCATCAGCCTGATAGTTAGAATAACCTGTCCTCACATATGCTGATATACAAAAATGAAGCGGAAATTAGAATAATAAGGTTAATAACCCTTTAGCCCTTCTTCATAAGCTCCAAAGTGACCAATTCAAAATCTAAAAATACACACGGGGTTGACCCGAGCATTATAAGAAAATAACACTTGGATTAGTCTGGTAAACCAGTATGAGAAACTAAAATCATATGTGATAAGTAACAATAACTGTTGAGACCATATGGATTTCTGCAAAAGTTTTCCCCTCAAAGAAACCAACCATTCATTAAGTTTAATATATAGTGATATGACAGATAATGTCTAGAGTGTAACACCTAAATCATATCAAATAGTTGTTATGTGAATGCTACAACAATAATAGGTATATAATTAATATCGCTAAGGCATGTTCGCATAATGGATTTTCCCGTAGAGATCTCCTCGGATCTAGCCTAATCCAAACTCCATGACAAGGATCAGAAACTACCTTTCGAGCAATGTATATCTCTATATGGGATATACTCTAAGGTAAACATAACCGGACCACCCTCGGTGTGATCAGAGCCATACCAACTCCCGGTACCAACATATCGATAAGCATCTCTAGACATGGAGTTGATATACCTTTAGGGTTGCTAAACCCCCTAACCATGTCCCTTCTCTATTTTCTGTCATTTTCCCAATGTCGAGGCCACGTCTGGCATCTCTCACATGAGTCTTCATCACCCGAACAGAACACGAATCCCTAAATGGATTCCATCATTTTGAATAGATCACAAATCACTATAAGGATTTTAGCATCTCGAATAGATCTCTAACCTCCACATAGTTTTGCCAAATAAGTCCTATAACACACGATAATACTGTCCTCTCGCTTGGAGTACTCCTCAAGATAAACAGTCCCACATGATAGCATTGTTCGAAATGTTAACGCTGACCTTTCCCTTGGACTTAACCTTAGGATAGTCAGTTCAACTCTGTAACATTCC
Source organism: Allium fistulosum (assembly GCA_030737815.1). Classification (NCBI taxonomy): domain Eukaryota; kingdom Viridiplantae; phylum Streptophyta; class Magnoliopsida; order Asparagales; family Amaryllidaceae; genus Allium; species Allium fistulosum. The sequence goes on along the minus strand of CM060904.1, from coordinate 1,002,280,009 downwards.
CCTCCACACCCGCTTCCAGAACATAAATCATGTATATGGTTTTGAAGTGGTTTTGGGTTCGAGTCATCTTATATAAGTACACTCTTCCCACTTAATGGACTCTCCAAAACCATTCGATGAATTTTCGGTTAACTCAATTCTGATTCTCTCAGAAGTAAGAGAAAGTTATAGATGTTTCGTACCAATACTCCTCCCCGAGGGTTCCTATTGATATGAAATCGTGAAGCCTTTAGATAACTTCTTGAGTTAATATTTGGTCAAGTTCGATAATCGACTAGTCCATTGTCTAATCAAACAGTTGCTTCTACAAATCACGATTCGTATGCTTAACTCATTTCCGACATTCCAACTTAACTATTCCTCGCCCAAGAGTGTAGCCAGGCAAGTTTAGGCACAGTTGCTCTAAGCCTTGCCTAGACACTCCATTCTTGAATCTCACAAATAGACAAGTCAACCTCGTCGGCTTTTAGTGTTAAGTATAGTATTAATGATTTCCATAAACAATAAGGAATCAACTCGATTAACACGTTTTTGACATTTTCCACTTACCTATTCCTTGGTTAAGAGGGAAGCCTGGTCAGTTAGAGCGCTATTGTTTCATCCCTACTCGACATCAAACTTAACTCTCACAATTAGATAAGATTACTTCATCGGCTTATTAATGTTGAGCATAGTTAATTACTTTTCAAATAATTAATAAACAATGATTTATTTGGCCATTAATTAATTACTAACCACTTTTTATATACATTTAAAATACTTGAAAATACAAATAATAGGTTTTAAAATATTTGTTCAAAATATTATTTAAAAATAACAAGTTTGAAAAATCAACAAAACTTAGAAAATGGACATGTTTTATTCTAAAAAAATTTTCTTTAAAAATTCTAACTAATTTTTTAATATTCATAAATATCTCAAACTATTTTTAAAATACTCTAGAAATAGTTAGAAACTACTTTTAAAAAGAAAGAAACCAATCGCTCGAACTTAAAGTCCTTTTTGAAACAATTGAAGTCCAAAAATCAAGGTTAAACGAGGCAGTTTTGCACTAGTGATGTTTTGACCATTTTTGAGATGTTACTTAAATTTTTACTATTCAAGCTTTTAATAATAATAAACATACATAAAAAAAATGCAAATATGGCGAGAAATCTCTATTGATATCTCTACAAAGTTCCATAACTATTGTCAAAAACAAGACAATTCCGAACGCATCCATAACGATTATCGCTATAAGTGCACTTTCAAATCCGAGTCATATCTCCACCTATATTCAACTACAACCTTTGTGCTCTGTTCAAAGTCTAGTCACATGCCATATAAGTCCATTCAAAGTTTATTTAAGTCCATATACATGGATCTTATATGTCACTTGTTTTCAAAACAAGAATTCAAATCAATGTCTTAACATATGTCACTTAATAATTCAAACAACATAAACACAATCAAATACAACATATATATATATATCATTCATGCAAAGTGAGTTGTTAACTCACCTTTAATCCAACAATAACCAAGATCCAAGCTAACCAAAGTCCAACCCAAGCTAGCAACCACCTTTCCTTCCTTGTTTTCTTCCTCTTTTGTCTTGCCTTGGCTCCAATACACCTAAGGTTCTCATGGCCTAGGGTGATTATGAGAGTTTGGCTTTGCTTCTTCCACTTTTGACTTGGTAGAAGGGTCTCTATTATATTACTAAGAATTGTGTAAATGTTTGAAGTGATTTGGAGATAGTTTGCAAATAATTTGCTTTAGGAATTTAGACGTGAAGGAGAAGAGAGGACATTGAAATTTTAACTCAAAGCTTAGGAATATTTGTGATATATTACCTAAGGGTGTACCCCTCCAAATATAGGCATAGGAATGGTGCTCTTTAAGCCTGCCTTCATCCCCCACAATGCCATGGAAGACCCACCTCGTATCACTTCTCATTTATGTCTCTTCTACTTTATGTCTCTTCTTCTTTATGGCTAATTACTCTTATACCCCTCTCATAATATCATCTCTCACCCTAATAGAACTTTCTAGAACATTCCATTCTTTATGAAGAGGAGAGTGTTTTAATTAGGTGCTAATATGTTCATTTGATTGTTATTTAAGTGCACGATAGTTCGAACAACTTATATTGATCGAAAAGCTATTTACCGATAAACCGATTTTCAATCACATTACCGATTTTTTCTTCGAAGAATATATTTTTGTAAACAATTTTCAAAAACAAGTTTTTAACATTATTTATTAATTAAATGATGTTAAACAAGTTATAAAATCATATTTATAACACTTAAACATATCCTAAATGTATCGATATTCGAAGACGAAGTGTTTGAATTTTCGGGTCGCTACATTCTCCCCCACTTAGAACATTTCGTCCTCGAAATTCTAACAAGAACGATAATCAAAGAAGATAGAAGAACAATATATATAGCACTATTGAAACTATATACAAACTAAACTGCAAACGAGAATGCATACTAAGCGACTCCACCTCAAGCGGTGAGTACACCACAAAAGTTACATTATACTAGGATAAGAAGGAAACCCTAGTCTATAAGAACTTGGGTAGAACTCCTGCAAAATGTCCTTCGTCTTCCATGGTACCACCCCAAGCATCCTTGTTCCACAGCGCTTCTAACCTTAACAAAGGAATAAACACACAAATACACAAAATAGCATTCAAAATCACTAGCAAACAAAGATCATGTTTGTTCAGGTCCAAAACCCTCCATCACCTAAGGACAATAAACAATATACCAAGCTTACCTTACGCTCGATAGCCTTAGGTTATTACTTAGATGATTATTCTTACTACCTCATAATAAATCGAAGAGTCATTCCCCAAACACTTCATGAGCCAACATAACATATCTTATAAATGCACTAAGCCTGTACGATGCACATGTACCAGACGTACGCAATACCTGATCTGATCACTTGCTCGATCACATAGATTTCTCTTCCCAACTAGTATATATCACTTTACCTCTCTAGTGTGGACTCTGCTTTGGTTCCATAATTAGAAACCTCCGTTCTCCTTGCATAGCCATATACTATGACAGAAAACATTAGGACCGTATCATGAATCCTTATCAAGTGTTCGCTGCCAAGAATCGGGTGAAAAATTCTTGTTCGGACCAGTGTAAACACTTTGAAAACATGTACTTGGATGCTGGATGAAGAATAGTCATGCAAATAAAACGATCTACATACAACTTATGTATTTATCCTATTTGTTTCTTAAATACACCGATTCCTTTTTAATCACATTCATTTACACAAATGGTATGTCATTCAATACTAAATTATTTATACATAATTTCATAAATCATAACTTCAAGTTTATAATCATTTTATAACTTTAGTTCATACATGTATAACTCCATTACATCCTAAGAGTATATACAAACATCAAATTTGCAACAAGTATGATTAACAAATTTAAAACTTGTTTTAACTTGCTATCTTCTCAATTCAAGTGTCATATAAACTCAAATTTATATTTTCAAAAACACTTAACTACAAATTTTATAACAGCTCGGAAGTTCCGACTATCCAAAACTGCCGAAAATTCCTTTCGTTTTAATAATGAAAACTATCAAACAATATATCATATCATGATGCCCCTACCATACTTTCCTAAATAAATTTCCCAAATATTTACTTTCAAATAATACTATTATTATTTTCACCAAATCTTGAAAAACATTTCCAAAGACAGCGAAATTTATGTTCTCAAATTCTCTGTTTATATCCTTTTTGTTTATAAACCACATTCTATAAATCTTTCCACAAATATTTGTTTCCAAAATATTCTATCTTTCTTTTGTATTTAGTAAACATCTTTTACTAAATTTTAACTTCTAACCTAACATTATAATAAAACTCCTTATAGTCAAACCGTGAAACTTAATTCACAAGGTGTTCGTTCAATGTATCTGCAATTACCGTCCACCCAACCCCTGATGTAGAAAGGCAAAACTGCTCATAAATTGGTTAAGCACAAATCAACAACAAACAATAGTCAATGTTCCTAACATGCCGAGCATGACTTAAACAATCAGGGTTATGGGGTATTAAACTATGTGAAGCACTAATACCTAACCAAACACGAATAGGTAAACCATAAATAAATAGTATACCCTCTAGAATCTGCTTCCCTTTCTCAACTACAAAAATAGCAAAGACCCTAGGCCGCTCCACTTTCTTGAGCATAGGACATTCCTTGACAAAATGACCTGGCTGGTGGCAACCGTGACAACCCTTCAGTGCAAACTGTGGTACCTCCTCTGTTGATGCCTTTACTAACTGCCCTCCCCCACCCTTCTTATAGTTCTTAGCAAAGTGGCCCTTCTACCCACACCTATGGGGAATAAGGTCGGACATAAAATTCAACTACTAAAACTTCCTCTTATTGATCCCAGCTGGTATCAAAGCAAGGAGCTTTGGTGCAAAAACAACAAGCATCAGCGCCAAACTCTCGAACCTCAAACCCATATTCACCAAATTCACAAAAGACCCCTTAAGGTGGTTTGTCATATCCCACTAGAACTCAAGGCGCATACTGCAATGAACATCTTGTTCTTCTTTAATGGCGTATCAACCAATCTTAACTCGAACTAAGACAATGCAATGAATCGGTTCTCATACTCTGCCACCGTCATGGCCCTCTACTTCAGATCCAAGAAGCTCTTAAATAACAAAGTCTTTCTGGCTTCCAGAGCATACTTCATCTTAAACTCATCTTTAAATTGGGCCCAAGAGAAGTCATTCTCTTGGACATCAGTAGTGATAAAACTCCACCAATCCATGGCTGCATCCATTAGGTGTCGTGATGCAAACCTACGCTTCACTACATCACCATGCTCTATATCTCCAAATATCTGATCAAACAACTTGATCCAAGTTTGGAGTTCAATAATAGTCTTTGTGCCACTAAACCTCTTACCTCCTAGCCTTTCATAATCATGGCAAAGCAAAGCAAAACTCATCTAAGGTCTGATCTGCATGGCCTCTCTACGACATTCATCCTTGGTTCCTAATTTGGAGCAACATTCCCTGGTGCTCGATTCCCGACATTTGTGAGGTACTAGCTCAACCACCTCTACCTCTACCTCTACCTCCTCGAGCATTAACGGCTCTAGTACTCATAGACCTTACTACCTAATCAAAGCAAAACTTCTTAGGATATGAAAGTATAGGGTTATTCAAAGAAAGAATTCCAAGAGAGGATTACGAAGAATGAGATATTTCAAAAGAATTTTTTTAGAAGTCTAGTTTTCAAAATACAAATATGCTCTTATATGTATAATACACTCGAGTCATTCTAGGGTGTCGCTTACCCTATCTCAAATGACCATACCCAACCAAAGCCAAGGTATTCGCTCAACCTTGGGCTCTGATACCAAATATAACGACCCGACTTTTCAACCCCCAATTGTCGAGACTAATACATCCATGGTACTCGTGTGCCGAGCACCCAAGTGCTGGAAAGATGAATTGTTAGGAAAAAAGAAAAAAGGAATAGAATAAGAAAAAAAGAACATGATATCAGAATCCCATAATGGAACGGTAATATTATCAAAGGAACAATACAAAGGGTTACCCTGAAATAGAAATATCAGAGATGCCAAAACCTAAGTATTATCATTAGCCTAGACATTTATAACAACCTATCCACACATATGCTAATATACATAAATGTGGCGGAAATTAGAATACTATGGTTGATAACTCTTCAGCTCTTCCCCATAAGCTCCAAAGTGACCAAATCTAAATCTAAAAATATACACGGGGCTAACCCGAGCATTATAAGAAAATAACACCCAGATCAATCTTGTAAACTAGCATAAGAAACTAAAATCATATGTGATAAGTAACAATAACCATTGAGACTGTACAGATTTCCGCAATAGTTTTCTCTTTAAAGAAACCAACCATTCATTAAGTTTAATATATAGTGATATGACAGATAATGTCTAGAGTGTAACACATAAATCATATCAAATAGTTATTGTGTGAACACCACAACAATAATAGGTATATAATCAATACCGCTAAGGCACGTTCGCATAATGGATTTTCCCGTAGAGATCTCCTCGAATCTAGCCTAATCTAAACTCCATGACAAGGATCAAAAACTACCTTTCGAGCAATGTATATCTCTAGATGGGATATACTCTAAGGTAAACATAACCAGACCACCCTCGGTGTGTGATCCGAGCCATACCAACTCCTGGTACCAACATATCGATAAGCATCTCTAGACATGCAGTCGATATACCCCTGGGGTTGCTAAACCCCCTAGCCAAGTCCCTTCTCCATTTTTTTGTCATTTTCCTGACGACGAGGCCATGCTCGACATCTCTCACATGAGTCTTCATCACTCAGATAGAGCATGTATCCCCAAATGGATTCCTTCATCTTGAACAGATCACGAATCACTATATGGATTCGAGCATCTCGAATAGATCTCAAACCTCCACATAGGTTCCCTACATAAGTACTCTAATGAATGATAATAATGTCCTCTCTCTTGGGGTACTCCTCAAGATAGACGGTCCTAGAGGATAACATCGTTCGAAATGTTAGCGCTGACCTTTCCCTTGAACTTGACCTTAGGATAGTCAGTTTAACTCTATAACATTCCCCTTCACAACCGCTTCCAGAACATAAATCACGTATATGGTTATTGGGCGTCAAAATTGACCACCAACACCACATTATAAGTGAAAGCACCAATATTCAGTCACAGATAAAATATATGTAGAGAATATAATATGAAGAATAACCAAAATTAAAATGAAAGCAAGTAAAATAGCGACAAGATTTGTAGTGGTTCGGCTAACTCTAGCCTACGTCCACTCCAGAACAATCCTTTTTATTATACTGAAATTTGATTATAGTGACAATCCAGAATTCCAGAATAAAAATGGCAGAGTAGCCTCTAGGTAGAAGATGAAGAGGAATAGAATGAAGGTCCTTTTTTCGAAGCCAAGCCTACTTATTTATAGGTGAAATCTCGGCTACAGGGCCTACTTACTTACATGGGCCCACCATAACGATCATCGAGCCCAACTCGTCCATCCTATGCCGACTCGAAGCAACATCATGCTGACCCGAAGTAGAACCCGAAGCGAACCCTATGCCGACCCGAAGTAGAACCCGAAGCAACTCTATGCCGACCCGAAGTAACAATGCCAACCCAAAGCAACACCATGCCGACCCGAAGTAGAACCCGAAGCAAACCCTATGCCAACCCGAAGTAGAACTCGAAGCAACTTTATGCCAACCCGGAGTAAGAATGTCGACCCAGAGCAATACCATGCCGAGCCGAAGTAGAACCCGAAGCGAACCCTATACCGATCCGAAGCAAACCCTATGCCGCCCGAAGTAGAACCCGAGCTAGGCCTTTCTCCAAGTCCTGTGTCGTTTATCCATCGACTATGCTTAACCCTATCTTCATATCCATAATTAATTATCCATCCATCCGTTTGAACCAAATCCATAATATTCCAGCCTCAATAACCGTAAAGTCTATTGGGTTAAATCCGCCTGTATGATGCCTTACCAAACACCGGGTTAACACTTTGCCCCCCAAAACATGCCTTTGCGATAGGAAGGCGTGTTTTGTATTTCCATAAGCCCGATGTTCGAAACGTGTGGATGACCTGTGAAGAGATTAATGATCTTACTTGATTATTAGTAACAATCATTCGGGACCATTAATAAAATTCGTAGCCATCCCAGGCTGATGATGATCACATGGGATCAAGCGTCTGTTCGAGGTGAAATGCGATCGTTCAAGATCGTGTGCCGCTCATGGCAAAATGAGATCGTTCGAGATCATGTGTCGTTCGAGGCAAAATGTGATTATTCGAGATCGTGTGCAGTTCGAGGAGAAATGGGATCGTTCGAGATCGAGTGCCGCTCGAGGTGATATGTGAGTGTCCGGATGGGACTTGGAATTATAAATATCAGATTTCAAATTCGAGTGAGTTTTATAATTGAAATATACAACTAACAAAATCAAGTCCAGATGCAAAAAAGAGAAACAAAAGCAAAAACTTAAACATCAAAATGCATGCATCTCCGGGGGTGATGGTTCATTGTCATCTCAGAGCACGCCTGAGAACCATTTGTGATCCCGTGTATGTGTAAGTGACTTAGCTATTTTATTGTGGAGTTTATCACTTATTTTTGCCATTCCGATTAATTAATGACAAGTTGACGCCTCGTTCCAGGGCTATTTCCATTTGATGTGGATGGCGGTGGCTCCTGTTCCACTACCGCTACTCGCGTTCTTGCGTATTGTAACAGCCTGCCATTTTGGATATGTCCTTCGATCTCATCCTTTAAGTGCCTGCAATCGTTTGTACTATGGTCGTTTAGCTCGTGGAACATGTAGTATTTGTCTGACTTCATTTCATTATTGTTGGGCTCCCTCCTCATTGGCCTTCGATAGGGGTTCTACACCCTGGTGTCCAGATATATCCGTTCTAATGTTTCAATCAATTCCATATAAGAGGTGAATCTCGATTCCCTCCATGGCCGCTTCGGTCCATCAAAGCCATTCTACGATCTTTGTTTTCCTTTATCCTTTTTTGAATCTTCCCCGGGCAGATCTCCGCCTTTGACCGCATAAACCTCAGCTTCCTCTCTTCCCTCTCTATCAGCTTTTGCATCTTCCTGTCGCGGAAACCTATCTACTTCATGGTAAAACTCCCCTAAATCTATAGTTGGATCCTATTGTAATTCCCTTGAATTTTAATTAACATTATTCGGGATATTTAATTGGATAAATTAAATAGAATAATGTGAATAATTAGGTAGATGAGATTAATAAATCCAATGGCCGTGTCTTAATGAATGAACTAAAATAAGACTTAACTAAATTAAGAAGGAGGAATTTCCTAAGCGGTAAACTTGGAAATGGGGCTACATTTCTTAGTATAAATCTCTTCCTCTACCTTAATAAACTTTTACTTGCTCATTCATAACTCCTTACCTATATTTCAGTCGACCATTAAAAGCTCCAAGAAGAGCATAAATTGAAGAAATGGGCTAACGAATTAAAGCTAGGAAATTATCTCATTCTCCAATCAACTAATCTAGGTGAAAATCATGTTTATCATCTCATTTTTCTGTGTTTGGATCAGTTATGGGTTATACTCGATTCATGTTTGTGATTTTGGTTAGGATATAACCATTTAAACCTTTGTTTGGATAAGACATAGGTGTTTTAATTGTTAGTGGGCTAATTAACACATTTTTATTCGGTTTTGGTTAAATTCCTAGTTGTTTTGATCTTCATATGCTTTGAAATTTTAATATGTTGAAGTATATGATTTATCGGATTTTTGGTGATATTTAGGGATTTTCCTTAGTGATTTACTAAGTTAATTAAATTATTTAAGCCTACGGGCTAAACTGCAAAATTGCCTTCGAATTAGTCAATTCGGAGGAAAGGCTGCAATTCGAAAATTTAATTGAGGAAGAAGAATAGTGTTTTAAGAAAAAGGTTAACTTTTGTATACTTTTACTATTTGGAAGTACAAGAGAAGGCTCCTCGGCCAATCAAAATTAGACAAGCAAGATAAAACATCACTTCAATAGGCCTCGTTCTGCCTTCGACCCCAACAAGCCCGCTTTTACCCTTTCGTCTAAGGCGGAAGGTAAATAATTACCCTCCGCCTAAGTTGAAAGGTAGGCATGGTGTCACAAAGAAGAGGGGCGAAGGGATGGGGAGGCTGCTTCCTTTGCTTTCGAATAGAAACATAATTTCTTTCGAATAAGTTGAAGGGGGATCCTTCGAATCTATCATTTTACAAAAGACTAATTTTTTTATATATTCAAGAAGGGGTTTCGAAGGGGATCTTAGAAAGTTTAAACCTTCAAGAGAATGGTTTTAAAATGTTTTCTAAAAAGGTGTTTTAATCCTTTTGACTAAGTCGAAGGGATGCCTTCGACAAAGCCGAAGGGAAAGAAGGGGAAGAAGAAGGGGTTACTTCTGAACCTCCCATAGTTTTTAAAGTAAAAATTTTAATGCCTTCGACAAAGTCGAAGGGTAAACCTTCCAACAAGGTCGGAAGTATACTTTCGATGGGTTGGTTCCAACACCAACACTTCATTGTTTTTGAATGGTTTCGAAAGATTTGATTTTAGAAAGGTTTTGATTTCGAAAGGTTTGATTTCAAAAGGTTTGATTCCGAAAGGTTTTGAAGGGGTTACCTTCAATGATTGCGAAAGGTTTTGAGTTTCAATGATTTCGAAAGGTTTTGAGTTTCATTGCTTTCGAAAGGTTTGTAAATGGTTTTATAAGGGGGGATACCTCAGGCTTTCGACAAGGTCGAAAGGTAGATCCTTTTGACTAGGTCGAGAAGAAACCTTCCGACAGGGTCAAAAGGTGAGACCTTTCAACAAAGTCGAAAGGTATGGTTTTATGGTGCTTTCAAAAGGAAGGCTTCCGAAGGGGCTAACTTCGGATGTTTATTTGCTTTCGAATGGGACTTTATTCGAAAGGGTTTAATTGGTTGTTTTTAGCCATTTTTCCTTAAGTAAAATATTGCTAACTTGAAGGGGTTACTTCAAAGGGTTATAGCATAAAATACTTATTTTGTTTGAATATGTAAGGGGGATCCTTATATAAATTTGATGTTATTAAACCTTAGGGACACCAGGGTGGGTTTTATGTTTTCGATACATAGTTTGGGGTTACAAACTGAAATATGCTTTTGAAAATATACATTGGGGCTATCAATGTGTTCTTATTTAATTTAACCTAATTGGGGTTACCAATGGGAATAGGTTAAACAGGTGGTATACCTGGAGAAAATAAGTAATCATGGAGATCATGAATTTTTAAAAATAATCATGGGGATCATGATGTTTTAATTGGCCAAGTGATGGGTTCTTGGTTAATCTAGGAAAACCATGGAATGGGCGGTGGATAGCCCACATCAAATTTCTAAAGTGAAGAATGTTTTGCCAGAGGTGGTTAGCCTTGGGATTTGACACCCAAGGGTTCATATTCATCTTAGGAAAACTATGTAGTGTGCGGTGGATAGCCCATACAATCTTTTATAAACAATGTACGATGGATAATCTGCATTTATTTTAAATGGATTTGGGATGGATGGTCCTATTAAATTATGACGGATGGTCATTTTAAAGATTTTAAAGGGGAACTATAATAAATTGATTTTAGATGGGAAATTTAATAAATTGCTTTTAGATGGGATATCTAATAAATGGGTGGATAGGATGTCCAATACATATGATTTATGGCTTTATTTCATATTATGTTAAGACTAATCATTTTGGGTGCAGGGGCATAGTAAATGATTTGCATGTTTTGTTTTGGATACTAGTGAGGGGAAAACCAGTTGCACTAAGCAGCATGGTCTCATTAGTTATCTATTTATGATAAGAGATGATAGGGGATTATTCATATCAGACTTATTGTCTGACTCATAGTTTGTGTTTCTCCAAAAACTCTCGAGTACTAAAAATTAATTTGAGTAATCTGAGAATGGGAGACTTTTAGGTTTTTGGATGAATAAGCTTCCGGAGACATGCAGGAGGAAGTGTTAGCTATATAGGAGTTATTTTGTGTTTTGCGCTGTGATATACTAAGACTTGTAAAGTTCATATTATTAGTTCTCTGATCATCATAAGGGGACATCTTCATATGTCGCTCTTATCATATTTTGTACATGTATATGTGAACTGAACATGGTTAACGTCTGGGATTATATAATTAAACCTTAAATTATAATTTGCATGAAATGAGAAATTCTGTTATTGGAAGTTTAATATTTTTCATATTCATGTGTTCCTGTGTATCAATATTAACTTTGCCGCATTCGGTCGCCAAGAAATAACAACTACAGATGACTGCTGCATCAGTAGCGGTTAGTTTTGGGCCTCAGAAGGCGGGATGTTACAAGTTGGTATCAGAGCATGGTTTATGTATTTAAAAGAAATTTAAACCTTAAAAGATATTTTAAAGCATAATCTAAAATATGGTTGGGCTTGGGTAAGCGTTATAGTAACGTATGTGTACTTTGCTATAAATACCTAAGTATGTATTCCCCACTCTCTTAGAGCGTTCTTCTGTATCTTACCAAGATTGGATTTCAGGTAGTAGGGAAGAAAGATATGGAGGCATGAAACGAAAGAGTGAATCAAGGTGGGAAACGCACCGCAACAAGTGGAAATGTTCGACCCAATACTAGGAGCAACCAGGGTCGACATGCAAAATGCTAACCCAGATGTAAATGCTAATGTTGGTGCTGAGATTCCACCGGTTGATATATGGATAATGTATCAGTTCTTCATGAATATGATGCAAGATGGAGCAGCTGCGGGAGTGGCTGTAGGGAATGCTGGAGGAGCTAATCCGGTGGCCTCAATTGGCAATAATTATGCCAAGCTGAGCAGGGATTATGCTAGTCTTGGAGGAAAGCCTTTTCTGGGAACCGAGGATGCAGTAGGAGTAGAGAACTGGCTATTGCATTGTGAAAGGATATTTTTAGATCTTGGCTTGACTGATATGCAGAAGAGGAGACTTGCTTCAAGGCAACTGCATGGAGCAACATTGTTTTGATGGAACGGAGTTACCGTAGGAGAGCCAGAGGAAGACCTGACTTAGGCTGAATTTCGAAGGAGGTTCGAAGAAAGATTTCTATCAGAGGTTTCCAAGTCAGCATTGCTCAGAAAGTTTGCATATTTAATCCAAGAGGATAGATCGGTGATTCAGTATGCTACATAGTTTAATGAGCTGTCCCGTTACAGATATGCTACTATGGATACTGTCATTTAGGGGAACGATAAGTTTATCAGGGGGTTAAATCCTGAGATCGCCAAAGCAACCATGCCAAAACTCCGGGATTCGTGTCATATTGTTGTTGAGATGGCTATTCGGAATGAAGAGATGCTTTCTACTTTTGGAAAAGGGAAACCAGTTGAGGTTCAGAATTTTCAGAGTAAGAAGCGAAAGTTCTTCAAGAAGAAAGGTGCCCAGTCAAGGGTAACAACTATGAAGAGCAAGGCTGATATTATTCGTTACAAGTGTGACAAGAGGTGGCGCTATGCTAATGAGTGTCGCTCGGGTGATGGAAGAGCAGTTGCAGTGAGGCCGAATGTGAAGTGCTACAACTGTGGCCAGATGGGGCATTACAAGGACAAGTGTCCCGAGGCTGCTAAAGTAGGAAATGGAAAGGTCTTTGCATAGGAACCATCATCCTCTAGACCAATGGCTATTGAGAAAGGAAAAGCGGTGATGGAAGGTATGCTTATGATTCATAGTACTCCGGTTATGATACTATTTGATACCGGTGCGTCGCACTCATTTATATCTCAGTATTTGGTGGATTTCTTATGTCTGGAACCTTTATACCTTATTACTCCTTTCAGGATTGAAAATCCAATAGGAGGGTATGCAACCCTGGGAATGAGATATAACCAGTTAGAACTTGATTTATTAGGTCATATGTTTGCATGCAGTTTATATGTTTTTGATTTCGTGGGTTTCGGGATCATATTGGGTATGGATTGGTTAGATAGATATGATGCTAGGATATTTTGCCATAAGGGGGAAATATCATTGAAACACCCTAATAGCCATAACCGTGTCATTTACTCAGTAAGGAGTTCGAACGGAAATGCTTATGCGTTATTGGGTGCTATAGGAATGGAAGCAGAGTTGAAGCAGGTTTATGTAGCAAGAGAGTTTGTGGATGTGTTTGAACCAGTTTTGGGATTACCGCCAAAAAGAGCAATCAAGTTTCGGATAGATCTCGTACCGGTAGCTGAACACGTAAGTAGACCACCTAGCAGGATGTCACCAACCGAGATGAAGGAATTAAAGGTGGAGCTAGTGAAATTCAAAGGAAAGAATTTCATCCAGCCAAGCAGTTAGTCTTAGGGAACGACCGCGATATTCATGAAGAACCCAGATGGGTCGTTAAGGATGTGTATCGACTATCATATGTTGAATGAGAGGATGATCAAGAATAGGTACCTTTTGCCGAGGATCGACGACTTATTCGATCAGCTGAGTGGAGCCAGAGTGTTTTCCCAACTGGATTTGGTGACAGGTTTCCACCAGCTAAGAGTGGAAGAGGATGGTATTCCTTTGACGGCGTTTAGGACCAGATATGGGTCTTACGAGTGGTTGGTTATGCCATTCGGGTTTACTAATGCGCCAGCTTTCTTCATGGATTTGATGAACCGGGTTTTCCGAGAGCACTTGGATAGGTTCGTGTTGGTTTTTGTTGACGACATTTTGGTATATTCTAAGAATGAGAAGGATCATGTGGATCATCTTAGAATAGTGTTGGAGACACTAAGGCAACATTAGCTGAAGGCGATGTTCTCCAAGTGACATTTTTGGAAGAAGGAAGTGAAGTTCCTTGGTCATGTAGTTTCCGAGGAAGGGTTAGCAGTTGATCCGGATAAGATCGAAGCTGTTAACAATTGGAAAAGACCAAAGACGGTAAGTGAGATTTGAAGTTTTCTTGGACTTGTAGGATACTACCGTAGGTTCATTAAGGATTTCTCGTGGATAGTAGCATCCTTGACTATACTAACTAGGAATACATGAAGTTTGTTTGGTCTGACAAATGTGAGGAAGCGTTCCTCAGATTAAAACATTTGTTAACCAATGCGCCCGTGTTAGTAGTTCCAAATGGGAATCAGGGGTTGATAGTTTACACCGATGCATGTGGTACTGGGTTAGGTGCTATGCTAATGCAAAATGGAAAGGTTATTTCCTATGCTTCTAGACAGCTTAGACCGCATAAAGTGAGATACCCGACTCATGATTTGGAGTTGGCAGCAGTAATCTTCGCTTTGAAGGTGTGGAGGCATTATCTTTTGGGCAAAAGGTTTGAGCTATTTACGGATCATAAATCTCTATGATATTTATTCTCTCAGAAGGAGTTGAACATGAGACAGCTAAGATGGCTGGAGTTTGTTGCAGCTTATGATTTTAGCATCAAGTATACACCGAGAAAAGGAAATAAGGTGGAGGATGCGCTTAGCAGGAAACATCATAATGTGGTGTTAGCTATGTTAGCGGAATGGAAAGACTTGGAAGCACTAGCTGCTTGCAGAGTGCAGTTGAGGTCGACTGCTGGATCTAGTCGAAATATCGCTATGATGTCCTGTTTGGAAGTTCGACCAATTCTGATCGAACGAATTGCTTCAAGGTAGAAAGAGGATACAGTCTTAGCCGAGAGGATTAGAAGGTTAGAAATTGGAACCGTTATTAATGACTTAAAGGATTTTATTCTTGACCGCAAGGGTTGTGTTTGCGCCAAAAATGGTCACAAACCCCAAGTGTAGTGAAAGCACCAGCGTATGAATACAAATCAACAGTATTCACACGCAAATCACAGATCTAAGCAAATAACAAGCAACAATCCAGAAATAATGAACAATGACACGCAATTTATAGTGGTTCGGCTATCTCCGGCCTACGTCCACTTTAAAGTTTGATGATTTTATTGCTCGATACTTGAAGATTACAATTTCGTATGTTGTATTACAACTGATTTGCTGAACTAAGTCTGAATCTAAGGCAGCAATAGTGATCTGGAGTAAATCTGGCAGAATCTGGGCGCTCTTTAGCTCTCAAAATTGTCCGACCCCTTTTCTGAATGACCAGGGGCTCTATTTATAGGTGTAGGAGGCTGATATTTCGCCTAAAATGAGGGGAGACCAGTTCTGGTACGTCAGGGGGCCCACATGCCCGCTTTATGGAAATCCGGGCCCACACCGGGATCGATTCGACCCTAGGTTCGAATCGATCAAGAAATTGTCCAATCAAGCTGAAATTTGGTGTGGACATTCTTTAACATGTGCTCAAGCTTCTGTGAAAATTTCATAGCATTTGGATGTGTAGATCTCAAGTTATGATCGATTCAATGTTGCATTTCTGGTGAATTTGGACACTTCGAATCGATCCTTCGACTCGATTGGGTCGAATCGATGCTTGCTGTGACGTGGCGCGCGTGCTTCTCGCATCGATCTGCTTTTCGCTCCGGGTTGACTGGGTCGACTCCAGGTTCTTCGTTGCTTTGACTGGGTGGACTCGTGGTAGTGGATTCGAGTTGTTGGATTCGAAGGTTTGCTTCCTTCGAATCGATCGTATGTCCCCTTCGTATCGATCTGGGTAAATCTCAGTCGATCGATACGAAGACCCCACTGCCTGAAGGTATTCGAATCGAACTAATGCTTGCTCAATGGAGTCGAAGCAACGGTCCTTTTCATGGATTCGAAGCAGGGAGAAACCGATGATATCTTGGGCGTATGAACTCGGATTGACTGGAGATTTGGAATGTTGCTTCATCTGACCTTGCTTGACATGTCTTATCAATTGCAGCCCGATCCGGACTCGGCAAAATTCATCGATATCCGTGGTGAACCTACGATGCACAATCGATGTTCATGACTAATAATCATTGATTTTCAGTTAATCTTTGGGTATCTCGACTTTGCCAAAAGTTGGGATAACATTTTGCCCCCCCAAAACATGCCTTTTTGGTAAAAGGCGTGTTTTGATCAGTCTTAAGTTGGATGTAGTGAGTTCATGTTTTACTCATAGCTTATAGCATTTTCAATCAAGTCCATGGCTGTTCGAAGCCGAATTGTTATCAATTTTTTCCAGTGGAAGTTAAGAATGAAATTCTACGGTCTCTCCGTACTATTGATGGTCACTCCGGACCCTTGTCAAACCCATTCTAGATTTAGCGATTGAATAGAAAGATCCTATTGCACTCCGGCGTTGCTTTCTATCCCTTGCACTCTGGCCCCAGCTAGGGCGTATAGCGATGTCTTGGTCGTTCTCGACCGATTATAGCCTCTCCGGGCTCATGCTGGATCCCATCCTGTCACTCTCCGGTGAAGGGGAAACAACGTTAAGTGAGTCAATCCTGTCGCTCTCCGGCGAAGCGACTCACCTCCTGCACTCCGGTTCGGTGAATCTGAACATTATGCGATGTCATGACCTGAATCGTCGGTCGATCACAGCCTCTCCGGGCTCATGTTGGATCCCATCCTGTCACTCTCCGGTGAAGGGGAAACAACGTTAAGTGAGTCAATCCTGTCGCTCTCCGGCGAAGCGACTCACCTCCTGCACTCCGGTTCAGTGTATCTGAACATTAAGCGATGTCATGGCCTAAATCGTGGGCCGATCATAGCCTCTCCGGCTCTTATCGAATCCTGATCCAATCACTCTCCGGTGAATAGGAAACGATGCTTAAGTGAGTTGATCCTGTCACTCTCCGGCGAAGCAACTAACTTCTTGCACTCCGGACCCTGCCTCTCCGGGTAGGATCATAAAGCGATCATGTTTATATTGATATTTAATGTTTATCCTTTAACTCTCCGGTTAAAGGTTTATTTTAATAAGTGTTTCTTTATTAAATTCAAATCCTAGATGTTCAATCTCAAACACCAGGAAAAACAAGATAATGCCTCTCCGGGCGGAGCGGTCTATTTCCATCTCAGAGCATGCCTAGGGATCTCTCCGGTTCCCGTACATGAGTAAGTGGGATAGCCGTTTTATTTTGGAAATCAAATCTAAGAAAACTAATCGACCAGAGTCCAAATCTTGAACTTGGCCCTTGCCATCACAATCAGTTGATGACGAGTCGTGATCCCGATCCAGGATCATTCCTGTTTGGTTGAGGCGGTAGTTGTTCGGGTCTAACCGCCATCGTACGTTCTCTGACATACTGCGGCAATCTACCACTCCTGGCATGTTCTTCCACCTCATCCTTCAGGTGGCGGCATTCATCGGTAGTGTGCCCATCCAGCTCATGGAATAGGCAGTAATTTCCAGTCTTACGTTCCCGCTCCGTGGGATCTCTCCTGGGTGGTTTTCGATAGGGGAATTGCCCCTGAGTTTCGGTGTAAATTCGTTCCAGTCCTGCCACCAAGTCTGTGTATTGCCTGAATCTGGGCTCTCGGAATTTCTTCCGTTTATCAGGACCATCATGTGCGTCATCCTGCTTTCTCTTTCCTTTGTCTGCCCTGGACTGTTCCCTGGCGGTTCCTTCGCCTTGTGCAACATTTATTTCCTGCCTCTCGGCTCGTGATTCCTCTAATCGAATGAATTTTTCAGCTTCATGGAAAAACTCTCCAAGATCTTGCGGTGGATCTTTAGTCAAAGAGTCTTTGAATTCGGTGCCTTCTCCAACTCCTGCCACTGCCGCCATCAAAATCATCGATGGGTCCGGGCGATCTACAGAAGTCACCGTCGCATTAAATCGTAACAAAAAATCTTTTATGGACTCTCCGGTCCTTTGTTTTATTGATGCCAAAGTAATCACGCTCTTAGGTCGCGTCACGTGAACCCTAAACTACTTCATAAAGCAATCCACAAGCTCGCCCCATGTCCTGATTGATCCGGTTTCTAGCTGCCTAAACCAAAGCGCAGCCAAATCTGATAAGAATAAGGGGAAACATCGTGCCATCACTTCCTCGGATGCTCCCAGCACTTCCATGTGTCTGATATATCTGGTGATATGCATGGTCGGGTCTGACTTTCCGTCATAAGGATTCAGCGTTGGTAGTTTGAACTTCGGAGGGTTCCTTGCATTCCTGATATTCGGAGCGAACGGACTCCGACTAACTTCTTCCAATCCTCCTCCTGACAACCCTCCTCTCATGAGTCGTCTGACTAGGCCAATCATTCTTTCATCTCCATCTAGGGGTTGCCCCCTTGTCATGTCTCGGTATTGCCCTCCGAGTCTCGTAGGGAATTCTGGTACGTACTCTTCGGGCGGCTCATTAGCATTTGTGTTGGCCCTAGCTGGTTGAGCTCCTTCCAAAGGTACTTCTGCGTTGGATCCTGCGGGCCTGCCCCCAAGCCCTTGTTGATTGCCTTCTGGTTCTGTATTCTGTCCTCCGTTGGGTTCCATAGCCCTAGCTCCTTGTTCCACATTCACAGCCGCTGTAGCTGGTCCAAGGTTCTGTGTCCCTGCAGCTCTTATCTGCTCGAAGAAATTCTGCAGCATCTCTTGTTGGCTTTTCATCATTCTTTCCTGCATTAAGTTATTCATCGCTTCCATCTCATCTCTAGTAATGTAGATCGAAGCTTGTCCTTCTCCAGCGCCAGAGGATGCCTCTTGACTTCCTGCCTGTTGGCTCCTCTCAGTTCTTTGTCTAGTTTGTCGAGTCATTGTAGAGTCAGATCTGAATCCTTAAAATTCCAAATCTAAATTTTGAATTTGGTGTAGCGGTTGCTAGTTCTTCTCAGTGAAAGCACCAAAGTGTTTGCGCCAAAAATGGTCACAAACCCCAAGTATAGTGAAAGCACCAGCGTATGAATACAAATCAACAGTATTCACACGCAAATCACAGATCTAAGCAAATAACAGCAACAATCCAGAAATAATGAACAATGACATGCAATTTATAGTGGTTCGGCTATCTCCGGCCTACGTCCACTTCAAAGTTTGATGATTTTATTGCTCGATACTTGAAGATTACAATTTCGTATGTTGTATTACAACTGATTTGCTGAACTAAGTCTGAATCTAAGGCAGCAATAGTGATCTGGAGTAAATCTGGCAGAATCTGGGCGCTCTTTAGCTCTCAAAATTGTTCGACCCCTTTTCTGAATGACCAGGGGCTCTATTTATAGGTGTAGGAGGCTGATATTTCGCCTAAAATGAGGGGAGACCAGTTCTGGTACGTCAGGGGGCCCACATGCCCGCTTTATGGAAATCCGGGCCCACACCGGAATCGATTCGACCCTAGGTTCGAATCGATCAAGAAATTGTCCAATCAAGCTGAAATTTGGTGTGGACATTCTTCAACATGTGCTCAAGCTTCTGTGAAAATTTCATAGCATTTGGATGTGTAGATCTCAAGTTATGATCGATTCAATGTTGCATTTCTGGTGAATTTGGACACTTCGAATCGATCCTTCGACTCGATTGGGTCGAATCGATGCTTGCTGTGATGTGGCGCGCGTGCTTCTCGCATCGATCCGCTTTTCGCTCCGGGTTGACTGGGTCGACTCCAAGTTCTTCGTTGCTTTGACTGGGTGGACTCGTGGTAGTGGATTCGAGTTGTTGGATTCAAAGGTTTGCTTCCTTCGAATCGATCGTATGTCCCTTTCGTATCGATCTGGGTAAATCTCAGTCGATCGATACGAAGAATCCACTGCCTGAAGGTATTCGAATCGAACTAATGCTTGCTCAATGGAGTCGAAGCAACGGTCCTTTTCATGGATTCGAAGCAGGGAGAAACCGATGGATTCGAATCGACTAAGACCTCATCGATTCGAAGTAGATCACGTGAGCTTGATGCGTTGGATACGAAGACGATGAAGTCGAAGGCTAAAGCATTTCTGATCGATTCGAAGCCATCAGGGGAACTTTGTTGGAGTCGAGTTTGATGGATTCGACCTTAGGGGATTCGAACCATAGGGAGACAAACTCAAGGCTATGTCCTCCACTTGCGTCGATGATATCTTGGGCGTATGAACTCGGATTGACTCGAGATTTGGAATGTTGCTTCATCTGACCTTGCTTGACATGTCTTATCAATTGCAGCCCGATCCGGACTCGGACAAAATTCATCGATATCCGTGGTGAACCTACGATGCACAATCGATGTTCATGACTAATAATCATTGATTTTCAGTTAATCTTTGGGTATCTCGACTTTGCCAAAAGTTGGGATAACAGGTTGGTTGGGAAAGAAGTAACGGTTATGTGTTTTGGATGTTGGAAACCTTAGGAAGGAAGTTCTTAGGGAATGTCATCGATCGAAGTTTACGATTCATCCTGGTGGAACCAAGATGTATCAGGATATGAAGAGAAGTTTCTTCTGGGAAGGAATGAAGAGAGATGTTGGCTTATGGGTAAAACAGTGTTTGAACTGTCAGCAATTAAAAGCCGAACATCAGAAGCCAAGTGGTTTGCTTCAGCCTTTAGATGTTCCAGTTTGGAAGTGGGACTCGATATCCATGGATTTTATTGACGGGTTGCCAAGGTCAAACCGGGGTAATGAGAGTAAATGGGTCATAGTGGACAGATTGACCAAGAGTGCCCATTTCATTCCGTTAAGGTCAACAAGGACAGCACCTGTTTTGGCTAAGTTATTCATGATTAACATCGTTAAACTGCATGGAATTCCTAGTAGTATCGTCGGTGATAGAGATGCTTTGTTTACTAGCGAGTTTTGGAAGAGCCTGTATAGTGTTTTAGGCACTAAGCTCAAGATGAGTACTACATATCATCCTTAGACGAATGGGCAGACAGAGAGAGTTGACAAGGTACTGGAAGATCTGTTGAGGGCTTATGTGCTGGATTTTAGTGGTTCTTAGGAAGATCACTTGCACTTAGTGGAGTTTTCATATAATAATAGTTATTAGACTACTAAAGGAATAACATCTTTTGAAGCATTGTATGGAAGGCCATGCAAATCACCACTATGTTGGTTAGAGACTGGAGACAGGTTGGTCCTTGGTCCAAATTTGGTGAGAGAGGCGATGGAATAGATCGAGTTGATACGGGAAAGAATGAAGGAAGCTTAGTCTAGGCAGAAGATTTACGCAGACAAAAGGCGTAAGGACCTAGAGTTCTCAGTTGGAGATAGAGTTTTCATCAAGGTATCGTCGATGAAATGTGTGGTTCGGTTCGGGAAGACCGAGAAGTTAGCACCGAGATATGTTGGACCATTTTCTATATCAAAGAGAATTGGAAGACTCGCATACCGAGTAGATTTACCGAGCAGTTTTGCCGGGGTCCACAATGTGTTTCATGTTTCTCATCTTAGGAAGTATGTTCATGATCTAGAAACTACTATCGCTCCGGCGGCATTGGAGGACTTAGTGGTGGAACCAAATATGACTTTTGTGAGGCAACCAGTTCATGTTGTGGCAAAAGATGATAATAGGTTAAGAAACAAGAAAGTAAAGTTGGTGAAAGTTTAGTGGAGAGACAACGTAAAGGAGGAGACAGAAGACAAAATTAGAGCTACTTTTCCTGGGCTGTTTTAGATGGTAAGTTCTATATAGGGTTTATATAGAATTTGGCTGGTAGGTTATACTAGCTTTGCTTGCATGGGCTATATGCTTGTTGTTGTGTCTTTACTGAAATTTCGAGGATGAAATTCTTTAAGGCGGGAGTCTGTAATGCCCCTGAATTTTATTAACATTATTCATAATATTTAATTGGATAAATTAAATAGAATAATGTGAATAATTAGGCAGATGAGATTAATAAATCCAATGGCCGTGTCTTAATGAATGAACTAAAATAAGACTTAACTAAATTAAGAAGGTGGAATTTCCCAAGGGGTAAACTTGGAAATGAGGCTACATTTCTTAGTATAAATCTCTGCCTCCACCTTAATAAACTTTTACTTTCTCATTCATAACTCCTCACCTATATTTCGGCCTACCATTAAAAGCTCCAGGAAGAGCATAAATTGAAGAAAAAGGCTAAGGAATTAAAGCTAGGAAATTATCTCATTCTCCAATAAACTAATCAAGGTGAATAATCTGTTTATCATCTCATTTTTCTGTGTTTGGATCAGTTATGGGTTATACCGGATTCATGTTTGTGATTTTGGTTAGGATATAACCATTTAAAAATTTGTTTGGATAAGACATAGGTGTTTTAAATGTTAATGGGCTAATTAACACGTTTTTATTCGGTTTTGGTTAAATTCCGAGTTGTTTTGATCTTCATATGCTTTGAAATTTTAATATGTTGAAGTATATGATTTATCATATTTTTGGTGATTTTTAGGGATATTCCTTAGTGATTTACTAAGGTAATTAAATTATTTAAGCCTAAGGGCTAAACTGCAAAATTGCCTTCGAATTAGTCAATTCGGAGGGAAGGCTACAATTCAAAATTTTAATTGGGGAAGAAGAATAGCATTTTAAGAAAAAGGTTAACTTTTGTATATACTTTTTACTATTTGGAAGTACAGGAGAAGGCTTCTCAGCCAATCAAAATTAGACAAGCAAAATAAAACATCACTTCGGTAGGCCCAGTTCTGCCTTCGACTCCAACAAGCCCGCTTTTACCCTTTCGTTTAAGACGGAAGGTAAACAATTACCCTCTGCTTAAGTGAAAGGTAGGCACGGTGTCCAAGGTAAGAGGGGGCGAAGGGATGAGGAGGCTGCTTTCTTTGCTTTCGAATAGAAACATAATTGCTTTCGAATAAGTTGAAGGGTGATCCTTTGACTCTATCATTTTATGGAAGACAAAAAATTTTATATATTTAAGAGGGGGTTTCGAAGGGGATCTTCGAAAGTTTAAACCTTTAAGAGAATGGTTTTAAAATGTTTTCTAAAAATGTTTGTACCAAAATTGGGCACAACTCTTCGGAAGTTTTTGAAGAGATAAAATGAAGAAATTAAATGTAAAAAGAGGATTATCTAACAAAAACTCCAAATCTCAGATATGAAACTAATTAAAATGCAAGGGGACACAATAATTTAGATTGGTTCGGTGTATCGCCTACGTCCTCTATGAAGTTGATAACTTTATTGATCTTTCTTTGAAGATTACAAGTGAATTCAATGAATTACAGCAGGTAATTATGATTTACAGCAATGGATTTCGTTGTTGGCAGCAGCAAAGGAGTTTAGATCTGGATCCGGCAGAGTCTGGGCGTTGGAGAATTTAAAGAAGAGGAAGCCCCTTTTCTGTATGCCCTGGGGCTCTATTTATAGGTGTAGGAGGCTGGTATTTCGCTCAGATCTCGGGAGACCCTCTCTGGCACGTGACCAGGCCCGCCCGCCCAAGCCCGGGAAGTTTCGGTCCGATCCGTGATCGATACGAACGGATTTTGTATCGATCAAGATTTCATCCAATGGAGTCGAAATTTGGCGTGGACATTCTTTAGCATGCACGTAGTCTTCTGTTAAAATTTCATAGCATTTGGACTTGTAGATTAGGAGATATGATCGATACGAAATAAGATTCTCGGTTGGCTGTTTCGTTCGACTCCCTCACTTCGACTCGCTCTCATTCAACTCGATGACGTGGCGCTTGAATCTCTGAATCACTCCGCCCTTGATGCTGCTTTGATCGAGTCGCTCTAGGACTTTCGCCCTGTTCGTATCGATGGTATTGTTTTGTTTGCATCGATAAAAGATGTGCAGTTCGCATCGATGGAGGTAGAAGTCTTCT
Organism: Allium fistulosum; assembly: GCA_030737815.1. Taxonomy (NCBI): domain Eukaryota; kingdom Viridiplantae; phylum Streptophyta; class Magnoliopsida; order Asparagales; family Amaryllidaceae; genus Allium; species Allium fistulosum. The sequence goes on along the minus strand of CM060904.1, from coordinate 1,002,255,836 downwards.
GATGGATGCGAAGTGGAGCAAGTCAAAATGTGGCCCTCTGATGGAGTCGAACTAGATGGAGTCGAACAGTGGTCCTACGAAGGAGTCGAACCAGATGGAGTTGAACAGAGGTTCTGCGAAGGAGTCGAACTAGATGGAGTCGAACAGAGGTTCTCTGAAGGATGCGGAGCGGGTCGAACAGAGGTTCTGAGATGGAGTCGAAGTGGAGCGAGCCGAACAGAGGTTCTGTGATGGAGTCGAAGTGGAGCGAGTCGAACAGTGACTCTCTGATGGATGTGAAGCGGAGCGAGTCGAAGTAGGCATTCCTGATGGATTCGAACTGAGCGATTCGAACAGAGGCTGTTTTTATCCAATTTTGCATCGATCGTAACTTGAGCATACGAACTCGGATTGATCTGAAATTTGGAACGTTGACTCTCATAGCTTCGCTTGTTGTGTCATATCAATTTAAGCTCGATCCGGACTCGGACAAAATTTGTCGATATCCATAGTGGGCCTGCGTATAACCGATTCTCTTAGACGAATTGTCTTTGGTTTCTAGTCAAGTTCTTGGTGTCACGGCCTTGCCAAAAGGCGGGTTAACAAAAAACGTGTTTTAGTCCTTTCAACTAAGTCGAAGGGATGCCTTCGACAAAGCCGAAGGGAAAGAAAGGGAGAAGAAGGGGTTACTTCGGAACCTCCCATTGTTTTTAAAGTAAAAGTTTTAATGCCTTCGACAAAGTCGAAGGGTAAACCTTCCGACAGGGTCAGAAGTATACTTTCGAAGGTTCCAACGCCAACACTTCATTGATTTTGAATGGTTTCGAAAGGTTTAATTTCGAAAAGTTTTGATTTCGAAAGGATTGATTACGAAAGTTTTTGAAGGGTTACCTTCAATGATTGCGAAAGGTTTTGAGTTTCAATGATTTCGAAAGGTTTTGAGTTTTATTGCTTTCGAAAGGTTTATAAATGGTTTTATAAGGGGGGATACCCCAGGCTTTCGACAAGGTCGTAAGGTAGATCCTTTCGACTAGGTCAAAAAGAAACCTTCTGACAGGGTCGAAAGGTGAGATCTTTTGAGAAAGTCGAAAGGTATAGTTGTATGGTGCTTTCAAAATGAAGGCTTATAAAGGGGCTAACTTCGGATGTTTATTTGCTTTCGAATGGGACTTCATTCGAAGGGGTTTAAATGGCTATTTTTAGCCATTTTTCCTTAAGTAAAATTTTGCTAACTTGAAGGGGTTACTTCGAAGGGTTATAGTATAAAATACTTTTTTTTGAATATGTAAGGGGGATCCTTATATAAATTTGATGTTATTAAACTTTGGGGAAATCGGGGTAGGTTATATGTTTTCGATACATAGTTTGGGGTTACAAATAGAAATATGCTTTCGAAAATATACATTGGGGCTATCAATGTGTTTTTATTTAATTTAACCTAATTGGGGTTACCAATGGGAATAGATTAAATAGGTGGTATACCTGGGAAAAATAAGTAATCATGGAGATCATGAATTTTTAAAAATAATCATGGGGATCATGATGTTTTAATTAGCCAAGTGATGGGTTCTTGGTTAACCTAGGAAAACTATGGAATGTGTAGTGGATAGCCCACATCAAATTTCTAAAGAGAAGAATGTTTTGCCAAAGGTGGTTAGCCTCGGGATTTGGCACCCATGGGTTCATAATCATCCTAGGAAAACTATGTAGTGTGCGGTGGATAGCCCACACCATCTCTTATAAAACAATGTACGATGGATAATCTGCATTTATTTTAAATGGATTTGGGATGGATAGTCCTATAAATTATGAAGGACAGTCATTTTAAAGATTTTAGAGGGGAACTCTAATAAATTGATTTTGGATGGGAAATCTAATAAATTGCTTTTAGATGGGATATCTAATAAATGGGTGGATGGGATTTCCAATACATATGATTTATGGCTTTATTTCATATTATGTTAAGACTAATCATTTTGGGTGCAAGGACATAGTAAATGATTTGCATGTTTTGTTTTGGATACTAGTGAGTGGAAAACCCGTTCCGCTAAGCGGCATGGTCTCACTACATATCTATTTATGATAAGAGATGATGGGGGTTTATTCATACCTGACTTATTGTCTGACTCGGAGTTTGTGTTTCTCCAAAAACTCTCGGGGTACTCAAAGTTAATTTGAGTAGTCTGAGAGTAGGAGACTTTCAGGTTTTTGGACGAATAAGCTTCCGAAGACGTGCAGGAGGTAGTGTTAGCTATATAGGAGCTATTTTGTGTTTTTCGCTATGATGTACTAAGAACTGTAAAGTTCATATTATTAGTGCTTTGATCATCATTAGGGGACATCTTCATATGTCGCTCTTATCGTATTTTTTACTTGTATATGTGATCTAAATGTGGTTAACGTCTGGGATTATGTTATTAAACTTTAAAATATAATTTGCATGAAATAAGAAATTTTGTTATTGGAAGTTTAAAATTTTTCATATTCATGTGTTCCTGTGTATCAATATTAACTATTCCGCATTCGATCGCCAAGAAATAACAACTACGGACAACTGCACCATCAGTAGCGGTTAGTTTTGTTCCTCATAAGGCGGGATGTTACACCTATGCTAGTGAATCCTTGAATTCCATGCCATCAGCAATGCCAGATACAGCTGTCATTAAAACCATGGATGGATCTGGATGACCCACTGATGCCGCAGCATTAAACCATGTTAGAAAACTCCTCAGAGACTCTCTGGTCCTCTGTTTTAGGGTTGCCGGACTCATCACATTTTTGGGTCTCGAAATGTGAACTCTAAACTACCTCATAAACCTTTTGATCAATTCTATCCACGTACCAATGGAGCTGCTTTCCAGTTGTTTGAACCATAGTGCTGCTATATTGTCAAATACAAAAGGAAGCACTATGCCGTGACCTCCTTCGACGCCCCCAGTACTTCCATGTGCCTCATATACCTTGTCAAATGAAAAACAGGATCCATTCTTCCATCATACGTCTCCAGCGTCGGTAGTTTGAATTTCGGTGGATTCCTAGCTTGCCTAATCATAGGAGCGAAGGGACTCCTATTCACCAATCCTCCTCTCATGGCCCGTCTAATTATTTCCGCCAACCTATCATTATCATCAAGTGGTGATCTTTGTCTGTTGTCTCCAACCTGCCCACCGAGTCCGCGAGGGAGTCCTGAAATTTGTTCTTCTGGATGAGCATTCATTTCCCTATCAACGACAAACTGCACAGCACCACCTGGTGTCCTGCCTGGAATCGAGCCAATATGATCCGGGGGCATGCCCCCAAGTGTGGAACGATCGGTTATGGCATCTCCCGGTGGCTCCACTCTATCTCGCATCCCGGTTGCTCCATTTCCTTGGTTCTGATTTTGGACTGCCTCTGCTTCTGCTGCTCCAACTCCGTGATCCACATTTCTAGCATTCCCTACTACTCTATTTCCTTGGTTTCGTGCTCCCGCTTGTCCAATCTGTCGGAGTAAGTTCTACATCAAGTCCTCTTGTCTTTTCACCATCCTCTCCTGCATAACATCCATCATCATTTCCATCTCATCCTTGGTAATGAAGATTAAGGTCTGATTAGCTCCTGAGGAAGCCTCCTGACTTCCTTCATGATGGCTCCTCTCTATTCTCTATCTCCTTGTTGATTCCATAGCCATTACTTCCTAAGTCCGAGTTCCTAAGCTTTCAAATCCAAGATCCAAACTTCTAAATCCTTGAGTGCTAGCTTTCTCAGTGAAAGCACCAAAATGTTGGCATCAAAATAGACCACCAACACCCAATTATAAGTGAAAACACTAATATCCTGTTACATATCACATATAGAATATATGTAGAGAATATAGTATGAAGAATAACCAAAATTAAAATGAAAGCAAGTAAAAGAGAGACAAGATTTATAGTGGTTCGGCTAACTCCGATCGACATCCACTCCAGAACAATCCTTTTTATTATACTGAAATTTGACTATTGTCACAATCCAGAATTCCAGAATAATAATGGCAGAGTAGCCTCTAGGTAAAAGATGAAGAGATATAGAATGAAGGTCCTTTTTTCGAAACCAAGCCTACTATATTTATAGGTGAAATCTTGGCTACAGGGCCTCCTCACTTACATGGGCCCACCATAACGATCGTCGAGCCCAACTCGTCCATCCTATGCCGAACCGAAGCAACATCATGCCGACCCGTATCAACATCATGCCGACCCAAAGCAACATCATGCCGACACGAAGTAGAACCCGAAGCAACTCCATGCCGACTCGGAGTAACAATGCCGACCTGGAGCAACACCATGCCGACCCGAAGTAGAACCCGAAGCAACTCTATGCCGACCCGAAGTAACAATGACGACCCGGAGCAACACCATGCCGACCCGAAGTAGAACCCGAAGCGAACCCTATGCAGACTCGAAGTAGAACCTGAAGTGAACCCTATGCCAACCCGAAGTAGAATCCGAGCTAGGCCTTTCTCCAAGTTCTGCGTCGTTTATCCATCGACTATGCTTAACCATGGCTTCATATCCGTAATTGATTATCCATCCATCCATTTGAACCAAATCCATAATATTCCAGCCCCGATAACCTTGAAGTCTATTGGGTTAAATCCACCTATATACTACCTTGCCAAAAGGTGGGTTAACAATGGTTTTGAAGTGGTTTTGGGTTCGAGTCATCTTGTATAAGTACACTCTCCCCACTTACCGGACTCTCCAAAACCAATCGATGAATTTCCAGTTAACTCAATTCTGGTTCTCTCAGAAGTAAGCGAAAGCTAGAGACATTTCGTACCAGTACTCCTCCTCGGGGGTTCTTATTGGTATGAAATCGCGAAGCCTTTCGATAACTTCTTAAGTCAATATTTGGTCAAGTTCGATAATCGAATAGTCGATTATCTTGTCAAAATAATTGCTTATACAAATCATGATTCGTACGCTTAACTCGTTTCCGACATTACAACTTAACTTTTCCTAGCCCAAGAGTGAAGCCACATAAGTTTGGGCACCGGTTGCTCGAAGCCTTGCTTAGACATTCCATTCTTAAATCTCACAAATAGATAACTTAACTTCATCGGCTTTTAGTGTTAATTAATGATTTCCATAAACAGTAAGGAATTAACTCGATTAACACGTTTCCAACATTTTCCACTTACCTATTCCTCGGTTAGGAGGGAAGCCCAGTAGGTTAGAGGGCTATTAAACCGTCCCTACTCGACATCAATCTTAACTCTCACAAATAGATAAGATTACTTCATTGGCTTATTAGTGTCAAGCAGAGTTAATTATTTTTCAAATAAGTAATTAAATAATGATCTATTTGGCCATTAAGCAATTACCAACCCCTTTCTATATACATTTAAAATACTTGAAAATATGTTTAATAGGTTTTAAAACATTTTTCCAAAATATTACTTAAAAATAAAAAGTTTGAAAAATCAACAAAACTTGGAAAAAGGACATGTTTTATTCTAAAATTTCTTTCTTTAAAAGTTCATAAATACTTCTTAAAAAATCATAAATATCTCCAACTACTTTTAAAATACTCTAAAAATAGTTATGCAATACTTTTAAAAAGAAGGAAACCAATCACTTGAACTTAAAGTCCATTTTGAAACAATTGAAGTCCAAAAATCAAGGTTAAACGGAGCAGTTTTGCACTAGTAATGTTTTGGCTGTTTTTGAGATGTTACTTAACTTTTTACCATTTAAGCTTTCAATTGCAATAAACATACATATAAAACAATGCAAATATGGCAAGAAATCCTTATGGATCTATCTACAAAGATCCATAACAACTGTCAAAAAATTTACACAATTCTGAACTTCATCCATAGCGACTATCGTTATCAGTGCACTTTCAAATCCAAGTCATGTCTCAACTTATGTTCAACTATGACCTATGCATGTTGTTCAAGGTCTAGTCACATGTCATACAAGTTCATTCAAAGTTTTTTCAAGTCCATATACATGGATCTTATATGTCATTTGTTTTCAAAACAAGAATTCAAATCAATCACTACACCATTATAAGATATTAACAACGGGTAAAAACCGTTGTTAAGTCCAAAAGCAACGGGTAAAAACCGTCTTCATTACAGGAGTGGTTGAATTTAGCGACGGGAGAAAACCCTTGCTTTATGTCCAAAAGGCAACGGGTATAAATCGTTGCAAATTGTGACAAAGGCAACGGGTAAAAACCGTTGCAAATTGGGCCAAAGGCAACGGGTATTAACCATTGCAAATTGGCCAAATGCAACGGGTATAAACCGTTTCTTTATGGACAATAGATAACGGGTATTAACCGTTGCTGAATGTACAAAAGGCAACGGTTACAAACCGTTGCTTAATGGACAAAAGTCACACATAAAGCAACGGTTAACAAACGTTGCACATAGTGTTTGCTCCTGCTCCTACTCCTACAAAATCACATATGTAACTCACTACTGCGTTACACGCATATCTCAGTATATATACCAGAATATCAATATATATCAAAATATGCCAGAATATCAAAATATTGGTACACAAGCACTATAAACATATCACACATATACCATACATATAAAATTATCAAACTTATAATTACACTCATTGTTTTGCAAACAGAATGCTACCGTGCCGGAATATCATACTTATTACACTGCATTGTTTATTACACTACAGTACAAAGATTTCATTAATTACACTACATTGTTTTGCAAGCAGTGAAGTCTACATGGTTCATTACAGGGCAAAGCATTCCAGTTTTCAGACTTCAATGTTCAACCTGGTTCATGTGCAACTCGAAGATTAAATTCAGAGGTAGTTCAACTTCATAAATCTGGAAAGAATATTCCACTTAAAAAACAAAAAGCATCTACCTGATTCAAAAAGTCTGAAACAATTTAAAACAAAGTAGAACCCAAGCAAAGAGCAAATCAAATAATGCAAAGCAATTCAAAGCAAACAACGGTTAGGATAAAGCAAATTTGATCAAGCCTCAATTTCCAGATTTTGAAATCTTTTTCAGGTTCTCTTTCCTCTCTGTCAAACTATCCAGGTGAGCAAACCACCCTTATAAATTCTTAAAACTTGATATATCTATTTTGCATGTGATAAGTCTTGAATGTAAATTGTGAAAGGTGCTTGCATGCTTGTATTTATGTATGCATGACTGTGTGTACGATTGTGTACAGGCAACATGCCTTTGTTTATACATGACAGGTTTGATAAACCTGTCTGAAAATTCATACCACCCAAAAGAATGAATGTTAGGCTTTGATCATTAAAAGGAAATTGGTTGAAATAATGTAATTTCATATATGAAAATAATTTCAGATAAAAACAGGTGCATTGCTATTCTTATATCACAGTTATGTACACAGGCTGCTATTGTTGTTACTTATCTTCTTATTTAATCAAGAAAAGCATTAGATCTTGGGGTGCATGTTATCATCTGAACATCATTGATGTGGCTGAATTCAATTAGATTATCAACCCTCTTGTTTTTGGTCAGTCTTGAATAGACACTGGATGTAATCTGACTCAGTCCGTGTGACATAAGTATTAATTACCACTAATAGAAGTTGCATTGAATCTTGAATGCAATTCATTATCCAACTTTGAACTTTTTCTATTCTATTATTTCGAATATCAAAATAAAATTGGTGAATGTTTGATTATCTTTCTAGCTCAAACTTTGAAATGCAAAGTCAATATAATGTTTTATGCTTTGTACGAGTTGGCAACACTTCTTTCAAGTTGCAAATATATAATGTTATAATAATTTTTAAACACGGTTGTTTTTTAGTTCGAGAGGCATTGAAGGAGAATATAATGGGCTTCAACCTTTTTTTTGTAAGGTAAAAGCTTTACTTCCTAGTATTTTATAAATTGTCGATTATCTTGTAAACAAGACAGATCAGGACAAAATACACATGCATTTGCATATGCAAATTTCATATACAGCAAACAAAAGAAAATCAGCAATATATGCAAAGAACAAGTCAGAAATATCAATACCTCCGACTAAAGATATCGTATCAAACCCTTTTGATGGCTCACATAACCTCCGGCTCCAACATCCCCAAAGGTCTCGGTAAATTGTCGACATATTTTGGCGGTTAGCTCATCCGGCAATAAAATTTTGTCCAACAACACTTTTTCATATGTGGGTGGTACTGGTTTTCCATGAATTACTAATGCTGTGGAATCTCGGCATATAGTACCTGTTATATAAGCATTTTTAGAGTGAATATATGGAATCACATTTACAGAACTAACAAGCTCCTAAACATTTAAGAGGTGAATATATGGATGACGCATTACGGTTGTACCGGACTTGGCACGACTATGCCAGGTCATCGCTTCTGCTATCCATGGTACAGTATACAGTCTTCTCAATCTAGAAATTAAAGGAAAATGTCTTAAGGTCTTTTGAGGTACTGTGGTAGCTTTTCTCTCTTCATCGAATGATGTCTTGTATCTTGGTGCGTTGCAATTTGTACATGAAACTTTGTTCGCATTATCTTTCCAGTACAAGATGCAGTCATTAAAGCATGCATCATAAGTTATGTAATTTATCCCAACTTGCTTAATGATCTTCTTCACGTCGGGGTACTTTGAAGGTAGCTTGTTACCTTCGGGGAGTAACTCCTTTATGAATTCGAGTACTGCAGTCACACCATTGTCTGAAAAGCCGTATTGGGTCTTCAAGCTATTCAGTTTCACAATGGCATACAACTTTGTAATCTCTTTTGGACAAGAAGGATACAATGGCTCTGTTGCAGTTGCACTATCAAAAATGATTTATCCGTAAACTGCTCACCAATATTAGCATTATCATGCAACTGACTTGTAGGTTGAAAATGATGGAATCTATCTACATCATTGATCAAATCCTCCATCCTATTATGTTCGGACTCATCAGTATTTGTGGCATGACTAACCGGTTGTTGTTTTGGCTTCTCCGGTATTCTTTCCCCGTGAAAACACCACACGGTATATGATTGAACAATACCATATCTAAGCAAATGAAAATGAATGTCATTTAATTTGAATGTATCTTCATTTTTGCACCGCGTGCAAGGGCAAGAATACTTTTCCTTATTGCCACCGTTTTCAGCAACAAATTTAACGAAATTTCTCACACCTTCCACATATTCTGTATTTCTTCGATTAGATTGATTCATCCATTGTTTGTCTATACTAAAAGACATACTGAAAGAAAATAACAAGAGCTAATAATAAATCATGGGTAACAATATCTTATGGCTTTCCACCAAGTTCAACTCTGATATTAACTAAACAGATGAATATTCTTTTGATTTCACTTGAAATTTAACATTAGCATCAAACTGTTTCCAAAAAATTTGCCATTACAACGGCGCCATTTTGTAGCACCAGAGTAATGTCTATGCATTACCCCTATCCTGATACTTGGTTTGCGCCATTAACAACAATTTTATCCACTTACTAAATATGGTCTCATATTTAGTAAAACAAAATTCATTGCATCAACTTATACCCTAGCAGTCACTATAAGCAACTATGTCTAACTAGCATGCAGTACAGTACAGTACATTACAATTTGTAAAACAAATCATATATAAATGTAAAAAGATCATCCCTTGCATAACCAATTGTTTCTTGGTTCTCTAACACTGTACACTTAAAACATCAAATATGTATTCTGATGGTTCAGATTAGAAGGTGCATCTCTACTTTGGCAAACTGTTAAAGAGTAGTAGATATTGACTATAACCAATCCCCAAAAACTTAATGAAACATCAATCCTAAAAGCAAGGGCGGCCCAAAGAATCGGTTGACCAAGCCCAATGTGAATTTTTTTGCCCCTTACTATATAACATGTCAATTTTTTTTTATTTTCTTTTTCATATATAACCATAAAATCACATATAAAACTATAACATAACAAAGTACCAACTTTTTATACAAAAGTTGCCACATTAAGTGGGATGCAATACTTATAGTCTCAAATAGTTTACAAAACAGTGTATTTAATTTTTAACGAAATGTATCAAGTTTACAAACTAGTGTATCTAGTTAAGTGTACAGGCAAATCATATTGGGTTCTGCCTAAATGTTTGCGGGTAGACATACACACACTGCAGGAAAAATAGTACATCAATGTAAGTATCAGTTCCTAAATAATTATTGGTTTTTTAGCTTCAGCTTTCAAATTTCAATTCCTAAACGATTATTTATAGAAAACTACTTGTTTATAACTAAATACTAATAAGTTATTAGCTTCGGGCGTTTTCAAGGTTAATGAAATCTAAAGCAGTAAAAGGGCGAGTCAATTTTAGAAAATTAGACAACTCAAAACAAGAAATTCGCATACTTAATTAGCAGTGGCAGTATAGTGACTGTAGCAGGACTTCAAATCAGCTGTAGAAAATATCGCGTAGGAGGCAAGCTTGAGCCGACGATGGCTGATGGAATAGCCGAGTATGCAGCGATGATTATTTAGAAAGCGTTGATTTTTGAAACCCTAGTTTTTTTGGGTTCGAGCATCGCCAACATGGAGATTGCTATTGAGCTGTAACTATGAAGTAAAACAGATTTTGGGTGTTGCCCGGCTCAGTTGGTTGCCCCATCCCAGGGGCTTGGTGGGCTTGCCACTGGGCCGGCTAAAAGATTTACGACGGTTAATAACTGTTGCTAATTAGCCACGGTTGAAAACCGTTGCTAATTGGAACGAAGCGCGCCAAAAATTATGGCGCGAAAGGATGAAATTCACCGCCATCATTTGTCTCCAAAGAAGCTACGGTTAATAACCATTCCCAATTAGCAACAAGAAAAAACCATTGCTAACTGAACCAAGACGGTTATTAACCGTTGCTAAATGGCAACGGTTAATAACCGTTGCCAAATGCGCGGATGGTTAGTTGCAAATCTCAGTATTTGGTGTAGTGAATGTTTTAACATATGTCACTTAACAATTCAAACAACATTTACACAATCTAATACAACATATATATATATATATATTATAGTATTCATTTAAAGTGAGTTGTTAACTCACCTTTAATCCAACGATAACCAAGATCCAAGCTAACAATAGTCCAACTCAAGCTAGCAACTACCTTTCCTTGCTTTCTTCCTCTTTGCCTTGCCTTGCCTTCAATACACCTAAGGTGCTCACGGCCTAGGGTGATTGTGATGGTTTGGTTTTGCTTCTTCCACTTTTGACTTGGTAGAAGGTTCTCTAATATATTACTAAGCCTTGTGGAAAAGTTTGAATTGATTTGGAGATGGTTTGCAAATAATTTGCTTTAGGAACTTAGAGATGAAGAAGAAGAGAAGCCATTGAAATTTTAACTCAAAGCTTAGGAATATTTTTGATATATTTTCTAAGGTTGTACCTCTCCTTATATCGGCATAGGAATTGTGCTCTTTAAGCTTGCCTTCATCCCCCACCATGCCATGGAAGACTCACCTCTTATCACTTTTCCATTATGTATCTTCTTCTTTATGTCACTTCTCCTTTACGGCTAATTAATCTTATAATCTTCTCATAATATCATCTCTTATCCTAATAGAACTTTCTAGAACATTCCATGCTTTATGAGAGCAGAGTGTGTTAATTAGTTGCTAATATGTTCATTAGTTTAGTGCATGATAGTTCGAACAACTTATATTGATCGAGAAGCTGTTTATCGATAAAACGATTTTCAATCACATTATCGATTTTTCTTCGAAGAATATATTTTTGTAAACACTTTTCAAAAAAAGTTTCTTAACATTATTTATTAATTAAATGATGTTAAACAAGGTTGTAAAATCATAATTATAACACTTAAACATATCTCAAAATGTATCGATATTCGAAGACGAAGTGTTCGAATTTATGGGTCGCTACAAACATCATAAATGAAACAGTCATAGTTTGCATAGTTCTCATTTACTACTGCGCCTTATGCGCTCTTATGAGATTTCCTAATACTACTATGCCTTTTGGGCTCTTATGCCGTTTCGTTATTACTACTACTCGCCTAGCGTAGTTCCCTCGTAGTTTTCATTTTAGATTAATCTTTAATTCGATGCCGCCTTTGAATCAGCCTCCTGCGGTATTCTTTATATTCATTCATGAAATTTAAAACTGCATAGACCTCTTCCCCTGTTGTACTCTTTTAAATTCATTCTTTAAGCTCAACTTACATAGACTCAGTCCCTTGTAGTATTCTTTAAATTCATTTATTGTTAAGCTCTGGACCACAAAGAAACAACCACATGCAGTCCCTATGCATTTATTTATTTAAACTATGGACTATTATGAAACAACCACCCGATGTCCCAAAACATTCGTTCTGTATGGGACTGTATAGAATCAGCCCACCGCAGTCTATTGGAAGTTGAATGCCTCTCCTCATCTTCCCAAGGTGTGCATTCGAGTATGCATCTCCAATTGGCATCAATAGCCCTTCCAACCTTACTTTTAGCATATGAGTTCTTTCCCTTAATAGCTCTGAGCTCTCCCCGAGTCCGATCTAATTGTCTTATATTAGGTTTCGTTAACACCTTTTCTTAGTGTAGTACTACCCTGCACCAACCTGTTACCGCAATACACCCTTTATTTGTTAAGTGAATACTTCCAAATTGTGGTGCGGTATGCCTTTTACATATAACAGCACTGTTTAGTCTCTTCTAACTTCACATTTTTGCAACTCAACATGTCTTTACATTTTCGACACATATCTGCTTTCCCCTGAAAGTCCTTAGATTCTTTTGGAAAATCGTTGCCTCATCCCCATAAGCGCAGTTTTCTCATAAAACATTAAGCCGCCACTTCAGCTCTATACTAGCCAAAGGCTGACATGTCTAACCATGTCTTTACACGTATCACCCTCTAATATGATATAGCTCCACTTTATGTTATTCACATTGTCCTTTATTTAGCTTTTTAGCTTTTGATATGGACCTTGTTCCCTATTTATCTAACACTTGTTTCACCGTGAATTATAAAATACTAGCAACCATGTAGTTCCCTTTTCCCCAGAGTAGTACACTTCTTATATTAGCTTATTTTTTCCATTAAAAATCCCAAAAAAAATCGTGGACAACCATTCTAGTATACTTTATTCTTTATTTAGATTTCTTATAGGTATTTTCCTTACTTATTTTCTAGGTATTCTCCTTTAGTAATTCATAATATATTATTTTGACATGAGAGAACTCTCAAACCAAAAACCCATTTCTAAAATCATTGTTAGAACTTTATATAAAACTTTCGTAGCATCTAGAAATCATTAGAGTAAGGAAACATATCTAAACATCCTATGTTCGCATATTTTCCCTAAAACATCCATTAAATTTTTTACTTGTTTTATAAAAATCCACATAAAACTCCGAAACATACAAAAGTATACAAAATCATACCAAAACAAAATAATTAGGTATGGTAAAATAGGTTTAGTTTTACTCATCTAGATCTTTGAATATCTTGTTTTAGTCTTCTTAATCGCATTTTTTTTCTTATGCTTCCTTATCTTTTCTTTATGTAATGATCTAGAATTTTGATTATTTGAAATTAGAATATTTAATTGATTTTTTAAATATTTAAAAGTTAATTTTATAAATTTAATAACTTGAATTTCAAATATAGCGATTTATTGGATAATTTAATTGTTGAATTTAATAATTGAAAATCGTTTAAATAATTTAAATCTTGGATTTTATTTGGATAAAAATGATTTAAAGGCTTATTTAATTTCTATTATCTTCATTCTTGTTCTTTCTCTCAATTTAAAATTTTCATTATCTTCATTCTTGTTCTTTCTCTTAATTTAAAGGCTTATTAGATAATTTAACAACTTCTTGTTCTTTCTCTCAAAATCCTCTCAATTCGTCTTCGATTTGTAATCTTGCTCAAGGGGACACTCTCGGTCGAGATTTAAATCAAGTTTATCCCCATCTTCGTTCTTATGCAGAAGTTGTTAAAATGTGGAGATAACAACCATTATGCATCTCAATGCCGAGATCCAATTCGATGTTTTTCTTGCGGAAAATTTGGTCATAAGAAGAACAGATGTTCAAATTCTAATTTACCTGTTTCTATAGATACTCTTGTAGAGCATGGCTTCCAGTTCGTATTAAAATGCATGTTATTGAAAGGGATTCTTCTTGATTACCTTTGGTAGAACAGATTTGAGGGAATTAAGTATCTTGAGGACATGCTTATTCATTTTAATGTTGTTAATTACCTAAATATTGGTATGGGATACGAAGCAAAATTTGGCAATCCAGAACTTTATTTTGGTAAAATGGATCTCTCATCTAATCATGTTGTCTCTTCTTCAATGTTGGTTGATCATGGCTTTAAATTTATGCTGAAATTCCTTCTGCTGAAAGGAATTTTCAGATCATCTCTGGCAGAAAAGAAACGAGGGCTTTAAGTTTCTAGAAGATCTTTTAACTCATTTCAACATTGTAAATTCGCCAAATATTGGAAAGCGATATCAAGACAGATTTGATTATCTTTCTAGCTCAAACTTTGAAATGCAAAGTCAATATAATGTTTTATGCTTTGTACGAGTTGGCAACACTTCTTTCAAGTTGCAAATATATAATGTTATAATAATTTTTAAACACGGTTGTTTTTTAGTTCGAGAGGCATTGAAGGAGAATATAATGGGCTTCAACCTTTTTTTTTGGAAGGTAAAAGCTTTACTTCCTAGTATTTTATAAATTGTCGATTATCTTGTAAACAAGACAGATCAGGACAAAATACACATGCATTTGCATATGCAAATTTCATATACAGCAAACAAAAGAAAATCAGCAATATATGCAAAGAACAAGTCAGAAATATCAATACCTCCGACTAAAGATATCGTATCAAACCCTTTTGATGGCTCACATAACCTCCGGCTCCAACATCCCCAAAGGTCTCGGTAAATTGTCGACATATTTTGGCGGTTAGCTCATCCGGCAATAAAATTTTGTCCAACAACACTTTTTCATATGTGGGTGGTACTGGTTTTCCATGAATTACTAATGCTGTGGAATCTCGGCATATAGTACCTGTTATATAAGCATTTTTGGAGTGAATATATGGAATCACATTTACAGAACTAACAAGCTCCTAAACATTTAAGAGGTGAATATATGGATGACGCATTACGGTTGTACCGGACTTGGCACGACTATGCCAGGTCATCGCTTCTGCTATCCATGGTACAGTATACAGTCTTCTCAATCTAGAAATTAAAGGAAAATGTCTTAAGGTCTTTTGAGGTACTATGGTAGCTTTTCTCTCTTCATCGAATGATGTCTTGTATCTTGGTGCGTTGCAATTTGTACATGAAACTTTGTTCGCATTATCTTTCCAGTACAAGATGCAGTCATTAAAGCATGCATCATAAGTTATGTAATTTATCCCAACTTGCTTAATGATCTTCTTCACGTCGGGGTACTTTGAAGGTAGCTTGTTACCTTCGGGGAGTAACTCCTTTATGAATTCGAGTACTGCAGTCACACCATTGTCTGAAAAGCCGTATTGGGTCTTCAAGCTATTCAGTTTCACAATGGCATACAACTTTGTAATCTCTTTTGGACAAGAAGGATACAATGGCTCTGTTGCAGTTGCACTATCAAAAAATGATTTATCCGTAAACTGCTCACCAATATTAGCATTATCATGCAACTGACTTGTAGGTTGAAAATGATGGAATCTATCTACATCATTGATCAAATCCTCCATCCTAATATGTTCGGACTCATCAGTATTTGTGGCATGACTAACCGGTTGTTGTTTTGGCTTCTCCGGTATTCTTTCCCCGTGAAAACACCACACGGTATATGATTGAACAATACCATATCTAAGCAAATGAAAATGAATGTCATTTAATTTGAATGTATCTTCATTTTTGCACCGCGTGCAAGGGCAAGAATACTTTTCCTTATTGCCACCGTTTTCAGCAACAAATTTAACGAAATTTCTCACACCTTCCACATATTCTGTATTTCTTCGATTAGATTGATTCATCCATTGTTTGTCTATACTAAAAGACATACTGAAAGAAAATAACAAGAGCTAATAATAAATCATGGGTAACAATATCTTATGGCTTTCCACCAAGTTCAACTCTGATATTAACTAAACAGATGAATATTCTTTTGATTTCACTTGAAATTTAACATTAGCATCAAACTGTTTCCAAAATATTTGCCATTACAACGGCGCCATTTTGTAGCACCAGAGTAATGTCTATGCATTACCCCTATCCTGATACTTGGTTTGCGCCATTAACAACAATTTTATCCACTTACTAAATATGGTCTCATATTTAGTAAAACAAAATTCATTGCATCAACTTATACCCTAGCAGTCACTATAAGCAACTATGTCTAACTAGCATGCAGTACAGTACAGTACATTACAATTTGTAAAACAAATCATATATAAATGTAAAAAGATCATCCCTTGCATAACCAATTGTTTCTTGGTTCTCTAACACTGTACACTTAAAACATCAAATATGTATTCTGATGGTTCAGATTAGAAGGTGCATCTCTACTTTGGCAAACTGTTAAAGAGTAGTAGATATTGACTATAACCAATCCCCAAAAACTTAATGAAACATCAATCCTAAAAGCAAGGGCGGCCCAAAGAATCGGTTGACCAAGCCCAATGTGAATTTTTTTGCCCCTTACTATATAACATGTCAATTTTTTTTTATTTTCTTTTTCATATATAACCATAAAATCACATATAAAACTATAACATAACAAAGTACCAACTTTTTATACAAAAGTTGCCACATTAAGTGGGATGCAATACTTATAGTCTCAAATAGTTTACAAAACAGTGTATTTAATTTTTAACGAAATGTATCAAGTTTACAAACTAGTGTATCTAGTTAAGTGTACAGGCAAATCATATTGGGTTCTGCCTAAATGTTTGCGGGTAGACATACACACACTGCAGGAAAAATAGTACATCAATGTAAGTATCAGTTCCTAAATAATTATTGGTTTTTTAGCTTCAGCTTTCAAATTTCAATTCCTAAACGATTATTTATAGAAAACTACTTGTTTATAACTAAATACTAATAAGTTATTAGCTTCGGGCGTTTTCAAGGTTAATGAAATCTAAAGCAGTAAAAGGGCGAGTCAATTTTAGAAAATTAGACAACTCAAAACAAGAAATTCGCATACTTAATTAGCAGTGGCAGTATAGTGACTGTAGCAGGACTTCAAATCAGCTGTAGAAAATATCGCGTAGGAGGCAAGCTTGAGCCGACGATGGCTGATGGAATAGCCGAGTATGCAGCGATGATTATTTAGAAAGCGTTGATTTTTGAAACCCTAGTTTTTTTGGGTTCGAGCATCGCCAACATGGAGATTGCTATTGAGCTGTAACTATGAAGTAAAACAGATTTTGGGTGTTGCCCGGCTCAGTTGGTTGCCCCATCCCAGGGGCTTGGTGGGCTTGCCACTGGGCCGGCTAAAAGATTTACGACGGTTAATAACTGTTGCTAATTAGCCACGGTTGAAAACCGTTGCTAATTGGAACGAAGCGCGCCAAAAATTATGGCGCGAAAGGATGAAATTCACCGCCATCATTTGTCTCCAAAGAAGCTACGGTTAATAACCATTCCCAATTAGCAACAAGAAAAAACCATTGCTAACTGAACCAAGACGGTTATTAACCGTTGCTAAATGGCAACGGTTAATAACCGTTGCCAAATGCGCGGATGGTTAGTTGCAAATCTCAGTATTTGGTGTAGTGAATGTTTTAACATATGTCACTTAACAATTCAAACAACATTTACACAATCTAATACAACATATATATATATATATATTATAGTATTCATTTAAAGTGAGTTGTTAACTCACCTTTAATCCAACGATAACCAAGATCCAAGCTAACAATAGTCCAACTCAAGCTAGCAACTACCTTTCCTTGCTTTCTTCCTCTTTGCCTTGCCTTGCCTTCAATACACCTAAGGTGCTCACGGCCTAGGGTGATTGTGATGGTTTGGTTTTGCTTCTTCCACTTTTGACTTGGTAGAAGGTTCTCTAATATATTACTAAGCCTTGTGGAAAAGTTTGAATTGATTTGGAGATGGTTTGCAAATAATTTGCTTTAGGAACTTAGAGATGAAGAAGAAGAGAAGCCATTGAAATTTTAACTCAAAGCTTAGGAATATTTTTGATATATTTTCTAAGGTTGTACCTCTCCTTATATCGGCATAGGAATTGTGCTCTTTAAGCTTGCCTTCATCCCCCACCATGCCATGGAAGACTCACCTCTTATCACTTTTCCATTATGTATCTTCTTCTTTATGTCACTTCTCCTTTACGGCTAATTAATCTTATAATCTTCTCATAATATCATCTCTTATCCTAATAGAACTTTCTAGAACATTCCATGCTTTATGAGAGCAGAGTGTGTTAATTAGTTGCTAATATGTTCATTAGTTTAGTGCATGATAGTTCGAACAACTTATATTGATCGAGAAGCTGTTTATCGATAAAACGATTTTCAATCACATTATCGATTTTTCTTCGAAGAATATATTTTTGTAAACACTTTTCAAAAAAAGTTTCTTAACATTATTTATTAATTAAATGATGTTAAACAAGGTTGTAAAATCATAATTATAACACTTAAACATATCTCAAAATGTATCGATATTCGAAGACGAAGTGTTCGAATTTATGGGTCGCTACAAACATCATAAATGAAACAGTCATAGTTTGCATAGTTCTCATTTACTACTGCGTCTTATGCGCTCTTATGAGATTTCCTAATACTACTATGCCTTTTGGGCTCTTATGCCGTTTCGTTATTACTACTACTCGCCTAGCGTAGTTCCCTCGTAGTTTTCATTTTAGATTAATCTTTAATTCGATGCCGCCTTTGAATCAGCCTCCTGCGGTATTCTTTATATTCATTCATGAAATTTAAAACTGCATAGACCTCTTCCCCTGTTGTACTCTTTTAAATTCATTCTTTAAGCTCAACTTACATAGACTCAGTCCCTTGTAGTATTCTTTAAATTCATTTATTGTTAAGCTCTGGACCACAAAGAAACAACCACATGCAGTCCCTATGCATTTATTTATTTAAACTATGGACTATTATGAAACAACCACCCGATGTCCCAAAACATTCGTTCTGTATGGGACTGTATAGAATCAGCCCACCGCAGTCTATTGGAAGTTGAATGCCTCTCCTCATCTTCCCAAGGTGTGCATTCGAGTATGCATCTCCAATTGGCATCAATAGCCCTTCCAACCTTACTTTTAGCATATGAGTTCTTTCCCTTAATAGCTCTGAGCTCTCCCCGAGTCCGATCTAATTGTCTTATATTAGGTTTCGTTAACACCTTTTCTTAGTGTAGTACTACCCTGCACCAACCTGTTACCGCAATACACCCTTTATTTGTTAAGTGAATACTTCCAAATTGTGGTGCGGTATGCCTTTTACATATAACAGCACTGTTTAGTCTCTTCTAACTTCACATTTTTGCAACTCAACATGTCTTTACATTTTCGACACATATCTGCTTTCCCCTGAAAGTCCTTAGATTCTTTTGGAAAATCGTTGCCTCATCCCCATAAGCGCAGTTTTCTCATAAAACATTAAGCCGCCACTTCAGCTCTATACTAGCCAAAGGCTGACATGTCTAACCATGTCTTTACACGTATCACCCTCTAATATGATATAGCTCCACTTTATGTTATTCACATTGTCCTTTATTTAGCTTTTTAGCTTTTGATATGGACCTTGTTCCCTATTTATCTAACACTTGTTTCACCGTGAATTATAAAATACTAGCAACCATGTAGTTCCCTTTTCCCCAGAGTAGTACACTTCTTATATTAGCTTATTTTTTCCATTAAAAATCCCAAAAAAAATCGTGGACAACCATTCTAGTATACTTTATTCTTTATTTAGATTTCTTATAGGTATTTTCCTTACTTATTTTCTAGGTATTCTCCTTTAGTAATTCATAATATATTATTTTGACATGAGAGAACTCTCAAACCAAAAACCCATTTCTAAAATCATTGTTAGAACTTTATATAAAACTTTCGTAGCATCTAGAAATCATTAGAGTAAGGAAACATATCTAAACATCCTATGTTCGCATATTTTCCCTAAAACATCCATTAAATTTTTTACTTGTTTTATAAAAATCCACATAAAACTCCGAAACATACAAAAGTATACAAAATCATACCAAAACAAAATAATTAGGTATGGTAAAATAGGTTTAGTTTTACTCATCTAGATCTTTGAATATCTTGTTTTAGTCTTCTTAATCGCATTTTTTTTCTTATGCTTCCTTATCTTTTCTTTATGTAATGATCTAGAATTTTGATTATTTGAAATTAGAATATTTAATTGATTTTTTAAATATTTAAAAGTTAATTTTATAAATTTAATAACTTGAATTTCAAATATAGCGATTTATTGGATAATTTAATTGTTGAATTTAATAATTGAAAATCGTTTAAATAATTTAAATCTTGGATTTTATTTGGATAAAAATGATTTAAAGGCTTATTTAATTTCTATTATCTTCATTCTTGTTCTTTCTCTCAATTTAAAATTTTCATTATCTTCATTCTTGTTCTTTCTCTTAATTTAAAGGCTTATTAGATAATTTAACAACTTCTTGTTCTTTCTCTCAAAATCCTCTCAATTCGTCTTCGATTTGTAATCTTGCTCAAGGGGACACTCTCGGTCGAGATTTAAATCAAGTTTATCCCCATCTTCGTTCTTATGCAGAAGTTGTTAAAATGTGGAGATAACAACCATTATGCATCTCAATGCCGAGATCCAATTCGATGTTTTTCTTGCGGAAAATTTGGTCATAAGAAGAACAGATGTTCAAATTCTAATTTACCTGTTTCTATAGATACTCTTGTAGAGCATGGCTTCCAGTTCGTATTAAAATGCATGTTATTGAAAGGGATTCTTCTTGATTACCTTTGGTAGAACAGATTTGAGGGAATTAAGTATCTTGAGGACATGCTTATTCATTTTAATGTTGTTAATTACCTAAATATTGGTATGGGATACGAAGCAAAATTTGGCAATCCAGAACTTTATTTTGGTAAAATGGATCTCTCATCTAATCATGTTGTCTCTTCTTCAATGTTGGTTGATCATGGCTTTAAATTTATGCTGAAATTCCTTCTGCTGAAAGGAATTTTCAGATCATCTCTGGCAGAAAAGAAACGAGGGCTTTAAGTTTCTAGAAGATCTTTTAACTCATTTCAACATTGTAAATTCGCCAAATATTGGAAAGCGATATCAAGACAGATTTGATTATCTTTCTAGCTCAAACTTTGAAATGCAAAGTCAATATAATGTTTTATGCTTTGTACGAGTTGGCAACACTTCTTTCAAGTTGCAAATATATAATGTTATAATAATTTTTAAACACGGTTGTTTTTTAGTTCGAGAGGCATTGAAGGAGAATATAATGGGCTTCAACCTTTTTTTTTGGAAGGTAAAAGCTTTACTTCCTAGTATTTTATAAATTGTCGATTATCTTGTAAACAAGACAGATCAGGACAAAATACACATGCATTTGCATATGCAAATTTCATATACAGCAAACAAAAGAAAATCAGCAATATATGCAAAGAACAAGTCAGAAATATCAATACCTCCGACTAAAGATATCGTATCAAACCCTTTTGATGGCTCACATAACCTCCGGCTCCAACATCCCCAAAGGTCTCGGTAAATTGTCGACATATTTTGGCGGTTAGCTCATCCGGCAATAAAATTTTGTCCAACAACACTTTTTCATATGTGGGTGGTACTGGTTTTCCATGAATTACTAATGCTGTGGAATCTCGGCATATAGTACCTGTTATATAAGCATTTTTGGAGTGAATATATGGAATCACATTTACAGAACTAACAAGCTCCTAAACATTTAAGAGGTGAATATATGGATGACGCATTACGGTTGTACCGGACTTGGCACGACTATGCCAGGTCATCGCTTCTGCTATCCATGGTACAGTATACAGTCTTCTCAATCTAGAAATTAAAGGAAAATGTCTTAAGGTCTTTTGAGGTACTGTGGTAGCTTTTCTCTCTTCATCGAATGATGTCTTGTATCTTGGTGCGTTGCAATTTGTACATGAAACTTTGTTCGCATTATCTTTCCAGTACAAGATGCAGTCATTAAAGCATGCATCATAAGTTATGTAATTTATCCCAACTTGCTTAATGATCTTCTTCACGTCGGGGTACTTTGAAGGTAGCTTGTTACCTTCGGGGAGTAACTCCTTTATGAATTCGAGTACTGCAGTCACACCATTGTCTGAAAAGCCGTATTGGGTCTTCAAGCTATTCAGTTTCACAATGGCATACAACTTTGTAATCTCTTTTGGACAAGAAGGATACAATGGCTCTGTTGCAGTTGCACTATCAAAAAATGATTTATCCGTAAACTGCTCACCAATATTAGCATTATCATGCAACTGACTTGTAGGTTGAAAATGATGGAATCTATCTACATCATTGATCAAATCCTCCATCCTAATATGTTCGGACTCATCAGTATTTGTGGCATGACTAACCGGTTGTTGTTTTGGCTTCTCCGGTATTCTTTCCCCGTGAAAACACCACACGGTATATGATTGAACAATACCATATCTAAGCAAATGAAAATGAATGTCATTTAATTTGAATGTATCTTCATTTTTGCACCGCGTGCAAGGGCAAGAATACTTTTCCTTATTGCCACCGTTTTCAGCAACAAATTTAACGAAATTTCTCACACCTTCCACATATTCTGTATTTCTTCGATTAGATTGATTCATCCATTGTTTGTCTATACTAAAAGACATACTGAAAGAAAATAACAAGAGCTAATAATAAATCATGGGTAACAATATCTTATGGCTTTCCACCAAGTTCAACTCTGATATTAACTAAACAGATGAATATTCTTTTGATTTCACTTGAAATTTAACATTAGCATCAAACTGTTTCCAAAAAATTTGCCATTACAACGGCGCCATTTTGTAGCACCAGAGTAATGTCTATGCATTACCCCTATCCTGATACTTGGTTTGCGCCATTAACAACAATTTTATCCACTTACTAAATATGGTCTCATATTTAGTAAAACAAAATTCATTGCATCAACTTATACCCTAGCAGTCACTATAAGCAACTATGTCTAACTAGCATGCAGTACAGTACAGTACATTACAATTTGTAAAACAAATCATATATAAATGTAAAAAGATCATCCCTTGCATAACCAATTGTTTCTTGGTTCTCTAACACTGTACACTTAAAACATCAAATATGTATTCTGATGGTTCAGATTAGAAGGTGCATCTCTACTTTGGCAAACTGTTAAAGAGTAGTAGATATTGACTATAACCAATCCCCAAAAACTTAATGAAACATCAATCCTAAAAGCAAGGGCGGCCCAAAGAATCGGTTGACCAAGCCCAATGTGAATTTTTTTGCCCCTTACTATATAACATGTCAATTTTTTTTTATTTTCTTTTTCATATATAACCATAAAATCACATATAAAACTATAACATAACAAAGTACCAACTTTTTATACAAAAGTTGCCACATTAAGTGGGATGCAATACTTATAGTCTCAAATAGTTTACAAAACAGTGTATTTAATTTTTAACGAAATGTATCAAGTTTACAAACTAGTGTATCTAGTTAAGTGTACAGGCAAATCATATTGGGTTCTGCCTAAATGTTTGCGGGTAGACATACACACACTGCAGGAAAAATAGTACATCAATGTAAGTATCAGTTCCTAAATAATTATTGGTTTTTTAGCTTCAGCTTTCAAATTTCAATTCCTAAACGATTATTTATAGAAAACTACTTGTTTATAACTAAATACTAATAAGTTATTAGCTTCGGGCGTTTTCAAGGTTAATGAAATCTAAAGCAGTAAAAGGGCGAGTCAATTTTAGAAAATTAGACAACTCAAAACAAGAAATTCGCATACTTAATTAGCAGTGGCAGTATAGTGACTGTAGCAGGACTTCAAATCAGCAGTAGAAAATATCGCGTAGGAGGCAAGCTTGAGCCGACGATGGCTGATGGAATAGCCGAGTATGCAGCGATGATTATTTAGAAAGCGTTGATTTTTGAAACCCTAGTTTTTTTGGGTTCGAGCATCGCCAACATGGAGATTGCTATTGAGCTGTAACTATGAAGTAAAACAGATTTTGGGTGTTGCCCGGCTCAGTTGGTTGCCCCATCCCAGGGGCTTGGTGGGCTTGCCACTGGGCCGGCTAAAAGATTTACGACGGTTAATAACTGTTGCTAATTAGCCACGGTTGAAAACCGTTGCTAATTGGAACGAAGCGCGCCAAAAATTATGGCGCGAAAGGATGAAATTCACCGCCATCATTTGTCTCCAAAGAAGCTACGGTTAATAACCGTTCCCAATTAGCAACAAGAAAAAACCATTGCTAACTGAACCAAGACGGTTATTAACCGTTGCTAAATGGCAACGGTTAATAACCGTTGCCAAATGCGCGGATGGTTAGTTGCAAATCTCAGTATTTGGTGTAGTGAATGTTTTAACATATGTCACTTAACAATTCAAACAACATTTACACAATCTAATACAACATATATATATATATATATATTATAGTATTCATTTAAAGTGAGTTGTTAACTCACCTTTAATCCAACGATAACCAAGATCCAAGCTAACAATAGTCCAACTCAAGCTAGCAACTACCTTTCCTTGCTTTCTTCCTCTTTGCCTTGCCTTGCCTTCAATACACCTAAGGTGCTCACGGCCTAGGGTGATTGTGATGGTTTGGTTTTGCTTCTTTCACTTTTGACTTGGTAGAAGGTTCTCTAATATATTACTAAGCCTTGTGGAAAAGTTTGAATTGATTTGGAGATGGTTTGCAAATAATTTTCTTTAGGAACTTAGAGATGAAGAAGAAGAGAAGCCATTGAAATTTTAACTCAAAGCTTAGGAATATTTTTGATATATTTTCTAAGGTTGTACCTCTCCTTTTATCGGCATAGGAATTGTGCTCTTTAAGCTTGCCTTCATCCCCCACCATGCCATGGAAGACTCACCTCTTATCACTTTTCCATTATGTATCTTCTTCTTTATGTCACTTCTCCTTTACGGCTAATTAATCTTATAATCTTCTCATAATATCATCTCTTATCCTAATAGAACTTTCTAGAACATTCCATGCTTTATGAGAGCAGAGTGTGTTAATTAGTTGCTAATATGTTCATTAGTTTAGTGCATGATAGTTCGAACAACTTATATTGATCGAGAAGTTGTTTATCGATAAAACGATTTTCAATCACATTATCGATTTTTCTTCGAAGAATATATTTTTGTAAACACTTTTCAAAAAAAGTTTCTTAACATTATTTATTAATTAAATGATGTTAAACAAGGTTGTAAAATCATAATTATAACACTTAAACATATCTCAAAATGTATCGATATTCGAAGACGAAGTGTTCGAATTTATGGGTCGCTACAAACATCATAAATGAAACAGTCATAGTTTGCATAGTTCTCATTTACTACTGCGCCTTATGCGCTCTTATGAGATTTCCTAATACTACTATGCCTTTTGGGCTCTTATGCCGTTTCGTTATTACTACTACTCGCCTAGCGTAGTTCCCTCGTAGTTTTCATTTTAGATTAATCTTTAATTCGATGCCGCCTTTGAATCAGCCTCCTGCGGTAATCTTTATATTCATTCATGAAATTTAAAACTGCAAAGACCTCTTCCCCTGTTGTACTCTTTTAAATTCATTCTTTAAGCTCAACTTACATAGACTCAGTCCCTTGTAGTATTCTTTAAATTCATTTATTGTTAAGCTCTAGACCACAAAGAAACAACCACATGCAGTCCCTATGCATTTATTTATTTAAACTATGGACTATTATGAAACAACCACCCGATGTCCCAAAACATTCGTTCTGTATGGGACTGTATAGAATCAGCCCACCGCAGTCTATTGGAAGTTGAATGCCTCTCCTCATCTTCCCAAGGTGTGCATTCGAGTATGCATCTCCAATTGGCATCAATAGCCCTTCCAACCTTACTTTTAGCATATGAGTTCTTTCCCTTAATAGCTCTGAGCTCTCCTCGAGTCCGATCTAATTGTCTTATATTAGGTTTCGTTAACACCTTTTCTTAGTGTAGTACTACCCTGCACCAACCTGTTACCGCAATACACCCTTTATTTGTTAAGTGAATACTTCCAAATTGTGGTGCGGTATGCCTTTTACATATAGCAGCACTGTTTAGTCTCTTCTAACTTCACATTTTTGCAACTCAACATGTCTTTACATTTTCGACACATATCTGCTTTCCCCTGAAAGTCCTTAGATTCTTTTGGAAAATCGTTGCCTCATCCCCATAAGCGCAGTTTTCTCATAAAACATTAAGCCGCCACTTCAGCTCTATACTAGCCAAAGGCTGACATGTCTAACCATGTCTTTACACGTATCACCCTCTAATATGATATAGCTCCACTTTATGTTATTCACATTGTCCTTTATTTAGCTTTTTAGCTTTTGATATGGACCTTGTTCCCTATTTATCTAACACTTGTTTCACCGTGAATTATAAAATACTAGCAACCATGTAGTTCCCTTTTCCCCAGAGTAGTACACTTCTTATATTAGCTTATTTTTTCCATTAAAAATCCCAAAAACAATCGTGGACAACCATTCTAGTATACTTTATTCTTTATTTAGATTTCTTATAGGTATTTTCCTTACTTATTTTCTAGGTATTCTCCTTTAGTAATTCATAATATATTATTTTGACATGAGAGAACTCTCAAACCAAAAACCCATTTCTAAAATCATTGTTAGAACTTTATATAAAACTTTCGTAGCATCTAGAAATCATTAGAGTAAGGAAACATATCTAAACATCCTATGTTCGCATATTTTCCCTAAAACATCCATTAAATTTTTTACTTGTTTTATAAAAATCCACATAAAACTCCGAAACATACAAAAGTATACAAAATCATACCAAAACAAAATAATTAAGTATGGTAAAATAGGTTTAGTTTTACTCATCTAGATCTTTGAATATCTTGTTTTAGTCTTCTTAATCGCATTTTTTTTCTTATGCTTCCTTATCTTTTCTTTATGTAATGATCCAGAATTTTGATTATTTGAAATTAGAATATTTAATTGATTTTTTAAATATTTAAAAGTTAATTTTATAAATTTAATAACTTGAATTTCAAATATAGCGATTTATTGGATAATTTAATTGTTGAATTTAATAATTGAAAATCGTTTAAATAATTTAAATCTTGGATTTTATTTGGATAAAAATGATTTAAAGGCTTATTTAATTTCTATTATCTTCATTCTTGTTCTTTCTCTCAATTTAAAATTTTCATTATCTTCATTCTTGTTCTTTCTCTTAATTTAAAGGCTTATTGGATAATTTAACAACTTCTTGTTCTTTCTCTCAAAATCCTCTCAATTCGTCTTCGATTTGTAATCTTGCTCAAGGGGACACTCTCGGTCGAGATTTAAATCAAGTTTATCCCCATCTTCGTTCTTATGCAGAAGTTGTTAAAATGTGGAGATAACAACCATTATGCATCTCAATGCCGAGATCCAATTCGATGTTTTTCTTGCGGAAAATTTGGTCATAAGAAGAACAGATGTTCAAATTCTAATTTACCTGTTTCTATAGATACTCTTGTAGAGCATGGCTTCCAGTTTGTATTAAAATGCATGTTATTGAAAGGGATTCTTCTTGATTACCTTTGGCAGAACAGATTTGAGGGAATTAAGTATCTTAAGGACATGCTTATTCATTTTAATGTTGTTAATTACCTAAATATTGGTATGGGATACGAAGCAAAATTTGGCAATCCAGAACTTTATTTTGGTAAAATGGATCTCTCATCTAATCATGTTGTCTCTTCTTCAATGTTGGTTGATCATGGCTTTAAATTTATGCTGAAATTCCTTCTGCTGAAAGGAATTTTCAGATCATCTCTGGCAGAAAAGAAACGAGGGCTTTAAGTTTCTAGAAGATCTTTTAACTCATTTCAACATTGTAAATTCGCCAAATATTGGAAAGGGATATCAAGACAGATTTGGTTTGCCAGAGAAATTCAATTCTACTAATTATCCAGAGGAAAATCTGGAAATCGCAAATAAGGTGGATAGAACAGTTTTTGTAATGAAAGGAGTGAAGGATTATCTTCTTTTGATCCTATCTTGTTCGATCCAGACGTTGCTTCTTGTAAATGCGAGTATCTTCTAACTATCACAGAGGCAAGGGGTGAGGATATTGATCTGAACAATGGTTTCATTCAAGAAAAAACCAAAAAAGGTAAACCATTTTCTCACAGTTTGGAAATTTTTGAGATACCTACTTCCAATAAATTTGCGTGTTTGGATACAGAAGCTATCTTAGAAAAGTCTGATGGTTTTTTTCATACTAGTAAGGAAATTGTTTGTGTTGAACCTGCGGTAGACTGTTTGGGTAGATATGTGAAATGACAATTCTCATCAGTCAGTGAATAGTAGTAGTATTGATATGGATCTTGTCCTTCAGAATATCTCATCAGTTAGTGTTTCAGAGAGTAGTAGTAGTATAGATCAGTTCTCAAAATATAATGAGAGTTTTGTTAATGAATTGAGTTTGATAGCATTGGAGAATGATATGTCTTTGGTAGTTGATTGTAGCACTGACAGTTTCGATATTAAACACTGGATTGATGAGTCTTTGGTAGTGCTTGAGGAGTCTTTAAACAGGGTGGAGGTTGAGCCAGTTTGTGACAATATGTTGCGGCTGTTTGGAGATTTTCACGAATGGTTTTTAACAACAGATATTCTCATTGATGAAGAGAAGGAATTAGTGATGGAAGAACATTTTTTTCTTGATGAACTTATGTCAGATAATCACATGGACCCGGATGTGCATGATGCACAGAGTTTGCAAATTGTTGTTGCACAGAATCTGCTTTCGCCAGAAAATAGAAAGTTTGTTGTTTGTTCAGATAAGAGGCAGGGTGCTGTTGAAAGTATGGGAGAATTTTTGTTGGATCATAAGATAGTGATTGGTTTTGGGGATTTTAGTGTTAGTTCATCTATAGTTGGGGGTGCGGCTGCTCTGGAGAAGCTTGGGGATGACAGTGATTCTTCACACCTGTCATTGAAAGATGCTGTCTTTGTTGCTTGTAATTCTGACTCTCTTTCTTCCTCATCGAAGAGAGGTAGACGTAGAGAGGATGTGGCTTCTTATGGTTTTGTTTGTCGTAGTGTTTGGCTACAGGGTAGCCATTCTCAGTCCTCAGGTGAGTTTCCTGATTTGAGTGCCATGAGTGGTGCTACAAATTCAGGCTCAGGTACGTTTTCTAGTTTGGGTAGTACTTTTTCATCTTATGCATTAGGCAATTTGTCTTCTTCTGAATTTAGTCAGTTAGCTAGTGACACTGCTTTCATTTTTTCTGATATTGAGGTAGATCATGAGTATATTAGAAATAAGGAACTTGATAGGGCTAGGTCTATTGGTAGATGAGGATCATTAGTTGGAATATTAGGGGTTTGAATGACCTAAATAAATGCGATAAGGTTAGAATCTTTTTTAAAGACTATTCTATAGACATTGCTCTCCTACAAGAGACTAAAATCGATTGCCCCGATTTTTGTTTTTATAGAAGACTAGGTGGTTATCATTTTAAAAAATGGGCTTTTTTACCATCTAGAGGCTCTTCTGGGGGCTTAATGATTGGTTGGAGGGATAACTGTTTTAAATTACTTCAATGTATTTACAAACAACACTCTTTACACATTATTCTAGTTAATCTTTCTGATAATTCTTTATTAAATATTTCTAATGCGTACGGTCCTAACTCAAAAATAGATAGACGGACCTTATGGAATAAATGCCTTGAGTTTAAATATTTTGCCCCGGGTTCGTGGATTTTGGGGGGGTGATTTTAATGTTACTCGTTTTATAGGGGAGTGTGTTCCACGAGAGGGTGATTAATCGGCTATGGAAGATTTTGACAATTTTATTATTAATTCTAATTTGATTGAAATCCCTCTTTCTAATAGAGATTTTACTTGGAGTAATAATAGGGAATCTCCATCCATGGCTCTTCTTGATAGGTTTTTCGTTAGCGATGAAATTAAGGATATATTTCCTATCTGTAGAGTGTCTGGTTTGCCTTACACTTTTTCAGACCATTGTCCTATTATCCTCACTTGTGATCGCCATAGAGCTATTAGTAGATCTTTTAAATTTGAAAAAATGTGGTTACTAGATCCTAGCTTTTCTAATTTAATTATCAATAAATGGTTGTATATGAGTTTTTATAATATTAAATATAGAGATAATTCTGCAAAAGCTTTTGTTTTAAAACTTAGAGAACTTAGGTTTTCTCTTAAAATTTGGAATAAAAATATTTTTGGTAATATTAACATTAAAAAAGAAAATATTCTCAATGAGATGTTTAAATTAAACAAAATAGAAGTAACTAGACATCTAAATATTGGCGAGCGGAATGTTCTCACTAACTTAAAAGAAGAACTTAACTCTATTCTTGAAAAAGAAGAAATTATGTGGAAGCAAAGATCTAGAATCCAATGGATTAATGAAGGTGATAATAATACCAAATTCTTTCATAATATGGCCAATTGTAGAAATCGTAGTAATACAATTAACTCGATTTTAGTTAATAATGTAGAACTAGTTGACCAAAGAGACCTCAATAGGGCTTTCACAGATTATTATAAAGATATTTTTGGCAATAAAAATAAATGCAGAATTAATGTTAGATGGAATGATCTTTATCCGGCTGTCTCCAATATTAATCTTTCTGATTTAGGTGTTCCTTTTACTAAAGAAGAAATCCAAAAAGCCATTTTTGATTTACCGGGTGATAAATCCCCGGGTCCGGACGGATTTCCAATTTTCTTCTATAAAACTTTTTGGGATGTTTTAAAATTTGACCTAATTAACATGTTTAATGATTTTTATAACGGAAATCTTCAATTAGGTAGATTTAACTTTGCAAATGTTAGTTTATTACACAAAAAAGTAGGTGCTAATAATTTAAAAGATTTTAGACCCATTTCATTGATTAATTTCTCCGTTAAAATGATTTCTAAAGTTTTAGCTAATAGACTTAATACAAAAATGAATGACCTAATTGACTGTTCTCAATCAGCATTCATAAAAGGTAGAAATATCACAGATGGTGTGGCAGTTGTTCAAGAATATATTAATCATTGTTGTAAGAATAACATTACTTGTGCTATTTTAAAATTAGATTTTGCTAAAGCTTTTGATTCGGTTGATTGGGATTTTCTTGTAGATATTTTTCATGCTAGAGGCTTGAGTAATAGATGGATTAACTGGATCATGAATTTGCTTAAAACTGGCAACTCTAGGATTATGGTTAATGGTATTTTAGGTAATAAAATTCAGTCTAAGAGAGGTTTAAGGCAAGTGGACCCTTTATCGCCCCTTCTGTTTAACTTAGCTACTGATGTTTTTGCTAAGATTATTAAAAAAGCAGTCGATAATGGTTCTTTGGGTAATATAGGTAATGATATATCGAGTTATGGTGTATCAGTCCTACAATTTGCAGATGATACCTTGCTTTTTTCCTCTCATCTTCCTAGACACATAATTACTCTTAAGTTTATTCTATATAGTTTTGAGCTTTTATCGGGTTTAAAAATAAACTTTGATAAAAGTTCTGTTTTAGTTTTAAATGATTTTGAGAAAGTTGAAAATTTAGTTGCTAATACATTAAACTGTAAAATAATGAACTTTTCGATTGATTATCTAGGTTTTGTTATTAGACCCACTAAACTTAAACATGATGATTGGTTAATAATCATTGATAAAATAAAAAAAAGGATTTCTAACTGGAATGGGAGACTTCTATCTAGAGCAGGTAGACTGGTTTTAATTAATTATGTTTTATCAGCTCTCCCAATTTATTGGATGACTATGCATCTTTTTCCTGATTGGGTGATAGATAAAATAGATAAAATTAGAAGAGATTACCTATGGAGTGGCGATAATCCAAACAGTAGCATCAAATGTCTTGTTAATTGGGAAACTATTTGTAAATCCAAAAAGGATGGTGGTTTATGAGTCATTAATTTGCGTAATATGAATTTGGCTCTTATAGGTAAATGGTTATGGAAATTTAGAGATACCAATGATAATGCCACTTGGAAGGAGATTATTTCTAAATATTACTATAATGGTAATAATAATCTTTATCAGATTAGTCCATCGGTTTCTCGTAAGCAATCTTATTTTTGGAAATCCATTTTAAAATGTAGTGAAATTTTTAACTTAGGTATTAATATTATAGTTCACTCAGGTAATAATACATCTTTTTGGCATGATAGTTGGATTTCCGCTACTCCTCTTAGGAATGAGTTTGAAGAATTATATGATATTTGTAACTTCAAATATGCATTTATATCTGAAGTTTTTGATTCTGAAAATGACCCTCCTTGGAATTTTAGTTTTAACAGAATTTTAGTAGGTTCAACTCTTAGACAGCTCAATTTTCTTTATGCTAGATTAAATCTTTATAATATTGATAATGATAATGATTATATTAGTTGGGAATGGGATAAGAGCAAGAAATATTCCACTGATTCATTCTATAGATTTATCAACTTTTCAGGTGTATCTAATAGTTTTTTTAAGTTTATTTGGAAATCTAATGCTCCTCCAAAATCTAAATTACACATGTGGCTTATTATTCATGGTAAATTAAATACTATAGAATTTTTAAAAAGGAAAAATATTTGCATTGATAATAAATGTTATTTTTGTAATATACATTTAGAAGATACTAATCATATTTACTATGATTGTATGGACACTCATTTTATTCTTATGAATACCCTTAATATATTTGATTTAATATAAGTACTAGAATTACTGATTGTGTTTTCTATTGGAATTCTTTTAGATTTAAGTTTAATAAGGATAATAGATACTTGCTTGATACTTTATTCACCATATCTAGTTGGTACATTTGGTTTGAAAGAAATCAAATAATTTTTAATAATAACAATAATCACATTAATAAATTGATATTTTTAATTTCATCTTTCTGCTTAAATTGGATCTCTAATCCTAAATATAAATTAGCCAAAAATAATATTTTTAAGGAATATCTTAATAAGGTTAGTAATAATATTAATATTTTCAAACATAACAATAATAATTTTGACATTAATAATATTTATACTAATAATTTTTCTAACTTAAACGATGATAATTCGGTGTATAATAATTTGCTTTCTATTGTGGGTCCATAAAGGGTTTTTTTAGATTATCTTATTAGATTTTTGTTCAAGCATATATGTATATAAATTCTATTTATATACATATATGTGACTTTTACTAATTTGTTTCCTAGTTTTGTTTCAGGTCTGGAATAGATAGGTTGCTAGTGTCTCTTTTCAGGTTTGCAGGATAGCTTGCAGTTTCGTGCAGGTGTACATGATAGCTTTTTCCATGAGTATTGATTGCATCAGGCGTTACCTTCAGCCTTATGATATCTTCAGAGCGGAGTTCTTCTTTATAGATCAGTTTCTTCTTCAGATTAGCCTTTTTCCTCAGAGGCAGCTTCATAGAGTCTTCTTTTAGATGGTGCAGATTTCCAGCATCTCTGGATTTCGATCCTTATTTCAGTTTTCCAGGTACTTCTAACACCTCAATATCGGGCGGTGGCCATGCCGAAGCTCGGTATTGGGGTGAAATGGGCGGTGGCTTTGCCGGAGCTCATTTTAGGGGTACCTGTTTTTTACTTTGTTATCAGTACATAGATATGTCACATGTCAGGCATGTTGGCAGCACCATATTATGTGTTATATATATAGTTTCATGTGTGCTCTCCTCTTTTATTAGAGGATCACACATTTTTCTCAAAAAATTAACATATAAAAATAGCCTTCCGGGGCACAGTCTTAGAATTCGACGAAACTAGTTCCATTGGATCCGTAATAGTGTTTTATTATCAGATTTTAAATTTCGTGGAAATTGGATTCACCGTTTGGTCGTACGGGATAGAAACGCATTGAAATTTATATTAAAAAATTTATATAATAATTGGGTTCAAAAAGCTGTCTTCTCCATACGATCGAATTAGGTCTCGAAACTTG
The DNA here is from genome assembly GCA_030737815.1 of Allium fistulosum. Lineage (NCBI taxonomy): Eukaryota > Viridiplantae > Streptophyta > Magnoliopsida > Asparagales > Amaryllidaceae > Allium > Allium fistulosum. The sequence goes on along the minus strand of CM060904.1, from coordinate 1,002,221,683 downwards.
TTCCATTGCATTTAGAATAGTGGTATAACATTAGAAACGCCAGGCGGCATGCCTCGATCGGAGCTCGAAATAAAATATCGAGATATTTTGGAAATTAATAATATTGCAAACTTTTTCAAAGTCAACACTTAGCCAACCTACCCTGCGTTCTGCCACCCTACCAAATCGTACCTACTTCCTTTTTTAAAAAACCTCATTCCCTATCTTCTTCTTTAAACAGCATTAGAAAAAAAATTGAAAACTTTAAAAATCAAAATGTTAATCCATACTTCTTTATAAATCCCAAAACCTGTTCCTTTGTCATCATTTTCGCAAGATCTAACATTTAGACCTAGTTATGGGGCGATTCGAATTTGTTTGGGAAGCTTCAGTAGCCATGGTTGAAACCAGGGTTTCGTTTTTCTTGAGATATGGATGATGTGAGGGTTTGGGGTTGATGGAAATGGGGTCGTGGTGTGTGGGAGCATCATCTGGTGGAGTTTCATAGACCGCGGTGGTGGTCTGGGGTTTGCGACCTGGGGATGTCGAAGGGTTGCTCTGCCATGTCGCGTTTCGATCTGGGGATGCAGGGCTGTGGCGAAGGGGTTCGATCGAACGAGGGGAAGTGGAGCAACGTGTGGGTGTTGTCGAATTGGTCATTGGTGGCTGGGAAGGTTCGTGCACGTGCACGCTCCGTGGTTGTGCATTGGAGGAGAAGAAAGGGGGAGATAAGGAACAGTGGCGGGTTGGGTTTGTCCAATTTGGGCTGGGCTTGGTTGTTGTTAGGGTAATTAAGAAATGATGAAATTAAATAATTAATTATATTATTTAGTTTGTAAATTTTATAAACCTAATATCTCATTCGCATTAGGTCCAAATCCAACGCGATCAGTCACGTTGGGTTCATATTAACAAGATCTTTACTTTGGAATCAAATTGGTTGAATATAGAGCTTGCAGAATTTTCAGTTAAATTTGAACGCCCTTCGAATTTAGTCGGAACCAGAATACGAAAGCGACAACTGGAATTAAGGTGAGTTAAACTCAACTCTCTGGCCATTTATATTTTAAATAAGTGGAAGTAATTTTATTTGTATTGGTTGTTGCCTGTGATTGCTTGTTTGGTTGTTTACTATATTAGTAGTTGGATATATTCCCGCTGATATGATCGGATGAGACACTATGCACCCCGCATAATAGCGGATGACCCTATAGTACTACGATATCCGCCTCGAAGTGGGATTGGTATTTTAAGTTATATAACATCTGTGGTTGCAGGAAAATCGGTTGGAGGGATTCAACTGGATTCCTCAAAATTGTTGATTTTAGTTCCATATATAGTGATATATGATGTGTTTTGAATAATTTGTTATAGATTATGATGTGATTTGAATTTATTGGATGCCATCATAGCACCAGCCTTAATTTTGGTATTAAAAATACCATAAATAATATTTTTGAATTTAAAAAGGAAATTCAAAGGCGATTTTGGAAATGAAAATAATTATATTGAATTTTGGGGCTATTTAAAAGGAAATTGAATTGGATAAAATATATGAGTAGATTTTGGATATTTATTTAGCTATTTCACAAAATGGTTTCAAATAGAGAATTTTTTTTAAATTTAGGATTTTTAAAACAATGGACTTTAAATAAGATTTTTAAAATATGAAATGGAAGTCAAAATCGAGATTTGAATAGTTTTGGGAATATAGTTTGGATTATTTAAGAAATAGATTTATAAATGGAATTTTAATTAGAAATCGATTTATAAATGGATTTTAGTGATATGAACCTGTTATAAACTGAAATAAGTTATAAATTTATAAACGATGTTATAAATAAAGTGAAATAATTTCCTTTTGATAAATTGAAAATATAAATTCGTAGTAAGAATTTATAATGAGATATAGAAATCGGTTTAGAAAGAAATAGTGGATTCTATCTTTAAATTTGGGAATAGCTATGGAATTGGGTTTTCCATCATTCGATTTCTCGGCATGTAATACGGTGGACGTATTAGTGTCAAATTTCGAGGGTCGAAAATCCCAATCATTACATTTGGTATCAGAGTTGAAGGTTAAGCGAGAACCTTGGCTTTGATGGGGTAACTCATTAGAGATAGGGTCAGTAGCACCCTAGAATGAGTTTGAGTGTATATATATACATATGAGCGTGTATTTGTTAGTGATATAAAATTGTTTTATATTGTGTTGATTGGTTAGTTGAGTGGCTTATGGATTCTGGTCAATACGAGTAATTAACGTTATTGATAGGGATCTCTAAACACTTGAACAGAGCAACTCAACATGGTATTGTTTTGAAATTGGGTAAATGAAATAATTTTACCTGGATTATATTTTATATATAAAGGAATAATTTTTCGAAAATTATTATCATATGGTGTGCTTGGATGTTAGAGAATGATAATATTTGATTATCATTTGTTGTTGTTGCATTTTGATAGAGTGGTTGATATTTTAAAGTAAACAAGGTAAGCAACAAAGGAATGGTTTTATAACCAAAATGGGATGATATAACTATATGATTTATAATTGTGATTTATAAAATAGAAAGGAGACAAATTCCTTAAGTATATTATATAAATATAGTTTATAAAAATAATTTATAAAAAGGGTTTAAAGGTTGGAAATTTGGAAATTAAAATCATGTTGGTTTTGTAAGTTGTTTTCAAAAGGTTTTGGGAAATAATAGGGATATTAATTGGAAAATATTTTTGAAATATTTTTAAAAGGATTTTAAAGGAATAGAGAGCACTGAACTAACTTCGGTCACTGAAATAATTTTGGTAATGACTGCAGCATCATCGACGTTCATTTTTCGAGTTTCCAAGAGAAGAATTGCTACCATTTGGAGTTTTGTTTTGGTAAAGCTAGTTTTTATTTTGAAATTCAAGAGAATGATTTGATATACCAAGGGATTTTGTGTATATGTATATATATGGTTTCAAAAATGATTTGAAATACTTTAGAACAAGGTGTTTAAACTCTGGGATTTTGATTTAAGATGTTTTATTGAATATGAGTAAGTTTGATAACTTCTAAAATTTGAAAATTAGCAAGTTAAAGCAATGTTTAAAATTGTTTCATGTGAATGTTAAGGAAGGTAAATTTGGAATTGAACTGTGGAATTAAACTTAACTTAAGTATAAAATGAATTATGGAAAGAAATTTAACCTAAGTCAGGTTAAATGAAAAAATTTCGAAAGTGGAATTGATTGAGATTTGAAAGAAATTAATGATGGAACTAATTAAGTTAATTAGTAAATTGGATATGGTTTGAAATGTTGATTGATAAAATCAAATGTTGGAAATAGAATTGAAATTGGATTTGATATAAAATGGATACAGACTTAAGTTCTATAAAATGTTTTAAAATGAACTTACGTAAACAAATTCTGTGGACTGATGTTTAAGTGATAATACTATTAAGGAATATACTATGTAAAGAAATGAATGTGAGTAAATAAGAGAATGTGATTTAAGCAATGTGAATAGTGATTGTGAATAAGTGAATATAAATGGAATGAATGTGAATAAAAAGGAATTGGGTGTAGATAAAAATCAATGGAAATAAATACGTGGGTTGTACGTATATTATTTTGTTCGTATAATGGTTTGATCCAGATTCGAGCACAGAATTTTGAGATAATTTATATCGATCCGAGTGAGGATTTTTCACTCGATTCTCGACTGCAAACACTGAATATGGATTTTTGATTGATTCTGGAATTCTCTATCATAGTATATGGCTATGCAAGGAGAATAACGGTTTCTAATCAAGGAACCAGATCCGAGTCTGCGCTAGAGAGTCGTGTAAACGATACTAGTTTGGAAGTGAAATTGTGTGATCGAGTGAGCGGTCATATCTGATATTGCATACGGATGAAATATGTACATCGTATGGTTTTAGTAAAACAAATGTTGGAAAATGGAATTGGAAAATAGTATGATTTTGAATTACATGATTGGATATCATTGGTAAATAAGATGCAGGTATTTAAAAGCAAGAGCTAATTTGATGCCTTTGGATTCATAAGTAAAATTTGATTGCCCGACCAAAAGGTACATGTTTAAATTGTTGTTTGAATTTGATGGTTTTACGATTGAGCCACTTGGCTTTTGTTTTCTTTTGCTGGTTTGGTCCCGTAGCGGCGATTTGTAGTTGTTCTGATCTAGCCGCGCAAAGTAGACGCAGGCAAAACTTTTCGAAAATTTAAAGTGTTAGAAATTTTGAAGAAATTTGTGATAATTAAAATTTGGTTTGAATTATAATTTGAAACAATTGAATGAATAATATTATGTGGAATCTATGGATAGATTTGGAAATTTATTAAAAGTACTAATAAAGTTTCAACAAATTGATTTTGGAAAGTTAAAGGCTTAAATGGATTTGGGAAGTTGTTTCAATTAATTTGTTGTAGAAAAAAATGGGTTTGGGCATTTTTCCTACCTTGGCAATTTCGGGGACGAAATTCTTTTAAGGGGGGAGGAATGTAACGATCCAGAATTTCGGTTATTTGAAATTGGAATATTTAATTGATTTTTTAAATATTTAAAAGTTAATTTTATAAATTTAATAACTTGAATTTCAAATAGAGCGATTTATTGGATTATTTAGTTGTTGAATTTTATAATTGAAAATCGTTTAAATAATTTAAATCTTGGATTTTATTTGGATAAAAATGATTTAAAGGCTTATTTAATTTCTATTAACAAGAATGAAGATAATGAAACTTTTAAATTGATTTTAAAAATGATTTAACTAATTTTGGATTTTTCTCGTTTTAATTAACATATAAAAATAGCCTTCCGGGGAACAATCTCGGAATTCGATGAAAACTTTTATTCATGGCAATTGGATAATTCGATGAAATCTTGGATTATTCGGTAATAATGTATTAACGTGAGATGACTTTAGGTTTTGTTGATTTATTACGTGATGATTTTATTGAAAAAGACCGAAGTCGCGGTATTCACTCAAGATTGGGTTTCTATGCCAGGTGTTATTCCCATGGCTTCCGGGGGTATTCATGTTTGGCATATGCATGCCCTAACTGAAATCTTTAGAGATGATTCCCAGTTTGGTGGAGGAACTTTAGGGCACCGGAAATGCACCTGGTGCGGTAGCTAATCGAGTCGCTTTTGAAGCGTGTGTACAAGCTCGTAATGAGGGACGTGATCTTGCTCGTGAAGGTAATGAGATTATGCGCGAAGCTTGCCACTCAATTTCCAGTCTCATCCGGTAGCTCCACAATCCAACTTTGGTATTGTGCAACAGATTCATGGAATTTTTTTTATCAACATATTCTTTTTATATTATGTATTTTCCATCAGTTTGGCGTTTAGTCTTATCAACCAATGAAATACGTATGGTTTGATATATAATATCTTTTCCATCCCTTTTCATAGATAGACGAATTGGTTCGACAATAAATATGCCTCTTTTTACCAATTCTGTAAGAGTTAGATCTTTTTGAATCAACATTACATCTAGATGCATCTCTCCTCTTTGAATTGAAGATATAGCTATTTCCTTTGGATCTATCAGTCTAAGTAGAGGACAATATACCTTTATATTATATATAGTAGTTTCATTACCAACTTGATTCTTGAACTGCTTATCATACTTGAAGTGAAACATTGTAGTAATAGTTCTCTGATCTTTCATTACCAAGTTTCTTCGGTTCAACCGTACACTCCTTTGGTCTCGGGTTTCAACTACTTTCTTTTAGTTTAAACTGGGAAGAAGGCTTGCTTTTCGTTGATCTCTTACTGGTGAACCATCACTCGAACCTGGAACCGAAGGACTTGCCTTTTCGTTGAGCTGGGCCCGTAAACTCTTTTAGGAGTTCCAAAGACGAAATAGAGGCGCCCAAAGGAAGGGGCCCTTCTAGATGGAGCCAGGTTAGTTCGATCGCTTAAGCATATCGAATTTCAAATTTCGTGGCAATTGGATTCACCGTTTGGTTGTACTGGATAGAAACACGTTGAAATTTATATTGAAAAATTTATATAATAATTGGGTTCAAAAAGCTATCTTCTCCATACAATCGAATTAGGTCTCAAAACTTGTTCCATTGCATTCGGAATAGGGGTATAATGTTAGAAACGCCAGGCGGAACGCCTCGATCGGAGCTCGAAATAAAATATCGAGATATTTTGGAAATTAATAATATTATAAACTTTTTTAAAGTCGAAACTTAGCCAACCTACCCTACGTTCAGCAACCCTACCAAATTGTACCTTCTTCCTTTTTTAAAAAAAAACCCGTTCCCTCTCTTCTTCCTTTAAACAGTAGCAGAAAAAAAATTGAAAACTTTAAAATCAAAATGTTAATCCATACTTCTTTATATATCCCAAAACCTGTTCCTTTGTCATCATTTTTGCAAGATCTAACATCTATACCTAGTTTTAGGGTGATTCTTGTTTGGGAAACTCCAATAGTCATGGTCGAAACTAGGGTTTCGTTATTCTCGAAATATGGGTGATGTGAGGGTTTGGGGTTGATGGAAATGGGGTCGTTGTGTGTGGGCACGTCATCTGGCAGAGTTTCATGGATCACGGTGGTGGTTTGGGGTTAGCGACCTAGGGATGTCGAAGGGTTGCTCTGCCGTGTCGTGTTTCGATCTGGGGATGCAGGGCTGTAGCGAAGGGGTTCGATCAAACGAGGGGAAGTGGAGCGACGTGTGGGTGTTGTCAAATTAGTCATTGGTAGCCGGGAAGGTTCGTGCACGTTGTGACTCCCCACCTCTATACTCACACTAGCCAAGGACACTACGGGGTAATGCCGTCGACTAGCACGAAGAATAAGGCTGTTGAGGAGCGACCATCTATGTAATTGCTTTGTACGAGTACCGATATGTCAGATAATATGACTTGCATTTCATTTCAAGAGGAAATCCGACATATCAAATAACAACTCAAACTACTACACAGTGGCTATGTGGGCTTCAGAAATAAATATAGAAATAAGCATAACACAAATCAGTCACAGATATTCATATCACAAAGGCGGAAACAGATATGAATATAACACATAAAAGTGTACATCAAAATAGTGGTCATACAAGATCCACTACATCACAAAAGAATAGGTACAAGTGCTAAGCAAAAGAATATGTATACATCAAGGAGTCTCTAACTCAAATATATAAAAGCAAAAACTACTAAGCTAAAGTAGTTAGCCAAAAGTCAGAAGCTAGCCCCTGCAAAGAAGTCAAGTGGAAGCACCTGTAACACCTTGGTCTGACCCGAGTATTATTTAAGAAGAAAAATAATAAACGGATCAGTCTAGCTATAAATATCACATAAATGAGATAGGACAAGAGATATAACAGAAATGTATGATAACAATAAGGTTATACTGTGACAAGTATATATTTGAGAACAACGAAAATCATACAATATCTCAAATCTACTCAAACACCCAAAACGAATGTCATATTCTTTAACTTATTCACCAAACCCCAAATATTGACAAAACATATCAATGCCAATCGCAAAAAAATTGGTGAAACACAAATTCTAGAAATCATCAATCAGAAATCCAAAAAAGAAAACACAAAGAGGGGAGGCCTATCACAAACGGGAGCATGAAAACTCACCAACACGTGTATCACAAACAGAATGCTATTCCATGGTCGCTAACCATCAAGTTTGAGCCGAGGCTCCACAAACGGCCTGAAGGCCATGGGTCGCTACCCCACCAATTGAGCCGGAGCTCCATAAACGGTCAAAAGACCATGGGTCGTTAGCCCATAAAAATGAGACAAAGCTCCATAACACGAGGTACAGTCCCCCACGTGGACAAAGAGACATCGCATATCGCTAGTCTAAACCATAAAATGATCACCATTAATCAATAAAAAGTGTAGATTACACTAAGCTAGTGAATAAATGAGTTTAGCTTCATGTCCCATAACCACTAGCTTAACTTAAATATTTACGAACATATTGTAGATTTCCACTCGAAAATTGTCACAAGAGTTCAATCGAACAAGTCCAAGAATTAATCGATGAAGTAAACGCAAGCATTTCATACCAGTTGTTTTGCTAAGCCGTTTAATTAGATTTCTCATACGAATGAGGTAAAGGTTTTATATACTAATAGATAGGGAAACGGTTTTAAAAAAACGAGCTTTGTATTAAAAATGGTATTGAAAATCATCTTTGTGAAAGTGTTTGAATATTTACTACTAGAATAGAATCCTTTGTATTTTAAAAGTGACAAATCACAGAAAAACGATTGTAGAAACCACCGATCGCCAAAAATTCACATTCGACGACGTGAATTAAAACCATAAAAATCGATATCAAATCCATCAAACGGATATTCCCAAAAATTCCGAAAAGAAGTCATCAAAGTTGATAATAAGTGATAACAACTAATCAGATCAACCAAAAATCGATTAAAATGGAAATCCACTCAAAATAGGTGATTTGGCTGAAATAAGCAGCTCCAGACGTCTGGTAGACTTCCCAGACATCTGAGCTGGAGCTCTGGAATTTTCTTCCTGATCGCTGTGATGTCTAGGAAGTAAGCTCAGACGTCTGAGCTGAAAGACTGGAATTTTATTCCCGTATCCTCAGACGTCTGAGCCTATTACCAGACGTCTGATCTAAAGCTCAGGGCAATTTTTGCCAAGGCCTTTGATGGCCAAATCAATTTCGAAACAACGAATGAGCGACGATGGCTAGAGATCGATGTCAAGCGACAACCCAACCCTCTAAACACATCAATACACTCCAAATAACATGTCCAAACATCCATATAAGGATTTTCATAGATTTTGACTTCAAAATACCAAAAATTGGAAAATTCACCAATCCAATTCAATTCAAAAGCAAATGAACATGAAATAGGTGTTAGGAATTCATACCTAACAACTATCAAAGGTATAGACATAGATGTGAGTTCAAAAACTCACCTTTAAACCCAAAAACAACGAATGAGAAGCTTTAAAACAATGTAATATCAACCACTCTTCAACTTCAACTGAAGAAGCTCCAAATTTAAGATCATAAGCAAATATTTCCTAAGTTAGGGTTTAGGAATTTCTGAAAATTGAAGAGAGATTGAGATGGAGAAGATGAAGAGGATGCTTACCTAAGCTTCTCTTTGATTTCTAGAGCTTGAATTTGAATTTCCTAGTAAACCAGGGGTTAGGAATTCTAATTTCCCTTTCTTTCCTCCATTTTTCTTTTAGCTTGAAAGTGTTAGGAAATGAAAATGAATGAAGAGGAGTTGGAGGAGGTGTTAGGGTATTAAGTTGGGTTAGTGGGCTGAAACCCAAACCCAAAGCCCAATAGAAAAATAGCAAAATTCTACTCAACTCCAAACATATCGATGTTTATACTCAAAGAGGTTGCAAACGCGATTTTGGACTCAACGGAAGGGATCTCGAGTCATAATTCGACTGTTTACAAAAAGTAGCATTTCAGAACTTAATCCGACTAACGATGCCATATTTAAATTTCAACATTTAAATATACAGTCGTAAAATATGCAGGTTGTTACAGACTCCCCTCCTTAAAGAAATTGCGTCCTCGCAATACTTAAGAAGAAAATAAAAAGTAACAACCATACTAAGGCATAACAACACAAAAGAAGAAATTTTGAAATGAGAAGTTCACCTTAAGGAGCATGAGAGAGTAAGTCCGGATGTGTTCGCTCGATGAATTCTCTGGATTCCCAAGAGTAATCTTTAGGATTTGAGGACCATTGAACTTTCACAAGAGGAACATCTTTATTTCGAAGGCGTTTAACCTCCGTAGCAATGGTGTGAATAGGATGTTGCTCATAAGTCAAATTAGGTGAAACTTCAACTTCTTCAATAACACCGGGCTCAAGAATAGAATCGTAATCTCTAAGGCATTTCCATAGTTGAGAGACGTGGAATACGTCATGAATAGAAAAAAATTGAGCCGGTAATAAAAGACGATAAGCCACGGAACCAATGCGTTCGGTGATGGGAAACGGACCGATATATCGAGGTGCTAATTTTCCCGATTGACTGAAATGCACAACACCATTCATAGGTGAAACACGAATGAACACCAAATCTCCCACAGAAAATTCTAATTTCCTTCTTCGGTTATCGGCATAGGATTTTTGTCTACTTTGAGCTTCTTTCATCCTATGACGAATAAGGTCAATCTTTTCTGTGGCATCACGAATAAAATCTGGACCTAAAACCAGCTTCTCCCCGGATTCAAGCCAACACGAAGGAGATCGGCACGGCCTTTCGTAGAGTGCCTCGAAAGGTGTCATACCAATACTAGATTGGAAGCTATTATTATAGGAAAACTCAATAAGAGAAATATGATCTTCCCAACTTCCACCAAAATCAAGAACACATGCACGAAGAAGATCTTCAAGAGTTTGGTTCACACGCTCCGTTTGTCCATCAGACTGAGGATGATAAGCGGTGCTAAAATTAAGCTTCGTTCCTAAAGCTTTTTGAAGACCCTTCCAAAATCCACTAGTAATAATGGATCACGATCGCTAACAAAAGAGGTACGGTCCGATTGGACCGAACGGGAAGAAAATGAGCGGATTTTGTCAGTCTATCTACTATCACCAATAGGCTGTCATGACCCGAACGAGAACAGGGAAGACCGTCAATAAAGTCCATGGAGACTTGATCCCACTTCCAAACTAGAATGTCCAAAGGTTGCAATAACCCACCCGGCCTTTGATGCTCGGCCTTAACGAGTTGGCAAGTCATGCAACGCTTAATAAAGTTAGCAATATCATATTTCATTCCATCCCAATAATAAATTCGCTTCATGTCCGCGTACATTTTACTACTACCGAGATGAATGATAAATTTAGAACGATGAGAATCTTCTAAAATGTCCTTACGAAGATCACAAATGTTTGGCACAATAAGTCTACCAAACTTTCGAATACCGCAATGAGCATCAATATCAAAGTCTTTCAAACCTTCAATATCAATTTTATCCCTACAACTTTGGCTAAGAAGAGCCAATTCGGGATCATGCTTTTGAGCTTCAAGGATGCGGTCCAAAAGAGAAGGATGAGCCTCAAGGCTACATAAAACAAGAGATGAACATGAATCGAATTCACGACCTCGAATCTCACAAGTGGATAAACTCTCGAGATCATTCCATTCGGATATCATCATTGAAACAACCGCTTGTTGCTTACGACTAAGGGCATCGGCAACACGATTTCCCTTTCCGGGAGTATAAAGAATATCAAGATCTTAAGATGCAAGGAACTCGAGCCAACGCTGTTAATGCAAATTAAGTTTCTTTTGAGAAAATAAATACTTCAAAGATTTATGATCGGTGTAGAGAACAAATTTCTCTCCCAAAAGATAATGACGCCAAATTCTAAGGGCGAAAATAATAGCTGCGAGCTCTAAATCATGAGTGGCATTTCTAGTCTTGGTAGGCTTTAATTGCCTAGAAGCATAAGCGATAACACGTTCCCTTTGCATGAGAACGGAAATTCCGGATTCAAAAATAATATTCCCCAAAAATTTCACCCGAGATTGCCAAAAGTGGCACTTAGAAAATTTTGCTTTCAATTGGTTGCTCCTAAGAGTTTCCAACACAATCCGAAGATGTTTTTCATGCTCTTCCTCGGTTTTAGAATAAACAAGAATATCATCGATAAAGATGAGAACAAATCGATCGAGGAAGTCTTTGAAAACTCGATTCATAAGGTCAACGAAATAAGCTGGAGCGTTTGTTAAACCAAATGGCATAACAAGCCATTCATAAGATCCATAGCGAGTACGGAACGAGGTTAAAGGAATGCTATCCTCTGCAATGCGAAGCTGATGAAAACCGGTTGCTAAGTCTAACTGTGAAAAGACTCTAGCACCGCTAAGTTGATCAAATAGATCGTCAATCCGAGGTAAGGGATATTTATTCTTGATGGTGAGATCATTAAGCTTGCGGTAGTCAACACAAAGCCTAAGTGTACCATTGGATTTCTTCACAAAGATAGCTAAAGCTCCCTATGGAGAGGAACTAGAATGAATAAACTGTTTTCCTTCCAATTCGGATAATTGTTTACGCATCTCCTCATTTTCCTTATTGGACATACGATAAGGAGGACGAGTGATAGGTAGAGCTCCAGGGATTAGATTAATTCTGAACTCAATTGCTCGCTTAGGTGGTAATCCTAAAACGGGCTCAAATATGTTGGAAAATTCACGAACAATGTGAATGAGGGAAATGACATCTTCCTCATCATCATTATCGTCATCATGTGGATTTAGAGAATATAAGGATGCTACCAAATTGGAATCTGAATCTTTAAGAACGGTAGAAATCTGCTGAACAAATTGAGGATGTCGAAGATATATACTCCGCTCAGGACATAGGATATGGGCTTCATAACGGTTAAGCCAATCCATCCCCAAAATCATTCTGAAACCTAGGTAACGCATAACATGCAAATCGGCTTGGAAAATACAATCACATAAAATAATCTCGACATCTTTACAAAGTAAACTGAGTGTTGCAGATCCACCAACCGGATTCGCAATTCTCAATGAAGTCATCAAGCCCATGACATTTAAAGACAAAGCATCAACAAGTTCCTTTGATATAAAAGAGTGGGATGCACCCGTATCAAAATGAACTCGAATAGGAAGATCACGAAATATAATAATGCCATCAAGGATAGAATGAGAAATACCTTGACCAAGAGAAGTATTACTACGGGCTTGTACAACATTTAGCTTTCCCTCTTTCTTGCCTTGAAGTTTGGGACATGAAGATATAGTATGACCCGAACTTTTGCAATAGCGACAGGTAAGCGGCTTCGAACACTTGTTTGCATAATGGTCCTTAGAACCACAATTGTAACATTCTCCACAACTAGAGGTAGGAGTCTTTGCTACCGAAGTTGCTTGCTTCCCTTTCTTTTTGGGATTAGGCTTGAACTTAATAGGCCACTTCTTGTTGATGTTGAAGTTCTGTTTGGCACCCACAACTTCAACATCACTTTCTTTATCGGCTTCTTCAAGTCGAAGAGCGATATCAACAAGCTGATCAAAAGAAACTTCTAGTTTCAGGAGTAAAGGCTTTTTGAGATTCTTATTCAACCCATAGACAAACCTCTGATTTTTCTTCAAACGGGTATTAATATACTCGACCCCATATTTAGAGAGGGAATCAAAAGATGCGACATAGTCGGTCATAGAAGATTCACCTTGAACAAGGTCGATAAAGCGTCGAGCTAAATATACTTTTTCAGCTTCCGGCACAAACTTTAACTCGAACCTTTCCTGGAATTGCTCCCAAGTAAGATCCGCTTCAATAATTTCCGAGATCAAAAGCTCATACTAATCTAATGCCCTCTCCTAGAGCATGCTAGAAGCCACTTGGACACGATATAGATCCACAAGATTCATGCGAGAAAAGATGCGATCGCATGTTCTAAGCCAAGCTTGGACCTCTATAACGCTTTTGGAACCTTTGAATGGCCTTCCACCCAAATTGGTATAGTCACTACACAAGCGTGCAAACCCAGATTTAGGATGAGTAGGCTCTGGAATGGGTCCGGCAGCTTGGGCATTCTTTACAAGATCCAAAAGCTGTTGGGCAGACATGAATACTCCATCCTGAGGAGTAGCACTAGATTGGCTGGCGCTGGGATGGCCAGGTCTAACCATTTCTCTTCTTTAAGAAAGAAAGAAAGAAAGAAGAGGAAAAAGGTTATTCTCAGAATGCATCAAACAAACTTGATTGATAAAACAAGGCATCACAAAAGAAAATAGGATAGTATAGGTCCAATGACTCGAATTAAACCCTAAGGCACGACTCCTAAGAGAGACTTAGGACAATTATCCTTGTTAGATTATTCCATATTGTTCCGAAGTTTGGCTCTGATACCAAGCTGTGACGCACCACCTCTATACTCACACTAGCCAAAGACACTACGGGGTAATGCCATCGACTAGCACGAAGAATAAGGCTGTTGAAGAGCGACCATCTGTGTAATTGCTTTGTGCGAGTACCGATATGTCAGATAATATGACTTGCATTTCATTTCAAGATGAATCCGACATATCAAATAGCAACTCAAAGCTACTACACAGTGGCTATGTGGGCTTCGGAAACAAATATAGAAATAAGCATAACACAAATCAGTCACAGATATTCATATCACAAAGGCGGAAACATATATGAATATAACACATAAAAGTGTACATCAAAATAGTGGTCATACAAGATCCACTACATCACAAAAGAATAGGTACAAGTGCTAAGCAAAAGAATATGTATACATCAAGGAGTCTTTAACTCAAATGTATAAAAGCAAAAACTACTAAGCTAAAGTAGTTAGCCAAAAGTCAGAAGCTAGCCCCTGCTAAGAAGTCAAGTTGAAGCACGTGTAACACCTCAGTCTGATCCGAGTATTATTTAAGAAGAAAAATAATAAACGGATCAGTCTAGCTATAAATATCACATAAATGAGATAGGACAAGAGATATAACAGAAATGTATGACAACAATAAGGTTATACTGTGACAAGTATATATTTGAGAACAACGAAAATCATACAATATCTCAAATCTACTCAAACACCCAAAACGAATGTCATATTCTTTAACCTATTCACCAAACCCCAAATATTGACAAAACATATCAATGCCAATCGCAAAAGAATTGGTGAAACACCAATTCTAGAAATCATCAATCAGAAATCCAGAATAGAAAACACAAAGGGGGAGGCCTATCAAAAACGGGAGCATGAAAACTCACCAACACGTGTATCACAAACGGAACGCTATTCCATGGTCACTAACCATCAAGTTTGAACCGAGGCTCCACAAACGGCCTGAAGGTCATGGGTCGCTACCCCACCAATTTGAGCCGGAGCTCCACAAATGGTCAAAAGACCATGGGTCGTTAGCCCATAAAAATGAAATGAAGCTCCATAAAACGAGGTACAGTCCCCCACGTGGACAAAGAGGCATCGCATATCGCTAGTGTAAACCATAAAATGATCACCATTGATCAATAAAAAGTGTAGATTACACTAAGCTAGTAAATAAATGAGTTTAGCTTCATGTCCCATAACCACTAGCTTAACTTAAATATTTACGAACAGATTGTAGATTTCCACTCGAAAATTGTCACAAGAGTTCAATCGAACAAGTCCAAGAATTAACCGACGAAGTAAACGGAAGAATTTCATACCACTTGTTTTGCTAAGCCGTTTAATTAGATTTCTCATACGAATGAGGTAAAGGTTTTATATACTAATAGATTGGAAAACGGTTTTAAAAAAACGAGCTTTGTATTAAAAATGGTATTGAAATCATCTTTGTGAAAGCATTTGAATATTTACTACTAGTATAGAAACCTTTGTATTTTAAAAGTGACAAATCATAGAAAAACGATTGTAGAAACACGATCATCAAAAATTCACATTCGACGACGTGAATTAAAACCATAAAAATCGATATCAAATCCATCAAGTGGATATTCCCAAAAATCACGAAAAGAAGTCATCAAAGTTGATAATAAGTGATAACAACTAATCGGATCAACCAAAAATCGATTAAAACGGAAATCCACTCAAAATAGGCGATTTGGCTGAAATAAGCAGCTCTAGACGTCTAGTAGACTTCCCAGACGTCTGAGCTGAAGCTCTGGAATTTTCTTCCAGATCGCCCGGACGTCTGAGCTGAAAGACTGGAATTTTATTCCCGTAGCCTCAGACGTCTGAGCCTATTACCAGACGTCTGATCTGAAGCTCAGTGCAATTTTTGCCAAGGCCTTTGATGGCCAAATCAAATTAGAAACAACGAATGAGTGACGATGGCTAGAGATCGATGTCAAGCGACAACCCAACCCTCCAAACACATCAACACACTCCAAATAACATGTCCAAACATCCATATAAGGATTTTCATAGATTTTAACTTCAAAATACCAAAAATTGGAAAATTAACCAATCCAATTCAATTCAAAAGCAAATGAACATGAAATAGGTGTTAGGAATTCATACCTAACAACTATCAAAGGTATATACATAGATGTGAGTTCAAAAACTCACCTTTAAACCCAAAAACAACGAATGAGAAGCTTTAAAACAAAGGAAAGATCAACCACTCTTCAACTTCAACTCAAGAAGCTCCAAATATAAGATCATAAGAAAATATTTCCTACGTTAGGGTTTAGGAATTTCTGAAAATTGAAGAGAGATTGAGATGGAGAAGATGAAGAGGATGCTTACCTAAGCTTCTCTTTGATTTCTAGAGCTTGAATTTGAATTTCCTAGTAAACTAGGGTTTAGGAATTCTAATTTCCCTTTCTTTCTCCCATTTTTCTTTAGCTTGAAAGTGTTAGGAAATGAAAATGAATGAAGAGGAGTTGGAGGAGGTGTTAGGGTATTAAGTTGGGTTAGTGGGCTGAAACCCAAACCCAAAGCCCAATAGAAAAATAGCAAAATTCTACTCAACTCCAAACATATCGAAGTTTATACTCAAAAAGGTCGCAAACGCGATTTTGGACTCAACGGAAGGGATCTCGAGTCCTAATTCGACTGTTTACAAAAAGTAGCATTTCAGACCCTAATTCGACTAACGATGCCATATTTAAATTTCAACATTTAAATATACAATCGTAAAATATGCGGGTTGTTACACACGTGCACGCTCCATAGTTGTGCATTTGGGTTACTGGAGGAGAAGAACGGGGGAGATGAGGAATAGTGCGGGTTGGGTTTTTCCTATTTGGACCGGGCTTGGTTATTGTTAGGGTAATTAAGAAATGATGAAATTAAATAATTAATTATGTTATGTAGTTTGTAAATCTTATAAACTCAATATCTCATTCGTTTTTGGTCCAAATCCAATGCGATCAGTCGCGTTTGGTTCGTATTAACGAGATCTTTACTTTGGAATCAAATTGGTTGAATTTTGAGCTTTAGAATTTCCAGTTAAATTTGAATGCCCTTCGAATTTAGTCGGAACCAGAACGCGAAAGCGACAACTGGAATCAAGGTGAGTTAAACTCACCTTTCTAGCCACTTATATTTTATATAAGTGGAAATAATTTTATTTGTGTTGGTTGTTGCCTGTGATTACTTGTTTGGCTGTTTACTATATTAGTAGTTGGATATATTCCCGTCGATTGGAGCAGATGAGACACTATGCGCCCCGCATAATAGCGAATGACTCTATATTACTGCGATATCCCGCCTCAAAGCTGGATTGGTATTTTATGTCATATAACATCTGTGGTTGCAGGGAAACAGGTTGGAGGGATCCAATTGGATTCCTCAAAATTGTTGATTTTAATTCCATATATAGTGATATGTGATGTGTTTTGAATAATCTATTATAGATTACGGTGTGATTTGAATTTATTGGATGCTAGCGTAGCACTGGCCTTAATTTTGGTATTATAAATACCATAAATAATATTTTTGAATTTAAAAAGGAAATTCAAAAGCGATTTTGGAAATGAAAATAATTATATTGAATATTGGAGTTATTTAAATGGAAATTGAATTGGATAAAATAAATGAGTAGATTTTGGATATTTATTTAGCTATTTCACAAAATGGTTTCAAATAGAGAATTTTTTTAAAATTTAGGATTTTTAAAACAATGGACTTTAAATAATATTTTTAAAATATGAAATGGAAGTCGAAATCGAGATATGAAGAGTTTTGGGAATATAGTTTGGATTATTTAAGAAATAGAGTTATAAATGGAATTTTAATTAGAAATCAATTTATAAATGGATTTTAGTGATATGAACCTGTTATAAACTGGAAATAAGTTATAAAATTATAAACGATGTTATAAATAAAGTGAAATAATTTCCTTTTGATAAATTGAAAATATAAATTCGCAGTGAGAATTTATAATGAGCTATAGAAATCAATTTAGAAAGAAATAGTGGATTCTATCTTTAAATTTGGGAATAGTTATGGAATTGGAGACGCAAGTCGATTTGCGATAAATCAAGAGAGATTTATATATGCTAAAATGGTTATATTGGATTTTAAAATAGATTTTTATCGAGAAGTTAATGTTTGTTTTTAGAAAAGGATTTTTATTTATTAAACTATGTAGTTTTAAAAACTATTAATTGGATTAAAATATTTCAGGAAGTTAGTTATTCAAATATTTAAATTTATTGAAATGAATTCTAAGTTTCATAAACTAGTTTTGTAAATTGATTAGAAATTTTATAAATGAATGAGAATTAGTTATTGACGTTTATTTTATAGGTGCTTTGATATTTTAAATAATTATTTAACAATGTTTTGAAATTTATTATTATTATATATATAGTTTAAAGTAAGTGATTGAAATTTATTTATAAATGCTCTTGAGATTGGTGAACCAGGTTTTAAACTAGATGTGATTTTATAGGAGAAATCTTATAATGGAATTTGGGAACTTAAGAAAATTAGAGAAAGGTAAATTTCCAAATTGTCTAGATATGGGAACTTCGTAAAATGAATCTGAATTCATTAAAGAAGTTATAAAGTGTTAGTTGGATTTTAAATAAGTATAATCGATAATTTTTGGGAATTATAAAGGGAATTTAAAAAAAATTCTGAGATTTGTGCGATAAGACGGAATATTCCTAAGTATTGGAATTAAATGGTTTTTGAAGTATTCTAACTACGAGATGATTTATATGGAAATATTTTTCTAAGTAATGAATTATAAGTTGGATTTGGAAATATTCTAAGTGTTGATGCGGGTTGAAATATCCTGTTATGGATTTAAGTATTTGAAATCGTTTTCAAATATTGAAATACTGGAAGAGATTTGAAAATATATCTTTGTAAAGATATTTAGAAATAAATGTTTCGAAAGATTTAAATTATGGCCTAGTGATTGCTTATGTGTGTAATTTGATAGTTAAATAACCGACTATCAAATCTGGCCAAATTTGTTGATCGTTTCGAAGAGACCGGGATCAGATTTAATTATCCGAAAACCACTTCGATCCGATTTGAGCATTGTGAATTGTGATATCGTGAAGATAATGAAGATGGTGATCTTGGAGATTCGGTTTGTTCAGACCCAGAACAACTTGTATGGATGAATGCTATCAGCACATTGTCATTTGAGGGCAATGATCATTCTAAGTATAAATTTCTTGAAAGGTAATCGTAGCCTCAAGCCTCATCAACCGAAAATGACTGAAAATCAGGGGAGATGCAGCAAGGCTAAGTGGGTCGCACCCATTAGGGTATGTTGCTTTCTAGATTACCCTACATCTACATATTTATGGATTGGTTGTGCATGAGATCTCAAAAGGGTTGCAAAGCAACCGGGGTGATGACATATTCAGTACTATCTAGTAAGGGATTGGCTGGTCTTGTGTTGGCAGGGATCGATAGGTTCGATCTCGGTACATTTTCTAGATGTGTACTATGATAGGTGGTATCCCAATGCTTAGTCATTATATGCAATCCATTCTCCAATAAGCGCCGTACGGTTTTGATTGTGCCCAACTATGTTGAAATGTGAGATGCAAGCATTTCAGCTATTTTAATAAGTATTTGTACCTAGACACTATTATAATATCAGATGATTTTGATATAAAAGGTTTTGGTTATCGTAAGGTAAAAACCCGTCGTATTTATGTGTGACGTGGTCTTACGAGATACCTTTGTTTTTCAAAGGATTTTTGAAAATAAATAAATTCAAATTGAGTGTGTTTTCTCACGTTGGTTTTCCAGACTGACTCGGGTGTTATTTTATCATAATGCTCGAGTCAGACCAAGTATATTACAGATTAGTTCGGATGCTTGGAGCCTAAAGAGATGAGTTGGAGGCCTAGAGACGTATTCACGTAGTTGGTTATATTTTTCGCTGTGTGTGTAGGCTGCATATTCAGCACTTGTGAGGACTAGTTATTATAACTATCCAGATTGATTTTTTGATTATTGTACTCTGATGATAGTATGTATAAATAATAATTATAGTTCTTTTTGTATAAAGATATGTTATTATCTATTATATATTGTTCCGCTGCGATTGTGAGATTCTATGTTGTTGTTTAGTTTTCTTCTTATCCTTCTTTCTTTTTCCAAACAATCAAGTTTTCCAACATTCGATTTCTCGGCATGTAATACAGTGGATATATTAGTGTCGATTTTCAAGGGTCGAAAATCCCGGTCGTTACACTTTATTTGCTCTCTTTAGGCTACCACCATTAATATTCCTCTCAAGCATTTATTTTATTTTTAGTCGAATGAAATGAATGAATGGAAAGAGTAATGCTTATTGTCTAACAATAATTTAGGCTTGGACCCTTATGCCCTTTTTCATGATTTCATTACCCCTTTTCCTTTCATTTAGCGTATCTTCGCCCTTTAATTAATTAATTAAATTAATCAATAATTATGGATTGTTACACATGTAGTCAGGGACTCTTATTCTTGAGTAGTCTTTGCTTGAAGACTGATTGGGTAGGGTTTTAGCAATCGATTAAAATGTATTGAAATTGATATAGAGATCGAATTCAAATGATGGTGTAAGGATTTTCAATGTAGAACCAGTAAGGAGCCATTATTAAATCATGAAGTTGGAGGATAATCTTTAATCAATGATAGAATAGTGGTCGATGAATTTATGGGGAATTGATGTGAATTTAGTATTAACATGCATGGATTATAGTCCACCTAAGAAGGGATGGATTTATCGTTGGAAAAGACAAAATCTGCTAGTAATGTTTTGGAAATTATATTGATTATAGCTTAAATAGGTCCAAACCATGAGTATTGAATCGATCCAGTAAAGTAATATTCTACTTTAAATGTTCCTAGTTAAGATGCATCGAAAAGGGGATATTGATACACCTGTGAAGACTAGTTTACATAACGCTCTCTAAATGTTGGATGATGACTTACTCGTGATTGTGGAGGCAATAAAAGGTTGCGTACTTGTAATTATAAGATAATTATAGTCACTCAAATGAGATTCTAATGTATGTTAAATATATCTAAGTCAAAACATAAGATCTTGGCATAATGTTGTGAGGTTTTATTTTGACTTACTGTGATTTTCCTTAGACTTGATAATATTGTATTGCTTAAAGGAAGAGGTCGTATGTTGATTTTAGTAAAATCATGGCACCGCAACCATGATTTAGTTTTTTTAGGTGTATGCTAAATCATTTAGAGTGAAACACTATTCAATAGAAAATTCATCTTCACCAATATAGGACGTTATTATCACTGTAATTGGAAGTCAAAATATCCAGCCAAAGTAGACAATCGTTATCATTTAAGCCAATGTTGTTGGTCTTCGTAATTAAGTATAGATATTGTTAGAGTTTTTGAACAAGACCAACTCTGCATATCAATGATGATAATTTTGCATATACAGTCTCTTCAGCGAAGAAGGATTTAAGGGCAAATAGGGCGAGCTACAATGCTTGGTGCATATGGAAGGAAACTAGGTCCACTTGAGACTGCAATGGATGCTGCAGCACCCAATGAATCATCTCAAAGTCCTTAATCCAGTGCTCAAATTAATACTGAATTAGAAACTAAGACAAAACTTACCATACCAATTGATCTGATCGAGGGGTTTGCAAAGATCAAAAATGTAAATGTTGTAGTAGATGCAAAGGAGTGCGATAAGAAGAAAGCTATGAAACTATATTATATTTTGATAAAAGCATATTCAAGAAGATCTATGTAGTGCTTAGATGTATCTTAATCTCAGATGTGTGCTAGGATAAGTGAGATGATGTGCATCTATATTGTACTTTGATAAAAGCAGTACTGCTAGATGTGAATTGATAGTTGATGCATTTGAATATACTAAAACATTGCTTGTTTAGATCTCTTTGCCAATGGTTTCCTTCTAATTGTACAGATATTTTTATTCTATTATTTATGCTTATCTATTGTTTGTTTGTTGCAATGTAATAGTATTTATCTATTTTTTCTCATTTGAATTTTTTTAACAACTGGCAAAAACAGTTGTAAAAACCCTATTGCAATATGGCATGAACAATTATAAAAGATCCTATTGCAATAGCTTTGGAACATTGTAAAAAATGTTTACTATAACGGGCTTTTGCAACGATTTTAAAATGCTATAAAATCTTTTGGGTCTATTACTACATCGCATAAGACGACGGGCGCATGCCCATTGCGGAACCCTTACTACAACGGGTATTGCCAGTTGTGAAAAGGTTATTTTGTTGTAGTGACCCGAGATCTACTAAATTGTAGTCGAAATAGATTGTAATTTATTGTTATCTAGAGAGAATTCATTAGATAAAAAGATTAAGTGGACATAGGCTGGAGATTTTATCGAACCACTACAAAAACTTTGTATTTTTTTCTCTTTTACTTCGTTGTTATCGTTTTAATATTTGTTTGATTTGGACTCTATCGATATTGGGGTGTTATGTTAGTTTTTAGCGCAATATTTTTGCGTTCACTGAGAAATACTTGAGATTTGATTTGAAGAAGATGAAGGGGTTAACTACAAGAGCTAGTACTGAAAAAGGTCAGAGCATGGGTCAGCTAGGAGGTGCTTCAAGCTCTAATCTTCCTTCTATTTATGTTATCAAAGAGGAGATAGAGGGAACGATTACAAGGATGCAAAAGAGATTGATGGCTCGACAAGAGGAGATAATGAATATATTTTTCCAAAGAATGGAGCAGCGAAGGAAATCAAAGTTGTTGGAAATCAAAATTGGAGGCCAGAAAGGTAATGTAGGTGCCCCAAGAGATGGGGTAGAGCAAGTTGGACCAAACCCCCCCCCCCCAGAAACACAATAAATCGCTACTGACTTGTTTGAACAAGTCATTACCAACCATAATGGTCAATGGGATGGTTATAACACCCTATAATTTTACAAAATTAAATAATTAAATTAAAAGGGTAAAATCATAATTTTACATAAAGGGGGAAAACACAAATATAGGATTTGGAATTAGAAATCAGGACCTTCTCCATTGCATCTGGAATGTAGTTTATAGTCAGAAAACATATATAATTAGTTGAATTTTGTTTAATGAGCTAGAAATTATAAGAAGTCAAACCTATTAGTTTTCTCGTAATATATTAACATCGAGATCTAAATATGAGTTATTTCAGCCTATAAATAGAAATGACAACCCTATCCTCCAATCCTACTTTAACTTTAACATCTTATCACTAATATCCTTCTTCTTTTTTATCTAATCTCTAAACAAAATTAATTCCAAATCCACCAAATCAAATTCAAATTAAACGAATTAATATATAAAAGCGATGAGCTACGTACTTAAATTGAAGCTATCAAGAAATTTGGCAATTTCAAGGTAAGGAATTTCTGGACAGCGAAGAAGGAGGAGGGTTCACCTCGCATCGAAGAAGATGCATGGCAAATCGGTGAGTGGAATTCATCATATTTATGTATGTATTAGTAAGACATAGTAATTCAACCCTTATGGTCATAAATCACATTATAAATGATGTAATTGAAAATTAGAAAGTGGATTTTTATATAAACATGATTAGAGTGTAGTGTGACATGGTTAGATGATTAAAAATTCTACTTTTATCGATTGCAATTAGCCAAAGTTAATCACTCTCTAATTAAAAAAGTGTGAAATACAAAAGTATTCCAAATTAGACATATTATAAATCAAAATTATAGTTCTTAGTGATGCGATTTCACTAGTGGTGTTTGCTCATCGATTGGGTCTACAGAATGATTAATAAATGCCCCAAAAGTTTGGTAGACATGGACCGTTCATTTTGATTTGTTCAAAAAACGATGTCGGTATGGTAGTCGAAGAGTATGGAGTTGTAGAGAAGGTTAAGTAGTTGCCATGGTAGGTTTTGATCGACCATACGGAGTAAGAGATCACCAAAACACTGAAACCTATTTCCTACTAGGGTGTGGCGACGTAGTCATTTTAGATGGTCGAAGGGGCATGGAAGGAAGTGGCTTGTCGAGGGCGACTCTATGGCAGTGGTGGATTAGTGGACGAACGTTGGGGTTAGCGGAGGTGAGCAAAAATAGGTAGCGATTGGAACGTGGTCAAAGTTGAGGATTCACTGTAGCACGAAAGGAAAATATGTGTATATGAAAATAAATAAACAAATGAATAAATAATTGTAATAAAGCCCCTGAATTTTGAATGGTTATAACTATTGCATTCGACCTTCATTTCATGCATGGTTTGTGGAATCGGGATCGTGGTGAGACAAGGAACATTTTGGTATATTGTTCACTGTGTTTTGGAACACTTTCAAAAAGTGTCTTGTTTTAGTTGATTCATTATATGTTGTTTGATACGACGATGGTGGGCTGAGACATTTTGTTCCTCAGTGTACGAGTTGTTTACGATTGGGCGATGGTAGGCTGAAACATTTTTCTCCTCGGTAGTGAGTCACTTACGATTTGACGATGGTGGGCTCGGACATGTAGTTCCCCAGTAGCGAGTCGCTTATGATTTGATGACAACGAGTTGAGATGTATAGTTCCTCAATAGCAAATCATTTACAATATGGAAATTGTGGGCTAAGAAATGTAGTTCCGCTATGGCGAGTCACTTACAATTTAACGATAGTGGGCTGAGACATATAGTTCCTCAGTAGTGAGTTGCTTACGATTTGGCAATAGTGGGCTGAGACATATAGTTCCTAAGTAGCGAGTTGCATATATTTTTGACGATAACGGGTTGGGACTTTAGGCTCAATCATGCCATGATCAGTCTTTGGCATGCGCATTGGGTCTTTGGATTTGTTCGAGTGCATATGATTAAATATGAGTTAGATTTTAGCGAGACCTTATCATATGATGTCACTATAGTGCTATATTGTGTTTAGTTGGTTTGTTGGGTGCAGATGACCCAGGTTAACGTATGATTTTCGAGCATAAGTGTTGTTTTACTAGCTTATTAGCATTATACACTTATATTATGAGTTTCACTTACTAGAGGTATGTCTGATCCCTCTATCATTTTCTTCTTTTCAGTTATCTGTTATCTGATATCGATGGAGAGGACTGGTGGTGACTTAGGGGCATGATGGATGATGGAGATGCACAATTTTCTATCTGCTATCTACTTTTTTTATTCCCAAACATTTTTTTGTTACAATATAAAGAGATGTTGAGTTGGAATTTATTTGATATAATTTTATTTGTCTGAGATTGTATTATTGATTATTATATCTTATTCCTTCCGCTATGAGTTTCAAAAGGTATAGAACGTTGTAGATAGCTCTATGTTATGTTTTATATATTTTACCTCCAATTGATCCACCGTCAAAGGCGTCTATGATGCCAGTGCCATTTTTAGATGTTGATCAGGATGTCGTAGATGGCTATTGTTTCATTTGGTATCAGAGCTTAGGTTAGGCAATTTCTACTTAATTAGGGGTATGAGAGAGCGTATTTGTATTTTTCTATTTATATAATATATATACACATACAAATATGTACATATACATACGTATATGCCACATCCTATATATTTTGACATATAGATGTAGTTGTTGGTTTATCTCTTATAAAAGTAAACAACTATGAATTAAATAAATGTTAAGATTGGGGTGGAAGATATATAAATCCATCACATTTGTTGTAATTTACTCTACGTAGAATTGCTAATATTTGGTCTCAATACCAGTTGGCAGTAGAGTAGATTGTGGGACTAAGAATGAATGAAAAGAAGAAGAGTAATACCCTCAAGTCCAAACAAAAGTTTGGTATTGATAAGACATAATGGAGGCACTTTAAGGCTTATTAGAATTCATGACCTAGTTGGGCTTGTGTAAGTTATGATTAGACTCCAATTTAAGTGTTTAAATAAATTGAAATATTTTTCTCAAAAAAGTTATAAATGATAACGTTTGAGATTTCTAGGAAAAATATAAAAGTTAAAGCTTGTTTAATGTATTGAAATAACAACCCCTTAATTTAAGTTTCAAAAATGAGGAAAATTTTTAGGAGTAATTTTCCACTAATATTAAAAACTTATATTTTTGAAAAAATTTGTGCAAGGCACATTGTTGCCCTTATATTTTGTTGTGTAATTTTCTTTTGATAAGGAAACATTTTTTAAAGTAAATTGACAAGTAAAAAATACATCTTTTTGAATGCCTTTTACTCTATAAATATCGTTGTCACATTTTGAAAAATAAATAAAACATTACACATTTTCTTTTCACTTTTGTAAATGGGTCTTATTTATAAAAGTAAAATTCAAAAAGATACATTTTACATGCCTATTTTTCTAAGTTAAATCGAACCATCTTAGATAGAGATTAATTTAAGAAAAGACCTAAAATAATAATTTTAAAATTGTGTAATTTTTCGACTTTAATATATATCTACTATTGAATGGAAATTGAAGGATTTGTGGTATAAACTCTTAAAAATATGCATTAATAAATGATTTAAAATTTTGGAAATAATTTTCAAATTCGATACGAAATTAGCTAGTTATGATATAAACTATTTTGGAAATAAATGATATAAACTCTTGAAAATATGTATGTTTAAAGGTTTAACAAATTGGCTAATTATGAAATATAATGATATATACTTACATATATATGATAAAATGGTTATAAATTATATGAAATAATTTTTTTAAAATGAAGCATGAGTATCTCAGAAAATAACTAAATTTAATTTAATGTAATTATATTTTGAGTAATTAATATTAAATTGATAAAACTATATAGGATTGAATTTTGGAGGTTAAATGTTTTTAGGAATTGTTAGAAAGAAATTACCTAGGAAAATAAAATGAACTTTGGTTATGATTTCCTACAAAACGATTTAACATGAAATGTCTAAAGTAAAGCATTTTAAAAAATTATTTAAGTAGAATTTAAATAAATTATTTTGAAAAAAAAGTGGAATGATCGAAATTAAAAGTTGGTTAAAGTCAATAGTGAATTTTATGGTTTTCAAATCTTACTAGTTTTTGTGAAGAATAAGATGTGAGATCAACGATTTTGATTTAAAAACTAAATTGAAAAGTTGTCGATATTTTCAATTTAAATTTGATTGGAGCTAGAAAAGAATTACATAGCCTACAAAGTTTGAATTGCTTATGGTGAACTAGCTAGGATAATTATATGCATGTTTGCAAAGGACTTGTTAGAAAAGAACATTATGGATTTGTGATTTAGGATTTGTACTCAAAATTAATAAGGGTATTATTTATGAATTTTGAAAAAATAAATTTCTAAAACGATAAGGAAAAATCTATTTTGAATCAAGAATTTAATATTATTTATAAAGTAAGGTGGAATTTAAATAAACAATAATATGATTTTTGGAAGATTGCCGAAATTTTGAGCAAATAATAATATGATTGTTTACGGAGTTTATGAAAAAATAATCATTACCATTTAAGAAATAAAAATAAGAGGTGTTATGAGAATAATAATAACAATAATAATGAAGAGATATTTTCCATGATTTTTTTTGGGATAAATTATTACTATTTTGATATAAGTAACAATAAAAAAAGATTTTTAGGATTTAATACAGAATGTTGTTATTATTGAATTATATAATAATAAATTGGTTGTGAAAAAAATGATTTAAATAGATATTATTCTTTTGATATAAAGTAATAATAATACTATTGTTTTGAAGAAAATTTAACAAAAAATTATTATTTCTGAATTAAATAATGATGTTCGAAATATTTAAAGTAATATTTTAAGATAATAGGGAAAAATTATTTTTGTAATAAACAATACTGATATGATTTATACTTAAAAGGAAATAACAAGTTTAAGTTTATTATTTGAATTGCTGAGACATATGTAGTTAAATGTTGTTTAAAATAAACATATATGTTTACGTTTAGGGCCTTAGCTACACTTACATAAGACGTTCAGAAGCTTGAGAGAGAAATTGATTGAAACTTTCTTAAATGGTTAAATAATAGAAGATTGGTTGTTGAGTCAGTCACTGATAAGGATTACTACACTTGTCTATGTAAATTGTTTTTGGAGTACGGCGACGTGCGAAAGGTACTATAGGCTTATGTTAGTCTATATGATTACTCAAGCATACAGAGTTAATATTATTTTTGAAGTATCTACTATTGTATGATTTCAATAATTGAAGTAAGTGCCTTTACATGCATGTAATATGAGGTACAAAGGCAATTTTAAGAAAGGCAAGATTTAACGATTTGAATGAAAATTGACTAAGAGGTAAAAGTAGTTATTTTCCATAATCACTTGGATTGAAGGAACTATCTTATAAAGTCAATCATACGAAATAGTGACCTTTTGTGCATAACTTATTTTCAGTGCTTGATGCACAGGGAAAATAAGTAAAAAGTCCACAAGCTAGTCTATGAATTCGTTACAGTAATATTGCGTTCACTGAAAATAAGGCATCATCCACTTGTGATATCTATAAATTAAATGATAATGGAGTATATGGTTCACTTAAGAATACTAACTGTTAGTCCACTTAGAGCGAAGACACCATCTGGTATCGTGTTGTCGGGCTTATGGACTTGAAGAAAGATTTTAGTGGGGTATCTCAAATGATACGAAGAGAGTTTTCTACTGGTCGAGGATGAAGAAGCAAGTCACGAAGTATGTTGCAAGTTATTTGAAAATGGAGATATGCTAGTATGCAGTCTATGAAAATAAAAGTTATACTTGGACGTTATATGATTAGAAACACCTCGGTGATATACCGAGGATTTGAAATCGCATAGCATAGGCATGCATAAATAGTTCACAGTGGGTAACTGGGTAGGTGAAGGACTCATTTTTGAGATATGTTATGTAGGAAAGCTAATACCATAAGTTGTTGGGCCTTTCACCATTATATAGATAGTAGGTGAATTAGCAAGTTTGAGTGGGCTTCTTGAAAAGTTAGCAGGTGTTCAAATGTTTTTTGTTTATTCCACCTGTAAATGTACAATGATGATTTAACGGTTATGGTAGAGCCTACTTAGCTTATGAGGTGAATGTAGGGAAGGAGTCTAGAATATTCCTTAGGTGTATTCACCCTTTTGGACTTGATGTGATGCAATATAAAAATGAGGAAATGAAGTTCTTTAAATACAACGAGGAAAAGGTTTAGATTGGAGTATGATGGAGCTTGAGGAGAGAATCTGACTTTGCTATCATGAGCTCTCTTCTAATAAGTTCCTCTTTTAGTTAGTTTGTTGGTTAGTTTGCTTATTAGGTCATTATTTGTTTGAATGGTTGTTTTAGCTAGCTAGTTGACATAGGCATGGATGTATGAACGCTAGGATTGGTTGTATGCACATCCTTACAATGTGTTTTGGTCATTATAGTTACTTTGTTTGGTCATACCAGTTTATTTTATACCGTGTTGGCTTGTATGTAAATACATTCCAACCCAAGATAGATACCTATAGTTAGGTGCTCTAATTTATGTTAGATGATTCTATATATGCTATTTATTATTTCTTTACATATGCGTTTACTGATTGTGCTTATGGACATGATTGTTTACTTGCACTTAGATATGAATATTGCATATGGATGTATGGATATGCATACATATATAATTATATATGTTAGCATCTACTAGGATGTTAGCATACATATTTCTTGCATTGCATGTGCATTCATATAAAAGGCTGATTTAGTAGCATTTGCGTTCATCTCATATTATATTATCATATTTTATCTATTATATGTATTATATACTCTTGGTTGGGTTTTGTGTGTGTTGTATAATGGATGCTAGATGGATGTAGATATTTTTATATTTTATATTTCTCCGTTATAAAGCGAGTCGCATTGTCCATCTCTTGGATTTTTTAGAATGAAATTCTTTTAAGGGGGAATATTACACCCTGTAATTTTACAAAATTAAATAACTAAATTAAAAGGGTAAAATCACAATTTTACAAAAAGAGCAAAATTTAAAATTTTACAAGATTTGGAATTAGACTTTGGGGCCTATTCCACTATGTCCATATTGTCATTTACAATCAGAAAACATATATAACTTGCCGAATTTGATTTAACGGGCTAGAAATCAGAAGAAGTCAAATCTAGTGGCATTTTCGTAATATATTAATTTAGAGATTTTAGCTAAACATGAGTTATTTCAGCCTATAAATAGAAATTTAAATCCTATTCTCTAATCTTACTTTAGACTAAACATCTTACCACCATCACCATTTTCTCTTTATCTAATCCTAAATAAAATAAATTCCAAATCTGCCAAATCAAATCCAAATTCAATAAATTAACATGTGGAACCTATCACCGTGAAGAGAGCAATACAAATAAATTGAAGTTATCAAGAGATTTGGCATTTTCAAGGCGAGGAATATCCGGACAGTGAAGAAGGAAGAGGATTCACCTCGAATCGGAGAAGATATATGGCTAATTTGTGAGTGGGTTCATCCTACTTATGTATATATTAGTAAGATATAGTAATTCATTCCTTTTGGTTGTAAATCACATTATAAATGATGAATTTGAAAATTAAAAAGTGGTTTTGCTTGTACAAACATGATTAAGGTGTAGCATGCCATAGCCAGATGATTAAAAATTCTAACTTTGTCAATTGTAATTAGCCAAAGTTAATCACTCTCTAATTAAAAAAGTGTGAAATAAAAAAGTGTTTCGAAGTAAACATATTATATATCAAAATTATAGTCCTCGATTATGCGAATTCATTGGTGGTGTTCATTCATCGATTGATTATATGGATTGATCACAAAACGTGCCAAAAGTTCGGTAATATGGACCGTCTGTTTCGATCCAATAGTAAAACGATGACGATACGACGATCGGAGAGAATGGAGATGTAGAGAAGGTCGAGTAGGTTACCATGGTAGGGCCTGATCGGGCATACATAATTAGATATCACTGAAACAATGAACCCTAGTTTTGACTTGGGTGTGGCGACGCAGCCATTTTGGATGGTCGAAGGGGCATGGATGGATGCGACGTGGCGAGGGCATCTCCATGGCGACGGTGGATCAATGGACTAAATTTAAGGTATGCAACGGCTAGCAAAAACATGTAGCAGTTGAAATGTGGTCGAATTTGAGGAGTCACTATAGCATAAAAGGAAGATAATGTTCCATACAACAAAAAAATAAATAAAATATAATAAATTGCAATAATGCCAATGAATTTTTAAATGCTTATAACTCTTGTATTCGACCTTCGTTTCATGCGTGGTTCATGGCAATGGAATTGTGGTAAGATGAGGAACGTTTTGGTATATTTTTTCACTATATTTTGGAACACGTCCAAAAGGTGCCTTGTTTTAGTAGATTCGTCATACATTGTTTGATATGGCGATAATGGACTGAGATATTTTATTCCTCAGTAGTGAGTTCCTTATGATTGGGCAATGGTGGGCTGATACATTTTGTTCCTCAATTACGAATCGCTTATGATTTAGCAATAATATGCTGGGACATTTATTTCACCAATAGTGAGTTGCTTTCGATTTGACAATAGCAGGATGAGACATGTAGTTCTTCAATGGTGAGTCATTTACTATATGAAGATAGGGGGATGAGACATTTAGTTCCTCGGTAGCGAGTTGCTTACGATGTGGCGATATTGGGCCAAGGCATAAAATTCTTTGGTAGCGAATCGCTTATGATTTGGCAATAATGGCCTGAGACATATAGTTCCTTAATAGCGATCACATATATTTTCAATGATAACAGGTTGGGACTTTGGGTTCAATCGTGTCACACACGGTCTTTCGCATCCGAGTTGGGACTTTGGGTTCGATCGAATGCATATGACTAGACATGAGTTAGATTTTAGTGAGACCTTAGAATATGATAGTCACTATAGTGTTATATTGTATTTAGCTAACTTGCTGGGTGCAGGAGATGCGGGTTAAGGTATGATTTGAGCATAAATGTTGTATTACTAACTTATTAATAATACACTTATATGATGCATTTCATCAACAGATGTATGTCGGACCCCCTTTATCATATTCTTCCTTTCAGTTATACTCTGATAGGTCAATAGAGAGAAATGGTGGTGACATGGAGGCGTGATGTTACGATGGAGATGCACATTTTTCTATTAGCTATATATTATTTTATTCCCTGACATTATACTATTTTTTCCATCAGTATAAAGAGATGTTGTAGTTGGAATTTATTTGATATTCCATTGTTTTATTTGTCTAGGATTGAAATTTTTATTATTGTATTTTATTCCTTCCGTTGTGATTTTTAGAAAGTGTAGAATATTGTAGCTAGATATGTGTTTTGTTTTATATACTTTACCTCAAAATGTTCCGCCGTCAACGGCATCAATGTGCCAGTGCCATTTTTAGACGTGGATCGACACATCATCGATGGCAGGTTATTTCAATGGTCAACTTGGTTTCTGAGTGAGCTAGGATACTAGGAATGGGCAATGCTGAAGTCGAAGATGGAGAACAAAATGCAAACTTATAACAGCAAGGATTAGGACTAGAAATTCCTAATAGGAACATGGGGCGGGATGAAGATTTGAATCAATAATGCATGAAGCCTCAGAGATTTTAATTGAATGATAATGATAGAAAAGCTAGCATGATAAAACATATGCTTTGAGGTGGAGCTCTAAATCTGAGTTTGGAGGATGTATACGAAAATCTATTTAACCCGAGCATCTGATAAACTAGGAATCCGCCTAATTTCAAGCAACCAATTTTAGAGTTGTATGATGGAAGGACGGATCCGTCAGTTTATTTAATGAGCTATATCCAACTTATGGGAGTGTTGGGTGCTTCTAAGGAAGTGATGGGTGGTGCTTCCCACTATATTTAACTGATTGTATAGTATGTAGTTTTTCCGATTAGATAACGGGTTCATTAGCACGTAGGTCGAAATAGTGGAAAGATTTACAAACCAGTTAGGGTTTATATAGTACGACCAAGAAATGTGATGATGCTCTCGAGTGTGAAACAAGGGATATGTGATAACCTTGATTTTTGTGAGCAATTTCATGATTTAATTTAGTTTATATTTGTTTAAAAATTGCATTGGAAAAGATAGGAATATGAAGCTGATTTGCAGATACATGGTTTAAAACATGCACAAGAGCACAAGTTAGTGCACACACATGCACACAGTTTTTCTGTATAATAAAATAGGCAGAAATCAATATGTAAATTAGAATAAATAATTTAGAAATACATATGTATGAAAATAGGATTATGTCTTTAATAAAACTGGCACAAAGAAAAAAATAAAAGCTAGGCAGAAATAAACTTAAAATTATTTAAAGAAAGAAAATAAAGACTTAGGCAAAATAGGCATACATATACATGTGCACAAGCAAACATTTGTTGGAAGAAAAACAAATATTGCATGGAAATGGCATGAATCCTTAAACAAACACTTTATCCATTTCCAGTAATTTCTTTAATTTAGGAAATGAGAAGTCATGCATATAACATGACCGGGGAAAAAACGGATAAGGCTTATTTCTGAAAATAAAGACAAGGACCACATACCCTCTTATTTTCTTGAATCAAATAAGAGGCAGACCATGTTTTGTATAGGGTAAAAATGACATTGGGTAATTTTGTTAAACCCTAATAGCAGCCAGGGTTCTGTATAAGGAAGCTTAGTGTAGTAAGGCTTTTCACAATTTTGCTCTTCATCATTTAAAGAAAAATGAAAATATCAACCAGAGAAAAGTAGGAGCATTGGCCACTAGAATTAGAAGAAGGAAGCAGACTAAAAAGGGTTCATAAAGCTTAGGAAGAAGAAGGATTAAGGTGAGTAACCTCACTGGAAACTTTGGCAATAAGTCCTGAACATTAAGGCAGCCTAGTTAAATTTATATTTCACTTTTTTTACAAGCTATGTTCATTTTATGATTTGACAATTTTGGCTTGTCAATGATCTGCTTAAGTATATAACCCTTTATAATGACATTATCCAGTATACAAGAGTCATGGATTTCATGGTTGAATATGGATATCTGTGTTGTGTTTAACTTTGAGATGAAGCAGATTTTTATGAGCTTCCTTTATACATTTATTATTTAAACCTAGAATTTATATTGCAGATATATTGACGCAGCAGATTAAACAAAAACAAGGTAGATCAATGAAAGTAGCAATCGGTGGATTGAGAAATACTGAAATGCCCAAATTCGTTGATCCGAGGATACCGAATTCTAGCTATCTCTGACACGTTGATCGCGCACGATACCGTGACGAGAGATCTACAATTCTTCGAGCGTTGATCAAGCGCACTTGATTCCGCGAATTGGCTTCAACGATCGAAGATTCGAGCGCACTCGAATGTCGAAGGTGGAGATAGGAGATTACACTCGACTACCGATTTGGATGAAAGCACAAAGCTAACAAAACGAAATTTTATTCAAATCAACTAAACTATTACAAATGGCACCACTAGCCTATTTATAGAAGTTACAACACACGCCCAGAAAATGTACAACTCATAAGTCGTCCACGACTTAAGACACCACGACCTAAAGTAGACGACTTAAAAGAAACAGGCAACTTACGACTCATCAAAAATCGGCAGCGACTTAACAGTTACACGGTTCACATTACAACACATTATCAACTTAACGAAATACAAACACGACTCAACTTAGTATCAACGACATACGACTTATCACTTCACAGCAATAGGAATCTTCACGCGACTTAAAGACAGTGTGGCATGCAACTTTTCTGAACGACTTAAGATTTCGTTAGGTCGGTCACGACCTAACACTTGGCCTGCATCATCCTCCCCTGGTTGAGAAAAATTCGTCCTCGAATTTGCATCTTCCTCCTCCGCAACACACTCATCCCCATGATATGGAACTAAGTATTTGACGTTAAACACATCAGAAGTACGAACATTATCCGGCAATTCCAATTGATACGCGTTCTCATTGATTTTCTTCAAAAATTTTACTGGACCAATCTTCCGTGCTTTCAATTTATTGTACGTTCCCACCGGAAAACGATCCTTTGTTAACACTGCATAAACCAAATCCCCTTCATTAAATTCAACACTCCTTCGCTTCAGATCTGCAGATTGTTTGTACTTCTCATTCGCCTTTTCCAATCGTCCCTGGACGATTTTATGACATTCAGTCAACCCATCAACAAAATCAACAGCTCGTTTAACCGTCCCCTTTGGTTGTGGTACTGCCGTTAAGTCCAACGGTCCCCTTGGCAAACTTGAATATACAATATGGAATGGACTGAAACCCGTACTCTGGTTCACTGCATGGTTATGACCAAATTCTGCTTGACATAGTTTCATATCCCAACTATTCAGATTATCTTGCACAAGACATCTCAACAAATTCCCCAATGATCTGTTCACAACCTCGGTCTGTCCATCTATCTGCGGCTGATAAGCGCTACTAAATTTCAATTTCGTTCCCACCATCTTCCACAAACTTAGCCAAAAATGACTTAGAAATCTAGTATCCCGATCAGAAACAATGGATTCTAGCAAACCATGTAAACGATACACTTCTTTAAATAATAACTCAGCAACACGGACGGCATCAGCTGTCTTCTTACAAGCGATGAAATGTGCCATCTTTGAAAACCTGTCCACTACAACATATATCGAATCATTCCCCCTTTGAGTTCTCGGTAATCCCAAAACAAAATCCATACTGATATCAACCCATGGTTTAACAGGCACGGGTAACGGCATATACAATCCCGCATTTGTCGCTGTCCCTTTGGATACTTGGCAAATATGACATCTCTCCACAAACTTCCCAACTTCCCGTTTCAATGACGGCCAAAAATAAGATTGAGAAATCAGCTGTAGTGTACGGTCTCTACCCACGTGGCCTTCTTCATGTAGCTCCTTTACAATCTTCATTCTCAAACTACAATCAGGTATACATAATCGATTTCCCTTGAACAGAAAACCATCCTCTATTATAAACTCATCCGTCTCCCCCTTCTTGACTTTATCTACAAACTTCATAAAGTAAGGATCTTCAACAAATAATTCTGGTAATAATTCAAAACCTGTCACCTCAACTTTCATTGTTGTCAATAAATGACTCCTCCTACTCAAAGCATCAGCCACACGATTCGTAACTCCAGATTTATGTTTCACAACAAATGTAAATTGTTGCAAATAGGCAAT
The DNA here is from genome assembly GCA_030737815.1 of Allium fistulosum. Taxonomy (NCBI): domain Eukaryota; kingdom Viridiplantae; phylum Streptophyta; class Magnoliopsida; order Asparagales; family Amaryllidaceae; genus Allium; species Allium fistulosum. Next base: position 1,002,185,609 of record CM060904.1, on the reverse strand, counting down.
CCATGATGCATGTCTTGCTGAAATCTTGTCTTGCCCTTGTAAATGCTTCAACGCCTCATGATCAGTGTACAGAACAAACTCTTTCTGAAATAGATAGTGTCTCCAGTGTTTAATAGCTTGCACAACAGCATAAAATTCCACATCATACGTACTATATCTCATCTTTGCTCCTGATAACTTCTCACTGAAATATGCAATCGGACGTCCCCTCTGACTCAACACTCCTCCAATCCCAACCTTGGATGCATCAGTATGTAGTTCAAATACCAACTGAAAATCTGGTAATACTAGAATTGGTGCAGACGTCAGCAACTCCTTGATCTTCCCAAAAGCATCCCCTGCTTCCTCTGACCATGAAAACTGTTTACCCTTCATACAATCTGTAACAGGTGCCATCACACTACTAAAGTGTGGAATAAATCTTCTATAAAATGAAGCCAACCCGTGAAAACTACGAACTTCCATTATCGTCTTGGGTTGCGGCCAATCTCTAATAACTTCAACTTTACTTTGGTCCACCTGTATTCCTTCTTTCGATACAACATATCCCAAAAATAAAACACTATGCGTCATGAACATGCATTTCTTTGTTGCAGCATAAAATTGTTCTTATCGCAGTACCATCAACACTTCTTTCAGATGTTGCAAGTGTTCCTCTGCGCTTCCACCGTATATCAGAATATCATCAAAATATACCACCACAAACTTCCCAATGAATGGTCTAAAAACCTGATTCATCACCCGCATAAATGTACTCGGCGCATTTGATAAGCCAAATGGCATCACCAACCATTCGTATAAACCCTCCCTGGTTTTAAAAGCAGTCTTCCACTCATCACCTGGCCTGATACGAATTTGATGATATCCGCTCTTCAAATCAATCTTCGAAAAGATAGTAGCCCCGCTCAATTGATCTAGCAAGTCATCCAACCTCGGCATTGGAAATCTATATCTCACAGTAATCTTATTCAATGCTCGACTGTCAGTGCACATTCTCCACGTCCCGTCCTTCTTCGGTAATAACAAAGCTGGCACAGCACACGGACTCAGACTTTCCTGCACATGCCCCTGTTCAAGCAATTCCTCCACTTGCCTCCTCAATTCTTCATGTTCCTTCGGACTCATTCGATAATGTGGTTTATGTGGCAACACAGCACCCGGAACAAGATCTATCTGGTGTTGTATATCCCTCAACGGTGGCAATTCCGTTGGCAGCTCTTCAGGAAATACATCATTAAATTCTTCAAGTACCGGTTTAACTTCTTCTGGAATTTCAACCTCTTCACTGCTCTCACGTCCAATCAACAAGAATACTTTCGGCTCTTCCTCAACCTTCTTAACAAACTCCTTCAAAGATAATAAAGTTTTCAGCTCTTCAATCTCCTCTAGTTTGTTTTCTTCTTGTTGTCGCTTCTTCGGAACTAGAGTAATCTTCGTGCCTTCAAACATGAAACTGTAACTGTTGGTACACCCATCATGTTGCACCGCCCTATCATATTGCCACGGTCTTCCCAGCAACAAATGATAGACATCCATGTCTACAACATCGCACCAAATTTCATCTTTGTATTTCTTCCCAATCGAAAATTTAATACAAGCTCTTCGTCCAACTTTCACCTCCCCGCCTTTCCTCAACCAAGCCAACTTGTACGGTTTCGGGTGTTTCTCAGTCTTCAATGCCAACTTCCTCACAGCCTCTGACGAAATTATATTATCACAGCTTCCAGCATCAATAACAAATTTGCAAACTTTCCCCAGAATAGTACATGTCGACTGAAATATATTGCTCCTCAACCAACTACAATCCTCCTCTAGCTTTGGTGTCAAACAAGACCTCCTCATCATCAGATTACAACCTTCATCCCCTGACACTTCTTCTTCCCCCTCATCAGGTGGTGAATTGGAACATTTAGCTTCTTCATCCTCATCCTCAACCTATGCTATCATAGCTCTCTTCTTCGGCTTAGGACATTCATTACTTTTGTGGACCACTTCTTGGCAATTATAGCACTTGAACCCATTATTGACTTTCGTCTTTCCAACCTCATTCATAACTGGTTTTGCAACAGCTTTTGAAACATTAGAACTTCCATTAATGCCCTTCACTTGATTGTTGGAATTTGTTAACACACCACCTCCTCGTCTTCCCTGTTTCTCCCAAGCCAACGCTTTCTGGTGTGCTTCCGCTACAGATCTGGGATCAAACATATTTACCATGTCTTGAATATGCATACGCAACCCTCCAACAAATCTAGCTGTTAATTGTTCCTCTGTCTCCATGATATCGTTCCTTGCAATCAGTTGATAGAATTCATCAGCATAGTCATTAACAGACTTCGTTCCTTGCCTCAAGTTTTGCAGCCTCTGATACATAAGCGATTGATAATTGTAAGGTAAGAATGTGGCTTTCATCATTTTCCTCATCTTTTCCCATGATTCAACCTTTGACTTCCCCATCCGTTCACGTGTAAGTTTGGTTTGCTGCCACAATGCCAAAGCTCTACCCCTCAACCTTGTAGCAACCAACTTCACTCTACGATGTTCTGGAACTTCCTTGAAATCAAAAATCTCCTCCACATTAGACAACCAGTCCAAAAACTCTTCAGCTTGCATACCTCCTTTGAATTCTGGAATTTCAGTCTTCATCCCAGATTCCCACTTGTGATCATACTCCGACTGATTTCTTCCTTGTCCATGTCCTCGTCCATGAACACTACCACCATCATACTCTTCTTCAAAATCTGATGTATATCGATGTTGATCCTGACCACCAACATCTCTACTCCCTTCGCGTCTTCCACCAACATCCCTTCTATCTACATTCCTCCGTTCTCGATCATTCACATTCCTTCCACGTCTTTGATCATCATCAACACTTCTTTCTCGATTGGATTGAGGTGAGACTCTACTTCCCCCATGGTTAGATTCAGGTGAAACCCTTCTCCGATTTTGATTCATCTCTAACATCATCTTCTCTAATCGTCCAATTCCTTCATTAAGTTTCTCACTAAAGTTTTCATTAATTCTTTGCTCCATCTCATCAGCTTCTTTTCTTCTATACAAAGCTTCTACGTTTTGGTGACGATTAGCTCTTCTCGGCGGCATGGTTCAATTCTCGGCTTTGACTTTCAAAATGATACCAAATGATGTACACGGCTTTCACTTGCTTAGCTCGGCTCAACACTTCAAGCTCGGCTAACACTTCACTCTCGAAATTCTCGACTCCAAGACTCAATTTAGCTATGATTGGCTAAAACAAGCTCCGATACCAAACTGACGCAGCGGATTAAACAAAAACAAGGTAGATCGATGAAAGTAGCAATCGGTGGATTGAGAAATACTGAAATGCCCAAATTCGTTTATCCGAGGATATCGAATTCTAGCTATCTCTGACACGTTGATCGCGCACGATACCGTGACGAGAGATCTACAATTTTTCGAGCGTTGATCGAGCGCACTTGATTCCGCGAATTGGCTTCAACGATCGAAGATTCGAGCGCACTCGAATGTCGAAGGTGGAGATAGGAGATTACACTCGACTACCGATTTGGATGGAAGCACAAAGCTAACAAAACGGAATTTTATTCAAATCAACTAAACTATTACAAATGGCACCACCGGCCTATTTATAGAAGTTACAACACACGCCCAGAAAATGTACAACTCATAAGTCGTCCACGACTTAAGACACCACGACCTAAAGTAGACGACTTAAAAGAAACAGACGACTTACGACTCATCAAAGATCGGCAGCGACTTAACAGTTACACGGTTCACATTACAACACATTATTGACTTAACGAAATACAAACACGACTCAACTTAGTATCAACGACATAAGACTTATCACTTTACAGCAATAGGAATCTTCATGCGACTTAAAGACAGTGTGGCATGCGACTTATTCTTGAGCGACTTAAGGATCCTTCAGGAAAACATCACGCGACTTAACTTCTTCAGCAACTTACTGATTTAACTCTTGAGCGACTTAAGAAAAGTGGCCGGTGTAAGTTGGGTCGTTCGCGACCTAAAGATCTGGAACGACTTAAAAACTTGCGACCTAAGCAGTTAAGTCGTAAATCGTTAGCTATGAGTCGCGAATTATCATAACTCGCTGATCTACCTTCTCCCGCATAACTCGCAACCTCTGTTCCCCTGTTAGGTCGTGGTCGACCTAAAACTTCTCCCTTAGGTCATAGACGACCTAAAACCCCACTAGGTCGCACCCGATCCAACTCATGCTCGTTAACCCGTAGGTTGTTAGGTTGTTCGCAAGCTATCATTTCCTTGTTAGCTCCCATGTTCTTAGGTCGTAAACGACTCAACTTTTCTGAACGACTTAAGATTTCGTTAGGTCGGTCACGACCTAACACTTGGCCTACATCATATATGGTCTGAAAATGAAAGAAAAGTGGGGCTGCAACATTGTGTTGTTGCTTGTGTCTCACATCAACTAAAATAAAAATAAATATAGAGGTGCAATATTATATATGTGCTGAGCTTCTATATTTTATGAACTCTCCAAATCAAAGCATATACTTGTGGTTTAGCCAGATCTTAAATCAACAAAAGGTCTGATTGAACCAGAGGTAAAAGGAGACAACTAGAAAATTATTTATGACCATATGTTTATAACCTGATCTACTGAAACTCCTAGACAAAAATAATATGCTTAGAAATCACCTCGGTTTGTATAATTAAATGATTGCTTATGAGAACATGACTCCCAATTTCTGGATGAATATATGTTGGCTGGATGTATGCTTATTTCTCTGATTAAAGTATACTATGCAGAAGGGATTAGCATATGAATGGGGAAGGGGAAAATAACACTTAGTAATTTAACTAAGGACTTTTGGATCTTAGGGCTATAGAATATGGCTTGGCAAGGGGAACATTGCAAGCTCACACATGGTATGTTTATACCTAGGGGCCTAAGTGTGCTGGGTTAACAGTGATATGTCCCAGGCAGTGTGTGGTTTAACAAGTGAAAGTAGCTAAAGACCATAACATACTTGATAGTGAACAATAGAAATAGGTTCATGAGAGGGCTTGGATAAAATCCCTAATGGCCAGAAATCTGGTAGGAAAGACTTGATGATTAAATTGATGAATATGTTGATAGGTTTATGATGTTCTTATGGATGGATCCCATGATTGTTATCACTGAACTAAACCATTGGATTACATACAAATTGGCTGTGCACTAATGTACAAACACATGTATCACAGAAACATGCACAAGAGTGGTATTGAGTTCCTTTATCCATTTTGAAATTATTTGAAAATGAATAAGTGTTATATAAATCATGTTTTCAGTTAGATTACTCATACCAGACTTTAGTCTGACCCTTGTGTGTTTTATGCACCATTGGGTGTCTCATATTCATATGGGGCAGTTCATGGTGATTTTGCAGGAAAGTAAGAATTCCTTTGATCAGGCTTTGGATGTTTAGCTGCTTAAGGAATTGGATGCTATGTTTAGAGATTTTGCTGAAGTTAAATTAGATATTTATGTTGAACTATGTTAAGCTATTTTGTTTAAATTTGCTTAGAAAATTACTGTATTGTTAGAACCACTGTTTTGTAAGTGTTGAACCCATATGTATCAGCTGAAACTATGTGCTTTGTTTTGCAAATGCTTTGCTAAGAAATGAAACTCTAAAACTTTAAAGAACAGTTAGTTTAAATAGTTGAGAATCTGAGATTGAAAGGATTTGTGGGTTGAATGTATATCCAAAGAATTGACATAAGAAAATCCATGTTTAAGTTAAAAAAAATCTGGCAGAAAGGTTTTGAGTTGCCTTGAAAAGAAAACAAAATAACAGGTATTTTGTTAAGAAACAGTGCAAACTGAATGTGGCTAACATAACCATTTTATTGAGCCAGGGTTGAGCCAGCACTAAAGAGTTTTTAAACTAAATTTTCAGTTATGTTTTACAACCCAAATACAGAGTAGACTCAGACCTTTTGCTAACAAGAGTAGGAAGAAATTAGGCACATGCACAGGAACATGCACACACATGCACATGCAAAAGCCCAGTTCGTACAGTAATAAAATTATGGAAATTCATTCAAAATGATAAGTCTTGAGACATGAAACCAATAGTTATGCAATAACCCAAGTATACTTTGAAAATCTGGTTTTTAGATGCACTATTGCTATGTAGAGAGTATTTCCTTTAAGTAATACCCAAACAGATTTCTACTTCCAAATTTCTGTACTCTGATTTAAGTAGAAAATGACTTATATATCTTCACATATGTAAGTTTAAGATGAAATGAGTAAACCAATATTTTTATATTGATAAAAGGTCCTGGATAGAAGAAAATTGGAATGTAATGTTTTCTTGATTAAATGGCCACTGTATATATTAATTTTTTTTTAAGTGGGTCATTTCATTTGGTATCAGAGCTATGTTGTTAAAGAACATAGCAAAAATTTTGTATGAACTTGATTGCATTGGATGTATGGAAGTGTTGACTGCCTTGGATGCTTTTTTTGCTAGTACTTATACTACCAATATCTAGTATAACTGAATAGGAATAGATTGAAATAAATTAATCTATAGAGTATTAGGTAAAATGGACTAACCTAAGTGTTATATCCATAGAGCTATGGTAGGACCCAGACATCAGAATGTAGGAACAAGTGAACCACCCATGGTGAATGTGCAAGAATTCATGAGAGCCATAAGGGATGGAGTAGGAAATAGGCAGGAAAATCCACATGAGGAGCTTTCCAAACTACTCAAGACTTTTACCAACCTTGGAGGCAAAACTTTTGATGGTACAGAAGGAGTTATGGGAGTTCAAAATTGGCTCAGAATTTTGGAAAGAATCTTTGCAGACATGCAAGTTGAAGGCCAAAGGAAGAGGCAAATTGCATCCAGGCAATTAAGAGGAGCAGCTTTGGATTGGTGGGAGGTTATCATAGCTGGAAGACCTGAAGGAGAAGTGACATGGGATCAATTTAAAGCAATGTTGGAAGGTAGGTTTGTCCCTGCATCAGCTAAGGAGTCTTTGCTAGAGGAATTCATCAAATTAAGGCAAGGGACTATGAGTGTCACTGAGTACACTCAGAAGTTTGAATCATTGGCAAAGTATGGTGCAGTACTCATCACCACTGAGGAGGCTAAGAATGGCAGATATATTCAAGGGCTAAACCCTAGCCTTAGTAGAGCCATGCTACCATACAAGGACAGGACTTTTGATCAAGTTTTGGACTTGACTTTGAGCATTGAACAACATGATAAGGCTAGAGAGAATTTCAGGGCATTCAAGAATAGCCAAAACAAGAAAGGAAAGGCCAAATTTCACCCTTATGATAAGAAGAAAGTAGACACAGCTTCCACCAAGAAACCAGAAGAAACCAGTGCTGCTGAAATTAAGAAGAAGATTACTTGTTATAACTGTGGCAAAGAGGGGCATATGAAGAACAGGTGCACAAATGCAAGGCCAGCATCCTTCAAATGTCACCATTGTGGGAAGGAAGGTCAAATAAAGAGGAATTGTCCAGATTTTAAGCAAGGAAAATTAGGAGCTTTGGAAGGAAAAGGCAAGGCAACTGAGGGATCAAATGTTGAGAAACATGGCCAAGTTGAAGGTACTTTGTTTATTCATTCAATACCTTTTGCAGTAGTGTATGATACTGGGGCTACACATTCATTGATCTCCCATGATATTGCATAACAATTAAAATCGAATTGCATGATTATTGATAAGCCACTGTTTATTAGAAGCCCTATAGGTAGCTCATGTGTTCTAGGCATGATGTGTATGCAACTGGGGTTAGATATAGGGGTACATGTGTTTAACTCAGACCTATATGTGTTGCAATATCCGGGCATAGGGGTTATTTTAGGAGTTGATTGGTTGAGTAAATATAAGGCTATCATAAATATGGAGACATCCACCATATCCTTGAAAATTTCTGATGGACAAAGAATAGTTGTTCTTTGTGAGGCAGACAAGAATAGAAATATAGCCAACCTTTTTGCATTGTCTAGTGAAAAACCCATGTCTGCATTAGAAGAAATCCCCATAGTGAATCAATATGTTGATGTGTTTGGTGAAGTGAGAGGAGTACCCAACCACAGACTAGTTGAGTTTTCAATTAGAATAATTCTAGGAGCTAGCCCAGATGTTAAAAGACCAACCAGAATGGGGCCTAGGGAGTTGATAGAATTGAAAAAGCAATTGGTTGAATTAGAAGAAAGTGGCTTCATTAGACCCAGTAGCTCATCATGGGGAGCACCAGTAGTCTTTGTTAAGAAACAAGATGGATCCCTTAGGTTATGTATTGACTATAGGGAATTAAATAAAGCCACAATTAAAAATAAATATCCTTTACCAAGAATTGATGATCTCTTTGATCAATTGAGTGGTGCAAAAATATTTTCTAGGCTTGATTTAGATCCAGGCTTTCATCAGATGAAAGTAGAAGAGGAAAGCATTAAGTATACAGCCTTTAACACAAGATATGGACTTTATGAATTTTTAGTAATGCCATTTGGCTTGACAAATGCTCCTTCCTATTTTGTCGATTTGATGAATAGAATTTTTAGAGAATATTTGGATAAATTTGTATTGATATTTATTGATGACATACTAATTTATTCTAAGTCAATCAGAGAGCATGAAAATCATTTGCATATGGTATTTGAGAAATTGAGGCAGGAAGACTTGAAAGCAAAGTTTTCAAAATGCACTTTTTGGCAAAATGAAGTGAATTTTCTAGGCCACATTATATCAGAAAAAGGAATATCTGTGGATCCCAATAAGGTCATTGCAGTGCAAGCTTGGAAAAGGCCTGCCAATGTCACTGAGGTCAGATCATTCATGGGAATGGCTGGTTATTATAGAAGGTTTATAAAAGATTTTGCAAAAATTTCAATCCCGTTAACCAGATTGACTAGGAAAAATCAAGTGTTTACTTGGACTGAAGAGTGTGAGAAAGCCTTTGGGAAATTAAAGGAAGCACTAGTGTAAGCTCCAATCCTCAAGGTACCTGAAGGAAATGAAAACTTGGTGGTGTATACTGATGCAAGTGGACAAGGGCTTGGGGCAGTATTGATGCAACAACATCAGGTGATAGCTTATGCTTCTAGACAATTGAAACCAGGTGAGATAAGATATCCTACTCATGACCTTGAATTAGCTGCTATAGTGTATGCTCTTAAGCTATGGAGACACTACTTATTAGGGGCAAGGTTTGAAGTTTACACAGACCACAAGTCACTTAAATATTTATTTTCACAAAAAGAATTGAATATGAGGCAGCAAAGGTGGATTGAACTCCTAGCCTCATATGACTTTGAAATATTATATACCCCTGGCAAGGCTAATAAAGTAGCAGATGCCCTAAGTAGACAACATGCTAAAGTGGCTAGATTAATGATAGAAGAGTTTAACACTTTATCATTATTAACTGATTTAGAGATAGAAAGTAATAATGTAGAAAACATGAGCCTATGCAGTGAGCATGTAGAAATGGGGAAGTTAAGCTTTATCACTCTGGAATCAGAATTGAAAAACAAAATTGTAAAGTTACAAGACCAAGATCCATTTTTGTTTGAAAAGAAAACTCAGATGTTAAATGGTGAAGCAGTGGAAGGTTTTCAGTTGAATGATCAAGGCCATTTGAAGAAAGGAAAAAGAATATGTGTTCCAGCAATTGATGAGTTGAAACAAGAAATCTTGGATGCTTACCACAAAAGCAAATACACTATACACCCAGAAAGCACAAGAATGTATCACAACCTCAAGAGGGATTATTGGTGGAGTGGTATGAAGAGTGCAGTGGCAACCTATGTATCTAAATGTATGGTTTGCCAACAAATTAAGGCTGAGTATCAAAAGCCCTCAGGGATGCTTCAACCTTTGCAAATACCACAGTGGAAATGGGAGGATATATCAATGGATTTCATTGATGGTTTGCCTAAAACTAGGAGGGGAAATGATAGCATTTGGGTAGTGGTTGTTAGGTTAACCAAGTCAGCCCATTTTATACCAGTAAAGTCAGACAGAAATGCATGTACACTAGCCCAGTTGTTTATCAAGGAAGTGGTTAGACTACATGGCATACAAAAGACCATAGTAAGTGATAGAGACACCATCTTCACTTCAAAATTTTGGCAAAGTTTTCACAAGGCAATGGGACTGATTTATGCTTAAGCACATCATACCATCCTCAATCTGATGGTCAAACAGAAATTGTGAACTAATTGCTTGAAGACATGTTGGGAACTTGTGTATTGGATTGGGGAGGAAGTTGGGAGGATCATATCTTTTTAGCTGAATTTGCATACAACAATAGCCATCATAGTAGCATAGGCATGGCACCCTTTGAAGATCTCTATGGGAGACCATGTTTATCACCCTCAAGTTGGCTTGAATCTGGGGAAAAAGTGGTCTTAGGGCCAGAGAGTGTGAAGGAAACTTCAGAGAAAATAGCTTTGATCAGAAAAAGAATTGCTTCTGCCCAGGATAGGCAAAAGAAATATGCAGATCAGAGAAGGAAGGCAGTACAATATGGTGTTGGGGATTTTGTATTTATCAAAATATCACCCATGAAGAAGGTTCTAAGGTTTGGGAAACAAGGAAAGTTGATTCCTAGGTACATAGGACCGTATAAAATTCTAGAGAGAATAGGAACTGTAGCCTATAAGCTGGAGTTGCCAGAAGAAATGAGAGCAATGCATGATGTTTTTCATGTGTCTCAACTAAGAAGATGGGTTCATGATAAGGAGGCAATCCTAGAATCCCCTAAGGATGTGCAGATTGACCCCATGATGATCTATGAAAAGGAGCCAGTAGGCATAGTTGCTAGAGAAACCAAGAGATTGAGAAACAAAGAAATTAAATTAGTGAAAGTGCAATGGAGTCTTGACCCAAATGATTGCACATGGGAAGTGGAGGATAAAATCAGAAATGATTATCCACAACTGTTTGATTGAATGAAAGGTAAAAATTATATATATATACTGATGAATGTTTGATTGAATATGCATTGTGATTTTTTTTATGTGCATAGAGTTTAATCAAGTAATTGGCTAGAGAATGGTTTGAGATCAAAAAATTTATTTTTCTGGAGTAATGATACTTAAGTTAAGTATGAGAGAATTGTGGGACACAATTCCTAAAAGGAGGGGCATATGTGATAACCCTGATTTTTGTGAGCAATTTCATGATTTAATTTAGTTTATATTTGTTTAAAAATTGCATTGGAAAAGATAGGAATAGGAAGCTGATTTGCAGATACATGGTTTAAAACATGCACAAGTGCACAAGTTAGTGCACACACATGCACACAGTTTTTCTGTATAATAAAATAGGCAGAAATCAATATGTAAATTAGAATAAATAGTTTAGAAATACATATGTATGAAAATAGGATTATGTCTTTAATAAAACTGGCACAAAGAAAAAATAAAAGCTAGGCAGAAATAAACTTAAAATTATTTAAAGAAAGAAAATAAAGACTTAGGCAAAATAGGCATACATATACATGTGCACAAGCAAACATTTGTTGGAAGAAAAACAAATATTGCATGGAAATGGCATGAATCCTTAAATAAACACTTTATCCATTTCCAGTAATTTCTTTAATTTAGGAAATGAGAAGTCATGCATATAACATGACCGGGGAAAAAAGGGATAAGGCTTATTTCTGAAAATAAAGACAAGGACCACATACCCTCTTATTTTCTTGAATCAAATAAGAGGCAGACCATGTTTTGTATAGGGTAAAAATGACATTGGGTAATTTTGTTAAAGCCTAATAGCAGCCAGGGTTCTGTATAAGGAAGCTTAGTGTAGTAAGGCTTTTCACAATTTTGCTCTTCATCATTTAAAGAAAAATGAAAATATCAACCAGAGAAAAGTAGGAGCATTAGCCACTAGAATAAGAAGAAGGAAGCAGACTAAAAAGGGTTCATAAATTTTAGGAAGAAGAAGGATTAAGGTGAGTAACCTCACTGGAAACTTTGGCAATAAGTCCTGAACATTGAGGCAGCCTAGTTAAATTTATATTTCACTTTTTTTTACAAGCTATGTTCATTTTATGATTTGACAATTTTGGCTTGTCAATGATCTGCTTAAGTATATAACCCTTTATAATGACATTATCCAGTATACAAGAGTCATGGATTTCATGGTTGAATATGGATATCTGTGTTGTGTTTAACTTTGAGATGAAGCAGATTTCTATGAGCTTCCTTTATACATTTATTATTTAAACCTAGAATTTATATTGTAGATATATGGTCTGAAAATGAAAGAAAAGTGGGGCTGCAACATTGTGTTGTTGCTTATGTCTCACATCAACTAAAATAAAAATAAATATAAAGGTGCAATATTATATATGTGCTGAGCTTCTATGTTTTATGAACTCTCCAAATCAAAGCATATACTTGTGGTTTAGCCAAATCTTAAATCAACAAAAGGTCTGATTGAACCAGAGGTAAAAGGAGACAACCAGAAAATTATTTATGACCATATGTTTATAACCTGATCTACTGAAACCCCTAGACAAAAATAATATGCTTAGAAATCACCTCGGTTTGTATAATTAAATGATTGCTTATGAGAACATGACTCCCAATTTCTGGATGAATATATGTTGGCTGGATGTATGCTTATTTCTCTGATTAAAGTATACTATGCAGAAGGGATTAGCATAGGAATGGGGAAGGGGAAAATAACACTTAGTAATTTAACTAAGGACTTTTGGATCTTAGGGCTACAGAATATGGCTTGGCAAGGGGAACATTGCAAGCTCACACATGGTATGTTTATACCCAGGGGCCTGAGTGTGCTGGGTTAACAGTGATATGTCCCAGGCAGTGTGTGGTTTAACAAGAGAAAGTAGCTAAAGACCATAACATACTTGATAGTGAACAATAGAAATAGGTTCATGAGAGGGCTTGGGTAAAATCCCTGATGGCCAGAAATCTGGTAGGAAAGACTTGATGATTAAATTGATGAATCCCATGATTGTTATCACTGAACTAAACCATTGGATTACATACAAATTGGCTGTGCACTAATGTACAAACACATGTATCACAGAAACATGCACAAGAGTGGTATTGAGTTCCTTTATCCATTTTGAAATTATTTGAAAATGAATAAGTGTTATATAAATCATGTTTTCAATTAGATTACTCATACCAGACTTTAGTCTGACCCTTGTGTGTTTTATGCACCATTGGGTGTCTCATATTCATATGGGGCAGTTCATGGTGATTTTGCAGGAAAGTAAGAATTCCTTTGATCAGGCTTTGGATGTTTAGCTGCTTAAGGAATTGGATGCTATGTTTAGAGATTTTGCTGAAGTTAAATTAGATATTTATGTTGAACTATGTTAAGCTATTTTGTTTAAATTTGCTTAGAAAATTACTGTATTGTTAGAACCACTGTTTTGTAAGTGTTGAACCCATATGTATCAGCTGAAACTATGTGCTTTGTTTTGCAAATGCTTTGCTAAGAAATGAAACTCTAAAACTTTAAAGAACAGTTAGTTTAAATAGTTGAGAATCTGAGATTGAAAGGATTTGTGGGTTGAATGTATATCCAAAGAATTGACATAAGAAAATCCATGTTTAAGTTAAAAAAAATCTGGCAGAAAGGTTTTGAGTTGCCTTGAAAAGAAAACAAAATAACAGGTATTTTGTTAAGAAACAGTGCAAACTGAATGTGGCTAACATAACCATTTTATTGAGCCAGGGTTGAGCCAGCACTAAAGAGTTTTTAAACTAAATTTTCAGTTATGTTTTACAACCCAAATACAGAGTAGACTCGGACCTTTTGCTAACAAGAGTGGGAAGAAATTAGGCACATGCACAGGAACATGCACACACATGCACATGCAAAAGCCCAGTTCATACAGTAATAAAATTATGGAAATTCATGCAAAATGATAAGTCTTGAGATATGAAACCAATAGTTATGCAATAACCCAAGTATACTTTGAAAATCTGGTTTTTAGATGCACTATTGCTATGTAGAGAGTATTTCCTTTAAGTAATACCCAAACAGATTTCTACTTCCAAATTTCTGTACTCTGATTTAAGTAGAAAATGACTTATATATCTTCACATATGTAAGTTTAAGATGAAATGAGTAAACCAATATTTTTGTATTGACAAAAGGTCTTGGATAGAAGAAAATTGGAATGTAATGTTTTCTTGATTAAATGGCCACTATATATAAAAAATAATAATTAAGTGGGTCATTCAGGAAAGGTGAAAATTAGCGATCTTATCTAACTCGATTTAACACAACAACTGCTATAGTATAAAAGCCAGACTCGTTAATTGTTCTAATGGCAATGGTTTCTAGAGTCGCTAATGAAATTGATTTTAAGATAGCACTGGAAAGGAATCCTTTAGTGAATCTCTTGCCAACATTTATTATTAAACTGAGAGATACCCATGTCACGAGGATGTTGAAGTCGATGATGGCAAGGTACAGAAAAGACAAAGGAAAGCAAAACGTCGATGATGGCTTCGGAGGATCAAAGCGAATGAAGAGGGAACCAAAGTTTTCCTCTTACACTAAATTAACAAAGACCGTGGAGAGGATTTACCTTGATATGAGAGGGGAAATTCACTATAGAAAACTTTCTAAAAGAGAACTCACGTATTGGGAACAGATATCCAAAAATTCTGGCTATTCCATGAGCTGGATGGGCAAGAGATAGATGAATGCATGCACCTATGAGATTTGATCGAAGAACAGGATCAGAACAACTGTTATCAACAATGGTCAGGAATAAGATTACAAAAGCACAAACCACTGCAGTGCCGTAGGAGTAGCAACTGTTATTGGCTGAGACACCTGGTCACAGCCGAGTATTTGGATTGGGTATAGTAATCCCATGATCGGGATGGACTGAAATAAGTTTTACTTTCTACATTTTGTTTTTTCTTTAAATAAACCATAAAGGATTACTACTAAGCTAGTTTCACACATAGGAGATCTCGATTGGCTCCATAAGCTGCTTTGAGTTAAAGTTTGAAAGTAATCCTTGATTAAACTAGATGTCCTGATTTTTGCTTGATGGATTTTTATTTGAACTATATAATTGATCTGATAACGAATATTAATTGATATTTTATTTTGATGTTACTGATGGATGATATTGGAATATAGTTATCCTTTTTGTTTAGTAGATAAACATATAATCCTTTACACTACCGAAGAGACAGTTCGACGTATAAGGAAATGCAAGTCCCCTTATCAAAGAGCAAGCAGATGGATTCGTATAGGATAGCAATTCCCCTCCCCAAAGAGTGAGCAAATGGACTCGCTATGGACATTGAGTCCCCTCGTAAGAGAGCAAGCGGATGGGTTTAATCTAAATTTATGATTATACGATCCGAAGAGATCAAGTACTAATGTTCAGGATTTAATTAAATGCCTTTTTATTTGAAGTGATTGATAATTATTGCTGAATTCATTGCCTCTGTTGCATTAGACTTACTTATGATGGGATGCTAAGTAATACTAGACAAGTATGTAGTGTTCCAATTGGGAGTATTACACCACTATGATTAATGATGCATGATTGTATGATAAATGATTTATCTAAGATAGTTAAATCCTAAGAGAATGTGAGATGATTATGATTTATGATTAACATTTAGGTAATGAGTTGGATACTCATCCATGATGGGTCTAGACTGACCATTGATTTACATGTGAATCCAAAGGAGCCAAAGGATTCACCATGATTGGTGCAGTAGATAGCCAAAGAGCACAACTGTTAATTAGTTAGCATCGATACATGTTCTTCATCAAAGCACGCTTTATTTCCACCATGCTTTAAGGGATAAGTGTTTCCGATAAATTTACCACGGTCTTGGAATGACTTAGATCAGAGAAACTATACTACATAATGATGAAGGAATGAGTTAAGAAACTTAGAAGATATCGAGATTAAAGAAGTAAAAATTATGGTTGAGTTCCGGAAATGCATGATTTGGTTGGTACCGACATGATTTGTACCAACATGATTTGGTTGGAATTGACATGATTTGGTTGGTGCTGACATGATCGACACCGACATGATTTGGAAACCATCAAAAATAACAAAAATGGAGAAGGGTAAGAGAATTTACCAAGATCTGGCCTAGAAAACAGGTCGGTAAAAATCATGTTTTTCTACCCTGGAATGCACACAAGATGAGGTGGGAACCCACCATGGAGCAAAAATTAGAGATCTATAATAAAAAAATAATTCGGTACCGACCATATTATGGTGAGTACCGAGTTGTTTGATTTTTTTGGGATTTGTGCACGATGGCTTGTTCTTCGTGCTGGAACTTTGGATTTGGAGGAAAATACAAGTTCAAGCTAGGAATCATGAGTTTTGTGGTAGGATTCGTTTATAAGTAGCAAGGAAACTTCAACTAAAAAGGGGATTGACACTCTTGACTCTTGGAACAATCTTCTTTACCTTTCCCTCTTAAACTTTCTAGGCAAACCCGAGATCTACTAAATTGTAGTCTGAAATCGATTATAATTTGTTGTATTCCAAAGAGAATTCATCAAATAAAAAGATTAAGTAGATGTAAGCTGGAGATTTTTCTAAACCACTGTAAAAACTTTGTTTTTATTCTCTTACTTCGCTCTCATCATTTTATTATATGTCTAATTCGGATGCTATTAATATTGGAGTATTGTGTCATTTTTAGTGCAATATATCTCAAATTAACATACACCGTCTCTTAATTAAATTCTTCATGTTGTTCATATATGTATTCGGCCTTTTCAAATTAACATTTTGCAATTTGATTTAATCCTAAACTTAAATTCATATTGTATATACATATTGATATTTATAAAATACTATACATATATTAATCGATTTTCATTCTACAAAAAAAGTAAATGAAAATTGGTTTCAGAAACTGTTGTATATAAAAATCTTTTATTCGAGTTTTACCTGAATACACACACACACACACGTGTGTATGTATATGTGTGTGTGTATGATTTATGATTTTATAAATTAAAGTGTGTGTGTTTATATAACTTCGATTGTTAATATATATGCTATTTTATATAAACGTATAATATATAATACATATTATGTAAACATATAAACCAATTCATGGTATTGTAGGATCGTTTTCATCCTAGAGGGGGGGTGCATCGGGTGATAGTAATAATAATAAAAATTAATGCGGAAATAAAAGCAATCACAGATAATAAAACAGAAAGATAATGCAGAAGAGATCACACACAAATTTACCCAGCTTCGGCTAAACCCTGCCTACGTGCTGCCCTAAAGGTTTCTACTAAAAATTAAGTAATCAGACGCTTACACATGCAAACTTGCGACACCAGCTAATGACTAACCTAACTCTACGCTCAAAATCCTACCATAACTCAGCCACTGAGTTGCGAATTCTTGAACTACACCACCGTAGTTCGTAACTAGTCACACGATTAGAGAGTTACACAATTTAAAAAGGAAAATTACAAAATAAATAAAAACAAACCAAACAAAACCCTATTTTAATACTCAAGCCCAATATAAAAAATAAAGTCGGCCCAATTGTAATTAAAAGAAGACGTCTCCCTTTTTCTTCAATTTGTTTGCTCTAGTCGTTCTTTCTTTGTTTCTCTTCAAAGAAGAATTTGGGTTTTATTCGACTGAGGTTGCCGCTTGAATTAGACGTTCAAATTGAATTAAGCTTTGCTTCTGGTTGCTTCGTCAAATGATTCTTGGCTATGATTGCACACGGTGGCTTCAAATGTCGATCTCGAAATGGTACGTGATTTTCTTCTTTCCGATTTTGACTTTTGCTCGATTTCCACTGATTCGAGTTTTGTATATTTTCTGTGATTTGTTCTAAGTACGCTCTCTGATTTTGTCTTGAACTCGAATGAATTATTGCCGATGATGTAATGAGTAATTTATAGGATTAATATTCCTATATTTACGTTCGTATGATTAAGTTTGAATTCTTCAATTGATTTTGGAGCTTGCGTTGATTTCTAATCGAGTGGTTAGTGTTCTTTGCTGACTTGTTTCATAATTGATGAATTTGAATTTCTTGGGTTGGTTCCATTATTTTCTCTGCTACAACTTTGACTTCGGCATTTGAATGTTGATATAAACTTGACTTTGACATGTTTAATTCCTTTCTGCTATGACTTGTTCATCTGATTGTTTTCACTGCAACATTAAACTGGGTTGATCGAACTACATGCTTTCCTAGATTTTATTCGAACTGCTTTCAGGTTAATAACTGTTTGATTTTTTTTGTAACTTCGACTGCATGCTTTTTGGTCCTTTGTCTTGTGTTGCATTGAACTGGGTCTGTTGAACTGCTTGTATTCATCGTTGTCTCCTTTGAAAATGATTCATGTGGTATGAAGCTTTATTTTTTTAAATGTGCATTTGCAGTCTGGTTGTCCTCATGTGTACTCTGGTCTCTTTGCTTTGAGTTGAATTCTCTGTTGCTTCGAGTCTTTACAATTAAGTCTTTCATTTGCTTCAAGTTACATTTGCAGTTATATTCTCTGTTGCATTGTATTGAACTGGGGTCTGACGTCATTGTGTTGCAGATTTGAGCATGTTTCATGTTGTACCGGTTCACAATTTTGGGTCTACACCATATGTTGAAATTGAGTATGTCTTTGGTCATTGCATTGCTCTAGTTCCATTAAGTTCACCATTGTCCATGTTCATACTTGAGTTTGTCTCATTGAAGTCTGAATGCATTTGTAGTTGGGGTCTGGTCCTATTGTAAAGTTTGTATCTCGTTGTTATACATGTGTGCATACATGTATATATATATTTTGGTCTCATTTGAGCTGGTCGATGGTTCATGATGTAACTGGACTTTTCATTGTTTCATGCTATACTGCTTGTATTTGGTTGAGGCTTCATTGATTCACTGGAAATCTTGTTCCAGTGTGTTTACTTTGTACATGTTTCTAATTCAAGTGTGTGTTGTTCTTGTTGTTGTAGTCTGGATTGGTTTCATTTCTATGTACAGTCTGGTTTTCATATGGAGTTGAAATGTTGTAAAGTCTCCACTTTATACTTGGGGTCTGATCAGTTCTGAACTGTTGTGTTGCATTGTGAGATGTGTGTTCATTTTAAGTCTGCACTTGAGTTGAATCCGGCCTCGGCTTGGGTTTGACCTTGTGCTCACCTGTCCCTGTAGTTTTAACACGCAAGTGTATATCGGTGTGCACGGCCTTGTGACATGTACAGTGATACACTGTGCATGTTACAAGCTGTTCATGTAGATGAATTCAAAATAAATAAATGTTGAACAACCTAAATAACTGAGGTAAATAATATTTTCAAAACACACACTTTATTTTGCACTGCAAAATATTTCTTTTTCAATTTTACTGCGTTAGTGTTTATTTTGCAGATAATTCAGATACGAGATACAAGCTGAATTAGAGTTGAAGATCAAATATGAGTGTTGAGTGAATTATGTAGAGAGGTGTAAAATGTATGTAAAAATTGTGTAGTGAAAATTGTGTTGTAGTATGAAATTGTATTGTAATTGAAAATGTATAAATGTAATAAAAGCTCAAATTTGTACTATTTGAATTTGTAATAAATATCCATTTGAATAAAATATTTGTTTGAATTTGAATTCTGTGTTATTTATTTTATCCAACAAATATTTATTTAATTATGTGAAAAAATAAAATAGTACAATAACAAATACATTTAAACGAATATATTTATGTTTATTATCATCAAACAAAAATCATAGGCTATTGTATACTACAATCTCCCCCTTTTGATGATAACAACCATATATTAAGATTTTGACTCTATTAAATGTATTTGACCTTGATGAATTCCATTTGCTCCCCCTATTTGAATGCTCCCCCTACACCAAAGCTCCCC
Organism: Allium fistulosum; assembly: GCA_030737815.1. NCBI lineage: Eukaryota > Viridiplantae > Streptophyta > Magnoliopsida > Asparagales > Amaryllidaceae > Allium > Allium fistulosum. The sequence continues at coordinate 1,002,165,715 of CM060904.1, read as the reverse complement.
CTTCACATATGCATGAAAATAAATAAAAAAATATGCAAATGAACCTAGATGGGAATATGCAAATAAAAAATATGACTTGACTTATTTGCCAAAATCTTAACTTCTCTCTCCCTCTTTTGTTATCAGCAAAAGAGTAATAGTGTTAGAAAAATAGAGATAAAGTGATAGACATTAATACAACATTTATACCAAATCGAGTATAAGTATTAAATTTCAATAAAAAATCAAACAAAAATCATAAATGCTCTGTTAGGCACATAATCCACTTTAGAGTGATAGGGGTGATGTCGGTATAGAAAACCATATAGTTGTATCTATTTGTGGTATATTTATTACAGGAATTTGAATATCTACTAACCATGCATAACCATTAGGACTTTTAAATGAGATTAGTAGTATTCCCAATTTTTTTTAAAAACTGAATTTCAAGTATCTTCTAACCACGCATAACCGTGAGGACTTTTAAATGGGATTAGAATCAACTTGTCTATTTAATAATCAATTTTGATATGTGTTCCATACATGCATAACCGTGGGGACTTTTAAATGAGCATGAAAGCACATAATCAAATATTCCAAGTACTTCACTCATGCATAACCGTGGGGACTTTTAAATGAGAGTAAGTACTTTTTGGATAATTTTTATTGCTAATTAATTAGAAAAGAATAATTTCCTATTTTAAATTCCACATTTTGACATACTATATTGGATTCTGATGAGTGATTGTCGTTAGAAATATGATAGAAATAGAGATGGTCATGGAATTTTTACCAACAAAAGTTATTATAAATTTTTAAAGAAATTTACTACATATACCGTCTCAAGTTAAAATGTATCATTAATATCAATACTCATCATTTTTTCAGTCACTATTTATCTTTTTGATAATCAGTAGGGAGTCAGATTAGTTATTATAATCATTTAAGATCAAATCCAAAAATAAATATAAAATCAAATTTCTAAAATGCCTAATCTGAAATGAAGTCAACAAAAAACTATTTTCTGGAAGGGATTTTATATAAAAAAATTCTGCCAATTGAAAATCAGTTAAAATGAATTTTATGCAAATATTTTCTTTGTGAATGTGATGCAACTAATGAATGTCTCAACATAAAACATGTTCCACTAGTAATTTTTCTGTCAATTAGATTACCAGCATAATCTGCATCTGAATACCCTTTTAACTCAAGGTTATTATTAGATGGAAACCCTTGACCAAACCGTGATGTGTTCGACAGACGCCTTAGAGCTTTTAAGTGAAATTCTTTTGAATTTGATTGAAACCGTGCACATAAACAGCAAGTATAATGTCATGAGATATACCCACGAGTATCTAGAGTAATCAACAACCAATACAAAACAACATCTCTTACCACCTAAACTTGCAATATTGTTAGTCCAAACAAATCTATATGAACTAGTCCAAGGATGAAAAGATGATTGGTCAACATTTTTGCATAAATCAGAATCAAAATCAACATTCATTTCCTTATCACATAACTGGCTGAATTAAATCAGATTATGGTGCATATTCTCAACATATAATATATCGTTTAAGATAAATGTACTGTTACCTATTTTACCTTTACCGATAATTTTTCGTTGTTGCCCGTTGTGACTCTGCCACCTTTGTTCTAGGCTAAGGAACTTTGATTTGTTGCCCGTCATGTACCTGGAACAGATAGAATCCATGTGCCACTGTTGTTGTTCCTTTGCCTGCCACCACACCTACATAAGAGAAGATTTTTGTGACCTATTTGTTTTTATAGGTCCATGATTGTTAGTGACAAACTATTTTGAAAAACAAGTTTGTGTAGAACCAAAAAAGTCTATATTTGTTCCTTTTGGCACCAAGATTTGTTTTATTCTAAGGGATTTTACATTCATGCCTTTAGGAATCCAAATTGGTATGGTTTTCGTGTGTTTGGGTCAGCAATTGTTTTGATTGTGTCCAATTTTTCTACAAATTGTGCACTTGGAGTTAACATGATTAGTTTTACTTCTAACTCTTTCAGATTGAATATACCCAAGTCCTTGTCTAACAGTGTTAACAGTTTGTTTCCCTAACAACATATTTAGCGATTTTTCTCCTTTGGAAAATCTTCCTAAAGTTGTAGACAAATGTTGGACTTGTGTTTTGAGTGATTCATTTTCATTCAATAACAAGGTGCACTTTTTAATAGAATTTTCTCTCCTAGTGTTTTCACTTTCTTTCAAAATCAGAATTTCATTTTCAAGTGATTTAATTTTAATTTCTGATTTTTTAATTTCATCTTCAAATGATGGACACTTATCACACTTAGGGCTCTTATTTCGATAGTTTTTAACCAATTGATCTAGCTGTTTATTTAGTTCTATCAAACTATCTCTTTGTGGTTCAATTTTAGCGTACTTCTCCCTAAGTCGTTTAAAACAGCCATTTACTTCGTGAAAATATATAAGTAATTCTGAGTGAATAAGTTTTGATACCTCGCTTGGCTCGTCATCATTGCTGTCACTTGTATCTCCTCGAAAACACAGGTTTTTTTTTCATTCTCACTACCAGTGCTTTCATTATTATCTGAACCACTTTCTTTCCAAGTTGCTGCAAGACTTCTCCTTTTCTATTTCTTTCCTTGGCTGAGTCTATTTTGAGGACAATTTGGCTTGATAGGACCGGGTTTATTGCAGTTGTGACAAATGATCTCCTGCTCTTCTGAGTCATCTAGGACTTTGGCTATTCTGTTCTTCAATTGTTGATTTAGAGCCGGATTTCCATACTTGTGATTCCACCTTTTGAATTTCTTTATTATCAGCGCCAGTTCTGCTACTCCATCATCATCATCATCTTCACTTTCCGTTGTTCCTTTGAGAGCTATTGATTTCTTTCGAGTATCTCCTCCTTCACGTTCTTCCTTGAATTTGATTTCTAGCTCATAAGAGGTGATATTTCCAATGAGCTCTTCAATTTTAATTTGTTTCAAATATTTTGATTCCTGAATGGCAGTCACTTTCGCTTCAAAATTTCGTGGTAGAATTCTGAGGATTTTTCAGACTATTTCCAATTCTGTGAATGGTTTTCCGAGAGCTTTGGATTTGTATACGAGATTAGAAAGTCGACCATACATTTCTTTGACACTTTCATCCTTTGCCATTGTGAAGTTCTTGTACTCGGTACTAAGCATGGCAAGGTGGGATTCTTTAACCTGAGAGGTTCCTTCGTGAGTCACTTCAAGCGTATTCCAAATTTCCTATGCAGTTAGACAATGTGAGACACGATTAAATTCAATTTGATCTAATGAGCAGATAATAGAATTCGTAGCTTTAGCATTTGCAAATTGCAGTTTATTTTCAAGATCTGTCCACTGATCCATCGGTTTTTTGACTTCTTGATTATCTACCACTATAGTTGGTGTCCTATATCCCGTTTCAACAATATTCCATGCATCAATGGTTTTAAGAAAAAATTTCATTCTATTTTTCTAATATGCGTATTCACCATTGAACATGGGTGGCCTAACTATGGACTGACCCTCAGCAAAAGCATTATTAAAAGAAGACATTTAAAAAATAAAAATTTTAAAACAAAAATTAGTTTTTAAAAAATCAAAATTTTAAAACAAAAAATGGTTTTTGTTCCTAGCTCTGATACCACTTGTAGGATCGTTTTCACACTAGAGGGGGGGTGAATAGGGTGATACTAATAATAATAAAAATTAATGCGAAAATAAAAGCAATCACAGATAATAAAACAGAAAGATAATGCAGAAGAGATCACATACAAATTTACCCAGCTTCGACAAAACCCTACCTACATGTTGCCCCCAAGGTTTTTACTAGAAATTAAGTAGTCAGAAGCTTACACACGTAAACCTGCGACACCTGCTAATGACTAACCTAACTTTACACTCAAAACTCTGCCACAACTCAGCCATTGAGTTGCGAATTCTCGAACTACACCAACATGGTTCGTAACTAGTCACACGACTAGAGAGTTACACAATTTAAAAAGAAAAATTACAAAATAAATAAAAACAAACTAAACAAAACCCTATTTTAATACTCAAGCCCATTATAAAAAATAAGTTGGCCCAATTGTAATTAAAAAAAGATCTCTCCCTTTTTCTTCAATTCGTTTGCTCTGGCCATTCTTTCTTTGTTTCTCTTCAAAGAGGAATTAGGGTTTTATTCGACTGAGGCCGTCGCTTGAATTAGACGTTCGAATTGAATTAAGCTTTGCTTCTGGTTGCTTTGTCAAACGATTCGTTGGCTATGATTGCACACGGTGGCTTCAAATGTCGAGCTCGAATTGGTATGTGATTTTCTTCCTTTCGATTTTGAATGTTGCTCAACTTCCACTGATTCGAGTTTTGTATATTTTCTGTGGTTGTTCTAAGTACACTCTCTGATTTTGTCTTGAACTCGAATGAATTATTGTCGATGATGTAATGGGTAATTTATAGGGTTGAAAATCCTATATTTATGTTCGTATGATTAAGTTTGAATTCTTCAATTGATTTTGGAGCTTGCGTTGATTTCTAATCGAGTGGTTGTTGTTCTTTGCTGACTTGTTCCATAATTGATGAATTTGAATTTCTTGGGTCGGTTCCATTATTTTCTCTGCTACAACTTTGACTTCAGCATTTGAATGTTGATATAAACTTGACTTTGACTTGTTTGATTCCTTTATGCTATGACTTGTTCATCTGATTGATTTCACTGCAACATTAAACTGGGTTGATCGAACTACATGCTTTCTTAGATTTTATTCGAACTTCTTTCAAGTTAATAACTATTTGATTATTTCTTTTGTAACTTTGACTGCATGCTTTTTGGTCCTTTGTATTGTGTTGCATTGAACTGGGTCTGTTGAACTGCTTGTATTCATCGATGTCTCCTTTGAAAATGATTCATGTGGTATGAAGCTTTATTCTTTTACATGTGCATTTGCAGTCTGGTTGTCCTCATATGTACTTTGGTCTCTTTGCTTAGAGTTGAATTCTCTGTTGCATTGTATTGAACTGGGGTCCGACATTATTGTGTTGCAGATTTGAGCATGTTTCATGTTGTACTGGTTCACAATTTTGAGTTTGCACCATATGTTGAAATTGAGTATGTCTTTAGTCATTGCATTGCTCTGGTTCCATTAAGTTCACCATTGTCCATGTTCATACTTGAGTTTGTCTCATTGAAGTCTGAATGCATTTGTGGTTGGGGTCTGATCCTTTTGTAGAGTTTGTATCTCGTTGTCATGTATACATGTATACATATATTTTGATCTTATTTGAGCTGGTCGATGGTTCATGATGTAACTGGACTTTTCATTGTTTCATGCTATACTGCTTGTATTTGGTTGAGGCTTCATTGATTCACTGGAAATCTTGTTCCAATGTGTTTACTTGTGTACATGTTTCCGATTCAAGTGTGTGTTGTTCTTGTTGTTGCAGTCTGGACTGGTTTCATTTCTGTGTACAGTCTCGTTTTCATGTGGAGTTGAAATGTTGTGAAGTCTCCACTTTATACTTGGGGTCCGATCACTTCTCAACTGTTGTGTTGCATTGTGAGGTGTGTGTTCATTTTAAGTCTACACTTGAGTTGAATTCGGCCTCGGCTTGGGTTTGACCTTGTGCTCATCTATCCCTGTAGTTTTAACACACAAGTGTATATCGGTGTGCACGACCTTGTGACATGTACAATGATACATTGTGCATGTTACAAGCTATTCGTGTAGATGAATTCAAAAGAAATAAATGACGAACAACCCAAATAACTGAGGCAAATAATATTTTCAAAACACACACTTTATTTTGCACTGCAAAAAATTTCTATTTAATTTTACTGCGTTAGTGTTTATTTTGCAGATAATTCATATACGAGATACAAGCTGGATTAGAGTTGAAGATCAAATACGAGTGTTTAGTGAATTATGTGGAGAGGTGTAAAATGTATGTAAAAATTGTATAGTTAAAATTGTGCTGTAGTATGAAATTGTATTGTAATTGAAAATGTATAAATGTAGTGAGAGCTCAAATTTTTACTATTTGAATTTGTAATAAATATTTGTTTGAATAAAATATTTGTTTGAATTTGAATTATGTGTTATTTATTTTATCCAACAAATATTTATTTAATTATGTGAAAAAATAAAATAGTACAATAACAAATACATTTAAATGAATATATATATATATATGTTTATTATCATCAAACAAAAATCATAGACTATTGTATTCTATAGGTATTTATTTTATATGTTAACAAATTAAAAAGTTACGGCAAAAATGAAAGAAAGTTAGGGCCTTGAGCAATTTAAAATTCAGTATTAGATTTGATTCACTTCTTAAAAGTTTGGATTTAATATGTTGTTAACTTAAGAATAATATCCATTACTCATTTTCAGTCATAACCAATTAGTTATAATAGGCGATTAAGTGTTTTTTAACACATATCTGCATAATCATATTTGATCAAATTAATTAGATATTTTGTTTAGGTGATCAGTTATGACAGACAATTAAGATATTTTAACATATTTTACATGATTATAATGAACCAAATCCAATTATATATATATATATTAAAATTTTGAATATAAAATAGTAGCATTTTTCTTAACTAATATGTCGACGTTAACATTCTTAAATTACATGTTATAAAACATAAATTATACAAGTTTTAAGCGTTTGATAATATAATGTATTTAACATATTATGGTTAAACTAATAATTTACATTTATGCGAATACACATACACATATAGTGTAAATTTTTGTGGTGTATGACACGCACACACACATACACACACATACATACATATATATAGTTAGAAATCCAAATAACTATATGCATATATTTATACTTATACATTTTACATAGAGATATAATTATATCACATCATACAAGTTATATTCATTCAGTTCAAATATGTATAATTTTATATCATATGCTTATATGTTTATATGTCGCACACCTATTAGATTAGGTCATTTACATTACATACATATATATCAAAGATATTTGATATCCATTTATGTATAATGTCACAATTACCGAAATCTTATTTTTAAATAAAACACAATTTTAAATGTTATTGCATATAACGTTACCTTCCCAATAAATTATATATGACTTGATATATGTTTTATTTACATAACACATGATACGATCACATGCTTCAATTAAATTGGAGAGATTTTCTGAATTTTGCCCCTAATTGTCTACTACCCTACGCACTCGAACCAACAATGGTATCAAAGCCCATATTGTGTGAATGTAAAAGTAACCAACATCAAGGCCCAATTAGATAAATGATCACAAAATATGGGTGTCAACGAAGGGTGGTTAAACGAAGTTGGAGTGGCGCATTGATCGTCCAATCATTTGATCTGGTCTGGCTTATTGAGTGATTAATTATTGAACTATGTTCTGTGTGTGAACCTTAAAATCTATTTTAGGTCTCGGCCATAGTTCAAATATATGTATTTGAAATTATATAATATTTTAAAGTTGAAAAGGGTTTCGAATTTTAATATTTAAATTTAAATTTGAAAAGGGTTTTAATTTTGAAATTTTAATTTTTAATTTGAATTTTTAAAATCGAATTTGAAGCTAGAAATTTAAATTTAAAACATTATAATTATAAAATTAACAAAAATTGTTTAATATTAATTAAAAGGTTAATAAATAATTAAAAGTTAATTAATGAAAATACATATAATATATATAAGAATTAATTAAATTATAAATTTATAAAGAAAGTAAACTTATATATGTAATAAGCATAAAACCCAACTGATGATTTAAAAATAAATACATGTGTATATATATTATACACAAATGTATAATCTTATATACCATATAGATATTTAGTATAATGTTTGAATGACATTCATATCATTTGAATAATTAATAAATGCATTATTTTTGAACCGATAAGTTATTTGAAATTATGAATTTCAAAATATTAGTTGTCCTCTATTATTTACCTTTTAAGAATACTTGCATATATATAGTTGTTGTCACTCCCTAAGCTATATAATATGCATGGTTATGTCTTAAAATGCTAACTAGACTAATAAATATGTTACGTGCCTTTGTTACTACTCCACAAGGGGCTCGTAATTCATACAGGTTGTCGTGAAACAATGGTCGGAATGAATGAGGTACTAAAAGGCTTTTTGGTACTTCCCAAGGTCATGTAGCGGTCGGGGCAATGATAACAGTTAGCGGTTATATATGATGTAATTAGTATTGTGTTACCTATCATTTATGGATGTTGCGACTTATTGGTACTTACCAAGGTCATATGCATCATGATAAATGGATCCTATCACCTACTAGAGACATCAAAATATTTCTATATCTCTTTTGGATTTGAAGAGATATATAAAATCTAGGGAGAGCCTTATTAGAAGAATGATATGAAAAAAAAATTTAACCATTCTAATAAGTAGTAGAACTTATGCTAAGTTACCAGTCTACAAAATAAATTTGTGCACAAAATGTCAGCATAGAAATTGTTCAGTAACGAGAACACAATGCTCGAACAAACTATAACAACTAGCCAAGGAACATTAAGAATGCACTGATATACGAAATACTCTGGCATGTTATTGTTGACCCACCTAGGACAAAAGTCATTGAAATCACTTCCTAAGACGAGCTTAATGCTTATCGAACTTAGTTTTAAGGCTACGACCTTGCTCAAGCTTTCGTGCTCTCGACTTTGGGCACTGTGCTCCAAAGGTAGCACAAAAGGATGAAGATTCATTAAATCTTAACTCATCTTTGTTGGTTGTTTGATGAGCATTCTCGTTCTACTAAGTACGAGAACCCAAAGAAATTGTTTCACTTGAGAATGATCGAGGGCACCCTAGTTCAAGACCATGGCATCATGATGATAGGGCATATCAAAAAGATAACAGAGCTTGGAACAATTCTTAATGAAGAGTTCCAAGTGGATTGGATCCTTAAATCATTGATTAGTCAGGTTGATCAATTCATATTGATTTACAATATGAATTTCCTTAAAGTGAACGACATTGATCTCCTCAATATCTTGAGGACCGTAGAGTGTTCGTGGGTGAAAGAATCAAATGTTATGCTTGTAATGAAATCCTTCGCTTCAAAAAGTTTGAAAAAGAAGAAGAGAGGGAAGGGTAAAAAAAGTTTTGTAAAAAAGTGCTTTCGAAAAGGGTGAATGTCACCACTATCACGAGGAAGGTCACCGAAGGAACTATTTAGAAAATTGGAAGAAATTTACAAAAAATAAGGAATCTAATTACGCTCCTAAGGGTTTTTCATGAAATAAAATTGTTTTTCTATTAATGCTACTTCTTAGGGTTTAGATACTAGATCTGGAACACACATCTATAATTCGTTACAGCCACCTAGGAGTAGAAGGCCCCTCTCAAGTGGAGAAGTGGAACTTCAAGTTGCTAATGGAGCTAGAGTAGCTGCTATAGTATTGGTAGAGTACCATATGTGCCTTGAAAACAAACATAGTTTAATTCTAAATAATTGTCGTTTGTGTCGACTCTAATTTATGGAATAATTTTTATCACTTGATTAGTTGAAGATGGATATAATTTTGTTTACAATAATGATATTATGATATTATTTGATAGAATAAGATTGTACGTAATGGTACTTTGAGAAATGGCATTTATTTTATATTATAATTATGTTTTAGCTGTTGTAAATTCTATTTTGGTATTAATGTTGGTTATCTTTGGAACTACAGGTTAGGCCATATTAAAGTGAAATGACTTAACAAGTTGAGAAATGAAGGATTTCTCACATCGTTTGATTTAGAATCTTTGATACTTGTGAGTCATGTCTCAAAGGTAAAATTGCAAAGCACTCATTTAGTGGGAGCAAAGAAAGAATTATTAAACTCTTATAACTTATACATACTGATCTATGTCTTCCAATACCTATAGCTACCAAAGGTGGAGCCTTATACTTTATTACATTCATTGATGATTTATCGTGTTATGGATATGTATATCTTATGAAACACAAATCGAAGACCATTGAGAAATTTGCAGAATATAAGAACAAAGTTAAAAATCAAACATGTAAGAAAATTAAATTGCTTCATCCAATTGAGGAGGTGAGTACATTGGAAAAGAGCTTCAAAAGGTAGGAATCAAACTCTATTAGATATGGTTTGATCCATGATGAGTAGCTCTGAGTTACCTCTTTCCTTTTAGGGATATGCACTTGAAACACCGGTGCAATGTTGAATATTATACCATCTAAGTATGTGCTTAGTACGAGTTATGGACTGAGAAGGAATCCCATCGTAATTATCTTAAAGCATGGGGTTATCTCGTCTATGATAAGAACATAAGCCATGATAAACTTGTGGCAAGATTGGTTTTATGTAAGGTTATAGGGTATCAAAGAATGCTTTAAGATATTCATCCTATCATACCGAGGAACAAAAGGTCATTGTTTTAAGAATCCCCACCATTTTAAAGAAGGAGTTTCTTTGTATGGAAACTAGTGGTAGTATAATAAACATGGATGAGTCCAAGAAACTAACATGGAGACTAAAAACATAGATGATACCGATTTGACCTTACAAGAAAACACATCACCCATTAGAAGGTCCATTGGGGAGTCTCTTATGCTGAAGAGATACTAAGATTTTCTCATGGATGGCTAGAATGAGGATTGCATCATATTGCATGAGATCCCCTCACTTATCAACAAGCATCAGAGTATAATTACTTTTCTTTATGGCTAGAAGTGATGAAGTCCGAGATGGATTCCATATATCCAACAAAGTATGGACTTTGGTAGATGTTCCCAAAGGGATTTTGTCAAAATATTTTCAAGAAAAAGCGAAATGCAGATGGAAAAGTCAGAATACGTAAAGCATGGTTGGTAGAAAAAGAGTTTTGTCAAATTCAAGATGTTGATTATGACATATGACGAGACATTCTCACTGATCGCCATGTTGAAATCCATTCGGATTTAATATGACCACTCATTATGACTACATCATATGGAAAATGGACGTGAAAAAGCTTTGTAAATGGTAACTTAGAAGAGACCTTTTACATGACATAATCCAAGGGTTTTGTAACCATTTAAAGTAGCAGAAAGGCATGTGAGCTCTTAAGATCGGTATAGGGTCTTAAGAAAACGTCACACGGTTGGAATAAGCGTTTTAACAAAGTTATCAAGTAGTTTGGTTTTAGCCAAAACCTAGAGGAAGTGTGTTTGTGTAAACAGGAAAAAAACCATGCTATGACATTCCAAATATTATACGTTGACGATTCATTACTGACTGGTAATGATGTACCAATGTTGCAATCAATGAAAGCTTGACTATCCAAGAATTTCTCGATGAAGGATTAGATGATGAAGCCTATATTTTAGGCATCAAGATTTATTAAGGTAAATCGAAAAGGCTTTTGGGACTATCCCAATCGATGTACATAGACAACATTATACCAAAATATTTTAGTATGGGGAATTTCAAGTGCAAAAATATTCTAGTGCGATATGATATTGTCCTTTCTAAGAAGGATGCCCTACTATGGATGAGGAATGGCAACACATGTGGAATATTATCTATGCTTCACATAGGGTCTATAATGTATGTCATGCTATGTACGAGGCCAGATATTGCATTTGCGATAGGTGCGGTTTGCAGATATCAATTGAATCTCAGAAAAACCATTGGATAGTAGTAAAGTGGATTCTCGTGTATTTACGAAATACTAAGGATTTATTTTTGGAAATAATGAACTCCTTATGAAGGGGTATACATACTCAAGCTTTCAAATGATGTCGACATTAGCAAGGTAGTGTCAGGCTTTTCATTCACCTTAAATGTGGCGTCTCATGAGTTGGAAGAGTTATAAGCAAGAAATAGTAGTAGATTTAGCGACGGAGGCTAAGTACATTGCTCTACATGACGCAACAAAAGAAGAAGTCTAGATGTGTAACTTTATTAAAGAGCTAGAGTCGTCCCGAGCATTGAATATCCAATGCTCATGTATTTTGGAAACAATGCGGTAATACTAGTTGACAAGAACCATGAGCGCATAAGAAATCGAAGCACGTTCTTCGCAAGTACCAAACAACAAGATAGTTTATCAGTGATGGAGAAATAACGCTTAAAAGAGTAAATACAAAATACAACAAAGTAGATCCTTTCACGAAGGCCCTTTCTCAATTTGTTCTAGGATGATTAATCAAAGAATAGGAATGAAGTACCATGGTTGGCCTCAAGTGCAAGTGGGAGATTGAGAAAGTTAGGGGTATGCCCTAGAGGAAATTAGGAAATTTGTTTTATAAGCTTAACTTGGTAATAAATCTTATCTGAAATAAAAGTATTCTTTTTTGTTTTGTTTTATATATATTTGTTTGTTATATTCGATATAATTAATGATTACGAACATTAGACATTAATAAAGTGAAAATCCCTACGTAGAAAATTATATCAAGTATTGTTACCAATAGGTCATAACCATGAGTATTAAATCGATCTAATAAAATAATATTCCATTTTAAATGTTCAAGTCAAGACGTATCGAGAAAGGCATATTGATGCATTATTAGAGACTATTGTACATAACGCTCTCCAAACGTTGGATGATGATTTACTCATGATTGTTGGGGACATAGAGGTTACATACTTGTAATTATAAGAAAATTACAAAACAACTCAAACGAGTGTCCTATGCAAGTTAAATATATCTAAGTCAATATAGAGGATCTCAATGTAATGACGTACGGTTTTCTTTGGACTTGAGAATACCATGTAGCTTAAATGAAAAGGCCATACTTTTAGTCAAATTATGGCAATACAACCATGCCATAGCTTCTTTTGGGTATACACTAAACCATTTAGAGTGAAACACTATTCAATAGAGAATTCGGCTCCTCTAATATTGATGGTCAGTATCATCGTAATTGGAAATCATCTCAAAGTAAAATCATATGTCTAGAGTATTTCAGTTATTCGATAATTTTTATCGTTCAAACCAAGGATTTTGGTGTTGGTCTTCCCAATCAACTACATATATTATAAGAGATTTTTACCAAGACCAAATTGTTGATAGCTTAGTGATAAAGTGTTGAAAAGAGAAAACATGCACACATATCATTGCTTAAGGGTGAAGTTCAATCAAAGATTAAGATAACATATAAATCTATTGGTAAAGGAACTTAGTTCATTATATCACATGAAGATGCGAAAACTATTGTGGGCCTTTTTATTGAACTGTTGAACATTAGGTGTTGACGAAGTTCAAACTTATGAGTCACATAAACATAAATAGATTGAGGAATTTTTGAAGGAAAATAATTTACAAATATTGTAAATTAAAACCAGTGAAATTAATATAAATTGACTTATTAATTTTGATTGGAAGGGTTAATATTATTTAAAAGATGTAAGTGATTAATATATGTGTACAAGTATTATATGCATATTTAATTAATAAAATTTCTTAAAAATAATATTTAGTTAAATAATAAATGGGAATCAAATATGTTTAATTATGGTTGCATTTAATTAATGAATTTTAAGGCCGGCCATATTTTAACTTAAGCGTAATTAGTTACATTTGAATTATTACTTAATAGTGTAAGTTAAATAAAGGAAGGGCAATGCCATTAGATGGGTACTCCTTTTCTATAAATAGAAGATGCCTCTCATAACCCTAGCCACTAGATATAAGATATCTAAAACTGAAAACCCTACCCTCTACCATTGCATTTTCTAGTCTATAAGAAAAGCAGCACTTCACTTCAGGAAAGAAGATGGTCTTCAAAGAGGCTAAATCATTGTTATCTCAAAAATTGGTATAACATCCTAGATACCAAGTATGATGAGCCAAAGCTCAATTTTAACATGATTGATGACACGACTAAGCATGACTTAATTGGTGTTGACCAAATGGTGTTAAGAGATCAAGATTAGGCTTAGCGTTCAAGGTTTAATACAAGATGATGTCATTGAGGAATAACTCTATGGTGCCCACGGACTTTTGGAATGAGGAATTCGAAAGCCCGTGTAGTCTTTTGGAATAAGTTGTTCGAAAGCCTATATGTTCTTTTGGAGTAAAACATTCGAAAGTTCATGCCACACAATTAAAGGAGTTAAAAGAATAGGCAGTAAATATGTGTGATAGCCCATTAAATACGTTAGTGGATGAGATAGGAAATCCTCTTAGTTCATTGTCCTATGTCCATATGTAAATGACAAGATAGTGATTTTGCATATAAACACTAGTTTAGACCGAAGACTATAAGATTTATGTAAAATCACCTCAAGCTTTGGGTCCAAAGAGCTTTATCATATGCATGTCCATGTTCAATAATGTCCAAAGTGCACCATCAAGGTAATAGGCATATTTAAGTCTTTGTTCATATAAATTAATCATAATTACAATCAATTTTTTCGCTAGTTCACTCTAGGGTTACAACTGTTTAATTTTGAGAGAAGAGAAAAGAAATTATCGCCCCTTCCTCCTTGCCCCTAGATTCGTATTTTTAGGGGTAGAGGGGTTTGGCATGGCTGCTTTATGCCGCCTTCGACATGCATAACTCTTCATATCAATGGAAATTATAATGGCGTCGGGCCTCATACTTCATCTTCATTGATCTTCAGTATTGATAAACTTGCGGCATCATTTATGTCTCGATACTTTTCGTGACACTGATGACATCTATTATCAATATCCTATTAAAGACATGCGACATTGTTTAATGATTGATGAAGAGCAATACACTAAGGCACCACATTGATAATTAACAATTGTGAAGAGATAAAGCATTACTAAGATGCGACATTAACAGAAGGCGACATTGGTAATGAGTGACATTTATAAGAGGTGGTAATAACATGAGGCAGTATTGTTGATGAGTGACATTAATTAGAGACGACATTAACAGGAGCTGCATTGATAGGAGGCGATATTGAGAAGAGACGATATTGATAAAATGTGGCATTGGTAGGATGCAGCATTAATAAGGTGCAGCATTGATTAGGTGCGGCATTGAATCTATGCGGCATTCTTAAGGTGCGGCGTTGAATCTATGCGGCATTGATTAAGTGTGGCATTGAATCAATATGGCATTGATTAGGTGCGATATTAAATCTATGTGGCATTGACTATATGATGCTTTGAAGGAAACACAACACCAAAAAGGTGTATTTTTAACGAATATAGTCGTTACAAATGAAATTTATAACAGATATAGTCGTGAGCGGTACAGGCGTGAGGTATGTCGTTACAAATATTTATAACGGCCTCTACCCATTATTAGATATATCACTTACCAACGGACTTTGTCGTTATAAATCTAAATTTTTGTAACGAAATAGGTTGTTATTAGTTGCATCGGTTTGTAACGGGTATTTTCCGTTACTTAGTTTCCCCTTTCATGGTGGAAGAAGGGGTTGTCATTCTAAATTATCACGACCTTGTCCGTTACAAATTTCATCATTAGTAACGCAATTGTTCGTTAAAATTTCATTAATAGTAACGACTATGCTCGTTATAAATTTTGTCTTTAGTAACGAATATGTTCGTTACAGCTACCAAACCATGTAGAGCTGCATTTTTGCTAGCATTTACACTACAGAATTGTCTATTATAATACAGTAGGTACATACATATCAAAAATTACAGAATTTCGATAACAATAAGCAATTATGCATCCAAACATACAACTTAAATTGCACAAATATTTGACAACAAATTAAAGGAAGATTCGAAATTTCACAAGTTCATCATACATAACTAAAGAGTATGAAATCAAAATATTACAAGTTCTAACATTACATCAAAATAATTCTAGATCCTACAAACAACGAACACGACACTCAAGCCATTTCCCAAATCATTTTGCATGTCGCCAAAGTACAGTGTCACTGCTATGGTAAATTGTTTTCAACTCAGGAGCAAGAGAAGAAAACAATAAATGCTTTAGTAGCACCTTCAAACTGCAAAATTAATCTTCAAGCTCATTTGGCACGCATTCCTTTAAACATCATCAGTTCATGCCATTCAATTATATCTAAAATTCATTTGCAGTATAAGCAAATTTTACACGCTTAACCTGTCACCAAATAATCGTTCTGGATCAATTGCTAAATGGCTTTAAAACAGACTCTACACTCTTTCCACCAACATGCTAGTTAAAGCCCTGAACAAATAAAAAAATTCCACGTCAACACAAGGTAAAGACAAAGGTAACAAGCTTCGAATAAAAGCCTGAAAAAGAAAAGAATAAAGAAAGAATCAGAAGCTTTTACATTATTTCAACAACAATTACATAATCTTCACTATTGTAAAGTTCTTAATGAACCACCTACATATTTTCCATATATTTCCATAACATTGTTATAAGCTAAAGCTTGATAAAATGACAGCAATGAGTTTACCACCTGGGTTCAGATTTCACCCAATCGATGAAGAACTCGTTGCTTATTATCTAAAAATAAAGATCAAGGCAGAAATACGGAGTTGGAGGTTATTCAAGAAGTCGATCTTTACAAATGTGAGCTATGGGAGTTATAAGGTGATTGTTTTGTATTTTTCTAATTGGTGAACTGTAAAGCTATACATTGCTTGTATCGGCTATTCAAGTATATTTATAGGTTGTACTTTAAACTGTTAAATTAACTACATTAAAATTAAGAAGCATATTATAATTACAATGCAACTATATGATTGTAAAGAAGTTATTCTTACCAAGCAAAGACTCGGAGTGGTTCTTCTTCAGTCCTATAGATCAAAAATACCCAAATGAATCAAGGACAAACCTATCAACCCAAGCAGGATATCGGAAAGCTACAGGAAAGGATTGAAAAGTAATTCACAAAAAAGAGTTCGAAAATACCCAAATGAATCAAGGACAAACCGATCAACCCAAGCAGGATACTGGAAGGCTACAGGAAAGGATTGAAAAGTAAATTCAAAAAAAAGAGTAGTCGGCACAAATAAATTTAGTGTACTACAGAGGAAGAGCTCCTCATGGCTCAAGGCTAACTGATCATGAATGAATATCAACTCGATGAAAATGAATGTGAGTCTCCTTCTGGTTTACAGGTAACATGAAATAAGTCAATAATGATATGAAAGAATATAACATGATAATAGCTATTTGTCCAAGTTCCATATCCAGCAATGCCACGTGACGGTTACTTACACGCGCGCGCGCACATATTCTCTCAGTCAGTCTACAACTAAAATACACTATGCCACATGACAAAACCAGTTTTTATATTCTATGCATGAAGATGTTACTAACCAAAAGGCTTATATCATATAGAAAAATGCATTCTTCTGTACGTGTACTCTACATCATGTGCTCATTTAGAATCGGGTATATATATATAAAACCGCATATATTCAATTGCTACATATTGGAAATCCATTCGTACATAGAATTGCATTCTCTTGAAAATTTAATTATTTGACATATTAAATAGTTTAACTGATTGTATTTAATTTCATTAAGTACTATAAAGTGCAGTACTCATGTCCATATTAATGTTTGATCGCATATGGATTTTGTAGAATTAAATTAGTGCATATATCATTAAGCTGAACTACGCATGTGATCGTATATCTAATATGACATAAGCACGTTAATTATTCACAGTAATCACTATAGAGCAAAGATTAAACATGGAAACGGAAAGCTTACAAAGAAACACCACATGTAAAATTAAAGAACTCTGCATTGTACACTTTCAGATTTATATAAAACTGTAAAAATAACGTTTGCCAAAATTTTAAAACTCGTTTAGTGATACAACTCTGCACGAGAACAATTATCAATTCAATTGCCACTATTTGCATACCAAACAAGTTAAAAATGATTTTATTGCATATTCTGTGTAACTTGATATCAGTTATACAAATGCACAAACCATTAACATTCGGCATCTTATGGTATATTTTCTTATCATCGACCAATGGTTGTACTGCAAAGTAAAAGAAATCTACAATATTCAGGGCTGGAAATTTAACATGAAAGCCTATATAGTCATCTAGTGCATTTTAGAAATATTTGCTCTGCAATATAAAATTATTTTTTGTGTTAATTCTCTTTCTTCATAGCAACATACAGAAGCAGTCATGGTTCCATTACAATCCTATATCAAATGGGGGAAGAAAGGAACAAAACAACAGTTGCAATAACAGATTAAGGTAATGCACAATATATTAAAAATCAAAAGTATCACACAATTATTCAAACAAAAATTAGTGTCGGCTGTTCACATGTTATGGTATGAATAGGCAATGATTGATTTTCACCATTAATTTGTTCAAAAATTGTGAAAAGGCATCTATTGTGCACCCAGTATCCATGACTGCTCCAAGAGGATGCACCTTATCTAATTAGCCAAACATCAAAATCATATAATCATTGATTATGAGATGTAATTATCAATCATATATACTTAAAAATTAACTATATAAGAACCTTGAAGTGGCAAAGGGTCTTCCATGTAGCATTGGAAAGTGACTTAGACTGCTAATGTACTGCTCTTTTCCTTGGATCTCATTTGCTTGTTCACCGATAACTGAGTTAAGCATATAATACATTAATATAATATCCAATTTTACTGCAATATTACTTGATATGGAAAATTATACAAATATATAAATACCTTGACCAGAATCATCAATCTTTTTACTTCTATACATCTATCGATTAAGCAAAAAGGAATGAGAAAGAAAGTAAGTTAACCAATTAGGCAACATAGTTAACTATATACCGTAGAGACATTTTTTAATTAGTAATTACCTGTAAGTGACTCTTGACATGAGCAATACTAAGTCCTTTAACATTCATCATCTGTAAAACTAGCTTTGGAGTTGCTCCTGCAACAACGGCAGAAGCGACAACATAGATAGCAATTCAACAGGGACTATAAAGAGGCATACGGGAGGTGACTGTAGATGGGAGGCGGTTCAGTTGGCAAATGCCCGAGATGCCCCTCTAGGGCTGAGTCATTTCAGGCTGCTGAAGAGGTTGGGGTATGGGGATATTGGAAGTGTGTATTTGGTGGAGCTTAGGGGCACTGGGGCATACTTTGCAATGAAGGTGATGGATAGAGTGTCCCTTGTGAGTAGGAATAAGCTGCTTAGGGCGCAGACCGAGAGGGAGATTCTGGGCTTGCTGGATCATCCCTTTTTGCCGACTTTGTATTGCTACTTTGAGACGGAGAAGTTCTACTGCCTTGTGATGGAGTATTGTAGTGGGGGGAATCTGCATTCGCTTAGGCAGAAGCAGCCTAGCAAGTATTTCACTGAACAAGCTGCCAGGTAATTGTGCCATGACAAAAATTAATCTTTTAATAGGAAAAATCTTTGAGTCTCTGTGTACATGTGATTAAACAAATGAGCTATATGAATCTGTACCATTGGTACAGCTTTTTAACTGTACGTCTGGAGCAAATTATGAACACCTAAACAAATTCTATATTGATTATCATACATGATTAAAAGTACTGTAAAAAGAAAAGAAGAAAATTGTACAAGGGACATGATTAGCCAGGGAAAGAACCTAAAAATAACTATTAATAAGGAAATAAGAAAATGTAAGTTCAATTATATTATATGCACTTATTAATTTTATATATGTTAACCCGCATTTTGGCAAGGCCGCGGACAGACGGATTTAACTTAAACAACTTCACAACTATCGAGACTAAAGTATGATGGGATGGTTCGGCATTAGATGGAGCGCTCGGCATTAACCAACGTTCGGCATCTGGAAACGTTCGACATTGGATGGAGCGCTCGGCATTAACCAACGTTCGGCATCTGGAGACGTTCGGCGTTGGATGGAGCGCTCGGCATTAACCAACGTTCGGCATCTGGAGACGTTCGGCATTGGATGGATCGTTCGGCATCAAGGAGACGTTCGGCATTGGATGGATCGTTCGGCATCAAGGAGCGTTCAGCATTGGATGGATCATTCGGCATCAAGGAGCGTTCAACATTGGATGGATCGTTCGGCATCAAGGAGCGTTCGGCATTGGATGGGTCGTTCGGCATACCTCACCTCGCTCGACATTGCACCTCGCACCTCCATACCTCGCACCTCCATATCTCGCACCTCCATACTCCGCACCTCCATACCTCGCACCTCCATATCTTGGTACCTCCATACTCCGCACCTCCATACCTCGCACCTCCATATCTTGGTACTCCACACCTCCATACCTCGGTACCTCGCACCTCCCAACGTTCGACATGAGGAGATCGATCGGCATTCACACATTGTTCGGCATTCAGCGTTCGGCATTTATGGTTCGGCATATGGAGACCACTCCATTTGGGCTGAGGTACTCGGCTACCAGGCCCACCAGGGAAGTCCAACCCATCTTTGTCTATAAATAGAGAGGCAGGGGCACAGTAAAAAGGGATCTTCTTTCTGCTCTCTTACTTTCTCTTTTCTAAGGCTAAGGCAACTCTGCCATTTTGTAACTGTAATCGATTATTACAGCAATAAAAAGCAAACTTCTGGAGTGGACGTAGGCCGGAGTTAGCCGAACCACTATAAAATCTGTTGTTCTTTACTGCTTTCATTTCAGTTTTAACTGTTCTTTACATTATTACTCTCTACATACATTCTATCTCTGGGCTGTGATTGGTATTTGGTGCCTTAATCTGGATTTTGGGGTTAGTGACCAATTTTGGCGCTAACACTTTGGTGCTTTCACTGAGAGCTGAACTCAGGAACTTTGGAGTTAGGAACTTGGATCCTTGAAAGCAATGGCTAAACCACCAACAAGGAAGCAAGTAGTGGAAAGAAGCAATCAGGAAGGAAGTCAAGCAGCCTCTTCTGGAGCTGGAGAGGATCATGCATCCATCTACATAACTCGGGATGAGATGCAGGCAATGATGAATTCTATGCAGGAGCAGATGATGAAACGACAAGAGGAGATGATGCAGGCTCTTCTCAGGCAATTTGAACAACCAAGAACTGCAGGAGCTCAAGTTCGTGGAACTGGACCAGAGGGACTCAACCAGCGGACAGATGGAGTGATTCAACAGGAGGCAGCTCCCAATCAACAAACAGTTAACAATCTAGATGGACCTAGACTCGGGGGCACACCACCAGTTGATGCTGGACCAGTTCATGGAGGGATACCGGATAACGCTACGCGGCCTGGCATCGATAGGAATACAGGAGTACGTGATGAAGAATATGTGCCAGAATTTCCTCGGGGACTTGGGAGGCAGTCTGGATTAGTTGGAAACACTGGATTGGCTGACATTATTAGGAGGACTATTCGCGGAGGTCTAACAAACAGGGATTCAGAGGGAGTTAACAAAAGTCTGTTTACCCGGAACATCAGGACAGCTAGGAATCCGTCCGATTTCAAACTACCCACTCTGGAAGTATACAACGGGAAGACGGATCCCACCGACCACTTGATGAGGTACACTAGGCATATGGAAGTGCTGGGGGCAACGGAGGAGGTTATGGCCCGATGTTTCCCCCTGTACTTGACTGAAATTGCTGCTATGTGGTTCAGACAGCTGGAGGATGGATCCATTGGAACATGGACAGAACTGGTGGACAAGTTCTTAAGTCAATTTCGAGTTCACATAAAAAGGCCAAAGAACGTGATGACACTAACATCAGTCAAACAGGGGGCAGATGAATCGCTCAGGACATTCTTAACTCGATTTAATGCAGCAGTTGCTTCGGTGGATCGGCCAGATCCATCAATGGTTCTGATGGCTGCGGTATCAGGAGTCAGAGATAATTCGGAGTTCAAAGTATCGTTGGTACGGGACCCACCGTTGGATATTGGGGAATTCTTTCATGAAGCTGAAAGATTTCTTCGACAAGAGGATGCATGTTTGGACATGAGGTCACAGGAAGTAAACATGACTAAGGATGGAAGATTACTCGGCGAAAGCTCAGGTGGGGACAAGGATAAAGGGAAAAGGAAGCGCTGGGGAGAACCAAAGTTCTCCACTTACACAGGATTGAACGCAACGTTGGAGCGGATTTTCTTAGATACTCGAGATCGTCTTCCCTATCGAAGGCCATCAAGGAGGGAACCCACAGAACGTGAAAGGGCATCAGGAAGGCACTGTCTCTTTCATGACCTGGACGGGCATGATACTAACAGCTGCCGACATCTAAAGGATATAATCGAGGAACATATAAGGAATGGTCAGTTGCGACAGTATGTCGGAACTCGGAATGCGGCAGTGGAACATGAACAGCCTCCGCCTACCTTGAACGACGAGGGCGCGAGGCCCAGGAATGGTGACCGATTGGTCATCAACTAATCTTGATGGTTTGGAATAAGTAACAAACTCCGGGCAAACGGTTAAATCACTTACTCATGTACGGGGTCGGAGATAACCCTCAGGCATGCTCTGAGATGATGGCTTACCGAAACGCCCGGGTTTGTGAAATCTGTTTTTTCCTTTGACTTGGACATTTGCTTTTTCTGGTTTGGTTTTGGAGTTTGGTTTGAACTCCCTGTTTTTCTCGTTTTTCTGGTTTGAATGTTTGTTTTTCGGATTGGATTTTGATTGGATTTTCTCTGTATTTTGGCTTAAAGGTCGTCGAGTATGGACTATGCTCGGCAAGGGTCCGGAGCGACCAGGATTCGGCTTAGGACTTAAGCCACGACATTACTTGCGTCCAGGGACACTGGGCCACGGTCGTCAAGTGTGGATTGCGCTTGGCAAGAACCCGGAGAGGTTAGCTCAACGCCCAGGGACACTAGGCCACGGTCGTCAAGTGTGGATTGCGCTTGGCAAGAACCTGGAGAGGTTATCTCAACGTCCAGGGACACTGGACCATGGTTATCAGGTGTGGATTGCGCTTGGCAAGAGCCCGGAGAGGTTATGGATTTGGATATCGACCCGAAGAGGTCCTAAAGTCCCCTATTGGTTATTGGATATGGATGAAACATAGACTTTGGATACTGGACTTAAGGCTATTCAAAACACACCTTTCACAGCAAGACATGTTTTGGGGGGCAAGTGTTAACACGCCTTTTGGCAAGGCCGCGGACAGACGGATTTAACTTAAACAACTTCACAACTATCGAGACTAAAGTATGATGGGATGGTTCGGCATTAGATGGAGCGCTTGGCATTAACCAACGTTCGGCATCTGGAAACGTTCGACATTGGATGGAGCGCTCGGCATTAACCAACGTTCGGCATCTGGAGACGTTCGGCGTTAGATGGAGCGCTCGGCATTAACCAATGTTCGGCATCTGGAGACGTTCGACATTGGATGGATCGTTCGGCATCAAGGAGACGTTCGGCATTGGATGGATCGTTCGGCATCAAGGAGCGTTCAGCATTGGATGGATCGTTCGGCATCAAGGAGCTTTCAGCATTGGATGGATCGTTTGGCATCAAGGAGCGTTCGGCATTGGATGGGTCGTTCGGCATACCTCACCTCGCTCGACATTGCACCTCGCACCTCCATATCTCGCACCTCCATACTCCGCACCTCCATACCTCGCACCTCCATATCTTGGTACCTCCATACTCCGCACCTCCATACCTCGCACCTCCATATCTTGGTACTCCGCACCTCCATACCTCGGTACCTCGCACCTCCCAACGTTCGACATGAGGAGATCGTTCGGCATTCACACATTGTTCGGCATTCAGCGTTCGGCATTTATGGTTCGGCATATGGAGACCACTCCATTTGGGCTGAGGTACTCGGCTACCAGGCCCACCAGGGAAGTCCAACCCATCTTTGTCTATAAATAGAGAGGCAGGGGCACAGTAAAAAGGGATCTTCTTTCTGCTCTCTTACTTTCTCTTTTCTAAGGCTAAGGCAACTCTGCCATTTTGTAACTGTAATCGATTATTACAGCAATAAAAAGCAAACTTCTGGAGTGGACGTAGGCCGGAGTTAGCCGAACCACTATAAAATCTGTTGTTCTTTACTGCTTTCATTTCAGTTTTAACTGTTCTTCACATTATTACTCTCTACATACATTCTATCTCTGGGCTGTGATTGGTATTTGGTGCTTTAATCTGGATTTTGGGGTTAGTGACCAATTTTGGCGCTAACAATATATTGATCAAAATAGTCTTGAACTGTTCTCTTTATACTAAAGAACAAACAAAAACAATTCTAAAAATCAGATTAAATCTAAAGAAAAACTGAAAATTTGAAGTTTTAAAAATAAAATGTTTCACAAATATTTATTTTGAATAGTTCAAAAAATTCCTAAACTTTCAGCTTCTAACACTTTGGATTTCTTTGATTTTTATGAAATAAATAAAAGGACTTCAGTTTATAGATTTTTTAAAAAAAAAGAGTAAAAGACGAATTTAACTTATTTTATTTTGATTTTCCTTTAGCAATTTAAGGTTTTCCCTGCAGCATTATTTTAATGATGTCTCTTGTCTAATTTTTGTACCCTTTATCAATCATCCACATAAATTGTTAAAAAATCCCAATTCTATACTAAGGTAATTAGAAATTTGTACATCATCGGTATAAATACATATTCCTTTTTCTGTATATAAATATCTACTAGCGTGGTATTGAATTTTTACAAATTATGGATTTTTTTTCTTTGAACAAATTACATATTGTTCGTCATCATCAATATCTTATTCTCAACTGACAGCCGGATGAATTATCATTTTCCATCGTTTAAATCAACAGTTCAGCTGAATTTTAACCGTACAGCTGATACATATTGTTTATAATAAATAAATTCTTAAAGAAGTCCATGATTTATACCAACAGTAAAGATTCAAACTCCTTTTCTGGAAACCGTTTTTTTTATAAATTAAATGAAACAAATTAAGAAAGACAAGAAAATGATGTATAAATCTCACCTTGACTGTTGAATATTGACCAGATTCTATGCTTCGGAGGTTCTCCTAGCACTAGAATACCTCCACATGTTAGGCGTAATATACCGCGACCTGAAACCCGAAAACGTCCTTGTAAGAGAAGAAGGCCACATAATGATGTCTGATTTCGACCTCTTGCTGCGCTGCTCCGTCAGCCCAACCCTAGTAAACTCGCAATCAACCAACTCACTCATCCTCGAAGGCGATCAAGCCGTCCAAAGCTGCATCCAACCATCCTCCTTCTTCACCCGCATCCTCCCCAAACGCAGCCGAAATTCCAAATCCGACTTCGGAGTAGGAAGTTAGGATTTCAAAAAATGGAAAAAGGCGGTGGTTGATCGATGGAGATAATGGAAAAAGGCGGTGGCAGAACGGCTGAGGAGGCGGCTGAAATGGCGTAGGCGATGGGTGAATAAATCGGAGGCGTGATAACCTAGAACGAAAGAGGAAATAAAATGAACGATGAATTATTGTCCGTGAGAAATGGAATAAGTAATAATAGAAATAAAATTACAATCCTATCCATGTTATTTTTAACTATTTACAAAATTACCAGATTTTGTAACGATAATAATCGTGACAAACGTTTGTAACGGAAATATCTGTTAGAAATTTGTAACGGTTATTACCGTTACAAATTGAAAACGGAAAAGCGTTACAAAATAAGCTATTTGGCGTAGTGAAAACGACATTGCTTGAAAGGTGGCATTCAAAAGAAACAAATTTGAAGTGAGGTGGCATTAATGGGAGGCGGCATCAATCTTTGCCTTAATGGAGTGTTGTACAAGCGATATTCCTTTGTCCTCCGATGGCCTGAGAGGCCTTATGCTTTCAACTTAACGTCCTTATTTGCTATCAAATGCAATATTGTCTTAAGATTCGACATTGTTCCAAGTTCAACTCTATATGCCTATGCTTCTCTCCTTTAGAAAATATGTGGATAACATTTGCCTCCCTCCTTGTATAAAAGAAGCTTTTTACATTCTAGTGTAAAATCAACAATTTCCTTAATTTCTTACTCCTTTGCAGGATATTCACTCCAGTCCTGTTTTCCTATAAAACATAAAGTGAATGATAATTTTCGTTATTAAATTTAAATTCATCTTTAACTTTAAGCAATCCTTTCTAGATGTGATCAAGCTATAAATAGTCTTGGATTTCTCATACTATCCATGTTAGTCAAGATTATAAATTTGCTAACACTAATTTCTCAAACAGAAGCTCAAAGAATTATCTGCTAATCTCATAGGAGGAAGGATCAGAAATTTTTCTGGCAAAATCATGAATCAGAAAGTCTATCTGAGAATATTAATTTCCTGATTCAAAAGACTAGAAAACCCTTTCACCGTATGAATAATGTTTCGAATAGAAGACCAAAGAACCATCTAGTAGTAACAGAAACCTTTAGATAGAATGCCAGAAAATCTTTTGGCGCTAATAGAAGACTAGAACATCCATCTGGCAATAATAATAGAAGATCAGAAAACCCATCTAATAATAATAGAAGGCCATAAAATCTATCTGGTGATAATAGAAGACCAGAAAATCTATCAGATAATAATAGAAGACCAGAAAATCTTTCTGGCAATAGTAATAGAAGACCGGAAAATCTATCTGGCAATAGTAATAGAAGACCAGAAAATCCATCTGGAAATAATAATTTCTGAATAATAGAAGAAGACTAGAAAATCCATTTGGTAATAATAGAAGACCAGAAAATCCTTTTGGCAATAGTAATAAAAGACCAGAAAATCCATCTAGTAATAATAGAAAGTGGGAATTAGCCATAAGGGCCTCTTTAGCAAGTGAAATTAATTTCTAGGACACACAACTAAAATAATTACTTTTAAGGACAATACGCAAAAAATTAGTTTCTAGGGCCTAAAAACCTATAAAATTATATCCTTGAAAGTAATTGGATAGCTGACTTTGTCCTCGAAAGTAATTATTCTGGTGACTTTGGCCTTGAAAGTAATTATTTCAGATGTGTGTCCGAGAAATTAATTGGACTACAAAGTTTGTCCTTCTGGTGAAATGCCCCGAATAGAAAACCAGAAAATCCTTCTTATAATAATAAAGACTACAAAATCCTTCTGGCAATAATAGAAGACTAGAAAATCCTTCAGGCAATAATAATAGAAGATTGAAAAAACCATATGATAATAATAAAAGACCAAAAAATCCATCTAGTAATAATAGAAGACCGAAAAATCATTTTGGCAATAATAATTTCTAAATAATAGAAGAAGACCTGAAAATCCATCTGGCAATAACGCTTTCTTTTGCAGAGAAATCCCACATTCTTTACTTTGGAGCACAACGGCTCATATTTGATTGATCATCCTCTAGAAGATTGTTTGATTTTGCTATGGATTGCAAAATCCTCATTTTGATCAAGTTCTTATGCCTCTCTTGGGGCTTTGGATGTCTTAGTCCCTTTTCTTCCCACCTCTCTTTGGGCTTTGGACTCTTAGTCCCTTTTCTTCTCGCTTCTCTTTGGGCTTTGGATGTTTTAGTCCCTTTTCTTTGCATCATTCATTAGGCTTTGGACGTCTTAGTCCCTTTTATTTGTTACCTTCTTAGGTGATGATCTCAACTTTGATCGAACACCTTACCACCGTCCTAGGTGATGATCTAGGTCTGTTGTCTGGTGCGTTTGGTTAGCTATCTGAAGCAAAACCAAAGACTTACCCGACCTCCCTCTAGGAGGCACTTTAGTAAGGCCTTAGAGATGGTACTAAAGGTTGGTTTGACACTTTGGTCAAGCCATCTTAGACAGGACCAAAAGCTTACTCCGTCCTTCCTCTAGGAGGCACTCTGGCCGTGCCACGTAGGCGGAGGCAGAAGGCTTGCAAAATGCTTTGGTCAGGCCTTTTCAAATGGGACCAAAGGCTTACTCTGACCATCCTCTAGGAGATGCTTTGATCAGGCCATCTTGGCAGGTACAAAGGCTTTTTCGCCGCTTACTACCATCTTAAGCAGTGGTTTAGGCTTTTCCTTTTACTTTAGGAGAGTCTTACTCCTAAACCATGTAGATATACTTATTTCAACTTTTTTATTCATCTATTGTTGGAAAATATTGCTGCAAATGTTTGACATTCCATGTTCTTGCTATTACGTAGCCATCGGGTCGGCATATTCTATAGGTCCCTGATGGGATTACTTTGTCTATGGTCAGAGGTCCTTACCAATTTGGCATGTGCGGTCCATCAGTTGGATTCTTAGTATTTTCCATAACTCTTCAGAGCACTAAATCTCCTTTTTTTAACAATCTTTCTCAGACTTTAGAATTGTAATATTTGGACATTCTTCGTAGATATTCAACTGTCTGTATGGCTGCTTCATCTCTTAACACATTGATTAAGTCCAAGGTTTATTTCTTTAATTCTTGATTTGGCTTAAATGCATATGCAGTCCTT
This sequence comes from Allium fistulosum, assembly GCA_030737815.1. Lineage (NCBI taxonomy): Eukaryota > Viridiplantae > Streptophyta > Magnoliopsida > Asparagales > Amaryllidaceae > Allium > Allium fistulosum. Next base: position 1,002,137,457 of record CM060904.1, on the reverse strand, counting down.
CAATGAGAAGGTACTTCAATCTCAATTTGGAGCATGGCTTCACATCCATCTGTTAAGAAATATAGGGTATGCCCTATTGTAGTTTTAGTAGAGGTACTATATGCCTATAATACAAGAGGTAGTTCTTCTACCCAATTTCCTTTAGCCTTGTCCAATTGTTTATTAAGAAAGATCTTAATCATTTTGTTGGCAACTTCAATAGCTCCGTTAGCCTTGGGATGAGCTATAGACGAAAATCTCATGATGATTCCATTTATATTATAGAATCGGGTAAAAAATTTCGTTTCAGACTGAGTTCCATTATCGGATATTATCTTATGTGGAATTCCAAATCTGTTAATGTTATTGTTGATTACGAACTTGGCAACTTTCCCTGATCTAATATTTGAAAGCGTTTCTACATCTACCCGTTTTGTGAAATAATCAATTGCCACCACTGTGTATTAATCTCCTTCTTGGATATAGGTAGTGGTCTGATTAGGTCAATTCCCCATACATCGAAAGGCCATGGGCTTGAGATTGAAGTTAATTCACTTAGGGGCAGATGTGGGATCTTAGAGAACTTTTGGCACCTTTTTACGTATTCGATGGCATGGCTAATCATCTGAGGCCAATAGCAGCCTTGTCTCATAATTTTCTTGGCTAACTTTATACCATTAGAATGATCTCCACAAAATCGTTTATGGGCTTCTCTTAGTAATTTTGCCCCTGTTTTCGGATCAACACATCTTAAGTAAGGGAGTGAATATCCTTTCTTTTAAGATATTTTGCTTGTTATAATAAAGGTTGGGGCTTGATGATTTATTCTCCTTGCCTCTTTTTTATCTGCTAGAAACTTCTCTTTTGTTATATATTCGACATAGGTGTCATCTAGTTATTCTCATATTGATTATCAGATTCTGTATGAGAAGATTTTTCTTGAAGGGTCTCAGTTTCATCTTCCTTCTCCTTGTGTGTTAAGGCCTAAGACCCGGTCAATATTAAGGACTCACTTTCTAGACTAGGGCCTTTTTCCTATATACTAGGATTTAATTGGTAGCCTATAGGCATAATTAGAGCTTCCAATGCTCCTTGCGAGCTGGCCAATTTAGCCAAAGAATCAACTTGGGAGTTTTTTCTTCTCTGCACTTGGTGTATTGAGAACTCTTCAAATTGTGCCAACATTTTAAATATCTTTTTGACATATAAGATCAGTTTAGTATCCTTTGTTTGATATTTTTGGTTTAGTTGATTCACCATTAGTTTTGAACCGTTTAAAATCCCAATTCCAGGAATCTTCAATTGAAGGGCTAGGGTGAGTCCTTCTGTCATTGACACATATTCTGCCACATTGTTAGTAGCTGGAAATCCCAATTTCATTGCATAATGTAAACGGTGCCCATCGGGGGTAATAATCACATATCCAACTCCAACCCCTTGTTTGTTTAAAGCTCCATCTACAAGCAGTTGTCATTTAGGCTTTAGATCCTTTTCCTTTTATGATTGTTCTTTGATAAATCTCGTATATTCATTAACAAATCTGCTAGAGCTTGTCCTTTAATTGCCACTCGAGGTAGAAATTCGATATCATATTGACTAAGCTCTTTCCCTCATTTTACTAACCTTCCCGAAGCTTCAGGTTTACTAAGACTTGCTTGAGCGGAAAGTTGGTTAGGACCTTAATCGGATGTGCTTGAAAATAAAATCTTAACTTTCGTGCTGTGAGTATTAAACATTATGCAAATTTTTCTATGACTGGGTATTTGGTTTCTGCATTCTTAAGCCTTATGCTTGTATAGTATACTGGAAGCTGAGATCCTTATTAGAATAGAACTAATTGCGTGTTCAGAAATTGCCATATAGAGGTAAAGGTTTTCCCTCTCTATAGGGCTAGATAAAATTAGTGATTTCTCCAAATGATATTTTAGCTGCTTAAAAGCTTTTTGACAATTCTTACTTCATTCGTAGTTTTTCTTCTTCTTAATAACATCGAAGAACGGAATGCATTTGTCGATGGCCTTGTAAATGAATCTATTCAATGCTGCCACTCTTCCATTCAGGTTCATTACATATTTACTTGTCTTAGGTTCTGCCATATCCTTAATAGCTTGAATTTGGTCAGGGTTGGCTTCGATTCCTCATTTACTGATAATATATCCCATGAACTTTTTGGAATGAATTCCAAAAGAACATTTTTATGGGTTAAGCTTCATTTGATGTCTTTGTAACATCTTGAACATTTCTTTAAGATCTCTTAGAGGGTTGCTTCTTTCTTGAGATTTAACTAGCATATCATCTATGCATATTTCCATGTTTCGGCCAATTTGCTCTCTGAACATCTGTTCACCAATCTTTGGTATGTTGCTCTAGCATTATTTAATCCGAAAGGCATTAATTTATAACAATATGTTCCCTTATCTGCTATGAAACTAGTATTATCCTCATCTAGTTTGAACATTGGAGTCTAGTTGTATTCAGAATAAGCATCCATGAAAGATAATAGTTTGTGCCTACTTGTTGCATTGAATAATTGATCTATCCTTGGAAGGGGGTAGCAGTCCTTCGTGCATGCCTTATTCAAGTCGGTATAATTGACACATGTCCTTCATTTCCCATTAGATTTTTTGACTAGTACTGTATTGGCTAAGCATTTCGGGTAAAGTACTTCTCTGATGAATCCATTTACGAGCAATCTCTAGACTTCTTCTTTCAAAGCATTAGATCAAACTTTATCAAATTATCTTTTCTTCTGTCAAATAGGTGTGATACTCAGGTCTATATTCAAAGCATTAGACATAGCAGTCGGATCTATTCCAACAGTATCTGAATGAGTCCAGGCGAATACATCTTCGCTGGATTGGAGAAAGTGAATTAGTTCTCCTTTAAGTTTGCTTTCCAATTTTTTACGGTCTTCGTTGGATCAATTGGACTTAAGCATATCTCCTTAAGGTCCTCTATGGGATTCATTCTTCCTTGTTCACCTCTACAATCTAATTCAGTGATGATCTCCTTGCCTTCTTTCTCGTCTTCCACTATATTTGTTTCTTTCCTCTTTTTTTCTTCAGAGTAGTCAAATTTTCTCAACCCATCCTTAATTTTCTCAATAGGATTTGTTTTTGCTTTGGATGGTGGGCTTGAAGAATCATCATCCAAAGGATTTTTAATATTAATTCATTTTTCTTCGAGTCATAACAAGAAAGATTGTCTCGTTTGTATTGCTCAAGAGTGGCAAAGTACATTTCACAGGAGCTAAATTACTCTCCCCTCACGGTTCCATGTCTACTTTTTGTCAGAAACTTTACCATCAAATACATTGGTGAGACAAAAGCATCAACCTCATCTAAAACTGGCCTCCCAAAGACGGCGTTATAATACAAAGGCTGATCTATGACGACGAAGAGAGTCTCAAAGGTCCTAGAACATGGTGGAATTTCCATTTGCACTAGAAATCTTATCTGGCCAATAGGAGATGATCCTTTGTTATTGAATCCGAAAATAGGCCCAAAGCTCGACTCTAGTTTCTCCTTTGGAATTCCCATTTGGTCGAATGCATGTTTAAAGATCACGTTGACTGCATTTCCAGTATTCACCAAAATTGTGGTAACCATAGAGAGTCCAACTTGCGTAGTAATCATAAGCAAATCGTTATGTGGATGACGAACACCTCTTAGCCCTTGTGGAGTGATGGTTAAGTTATGCATCTGGATTTGGAACCTTGGATTTTTGAGCGATGGCTCTTCCTGAATTGAGAAAATCCCATCTTTTGCTTCTCTAATGTAGCAATTTATGGCTCCTCTGTTGCTTCCAGCTGGGTGTAGGCCTCCATGGATAGCATCAATTCTATTAAAAGGTGGAATGAAATTTGTTTTAAAATCACCTTCTAATAAATTTGCAGCATTGTTTGGGAATTTTTGGTTGCTATTTTCAGAATGAGCAGCTTTTTGATTATCCTTGACAAACTCCTTGAGGTGTCCAGAATGAATCATGCGTTGAATTATGTCTTCCAACACTCGACATTCATCTACTTTATGTCTATTCGCCTTATGATAGGCACAATAGTCCTCCCCTCTTCTTAGTTCAGGATTGGTTTTAGCTTTGTAAGAATCTAGAATATTGCCACTTTCTTTCACTAGTAGCGAATGTGTAGGATATCGGCTTATTCAAAGCAACATAATTGGTATTTAGGGCCTCCATCCATCTCAGCTTCCTATTAGTGTAGTTATAACTAGCGTTTTCCATTTCTTTCTTTGTTTGAACTTTCATCTTGGGATGATACATTTCATCCATGTGGATAAATTTATCAGCATGAAAGTAGAAACCTTGAAAATCTTTGCATCCATGAATATAGAGCTCTTGCTAGAAAGGTGTATGTTCGATCAGTCCTGAGCGCACAGCCATCAACTTGTCTCTGTTGGTTATATCTTCCGCTTTTAGTGCCTCTGCATTAAACCTTTTAAGATAATCATCTAATAATTTCCTTAGCTTTTACTTGACATTAGATAGCATGTTGTAGTCGATTATGGATATTTGCAAATACAAAACTGCATCGAGAAGTCATAAGAGAATTGTTTCCAGGAGTATATAATCTTCTCACAATAATGTATGTACCACTTAGCTGTTACGCCCTGGAACGTAGTAGGGAAAAACCTGCAACGCACTGCTTTAGACACATTATAAAGGTCCATCTAGCTTTCAAATGTCATTAGATGATCATCTAGGTCAGTAGTTCTATTGTATCTTAAGGAAGGAATTTTGATGTGGGATGAGATTCTTGTGGACATGATTTCATCCATGAAGGAGCTTCTCGGTGGTTATTATTGACTATTTCATCAAGAGTTCGTTTTCCTTTAAGACTAAGCATATCCTTTACCATTTTCTCGGCCATGTCTCTTAGATATGTAACTATGGTAATTGCTTCTATTAGGTTTATACTCCTTGGAGGTTGAACTTCTGGATAACTCATAGAGTTATTCACTAATATTCCTTGATAATTTGTTTAAGTCTTATTGCATGCCATTGATTTAGGGGAGAGTTCTATTGCTTCAACTTCTTGATTTCCTTTCCTCTTTTGTGGAGTCATGGTGAACTTGTCTTTGCCTTTATTCCTAAGCAAAGAAGCATCCAGATTCCTTAGAGATTTAACTTCCACCCCTTCAGTGAACTTAGTAGTTTTGGAAGATTTCTGTGCAAGGATCTTTTCCAATAAATCTTGCATCATTGCCATCTGCTGTGTTAGATCTTTAATTTGAGGTTCACTACTAGTAGGCTTTGTTGGCTCTAATGACTGTCCAAGTTCTACATTCCCCAAGTTGCAGCTGGGGACAACATTTTCTTCCAATGTTGTCGTTTGTATGACTACTTCATTTGGAACATTAATTCGCCTTAATCTCCCTATTTTCCTGGAATAAACGAAACTTCATGTAATTAATTTAGAGAGAGTTATAGAGAAGCAAAGGTTTGAGCCCTCCTTCTAGCGTCAAAATGTTAGCCTAAAAATTGGTATAACACCCATGATGCCAAGTATGATGAGCTAAAGCTATATTTTAACACGCTTGATGACACGACTAAGCATGCTTAGTAGGTGTTGACCAAATGGTGTTAAGAGATCAAGATTAGGCTTAACATTCAAGTCCTAGTGCAAGATGATTTCATTGAGGAATGGCTCCATGATGCCTATGGACTTTTAGAATGAGGAATTTGAAAGCACATATAGTCTTTTGAAATAAGTTGTTCGAATGCCTATACATTCTTTTGGAATAAGACATTCGAAAGTCCATGCCACATGATCAAAGGATATAAAAGAATAGGCCATAAATATGTGTGATAGCCCATCAAACAAGTTAATGGACGAGATAGGCAATCCTCTTAGTTCATAATACTATGTCCATATGTAAATGACAAGATAGCGATTATGCATATAAACACAAGTTTAGACTGAAGCCCGTAAGATTTATATAAAATCATGACAAGCTTTGGGTCCAAAGAGCTTTATCATATGCATGTCCATGTTCAATAATGTCCAAAGTGCACAATCAAGGTAATAGACATATTTAAGTCTTTGTTCATATAAATTCATCATAATTACAATCAAGTATTTCCCCAATTCAATTTAAGGTTACAATTGTTTAATTTTGAGAGGAGAGAAAAGAAATGATCACCATTCCTCCTTGCCCCTAGGTCTGTATATATAGGGGTAAAGGAGTTCGACATGGCTGCTTTATGCCACCTTCGGCATGCAAAACTCTTTATATCAAAGGCAATCTTAATGGAACTAGGCCCCATACTTCACCTTCATTGATCTTCGGCATTGATAAACGTGTGGCATCATTTCAATCTTGATAGTTTTCATAGACATTGATGATATCTGTTATCAATGTCGCATTGAAGACTTGCAGCGTCCTTTAATGATTGATGAAGAGTGATATCACCAAGGCACGACATTGTAATTAATTATTATGAACAGATACAACATTACTAAGAGGCGACATTAACATGAGGAGGCATTGATAATGAGTGACATTGATACGAGGTGGTAATATAGGAGGCGACATTGGTGATGAGTGTCACTAATAAGAGACGACATGATATGAGCTGGCATTGATAGGAGGTGATATTGAGAAGAGACGGTATTGATAAAGTATGACATTGATAGGAAGCGACATTGATAAAGTGCAGCATTGAATTTATGTGGCATTGATTAGGTGTGGCATTGATTATATGATGCTTTGAAGGAATGCGGCATTGCTTGAAAGGTGGCAATGAAGAGAAACAACATTGAAGTTAGGTGGCATTTGAAGAGAGGCGACATCAATCTTGGCCTTAATGGAGTGTAGTAGCGATATTCCTTTTTCCTCCGACGGCATGAGAGGCCTTATGCTTTCAACTCAACGTCCTTATTTGCTACCTAATGTGATACTGTCTTTAGATTCGACATTATTCCCACTTCAACTGGATATGCCTATACTTGTCTCCTTTAGAAAATATGTGGATAACAATCATGTACAAGGTGTTTACAAGTGGTAGATTTCCGTGAGTATTTTTACTTTCAAACTAATGTAATGACCTGTATTTTATGTATCGAAGGATTGTAAAATATTTTTATTTTATTCATGTGACTTTGTATGACAGTAAGATTTTAGAAAGTGACTCTTAGGGTCATTTTCTACATTTATGATTTTCGTCGAATTTCTATGTGACCATTTTGACCTTGAAAATCTTGTTTAGACTATAACTTTTGATAGGAGCCGAATTAGAGTCTCAAATCACTTTCATTCCTCAAGATGATGGTATCCCATTCTATAGAGTGGTCATAATAGAAAAATGGACTTGTCGTTTGAAAGTTATTGCATTTTTAAGTTTTGGTTGCTGCTAGCCAATTTTAGTGGATAATTAACAAAGCCCGTTCTTAGGCCCACTAACCTGCTTCAAAATTTGTGCTAACAGGAGGTTGTAGGAACTGACCTAAGGCATTTCCTTCTTTTCATCAAAAGTCGCATCTTTTCCTTACTAATCTTAGCCAAATCATTGATTAGAGAGGGGATTAGCATATAGAGGCTAGAGATTATCATTTTATTGATTTGGGTCCTTCTTCCTTACTGTCCACTTCATATCTAAGGAAGAAATTGGGTATTTTAGGTATTTGGTGAGTGGTTCTTGGCATCTCACTCATCTATACTTGTTTATATAGTTAAAAGTGTTGTTTTAACGTGACTTTGATCTAAAAAGGTTTTTCTAACTTTAACCCCTTACCCATATATGCTTATGACTAGAAATTAGTGATTTTGAAATGGTTTTTTAAATGGGTTTTGTAATCTATTAACTCATGTCCATATACTAGTGTAATTTCCATCATTCATGTGCATATGCTAATGTAAAACTTAGATTTAGAGTAAAACTAGTTTATTTATCACATTCTTTTGTATTGGTTGTTTGAATGAATGTATATACATGTTATTCTATGATTGTACGTATGTTGTGATTTGATATTGTTTTCTAGTATTTTGGATGTTAGGCAGATAGGTTGGGAAATTAGGCAAATCGAAGGAAAAACAGGTCGAAATTGGATGAAATGTAGATTCGGAAACATGGGAAGAATGCGTGGTCCAAATTGCAACTCCAAATTCTCTAAGCATAGAGGTCAGTATCGACTTAAGAGGTTGGTACTAAGCTCTTGGTGTTGGTCCATGTCGGCAGTGACTTGGGGGTGGGGGAGATGTTAGCTAGTAGAGGTTGCCTAATGTGATGGTTTGGAGATTAGCTAAGTGCTTGAGGCTACGATGACTTAATTCTATGATTCAAAGTAGGGTGCTTTAAAGACATGACGACTTGATTTAAAGCAGAGAGGTCAGGGTCAAAGCATATGGACAAGAAGCGCTAGAAGCAAGCAATGGGATGGGATGAGACTTCGCTACTAGTTGGCCAAGTATAGAGGTCGGTACCGAGTTCAGAGGTCGGTACCAAGCTCTCCTGCTTGGTCCTATGGGGTTGGAACTTCTGGGGGTTGGTACAGGGGATCGAGAGGTCGTGCTGAAGATGTTTTCGTTCGCATGATGACTGATGGAAATGTAACAACATAATGAAAGGTAGAGTCTTCGAATGGTAACTCGACATTGAATGGAGTTAGGTTCCGGAGAAGATGGATCGACGTAGAAAGGAGTCGTAGAATGTGGAATGTAGAAGGATTCCTCGAATGTGACAGCTCGATGTTGAAAGGAGTCGTTGAGTAGGGGAATGTAGAATGGTTCCTCCAGGATAATGGAAGCTAGTTGGAGAAAAGGAAAGGGTCGATAAGCGTACTAAGAGATCATTGATACTCGGAGCAAAGAAAAGGAAAGCAGGGTTATCGTGAGGACACTCATGGGTAAGTTAAAAGTTACCCCAAATCGGTTGAATGGATCCGTGTACCCTAGACCAGTTGAATGGATCTAGTACCAGCATTATGGATTTGCAATTCTTGTTTTCATATATATAGATTTGCACATAATTTTTTACGATGGTTTTACAAAATGGTTTTGAAAATCTCCGTTCTCAAATTATATTTCCAAACTGAATTGATATCAAATATAATTTTAAATAAGTGTTTTGCATTATTGATTATTATATACAGTATAATGTTTTCAAAATAGCAATTCTCTTTTCCAAACAAATATTTGAAAAGGATTTCTAAAATCTAGTTTCAACAATAAAACTTTTATTTCATTCAAATGATCAGTCTAATTAAACAGATTAGTAAAACAAGAAGTATGGAACGCTTGCGGTTACGTTTCTGGTTAATTACCAGACTCACCCGAATGAATATTTTTAATTGCTATTTATTTATTTACATTTCATTTGCTTCAGTGGAGTTTACCATCTATAGTAAATACTCGAGTTTCACTGGGTGGTATGGGACACTTAGGAAAAAAAAATTAATTACTAATTGAGAGTAAACGACCCTTTTGGGGAGGCGATCCTTTGGGTTCGTCAGGCGTAGCCTTCGGACTTGTCTTTAGGAAGGCGACCTTTCATGGTCATCAGACATAGTCTCTACACTCGTATTTGGGAAATGTGATTCTTTGTGGTTGTCAGGTGTAGCTTTCTAGCTCACCTTTGAGGAGGCGATCTTTATAGTTCTCAAATGTAGCCTTGTGCTCGTCTTTGGGGATACGATCGATCTTTAGGTACAACCCTGTGCTTGCCTTTTTGTGTGGCACCATTTTGTTATTGGTTTCAAACTTTGAGTTTGAATTGCAGATTTTGTATTTCACTATATTTTTGCTTTCACTCTGATAGGTACTTTTCAAGTATTTGGGTTTGGTGATTTAGATTTGAGGATGATATTCATCCTTATTAAATGATTTGGGTTTGAGGATCTCAATTTGTGGAAGTTATTCATCCCTATTATGGGATTTAAATGATTTAGGGTTTGGGATTTTGATTTGAGGATGTTATTCATTCCTTCTATGAATTTTTATTAATTTGGATTTGGTACTTCCAATTTGAGAATTCTATTCATTTCCACTATGGGAATTTATCGATTTATGGAACCAATTTAAAGGTTATCAAAGTGTGTTATATGAATCTTATGCATGTATGTCATCTTGCCTATGTTAAACTATATGTATCTTACACTATGCCATTTAACTATTTAGAATAAGCATGACTGACCCATTTATTATTTTATAATAATACTCAAGTCAGACCGAGTTTTTTCAGGTACCTATTGATCTTAGAGGCTGCTTAGCCTGAAGTCCATCATTCATGCTTATACCTCTTCTTTTATTGTATCATTTTGTTAGACTTTGGCTATGTGGCTTATATGTATATATTGGGATAGAGATCTTGTTTATATATATTCATTCTTAGGAGCTGTATCCATTATATATGTTATCTTGTATCTATGTCTATATCTTTTGTAGACAACTCCTTATATATTTATGTTCTATCTTTTCGGTTGTAGAATATGTATTTCTCTGCCGTGTACTCTGTGATTCTGTGTACTGGGATATTATATATTGTTTTGATTAATTAATTTGAGCCACTGTAAATTTGGTTTTAAGCCTGGATCGGATACATCGAATCCACATTGAAAAAAATCTAACACATATTTCGACGTATCGATACTCACTTAAAGCAAAGTTATAGGTGGTCGCTCCTAACCAGCCTTATACTTTGCACTAGCAGATGATATTATGTAGTAATATCCTTTGCTAGTGTGGGTCTCGAGGTTGGACATTATAACTTGGTATTAGAGCCATTTTCAGAACAATGTAGGATATTAAAGACAAGAATGCAGATCTAGGCAAGTCTTAGAAACTGTCCCTTAGGGTCTTCGTGAAGTCATCAAGGTTTTCTCCTATTAGGAATAGGAAATTATTTTGGGGAACTATGGGAATTTATTCGTTCTAATTTCCCGTCTTGTATGCTTACCATGATTTGGAAATATCTTGGGGAATTATGGGGTCAAACTCGTTTGATCGTTATCTTGGTATAATTTTTACCATCGAATCATATGGCCCTTGAATGACCTAATATATCATTACCCCTTAGTGATCAGAGTTGCACAGCAGAAGCGGATGAACTGCTTTCCACTGAGCACCTTATCGAGTTTGTGTATGTATGCATGATTATATGATTAATTAGATACATAGTTGTTTAGGAATTTTTAGTGACAATTGTAATTTTAAATTTGGGTATGAATCATCATATAAGAATAGAAACCACCTCGTAATTGATCATTAAACTTTATGGTATTTTCGTATCAGAAATCACCGCAAGGAGATATTGAAATTTTGAGATATGAATGAAGATCAAACCTTGTAATTATAAATTAACCAAATGGAAATAAAGCCTAAAATATTGATATTAGAGTACCAACTAATCAATATAAATAAATTGATTATTGCTATAAATGGGGAAATTAATTATAAAATGGTTTGGTGAAGCAATCATCTAATTGGGAAATTTCATCCTCTAGATTTTTTTATGAGGTATCTATTGTGAATAAAATAACCAAACTAACCTTTGTAAAGTCTAGAGTGTAAAAGATGTATGTATTTTACATTTAATAATCTCCAGAAAATAAATATGTGTGTGCATGTATGTTGAATTGCCCATTGAGTGCTTTAAGAATTCTGGTCGACCCATTTGGCTAACATTGTCAATAGGGATTCCTAAACACTTAAACAGGAAAATTAGACTTAAATTTTTGGTAATCAGGTAATGTTTTAAGAAACTATATTTTGGAAAGAAGATAAATGAGAGAAAATAAATTTTAAAAGCTAATATAGCTTAAAATGAAGACACTATTCTGAAAATGCATATATAGGTAAGCGTACACAAAGATTTTGAAAAACAAATTATATATATTATGGAAAATAAAAATACTACCTTTAAAAAGAATTTATATGGGAATATTTATAACATTTGTACTAAAAATGAACTCGATATAATATTTTGATGGGTTATGTATGAACCATTATAATCTGAGTAGGTGTATGAAAGTGAAAATCCTTATGGTTAAATCAATGAGAGTTGAATGGAAAACATGATTCCTTTATTTAATATAAGGCAATGAGCTTTGAGTAAGTTATTTGTGAATAAGGATCATCTTACATAATTATGGGCTTATAATTATAGCTCCACTTTAGGAGATTTGTTGAATACTATACTTGATCTAAAAGGAAAACTTTTAAGTTTAAAATGGGAATGGGCAAAATGTAAGATGATGTAAAACTTATTTTTATGAATTCCAATTTAAATGAAGTTTGAAATGGAACTATAATTTATTTATATACGCCTTTGGATGCCGTGACTCATTTTTAGGCCTGTTCACCGACGTTTTCTCATGTTCGTCTTTGCATTTTTTTTTAATTTGTTTGGGGCATACTCTTATGTATGCCTTGGGGTCGATATCATATTATGACTCGCTTTCATGCGTGTCCTTTGATTTATGAATTTTTTTGTAATATTTTGATTCGACTTGCTTTCATGCATGTTTTTGGGTTTGACTCGCTTTCATGCTTATCTTTGGTTCCGACTTTTTACTTGTCTTTTGAGATCGATGGGGTTTTACCCTTATCCAATGGTTTCACATGCTTTTATGCAAGTTTATGATATAGAATATGAGATATTTCGATTCACCATATTTTGAGATTATTGCTTGTAATAAGCATGATATGATTTATGACATGGTGGATTATTGTGATTATGCATTATTATTTGGATGTTGGCATATTATATAGTTTTGTGCAATCCCTAATTGTATATGTAATAGTGAATTATGGTTTTAGCCTTATGTATAAATTCATCTCTATGACATCAATTAAGATATTAAAGAAAATTTTATAATCTGAACTTCCAAAAAGGTAAGTGACTTAATAGTAAATAATTTATGAAGTGTGTATGTTGATTCAATGTTGAATTAAATAGTGTCTAAGGTCTCAAACTATTTGGTGAGAAGGGAATTTATCCATAATAAGGAAATTATGGATTAATAAGCATTTTTGGAATTTCATGGAATTAGAGTTGTCATAAAGGAATCATAAGAATAAAACAAGATTGAAGTAAATTAATTAGCTTTATAATAATCTTGCTATTTAAAGAGGCGTTATATCTTTAGCCTCTCAAAGATGATGTCATGTGATAATTTGATAAGTAGAATAGGGTATTCAAAATGAGATAAGGCTTATCTATATGAATTTCTAGTTTAAGAATGGTTTGGCATGAAAGTCCGCGGGTGCGACGGAGTGGAAAGGGGGCTTGGGTTCTGATAAAAAGACCTAGGTTCGATTCCTACAATGCGCTTTCATATCCTATATAAATTTACCATGGGGTATGGAGGCTTGGATCAACGGACGGCTTTACTATACCCTGCTCAGGAGTTTATCGACCCACCGGGTTCTCCCGGGTTTTCAAAAAAAAAGGTTTGGCATGAAACCATAATTCATTATGATTTTAATAAGTTATTGAAAATTGAATATACTTCTCTGGAAAATAAATTTAGAATTATTTTGTGTATAAAGATATACTTTATACCCAAATAAATTTTGAGTTATAAAGCATGGAAAGAAAATCTTAAGATTGTAGTTAAGGTGAAATTTGATGAAAGAAATCCTTCTAAGTTATACACACACACAACTTCTTATTAGAAGTTAACTTTTCTAATTATTAAATTTCAAATATAGAAATTTAACTTGAAAGAAAGCAAATATTGGATATTCATGATTTTTCATTTGTATGGAAAATGATTATTTGAGAAATGGATTTTTATGTTAAATAATTTAAGTAGTGAAGTTGTAGTGCTTATATAAGAAAGACCTTTAAATCATTTTACATCCTTGCTTAAATAATGGTAAATGAGTTAAACACCTGAAGTGGTTTGGTATTATAAGGTGTTGTTATAATTTAGAAAAAGTGTAAAATATTTGCATAGACTTACTATCAAGTTAGAAAAGAAGATAACATTTAAAGGAAAAAGTAATTATGCGAATTCAGAATCTGTTAGGTTGATGAAATTTATTTAAAATAGTGAATGAAGATAAAAATTTAAAAGAATACATCTCTGAAAAAAAATAACTATGTAGTAAGTACATTGGAAATTTTAAAGGAAATTTTGGAAAAAGAGTAATAAGAAGAAGAAGTGTGTTGGAACTTTGAAAGCAAATTGAAATCTTAATAAAAGGGACTGATTTTAGCGAATAAAGATTTGAATTAAACTTAAAATTAAAGATGCTCTTGTAGCTTTTATTATTAAATTCCATTAAAAGGCGTTGAATTTGATGAACCTATAATCTTCAAGAATTGGATAAAAATTTAACATCTTTAGACTGAATTATTATTACTCGCTGCTAAGGATTTTTTTTAGATAAGGGGTTGATTGAAAGGAAATTAAAATTTCAAACTTAATTTGAAGGAAAGAAAATTTTGAAATCTTGATTCACCTATAACTTTAAAAGGTTAGTGGTAAATTGGACATTTAAAATTATTAGAGGTAATTAAAAGATTTTGGAATTTTAAATGCTATAGTGTTTATTGAGAATAAAGGAATAAAATATTCATAATAATATTTAAGTTAAGTTATAGGCTTCATTCTAAGATGGAATTGCGAGGATGCAATTTCCTTAGAGGGAAGTCTGTAACAACTCTGGGTTTTTAGTCCTTTTTATAAAATAAATAATGATTTAAAATTTAATAATAAAGGAGTTGGTGTAATTAGATTTTTGCGATTTCTCTAATAAGTTAGAAAATTGGATCAATAATGGTGTTTGTGTAAAATAGCATGCTAAAATCTTTTTAAAAGGTTGAGTTAATTAAAAACATATATCCTCTGTTAATGGAGAATTTAAGGAAGTATTGTATGAATGGAATCAAGGAAATTTACCAGGATGATAATTTCTTTTGTTAAGTTTTGAAAGTGAATCAATTTCATTTATTACAAATGAAAATTATTAATATGGAAACATGAGATGTATCACTTCTTGTAGAAATAAAAGAGAATTTGAATTTATTTACCAAGGAAAATTTATATTAGGGTTTTTCAAAAAAGTAACCTTTGGAAATTCATCAGAGAAATATTAATAGCCAATGGTTTAATCCTCTTATTAAATAATAAAAGGAAGAATTGAATTTTTGTAATAAATAAGGAGAATGGGAAAATTCGGAAATAAAACAAAATAAGTATATAAGTTTGTGAATCCATTTATTGCTTAATTTGTAATTTTATAACCTAACACATGATGAAATCTAATTATTGCCATTGTTAAAATTTGAATTTGGGGAGACTAGTTGATAATAAAAGCTATTTGTTGCTATCAAAATAAAATTAATATGTAAGAATCCTTTTGGACAATTATATTTCAAAATGTATACATATTCATTCATTACAACTAATTAAGGTTAGCAATGTATAAATTAATTTACGTTAGTGTGTTTTGGTGATTAATTAATATTGCTTCATTTGTATTTATAAGTAGAAAATTTAGGCCTTAATCATTTAAAATTGTGAGTAAAACCCTTAATTAAGCCATGGTTAGTTAATAAGAAATTCAATATGGGCCTAACCCATTTTGTAAGAAAAAATATCTTAAGAAATGAACTACTCATTCATTTTTATTCCCCAACTTTAGAAACGAACCTTTCACTTCTTTCCTCTTACAAACCCTAGGCTGAAATCCAAAAAACCCAAAGGTTAGCAAATAAAATTAATGAAACTAAGTAAGAAATCATTTTAGGTATATATCCTCAACTATAATCTTATTTATGATCAATTTCAGTTGAATAATTTGGGTATTGAGTATGTGTTGTCCACTCTATCTTTGCATGCAATATTGGAGCTAAAATCTATGAAGTACAAACTCCAATCTACTTCCGTTCGGCTGTAATTCGTGTTATTCATGTAAGTTAACTTCATAATTTCATGCTATGTCTGATTTTAGTTGCTTGACGATTTCTAATTATATATTTTGATGGTTATATGATAGTAATTGCAAGTTGAAAACTACTGCTCGATGCTAATAGAAATGCTTGCTGTTCTTGAATGAAATCCTCTCTCATTGCTATATTTTGCTTATATATGATTGTTTTGATATTGCATGCAAGTATTTAGCTGTTATTTATCATATATTGTTGCCATAATTGAATATACTCACCTGAGAAGTCACTATGGTCCGTTGGAAACGCAACCTGGTGCTATACGGCTCAAGGAGGTCGCGACCAATCCACTGAACCAGGGGTTCAGTTGACTGGATGAACCACCTGGAGTGTATGCTCCAGGTTGTATTCAGTCGACTGAACCAAGTGGTTTGGTCGACTGAATGGGTGCCTAGAGCTTGCTCCAGGTACTTGCTGATCGTCCCGATCTTGCTCATGTCTTGCATGTTCCATTAGCTCTATTTCATTGCATTATTTTTGACGATTTAATTGCGTCCAAATGCTTTCCCGGTTTTGATATTTCGACTCTCTAATTTTGGGATATTGTTGTGATGTGATTAAGGCTTTGCAATTCTTGTTTTCATACACACACACACAAATATATGAAATTTGGTTAATATTATTTCATCTCAAACGAGCTTTGCGGCCCAATATATGAACAACCAAAAGTTACAGCTCGAATAAATACAGCTGAACACTTTTATACTAAAGACAAGCTTTAAACTCAAACATTCCTACTTTAGGGTTCAGAAATCGGCTATGGCGGTTCCCAGTTCCTTAGTTGATCTTCTCCGCTCGCTGCCTTCCAACTCATCCTCTCCAGTGCTTGTGCTTCTTGTGCCTTTAAGCTAGTAAATTTTCTTCTAGCAATTCTTCCAATTATGATACTAATATCTCTATTAATTTGAGCAGTCAGTGACATAACTTCTTTCTTTTTCTTGTTGAAAGCCTGGTCATTTTGCTCTCTACAGAGGTGTCAAACGGTGGTTGTGAGGCTAATTTTGATCAATTCCTGCATCAAGTTCGACATGTGGCTCTGCTCATTCAGGTACTTCACCTCCTCCTTTAAAGAATTGATCTTGTCAATTTGAAATCATCTAAGTTTTTGGATGCTCCACACTCTCTTACTAAAAGGGTAGTCAAAAAATAGGTGTTCATGATTTTCTGCTACAGTATTGCATAAATTACAAGTCATGTCATCTAGAATCCCCCAATTATGAAGTCGATCTTTAGTAGGTAGTTTATTCAACAATGCTTTGTATAAAGTATGAACCATTTTAGGATTATTTGATCTGCTCCAAACCAATTGGTGCCAAGATACAATAGGGAATTTTCCTGTAACATCCCGTATCTGGAAGCAAAATGCTAAGCGCTACAGATGTTGCAGTCATCTATAGTATTAACTTCTGGCGACAAAATACGGCAATGCTAATGGTTTTCATAATATCAGATGCACTTGAATATGAAAAAAATCACATATTTCCAAAAATAAAATTTTACTGATTACATTTCAAACAAATTCGTATTCAAATTACATAATCCCATGTCCATTTCCCAAGTAAAGATCAATTATAATCATCACAAAACTATGCCAAGATCGACATATGACGATGCCCCCTTGGTTGATCTGTGAAATATAGTCATATATCATCTTCGAAAGCTTTATTCGCCAAAATATCAAAACCTTAACTCTCAGCCTACTCAAATCAATTTTGAGAACCCGAGAGTTTAAGGGGAAACAAAAACTACGATTCAAACATAATGCCTGGTGTGAATAATTCTGTTACATCTCGGTTTACTGATATTAAGTGAGACCACGCCGCTTAGCGGAACGGGTTTTCCCTCACTAATATCCTCTTTAAAACATATATTTTGCAAATCTTTTCCTGCAACCAAACTATATAATCAAACTGATTATATCAAAATAGAAATATTCGTTATGCTAATAAATGGACTATCTATCCGTAAAACAAGTAATATGTGAACTATCAACCAACAATATAATACTAAGGTCCGTTATGCTAACAAAATGGACTTACTGTCCAAAAACCGTTATGCTACAAATGGACTATCTGTCCATACAACTGGGCCGACTTCCCGCAAACTGGACTAACTGTCCAAATCAAAATGGACTAACTATCCGAATCATTTTCTTAGGGTTAACTACCCTTTAAATTTTCGTTGAAAACCTTTTCAAACTGATTTTGTCCTTCAAATCATATATATACAAGGAAAATATATCTTTAGCTTTACTCTAAGCTATTTTGCCATGATATATATACTTTACTCAAAATAATGTTGATGAATTTTAATGAGGATTAACTATCCTTCCAAAATAAGTTAAAGTCCCTTTTAACTTGAAATACTTAGACTATATTGCATATTCAATACATTCGAAACCTTTGTTTAAAACCTTTAAACAACCATTTTGAAACCCTTGAAGGTAACCCCTTCGAAATCATTGAAAGTGACCCTTTCGAAACCCTTGAAGGTAACCCCTTCGAAACCATTGAAAGTGACCCTTTCGAAACCATTAAAAGCCTTTCCTTTGAAAGCTTCAAAACATTAGACATCCCTCTTTAAAACATTTAAGTATTTCCTTTCAAAAACATAGGAAAAACCCTTCCTTTCAATCCTTTCGAAACCCTGGGGAACCACCCCTTTTGAAACCATTCATTAAAACATTTCGAAACAGTCAAAACTCAATCCTTTAGGAAGCACTTTGGGTTCAATTAAAAACATATGGAAACCTTTTGAAACCATTCAAAATTTCATTTCATCGAAACCTTTGAAAATCGTCTCGGTCGAAACCATTTGGATTCTGCCTTCAAGTAGAGCAAAATGATCAAAAACCCATTAAAGTCGAAAGCACTTCCTTTTGAAATCATTCAAATCATCTCTTTCGAAACCAATTTGGGTTATACTTCAATTTAACAAAAGGGTCATAAAAACCTTTTAATTCAAAAGCCACTCTTTCGAAAGCATTTCCTAAGTAAAAAGTGATGGTGTCGAAATCACCCCTTCGAAAGTATTGGAGAAATGGACAGATTTCCTAAAACAAAACAATCCCTTCGAAACCTACTGGATCAAAAGGTAAAAAAGGTGGCAGCTAGGTGTTACGACTTATTCAAAAGCATTCATTTAAAACAAAGATGCAACCCAATTGAAACCATTTCCTTTGAAACCATTTGACCTAGTCAAAACCCAACCAAGTCGAAAGCATCTTAGTCGAAAGCAAACAGGCGCATTTTTTCTTAAAACCAAAGGAAAACTTCAACCCTTTCTGAACCCCATGGTTTCAACCCTATACCTTTTACCCACATCCAATTCATTACGTACCAGTTGCTTGATACAATATGCATTGATTTCGACTGTATCGGAGGCGATAATATGGAGGCGGAACCTGGTGCTGAAGTAGACAAAACCGTGAAAAACCTATTTATTTGTACTTTTAAACTATTTCTTTTATACCTAACCTGCCTTGTTTGTATAAATCTGTTTGGTTGCCATATTACTTTTTTAAAAGTGCTGCCATTTTCCAGAATCAACAAATTCAAATTATTTGCATGAAGCCCCATCTCCATTTTAAAATATATAAAACATTTAAGTCTCATACCTTAAATAGTTTTATATAACCATTAAAACACTTAGGAAAAATATAAAAAAATTATAGAAAATCATATTATATATGTTTTCTAACATATAAAAATTTCAGACCCAAACAATTAATTATTTACTCATAAATAATTTATAACCCAAAATACCATTTTCTTTACTAGAAAATTCATATTAATTATACGAAAATTCAGAAAAATCTGAAAATTGAAACCCATCTCCAAAATATTATTTCTGATATTCATAAAAATTCGCAAGGCATTTGGATTTCATTTAATAGGGTTTTCATCTTAAAACATATCATAAATTCATTATGAAAAACCATGATTCATCAACAAGTACATATATTCATTCCATCATTCAAAAACATGGAAAATCATTGCAAAATATTCAGAATTCATATTAAAATCGAAAACAGAATCAAAAATGAGATGTAACCTACCAAATCCTGATTCCCCTCTGGAACAGCCAACATAGGTGCATGGGTCAATAAGTGTTTTAAACTCTGGATTGCTTCCTCACACTTATCGGTCCACACTAACTTCATATCCTTCCTCGTCAGCCTGGTTATCGGGGCTGCTATCCATGAAAAATCCTTAATGAATCTCCGATAATAACCAGCCAACCCAAGGAAACTCTTAATCTCGGTTACTATCTCGGGTTTCTTCTAACTATTCACTACCTCGATCTTAGTCGGATCTATTGACAACCCTTTCTCTGAGACTACATGACCAAGAAACTTCACCTCCTTCTTCCAGAAGTGACACTTCGAAAACTTCGCTTTCAGGTGATGCTGCCTCAGCGTCTCAAGCACCACTCTAAGATGAACCTCATACTCTCTTTCATCCTTAGAGTATATCAAGGTATCATATATGAAAACCAATACGAACCTATCCAAGTGCTCTCGAAAAACTTGGTTCATCAAATCCACAAAGAAAGCCGGCGCATTAGTCAATCCGAATGACATGACTAACCATTCGTACGACCCATACCTGGTCCTAAACACCGTCAAAGGTACACTATCCTCTACTACTCTGAGATGATGGAAACCTGTCGCTAAATCCAATTGTGAAAATACCTTGGCTCCACTCAACTTGTCGAACAAATTGTCAATCCTAAGCAATGGATATCGATCCATCCAACTTCTTAGCAAACACTTCGGCTGCTCCCTAATGCAAACTACTCAGCCTGATAAAACTCTTGCCTTCTAAGTCCACCAACTGCACTTTCAACTCCCTCATCTTTGAAGGGGTCATCCTGCTTGGCAGTCTACTCACTGGTTCTACTCCCGAAACCAAATCTATCTGAAACTCAATGGCTCGTTTCGGTAGCAATCCAACTACAAGCTCAAACACATCTGCGAATTCTCTAACCACGAAAACTCGACTCAACTCATCTTCCGATTCCATAGCACCCAACAAGGCATATGTAACGACTCATAATTTATGTCATTTGAAATTAGTATATTTAGTTAATTTTAAATATTCACAAGTTAATTTTATAAGCCGAATAACTTATATTTGAAATATAGTGATTTAATTAGATAATTAAATTATTAATTTAATATTTGAAATTGCTGAAATAATTGGAATCTGGATTTAATGTGAATAAAAATGATTTATAAAGTTATATTAAATTATATTTGAATTAGAATGATGTTACAGAACTTTTGAAATTGAATTAAAAGTTAAATCATAGAATTGAATATTTTAATATTTAATTGACGAGTGAAAATAGCCATTTTTCATACAGTATCGGATTTTGATGAAACTAGTTTCATTGGATCTGTAATGTTATATTATTGTAAGAATTCAAATTTCATGTCAATCGGATTTACGGTTTGTCCGGGGCAAGCTAAAATGCGTAGAAATCTGTTTAAGTAAATTTTAAATTTAAATAGTCGATTCGAAAACCTATCTTCCAAATACGATCGAATTAGCTTCCGATATATATTTCATTGCGTCCGGAATAGGGGTAAAACATTATAAACTCCAGGCGGCACGCTACGTTTCGAGTTCGAAAAAATTCCAGATGAATAGTGTCGTCAAATTTTCTATAAAAGGCCATATATTTTTCTCTTTTTCAAAACCCTAATTCAAAGCTAGGGCTAGCCGCTACCCACGTTCCAATGGCTAGAAATTTGCATGCTTCCACCATTATTTTCTTCCAATCTATCAACTTTCACAAGAAACTCCCAACTACAAAAACGTAGAGGACGATGAGAGCTTCAAATCCATAAGGTGATGATCATCGACGGAGCACCATAGCAGCCAAATTTCTGTCGTGAAGTCACGCGTTTCATGCCCGTTTTTTAAGACCAATACTCGGTCGAGTTCCAAGCGGTTCTAGGCGAAGGTGATGCTCGCGAAGGGCTTTCAAACTATGGTCCCAGATCGACGTATGGGCTAGCGAGGAGGTCACGATGATTAGGGCATAGCAGCGGCTCTATGGGTTTATCGCGTACGTGAATAGGCTGGGGGGGAGAAGATGGAAACGACGGCCATGATCTTCAATCTAGGAACGAACGGCCAGATGGCGAAATAGGTTTAAAAAAATTAAAAAGAAAATAGTAAATAAATATATATTAATTCGTGTAATGTTTAAAACGTCATAACTTCTTCATACAAGGTCGAAACGAATTGTGTTGGGTCCGTATTGACGAGTACTACGTTTTGGAGCTGGTTTGGAGTTGATAGGAGCTAGTGTGAATTTTGGGTAAAATTAAACGGTCGTTTAAATTTATTCGGAATAAAACACTGCAACTGCTATTGGAAGCAATGTGAGTACAACTCACTCTTTCTGACTCACTGATATTTTTATATAAGTGAGAATAAATGTTATTTATGATGATTGATGATTGTTTGGATGATATATGATATATTGATTGGTATTTGGATATATACCTGCCTAGTGGAGTAGATGACCATATACGTTCTCGTGTATGAGCGGATGAACCTTTGTACGCGCGTCTGCCTCGAAGCGGACATTGTACACATATTCTAATATGTATATTTGTTGCAGGTGACAGGTTGGAGGGATCCAACTAGATTCCACACCAGTATTGATTTATTTACATATATTATGATATATGCTGTTATCATATGATATATGATGTTTTGGATGCCGTGATTGATGTATTTAGTGTTGTTGCAGCAATTGGCCTATATTTTGGAATTTAAAAATGTTAAAGTGATGATTTCCAAATTAAAAAGGATTTTCAAGTGATTTTGAAAATAGATGTTTTATTGATTTTTGAATTGTAAAGGAATTGAATTTATTTGGAATAAATAAAATTTATAATTTTTATTGTTATAAAAATTATGATTTTTGTCAAATATAGTCAGAATATGATTTTTGGAAATATACAGTTGATTATTTTATAAAATAGTTTGAATGGTGATTTTTGACTATTATAAATGGTTTTATATATATAAGATTTATAAAATTGATATTTTATAAATCAAAATAAAGGAATTATAAAGGAATTTTGTAAGTGTTAAAATGAAGTATAAATGAATTTTATAAGTGGATAATCCTTTAATAAAATGTGTAAAAGTAACGAATTCGGTTAGGGAATTATATCCACGATTTTGGATAATGGATAATTCTTAATTAAATGTGTAGAAGTATTGAATTTGGTTAGAGAACTATATTCATGATTTTGGACAGTGAATAATCTTTAAATAAAATAAATGTTTTATAAATGATTTGTAAATGGGGTTAAATGGTTTTAAAGATCCTTTAAAATGTATGAGTATCGAATTTATAGATTTCAACATTCATTGTTGAAATAGACGTTTTCGAGAAGTAAGGAAATGATGGACTATAACACTGTTGTTATAGTAAATGATTTTTGAAAGGAAATATTTTGTATAGTATTGGGATTTATATATCTATCTAATTTTCGAATCCCTATACTATTGATTTTGGGTTGTCGTAACGATGTTTTACGCAACATTCGTTTTGACCCAAATAAATGTGTTTAAAGAGAATATTTTCCTTAATGAATGAAATATATACTTAATCCTGATTTAAGTACATATAATATTTTCCAAGTGTTAAAAATAAAATGATTTGTGAAATACTTATTATTAAATAAGTTTTTGGAAATGTTTTCCAATATTGAAATGGTTTTAAGATTATATCTTTTTAAAGATAATTTGAAGTGAATATTTGGCAAGTGATTTAGTTAATAAAAGATTAATTAAAAGGGCCTAGTGATTGTTTATGGTGCTAAATATTTGTTTGTTTGGTTTGATAGTTAAATAACCGACTATCAAATTTGGCCATTTTAGTTCCTCGACTTGATGTGGGAACTATTTAGTCGTACACTTGGTACGTTGCCTTCTGTGTAGGCTTGATTATCGTTTGTGTTGAGGATGTTGATTCGTATAGTGTAGAGTATTACTCCAATCTATCAAGCTTCCTTCTTGGCCCGAAGGATAGCAAGTTGAAAGTTGGAGACGTGATAAGTCTATGAGACTTAGTTTCTGTGTGAGGTTGAGAAACGTTTTTGCGTTGTTGGTGCGAAGAGAGCGGAATCAGATTTATCTGAAAACCACTTCTGACCAACGTATATGCGAAGATTGTGCAGGTTGCTTGTGATGATATTGATATTCTGGATTTTCATAGTGGAAGACTGCTTGTTGATCGTTTGGGGTTAAAATCCCAATATACATCAAGTAGCAGTGGTCTCTTCATTATGAAATATCCAATGCGAGGACTATTCGCTACTAATCCTAGGGATTTCCGGACAGGATGTGGTAGGAAAGTACCTTCGGTTTGTACTGTTCCTGGACAACTTGTATAGATGTTTGTCTGACATTGCATTTCTATAGATTACGAACATTGGTTTTTACAAACGTACATCAGTTGGTGGCGGAGAAGGAAACTTCTCTTAGCTTAACACCCTCCTTGAGACATATGAGCTCAAGGGTTGTATTTTTGTGGAAGGCAATTAGTAGTCAACGGATATGGCCGTGTGGCATTCAAAGTGATGTGATATGTGATTGTGAAAGGTAATCGTTACCTCTAGCCTCATCAACCGGAAATGACCAAAACAGGGTTAGATGCAGCAAGGCTAAGTGGGACGCTCCCTAGTAGGATATGATCATCCTCTTCTAGATATATCTTTACATGCTATGACATCGTGTATCTGATTATTGTGGTTTGTATGCCAGAGGGCCCTCAATAAAGGTCGGTAACGACCGGAGGATGACATATTCGGTACCATCTAGTTATAGAGGTGGGTCGGTCTTGTGTTGGTAGAGAAACTTTGTGATGGTTTCTCGGTACATCCCTCTAAAGGTGTATCCTTCGGAAGGTATTCCCTTCACCTGGTCATTTGTATGGAAATCCAAACTCCACTACGTACCAGCCATTTTGATTGTATTACCCAATTGGGCTATATGTTGGAATTTAATCAATGTAACAATTTTGGCTATGATTAATATTATTTGTATATAGTAGACACTACTATAATATCACATGATTTGATATGATATGTTTTAGATATTGTAAGGTAAAAACATGTCTGTGTTTATGTGTGGACTTATCTTACGAGATACTTTTGTTTTGATAAAGGAAAAGTTTTGGTAATCTAATAAATTCAGTTGAGTGTGTTTCTCACGCTGGTTTACCAGACTGATCCGGGCGTTCTTCCCTTTCAATGCTCGGGTCAGACCGAGTATATTTACAGGTTTAGATTGGTGCTATTGGAGCTTCAGCAGGAGAGCTGGAGATCTTCATTTTCGTATTGACGTATCTGTTTTGATTATCTGCTGCTTTGTTAGTTATTGTTTATTATTAGCAATTGTGAGGACAGGTTATTATAACTGTCCAGGCTGATAACTATTGATTGATTTGATGACTCTGATTGATGTATGTATATACAGTTTCTGTTTTGTAAAGATCATTGATATGATATTATATGTTTTCCGTTGCGATGTGAGATTCTGTATTGTTCTGTTTGGTTCTATCTTCTCTCTTTCTTCTCTTCTCTTCTTCTCTCTTCATTTCTTTCTCTTGACTTTCCGTCAGTCTGTGCTTTTTGGGTAGGACATGTGTGGATTATTGTCGATTCAAAGGGTACGGATTTGCGGTTCGTCACATTTGGTATCAGAGCTTTGATTTTGTATATTCCTAAGCTTTGATGTGTACTCAGTATAGGTAGGGACAATAGCACCCTAGATTGAGTTTGAATGTATTATATATATGAGCACGTATTTGTTAGTGATATAGAGTGTTTTATATTGTGTTTGCTTATCCGTTGAGTTGTTTGTGAATTGTGGTCGGTATGTGGGACGCCATATTATCGATAGGGATTTCTAAACACTTAAACGAGGCAAGTCGACATAGTATCATTTTAAATTGGGTAAATGAAATAATTTTACCTCGAATATATTTTATATATAAAGGAAATAATTTTTCAGAATTATTAAAGTGTATATAAATAAATTGTTGGTTGTTTGAAAATGTAAATGTATATAAGTTAATAAAAGATGTTTGAATAATCTAAATGAAAACAACAATTGTAAAAGACTAAATTATATAAGCAAATGAATTATAAGGATGGAATTATAATTAATATGATTTACAATTGTGAAATAATATTATATATAAGAAATGAAACAAAATGAATATATTTGTAAATATGAGTTATAAATAAAAATGAATTTAAACCAATTATTGGAGAAATTTGAATTACGTTGATTTTGGAAGTTATTTTTCAAATATTAAAGAGGTTATATTGTTATAAATCTAAATAAGATAAATAAATTTAGAATGATCTTATATAAGTAAAGTAAGATAGTGAAATTATACAAGTAAAAGAGTTTATAAATGTGATTTATGAATAAAAGGAAATTTTTGAAAGAATATTAAGCACTGAATTCACTACTGTTGCTGGGAAATAATAAAGGTGATGACTGCAGCATCATCAGTATCATTTTCGAGTTTCTGTGTGATGGATTTGCTACCATAGTAAATTGAAAATTGAAATTGAAATTTTGTTTTGATAAACAAATTTGAATTTAAATCCAAGTTGAAATTGATGAATATAAGTATAATGAGTTTTGGACTTATAATATGAAATAAAAAAAATTAACTTTGGTAAAGTTAAATAAATTTGAGTTAGTATAATAAGATATGTGATTTGAAATTTAACTAAAGGAAGGTTAAATAAATTGAACTAGATTTGATAAATTAGTGAAATGGAAATTAAACTTAAGAGATAAGTGATTATATAATATGAATTTGAAAGTTTAAATAAATAAGTTGTATCACTTATAAAAATGAGAAAATGTAAGCAAAACCAATTGTTAAAATGGTTAAACAATTTGTTAAGTAAAACAAAAATCTGAGTTTGAATAAGTGATATGAAATTTTACTTAAGTAAAAAGTTA
The DNA here is from genome assembly GCA_030737815.1 of Allium fistulosum. NCBI lineage: Eukaryota > Viridiplantae > Streptophyta > Magnoliopsida > Asparagales > Amaryllidaceae > Allium > Allium fistulosum. Next base: position 1,002,110,551 of record CM060904.1, on the reverse strand, counting down.
AATAAAATGACTTTAGAAATGAAATCTAAGTTAAGTTAAATAGAATAGAATTTGAATTAAATTAGTAGTGAACTTAAGTTGTATAGTGAAAGTAAATGCAAGTGAGAATTGAATGAAATATAACTTAAGTAATGATTGAATCAAGTTGATTTTGATGTCAAAATGAATTAATAATATTGAAAGTGTTGTATAAAAAAATGTGAATATAGCGAATACTAGAATTCAATCTAATTTGAATAATTGAATGGAAGTCAATTAAAAGTGTTGAACCAAATTGATGGTAAACGAAGTAAATTAAATAAATTTGGTAATGTTGGATGTACATTGGTTGTTAGATGGTTGTTAGTGGATTGAATAGAAATTCATATGAAATTGAATTAATGGAAATTGAAAACTAAATAATTGAATTCAAATTGGAAGTAAGTGAATCTAAATAGAATTGAATTTGAATTTGAATTGGAAGTGAACTAACTTGAATATAATTAGTGAATGTAAACTAATTGAATATGAACGAATGATTAGTAAAATCCAATGTTAATAAATCAAATGTGATTAAATTAAAAACCAATTCAATGAATATTAATAAGAAATGAATGTATATTGATTTGGTTGTGGATTTACTGGGTAGATATTGGTTTGTTGGATGTTAGTTGGATGGTAGTTGTTTGTTTGTTGGATTTGTTGTTTTGTTGCATTTGCTATATTGGCATATATAGTTGTTGTGTTGGTATATGTTGTATATTGATATTATTTTCATATATATGTGTTTCTCATCGTTTGTTGAGTGTTTAGTAGGTGCGGATGGCGTTTGCTTCGCATTTGGAGCTCGCTTTCGCGCTATATTAACCGTATATGCTCGCTAATAATATATAAGGTACATATCTCGGATTACATATTGTACTTTTACACTTTTTTCCCTTCGGGATGCCTCGTCACTGAGATGAGGTGTATATTTGTGATATATATATATATGTTGTGATCCTACTACGATCGAACCGCGCAAAGGAGGCTATGGAAAAAATTTCAGAAAATTTGAGGCGTTAGAAATTTTTTGAGAAATTGGAAAAAATTGTGAAAACTAAAGTTTTGATTTTGAGTTATAAAGTTAAACGATATTAGTGGTTTTGAAAAGATAACTAAGTGTGAATTTGAAAACTTAGTAAAGTTTTTATAAGAAGTTTAACGAATGGATTTTCGAAAAGTTAAAAGGTTATATGATTTTGGTAAATCTAAATAGAACGATTTGTTTTTGAAAAGTTAATTGATTTTGTGACTTTTTCTTACTTGGTAATTTCGAGGACGAAATTCTTTTAAGTTGGGAAGAATGTAACGACCCCGAATTTCTGTCATTTGAAATTAGTATATTTAATTAATTTTAAATATTCACAAGTTAATTTTATAAGCCGGATAACTTATATTTGAAATATAGTGATTTAATTGGATAATTAAATTATTAATTTAATATTTGAAATTGCTAAAATAATTGGAATCTGGATTTAATGTGAATAAAATGATTTATAAAGTTATATTAAATTATATTTGAATTAGAATGATGTTACAGAACTTTTGAAATTGAATTAAAAGTTAAATCATAGAATTGAATATTTTAATATTTAATTGACGAGTGAAAATAGCCATTTTTCATACAGTATCGGATTACGACGAAACTAGTTTCATTGGATCCGTAATGTTATATTATTGTAAGAATTCAAATTTCATGTCAATCGGATTTACGGTTTGTCCGGGGCAAGCTAAAATGCGTAGAAATCTGTTTAAGTGAATTTTAAATTTAAATAGTCGATTCGAAAACCTATCTTCCAAATACGATCGAATTAGCTTCCGATATATATTCCATTGCGTCCGGAATAGGGGTAAAACATTATAAACGCCAGGCGGCACGCTTCGTTTCGAGTTCGAAAAAAATTCCGGATGAATAGTGTCGTCAAATTTTCTATAAAAGGCCATCTATTTTTCTCTTTTTCAAAACCCTAATTCAAAGGTAGGGCTAGCTGCCACCCACGTTCCAATGGCCAGAAATTCGCATGCTTCCTCCATCATTTTCTTCCAATCTATCAACTTTCACAAGAAACTCCCAACTACAAAAACGTAGAGGACGATAAGAGCTTCAAATCCATACGGTGATGATCATCGACGGAGCACCATAGCAGCCAAATTTCTACCGTGAAGTCGCGCGTTTCGTGCACGTTTTTCGAGACCAACACTCGGTCGAGCTCCAAGCGGTTCTAGGCGAAGGTGATGCTCACGAAGGGCTTTCAAACTATGGTCCCTAATCGACGTATGGGCTAGCGAGGAGGTCGCGATGATTAGGGCATAGCGGCGGCTCTATGGGTTTATCGCGTACGTGAATAGGCTGGGGGGGAGAAGATGGAAATGATGGCCATGATCTTCAATCTAGGAACGAACGACCAGATGGGGAAATATGTTTAAAAAAATTAAAAAGAAAATAGTAAATAAATATATATTAATTCGTGTAATGTTTAAAACGTCATAACTTCTTCATACAAGGTCCGTTTTCGACGAAACGAATTGCGTTGGGTTCGTATTGACAAGCGCTACATTTTGGAGCTGGTATGGAGTTGATTGGATCTAGTGTGAATTTTGGGTAAAATTAAACGGTCGTTTAATTTTATTCGGACTAAAACATTGCAACTGCTATTGGAAGCAATGTGAGTACAACTCACTCTTTCTGACTCACTGATATTTTTATATAAGTGAGAATAAATGTTATTTATGATGATTGATGATTGTTTGGATGATATATGATATATTGATTGGTATTTGGATATATACCTCCCTAGTGGAGCAGATGACCCTATACGTTCCCGTGTATGAGCGGATGACCCTTTGTACGCGCGTCTGCCTCGAAGCGGACATTGTACACATATTCTAATATGTATATTTGTTGCAGGTGACAGGTTGGAGGGATCCAACTGGATTCCTCACCAGTATTGATTTATTTACAAATATTGTGATATATGCTGTTATCATATGATATATGATGTTTTGGATGCCGTGATTGATGTATTTAGTATTGTTGCAGCATTGGGCCTATATTTTGGAATTTAAAAATGTTAAAGTGATGATTTCCAAATTAAAAAGGATTTTCAAGTGATTTTGAAAATAGATGTTTTATTGATTTTTGAATTGTAAAGGAATTGAATTTATTTGGAATAAATAAAAGTTATAATTTTTATTGTTATAAAAATTATGATTTTTGTCAAATATAGTCAGAATATGATTTTTGGAAATATACAGTTGATTATTTTATAAAATAGTTTGAATGGTGATTTTTGACTATTATAAATGGTTTTATATATATATATTATTTATAAAATTGATATTTTATAAATCAAAATAAAGGAATTATAAAGGAATTTTGTAAGTGTTAAAATGAAGTATAAATGAATTTTATAAGTGGATAATCCTTTAATAAAATGTGTAAAAGTAACGAATTCGGTTAGGGAATTATATCCACGATTTTGGATAGTGGATAATTCTTAATTAAATGTGTAGAAGTATTGAATTTGGTTAGAGAACTATATTCACGATTTTGGACAGTGAATAATCTTTAAATAAAATAAATGTTTTATAAATGATTTGTAAATGGGCTTAAATGGTTTTAAAGATGTTTTAAAATGTGTGAGTATCGAATTCATAGATTTCATCATTCACTGTTGAAATAGACGTTTTCGAGAAGTAAGGAAATGATGGACTATAACACTATTGTTATAGTAAATGATTTTCGAAAGGAAATATTTTGTATAGTATTGGGATTTATATATCTATCTAATTTTCGAATCCCTATAATATTGATTTTGGGTTGTCATAACGATGTTTTACGCAACATTCGTTTTGACCCAAATAAATGTGTTTAAAGAGAATATTTTTCTTAATGAATGAAATATATACTTAATCCTGATTTAAGTATATATAATATTTTCCAAGTGTTAAAAATAAAATGATTTGTGAAATACTTATTATTAAATAAGTTTTTGGAAATGTTTTCCAATATTGAAATGGTTTTGAGATTATATCTTTTTAAAGATAATTTGAAGTGAATATTTAGCAAGTGATTTAATTAATAAAAGATTAATTAAAAGGGCCTAGTGATTGTTTATGGTGCTAAATATTTGTTTGTTTGCTTTGATAGTTAAATAACCGACTATCAAATTTGGCCATTTCGTTCCTCGACTTGATGTGGGAACTATTTATCCGTACACTTAGTATGTTGCCTTCTGTGTAGGCTTGATTATCATTTGTGTTGAGGATGTTGATACGTATAGTGCGGAGTATTACTCCAATCTATCGAGCTTCCTTCTTGGCCCGAAGGATAGCAAGTTGAAAGTTGGAGACGTGATAAGTCTATGAGACTTAGTTTCTGTGTGAGGTTGAGAAACGTTTTTGCGTTGTTGGTGCGAAGAGAGCGGAATCAGATTTATCTGAAAACCACTTCTGACCAACGTATATGCGACGATTGTGCAGGTTGCTTGTGATGATATTGATATTCCGGATTTTCATAGTGGAAGACTGCTTGTTGATCGTTTGGGGTTAAAATCCCAATATACATCCAGTAGCAGTGGTCTCTTCATTATGAAATATCCAATGCGAGGACTATTTGCTACTAATCCTAGGGATTTCCGGACAAGATGTGGTAGGAAAGTACCTTCGGTTTGTCCTGTTCCTGGACAACTTGTACGGATGTTTGTCTGACATTGCATTTCTACAGATTACGAACATTGGTTTTTACAAACGTACATCAGTTGGTGGCGGAGAAGGAAACTTCTCTTAGCTTAACACCCTCCTTGAGACGTATGAGCTTAAGGGTTGTATTTTTGTTGAAGGCAATTAGTAGTCAACGGATATGGCCGTGTGGCATTCAAAGTGATGTGATATGTGATTGTGAAAGGTAATCGTTACCTCTAGCCTCATCAACCGGAAATGACCAAAACAGGGTTAGATGCAGCAGGGCTAAGTGGGTCGCTCCCAAGTAGGATATGATTATCCTCTTCTAGATATATCTTTACACGTTATGACGTCGTGTATCTGATTATTGTGGTTTGTTTGCCAGAGGGCCCTCAGTAAAGGTTGGTAACGACCGGAGGATGACATATTCGGTACCATCTAGTTATAGAGGTGAGCCGGTCTTGTGTTGGTAGAGAAACTTTGTGATGGTTTCTCGGTACATCCCTCTAGAGGTGTATCCTTCGGAAGGTAGACCCTTCACCTGGTCATTTGTATGGAAATCCAAACTCCACTACGTACCTGCCATTTTGATTGTATTACCCAATTGGGCTATATGCTGGAATTTAATCAATGTAACAATTTTGGCTATGATTAATATTATTTGTATATAGTAGACACTACTATAATATCACATGATTTGATATGATATGTTTTAGTTATCGTAAGGTAAAAACATGTCTGTGTTTATGTGTGGACTTGTCTTACGAGATACTTTTGTTTTGATAAAGGAAAAGTTTTGGTAATCTAATAAATTCAGTTGAGTGTGTTTCTCACGCTGGTTTACCAGACTGATCCGGGCGTTCTTCCCTTTCAATGTTCGGGTCAGACCGAGTATATTTACAGGTTTAGATTGGTGTTATTGGAGCTTCAGCAGGAGAGCAGGAGATCTTCATTTTCGTATTGACGTATCTGTTTTGATTATCCGCTGCTTTGTTAGTTATTGTTTATTATCAGCAATTGTGAGGATAGGTTATTATAACTGTCCAGGGTGATAACTATCGATTGATTTGATGACTCTGATTGATGTATGTATATACAGTTTCTGTTTTGTAAAGATCATTGATATGATATTATATGTTTTCCGCTGCGATGTGAGATTCTGTATTGTTCTGTTTGGTTCTATCTTCTCTCTTTCTTCTCTTCTCTTCTTCTCTCTTCTTTTCTTTCTCTTGACTTTCCGTCAATCTGTGCTTTTTGGGTCGGACATGTGTGTATTATTGTCGATTCAAATGGTACGGATTTGCGGTTTGTCACAGCATACATCTCACCGTAAGAACCTTCTATGGTATAAACAATCATGTTGCTACAATATGTGTATCTAAGCGATATTTTCCTATCCTGGCAAAATATCCTAGCATCGCACTTACTTAACTAATCCATCCCAAGAATGATCCCGAATCCCACAAAATCAAACATGAAAACTGCAAACAATAGCATGACCTAACAGGTCAAACTCTAACTGGCCACAACTTAACCCTAGAGTTGCATACCCTCCTATTGGATTCGCAACCCGTAAGGGAGTAACTAAATATATGGGTTCTAGGTTAAGCTTATCTATCAAACATTTAGATATAAAAGAATGCGATGCACCAGTATAAAATAGAACTCTAACAGAAATACCATGAATCTGAAACGTACCTCCCAAAACTACCTTTCCCTTCTCCTGAGCTATTGGCTTTGAAGTAGCAGGCTCCAATGCATACACTTTCCCCTTTCCATCCTTAGCGGGCTCCTTGCACTGTCTCTTATAATGGCCTATCTGGTCACAGTTGTAGCACTTGACATTCTTCCTCCCAGCCACTTCTTTTGCCTTCCCAACACGACACTCATTGGCGAAGTGCCCCTTCTTGTCACACTTGAAACAAACAATCTCATACTTCCATTTCTTAGTTGCTCCACCCTTCTGAGCACCTTTCTTAGGAAAGAACTTCCTCTTCTAACCCTGCCCAACCGGGACTTCTTTAGCCTTACTCTTCTCTAGAGAATCAAGCAACTCGTCATGCCTTAAGGCCATCTCCACTACAAATTCAGAAGGACCTCTAATATGAGGTAATGTAGCCCTGGCTAACTCAGGCTTCAACCCCCTTATAAACTTCTCGTTCCTCTTCATGACTATGTCCACTAAAGCATACCTATATCTGGCCAACTCCTCAAACCTCCTAGCATACTCCAAAAAATACTTCTCTCCCTGCTCTAATTTAGCAAACTTTCTGATCAGAGCTGACTGTACCATTATAGATATGAACCTCTCCTGGAACCTTCCCTTGAAATCTTCCCAGGTCCTAGTCTCCTCATCCACCGCCACAATCACACTATTCCACCAGAACAAAGTAGCTCCCTTAAGTTGCTTAGACGCCAACCTCCTCTTCTGCTTATCATTGAGCCCTAAATCTGCAAAAATCCTTTCGTAGAGCAACAACCAATTTTTTACCTCAATGGCATCCTTCATTCCAATAAACGGCTTCCCTCTAAGCTTACTGTAGTCCCCACTCAACTTAGCATAGTCGTTGACAACTACAGCTCCTGGAACTCCTCCTCCCCTTACTCCAGCAGCAACACATGCCTGCACTATATTCATGAAGAACTGATACATAGCTTCCATTCCAACTTGCGGGACTCCAGCACCCACATTCTCTGCTTGTGCCTGACCTTGACCTCTTCTTACACTAGGCTTGGCATTCCTATCGATGCCTTCCCCTCTTGGGTTAACTCTTCCTCTTCTTCCTTCCATATCATTATTCAAACCTAGTGAGATACAGAAAATAACCTAACAAAGATAAGAGACTAGAGACAAAGCGTATACTTATATATAACAAATACAAGTACGTTACTGTAGCGTTATCCCATACCCCAACCTTACTCTACTTCTTTAAGATTATGTTTTAAAAAGCATTTTTAGTTAAAGTTTTTCATAAACCTACGCTTTGATACCAAATTTTAACATCCCGTATCTGGAGGCCAAAAGCTAAAGCGCTACAGATGTTGCAGTCATCTATAGTATTAACTTCTGGTGACAAAATACGGCAATGCTAATGGTTTTCATAATACCAGAAGTATTTGAATATGAACAAAATAACAGATTTCCAAAAACAACATTTTTCTGATTACATTTCAAACAAATTCATATTCAAATTACATAATCCCGTATCTGTTTCTTCAGATAAAGATCAATTATAATCATTACAAAACTACGCCAAGAGCGACATATGACGATGCCCCCATGGTTGATCAAAGAAATATAGTCATATCTGACTTAATATACACAACGGAAAAATAAATAGAACAATTCGTATTCCTAATTAGCTATCCGTCAGCCACCTGCTTGTCTTCGGAAGCTTTATTCACCAGAATATCAAAACCTGAAAACCTTAACCCTCAGCCTACTCAAATCAATTTTGAGTACCCGAGAGTTTAAGAGGAAACAAAAACTACGAGTCAGACATAAAGCCTAGTGTGAATAATTCTGTTACATCTCGGTTTATGGATATTAAGTGAGACCACACCGCTTAGCGAAATGGGTTTCCCCTCAATAATATCCTCTTTAAAACATATATTTTGCAATCCTTTCCTGCAACCAAACTGGTTAATCAAACTGATTATATCAAAATAGCAATATCCTTTACGCTAATAAATAGACTATCTATCCGTAAAACAAGTAATGTATGAACTATCAACCAACAATATAATAGCAAGGTCCGTTATGCTAACAAAATGGACTTACTGTCCAAAAAACAATAGCAAGGTCCGTTATGCTACAAATGGACTATCTGTCCATACAACTGGGCTGACTGCCCGCAAACTGGACTTACTGTCCGAATCAAAATGGACTAACTATCCAAATCATTTTCTTGCGGTTAACTACCCTTTAAATTTTCCTTGAAAATCTTTTCAAATTGATTTAGTCCTTCAAATCATATATATACAAGGAAAATATATCTTTAGCTTTACTCTAAGCTATTTTGCCATGATATATATACTTTACTCAAAATAATGTTGATAAATTTTAATGAGGATTAACTATCCTTCCAAAATAAGTTAAAGTCCTTTTTATCTTGAAATACTTAGGCTATATTGTCTATTCAATACATTCAAAACCTTTGTTTAAAACCTTTAAACAACCCTTTCGAAACCCTTGAAGGTAACCCCTTCGATACCATTGAAAGTCACCCTTTCGAAACCATTAAAAGCCTTTCCTTTGAAAGCTTCAAAACATTTGACATCCCTCTTTAAAACCTTTAAGTATTGCCTTTCGAAAACATAGGAAAAACCCTTCCTTTCAATCCTTTTAAAACCCTGGGGAACCACCCCTTTCGAAACCATTCATTAAAACCTTTCGAAACAGTCAAAACTCAATCCATTCAAAAGAACTTTGGGTTCAATTAAAAACACGTGGAACCTTTCAAAACCATTCAAAATTTCATTCCTTTGAAATCTTTGAAAATCATCTCGGTCGAAACCATTTGGATTCTTCCTTCAAGTAGAGCAAAAGAATCAGAAACCCATTAAAGTCGAAAGCACTTCCTTTTGAAATCATTCAAATCATCTCTTTCGAAACCAATTTGGGTTATACTTCAATTTAACAAAAGGTCATAAAAACCTTTTAAGTCAAAAGGCACTCTTTCGAAGGCATTTCCTAAGTAAAAAGTGATGGTGTCAAAACCACCCCTTCGAAAGCATTGGAGAAATGGGTATATTTTCTAAAACAAAACAACTCCTTCGAAACCTACTGGATCGAAAGGTAAAAAGGCAGCAGCTAGGTGTTTTGACTTATTCGAAAGCATTCATTTAAAACAAAGATGCAACCCAATTGAAACCATTTGACCTAGTCGAAACCCAACCAATTCGAAAGCATCTTAGTCGAAAGCAAGCAGGCGCATTTTTCTTTAAAATCAAAGCAAAGCTTCAACCCTTTCGGAACCCCATGGTTTCGACCCTATACCTTTCGCCCTCTAATTCATTACGTACTAGTTGCTTGATACCATATGCATTGGTTTCAACTGTGTCGGAGGCGATAGTATGGAGGCAGAACCTAGTGCCGAAGGAGACGAAACATTGAAAAACCTATTTATTTGTACTTTTAAACTATTTCTTTTGTACCTAACCTGCCTTCTTTGTCTAAATCTAATTAGTTTCCATATTAATTTTTTAAAAGTGCTGCCATTTTCCAGAATTAACAAATTCAAATTATTTGCAAAAAGCTCATTCTCTATTTTAAAATATATAAAACATTTAAGTCTCATACATTAAATAATTTTATATAACCATTAAAACACTTAGGAAAAATCTAGAAAATTTTTTGAAAATCACATTATATATGTTTTCTAACATATAAAAATTTCAGACCCAAAAATTTAATTATTTACCCGTAAATAATTTATAACCCAAAATACCATTTTCTTTACTAGAAAATTCATATTAATTCCACGAAAATTCAGAAAAATCTGAAAATTGAAACCTTTCTCCAAAATATTATTTATGATCTTCATAAAAATTTACAAGGCATTTGGATGTCATTTAATAGGGTTTTCATCTTAAAACATACCATAAATTCATTATGAAAAACCATAATTCATCAACAAGTATATATATTCATTCCATCATTCAAAAACATGAAAAATCATTGCAAAATATTTGGAATTCATCTTAAAACCAAAAACACAATCAAAAATGAGATGTAAACATTATTCACCTTAGCCTTTGTGATTAAAGAGATTGAGATATGAATAGATTTGATTTGCTTAAGCTTCTTCCTAGCTTATCTTCTTTCTTTTCCCCTTTTCCTTATTAATGGTGGTCGGCCTTGAGTTTTAAATATTTTGAAATGAAATGAACGTGTGAATTATACACGGCTATGGGATAAAGATATAGGAATGGCCTCTTTCCCATTTTACCCCTCTTTAATTCATTATTAAATGGCACGGCTACCCCTTTAATAAAATCAAATATCAATTCCCTAATCAACACATTATTTTATTTAATTTATCTAATTAAATATCCTAAATAATGTTATCAGAAATATCGGGTGTTACATTTCCCCTGGTGTCTTCCCATGCATTGTGGAGCTTAAACTGACCATTTGTTGTACTTTTCCAAGCCCATGAGTCTTCTGTCTAATCCCTACATATAGGGATTTCTTATATTTCTTGCTTGAAATTCCTTGTAATAATATGCTTGTCACTATCCCATTCTGTATCATTAATAATACTTGCCACTTTGAATGTTGGGGTACCATAAAAAGAGAACTCATTCCCATCCCAATATGTCTACGAAGCTTTTATTTTTGAGCCATGAGTCTTTCCGGAGATCGGTGCTTTCACCATTAGCAATGTGTCTTTCAATTAAGGGTTTCAGATCATCCCTAAGTTTCAAAATTATCTTCCAAGTTACGAAAGCATTATTATCTATTTTAATAGTCCAAAAGTTGTCTTTTAGATATCTAGCTCTCATCCACCTTGCCCACAGATTATTTGAGACCAGTGTTTTCCAAGCCAATTTAATTCCATAAACTTTTTTCAGTTTGAATAAATTTTTGAGGCCCACTCCTCCTTCTTTTTAGGTTTGCACAAGTCTCTATAGCTGACTTTATGTGATCTTCCCCTCCAAATGAAATTTGCACAAACTGCATTTATTTTTGCAATAGAGTAGTCTGGAATTTGAAATGTTTGCAGCCAAAGTCTGACCTTTAAAGTAACAACTGTGTGAACTAATTCAACCCTTCCGGCAAATGGCAAAAATTTCAATCTCAATCCCTGTAGTTTCTCTCTTATATTATCCACCAGTTTCCCACATTCAACATCTGTAATTGTATTGTTTGATAAAGGAACACCCAAATATTTGACAGGGAGAGAACCCTCTGCAACACCAATTCTTCTTAGCGGATTTTGTTTATCTTTACAGAACTTGTTGAAATAACATTTAGTTTTAAACTCATATATGTGTGTGTATGTGTGTGTATGCGCATATTTGTTTATAATGGTTTTAAAAAATAGTTTTGAAAATCTCCATTCTCAAATTATATTTCCAAACTGAATTGATATCGAATATAATTTTAAACAAGTGTTTTGCATTATTGATTATTATATACAGTATAATGTTTTCAAAATAGTAATTCTCTTTTCCAAACAAATATTTGAAAAGGATTTCTAAAATCTAGTTTCAACAATAAAACTTTTATTTCATTCGAATGATCAATCTAATTAAACAGATTAGTAAAACAAGGGGTATGGAACGCTTGCGGTTATTTTTCCAATTAATTACTGGACTCACCCGAATGAATATTTTTAATTGCTATTTATTTACATTTCATTTATTGTAGTGGAGTTTACCATCTATAGTAAATACTCGAGTTTCGCCAAGTGGTGTGGAAAAACATAGGAAAAATTTGTTTAATTACTAACTGAGAATAAATGGAACTTTTGGGGAGGCAGTCCTTTGGGGTCATGAAGCTTAGCCTTCGGGCTCGTCTTTGGGAAGGCGACCTTTCATGGTTGTCAGACGTAGTCTTTGCACTCATCTTAGGGAAAGGCGATCCTTTTTGGTTGTCATGTGTAGCTTTTCTAGCTTGCCTTTGGGGAGGCGATCTTTACGGTCGTCAGATGTTGCCTTGTGCTCGTCTTTGGGGATATATCGATCGTTAAGTGCAGCCTTATGCTTGCCTTTTTGTGTGGCTCCATTTTGTTATCGATTTCAAACATTGAGTTTGAATTGCATATTTGGGATTTCACCGTATTTTTTCTCTCGCCTATGATAGGCAATTTTCGAGTATTTTAGTTTGGTGATTTTGATTTAAGGATGCTATTCGTACCTATTATGGGATTTAAATAATTTTGGTTTGGGGATCTCGATTTATGGATGCTATTCATCCCTATTATGGGATTTAAATGATTTAGGTTTGGGGATTTTGATTTGAGGATGTGATCCATTCCTTCTATGAAGTTTTATTAATTTGGATTTGGTACTTCCAATTTGAGAATCCTATTCATTTTATGAGAATTTATTGATTTATGGAACCAATTTAATGGTTATCAAAGTGTGTTATATGAATCTAATGCATATATGTCATTTTCCTATGTTAAACTATATGTATCTTATACTATACCATTTAACTGTTTAGAACAAGCACGACTGACTCATTTATGATTTGATAATAATACTCGGGTCAGACCGAGTAGTTTCAAATACATGTTGATCTTAGAGCCATCTTAGCCTGAAGTCCATAATTCATGCTTATACCTATTCTTTTGTTGTATCATTTTGTTAGACCTTGGCTATGTGTTTTATATGCATATATTGGGATTGAGATCTTGTTTATGTATATTCATTTTTGGGAGTTCCATTGTATATGTTATCTTGTATCTGTATCTATATCTTTTGTAGACATCTCCTTATATATATATTGTTATGGGCATTTTCGCCCACGCATAGTGAATATGAAAAGATCAAGGAAAAATTGGCAAGGTCTTGAAATAGGCTCAAAGCTGCTTATAAATGTTTGCGAGGTCAAGACGTAAGCACAGGTTCGAACCGCGTCTCAATCCGAATAACGGTTTGAAGGATATAATCATTTTAAGATTTATCTAATACGGTCCGACGATAAAGCCTCCAAGACCGCCTTCTGCCAAGGTCCGGCACCGCCCACATCAGCAAGGAATCTACCCTCCAAAATTAGACCAACATCAGCCTAGTTAAGCCCTGTCTAACAGAGCCGGACCCGCTAGATCTCGCCCAATAAGGCCGGACCCGCAAGTGTCTGGCCCCGCAAAACCTAACAGCCCAGGCCGGACCCGCATGGGTCCGGCCCAGATGAGTCCGGCCTAGCATGGCCGGACCCAGCATAGTCCAGCCCATCCACACAGGTCCAACCCCGAGACCAGACCCAGCACAGTCCGGTAGAGTAGGGCCGGACCAGCACAGTCCGGCCCAACTGGGCCGGACAGGCACAGTTCGGCCCAGCAGGGCGGGACCCGTACAGGTCCGGCCCGATTGGGCCGGACGTTCTGGTCCGGCCTACGAGGGCCGGACCCGGCCGGACCCGCCCGGTCCGGCCCTCTGGGACCGTATACCTAGTCCGGTCCTAGGCCAGACCAGATTCCTGGTCCGGCCCTACCGGACCACCTGGTCCGGCACTATGCCGGACCAGCATGGTTCGACCCTACCGGATCACATTCCTGGTCCGGCCCTGCCGGACCAGCCTGGGCCGGCCCTGCCGGACTAGGGACCACCTGGTCCGGCTGAGTCGGACCCACCTATTCGGGCCCACACCCTATTGGTCTGCCCTTTCGGGGCTGGACTCATCCGACCCGGACCCATCTGGTCCGGGCCTGCACCCTCTTGGTCTGCTCTTTCGGGGCTGGACTTACCGGACCTTTTCCGGTCTAGTCCTTCTAGGGCTGGATCTACCTTTTTTATACTCATAGGAATGAACTATCTTCTTGGGTGTTCAAGATTTAAAAGTCAGGAAGGGCGATTGAAGGAAGATACTAGAATAGTATTCAATAAGAATTCAAGAGTGGTAGAACAACAGCACAACCACATTCCAAGGGAAGGAAGGTTGAACCAAAGCCTAGAAGCCGTGTGCTCAGCTGTCTCTCTCCTCAACCTCACTCTATAAATACGAAGCATATGGCATCATAAAGGGGGGATGGAAGAAGAATAGTGAAACCTACATCAACAATGGCAGACAACCGTGGGAGATAAAATCCTTAGTCCTAATAGCAAGTTTATTCATATTCAAAGCTTGTACTTGTAATCAGATATGAAAGAGATAATAAAAGTCCAGCAGTGGACGTAGGCACATTCAGGCCGAACCACTATAAATTCTGTGTATTTTTATATTTCAGTCCTTTATTTATATTTTATTGCAAACCATTAATTTTCTATCTCAATCATCCGCAACTAAAGTCTATCAAACAGTAGCTCTCTACTACAAATAGTATTCACTGCTCTACTACAATATCTTCGAGGTGTTTGCCCATTTTTTGTGCAAACATATATATACATATATATTTATGTTTAATCTTTTCAGTTGTATAATATGTATTTCTCTACTGTGTACTATGAGATTTTGTGTACTGGGATATTATATGTTACTTTGATTAATTAATATAAGCCACTGTAGATTTTGTTTTAAGCATGGATGAGATACGTCAAATCCACACTAAAAAAATCTAAAACATATTTCAACGTATCGATACTCACTTAAAGCAAAGCTTATAGATGGTCACTCCTAACCAACCTTATTCTCTGCAGTATTAGACAATATTACATAGTAATGTCCTTTGTTAGTGTTGGTCTCGATGTGGGGCATTACTTGAATTAAATCAGACCCGTGCAACACGATCTAGGTTTATTGTCACCTTCAGAGATAGGCAGGTCGAACTCCCCATGACCCAGGTCGACCATCTTTGGTCGGTCGTGCATGTACCATAGTCGACCTGACTATTTATTTTTGAGCGCTTTGATTTCGTTTGATTTCTAGTTGATTTTTTCCTTCATTATTTGCTTAACGTTAATTACTATTATCTTCTACCTCAATTAACCTTTCTTAACTGTTAAGCAACCATTAAGTTTAGCGGCGTTAACCCATCATTAATTAATTTCAAATTATTTCCTTAATAACATATATAATTATTTCACTATGAAAATTCGAATGCTAATAACTTTTTGTTTGAACTCTCTATACATGGAAATTGATCGGAAAATCGCCACGAATGCAATGGTGTAAGTTTCCAAGCCAAATTCCAACATTTGTAAAAATTCCGTTTCTACTATTAATTATTTATTAATTAATTCCTTTTAACTAATTGCCATAAAAATGCGGGGTATTACATTCTCCCTCATTAAAAGAATTTCTTCCCCAAAATTCCGCAAGGGCTCAATCATGTAAACCATCGAACATCCATTCTACACTAACAATCAACTAATGTATAATCAATTTTGCAACAATTCGTGTACATGTGCACAATGCATCACAATACATATGATATGCATGAACAATAATTTCTAATTTGTGCCTCCTATATAAATGATTTCATTTTAAATTAATTTCGAAAATATGATGCTAGCATCCAAATATAATGGCAGTTCTACATGAATGCAACTTTTTTTGAAAAATAAAAACGATTTTTCATCCAAATTTTCCCATACTCCTATAGACAGAAGCGTCATTCAACCAATTTTTCATTCAATCCTTACCATCCAAATTCCTAGCACACCATTTCTAACATCCAAATTTAGAAAAATTTTCTAAACCTATCTTCTTATGCTTGGAAAGTGTCAAGATGGAAAATTCCATATTTCCACCATTCTCTTACGAAAACGTTTTCCACTACACCATGAGATCTACTCCTTTTCCCCCAATCATTTTTCATACTGTTTGCGACAAAATTGGTCACAAACCCCAGATGTAGTGAAAGCACCAGCGTTTACACATAAATCCTCAATATCTTAACATGGATCTCAGATCTAGATAACGTAGAGAATAAAAATGAAGAAATAGCAAAATTAAAATGAGTAAGAAAGCAAAGAACACAAGGTTTATAGTGGTTCGGCTATCTCCAGCCTACGTCCACTTTGAATCAATCATTTTATTCCTTTTGTATTGAGATTATAATTACAAGCCTTTGAACATCAATGAACAAAATAGCAGAGTTTCGACGTAAAGAGTAGAAGAAGATCCCCCTTTTAGTTGCCATAAGACCGCTATTTATAGGTGTAGATCCGAAAATATCCGCCCCAAAACCTAGAATACCTTTTCTCATGCGCTGGTGGGCCCACTAGATCGATCCAGAGTGATTTGGGATCGATCCAAGTATAATTCATATCGATCCAAATTGGCTCCAATTGAGTTGACTTCGATCATGGACGTTCTCGAGTGAATAAGAAAGCTCTTGTGAAAATTTCATAGCATTTGGACTTGTAGAATGAGAGTTATGATCGATCCAAGTTTGCATTTAGGAGTAGGCTGGAACTTTCATATCCACCGTATAGTGTGTATCCATCGCCTTCGCCTCCATCAATTCGTATCCATCACCATGCTGTTCATATCCATCATATTCCATTACCTCATGTCCATCATTTCGTATCCATGCCTCTGTTCGTATCGATCCCCGAATGCCTGCCTTTCGTATCCATCACATGTGCCTTCGTCCGTATCGATCCCAAGTGCGTCCTTCGTATCGATCACTTATGGATCGATACGAAACACTCCCTGTCGCCTTGCTCATATCAATCACCGAGCGCCCAAAAGCACATGCCTTCATATTCATCTGACCCACTTCCATGCATACCCTTCGTATCGATCAATATTGATCGATACGAAATCCATCGGTCCAAAGACCGATCGATCCAAACTAACTGCCACCATGATCGATGCGAAGATATCGATCCCAAGACCATTTTTCACCAACATTGATCTATCCATAACTCAAGTATACGAACTTCGATTGACCCAAATTTGAAATGTAGCCTCTCCAAGCCTTGTTCATCTTTCCCTATTGATCCCGCCTTGATTGGAGCCCAGTCAAATTTTTACCGTATCGATCATAGCCTTGTTTTCCTATCGATCTCTAATCCCCATATCCATCCGTTTTAGCCAATTTTGTTGATATCCCGACCTTGACCAAAAGACGGGGTAACATTTGCCACCCAAAACATGCCTTTCGATAGGAAGGCGTGTTTTGAATAGCTTCAAGTCCAACATCCAAAGTCCATATTCCATCCATAGCCATATCATCCGATCTATAATCCAATCCATTACCAAGCCATCCTATCCAAGTTCCATAACCATATCCTTATCCAAATCCGCGACTGCTCCGAGTCGATGTTCGATTCCAAATCCAGTAACCAAATCCTTAGCCAATTCCATAGCCATCCTAACCCATCAACCGAGTTTTAATCCATCCATATCCAATAATGAATAACCAAATCCATGACCTCTCCGGGTTGATATCCAAATTCCGGGAACGATCCAAGCCCTTAGCCAAATCCTTAGCTGTTCGTAGCCAATATCCAAATCCATAACCTCTCCGGGTTCTTACCAAGCATAATCTGCACTCGACGACCTATGTTAAGCAGCGCCATGGTGTTCCTGGCTCAGTATCCCTGAACGCTGAGTGATGCCGTGGCTTAAGTCCTAAGCCAAATCCTGGTCGCTTCGGACACTTGCCGAGCATAGTCCATACTCGATGACCTATAATAATAAATAATGGATAATATGGGGCCTAAGTCCTAGGCTAAATCCTGGTCTCTCCGGATCCTTGCCGTGCATAGTCCATACTCGATGACCTTTTACCAAAAACCAGACAAAAGTCCAATCAAAATCCAATGCGAAAACAAGAAAATCCAGAAATCCATATAAAAAATCCAAATCAACGTCCAAACCAAAAGACAAGTGTCCAAGCCAAAATCCAAACCAGAAAACAAACAAAACCAGGAGTTCAAACCAAACTCCAAAACTGAATAACAAAAAAGCAGGTGTTCAAATTAGAAAGAAAAGCAAATTTCACAAACTTGGGTATCGTGGTTTGTCATCATCCTAGAGCATGCCTAGGGGCTATCTTCGTCCCCATACATGAGTAAGCGACTTAGCCGTCCGCCCAAAGTCTGCTACTTATTACATACCATCTTGATTAGTCGATAACCAATCGACCACCATTCCCCAGCCTTGCACCGTCGTTGTCTGAGGTAGACGGTGGCTGCTCCTGTTCCACTGCCGCATTCCGGGTCCCGACATACTGCCGCAACTGACCATTCCTTATATGCTCCTCGACTATATCTTTTAGATGCCTACAGCTGTTGGTATCATGCCCATCCAGGTCATGAAAGAGACAGTGCCTTCCTGATGCCCTCTCACATTTCGATGGTTCTCTCCTTGCCGTCCTTCGGTAGGGCAAGTGATCCCTAGTTTCCATGTATATCCGCTCTAACGTTTCATCCAATCCTGTGTAAGTGGAGAATTTTGGTTCTCCCTGATGTTTCCTTGCCCTGCCAGAGTTGTCATCCAACTTCCTCTTTCCTTTATCCTTATCTTTACTCGAGCTTTCCCTAGATGGTCCTCCATCCTTAACCACATTTACTTCCTTTAGCTTCAAATCAAGACTTGCGTCCTCCTATCAAAGAAATCTTTCAGCCTCACGAAAGAATTCCCAAGATCCATTGGTGGATCCCGTATCAATGATACTTTGAAATCCGATTTTTCCTTGACCCCTGACACTGCCGCCATTAAAACCATCAATGGATCTGGCCGATCCACCGAAGCAACCACTGCATTGAACCGAGTCAAGAAAGCCTTGAGCCATTCTCCTATCCTCTGTTTTACCGATGTCAGTGTCATCACATTTTTTGACCTCTTGATATGAACCCGAAACTTCTTCAAAAACCTGTCCACCAATTCTGTCCATGTCCTAATAGATCCATCTTCCAACTGCCTGAACCACATAGCAGCTATATCCGTCAAGTAAAGAGGGAAACACCGGGCCATAACTTCCTCCGATGCCCCCAACATTTCCATGTGTCTCGTGTACCTCATCAAATGATTGGTAGGATCATCCCTGCCATTGTACACCTCCAGAGTAGGTAGCTTGAACTCTGGTGGATTCCTAGCCATTCTAATATCATGGGTAAACAGACTCATGTTTACTCCTCCCAGATCTCCGTTTGCTAAACCTCCATGCATAGTTCACCTGATAATCACAGCTAATTCGGTGTTGTCCACCAAGGGTTGTGACGCAGCGGATTAATCAAAACAATGTAGATCTGTGAAAGTAGCAGTCGATGGATTGATGAATGCTGAATTGCCCGAATTCGTTGATCCGAAGATACCGAACTCTAGCTATCTCGAACTCGTTGATCGCGCACGATACCGGGTTCAAAGATCTTCAATTCTTCAAGCGTTGATCAAGCGCACTTGATTCCGCGAATCGGCTTCTACAATCGTTGAATCGAGCGCACTCGATTAACCGAAAGAGGAGATAGGAGATTACACTCAACTACCAATTTGGAATGAAAGCACAAAGCAATCAAAAGAGAATTTTATTCAATATTCAACAACCTTTTACAAATGAGAGTCTCGGCCTATTTGTAGGCATTTTACAATTCACACAAAAAAACAACAAAAATATTACAAGTACTAAGTCGGTTCCGAGTTACAGCTTACGACCTACGACTTAACAAAGACTCCGACTCAACAGTTACAATTTTACAAGCCTTCAGCGACTTAACAAACACAGACAAAAACATCAAAGAAAATACAAGTACTTAGGTCGGCAACGACCTACGACCTAACACGGGGACGACTTAAGACAGACAGCTACAACACTTGTCTTCAGCGACTTAAACCATGCGGCGACTTAAAGAAACCAGTGGTGGAGAATAACTCGCAGCAGAATCAACGCACCAAGCTTCGCGCGACTTAAGAATAAGCGGCATCAACGACTTAAGAAATCAACAGCTGAGATTAAGTCGGCAGAGAAGATCCACGCCTCCAGTCTTCTCCGATCTATCCATTGACTCGTTAGGTCGTTCACGACCTAACACTTCATCAAATTGTTCTGCCTCTTCACCGCGTAGCTCCATAGGTCGTTCAGACGACTTAGCACCTTCGTTAGGTCGCGTACTCGAGTTAACTCGCTGCCGAGTTATACTAGGTCGCTGGGACGACTTAGCGCCTTCGTTAGGTCGCGAACTCGAGTTAACTCGCTGCCGAGTTATACTAGGTCGCTGGGACGTCTTAGCGCCTTCGTTAGGTCGCGAACTCGAGTTAACTCGCTGCCGAGTTATACTAGGTCGCTGGGACGACTTATAGGCTCCGTTAACTCGTATACGACTCATCAACCCCGAACGACTCATCACTGTACGACTCATCACTGCATCCTTAAGTCGTGTACGACTTATATCTTGACTGTTAGCTTTAGCTTGTGAACGACTTAGGCTTTTAAGTCGTAGTCCTTTTTCACCTGACCCCTTAAGTTGTAGACCTGCTTCTTTAAGTCGGTTACGACTTATACCTTGGACAAATGAAGGTGGCGCTGCATCATCCTCCCCAGGTTGAGAGAAATTCGACCTCGAATTTGTAAGTTCTTCTCCATCAGCTAGTTCATTCCCGTGATATGGTACAAGATGTTTAACATTGAACACGTCCGACGTATACACATCATCTGGCAGTTTCAGTTTATAAGCATTTTCATTGATTCGTTTCATCACTTCCACCGGACCAATTTTTCGTGCTTTCAATTTATTGTAAGCGCCTACTGGAAAACGATCTTTCGTTAAAACTGCATAAACCAAATCACCTTCATAAAATTCAACACTTCGTCGTTTCAAATTTGCAGATCGTTTATATTTCTCATTTGCTTTCTCCAATCGTTCCTGAACGATTTGATGACATTCTGCTAACCCTTCAACAAAATCAGCAGCTTTCTTAACGGTCTTCTTTGATTGAGGCACTACCGTTAGATCCAACGGTCCCTTCGGCAAACTCGAATATACTATCTGAAATGGACTGAACCCAGTACTTCGATTCATAGCATGATTATGAGCAAATTCTGCCTGGCATAACTTCACGTCCCAACTCTTCAGATTATCTTGCACAAGACATCTCAACAAGTTCCCCAATGATCTGTTAACCACCTCAGTCTGTCCATCTGTTTGCGGATGATAAGCACTACTAAATTTCAGCTTCGTTCCCACCATTTTCCACAAACTTAGCCAAAAATGACTCAGAAAACGAGTATCCCTGTCCGACACAATCGATTCTGGTAATCCATGAAGTCGATAGATCTCTCTGAAAAATAACTGAGCAACATGAACAGCATCCGCCGTCTTCTTACAAGCAATAAAATGTACCATTTTCGAAAATCTGTCAACCACCACATAAATGGAATCATTACCACGCTGCATTCTCGGCAAACCCAACACAAAGTCCATACTGATATCCACCCATGGTTTTACAGGTACAGGTAACGGCATATATAAACCAGCATTAGTCGCAGTTCCTTTCGAAAGTTGACAAATATGACAACGCTCCACAAACCTCTCTACTTCTTTCCTCATCGATGGCCAAAAGTAGGACTGTGAAATCAACTGTAACGTACGGTCTCTCCCAACATGTCCCTCTTCGTGTAACTCTTTGATAATCTTCATCCTCAGACTACCCTCCGGTATGCACAATCGATTTCCTTTGAACAGAAAACCATCTACTATCACGTAATCATCCGTCTCTCCCTCCTTGACCTTTTCAACAAATTTTGCAAAGTAAGGATCATCAGTGAATAACTCTGGCAATATTTCAAACCCCGTCACTTCAACCTTCAGCGTAGTCAACAAATGACTCCTCCTACTCAAAGCATCAGCCACACGATTTGTCACCCCTGACTTGTGTTTCACAACAAAAGTAAACTGTTCCAGATATGCAATCCACGATGCATGTCTCGCTGAAATCTTGTCTTGCCCTTGCAAATGCTTCAATGCTTCATGATCGGTGTAAAGAACAAACTCTTTCTGAAATAGATAGTGTCTCCAGTGTTTGATAGATTGTACAACAGCATAAAACTCCACATCATATGTACTGTATCGCATCTTCGCTCCTGACAACTTCTCACTGAAATATGCAATAGGACGCCCTTTCTGACTCAACACCCCTCCAATCCCAACCTTGGATGCATCAGTATGTAGTTCAAACACCAACTGAAAATCAGGTAGCACTAGAATTGGTGCAGAGGTCAAAAGATCTTTGATTCGTTCAAAAGCAACCCCGGCTTCCTCCGTCCATGCAAACTGTTTACCTTTCATGCAATCTGTAACAGGCGCCATCACACTACTAAAGTGTGGAATAAACCTTCGATAAAATGAAGCCAACCCATGAAAACTACGAACTTCCGTTATCGTCTTGGGCTGCGGCCAATTTCTGATCGCCTCAACTTTACTTTGGTCGACCTGTATTCCTTTCTCTGAAACAACATACCCCAGAAATAAAACACTGTGCGTCATGAACACGCATTTCTTTGTTGCAACATAGAATTGTTCTTGTCGTAATACCATCAGCACCTCTCTAAGATGATTCAAATGTTCCTCGGGACTCCCACTGTAAATCAAAATATCATCGAAATACACCACCACAAATTTCCCAATGAACGGTCGAAAAATCTGATTCATCACCCTCATGAAAGTACTTGGTGCATTTGATAAGCCAAACGGCATGACCAACCATTCGTATAGACCCTCCATGGTTTTAAAAGCAGTCTTCCACTCATCCCCGGTCTAATGCGAATCTGATGATAACCGCTCTTCAAGTCAATCTTCGAAAAGATAGTAGCTCCGCTTATTTGGTCTAACAAGTCATCCAACCTCGGCATTGGAAATCTATATCTCACAGTAATCTTATTCAATGCTCGGCTGTCTGTGCACATCCTCCACGTTCCATCCCTTTTGGGTACCAATAAAGCTGGTACAGCACAAGGACTTAAACTCTCCTGCACACACCCCTGTTCAAGCAATTCCTCTACCTGCCTACGCAACTCTTCATGTTCCTTTGGACTCATTCGATAATGCGGTCTGTGTGGCAATACAGCACCTGGAACAAGATCTATCTGATGTTGTATGTCCCTCAACGGTGGCAACTCCGTTGGTAATTCCTCTGGAAATATATCGTCAAATTCTTTCAAAACTGGTTTAACTTCTTCAGGAATTTCAACTTCTTCACTGCTCTCACGCCCAATCAACAAGAATACTTCCGGCTCTTCTTCAACTTCTTTAACAAACTCCTTTAAAGTCAATAAAGTTTTCAGCTCTTCAATTTCTTCTGACTTACTTTCTTCTTGTGATCTCTTCTTCGGAACTAAAATAATCTTCGTGCCTTTAAACATAAAACTGTAGCTATTGGTCCGACCGTCATGTAGTACTGCTCGATCATATTGCCATGGTCTTCCCAATAATAAGTGGCAAACATCCATCTCTACTACATCACACCATATTTCATCTTTGTATTTCTTCCCAATAGAGAATGGTACACGAACTCGTCTATCCACTTTCACTTCTCCTCCTTTTCTCAACCATGCTAACTTGTATGGACTCGGATGTTTCTCTGTCTTCAATTTCAACTTTGTCACAGCCTCGGTCGAAATAATATTATCACAGCTTCCTGCGTCAATTACAAACTTACACACCTTCCCCAGAATAGTACATGTTGACTGAAAGATATTACTCCTCAACCAACTAGCTTCTTCCTGCTTCGGTGTTAAACACGATCTCCTCAGCATTAGATTACAACCTTCGTCTCCTGACGCAATATCCTGCTCATCCTCCTCAGTTGGATTAGAACAATCTCCATCAACATCCTCATCGTCAACTTCTGCAATCATGGTTCTCTTCTTTGGCTTTGGACACTCACTGCTTTTATGACCCAATTCTTGACAATTGTAACATTTAAACCCATTGTTAGCTTTCGCCTTCTCAACCTCCTTTACCACTGGTCTACTGATAGGTTTAGAAATGTTAGAACCCCCACTAACACCCTTCATTTGATTGCTGGAATTAGTAAACACACCACCTCCTCGTCTACCCTGCTTCTCCCAAGCCAACGCTTTCTGATGTGCTTCCGCTACAGATCTTGGATCGAACATATTCACCATATCCTGGATCTGCATTCTCAATCCCCCAATGAATCTAGATGTCAGCTGCTCTTCCGTTTCCATGATGTCATTCCTCGCAATAAGTTGATAGAATTCATCAGCATAGTCATTCACAGTTTTCGTCCCTTGTCTCAAGTTTTGCAAACGTTGATACATCAAAGATTGATAATTGTAAGGTAAGAACGTTGCTTTCATCAATTTCTTCATCTTCTCCCAAGATTCAACTTTTGACTTTCCCATTCGTTCACGTGTAAGCTTGGTCTGCTGCCACCATGCCAAAGCTCTACCCCTTAGCCTTGTAGCAACCAACTTCACTCTACGATGTCCTGGAACTTCTTTGAAGTCAAAAATCTCCTCAACATTAGCCACCCAATCTAGAAACTCCTCTGCTTGCATACCACCCTTGAATTCAGGAATTTCTGTCTTCATCCCCGATTCCCATTTGTGATCATACTCAGAATAGTTTCTTCCTTGACCCCTTCCTTGAACACTACCACCATCATACTCCTCTTCAAAATCAGATGCATAACGATGTCGATTCTGACCACCAACATCTCTACTACCATTACGTCTTCCACCATCATCCCTTCTATCAACATTTCTCCGTTCACGATCATCCACGTTCCTCCCACGCCCTTGATCATTTTCAATACTTCGGTCTCGATTGGAATGTGGCGAGACTCTACTACCTCCATGATTAGATTCTGGTGAAACCCTTCTCCGATTTTGATTCATCTCCGTCATAAGCCTCTCTAACCGGCCAATTCCTTCATTAAGCTTCTCACTAAAATTCTCATTGATTCTTTGCTCCATCTCATCAGGTTCTTCTCTTCGATACAAAGCTTCTACGTTTTGGTGGCGATTAGCTCTTCTTGGCGGCATACTCGAAAACTTCACAAATTCTTCAATACTTCAAATTCAAACACTTTTTGGATTTTGATCCAAAATGAAACGGATCGAAAACTTCCACTTTGTAGCAAATCGCGATGAACACGATGGACAAAGTTTCGGCCTCCAAATCAAATCCGATCAAACAACTTTGGACAATGATGAACTCTTCTCTTGCTCACGGCTCAACTTCACACTTCTCGGCCAAACAACTTCAACTTCTAAATGAATAGGCTCCAAGACTCGATCCAGCTATGATTGGCTAGAACAAGCTCTGATACCAAAACTGACGCAGCGGATTAATCAAAACAATGTAGATCTGTGAAAGTAGCAGTCGATGGATTGATGAATGCTGAATTGCCCGAATTCGTTGATCCGAAGATACCGAACTCTAGCTATCTCGAACTCGTTGATCGCGCACGATACCGGGTTCAAAGATCTTCAATTCTTCAAGCGTTGATCAAGCGCACTTGATTCCGCGAATCGGCTTCTACAGTCGTTGAATCGAGCGCACTCGATTAACCGAAAGAGGAGATAGGAGATTACACTCAACTACCAATTTGGAATGAAAGCACAAAGCAATCAAAAGAGAATTTTATTCAATATTCAACAACCTTTTACAAATGAGAGTCTCGGCCTATTTATAGGCATTTTACAATTCACACAAAAAAACAACAAAAATATTACAAGTACTAAGTCGGTTCCGAGTTACAGCTTACGACCTACAACTTAACAAAGACTCCGACTCAACAGTTACAATTTTACAAGCCTTCAGCGACTTAACAAACACAGACAAAAACATCAAAGAAAATACAAGTACTTAGGTCGGCAACGACCTACGACCTAACACGGGGACGACTTAAGACAGACAGCTACAACACTTGTCTTCAGCGACTTAAACCATGCGGCGACTTAAAGAAACCAGTGGTGGAGATTAACTCGCAGCAGAATCAACGCACCAGGCTTCGCGCGACTTAAGAATAAGCGGCATCAACGACTTAAGAAATCAACAGCTGAGATTAAGTCGGCAGAGAAGATCCACGCCTCCAGTCTTCTCCGATCTATCCATTGACTCGTTAGGTCGTTCACGACCTAACACTTCATCAAATTGTTCTGCCTCTTCACCGCGTAGCTCCATAGGTCGTTCAGACGACTTAGCACCTTCGTTAGGTCGCGTACTCGAGTTAACTCGCTGCCGAGTTATACTAGGTCGCTGGGACGACTTAGCGCCTTCGTTAGGTCGCGAACTCGAGTTAACTCGCTGCCGAGTTATACTAGGTCGCTGGGACGTCTTAGCGCCTTCATTAGGTCGCGAACTCGAGTTAACTCGCTGCCGAGTTATACTAGGTCGCTGGGACGACTTATAGGCTCCGTTAACTCGTATACGACTCATCAACCCCGAACGACTCATCACTGTACGACTCATCACTGCATCCTTAAGTCGTGTACGACTTATATCTTGACTGTTAGCTTTAGCTTGTGAACGACTTAGGCTTTTAAGTCGTAGTCCTTTTTCACCTGACCCCTTAAGTTGTAGACCTGCTTCTTTAAGTCGGTTACGACTTATACCTTGGACAAATGAAGGTGGCGCTGCATCAGGTTGCCCCCTAAGTCCGGGAGGGAATTCTAGTACATACACTTCATCACATACTCTTGTGCTCCTCCCAGCATCCTGTTGTGTGGTGTCACCTGGATTCACTCCATGAATTGGTCTATCATTGCATGGTGGTGTGCCCCCGAGTCTGGATCCATCCAAATTGGTAACTGTGTGCTGATTAGGGGTTGCGCCTTGTTGAATTGCTCCATCTGATTGCCTGTTGAGTCCTTCTGTTCCAGCTCCGTGGATCTGAACTCCAGCAACTCCAGCTGTTCCTGCCCGTCCAAACTGTTTGAGAAGGTTCTGCATCATTTCCTCCTGCCTTTTCGACAATTCTTCCTGTATAGCTCCTATCATCATCTCAATCTCATCTCTGGTGATGAAAACTGAGGCTTGATTTGCTCCTGAGGAGGCCGCCTGACTCCTTCATGCTAACTCCTTTCCGCCCTTTATCTTCTTGTTGATTGCTTTGTCATGGTTCCTTTTAGATCTGATCCTTTAGCTTTCCAAATCCGAACTCCAAATCTGGTATAGCGGGTGCTAGTCTTTCTCAGTGAAAGCATCAAAGTGTTTGCATCAAAATTGGTCACAAACCCCAGATGTAGTGAAAGCACCAGTGTTTACACACAAATCCTCAATATCTTAACACAGATCTCAAATCTAGATAATGTAGAGAATAAGAATGAAGAAATAGCAAAATTAAAATGATTAAAAAAGCAAAGAACACAAGGTTTATAGTGGTTCGGTAATATCTGGCCTACGTCCACTTTGAATCAGTCCTTTTATTCCTTTTGTATTGAGATTACAATTACAAGCCTTTGAACATCAATGAACAAAATAGCAGAGTTTCGGCATAAAGAGCAGAAGAAGATCCCTCTTTTAGTTGCCATAGGACCACTATTTATAAGTGTAGATCCGAAAATATCCGCCCCAAAACCTAGAATACCTTTTCTCATGCGCTGGTGGGCCCACTATATCGATCTAGAGTGATTTGGGATCGATCCAAGTATAATTCATATCGATCCAAATTGGCTCCAATTGAGTTGACTTCGATCATGGACGTTCTCGAGTGAATATGAAAGCTCCTGTGAAAATTTCATAGCATTTGGACTTGTAGAATGAGAGTTATGATCGATCCAAGTTTGCATTTGCGAGTAGGCTGGAACCTTCGTATCCATCGAATAGTGCATATCTATCGCCTTCGCCTCCATCAATTCGTATCCATCACCATGCTGTTCATATCCATCATATTCCATTGCCTCATGTCCATCATTTCGTATCCATGCCTCTATTCGTATCGATCCCTGAATGCCTGCCTTTCGTATCCATCACCTGTGCATTCGTCTGTATCGATCCCAAGTGCGTCCTTCGTATCGAGCACTTATGGATCGATACGAAACACTCCCTGTCGCCTTGCTCGTATCGATCACTTAGCGCCCAAAAGCACATGCCTTCATATCCATTTGACCCACTTCCATGCATACCCTTCGTATCAATCAATATTGATCGATACGAAATCCATCGGTCCGAAGACCGATCGATCCAAACTAACCGCCACCATGATCGATACGAAGATATCGATCCCAAGACCATTTTTCACCAACATTGATCTATCCATAACTTAAGTATACGAACTCCGATTGACCCAAAATTTGAAATGTAGCCTCTCCGAGCCTTGTTCATCTTTCCCTATTGATCCCGTCCTAATTGGAGCCTAGTCAAATTTATACCGTATCGATCATAGCCTTGTTTTTCTATCGATCTCTAATCCCCATATCCATCCATTTTAGCCAATTTTGTTGATATATCGGCCTTGACCAAAAGACGGGGTAACATTTGCCCCCTAAAACATGCCTTTCGATAGGAAGGCGTGTTTTGAATAGCTTCAAGTCCAACATCCAAATTCCATATTCCATCGAAAGCCATATCATCCGTTCTATAATCCAATCCATTACCAAGCCATCCTATCCAAGTGCCATAACCATATCCTTATCCAAATCCACGACTGCTCCGAGTCGATGTCCGATTCCAAATCCAGTAACCAAATCCTTAGCCAATTCCATAGCCATCCTAACCCATCAACCAAGTTTTAATCCATCCATATCCAGTAACGAATAACCAAATCCATGACCTCTCCGGGTCGATATCCAAATCCGGGACCGATCCAAGCCCTTAGCCAAATCCTTAGCTACTCGTAGCCAATATCCAAATCCATAACCTCTCTAGGTTCTTGCCAAGCATAATTTGCACTCGATGACCTGTGTTAAGCAGCGTCGTGGTGTTCCTGGCTTAGTATCCCGGAACGCTGAGTGATGTCGTGGCTTAAGTCCTAAGCCAAATCCCGGTCGCTCCGGACACTTGCCGAGCATAGTCCATACTCGATGACCTGGAATAATAAATAATGGATAATATAGGGCCTAAGTCCTAGGTTGAATCTTGGTCTCTCCGGGCCCTTGCCGTGCATAGTCCATACTCGATGACCTTTTACCAAAAACCAGACAAAAGTCCAATCAAAATCCAATGCGAAAACAAGAAAATCTAGAAATCCATATCAAAAATCCAAATCAACGTCCAAACCAAAAGACAAGTGTCCAAGACAAAATCTAAACCAGAAATCAAACAAAACCAGGATTTCAAACCAAACTCCAAAACCGAATCACAAAAACGCAAGTATTCAAATCAGAAAGAAAAAGCAGATTTCACAAATTAGGGTATCGTGGTTTGTCATCATCCTAGAGCATGCCTAGTGGCTATCTCCGTCCCCATACATGAGTAAGCGACTTAGCCGTCTGCCCAGAGTCTGCTACTTATTGCATACCATCTTGATTAGTCGATAACCAATCGACCATCATTCCCGAGCCTTGCGCCATCGTTGTCTGAGGTAGACGGTGGCTGCTCCTGTTCCACTGCCGCATTCTGGGTCCCGACATACTGCCGCAACTGACCATTCCTTAGATGCTCCTTGACTATATCCTTTAGATGCCTACAACTATTGGTATCATGCCCATCCAGGTCTTGAAAGAGGCAGTGCCTTCCTGATGCCCTCTCACGTTTCGATGGTTCTCTCCTTGCCGGCCTTCGGTAGGGCAGGTGATCCCGATTTTCCATGTATATCCACTCTAACGTTTCGTCCAATCCTGTGTAAGTGGAGAATTTTGATTCTCCCCAATGTTTCCTTGCCCTGCCAGAGTTGTCATCCAACTTCCTCTTTCCTTTATCCTTATCTTTACTCGAGCTTTCCCTGGATGGTCCTCCATCCTTAACCACATTTACTTCCTTTAGCTTCAAATCCAGAATTGTATCCTCATATCGTAGAAATCTTTCAGCCCCATGAAAAAATTCCCAAGATCTATTGGTGGATCCCGTATCAATGATACTTTGAAATCCGATTTGTCCTTGACCCCTGACACTGCCGCCATTAAAACCATCAATGGATCTGGCCGATCCACCGAAGAAACCACTGCATTGAATCGAGTCAAGATAGCCCTAAGCGATTCGCATGTCCTCTGTTTTACCGATGTCAATGTCATCACATTTTTCGGCCTCTTGATATGAACCCGAAACTGCTTCAAAAACATGTCCACCAATTCTGTCCATGTCCTAATAGATACATCTTCCAACTGCTTAAACCACATAGCAGCTATATCCGTCAAGTACAGAGGGAAAAACCGGGCCATAACTTCCTCTGATGCCCCCAGCACTTCCATGTGTCTCGTGTACCTCATCAAATGATTGGTAGGATCATCCCTGCCATTGTACACCTCCAGAGTAGGTAGCTTGAACTTTGGTGGATTCCTAGCCATTCTGATATCATGGGTAAACGGACTCTTGTTTACTCCTCCCAGATCTCCGTTTGCTAAACCTTCATGCATAGTTCACCTGATAATCTCAGCTAATTCGGTGTTGTCCACCAAGGGTTGCCCCCCATGTCCGGGAGGGAATTCTTGTACATACTCTTCATCACATTCTCTTGTGCTCCTCCCAGCATCCTGTTGTGTGGTGTCACCTGGAATCACTCCATGAATTGGTCTATCATTGCATGGTGGTGTGCCCCCGAGTCTGGATCCATCCAAATTGGTAACTGTGTGCTGATTGGGGGTTGCGCCTTGTTGAGCTGCTCCATTCGATTGCCTGTTGAGTCCTTCTGTTCCAGCTCCGTGGATCTAAACTCCAGTAGCTCCAGCTGTTCCTGCCTGTCCAAACTATTTGAGAAGGTTCTGCATCATTTACTCCTGCCTTTTCGACAATTCTTCCTGCATAGCCCCTATGATCATCTCCATCTCATCTTTGGTGATGAAAACTGAGGCTTGATTTGCTCCTGAGGAAGCCTCCTGACTCCCTTCGTGCTAACTCCTTTTCGCCCTTTATTTTCTTGTTGATTGCTTTTTCATGGTCCTTTTAGATCTGATCCTTTAGCCTTCCAAATCCAAACTCCAAATCTGGTATAGCAGGTGCTAGTCTTTCTCAGTGAAAGCATCAAAGTGTTTGCACCAAAATTGGCCACAAACCCCAGATGTAGTGAAAGCACCAGTGTTTACACACAAATCCTCAATATCTTAACACAGATCTTAGATCCAGATAATGTAGAGAATAAAAATGAAGAAATAGCAAAATTAAAATGAGTAAAAAATCAAAGAACACAAGGTTTATAGTGGTTCGGCTATCTCCGGCCTACGTCCACTTTGAATCAGTGCTTTTATTCCTTTTGTATTAAGATTACAATTACAAGCCTTTAAACATCAATGAACAAAATAACAGAGTTTTGGCATAAAGAGCAGAAGAAGATCCTCCTTTTAGTTGCCCCAGGACCGCTATTTATAGGTGTAGATTCGAAAATATCCGCCCCAAAACCTAGAATACCTTTTCTCATGTGCAGATGGGCCCACCAGATCGATCCAGAGCGATTTGGGATCGATCCAAGTATAATTCTTATCGATCCAAATTGGCTCCAATCGAGTTGAGATCGATCATAGACGTTCTTGAGTGAATAAGAAAGCTCTTCTGAAAATTTCATAGAATTTGGACTTGTAGAATGAGAGTTATGATCGATTCAAGGTTGCATTTGCGAGTAGGCTAGAACCTTCGTATCCATCGAACAGTGCGTATCCATCGCCTTCGTCTCCATCAATTCGTATCCATCGCCATGCTGTTCGTATCCATCATATTCCATTGCCTCATGTCCATCATTTCGTATCCATGCCTCTATTCATATCAATCCCCAAATGCCTGCCTTTCGTATCCATCACATGTGCCTTCGTTCGTATCGATCCTAAGTGAGTCCTTCGTATCGATCACTTATGGATCGATACGAAACACTCCCTGTCGCCTTGCTCGTATCGATCACTGAGCGCCCAAAAGCACATGCCTTCATATCCATCAGACCTACTTCCATGCATACTCTTCATATTGATCAATATTGATCAATACAAAATCCATCGGTCTGAAGACTGATCGATCCAAACTAACTGCCACCATGATCGATACGAAGGTATCGATCCCAAGACCATTTTTCACCAACATTGATCTATCCATAACTCAAGCATACGAACTCCGATTGACCCAAAATTTGAAACGTAGCCTCTCCAAGCCTTCTTCATTGTTCCTTATAGATCCCATCTTGATTGGAGCTCGGTCAAATTTTGACCGTATATCGATCTCTAATCCTCAATCCATCTGTTTTAGCCAATTTTGTTGATATCCTGGCCTTGACCAAAAGGTGGGGTAACACCTACCTTCCCAAATATAGTTTGCATAAGTAACTTTTATTTTTAAAGTTAAAAAATATTGATGTTTCAAAAACCATATTTTTAAATTTTCCACTCATCAACATGGTATCCTAGAAAACCTTCCACAGACAAAACAACTTTCTTATCGATCACCGTATCCATTTTACTACAAATACAGGTATGTAGTAAAATCTACACTAATTAACTTACCAACTATTCTCTAATGTTAGCATGTGGTATTTTTAAATTTCTAAAACTCAAAATCTTTAGCTTTAAAAATCTTTCCAAAGAGATGTGCATTTTTTCAAAGTTATACTACTTATAATGAAGGTTTTCATAAATAAATTTTACATAAAATTTTTCTTTTTCAAAATATATGCATAATCACATTTTATAAATAATTTTCTACATTTCTGACATCAGGGTTTAGCCAACCATCTATCGTCCATGACGAACTCCACTTAATTGTGGGGTAAATTTCTAAGTTCTCAAAAAAATAAATTTATTAATATCACCAGCAAACATGTTGAATTTTAAATTTTAGTCTTCGAGGAACAAAAACCTTCACCCGTGGCTCACCTCTCCATAATCCTGTCCTCTGTCTTCTGAAATTTATCATCCGAAAATTTTCTATTTTTTGGAACTTACATTTTCATTTTACTTTTATTTATTATTTAGTTAAATAAATCTTCTTAATTTATTAGTTAACTTCAAGTTTCAACTATTTTCTTTTCCCTTGCATTAGTTAAGTGACTTCATGAAATATCCTTTGTACCGTTTTTTCAAATCATTGCGGTCTACCTAGAAAATACATAAAATGGAACATTTCCCTAAACGCAATCCATTGCAACAATATGCTTATAACCTACGAAAAGAAAAACTAACACTAAAAGAAAACACAACACCACTAAATACTACCAAAATTATAAAGGACCTTCCTAACAGGTCATCCTTAAGCAAAAATCTTCAAATTTTATCCTTTCATTATCATATTATTATGGGTAAGTCTTTTCATATCTTCCATTACATGCCCAATTATGGAATAACAATGCCTCCTCTCACTGCCGAGGTAATAAACACAATCTATGCAGTCTTGATACTAAATTGGAACTAAGCTTGGGTAAGTAATCTTTTCCATTTCCTCTTTTTCTTCCCCAACTTAAGTCTACCGATACCTTCCGTGTGTGTTTACCATCTCATTACCATATGTTACTATCTTTTCTTAATCCCATTCTTTTGATAGTATTATCAATCCTTGGTATTTCCTTTAATAAGCCTCCTACAAGCATATTCCAAAGCTTATAGAAGTGCCCTTTAACATCGTATTTATAGCTTACACTCATATTAATATAATATTCCTAGGCTTTTTCTAGTTTCCTCACACTTTACAGGGATTCCTTGTTACTTTTCCAAAAGTAGTCATCACTATCTCCTTCATAACCTTATTCTTTTTCCTCATCTCACCTTGGCACTAATTCCTATCTACTCCATTAAAATTTTGGTTTGGCCTTTATCATTTTTCTTTAAAAATGAAAACTTCAAAAAAAAAATTGAAGTATCTAATTCCAAAACTCTTGTCTTTAAAAGTGCTACGTAGAAACTTTTATAATATTAAAAAATATTTGGTGTTTTTAACTCTTTTCAAAACTTACATTTTAAGATTTTTAAATTTAACTTATTCCCTAAACTTAAAAGGGAACGTTAGCAATTCCAAGTTTAAAATCAAATTAGCCTTTTCTTTTAAAAACTTTTATTTCATAAAAATCTTGGATTTTTAATTCAGACATTTATTAAGTTCTTCTTTCGAAAACATACTCATTATACCAAACAATTTCTTCCAAAAACATACTTTACATGTTTCTATAACACCTTTCATAATTTTTAGAGTATAAAAACAGGAGTATATAAGAACAACTCTCATCTTATCAATTCCTTTACATTTCATTACTCTCCCAAACATCTAATATTAGGCAGAGTCTCAATTATCATAAAGGAGGACTTTTGGAAGACACCTAAATTAAATGCGCATAACAATGGAAAATGTGTATTTTCCTTTGTTTAGCTTCTCTAATAATGTAGCATTAGAACTATTTTTCCCTCCAGGAGAATTGTTAACGCTATAATTCCCTATGAATCGCTTAAAAGAGGGTTCATGTTTTATGTGAAATTATAAGGAATTATGTTTCATTTTCTTTATTGAAATAGACAGTACAAAATACAGTTTTCCATATTTTGTACATCTCTTCCTTTGCAATTACATTCTTTATTATTGCAAACAAAACACCTTTATTTTTAACTTGATTGATTCATAGAAACATATTTTGTTATCCTTTTTCATTCCAATAAATTAAAATATGTCAAATGACAACCTAATTAAAATAAATTAAACCTCTCTTTTATTTAATTTCAAAACTTCCTACTAATCAACCCTTCAGCCTAAACTACACTAACTCCAATTGTTTATTTTAATTTACCATCTCTTTATTACTGTAGTGCAGCCACATACAGCTCAATTTATCTTTTTATCTAAACCATTTACTCTATTACAAATCTGTACCACTTATATTGTCCACCCATACAGACCATTTTATATCTTAAAAATTTTCATTACATAAAAAGATTCACGAGCTATATTGCTCCATCATTTCTTTTCAAAAGAAAATAACATCGGATAAAAATTTCCTTTACTAAAATCTAAATATATATATATATATATATTCTTACAAACCCTTTAATATATATATATATATACTCAAAATCTAATACTTAATTTTTCAATAAAAGTCCATTTAAAGTATATAATTTATACTTTTCTTCAATTTCAAGAAATTTCTTATTATTGGGTTAGACTCAAAGTGGTTTTCTGACTATTATCTTAAGAACATTGTTTGTTCCATTTTCAAAGATCCAAAAATCCAATCATAAATTAAGGGTGACTATTTCACATCTTCTTCAGGAAGTTCTCCAAATTCCACTTTCTTTAACATATGGACCCTTATTTTTACTATACCTGGACCTATTATACATCATTAATCGACAATCAAAATGGGGATCAACAATCATTAGGCTACCAAAGCCCGACTAGGGTGTCAAGTACTATCCAGTTCTAGGGATATTCCATATGCAACTACTCTATAGATGAGATTCTTAGGATTTTAGCATGTGCTATATTTATATTTATAGTCAAAATATAAATACGTTCACTCATTGTTTTCTAATTTTTTAGGAATCGATTAACCTAAGCTCTGATACCAAATATAATAACACTTTAGTGGGTCTACGTTTTTGCTAAACTGAAAACCTAAGTCCACTAAAGTATTGATCGTTGGTCTAGTATCCTACGAAAAGGAAAATATATCAGAGCATTAATGGTAATAACTCACAGCGGAATTAAGAAAATATAATAGATTAATATAAGTACTAAAAAATCAACATCTTAAATGTCAAGAGCCTCAACTAGACTACTACTCCAAATCAACACCAGTAACCGTCCTTCTAAATCCTGCAAGTTGTAATGAGGAGGGGTCAGAACAACATTTTGGTGATTGGTAAATTATACATCCTATACATAACAATAGCTTATGCCGATTGTTCACTATTTCACGTTATGTTAGATTTTATTATTAATCACTATGACTCCATTGCTACTTACGAACCATACCCATCTACACCAGGTGGATCTATGTCTACATAAGTAAATACACACACGCACATCCCCCCAAGTCCACTAATGGACCTAGATACCATCCCCACTAGTATCAATCATTCAGCACCTCGTAAAGATCCATCACCATCGTATCAATAAGGGAAATCCTGCTGTGCGCACCGATAACCTCCAGTCCATAAGGTCCTAATGCTTCAAGGATTTTTCATCACGTATGCCAGCCTTTTGCGTACCCTTGTCTGTTTCTAATCGTGGATTTTAGGCTCCGTGCAACACCACCCCCTTTATGTTTTGAAGGAACTTTTGTGTGGGTTAAATAGCCTTTCCTTATCAAGAAAATTAACAAACAACTGTGGCGTTGCATAATCCAACTGAACCAATCCTAGTAGGCGGAAGAGATCAGTTAGGTGTAACTCTGACCTTCCCATTAGCCGCAAAGAGACCGATGACAAGCTTATGAATATGCAACTCCTAGCCTATAGGTACCCAAGTACACCAGCCTTTTACATACACTGTTGCAACTCATTTTGGTACCTAAGAACACCAGACTTTCTATGCCATGTTGCATAAGTTCGATCTCACTCATCGTCCATTTAGATTGCCTAGTGCAATCAAGGCAATACCACCACTTAAAAACTTTGAAGTAGACCTAATTGACTACGCACTCGACATAATTATAACAAAAACTTTATAATCAAGGCAATAAGCACAGTTCAGACCTGGGAGTTCCCCACTAGTATGAAATTGTACACTCACCATCAGTCTTATTGTTTGGATATGTTTATAGGATTCCAACCTAGGCTAAGGACCTTAAGACATTGGTCCATTATAATTATAAAAAACAGTTTATAATTATTCACACCCATCATAAATGCATATCCGAGGCTACTTATACACATATTTCAGACTTATGTATACTTATTCTTCTTTTATTTTCTTTATTAACTCAACATCTTTTATGTCTCACTTTAAGTCTGCAGCCTTACTATGCGGTTATCTTTCATTTCATTAATTTCATTTACCGCTTCTCAATTTCAGACATCAATATCGTTGCTGCAACATTTATTAGTTCAACTTTGATTTCTATTCCATTTCATTTAATTATCAGACATCTATTTCATTAGATTATCAAACAGTCCATTTCATCATATTATTAGACTTAGTCCATTTCATTTCCCTAGCTTCTTACTCTTCCCTATTACTTAGACTTCCTTTTTTATCAGTTTCTGTTTTATTAACTTTTTAGTTACATTCTTATTTCAATATTCCGTCTTTGGAATTTACTATATTTTAATAAATTGGAATTAAACTTCATCAATTAATTTTTACACAATAAATTTCCATATCTTATATAAAAGAGGGGGTTTGCGCGGTGTTCGTAATTATAAGGAATTCTCTTTTTATTTATTGAAATAGGCAGTACAAAATACGACAATCATACTTATATTGTGCACCTCTTTCTATTATAGGTATATATTTACTCCTTGTTATTTCAAACATTGTACTTTTGTAAATTTAAACTTGATAATATAACAAAATATACTTGCAAAAATACAAATTCCAATAAGCTAATAATCACAAAAATCCCAAAAGTCAAATTAACTTTATTCATCAATATCAAATAAAATGAAATCCCAATTCACTACATTTTAGTTAACTAATATCCGACATAGAAACTAACAATTCAAATCATTATGTAATATCAGAAATAAAACTAATCATTACACGATTGTAGAATTAAAACTATTCATTACATAATTACATAGGCAAGTTCATATCTCAACTTTTCACATTTACGAATTCATAGCAACTTAAATTCAGTTCTCAGACATATAAGAATATATTTGCAATGATATAATCTAGTATTATATAAAATATATAATATTCCCACTCACCTTTAATTAGTACTCACAAATCTCTAAATATAAACCAGATTTGACCCTTAGATCTGTATTCTTCACTTTTTGACTCCCTATTTGGATGCACGGACAATATTTATATAGATCTCATTAGAAATTAGATTAGGGAAAAGCGATTTAGATTTATATTTATTAATTAGAACCAGATCTAAAAGTTTACTTTGATGTAGCAACTTGATTTGAATCTAATTTCTATCTTTTATCCTTTTCTATTCTTCTCCAAAGTGTGTACGTGCAATATATTCTATTTTTTTATATTTAGAAATTCTAGAGGAAAAGGGGAAATGGCAGAGCTTTCGCACTCATTAGACAAAATGAATTGGAAGTAAAGCCCTAGGTCCTAATTTATAGAGGTTCAATCAGCGCTAACCATCGGATTGAATTAAATTGGATATGAGCCACACGACTTAGGTTTATTATTGCCTTCAAACATAGATGGGTTGACTGCCCCCATGACCTAGGTCAACTGCCTATGGTCGACCGTGCATGGCTCATGGTCGACCTGACCTATTTATTTTTGTGCGCTTTGATTTCGTTTGATTTCTGGTTGATTTGTTTCCTTCATTATTTGTTTACTGTTAATTATCGTTATCTTCTGACTTAGTTAACCTTTCTTAACTGTTAAACAACCGTTAAGTTTAACAGCGCTACCAATCATTAATTAATTTCAAATTATTTTATTAATTACATCTATACTATACTATTATTACTGAGTTGCATTTCAAGAGCGCACAAGCATTCCACTAAAATTTGAACTCAACAGTCGTGACCTCCTTTCCTTCTTTTTTTTCCTATTGTTGTCAATATCAGTTTTTCCTACTTCCATCCCAATTCACTTTGTTTTCATTCCCCTCTCCTCTAACAAAAACCATAAATAAATCTTGGTTACTTCCTGACCTAAAACCTGATTTCCAACCTGATTTCCATATCGCTAAACGTCTACCGCTGTACCCTGATGAAATACCTCCACGCAGCGAATCAATTGGCAAATTGATCTACCACGATAGGCGATAGATGATTGCAATCTTCAAAATTTGATTACGTCGATTAGATGGTTTCTTCGGCTTCTATTCAAATCAAGGAATTGCTTGATAGCTATGGCCACTGCAGTGGCGTGCTCGACCTTCCTCATCCTATTGACACGAAATAGCAGTCTTCTTCGGTATTAGGTATGGCCTTTCTTTCCTACTATTGCTTATAGCTAATTCCATCTATGCAATTGTTTTTAGGTCTTAGAATCAATTTATCATATGTTGAATTTATTGATACCGATGAACGTGTGATGAGTTTGAATGCTTATGCTTTAATCATAACAATTATAGGCTTTCTTCGGCCAATTTTTATAGTCTTTATTTATTTAGTGTTCTTCCTTCTTTGTGTTGGAGGTGAAGTTATACTTAATCACAACAGCTATATATACAAAACAGGATAAAGTTATGTTAAATCATTCATAAATATTTCACAGATTACTTATCAACTTTCTAGAAGATGCTCACTGAAATAAGCGCTGGCTGTTGGATATCTATACGTCAAATTATCTCTTATACCTTCATTTTGTTTGTTGACATAACTTCATTTAGCTGCAATTGGTTTTGAAAGGTTTTGTTTTCATTATTGATTACTTATCTAAATGTTTCCAACCTATAAATTTTTGAATGGATTACAATTACAACAATAATGCATAATTATTATTTTATACAAGTAATTAACAAAGTTGGAAATATATAAAATTGGGATTTTATCCCACTAACAACTACTGCTCCAGTGACCAGCAAACTAGGCTATACTCTGTTAAATAATATAATTTCTATGAACTAAAAATCTTGAATTTTTTTTTACAAATAGTTACTGGTACAAAATGATCAAAAAAGAACAGTTAGATAGTAATTATATTATTTTTGCAATAGATGGATTTTGTTTTCTACTGAAATTTGAAATAACCGAAAAAGTTATCCAAACTCAAGTTTCTTTTACCATGTAAAGCTTTATTTCCAAAATTTAAAGGTTAAATTTTGCTATTTTCAAGGTAAACACACTGTTTTAAAGGATTTGGTAATAACTTGCTGGTTTTCATTTATTTGATTTCCATATTTGTTCCAAACTTTTAAGGGTAGCTACATCCATTATGCCACGTTCACTTTATTTCATTATTAAAGAAATCAGATATTAAGTTTGTTTCTATAGTTACTAAAAAGAACAATTTCGATAACATATGACTTCCTTTGGATTTTTGTGGTCAAATATTTTACCAGCATGGTTCTTTGATTTTTCATCCACTTCAAACTACTATGATTTTTTATTTTTACTTTTATTTGGCTGTAACTTGGTTTGTACTTTTTACATCTTCGTCCTATTACTTCACCAACGTGCTTCTTTTAGATTTTTCCTCAAATCAGATTCGTACAAAATTTTCTCCCTTTCTTTTACAGTACATTTACTATTGGGTTACATATATTAGCAATACTATAATACTTGATGCAAAATGCTCAACAGCTCCAGTGGCATAGGTTCTCACCACACAATGAATTGGATCAATAGGATATTAGTTTTTTAGAAAAATGTGTTTGGTTTGCTAACAAATGTGCATACACGAATCAAATAACCCGGAGGAGTTATAGGTTTCATTTTTTCGATTTTCCATATGATCTGTTTTGTATTAAATAGGAAAACTTCATATAGCGTTCTGCTATTTTGAATGCTTTTGTGTTGTTAATCATTTAAATAATCTCATATATCTTTGAAATTTATTCATTCTTAGAAATCATTGTTTTACAGCTCTGTGATTTTCTTATTTTCTTGGTCCATGCTTGAAAGACATTTTGATTAAATCTCAGTCATGTCAAGCTGAACATTATTGTATTTCTTAATAGTTCTCAATGTTAATGATTAGTGTTCTAAAATAGCTACCACATGCATATTTATTGATGCATCAGTCGTAGAAGCTTGACGGTTACTTTGCTCACTAGCTGCCTAGCTGCATCATTATCAGACTAACTATAGTATACTTCATTTTGGTAAATTCTTCCCATGTAGGTCCATAACATTTTAACTGCCTCCAATGAATATTATCCTGTTATTTTGAAAGCTTGACCTTCTTTTACTATGTTTACGAGGATATTTAAATTCATATGCATGATTTATGTACACATATATGTTTATTACTACTCTGCATGGTTATTCTATAACTTTAGTCAGCTTATTTTGTACATGTTCATATTTCTTTTCTACCCTTTTTTCTTCAAATGCCACCAGGGATAAGGAGTAGCTAGCTATTTTCTGATTATTTGTATAATTAGATGATTAACCTTAATACTAACTTTCAATAGCTATTATTTGTACATACCTTAAGCTATTGCATTTCATATACAGGCTTGAATAAAAGGTATAGATTTGAAAGTAACATAGTGGTTGTTAACAATAGAACTTGAGTTTAAGCTGCTGCATTTGTACAGTTAAGTGATTATGCTTGGCTATTGAGTTTCCATGCCATTTTAATTACAGAGCAGCTTTGTGATGACAGTAAAACTATTTTTGGATCCAACATTGTTTTTTATTTTCTTTCTCAGGTATCTTAGCTCATAGATGAAACTATTATTGAGACATTTGCAAAAATTGAAATTATTTTGGATCTTACGTGGTTTTGCCAATTATCGAACTTGATGTTAAACCATTGCATTTTTACAGTTACATGATTAAGCTTGGCTACTGAATTTCCATGGCATTTTTGATTACATAGTTGGTCTATAACGGTAATAAAACTAATTTGAATCCTACATGATTGTGTGTTTCCTTTTTATGGTTTTTTAGCTCATAGATGAATCTTCTATTGAGACATATATGAAAGATTGAAACTATTTTGGATCCTACATGTTTTTTTAAACTTATAACTAAAATTACTATTGAGATATTTGTAAAAGACAAAATTATTTCGGATCCCATGTGGTTTCACCAAATTTCATGTAAATCTATATTAGTCAAAAGATATAGGTTGATAATTGGTTTCGTTGCACTTGGTTTGCTGTACAGTATTAAGCTATCATGCAAGATGTTTGTTGTAATGATTACCGAGGATGTACATGTCTTAAGTGTTTATTGTAATCTTTATCTTGCAAATAACATAAACCCTAAGATCTAGAATTACATGATTATCACATATGTAATGAATCAATAAAACATACCTCCATACATCTTGTATATGAATCAGCAATGGTTGTTGTCGAAAGTTATTTCAATGGAGAAAGGAAATGGTTTCTCTCTCTTTTCCTATATCTTTCTTTATGTGTTTTTCTATATACTTTGTGATGGGCAAAGGTTAATATTTATAGGTAGAGAGAGGACCAAATTTCCAGATTTGTAGACTTAGTCTTGATCGTCCATCAAAATCAAGATGAGGGAAATTAACGCTCTAGATTATAACCGTTTTATTGATTAGCATATTTATAGGAAAACCCTTTAGATTCTATTGACCACAAAATGAGGAAGGAAACGTTTGAGGAAGGAAACGGTCAAACCATTAATGTTTTCGTATTAATTTCCTTACAAAATAAGGAAGGAAAACCATTAATGTTTTCGTATTAATTTCCTTTCAAAACGGTCAAATTTCCTTACAGTCTCCCACTTGGTCAATAGTAAAATCCATTAATGTTTTCGTATTAAGGTCATAAGGCGTGCATGATATGCTAAACTTTTCTTTAATCAGTTATCATAAGTGTCTTGGCTAATCCAGTGGTCACTGGAAGTCATGACGTGTACATGTTATTTTGCAACATGCGTACTTCCATGTACTATGACATTGACAACTTTCATAACTAGACCGTAGATGAGCATAACTTAATGGTCACATAATGTCTTGAAGCAAAAGACTGTTTCTGTTATCATTTATCTAAATATAAATGTGTACACATTATAAAACAGAAATAAAAGATGTCAAAACTATTAAGAGCTCAATAATTGTATGTCTGGCTAAGTACAAAATAAATGGCATAATAAGGAGATAATTAGGAACTATCTGCAAGACCCATGCTATCAGTATGTCTTTGAAAGGTCTTTGGAGGTAGCCCTTTCGTGAATATGTTTGCCACTTGTAAGTCTGTACTTATCGATTCAACAACAATTTTCTTTAGTTTAACATCTTGCTTCAGTAGTAGGTATTTCAGGTCCATGTGTTTGGAACCTTTGGTTATCCTATCATGCTTGGAGAAAAAGGTTGCAGCTTCATTGTCGTAGTAGACAGTTAGTGGCTTAGAGATAAGACTTAAAGTGCCAAATTGTGAGACAAAATTACGCAGCCATGTTCCCTGAATTGAAGCCTCATAAAATGCTACATATTCAGCCATCATGGTGGATCCGAAAAGCATCTCGGATTTCTGGCTTCTCCATGATATTGCGCCTCCACATAAGAGGTACATATAGCCAAGAGTGCAGATCCTAGTGTCAGGACATCCAGCAAGGTATGAATCAGAATAACCAGTTACCTATAGGTAACTTGATTTTCTATAGGTGAGCATGTAATTCCTTGTTCCCTTTAGGTATCTCAGCACCTTCTTTGC
This sequence comes from Allium fistulosum, assembly GCA_030737815.1. Classification (NCBI taxonomy): domain Eukaryota; kingdom Viridiplantae; phylum Streptophyta; class Magnoliopsida; order Asparagales; family Amaryllidaceae; genus Allium; species Allium fistulosum. The sequence goes on along the minus strand of CM060904.1, from coordinate 1,002,066,819 downwards.
AGCTTTCCAATGAGCGATTCCTGGGTTACTTTGAAATCTACCCAGCATACCAACTGCATGACTGATATCAGGTCTTGTACAGACCTGTGAATACATCAAACTCCCTACAAGAGATGCATAAGGATATTTGGTCGTTTCTTCTCGTTCCATAGGAGTCTTTGGGCACTGCTCAAGAACAAGTTTGTCTCCTTTCTGCAGTGGGACAGGACTAGAGGAACAATTCGTCATGCCAAATCTCTCAAGAATTTTGTCAATATATGTTTTTTGAGACAATCCAAGAATTCCTTGTGATCTATCACGGAATATTTCTATTCCTATCACATAGGAAGCCTCATCCATATCTTTCATTTCAAAATTCGTTGAGAGATAATCCTTAGTTTCACGTAATAAACCAAGGTCGCTGCTAGCTAATAATATGTCATCAACATACAGAATCAAAATTATGAACTTGCTCCCACTGAACTTGAGGTATATACAAGGGTCAACTATGTTTTCTGTGAAATCGAAAGTGGTAATGATTTCATGAAACTTTAGATACCATTGTCTAGAAGCTTGTTTCAGTCCATATATTGATTTCTTAAGTTTGCAGACCATGTCTTCCTGTCCTTCAATTATGAAGCCTTCAGGTTGACACATGTAGACTTCTTCTTCCAAGTCTCCATTTAGAAAGGCTGTTTTCACATCCATTTAATGTAACTTGAGATCATAATGAGCTACTAATGCCATGATAATTCTAAGAGAATCTTTCCTGGAAATAGGAGCAAAAGTTTCATTATAGTCAATGCCTTCTTTCTGATTAAAACCTTTGAAAACAAGTCTGGCTTTATATCATTCAATTTTACCATTGCAGTCACGTTTGGTCTTGAAGACCCACTTACAACCGATTGCTTTATGTCCTTGCGGCAATTGAACGATTTCCCAAACTTGATTATTATCCATATATTTCAGTTCATCTTTCATGGCATCAATCCATTTAAGAGAGTTAACATCCTTAATGGCTTGTGAATAAGAAATTGGGTCTGTAGTTCCTTCAGATTCTATTAGATAAAGCATATAATCATCAGGAATAGCTGATCTTCTTTGTCTTTGAGATCTTCTTAATACTAGTTCCTGTGGTACTTCATCAACATTATGATTGGTGATAATTTCATTATGGAGTTTTTGATCATTTATTGGGTTTCCCTCATTGTGAACAGGTTCAACAATGGGATGATTCCCAATATCTTTCTAAATAGAGGGTAAGATAATGGGTACCCTTATTTCATGAATGACCACTTCTTGTTGTTTTGTACTCCCACTGATTTCACCATTTTCATAGAATTTGGCATTGCCGGTTTCAACAATTCTTGTACTATGGTTAGGACAATAAAATCTATATCCTTTAGATTTTTCTGGGTAACCTATAAAGTAACCACTGACTGTCTTAAAATCCAATTTCTTTTCATTTGGATTGTACAGTCTAGCTTCAACTGGGCAACCCCAAATTTTGAGATGTCTTAAACTAGGTTTCCATCCTTTCCAAAGTTCAAAAGGAGTCTTTGGAACGGCCTTACTTAGAACTCTATTTAAGATGTAGATAGTTGTTCGTAATGCATCCATCCATAATGATATAGGTAAATTTGCATGACTCATCATGGATCTAACCATTTCCATGTATGTACGATTTCGCCTTTCAGCTACACCATCCTTCCATGGAGATCCAGGCGTTGTGTATTGTGCAACAATTCCAAGTTTTTGAAGAAGTCTAGCAAAAGGTCCAGGATGTTGTCCTGTTTCATCATACCTTCCATAGAATTCACCACCCCTATCTGACCTAATGATTTTCACTTTTCTTTCTAATTGCCTTTCGACTTCAGTAATGAACACTTGTAAAGCATCCACTGACTAAGATTTTTCATGCAACAGATAAAGATAGCAATAACATGAAAAATCATCGATAAAAGTGATGAAATATTTCTCTCCTCCAAAAGTTGGAACATCAAAAGGTCCACAAATATCTATATGTATTATTTCAAGAAGTTGTGTACTTCTTGTGGCTCCTTTCTTTGTGTTTTTTGTTGTTTTTCCTTTAATACAATCAACACATGCTGTAATGTTAGCGAAGTCTAGGTCCGGTAGGACACCATTTTTCACTAACCTCTTGATTCTTTCACTGGATATATGACCCAGTTTTTTATGCCACAAGAAGTAAGAATCATTCTTGGATGACTTTCCTTTAATTTCTTTTCCATGCAGGGTGAGTTGGATTTCAGCATTTTGTTTAAGATGAAGTTTATAAAGTCCATCAATTAATATTCTAGAACCAATAAGACTAGAATTTTTAAATAAACTAAAATTCCCATTTCCAACTTCAAAAGAATATCCAAATTTATCAAGTACACTTACAGAAATCAAATTACGGGAAATAGACGGAACATAAAGAGTTTGACATAAATCTAACTGATAACCGCTATCTAAAATTGGACGAAAAGTTCCAATAGCTTCAACTGGAGCTTTATCTTTATTCCCCATGAAAATGAAATTCTCACTTGGGTTTGTGGTTTGGATCGTAATGAATCCCTGCGTAGAATTTGAAACATGAACATTAGCAGCAGTATCAATCCACCAAGTAGAAGAAGGTACATTAGTAAGATTTGATTCTTAATGACTTACGAAACCCATTGGGTTACCTTTCTTTTCGAACCATGCTTTGCGCTTAATGCTATCTGCCTAGAAGTGTCCAGGTTTCTTGCAGAATTTGCAGACATCATCCTTCTTTTTCTTCTTGGATGGTTGAGTGGCGTCATCAGATTTCGGTGGTGCTCTTTTATGCTGTGAGTTGTTCCTTTTGCCAGCTTTTTTTCCAACCCCTTGAGTGAAATAAGCAACTTTAATGCCTTGCGAGCCCTGCCTAGACTCCTCTTGAACTAGTTTGTTAGTCAATTCATTTAGACTCCACTTTTCCGTAATAGTGTTGTAATGAATTTTGAATGGTTCATACTGAGGAGGTAAGGTAGTGAGAATGAATTGGACGAGAAAAGCATCGTCCATAACCAATCCCAAGTTCTTAAGTTTGGCAGCAAGGTTAATCATTTCAATGACATGAGCACTCATTGAGCGAGAACCATCAAACTTCATGGTTACAAGGTCTGCCATAAGTTTCCCAGCAAGGGATATGTCTGCAGTCTTGAACCGATTTTCAATGGATTGCAAATATTCTTTTGCGCTTTCATTTTTGGGTAGGGAGGTTTTGATGTTGGTATCAATCACCATTCGCATAAACATCATGTTGAGCCTATTAGATCGCTCCCAATCATCATGGAGTTTGTTTTCCTCAGGCGTACTTGTGTCAGTAAGTGAGGCTGGCTTTTCCTTAAGGAGAGCCATGTCCAGTTCAAGTACGCCCAAAGAAAACTCAACTTGCTCTCTCCATTCTGAGTAGTTGGTTCCATTGAGTCTGATGATAGACGTAGCGTGCGAATTAAGGTTTGAGGGTATTGCAACTGCAGATATAAAAGAAATGTAGGCTTCTTTATTAGAAAAAAACACATGTCATAATAAGAGGTTAGGTTTAGCGCCTCATGTAGGTAGGCAGTAGAACCATACTCATGGAAGAATGATAAACATTAATGTTTCATGCGTTATTATGTAAGCAGCAGCCGTCTGTGGACGGGACTGCATGCATCAGACCAGAGGAAACAAGGAAATTAAGCACGGAATTTTTTTTTTCTTCCACATAAACATTTGCCATTCTTTTAAGTAATCCACAGCAAGGATAATAAATGTCTAGTAACTCCAAGTAAATTTCATACATGAATTTAACATATAAACAATTATTTTGCAAGTTCCAGATCATGAATTTATGTCAAACTAGGAAACAATTGTTTTCAATATGTATACTTTCTGAAAAGTATTCGCATACAATAAGTTGTTCCATATTATACAGTAGGTCAAACATTAAGGTAGAAAAATTAACTTTTGCGGAAATATAAACTTTCCAGATCCAGATCTAAGCATACAGTAAATAGAATAATATTGATGATCATGATTACTATAGAAACTTAAATAATATGAATATTAAACTTGAATCACATTAACACTAATAATCATCATCATTATTATAGTAAAATTACAAACATCATATCATAGATCTATGCTAGTTTCGTTTTATATATATTGATGAATAATCATGAATTCTAAAACCATGCTCTGATGCCACATGTAATCTTTATCTTGCAAATAACATAAACCCTAAGATCTAGAATTACATGATTATCACATATGTAATGAATCAATAAAACATACCTTTAGACATCTTGTATATGAATCAGCAATGGTTGTTGTTGAAATTTATTTCAATGGAGAAAGGAAATGGTTTCTCTCTCTTTTCCTATATCTTTCTTTATGTGTTTTTCTATATACTTTGTGAAGGGAAAAGGTTAATATTTATAGGTAGAGAGAGGACCAAATTTCCAGATTTGTATACTTAGTCTTGATCGTCTATCAAAATCAAGATGAGGAAATTAACGCTCTATATTATAACCGTTTTATTGATTAGCATATTAATAGGAAAACCGTTTAGATTATATTGACCACAAAATGAGGAAGGAAACGTTTGAGGAAGGAAACGATCAAACCATTAATGTTTTCGTATTAATTTCCTTACAAAATAAGGAAGGAAAACCATTAATGTTTTTGAATTAATTTCCTTACAAAACGGTCGATTTTCCTTACATTTATTTTTTACGGTGTACTATTTTGAATAAGAGTATACAAATATTATTTTTTACCTCTATGTTCTTACATACTCTTCAGTGGATACATAAGTTTAAAAGTAAAATTTATAGCAAAATAGCATTTTCTCATTATTTTGGGTGTCTTTTGCGTCTTTTAATCCATTCTACTATCGTTAACTTATGGGCAGTTCGACCATCACTAATCCATTGGTTTTGAAAATGCTATTAATTTCTTCTTATATACTCTTTTCTCATTTCTCAAAACCTTCTTATTCAATTTCAAGTTACAGTTTCTTTTCTCATATTAATAAAAAGAGAGAATACAGCATGAACTATAAACCTGCAAATGACCTTCCATCTCAAAATTCAAAAAAAATATCCTAAATTTGAAGGTAACATTCTTACATACATACATACATATATATATATATATTTAGTTTGTTATTTTTTTCATATTTCTTTCATTTTGAAATCTTAGGTTCACCACTACTTGGTCGTGCTCTTTGAGTGCCAATTCAATTTCATCTACAGCGATATCGAATCTGGGGGATTTTGGAGGTGAGTTTCAACCTAATTCTTTTATAAAAAATGTCTACAGTCTGGTTTACTATGATTAATTATTTACATCACTTTTTATTCATGTTATAATAGCTATTTTTAAAATTTTGATTAAATATTTCTGAATTTTTAATAATATTTCAAGCTTTGTTTATATTTGCATTGTATAGGCACATTATGATCTGGGTCCTATTTGGATGTCACATTCTTTTAAATTTATTTGATTAAAATGTGCATTAAAGAACTTACTTCAGTCATGCTTCAATGGATTTAGTTTCAATTGCTTTGCATAGTTTTTTCTAATGTGTTTTTCACAATAATTAAACATGTCTTCTCTTCTATCTTTATGTTACCTTCTGATTTTGGTATCTCCTAAAATCATTTAATTTTTTGATTCCTGTCTTATTTATACCTTTGGTCCTATCTTATTCTATGTAATAATTGCTTTTGCATAGTTCATTATGCTTGAACATGAACTATTACATGCGCGCGCACACGGAGTAATCATATATATTATTACTTGGATACAACAAGAACATATTTTCCTTAAGAAAATTCACTAGCATAAGTTATAACTTACTATGTAGAATTAAGTACTTACATGGATGCCAAAGTATTACTACAAGAGGTATGATAAAGATGCTACTATTATGAGAAAATTAAAGGTAGCAAGAGTGAATTTCATAACTTTTGCAGCATCTTTGCATTTATAAGTTGTCCCCTTAAAATCAACATGCAGTTAGCGAATGTTCCTTGCGTTTATTAAGATAAGCCTTCTAATTCACATTTCAAATATGCTTGATACTCATATATCATCTATTAACATATACCATGTATGTTGTTTGAATTTTTATTAGCAATCTGATCATTATTATTTAGGTTAAAACAAGATTTACGCTTGCTACATGAGACATCAAAAAGCGAGGCATGCAACAACTTTGTTTATGCATCATCTAATAAATATTTATACCTTGTAAAAAAAGGAACCATCTAAAAAATGCTAATAGGTTCGCTCTTAATCAATATCATTAGGAAATAAATTCTATAATACTTGAATATCCGTGCAAGGTATAAAGGTTTTAGTAATAAAACAGTAAACTAGGCATGGAACGAAATTGTAAACTAAAATTCATAAAACACAAAAGAATCATCGGTTCAATAGTAAGCTAATAAAGGAAGTTGGGTACTATTATTTTAGATGTAATTTCCTAGACTTGCATTCGTCTATGTTATTCGTAATGATTCTTTTACTACAGAATTAAGAGGCATAAATCAATTTTCAAATTGAGTGCCTACTGTAACGACCCAGTATTTTGGACCATTCAAATCGACAATAAATCCACACATGTCGGACTTGAATAATTCAAAACAATGGATTGTAAATAAAATTTGGCAAAACTCAGCATATACAGTAAATAAACAAATCACAGAATCACAGACACAGAGTAATAAATGATAAGCAGCGGAAATAAAAGAATAGTAGTTCATGAAGCTACTATAAATATATAACAGAGTTAAACAAGATACAACAGAAGTCTCGAATACATAGATGTCTCAATACAATAGTCAAATACAAGATCTGAATACATCACTGGAATCAACTGAACAACTGAAAGTAGGATAGATAGTTGGATCTCCAAGCGAAGCTCCAACTCCAAAGGTGAGTCTCAAATGTTGTATCACTCAGTCTGACCCGAGCGTAAAGCAAAACACAAAACACTCAAGTCAGGATTAACATTCTTATATCAATAAATCCAACTCAAGTGAAAAATCAACTGAAATACAAGTAACTCAAAGGATGTTTTGGGATAACCATCCTCTAAGGATCCGTTAAACTATCTACTATGTAGTAATATTCGCTATTATAATAATGTCTAATATAAAATAAACATACTTTAAAATAGCATTAGGGCTTTACATTTAATCTAAACTCACCCTAACACGTAATAGTCCCAGTAGTCTATCCAGTATTAGCATACTCCCAAAATGGGGGCTACCCTCGATACTCCACAGTCTACGGGAGAAATCACAACTCGTAGTAAAGCTCGATATGGTAGGTGACACGGCACACAAGGCAATGCCAGGGTAGATATACCAATTACGCACACGGACTGATGGAAACGCATAGCAGCCACTACCGCTCCACCTCGAACAACACTCCCAAATCAAGGGGTGCACCCAAACAATCATAAAGTAATAGAATGGTATCGAAGAAGAGCGTCCGATAAGAGGTGCTACCTCACTGGTCCGAGATCGCTCCTGTTTTAGCCACCTTATGCCAACTCACGGGAGTTGGGTCCACGTATATACCTTAGGATCGTCGCCACCATCCTACTTCATTCTGGAAACTCCACCGCGTACACAGTTGTTAAAGTGGTTTTCGATATCGACAGAGAGTATGTCCATATCCGATCCCGGTCTCTTTAACAACCAATCGTTATTATAATACCGTGGTCATTTCAAAATAGTTTATACTTCCAAAAAACCAAAATATCATTTTCATTTCAAAAACCAAATCAATACGATATCAAATTTCACTTCAAATATATCCATTTCCAAAAATCATATCAAAATCCAAAGTTATAACGCTTTCGAAATCATAGTCTTTTAAAAAAATCAAAACACTTTGGAAATCACAGCTTTGAAATCATAGCATTTTGGAAATCATAACACTTTGAAATTATAGCATTTTGGAAATCATAACACTTTCCTTTTAAACAGTTTAGATATTAAAATTAGTATATATAATAAAATAGTTTATATAAATAGTTATAAGTTAAAATAGTTTAAAATAAAATAATTTATATTAAAAATGATTTATATTAAAATAGTTTATATTAAAATAATTTATAAAGTAAAATATCAATAGTTTTAAATATAATTTAAAATTACTTTATAAAATAAAATATCAATAGGCGAACGCTGCAGTTGAGATCTCAACTATAGAACCTATCACCGTAGTAAATGAAGCGAACGACACGGGTTGGACAGAGGTTCGTCACAAGAATAAAAGCGTGAATCAAATTAGGGATCAACAGCTGTCTTCTAGGGCTTCATCTCATGCGGGACCTAGACCTAGGGTTCTTGTTCATATGGGACCAAAACTCAATACGAATTCTAGGGACCTACCGCGGGTGGGGTCTACCAACAAGCCAGAATTCAGGAGAGGCATCAGAACGTAGGCAGACGCAATATCTGGTAACACGTATATTGATGGTGGGGTCAAAAAAATTGACTTTTTGGAAGATGATGAAGGAGAATATGCAGATCTGGATGACGAGGTATTTAATACTGCGAAAAATCTGTGGGGCACTTCTCTATACATATATGTTGCTGGTAAGAAACCTTATTACCTTCATCTTAATGCATATATTAAAAGAGAATGGAAACCCTCTGGTAAATGGGATGTTTTTCCTCGGGAAAATGGATTCTACCTTATAAAATTTACTAATGAAGCAGACTGTAAAAAAGTCTTGGATGGAGGTCCCTGGTTTATAGATAGTAAACTTATTTTTACTAAAAGATGGGAACCAAATCTTAGACTTGAGAGGGACATGTTAGAATCCCACCCAGTATGGGTGGAACTAAAGAATTTAGACTTATCTCTATGGAATGTGCGGGGGATCAGTAAAATTGCTAGCTTAATTGGTAACCATCTAGATATGGACGATTATACCAGACATGTTAAAAGACTAAAGTATGCTAGAGTTCTTGTAGAAATCAAAGCAAGAGACACAATTAAAAAACAGGTGAGAGCTAAAGACAGAAATGGTAACATATACATTCAGGAATTAGAGTATGAGCACATCCCACCTATATGCAATAACTGCAAGTGTTTTGGCCATACCTTGGATCAATGCGAGACCGTGTCTCCCCCCATCAAACAAGTCTGGAGGCAGAAGACAACTACTGATCAAAACTTACAACAAAATAAGACACAGACTGAACCAAGTATTGTTGATACTTATATACATTCCGAAATAACAAACTTGAAGACTACAGAGCAGGTGGAAAATAAGGATGGGTCTGAGGAGGCAGTCCAGGAGGCAGTCCAGGATGCATGCCATTCATTGAATGAAGAGGAGGTGAATACTGAAATGCTCCATAGCTTGGAAGAGGATATAACAAGGAACTCATCTGTAACACTAGAGGAAGAAGATGATATTAATAATGTTAATCTTGATAAGATGGATTCAGGAACTGAATCTGAGGAAGATAGAAAAAATAAATATACTACTTCTAATCTAAGTTATGAAAAGCAATTTAAAGAAAAAGAGTCTAAAGGTAAGGAAAAGGCGAATTCAAGTCGCAAGGTGTCTCCTATGAAATTGAGGAGTCGACCTCCTGCATCGAAATGTCTATAATCAGTTGGAATGTAGGAGGTCTAAACAATGACACCAGACGTCTAGACCTCTTAAACCTAAGGAGATACTATTCTCCTTCAATATTAAGTATCTTAGAAAATAAATTTACAGATGATAATCTTAAATTTTTTATGGATTCTCTAGAATCTGAATGGGACTATTTACATAATAATGATGTAGGAGGTAAAGGTCGCATCTTACTTTTATGGAACAAGAAAGTATGGGATGTAAATATGCTGAATAAGGATAATCAACAATTGACTATTAGTGTACAGAATATGGGTGGTCTTAAGCTTATTCTAAGCTGTGTCTATGCAAGTAACCTAGCCTCTCAACGTACACATTTATGGAAAGCTATCATAGAGATTAGCAAAACAATTACTGAACCGTGGATAGTCATGGGAGACTTTAATTCTATTCTCAAAGCAGAGGAGAAAAAAGGAGGGCTTACCATTAGAGTGTCCCAGTTGGAAGAGTTTAATAATTGCATCATTGGAGCTGGATTACTAGAACCCATACATGGTGGCCTGAAATATACATGGAGAAGTGGAGAGTGTAAGAAAATATCCTACAAACTAGATAAAGCTCTTATTAATGTTGCATGCATAAATAAACTATCTAACATTAAAGTCAACATACTTTCCCCCTCTACCAGTGATCATTGCCCCCATACTGATTAATTTAAAAGAAAAGAACTTGACTGATAAAGGCAAACCTTTTAGATATTCTAATCATTGGCATGAAATAGAAGGTTACACTGAAGCCACTCAAATTAAAAATATGCCTAGGGAGGAGGGTACTCAATGTTACAAACTTGTGCAAATAATTAAGACAGCTAAGGCGAACCTCAAAGAGTGGAACAGGAAAAGAATGAAAGATGGAGACCAGATAAGTTCTTTATAGAAACAGTGTGAAGAATTTCTATTAATAATTGACAACGGGGAGGCTACAGATGTCACATGGAAACAGTATTATCAAACTCAAAGCAAGTTAAAGGAGGCGCTTAGAATAAAGTCCATAGAACTAAAACAAAAGGCTAAAGAAAAATGGTTGACTGAAGGAGATGAGTGTACTAATTTTTTTTATAATAAAATGGCTGTCAGGAATAATTTTAATAATTCTAATCACTTAATGGATCAGGATGGTAATCTGATCAATAACATATCTGATATAGAAGAACAAGCTATCAAATTTTATTCTGAAATGTTTAATGGATATATTAATAATAATCTACCAGAAGTTCAGTGCAGGAGGTTGATAAATTCCAAAGGGAGAAGGATGCTATCCAAGAACATATCCATGATTGAAGTCTGGGAGGCCTTGCATTCCATACATGTTGATTCCTGCCTAGGGCCAGATGCAATGGGATCCAAATTCTTCCTCGTTCATTGGGAAGATCTGAAAGAAGACATTTTATCAGCTATGCAAGATATATTCCAACATGGTAAATTTGTGAGAGAAATTAATCACACATTTATATGTTTAATTCCTAAGAAGGAAAACCCAGCAAAAATTGAAGACTACCGTCCTATTGCTTGATGTAATGTGGTGTACAAAATTCTAAGCAAGATACTATGCAACAGAATGAAACTCATCTTACCCGATCTTATATCAGAATGTCAAAGTGCGTTCATCAAAAGCAGAAGCATTTCCGAAAACTCATTGATGGCACATGAATTGATTAGAAACTTCAACAAACCAGGTGCGGACAAATTCTGTCTAAAGGTGGATCTTCACAAAGCATATGATAAAATAAACAGAAATTTCATTATACATATGCTAAAAGCTATGGGGTTCCCTTCAAAATTTGTGAACATAGTCAAAGAATGTATCTCCACACCGACCTTTTCAATTTTGATAAATGGCATACCAAAGGGTTTTATTGGGTCCAATAAAGGTATCAGGCAGGGTGATCCGTTATCTCCTTATTTGTTTACAATTGCTATGGAATTTTTTTCATTGCAGATGGAGCTGGCAACATTCAACAGACTAATTCAACCTATATATAACTTCCAGCCTATTGTGACACACTTACTCTATGCAGATGATCTTCTCATTTGTATCAAATCTAACCAGACATCAGCTAGAGCTGTAAAGGAAATTTTTTGCAATCTAGAGAGATTTACTGGACTCAGACTGAATGAACAAAAAACCAAATGTTACTTCAACAAAACATGCATTAGAAGGAATGAAATTTTGGAGTACTTAAATGTGAAAGAAGGAAATCTCCCTGTTAAATATCTAGGTGTACCTCTATCATCCAACAAGATTACTAACAGAGAATGTGCAGTTTTAATCTCTTCGATCAGAGACAAACTACAGGGATGGAGTTCAAGACTCCTATCTCTAGCAGGCAGAATTGAATTGGTGCACACAGTTATACATTCCAAAGTTAATTTCTAGCTTCAAACATTCCAGCTTCCCGATGCTTCAATACAGAAGATAGAAAAATTTTGTGCAGACTTTATTTGGAAAGGAGGGTTACACAAGATTAAATATGAGAAATTATGCAGACCTAAGGAGGAAGGAGGTGTTGGTCTTAGAAAACTTACAGACATGAGATTGGTATACACTTTGAAGCAAGCCTGGAGAATCATTAAAGGAAGGGGTTTGTGGGGGAATTGGATGAGGAAAAGATATATTAGAGGTAATTTCTGGTGCATGCAAATGGATAATAATGCATCTTCGACATGGAAAGCTATTATGAGAATAAGAAGTACACTTGCTTCATGCTGTACAAGGGAAATTGCTTCAGGTAAGAAGACAGATTTATGGAGGGACCCCTGGATTCTAGGAAATTCCTTAATTGACATTCTGGGACTTAACACCTTCTCAGACTATGGTTGCCTAGATAAAAAAGTGACAGCAGCTATTAACAATAATGAGTGGAATTGCTCAGTGATACCAGTGAATCAAGAAATTAAAGGAAAAATTCAGTATATGCCGATATTTAGTGGTCGAGAAAATGATATATGGGTTTGGAAATGAATTTAGCACTAAATCTGCTTGGAATGAAGTTAGACATACAGATAACAAAGTAGAATGGAGCAAAATTATCTGGAATCATGTTAATAGCCCTAAAATGGCTTTCACAGCGTATAAAGCGATGCTCAAGAGACTACCCACTAAGGATAGACTCTCAAAATGGGGGATTTTAATAGATAAGACGTGTGTACTATGTAATCAAGAAGAGGAAACTCATGAACACCTCTTTTTCTCCTGCAATTTTTCAAAAGAGGTGTGGAATATGTGTAAAATCGCAATTAACTCATCAATTCAGTCTCACCTACTAGCAGATGCGATAAATTACCTGATTCATAAAAGGGGAGGCGAAGACATGGAAGCCAAACTGAGCAGTATTGCCATCACTGTCATGATTTGGAGTGTGTGTAAGGAGAGAAATCGCAGAGTTTTTCAGAATAAACAAAGAAAACAGGTAGAGGTCAGTAAGCTCGTGATTAATGACATGCGAATGGTGCAGAAAAGAATTAAAAATTGGAGCCTTACCTCACGGGGAAGAGACGGAGAGCATACTGGAGAAGAGGATCTGAGCTATTCATTGGCAAATAACCCAAGTACAAGCTATCATCACCGGCCGCCATGAATGAAGAAGAAGAAGCGTTTTTTTACTTTTCGTCTTTGTTTGTTCTTTTTGGAAAGTTTGTGATGTTATGTCGGGTTTAACATATACTGTCATATTTTGTCTATTGTGTTTGTAAGCTTTCGGCCTGTTTTTTTGGGCCTCGCCTTGGGCTGTAATGCCTTAATAAAAGCTCTTACCCATTTTCAAAAAAATAGTTTCCTTAAATTTCACAAATCGATTCTAATTAACTCGAATTCCAAAATTTTAATTTAATCAAATCTCAAATCGTCAATTTCAACTGGATTCAGCTTCTAAATAAACCATTTCAAATTATCGATTTCAAATACATATCTGAACCATAAAATAAGCCATGTCAATTTCAATATATTTCAAAGCTTTAAATATTCACTTAACTATTATTTAGTTTTGAAACATTTACTTAATCATTTCAATAACATCTAAATACAACTTCAATTTACAAATTTAAATAAACAAAATATCCCATTTATATATATATAAGTTTGAAATATCCACTTAAGTCACCTTTAATCAAATTTCAAGTTGTAAAACACTTCTTTAAATTTCAAATTCAATATATTTCAAATCAAACTTATTTAAGTATAATTCTTAAATAAATATAATTTCAAATCAATTTCAAATCATTATAAACTCTATATTTGAAAATATAGATATTAAATAAATACTTAAACATATTATTTATCAACTTTATTAAATCAACTTTAATGAATCTTTAAAATCAATATTTATCAAAACCATATATTTCTTTTCAAAACCATAGAAATCATTTTCAAAATATTTATATAAAGACCAACGGTGTCTGTATATAATTTTCTACCCTATGGTCAAGTGGTACGGATATTTATCATTTCAATCCGCAATTTAAATATATACGGGTATATATCTTTTCAACCCGCAATCCCAAATTCAATTAATTGAAAATCGCTTGGGTTTATCATTTCAACCCATAACGATTTTCTCCTATTCTACAAGATCGTTCGGGTATGTATCATTTCAACCCATAGTGATTCTATACTAACAGGGAACTGGCAGAGTGGTAACAGATATGATACTAAAATAACAATAGTAACAGACATATATCATCAATATTAATAACAGATAATGGTGTCAGATGTCACAGGTGAACAGATACAGATAATGACATATATATAACAATGCAAATAACTAACAGCAGTATATTTCAATTGACATTTCAATTAAAATCAACTTTAATAAATATAAGAACAATAATCGTGAGTGATTGCTCACCTTTCGAGGCTAGACAGATTTGACAAAGAAATGAGTTACGAATTCCAAAGCGAAACAAGATGGGCACGAATTCGACGATCAAAACAAGGCTGGAATTGATGAGAACAACCAATTAGTTTGATAGGAACAAAAACTATATATATATATAATCCAAATAATTATTCTTAAAATATAAGTATTTTAAAATCAAAGATACATACTTTATATTTAAGAATCAACACTTTAAACAAATCAAAATAAATCTTGTCCAGACATACCATCCTTTACATATTATATAAAAAATCTAATAAAACAACATATTATTATTATATACATTATATAATCAATATGATGGTACATCGGCAATATATATAAGAACCAATTTTGTATATTACAAAACAAAATATATCTATATACCTTTAATAAAAGACGCAAACTATACATATGCAGTATATATACAGTATGCAAAACTTACATATATATTTATATATTTTAAACTAGTATCTCTTGTATGAATATACCTTTTACAAACTGGTCAATAGCTTAATAAGAAAATATGTGTAATACTCATTTTAAAATAAAACATACTAAACACAATATATACTGATATACATATATCTGGCATAGTACCTGGCTTCAAATAAGAACTTATATAACTTTATATGTAACCGGACCAGATGCAACCTTTATTATACAACACATATCATATTACATGACTTATTCATTTTAAGCACTTATATACTTATGAACACACAGGTAATATACTTACATGAACAGAATATCTATATCATCCTTTAAAACCAACATATAAATGAGCCTAGAAACAGATATATGCCGATGTATTCATAAGCAAATAAGTATATTGTACTATATTATAAACTTATTTATAGATATATATAAACTTAAAATAAACAGGCACTGCTGAAGTATGCCCTCAATGTATATGCGAAAACTACTTATATATTATATATAAATGCATCTATACATTAAACACGTTATACTTCTTTAAGTATAGTATATGTTAAAATAAGTTCTTCACATTCAAGATATACATACGTATAATATAACCAACAAGCAGACATCAAGTATCAACTATGCTTTATTTCGAATCAGGTTACCATTTATAAAATATGTACTGACTTAAAAAAAAAATTTATAACTAACATGAATACACTTTAAAAATCTAACAAGCAAAATTAATATAAACCTTTATACTTTATACTACAGATCCTATATATAAGGACTAAAATATACAACAGCACACTAAATATACTGAAGCCTAATATTTGTATATATATACAATATAACCAAAGTAGGTACATATATATACAGTACATCATACAGACACTTTAAAGCAAACATAGAATATAAAAAAAAGTAAAACAGTAGTCACATACAGGCACCATATATAAAACCGAACTTTAAAAATATAGTATATAGTAAGAGGCCGAAATGTATAGTTATAAATACTTTACAAGCATATATACATATATAATCTATATGCATCAGATCTCATATAAGGATAAATTTTTTATATATATTCAGTATTCAAAATTTTAAACAATATATATAAAGTAGTATGCTAAATTTGGCTGTCATATATTAACCTTATCATATATATGTAGCATACCAAAGAAGAAGCTGCAATTGACCAGAGCAAGAAATGAAGTGGCCGGGCTGATGGGGTTCGAAGTGTTGGTCTCGGCCATGGAAAAATGTATAAGGCGGAGGGACAAGGTTGGAGGAGAGATGAAGGTCAGGTTTGCCTGGCTTGGAGAAGGAGTAGGCGGAGATTGGGAGGGGAGGCTCGCGTGGGTGATGGTGAAATGGAGGCCTCGGCGTGGGTAAGTGTGGGGATGCTGAAGCCAACGTAAAGGAAGGACGAGCAAAATTTTGATGGGTAGCGAACCAGATCTGGGTTATTGCAAAGAAGGAGGCTTTTCAACAGTGGTTCTAAAGATATAAAACAATATATTCTATTTTTATTCTTAGGTACAGAAACAAAAAAATGGGAAAAGTAAAGGTCACGAATTCTGAATTCAGTGAATGATAAAGTAAATGGCTATTGAATGTTGGTTTACCAGTGGATAAAGAATAAACAAAGAATTCAAAAGGATTCAAAAATACGGAACCGGTACAGAACTCGTTTGGTAGATTTCGTTGTCTTCCCGACTTCAAAATTTACAATTGAATATACCATAGAGATCAGCACGACGAGACGATCAAAACGGTATACGAATATCAGTGGCACAATTATCCTGTCAAAAGTCAATAATCAGTACTGAAAAATGCTGCTAAAACGCCGAAAATAAGATGGTCGCGACAATAGAAATCAAAATTTGGGAAAACGAAAGATGACGTCTCACTCAGAAGATGATTTACAAATTTTCTATATAAAAATATTCAGGTTTGGAAAACATTTCATTATCATCAAATATTAACTGATATAGATTGAAATAAAATTACATAAGAAAATAAACTTCCAAATTATCTGATGAAAATTTACCAGTTTCCATGTTAAAACAGATGCATTTCAAATATCAAATTTAAATTTCAAAATTTTATTGTTTAAAGTTTCACAAAATTTCAATTAAATATATAAATAAACAAATAAAATTATCAAAATTTTACGGGTCATTACACTCTCCCCCACTCAAAACTTTTCATCCCCGAAAAGGATGGAGGTAGGAGAATAGAAACATACAGAAGGAAAAATAGGTTAAAAGACAAGATAAAACAATTAATTTAAACCATATAATTTCAAATTAAACTAATTAATATTTAAAAATTTGGTTTAATCCACTTGGTTTCACTTAAGTTAAATCAATCTATCTATTTTTACATTCATTATCTTATTTTCTAGTCATCCTGAATTAACAATTTTCTAAATCATCAATTTGTATAATAATTTATTATACTCATATTTTATTCAACGAATTTAATTCTTTTATTCCCAATTATTATTAATTTTATTCCACTTAATATATCTTATCACATATATTTAAACCATATAAATTAATTTAAACCATATAATTTCGGTTTATATTAATTTATATTCAATAATTGCTTTTAAATTCAAGGTATTTCCATAGGTAAATCTAATTTCAATTTATTAATTCTTTCAGAACAAAATTTATTCTATTTATCTCATTCAATTAACTTATTATTTTATTTATCTCTATTAACATTTTATAATTAAAATTTAAGTGTATAACTCAAATTTATTTATAAAACATTTTATATTGTATATTATCCAATTACATTTTTAACTTCTGAATAATTTAGGTAAGTTGTATTAGAATGTAATTGAATATTATACAAGTAAAATTTCCAATTCAATTATTCAAGTTTAAATTTTATTCAAAATTTTGGATTTATTTATAATTAAAATCATCCTTTAACAAAATTTAAGAATTTGATTTCCGATTAACTTCAAACAATTTAGAGATAAATGTATATAGTATATATCAGATCAAATTAAATTATATATATATAATATACAGGAAAATTGGCTGAAGGAAAAACATATCACGTTTTTTTGACTGAGAGACGCGCATTTTTCTTTTTCTTTTTAAGGACGCGGGTTGTATAATTTAGGCTGAAGGAAAATCTTTACAAAAAATTAAATCATGTGTCTTCTTCAATCTCGTTCCTCTTCAATCTCGATCTCAAATCATGCAAACTACCAAAAATTAAATTGATTTTTGCTTCTCCTTGAATAAACTTCGCCTCTCCGTCTTCCCAAACTCCCTGTTGTTATTCGCTTGAAGATGCCGACTCGAAGATGCATCTCACTTCACCATTTCTCTCAGAAGAAGATCGAGATCGTCGCTCCTCCATTCTAGATTGCTTGAGTCGAGTTTGCCATCCTCGCTGTGCTTTGTGATATCGAGAATAGAAGATGCTTCTGTGAGCGCTTTGAATTTGAGTGCGTCGTCGCCTGCTTGTGAACGCTATGGAGTTCTAACACGATGTTGATCTTAACTGAAGGTTTGACATGTACTGGAATGATTGATGATTTGTAATGTTTTTTGATCAGTTTTTTGTTTTTGCATCTGATTATTGCATCTTTCATATTATTATGATATATGAAACTAGCATTCCTGTGTATATTATGCAATTTAGCCTTTTATTGTTTTATTATTGTGTATATGATGTTGAATGTTGCTCTTGTTAGTTTTAGATGGTGTATTTGATGTTGATTGTATTTCTGGTAAGCTTCATGCTGCTGTTAAATTTGTTAAAGTGTAATGCTATATGTATATAGCATTTTATGTTAATAGTTAACTATTTGCATTATTCATAAATATTATGGAATTTACAGGTGTATTTAATATTTTTGAACATTTCTAAGTACTCAACAGTATACGTTGTTTATGATTTTCACAGTACAAATATTGGACATCAAGTTTTTGCATTATGCTAGTTGTATATAGCATTTCAGTATAATTGAACATGTTTGTGGACTTTTTAATTGAAATGCTATTTTAAAATATCATTTTGCATATTGTAAACATGATAGTGAACTTCATAACTCAAATGCTATGTTAAACTATCATTTTGCATACCTTGAATATGCTAGTGGACTTTATAATTAAAATGATACATTAAATCTCATTTTGCATATTGTAATCATGATATTGGACTTCATAAGTATAATGTTATATTAAAGTATCATTTTGCATATTGTAAACATGACATTGTACTTCATAACTCAAATGCTACATTAGACTATCATTTTGTATACCTTAAATATGCTAGTGGACTTTGTGATTAAAATGTTACATTAAATACCATTTTGCATATTGTAACTTTGTTATTGGACTTCATAAGTAAAATGTTATATCAAACTAACATTTTGCATATTTTAAACGTGATAGTGAACTTCATAACTTAAATGCTACATTAAACTATCATTTTGCATATCATAAATATGGTAGTGGGCTTTGTGATTAAAATGTTACATTAAATCTCATTTTGCATATTGTAATCATAATATTGGACTTTATAATTAAAATGCTATATTAGACTATCATTTTGGCTGTTTTAAACATGTTAGTGAACTACATAACTCAAATGCTACATTAAAATATCATTTTGCATATCATAAATATGGTAGTGAACTTTGTGATTGAAATATTACATTAAAAAATACATATGCTATATGTAGTTATCATTTTGCATATTCTATTCATGGTAGTTTTCTTTAGGAATACTTATTTTATTTTGTATATTATATTCATGCTAGTTCACTTTAAATATACTTATGCTAAATTCAAGTATCATGTTGCATATTTTTTCATCCTTGTTCAATTGAAATATGCTTATGCTATATTCAACTATCATTTTGCATAGTCGGATAATGATACTATATTTAAAAATACAAATGCTATATTAGTCTATCATTTAGCATATTAAACACAATCTAAATTTACCGTGTTTCAAATATAGAAATGCTATCTCTAAATATCATTCGAAATTCATGGTACATTTTGGACTTTTTTCTTCTTCTTCTAGATTCTACTTTTCCATTCGTTTCTTAGATCTTGAATTTGCAGCTCTTGAATTCAAAGGTCGAGTAATTTCTGACATAGGTTTGGATTGAGGCGTCAAGTTAAGCTTTCTCTGTTTTGGAGAAATCGACGTCGACAATGGAAGATTCAATTTGGTTCGAACATCGACAAGAGAGGCTTGGACGGCGGCGGCTTGGACGACGATGATTTCAGACGACGACTGCTTGGACGACGGCGGCTAGGGAAAGCAGTAGCTGAAGGTAGACGGTGGCTAGGACAAGCTTGGACGAAGGCGGATGAAACTGTTGAAGTTGGGAAATTGAAAAAACGCGCTACTGTCCTTCTGCCTAAATTCTAAATGTTGCGTCTTTGGTTTAAAAATTAGTTTAAAGTTTTTCCTTTAAACTAATTACCTCTATAATAAATCAGGTCATATCACAGAAATTCAAATCAAATTAAATTTCCAAATAAAAGTGTAGCAAAGCTACTGAATGGTCTCTTCACTTCGAAACTCGAAAATGAATGTCGATGATGCGGCCGCCATCACCGAAATTATTTTCCAACGACAAAATAGAAGAGTACTGATTTAAACATTAAAATTTTTTGAAAATCATTTATATTCGAAAATACTTTATAAAATATACATTTAAAATTTTTAAACCAAAGTTTGAAATCGTCGAAAATTAAATTCTCAAATTCCTGATTTAAATTCATTTCAATTCCAAATCAATTTATAAACCATGTTTATAAATTAATTTATAACAATAAATGATAATCAAATATTATCATTTCAAACAACCATTTTAATTAACTTATTAAATTCCAGAAAATTTTACTTATATTCTTATAATATAATCATACAAATTTATTTCATTTACCATATTTGAAAATAATATTGTGTCGGTTTGCTATGTTCAAGTGTTTTGGAAATCCTATCGATATCGCTGATCAGACGAATCGATCGAAGACCCAAATCAACATCAACAACTCAAACAACACAATATATAAAACATTTTTAATATAAATTTACAAATACACACCCTCACTCGAATGATTCCAAAATAGGTTTCAAAATAAGGATAGAGATTCAAATTAGAGAGATTCTAATCAAAAGAACTCAGACTAGAAGATAGACTCGATAGGGAGATAAGATGTTTAAATTTTCAAACAAGGAATATGGATAGACTTATATAAATCACAGGCAACTTTAACCGGGTCAACCGAGACTTCAAGAATAAGATTGATACAAAATTCCGAGGTAAATCGACATTCGATCTCAAGAGATAGAATTTAGGTAAAGCAAGAGATAGCAACATCTAAACCGAGGATACAGAAATCTTTGGTGAATCAATGCTTCTTGTAAAGGAGTTTTACCCCTTTACAAATCATTCAGAGATTGGCGAGACCGCCGATTTATAAGAGATCATTCGAAGTGGAGTTATGGGATACTCCAGAATCAAGAACCACGAATAGGGGAGACAAGAATACGAAAGTGATCCCGTAATTAAATTTACTCTATACGCTAAGTTTTGCCTAAAACCAGAGCTCTGATACCACATGTAACAACCCAGTATTTTGGACCATTCAAATCGACAATAAATCCACACATGTCGGACTTGAATAATTCAAAACAATGGATTGTAAATAAAATTTGGCAAAACTCAGCATATACAGTAAATAAACAAATCACAGAATCACAGACATAGATTAATAAACGATAAGCAGCGGAAATAAAAGAATAGTAGTTCATGAAGCTACTATAAATATATAACAGAGTTAAACAAGATACAACAGAAGTCTCGAATACATAGATGTCTCAATACAATAGTCAAATACAAGATCTGAATACATCACTGGAATCAACTGAACAACTGAAAGAAGGATAGATAGCTGGATCTCCAAGCGAAGCTCCAACTCCAAAGGTGAGTCTCAAATGCTGTATCACTCAGTCTGACCCGAGCGTAAAGCAAAACACAAAACACTCGAGTCAGGATTAACATTCTTATATCAATAAATCCAACTCAAGTGAAATATCAACTGAAATACAAGTAACTCAAAGGATGTTTTGGGATAACCATCCTCTAAGGATCCGTTAAACTATCTACTATGTAGTAATATTCGCTATTATAATAATGTCTAATATAAAATAAACATACTTTAAAATAGCATTAGGGCTTTACATTTAATCTGAACTCACCCTAACACGTAATAGTCCCAGTAGTCTATCCAGTATTAGCATACTCCCAAAATGGGGGCTACCCTCGATACTCCACAGGCTGCGGGAGAAATCACAACTCGTAGTAAAGCTCGATATGGTAGGTGACACGGCACACAAGGCAATGCCAGGGTAGATATACCAATTACGCACACGGACTGATGGAAACGCATAGCAGCCACTACCGCTCCACCTCGAACAACACTCCCAAATCAAGGGGTGCACCCAAACAATCACAAAGTAATAGAATGGTATCGAAGAAGTGTGTCCGATAAGAGGTGCTACCTCACTGGTCCGAGATCGCTCCTGTTTTAGCCACCTTATGCCAACTCATGGGAGTTGGGTCCACATATATACCTTAGGATCGTCGCCACCATCCTACTTCATTCTGGAAACTCCATCGCGTACACAGTTGTTAAAGTGGTTTTCGGTATCGACAGAGAGTATATCCATATCCGATCCTGGTCTCTTTAACAACCAATCGTTATTATAACACCGTGGTCATTTCAAAATAGTTTATACTTCAAAAAAACCGAAATATCATTTTCATTTCAAAAACCAAATCAATACGATATCAAATTTCACTTCAAATATATCCATTTCCAAAAATCATATCAAAATCCAAAGTTATAACGCTTTCGAAATCATAGTCTTTTAAAAAAAATCAAAACACTTTAGAAATCACAGCTTTGAAATCATAGCATTTTGGAAATCATAACACTTTGAAATTATAGCATTTTGGAAATCATAACACTTTCCTTTTAAACAGTTTAGATATTAAAATAAGTATATATAATAAAATAGTTTATATAAATAGTTATAAGTTAAAATAGTTTAAAATAAAATAATTTATATTAAAAATGATTTATATTAAAATAGTTTATATTAAAATAGTTTATAAAGTAAAATATCAATAGTTTTAAATATAATTAAAAATTACTTTATAAAATAAAATAGTTTCCTCAAATTTCACAAATCGATTCTAATTAACTCGAATTCCAAAATTTTAATTTAATCAAATCTCAAATCATCAATTTCAACTGGATTCAGCTTCTAAATAAACCATTTCAAATTATCGATTTCAAATACATATCTGAACCATAAAATAAGCCATTTCAATTTCAATATATTTCAAAGCTTTAAATATTCAACATTTCAAAACTAAATTCGATACTTATATATATACATATATATCAAATTCACTTAACTATTATTTAGTTTTGAAACATTTATTTAATCATTTCTATAACATCTAAATACAACTTCAATTTACAAATTTAAATAAACAAAATATCCCATTTATATATATATATATAAGTTTGAAATATCCACTTTAGCCACCTTTAATCAAATTTCAAGTTGTAAAACACTTCTTTAAATTTCAAATTCAATATATTTCAAATCAAACTTATTTAAGTATAATTCTTAAATAAATATAATTTCAAATCAATTTCAAATCAATTTCAAATCATTATAAACTCTATATTTGAAAATATAGATATTAAATAAATACTTAAACATATTATTTATCAACTTTATTAAATCAACTTTAATGAATCTTTAAAATCAATATTTATCAAAACCATATATTTCTTTTCAAAACCATAGAAATCATTTTCAAAATATTTATATAAAGACCAACGGTGTCTGTATATAATTTTCTACCCTATGGTCAAGTGGTACGGATATTTATCATTTCAATCCGCAATTTAAATATATACGGGTATATATCTTTTCAACCCGCAATCCCAAATTCA
Source organism: Allium fistulosum (assembly GCA_030737815.1). Taxonomy (NCBI): domain Eukaryota; kingdom Viridiplantae; phylum Streptophyta; class Magnoliopsida; order Asparagales; family Amaryllidaceae; genus Allium; species Allium fistulosum. The sequence goes on along the minus strand of CM060904.1, from coordinate 1,002,042,848 downwards.
ATTAATTGAAAATCGCTTGGGTTTATCATTTCAACCCATAACGATTTTCTCCTATTCTACAAGATCGTTCGGGTATGTATCATTTCAACCCATAGTGATTCTATACTAACAGGGAACTGGCAGAGTGGTAACAGATATGATACTAAAATAACAATAGTAACAGACATATATCATCAATATAAATAACAGATAATGGTGCCAGATGTCACAGGTGAACAGATACAGATAATGACATATATATAACAATGCAAATAACTAACAGCAGTATATTTCAATTGACGTTTCAATTAAAATCAAATTTAATAAATATAAGAATAATAATCGTGAGTGATTGCTCACCTTTCGAGGCTAGACAGATTTGACAAAGAAATGAGCTACGAATTCCAAAGCGAAACAAGATGGGCACGAATTCGACGATCAAAACAAGGTTGGAATCGATGAGAACAACCAATTAGTTTGATAGGAACAAAAACTATATATATATAATCCAAATCATTATTCTTAAAATATAAGTATTTTAAAATCAAAGATACATACTTTATATTTAAGAATCAACACTTTAAACAAATCAAAATAAATCTTGTCCAGACATACCATCCTTTACATATTATATAAAAAATCTAATAAAACAATATATTATTATTATATACATTATTTAATCAATATGATGGTACATCGACAATATATATAAGAACCAATTTTGTATATTACAAAACAAAATATATCTATATACCTTTAATAAAAGACGCAAACTATACATATGCAGTATATATACAATATGCAAAACTTACATATATATTTATATATTTTAAACTAGTATCTCTTGTATGAATATACCTTTTACAAACTGGTCAATAGCTTAATAAGAAAATATGTGTAATACTCATTTTAAAATAAAACATACTAAACACAATATATACTGATATACATATATCTGGCATAGTACCTGGCTTCAAATAAGAACTTATATAACTTTATATGTAACCGGACCAGATGCAACCTTTATTATACAACACATATCATATTACATGACTTATTCGTTTTAAGCACTTATATACTTATGAAAACACAGGTAATATACTTACATGAACAGAATATCTATATCATCCTTTAAAACCAACATATAAATGAGCCTAGAAACAGATATATGCCGATGTATTCATAAGCAAATAAGTATATTGTACTATATTATAAACTTATTTATAGATATATATATATAAACTTAAAATAAACTGGCACTGCTGCAGTATGCCCTCAATGTATATGCGAAAACTACTTATATATTATATATAAATGTATCTATACATTAAACACGTTATACTTCTTTAAGTATAGTATATGTTAAAATAAGTTCTTCACATTCAAGGTATACATACGTATAATATAACCAACAAGCAGACATCAAGTATCAACTATGCTTTATTTCGAATCAGGTTACCATTTATAAAACATATATATATATATATACTGACTTTAAAAAAATTTATAACTAACATGAATACACTTTAAAAATCTAACAAGCAAAATTAATATAAACCTTTATACTTTATACTACAGATCCTATATATAAGGAATAAAATATACAACAGCACACTAAATATACTGAAGCCTAATATTTGTATATATATACAATATAACCAAAGTAGGTACATATATATACAGTACATCATACAGACACTTTAAAGCAAACATAAAAAAAAACAGTAGTCACATACAGGCACCATATATAAAACCGAACTTTAAAAATATAGTATATAGTAAGAGGCCGAAATGTATAGTTATAAATACTTTACAAGCATATATACATATACAATCTAAATGCATCATATCTCATATAAGCATAAATTTTTTGTATATATTCAGTATTCAAAATTTTAAACAATATATATAAAGTAGTATGCTAAATTCGGCTGTCATATATTAACCTTATCATATATATGTAGCATACCAAAGAAGAAGCTGCAATTGACCAGAGCAAGAAATGAAGTGGCCGGGCTGATGGGGTTCGAAGTGGTGGTCTCGGCCATGGAAAAATGTATAAGGCGGAGGGACAAGGTTGGAGGCGAGATGAAGGTCAGGTTTGCCTGGCTTGGAGGAGGAGCAGGCGGAGATTGGGAGGGGAGGCTCGCGCGGGTGATGGTGAAATGGAGGCCTCGGCGTGGGTAAGTGCGGAGATGCTGAAGCCAACGTAAAGGAAGGACGAGCAAAATTTTGATGGGTAGCGAAAGATTTGGGTTATTGCAAAGAAGGAGGCTTTTCAACAGTGGTTCTAAAGATATAAAACAATATATTCTATTTTTATTCTTAGGTACAGAAACAAAAAAAATGGGAAAAGTAAAGGTCACGAATTATGAATTCAGTGAATGATAAAGTAAATGGCTATTGACTGTTGGTTTACCAGTGGATAACGAATCAACAAAGAATTCAAAAGGGTTCAAAAATACGGAACCGGTACAAAACTCATTTCGTAGATTTCGTTGTCTTCCCGACTTCGAAATTTACAATTGAATATACCACAAAGATCAGCACGACAAGACGATCAAAACGGTATACGAATATCAGTGGCACAATTATCCTATCAAAATTCAATAATCAGTACTGAAAAATGCTGCTAAAACGCCGAAAATAAGATGGTCGCAGCAATAGAAATCAAAATTTAGGAAAACGAAAGATGACGTCTCACTCAGAAGATGATTTACAAATTTTCTATAAAAAAATATTCAGGTTTGGATAACATTTCATTATCATCAAATATTAACTGATATAGATTGAAATAAAATTACACAAGAAAATAAACTTCCAAATTATCTGATGAAAATTTACCAGTTGCCATGTTAAAACAGACGCATTTCAAATATCAAATTTAAATTTCAAAATTTTATTGTTTAAAGTTTCACAAAATTTCAATTAAATATATAAATAAACAAATAAAATTATCAAAATTTGACGAGTCGTTACACCTACGGTTTAAACATAAGTTAGTTTCTATTTTGGTCGATTAGTTACTTCTCTTCTATATTCTTTGTACTGTCAAATACAAGAAGAAAGAACTTTATATTCACTTTGATCTTTTTTAATTATATTCTCTTAAATTTTCATGGAAACTCCATAATTGGACAATTGATAAGAACTTGGATATACTATTCTTATTTTTGTTAAGTTTCGATATGAATTTCTAATTTAAAAGAAGTTTAAATTTCTACATTGGTTATGATAGCATAAAATACATGTATACATATATACATATACATATACATATATATAAAGTTTACAACACATAGTTAAAGTGATAAGCAATCAAAATATAACAAATTATACTTATTGAATAATTCATGGCCATCATGTTTTAATAAATCATTATCCCACTTTAACAATCACTAGGTTGTTATTTTAAAAAAATATTGGAATGTACAAAAGCTATTATAATTTTTCATAATATTACAAATTTCTTCTAAACTGTACTTTGTAGTAAGCTACATAAAAATAAATATGTGATATTATTTTATTTTATAAATTTAAGAATGATATTTTTACCACAAAAGCAGAGTGTTTTGAACTTGAAGTGTAGAAGTACGAACTAGCATATTTTCTTATTTAGGTTTGAAAAATGTTTGATTGTCTAAATAGTTGTACTGTCTAACTTTGTGTAGGGTGGTGGTGCAACTAGGATAATGGTGTCATCAATTGGTTTATCATTATGCAGACACGTTCCTTATACTTCTCTTATAAGGTTTGCAAAATGCTATTATTATTAATTAGTTACTCTGAATTCTTGGTCCAATAAAGCAACTTTGTATGCGTCTATTTACGTAAACTGCATATACTCACACAAATGTGCTTCTTTGTTGCATTTTTTCCATTAATATATGTATAACACAAAATCTTTAATCTTTTTCCAACTTTATTGCAAGTTTCTTCTCATCTCTTCGGGCACACATTAATATATTTCACAAATGTTTTTTAATCTTGAAGAAGTATCTTTCTTTCCACCAAACCCTACAATAATATTATCCTTTTTCTCCTCATCTACATAAGTAGTGGACAAGAAATAATTCTAGAAATGAAATGAAAATAGTTAGTGCCAACAAGTTAAAAGCTAAGAATCAAATATATGAAGAAGGTGCTATTGGGATCTTGAGATCTACCCAATTTTAAGGCGTGCAACTTTCCCATCTTCTATAAAGGTAACTTTTACAAATTTTCTAATGTCTTACATTGTTTAAACATTATTCAATGGAGAGATTTATAATGGTTTTGCTTACCTATCTCTCTAAAATTACAGACAGGTATGAATTCTTACTAAAAGAATGTACTTTATTTTTTCTTTGGTTGATAGTTGAAATCTATAGAAGAAATTACTTCAAACTCAACCATCACCTCATTATTTTTGGGATATGTTTCTAAATATTTGACTTCCACTATCCTGGCATTCTAATTTTTGCCTTTATTTATTTTGCAAAGGAGTTATTTTCTAATACATGAGTACGAAGAATCTTCAATGTTAACGACTGCATAAGGATGAACCAAAGTAAATACCTTAATTTTTTATTTTAATCCTTTTCTTTTACAAAATATATAATAGGAAAAATGATTTATTTTTTACATTGTCAACCATACAGGATTACAATACAATGTTGTTTTTTGTGAAAATCAAATAAGGATTAATCAATCGATGTCTTAGAGAAATTCGAACTATGCTAAACTGGGATAACACACGATCAAAAAATGATGTAGTGATAAGGAAATAATTCAGACAAACCTTAGTTACTTTATATTTGATATGAATTTACTACTCTAGAATATGCACATATTCTATCTGGAATCGTATGTGTTGCAGTTTTTGAAAAAGTTTTGTAGATTATTTCATCATTTTCCACTAGAACAAATTTGTTACTATTTAGATTTGCAATCGCTTAGAAATATACATTCATAGTTCCATATCAATAGCTGGATGCAAATCTCAAAGAAATATTAACTCTAAATGGCGTAAATTTTTACCGGATTATTTAAAAATATTCTCGCAATTATAACAAATTTTAGACCGTATGGGGATAAATTAATGTTTCAGTAATATATAGGTACTAAACTGAAAGTAACAAACCAAAACAACCTATTAGCTTTATTAATATTGTCTTTATAAAATAATGCCAAGTTAGTGTCCCAACAGTTGTATTTTATTGTTAGAGTGCCAAGTACCATGGCTCTTTTTTATACACCTCAAGTATATAGTACTAGAAATGCATATTTCATCATTAATCCTATTATTGTCATCTTTTGTGACATCTTATCAATCTGCATAGTTCAAGATATTGGTTATTTTCCTTAAGCAAGTGCAAGAGGTTGTTTCAATGACATGTTGAGAGGACCTGTTAACTTTTATTTTAATTTTATTTCAACAAAGGTGACATTTGTTGACATGTCAGTAGATTGAGTACTTTTGCACCTTTTTTCTTGATGTCATCGTATGTTTGTGGATCAAGCCTAAGCTGTAGTTTATGAACTTTTGTGGGTTATAAGTTGGAACGTGCATCTTCCTAAATTATAATAAAAAAACTCGACCTCCTATAGATTTTTCAACTTCATGTTCATTTTAACTCTTTTCTTTATGTGGTCACATGCTATTTATTTCATAGAATGGTAGTGGTCGGGATGACAGCTCACTTAAATAACCAAGCATAGAATATGTCGAGCGGATGGCCACGTTGAAGGCTTAGAGGCTCATTATGCCTGAAGTAACTATTTAAATTATGATTATAGGACATGTACTTAGCATTGGATTAGTCCTCTCTACTAACTAGAAAGAAGGAGGCGCCTAAAATATCAAGGGAAGTCTAGCCTGTGGAATGGAAATGAAGAAATTTGAGTATTGAACATTATCAATATTTTTAATTACATTTTGTTTTATAATGGAAATTTCTAGCAATCTTTCATTGTCTACATGTATATCATAATTATTAACATGTACTTTTATGTATTTAACATGAATTAAGGTCAGGAACATGTCTGTACAAATTGATGAATGAATAAACATGTATAGTGCTTCAGTTTGGTTGTGTTCATGGATGCTAAAAAGTATAATATAATTATACATACAAACACTGGACTTATATTATTTGTTTCAAGTATAAATTTGGCGTTTAGAATTTTCTTCACCAGTTAGGTGCATGTCACTATTGGCCTAAAATGAACATTATGACTGTCCTTAATTTTACGTATGTTCGAGTACGTTCAAAATAATCAATATTTCATCCAAAATATGATCATAATCAAAACTGTAAAAATCATCCAACACGCCATTTAATCTTATAATTATCTTCAATGTTATGTCATCTATAAATTTTATTTGTATTCACATGTAATTTTACTTCTGGAGATGTATTATTTTTATTGAATTATGCTAAAGTTTGTATTATTTAATTACTATGGTGGTATGATTATTTGAAATAAAAGAAAAAGTTATTTAGTTATCCTAGAAATTAGACTATGATGTCTTGAGTGTTAGCTTATTGACTAATGACATTAATGATATTAGTGGCGTAAGGATTGATTCTCAACTGCAAGATTAAATTAGTTTGCTAATTACCCAAAGTATAGGGATTCTATGGCATACTCGCCTAAGATTGAATGAAACAGTTTGGTTTAACTAGGTATTCAAAATATCCTATATTTCTCATGTTATATTATGTTATATGTATTAAAAATATAACTTTTCATGCCATTTTAATATTATTCTAATTCAGTTAGCATTGGATAGTGTGAAATAGTGTTAGAATATTGTTTAGTAAAATTGTCTTTGAAACATTATTTTTCCTCTAACATGATTTTTTTATGTCATATATGAAACACTATTATCACATTAAATGTATACAAATTTGGATTTATATTTTATAGAAGATAAACCTTTGTTGAGCTTATACATTACTTAAATTAATAGGTAGCTCAATAATGCAATGCTTAATGAGTAAAGAATAATCAGTAGTTGACGTTAGTGTATTTTGTATACGTTCATTATTCACTAAAAAGAGTTATTGTATTTTGTGCACATTATAATTACTTAAGTGGATATTTTAATGAAAGTGTGCCAACATCGTTTAGAAGAAGTGCTAATATAAATAATTTTAGTCCATAAACATACTTTTCATTTTGATATTGCTATGAAAATAAAAAAATTTACGTTAAATAAGTTATGTTGTGAACACCGTGTGCGTAGCACGAGTTCACACTAGTATATAATTATTTCCAACTATGAAAATTCAAACGCTAATAACTTTTTCGTTTAAACTCTGATTGGAAAAGTTTATACTTGAAAATTGAATAGAAAATCGTCACGAATCCAATGGTGTAAGTTTCAGAAAATTACAGCTATTGTAAAAATTTCATCTCTACTCTTTATTATTTATCTATTAATTCCTTTTAATTAATTATCGTAAAAACGCGGGCTGTTACAAGCATATTATGTTATCATGTGCTAACTCTTTGGTTGCAGGGACAGGTCGGGTATGATTTAGATACCATTGTCCCTTACTATATTGACTTGTATAGTATTTTGAGATTTATTTACCTCTCACACTAGACTACTGTCTGAATCGAGGTTTTATGCTCTGCTTCTTATTATCTCAGGTGCTCTTAAATGAGTAGACTAGATAGCAGGCCTAGGTGCGACGTAGTTGTTGTGCAGAAAACGAGCTAGAGAGAGGTATCTCCTATTATATATGAATTTCTATGCTTATTCTGCTGTGCAACACTATACAGCCTTAGCAGTGCAGTTAAATGAGTTTACTTTCGTGGTATAAAATATATTTCATGATGTATAAATTTGTGTATCTATGCTCTGATATTTGGATCACTTAGTTATTACAGTCTCTTCTGATTTATATCTGTGATATTACATTTTATTCCATGCGTTGTGAGATGTAATACAATTTCTATGATGTTTTATTTCATTTTAAACCTCGATGTTTGCTCTACATCGATCAACACAATAGCAATACACTATCTTATGTATATTGGGTATCAATGGTGTAGGGTGGTCATCACATTTGGTATTAGAGCTTATATTGCGTTGTTTAACCTAAGGATCCCATAATTCAGTAGAGATAGGCAAGGAGTTCTCAACCTAGACTAAATCAAGAGAGTATACACACACACACACACGAGAGCACGTGCTTGTTATATATTTCGATTTTCGAAACTATACGGTAGTGTATATATAGTATATAAGTTGCATGCACACACGAGTACCATTGACACGGTTTCTTTTTGAGAGACCAATCATTCTTATTACAGATCGAGAATGAATCGGCAAACAAGAAACACTGTTAGGAAATCCATCTTTGGAGTTGAGCAAGGAGCGAGTTTGGGGGCTGCAAATCCTAACTTGCAAGCTATGTTCAATGTGATGATGGTGAGCATGCTTCAAAATGCCAAAGCGATCGCTCTGAATGTTTCGGTTGGTTGTGGTGCTCAAGTGCAAGCGTCGAGGGCTGACTTCACCAAGCTATGCAAAGATTGCTCTACTTTGGAAGGTAAGTCATTTCTTGGAATGGAGTCTGCCATCGAAGTGTAGGATTGGGTAGACACCTGGGAACGTATATTTGGTGATATGGAGATGGATGATGCCATGAAGAGGAAGCTGACCACTGGACAGCTTAAAGGGTAGGCCATGAACTAATGGAATGCCATTACGATTGCTACACCCAAAGATCGGTTCACTTGGGACCAGTTCAAGGCCAGGTTTAAAGAGAACTTCGTTCAGACTACTTAGAAGTCAGTGCTATCAGGAGATTCGTTGATTTAAAGTAGGGAGATAAGTTTGTTTCTAAATACATTGCTGAGTTCGACGCTTTGTCGAAGTAATAGATGTCTTTTATCGACACTCCATTGAGGAAGAACAAAAAGTTTATTGTGGGTTTGGATGACTATTTAAAGGAGAAGCTAGTGAGTCATATTAATAAGCCATTTGAGAGGCTCGTCGAGAAAGCAATTCTTCAGGACATTTTATACCCCAAGTTCAAATCAGTTGTTGTTGTTAAGGAAGAACCAAAACTGCAACAAAGCAATGGAGGTAAGAAGAAGTAGTTTGGAAAGAGGAAGCAACCTCGAGGAAAGGATGAGGAAAAGATTGCTCATAAGAAGATTAAGTGGGATCTTATTTGCTATGATTGTGGAAATAAGGGTCACTTGATCAGAGATTGAAAAATCGATGGGAAGAAGAAGTGTTACAAATTTGGAAAGCATAGGCATATACTGAAGAATTGTCCAGAACCATTGCAGTAGAAACAAGTTGTAAAGGCATAAGCATTAGACGTTGTTCTGACTTCGTCAAGTGCTCCCTTGGTGAAAGAGAAGGGGAATGGCATTGTTACTCAAGGTATGCTTTCAATTTATGTTATTCCCATACGTGTTTTATTCGACACCGAGGCATCACATTCCTTTATATCTAGTGACCTAGTAGATAGACTAGGATTGAAACTCGAAATAGTTGACCGACCGTTAATTATGACGAACCCCATTGGAGGCTCCATTATCCTGTGTATGGTTTGTCGTGGTTCAGTCTTATTAATGTAGGATCGTTTTCACCCTAAATAGGGGGGGTGAATAGGGTGATACTAAAAGTAATAAAAATTAATGCGGAAATAAAAATAGTAATAGAAAGCAGTAGAAAATAATGCAGTAGAGACCACACACAGATTTACCCAGCTTCGGCAAAACCCTGCCTAAGTGATGCCCCCAAGGTTTCTACTAGAAATTAAGTAGTCAAACGCTCACACGTAAACTTACAACACCCGCTAATGAATAACCTAACTCTACGCTCAAAACCATGCCACAATTCAGCCACTGAGTGGCGAATTCTCGAACTACACCACCTAGTTCGTAACCTAGTCACACGACTAGAATGTTACACAGTTTAAAAAAGAAAATTACAACTGAAAATAAAAACTAAACAAAATAAAACCAAAACCCTATTTAATAAAACTTAAGCCCAACAATAAAACAAGAAACCGGCCCACTAATAAAAAATAAAAACTACTTCCCCTTTTCTATGTTTGCTTGTGGCCATTCTTTCTTTGTTTCTCTTCAATAATTAGGGCTTTGATTGTTTTGAAGCGCCACTTGAAAGATTGAAGCTCGAATCAGTTACTGGTGCTCTCAATTCAGTTTGATGCTTCTCTGATCGATTAACTTGTTCACAGCTGCTTCAATTAAGTCGAGATCGAATCGATCCTCTGAGTTGGTACGTGAATTTTGCCCCATTTAATTCTCGAATTTGATTCGAGTTACAAATTTGTTTTCGATTTACAAGTATGCTCTGGATTTTTGTCTCGAACTCGAATAAATTTGCCGATGATGATAATTGGGTAATTTATAGGATTTGATTCCCTTAGTTCTCGTTCGTATAATTCTCATTTGAATTCTTCACGTGATTTGCTCACCCATTGATTTTTGATCAAACGTTGGTGATGATATTTACTTGTTCATAAGTTGATACGCTGCTTCATTAATTTGAATTTCTGCTGCGTTGCTTGAGTCAGTTTTGTTCTTTTGCTCCTATGACTTTGGCACTTTAAAGTTTGAGATAAACTGACTTGGTTCTGTTCCTTTCTGCTATGACTTCAGCATTTGAAATTGTGATAATATTTGGACTTTTAAGTTCGTGTTTATCACCTGTGAGTTCCATAAAAAAAATTGCTGGCTTTGACTTGTTGAAATAATTTTTGACTTTGTTCAATTTGTGTTACTCTCTGATTTCACTGACTTTTTCGGCTTGGTCAATTTAAGAAAAAACTGCTGCTTTTCTTTGAACTGTGACTTGCAACTTTATTCAAACTGCTTCAGTGTCATTTTGATTGACTGGATCATCATTGACTTACTTGCATTGAATTTCTTCATTTTTATATGACGTATACATACATACGTGTATATGCATAATTGTGTATATATGACACTGCATATAAACTTGTAAATGTTGAGGCTTGCTTGATGTTTCTGGTCCATTGTGCTAGCTGCTCCCTTGCTCGAAACTGTTTTACTGGGTATTTCCATGTATATACATACGTACATACAGATATGTACATATATATGTGTGTGAGATTGGCATCAATTCTGGTTGCATTCTGCTTCATGCCTTGACTTGTGCCTGTACATTCATGTTAACTGCTTTGGTTGAGTCTGCACTTCATATTGATCTCTGTTACTGGAAGGCTTGATTTGGTTGAGTCATTTCATGTGTACATGTGTGTGTTGTTGCAATGTTGTTTTGTGTTGATGTTGCACTTGGTTGCACTGTCCATTTTGTTGCATATGTTTAGTGCACAAGAGTCAAGTTTTGTTGAGGCTGCTGTGTTGAGTCTTCATGTTGCATTTATGTGTGCCTCTGGTCTGGTTTGGTTCATCATTTTCATGTAGTCATATGTTTGGGTTACGATGGTCTAGTCTATATGTTTTAGTGTGATTGCATATTCATTGTGTACTTAGTCCTTTGTGTTCTACTGCATATGTATACTTGAGTTTGGTTCTGGCCATTGCACTTGTATTCCTTTCACTGTTTTGTAGTGGTCTTGTTGTCATTTACCTTCATATGTATTCATGTGGTCTGGTTTGGTCTGAACTGTTTATTTGCTGGGAGTTCATTCATGTTGAACTTGAAGTCTTGATTGCATATGATCTCCATTGAAGTCTTTGTATTGCTGTTTGCTCCTTTCTTTTACATGTGCATTTGCAGTCTAGTTATCCTCTTGTTCATGTAAGCATGTTGGTCTGGTGTGTAACATGTGGAATTATTTTGCATTCCTGAATCTGGTCTGTGGTTGTCCTTGTTGTTCTGATCCATTTCATTGAACATGTACATGACTGGTGCCTTTTGATGTTGCCTTTGTTTCATGTGCAATGCCCTGGTGCCATATGTATTGTAATGCTCTCATGTTAAATTTTTGGTCGAACATTTTCACTTGAGTTGAATCCAGCTTTAGCTTGGGTTTGACCTTGTGCTCACCTGTCCCTGCAGTTTTATCAAGCAAGTGTATATCGGTGTGCATGGCCTTGTGACATGTACAGTGATACAGTGTACACGTTACAAGCTGTTCGTGTAAGATGAATTCAAAAGAAAATGATGACGAACAACCCAAATAACTAGGGCAAATACTATTTTCAAAACACACTTTAATTTGCACCACGAAATATTTTCTTTTTCAATTTTACCGCGTTAGTGTTTATTTTGCAGATAGATCAGATGTTGGATTCAGGCTAGAATAGAGTTGAAGATAAAATATGAGTGTTGAGTGAAATATATAGTGAGGTGAACATTGTAAAGTGGAAATTGTGTTGTAATTGAAATTGTATTGTAAATGAAAATGTGTAAATGTAGCGAGAGCTCAAATTTGTACTATTTGAATTTGTAATAAAATATTTGTTTGAATAATATATTTGTTTAAAGATGAATTCTGAGTTATTTATTTTATTCAACAAATATTTATTTAATTATGTGACAAATAAAATAGTACAACAACAAATACATTTAAATGAATATATATATATGTTTATTATCATGAAACAAAAATCATATACTAGCATATTCTACAATCTCTCCCTTTTGATGATAACAAACATATATTAAGATTTTGACTCTATTAAATGTATTTGGTTTTGATGGATTATATTAGCTCTCCCTATTTGAATGATCCCCCTACAACAAAGCTCCCCCTATACAGATGCGTGTAGCTAAAACTGAAAAATTAATTAAAAATAACTTTAAATAAAAACACTCTCGAATATTAGTAAGGATATCGCTCAAAAATCAAAATCTTAACCTCTCTTCCCCTTTTGTTATCATCAAAAATAATAATAGTAATTAAAATACCTACAATTTTGAGTACAATCAAATTAAGAGGGAAATATTAATTTCAAATTCCAATTAATCAAACAAAAATCATAATATTTTATTAATTAGAAACAAACTCCACTTTAGAGAAATGGTAGGATTATGGAAAATTTTATATAGTGACAAGAGTTTGATATTTTCAATAAAGGAATAATTTGTGCATTTTCCCTTTTCAAATATTATACAAAAAAACGTAAAGCACTTACTAACCATGCATAACTGTTAGGACTTTTAAATGAGGTTAGTAGTTACATTTTTTTAAAAACAAACATGTCAAGTATTTTCTAACCATGCATAACCGTGAGGACTTTTAAATGAGATTAGAATATACTTGATATTTATCCCTTTCTTATATGCGTCCCATCCATGCATAACCGCGAGGACTTTTAAATGAGAATGGAAGCCCATATATAGAAATTCAAGTAATTCACTCATGCATAACCGTGAGGACTTTTAAATGAGAGTGAATACTTTAGGATATAATTATTTTACAAAAAAAATTCCTTATTTTTAAATACCAAACTCTGCACACTATATTATGGTGTATGGATTGACAGAAAGGAGGAAGTGATAGAAATGATCATGGAATAAGTACTAACCTATAAAATATTATAAACTTTATTTAATTTTCATGAAATTATAAAATTATAATTCCTCTTGTTATGAAATATAATTTAACCACTATCCATCACTTTTCAAGCACTATAATTATTTTGATAAGTTCCAAAAGATTCAATTAGTCAATGGTTATCTTTTTTTGGGTAAATCTCTTACCAAAATAAACTAGAGTATTTTTATCATGATGAAAACCCAAGTTTCAAAAATTAAAATTAGTGAAAATCAATTTTCTATAAGGGGTTTTTTTGAAAATGACTTCTAGTTGAAAATCAATATAAATAATTAAATAATTGCAAAAATGATTTCAACATGAGATGATATCAGATACCACTTGTATTTGAAATATTCATGGTGATATATAGTGGTATATAAGAAGAACGTGTACTCCTCAACACTTAAATTGATATATTTTTTGAAATTTTTCAGCACGTTATTTATATAAGCACAAGTAAAGTAATCTATATTGAGCAAAAACACACATTCAAAAAATTCATCAAAGTAGTTTTTCATGACATTCCAAAGTGAATCAATAAAAACTAAAAACAGAATAGTTGTAGCCTTATCAGTTAGCTTTCCAAAACTTCAAGAATTTAAAAAACCAAAGTTGAGATGTTCAAGATATGTTAGAAATACTTCAATAATGTCGATGAAAACAAAATTAACAATATGTGAACAAAATTGAGTTAAGAGATCATACCTCACTTTCCTTCGATTCCGTGATATCCAAAATGCGATGAACTCCATCTAATCTTTATAGGCTAAGGAACATTTAAATTTTAGTTTATCAATCACCTAGAACAACTCAAAATCTATCTCCATCAAATTTGTTCCTTAGCCCATGTATGTGTCTAAATTTTGGAGAAGGCAAGTGGTCTAACTAAGGATGTATGACCACTATTATTATCTATTGAAATCTTTGGTACCCAAATTTCTCTATATAACAAACCGTTAGCATCTACAATTATACCCTTGGGAATCCAAATTTGTTTAAATTTCAAACCATTTATATTCGTACCTTTTGGAATCCATATTTGTTTAACGGTTTTATGTTTGTATATATTTTGACAATTATTCTTACCATGACCAATATTTCCACATTTTACGCATTTGGGTATCACACTTTTCCCCTTGCTAGTGTTATTAGTCATTTGTTCATATTTTGACACTTCTGCAAATCCAAGCCCTTTCCTTTTATTCACGAGGAGTTGATTTTCTAAGAGCATATTACATGATTTTTCTCTAGTGAAAAATTTCCAAGTAATCAACTCAAGTTTATTAACTTTGGATTTTAAAAGTTTATTTTCATTTATTAGCTTCAAACAACAACTAATGGTACCTATTTCTCTTTTCAAAATTATTCATTTTCAAGCCCATATTTTCATTTTCAAGCTCTCTAATTTTAGTCTCAATTTCTAGCATCTCAGTTTCAAAGAGTTGAAGTTTTTTAAATTCAATTTTATTTAAAGTCCTTGATTTTTCAATCTCCTTTTCAAACTCGTGATTTAATCGAATAATTTTAGATTTGCTCAAAATCACATTTTCTTTTTCAAGGCTTTTGGAATTTTCGTTGACCTCATTTAATTTCTTTTCAAAAATTGCACTTTTAGAACTTTTCGACCTCTTAAAACTATCCAACTCTTTTTGCAAAATATTATTTTTACAAATCAACTCAGTTTTGTTTTTCTCCCGAATTAAAATTTCATTTTCTAGCTTTTGAAAGTTTTCATGAAAACAGGCAAATTCTTTTTCATAGTCCAAACACCTTTTGCAATTAGAATTTTTATTTTTCTTAATATTTTTAAGCTCATTTTCCAAATCATTATTTTTCTGACGTAGTTTAGATTGTTCCCTTTTCAACTTATTATTTTTCCATCTCAAGAGCTTCATTATTTTCAATTAATTTTCAGCACAAGAGAACTAAATCATTGAATGAAAGGTCACTTATCTCATCGGCTATTGAATCTTCATCACTGCTATCTTTTGCAAATCCTGTCAAGCACGTTTCTTCAACCGAGTCGATTGTGGCAGATTTCTCACCGTTGTTGACTTTTGCACCATATATTACAACAAAAGTATTCCAGATTTCCTATGCACTTTCACAATGAGAGATAAAGTTAAAATTATCTTGATTAATATGAGAATATATTATATGCATGGCAAGAGCATTAATCTAAGTATTTTTCTTGTCTACTAAATCACACCCATTTTCAATAATATCCCAACATTTAAAATTAACATATTTTAAATGAAATTCCATTTTTAGTTTCCAATTTAAAAAAATCTGCTCCATCCAAAATAGGGGGAATAATATTGGACTAACTCTCGCTAGGTTTGCAACTAAGGTTAAACATCTTTGCTATTAACCTTGCTCTGATATCACTTGTAGGATCATTTTCACCCTAGATGGGGGGGTGAATAGGGTGATACTAAAAGTAATAAAAATTAATGCGGAAATAAAAACAATAACAGAAAGCAATAGAAAATAATGCAGTAGAGATCACACACAGATTTACCCAGCTTCGGCAAAACCCTGCCTACGTGATGCCCCTAAGGTTTCTACTAGAAATTAAGTAGTCAGACGCTTACACACGTAAACTTGTGACACCCGCTAATGACTAACCTAACTCTACGCTCAAAACCCTGTCACAACTCAGCCACTGAGTTGCGAATTCTCAAACTGCACCACCGTAGTGCGTAACCTAGTCACACGACTAGAATGTTACACAGTTTAAAAAAGAAAATTACAACTAAAAATAAAAACTAAACAAAATAAAACCAAAACTCTATTTAATAAAACTTAAGCCCAACAATAAAATAAGCAACTGACCCACTAATAAAAAATAAAAACTTCTTCCCCTTCTATATGTTTGCTTGTGGCCGTTCTTTCTTTGTTTCTCTTCAATAATTAGGGCTTTGATTGTTTTGAAGCGCCGCTTGAAAGATTGAAGCTCGAATCAGTTACTAGTGCTCTCAATTCAGTTTGATGCTTCTCTGATCGATTAACTTGTTCATGTCTGCTTCAGTTAAGTCGAGATCGAATCGATCCTCTGAGTTGGTACGTGAATTTTGCCCCTTTTAATTCTCGACTTTGATTCGAGTTACAAATTTGTTTTCAATTTAAAAGTATGCTTTGGATTTTTCTCTCGAACTCGAATAAATTTGCCGATGATGATAATTGGGTAATTTATAGGGTTTGATTCCCTTAGTTCTCGTTCGTAAATTTCTCATTTGAATTCTTCACGTGATCTGCTCGCCCATTGATTTTTGATCAAACGTTGGTGATGATATTTACTTGTTCATAAGTTGATACACTGCTTCATGAATTTGAATTTCCGCTCCGTTGCTTGAGTCAGTTTTTTTTTGCTCCTACGACTTCAGCACTTTGAAGTTTGAGATAAATTGACTTGGTTCTGTTCCTTTCTACTATGACTTCGGCATTTGAAATTGTGATAATATTTTGACTTTTAAGTTCGTGTTTATCACCTGCGAGTTCCATAAAAAAAATATTGTTGGCTTTGACTTGTTCAAACAATTTTTGACTTTGTTCGATTTGTGTTACTCTCTGATTTCACTGACTTTTTTGGCTTGATCAATTTAAGAAAAAACTGCTGCTTTTCTTTGAACTGTGACTTGCAACTTTATTCAAACTGCTTCATTGTCATTTTGATTGACTGGATCATCATTGACTTACTGGCTTTGAATTTCTTCATTTTTATATGTTGTATACATACATACATACATATGTGTATATGCATAATTGTGTATATATGACACTGCATATAAACTTGTAAATGTTGAGGCTTGCTTGATGTTTCTGGTCCATTGTGCTAGCTGCTTCCTTACTTGAAACTGTTTTACTGGATATTTCCATGTATATACATACATACATACATACATACAGATATGTATGAATGTGTGTGTGAGATTGGCATCAATTCTGGTTGTATTCTTCTTCATGCCTTGACTTGTGCCTGTACATTCATGTTAACTGCTTTGGTTGAGTCTGCACTTCATATTGATCTCTGTTATTGGAAGGCCTGATTTGGTTGAGTCATTTTCTGTGTACATTTGTGTGTTGTTGCAGTGTTTTTTTGTGTTAATGTTGCACTTGGTTACACTGTCCACTTTGTTGCATATGTTTGGTGCACATGAGTCAAGTTTTGTTGAGGCTGGTGTGTTGGGTCTTCATGTTGCATTTATGTGTGCCTCTGGTCTGGTTTGGTTCATCATTTTCATGTAGTCATATGGTTGGGTTATGATGGTCTGGTCTATATGTTTTAGTGTGATTGCATATTCATTGTGCACCGAGTCTTTTGTGTTCTACTGCATATGTATACTTGAGTTTGGTTCTGGCCATTGCACGTGTATTCCTTTCACTACTTTGTAGTGGTCTTGTTGTCATTTACCTTCATATGTATTCATGTGGTCTGGTTTGGTCTGAATAGTTTATTTGCTGGGAGTTCATTCATGTTGAACTTGAAGTCTTGATTGCATATGATCTCCATTGAAGTGTTTGTATTGCTGTTTGCTCCTTTCTTTTACATGTGCATTTGCGGTCTGGTTGTCCTCTTGTTCATGTAAGCATGTTGGTCTGGTGTGTGACATGTGGAATTGTTTAGCATTCCTGAATCTGGTCTGTGGTTGGCCTTGTTGTTCTGATCCATTCATTGAACATGTACATGACCGGTGCCTTTTGATGTTGCCTCTGTTTCATGTGCAATGCCCTGGTGCCATATGTATTGTAATGCTCTCATGTTAAGTTTTTGGTCGAGCATTTTCACTTGAGTTGAATCCAGCTTTAGCTTGGGTTTGACCTTATGCTCACCTGTCCATGTAGTTTTATCAAGCAAGTGTATATCTGTGTGCACGGCCTTGTGACATGTACATTGATACACTGTGCATGTTACAAGCTGTTCGTGTAAGATGAATTCAAAAGAAAATAATGATGAACAACCAAAATAACCGAGGCAAATTATATTTTCAAAACACACTTTAATTTGCACTGCAAAATATTTTCTTTTTCAATTTTATTGCGTCAGCATTTATTTTGCAGATAGCTTAGATGCTGGATTTAGGCTGGAACTGAGTTGAAGACAAAAATACGAGTGTTGAGTGAAATATGTAGTGAGGTGAACATTGTAAAGTGGAAATTGTGTTGTAATTGAAATTTTATTATAAATGAAAATGTGTAAATGTAGTGAGAGCTCAAATTTGTACTATTTGAATTTGTGATAAAATATTTGTTTGAATAAAATATTTGTTTAAATATGAATTCTGAGTTATTTATTTTATTCAACAAATATTTATTTAATTATGTGAAAAATAAAATAGTACAACAACAAATACATTTAAACGAATATATATGTTTATTATCATCAAACAAAAATCATATACTAGCATATTCTACAATTAAGTCATAGATGCTCTTTTGTTTGTGATTGTTTCGTTCTAAATTTTGTTTTGGGATTATCTTGGGAATGGACCACCTAAGGAAATATGTAGTTGTAGTGGATTGCGAGAAGCTGTTGGTGACAACTGGGGTTGTGGAAGGGCAAATGGTAGTGATTGGCTGCCTACCGGAGGATGGGGTTATGGTCAGCTTTCTATATTCGCTTGAAGTTCCATGCGATGAGTTGCCATCTGTGTCTATCATTAAAGAGTATCTGAACGTATTTGAGGAAGTGACCGGATTACCACCGCATAACGAGATCGAGTTTCGTATAGACTTGACGAAGGATGCCGGGCCTATAGTGATGTTGTTGAGGCATATGGCACCTAAAGAGCAGAAGGAGTTGGAGGTGCAAGTATATGACTTGTTGAAAAGAGGGTTCATTCGTAGGAGTATATTTGAGTGGGGTGCACTCGTAGTATTCGCCACTAAAGCGAATGGCTTTCTAAGATTGTGTATGGATTATCGTGAGTTGAATAAGGTGATGAAGAAGAAAAAGTATCCACTCCCATGTATTGATGACTTGTTCGATCAGCTCCACGGTGCGAAGGTGTTCTCCCAATTTGATTTGGCTATGGGATTTCACCAGTTGATGGTTCGGGTTTCTACGAGTGGTTGGTTATGCCACTCGGGCTAACCGATGCTTCAGCATACTTTGTTAATCTCATGAACCGTGTCTTCAGGGATTAGCCGAACAAGTTTGTACTTGTGTTCGTGGATGATATTCTGATCTATTCCGGTACATACGAGGAACACAAGGCGCACTTGAGGATTGTACTCGGAATGTTGTGGAAGCACGAGCTGAAAGCAGAGTTTTCAAAATGTCACTTCTGGAGAAGGGAAGTGAGATTTTTGGGACATGTCGTCTCCAAGTAGGGTATCATAGTAGATCCTGCCATGGCGGCAGCGGTTCAGGATTGGAGCCAACCCAAGAATGATACTGACTGAGGAGTTTCTTAGAATTGACAAGATATTATAGACGCTTTATCAAGGACTTCTCAAAGGTAGCCGCGTCGTTAACTAATTTGACAAAGAAAAATCAGACTTTTACTTGGGATGCAAGATTGGAGTAGGCATTTGTGAGTCTAAAGGAGAGGTTGACGAGCGCATCTGTATTGACCAATCTAAGTGGAAACGAGGAACTAACAGTATACATAGACACCTGTGGTACTAGACTAGGTGCGGTATTGATGTAGAAGGGAAAGGTTGTAGCCTACGCTAGTCGACGGCTGAAGCCGCATGAGAAGAAGTATCCAACTCATGATTTGGAGTTGGCGGCGATAATGTTTGCTTTGAAAATTTGGAGGCACTATTTACTAGGGAAAAGGTTCGAGCTGTTTACGGACAACAAATCCTTGAAGTACCTTTTCTCCAAAAGGATTCGACCTTCGACAACAGCGATGGTTAGAATTCTTAACCTCTTATGACTTTGCCATTTCCTATATGCCTGGTAAGGAGAATGCGGTCATTGACGCATTGAGTAGAGGCTTGCTAGTTTGGGGGAAATGTTCATAGAGTGGAAACAGCTAGAGTATATTGCTGGTTATGACTTCAGACCTCATTGCGAGTTAGAGCCAGAGATGTTGGCAAGTTTGACAATCAGGCCTACTTTGATTGAGCGGATCGGTGCCAGTTAGAAGCGAGATGCTACATTGGCTGAGAACATGGCGAAAATAGGAGGAGTAGAGTTTGAGGATATGAAGCAATACGGGCTTGATCGAGAAGGTTGGTTCTGCAAGAATGGGAGATTATTTTTTCACGACGTTAACGGATTGCAAGACGAGGTGCTATGAGAATGCCACCATTCCAGGTTAACCATATATCCCGAAGCTAATAAGATGTATTTTGGTATGAGGCAAATCTACTATTGGAAGGGATGAAGAAAGGCGTTAAGACATTCATCTCGAAGTGTATGAGCTGCCAGTTGGTGAAGGCAGAGCAAAAGAAACCAAGAGGCCCATTGCAATGGCTGGAAGTTCCCGAGTGGAAGTGGGAGCAGATATCGATGGATTTTTCATTGATGGACTGCCAAGGACTTGAGCAGGTACGACAACATCTGGATCATAGTTGATTAATTGACAATGAGTGCCGGATTTATACCCATCAAGTCAAGAAGAATGGCAGCCAAACTGGCCGAGTTGTATGTGAAATGGATTGTATGATTTCATAGAGTGTCAAAGAGCATTGTGAGCAATCGAGACCCATTGTTCACTAGTGGCTTTTGGAAGAGCTTACAGGAGGCGTTGGGTACCGAGCTACATCTTAGTATAGCTTATCATTGACAAACAGATAGGTAGACCGAGAGAGTGAATCATATACTAGAGGATCTCTTTCGAGCTTGCACTCTCGATTTCAGAGGCTCGTGGGATGATCACTTGCATTTAGTAGAGTTCGTATACAATAATAGCTATCAATCTATTATCGGTATGAAACCATATAAAGCATTGTATGACCGGCCATGTAATGACCCTTCATGCTAGTGGGAAGCATGCAAGAAACCGATACCTGGGCTATATATGATTAAAGAAACCTCAGAAAAGATAGAGGTCATCGACAACGGATGAAAGTTGCACAAGATAGGTAGAAGAGTTACGCTGATAGAAGGCGTAGAGATTTAGAATTTTCTATGAAGATATGGTATTCGTGAAAATTTCTCATTTGAAAAATGTTATTCGATTCGATAGCAAGGGGAAATTGGTACCAAGATTCGTAGATCCATTTCCGATAGCAGAGAGGATTAGGAACCTAGCATATAGGGTCAACTTATCTCTGAAAATGGCAGATGTGCATAATGTTTTCCATGTTTTTCATCTGCGAAAGTTTGTGCATGACTCAGGCATGACGATTGCACTGAATCAGCTTGATGAATCGGGATTAAACCAGAAGCTTCAAGGCCTCGTAGGCCGTTTCGTATTGTCGAACGTGATATGAAATACCTTAAAAGGAAGACGGTGGAGCTAGTGAAGGTTCAATGGGGCAAAACTGAAGGCGATTGCACATTGGAAACCGAGGAGAATATGAGGGCCACACATCTAGAGCTCTTCACATGGTAAGGCCCATTGTTTATGATATTTACTTTCACTTTAGATATCATGTAGGGTAGTTTAACATCCCACATGCTAGGATAGGTTTACCTATATTATTAATTGCATGGTTGCGTGCTTGACATGTTTGATGATATACATAACTATTAGGCATACGGGGCAACTATGATCGATTTTCTAGTGTTTCTTTGGGGATTTCGAGGGCAAAATTCTTAAAGGATTAGAGTGTAATGACCTATGTTTTATGTATCAAAGAATCGTAAAATATTTTTATTTTATTCATATGAGGTCGTATGACTCTAAGATTTTGGATAGCGACTCTTAGGGACATTTTCCACATCTATGATTTTTTTCGAATTTCTATGTGATAATTTTGACCTTAAAAATCTTGTTTGGACTATATAACTTTTTATAGGAGCCTAATTGGGGACTCAAACCACTTTCATTGCTTCAAGATGATGGTTTTACATTCCGTAGAGTGGTCATAATAGAAAAACGGACTTGTTATTTGAAAGTTATTGTGGTCTTAAATTTTGGTTGTTGTTGGCCAGTTTTAGTGGGTTATTAACTAAGCTCATGCTTAGGTCCACTAACCCACTTTGAAATTTGTGCTAATATGGGGATGTAGAAACTAACCTAAATCATTTCCTTCTTCCCCAAAACAGATCCAAACCTCCATTAGATCTAATTTCATCAAAAATCATATCTTTTCCTTTCTAATCTTAGCCAAATTATTGATTAGAGAGGGGATTTGCATATAGAAGCTAGAAATCATCATTTTTTTATTGATTTAGGTCCTTCTTCCTTGCTGTCCACTTCAGGTCTAAGGAAGAAATTCAGTATTTTAGATATTTGGTGAGTGGTTCTTGGCATCTCACTCGTCTATATTTGTTTATATAGTTAAAAAACTTGTTTTAACATGACTTTGATCTAAAAAAGGTTTTCTAACTTTAACCACTTATCCATATATGTTTATGACCAGAAATTGGAGATTTTAAAATGGTTTTTAAAATGGATTTTCGTAATCTATTAACTCATGTCCACATGCTATTGTAATTTCCATCATTTATATGCATATGCTAATGTAAAACTTAGATATAGAGTAAAACTAGTTTAATTATCACATTATCTTGCATTGGTTGTATGAATGAATGTATATCAATTATGATTGTATGTTGTGCTTTGATATTGTTTGCTAGTGTTTTTGGATGTTGGGTAGAAAGGTTGGGAAATTGGACAAATTGAAGGAAAAATTGGTCAGAATTGGACGAAACTTGGAAGGTAGATTCTGGAGCATGGGAAGAGTTCGTGGTCCAAATCGCAACTCCAAGTTCTCTAAGCATAGAGGTCGGTACCGACTTGAGAGGCTGGTACCGAGCTCTCTGTGTTGGTCCATGTCAACAACGACTTGGGGGAGGGGGAGATGTTAGCTAGTAGAGGTTGCCTAATGTGATGGATTGGAGATTGGCTAAATGTTTGAGGCTATGACAACTTATTTCTAGAATTCAAAGTAGGGTGCTTGAAGAAATGATGACTTGATTTGGAGCAGAGGGGTCGGGGTCCAAGCATATGGGCAAGAAGCACTAGAAGCATGAAATGGGATGGGAAGAGACTTGGCCACTAGTTGGCCAAGTACAGAGGTTGGTATTGAGTTCAAAGGTCAGTATCGAGCTTTTCTGCTTGGTCCGATGGGGATGGAACTTCTAGGGGTTGGTGCAGGGGTTCGAGAGGTCGTGCTGGAGATGTTGGCTCGTTTGCATGATGACTGATGGCGACGTAACAACATGATGGAAGTTAGAGTCTTCGAATGGTAACTTGACATTGAATGGAGTTAGGTTCTGAAGAAGACGGCTCGATGTAGAAAGGAGTCATAGAATGAGGAATGTATAATGGTTCCTCGAAGGTGATGGCTTGATGTTAACAGGAGTCGTTGAGTGGGGGAATGTAGAATGGTTCCTCCAGGATAATGAAAGCTAGTTGGAGCAAAGGAAAAGGCTTGGATACACGTACTAAGGGATTATTGATATTCGGAGTGTTTTTTGTTGTACTCAAAGCAGAGGTATCATGAGGATGCACATGGTGTTGAAAGTTACCCTGGATCGGTTGAATGGATCCGTGAACCCTAGACCGGTTGAATGGGTCTAGTATCAGCTTCGGGCGCTAAAGAGAGTACACTGAAAACCAGGATTTCCATTAGTCCCTGATAGTAGAATGGTCATACGAGTTATCATATATCCAGAGTACATAGAGTGATAGTGAGGATTGTTTGATGGATGCTATGGTTGCTTTGATTTCTCTCCCCACAGTCTATCACTCTAGGGTAGTCATTGAAGATTGGCATTGGATATAGGGATACCTGGACACCCATTATCATACTTAGTTGTGTTGCACCTTTATAACACATAGAGTAGCACATTATGTTATCATGTGCTAACTCTTTGGTTGCAGGGACATGTTAGGTATGATTCGTATACCTTTGTTCCTTATTATATCGACTTGTATAGTATTGTGAGATTCATTTACCACTCACACCAGACTGTTATCTGAATCAATGTTTTATGCTCTACTTCTTATTATCTCGGATGCTCTTAAATGAGTAGACTAGATAGCAGACCTAGGTGCAACCCAGTTGATGTGTAGAAAATGAGCTGGAGAGAGCTATCTCGTATTATATATAGATTTCTATGTTTATTCTACTGTGCAACATTGTGGAGCCTTGGTAGTGCTTGCCTATTATTATTTGTATGAGACAGTTAAATGAGTTTACTTTCATTGTATAAACTCTATTTCATGATGTATAACTTTGTGTATCTATACTCTGATATTTGGATCACTTAGTTATTACTGTCTCTTCTGTTTTATATCTGTGATATTATATTTTATTCCATGCGCTGTGAGATATACTACAGATTCTGTGATGTTTTGTTTCATTTTAAATCTTGATTGCTCTACATCGATCGGCACGACAGCAGTGCACTATCTATGTATATTGGGTGTCGGTGGTGTAGGGTAGTCGTCACAACTAATATACACCATCTCTTAGTTAAATTATTCATGATGTCCATGTATGTTTTTAACCTTAAAAATTCAACATTTGCAATTTTATTTTAATTCTAAAATTAAACTCATATTGTATATACATATTGACTTATATAATAATATTGTGTATAATATATTAATCAGTTTTCATTTTGCACAAAAAAACAAATTTTGATTCGGAAATTTAGGTATATAAAATTCTTATATTCGAATTTTATTTGAATATCTATACACACACAAACTTTGATTTATAAAATCAACAATCACACATGTATGCACGGGCGTGCGCACACATTATATGTATAACTTCTATCTTTGATATATATGTTATTTTATACAAACTCATAATATATAGTACGTACTAAGTATGCATATAAACTTATTCAGGGTATTTATTTTTTAGGTTGACAACTAATGAGTTGCGGAAAAAAGAGAAAGAAAGTTAGGGTTTTGACTAAAGTTAAAATTCAACATTGATTCGATTTACTTCTTAAAAGTTTGGATTTAATATTTTGTCAACTTAACGATAATATCTATTAAATATTTTCGGTTATAACCAATTAAATAGAGCATAAGACTAAGTTTTTTGTTAAACATATATGTACGTGATCATATTTGGTTAACTCTAATTTGATGTTCTATTTCAGATGATTAGTTATAATAGGTAACCGAGATATTGCATATATTATATGATCACAATCAATCAAATCCAATTATATAGTTTATTTTAAAATTTTGAATATAAAACAGTAACATAATGCAAACTAATATGTCAATCTTAACTTGATTAAATTACATGTTATAAAACATAAATTACATAAGTTTTAATTGTTTAATAGTATAATGTTTTGAGCATAATATATTAAGGCCGAATCAATAATATACATATGTAAAACCACATATGCATATCGTCATATAGTGCAAATTTTAGCAATGTACAACACACACACATTAACATGTACATACATACATAGACATACACATATAACACACACATACATGAATGCGTGTGTTATATGGGTATGTATGTGTGTGTATGTATATGTTTTGTGTGTGCGTGTGCGTATGTATATATAAACACAAATCTCAATAATTATATTACATCATACAAGTTCTATTCATTCGGTTCACATATGTATAATTATATTTCATTTATGTGTTCAATATGTCACATGCCCATTAGATCATGTCATTTACTACACACACATATATTCACAATGTCACACGCCCATTAGATCATGTCATTTACTTTATACATACATACATATACATATACATATACATACACACACGCGCGCACACATATAAATGGATATTTGATATCCATTTATGTATATTGTCACAATTACAAAAATCTTATTTTATAATTCTACCTCATATAACAATACCTTCCCAATATACTAAGTATGGTTCGATATAATGCTTTGTTTACATCGACACTTAATACGTTCATGTGCTTTGATTAAATTAAAGCAATTCGAATTTTGCCTTTAATTGTTCGCTGCCTAGCTCACTCGAACCAAAAGGGACAAGTGTTATTCGTGATTTTTTACACATGCTGTTTCAGTAATGTTGACTTTAGAATGATGAAGAAATGATTGTAAATCTCATGAATGATTGGGTACCTGATGACAAGAGAGAAAAGTTAGAAAAATAGCTAAGCACTATTGATCGGCAAAAATAGCTAAGCACTATTGATCGGCCAATCGATGGCATGAACCAGTGTCGATCGATGATATCGATGGCGATAGATACCGATTGATATCGGTTGACGTCGATTGATATGACTGAGTCAAACAAATCCTTTATTATTTATACTCATGTTTTCCAAGTTAACATTCTAGATGAAGGATGATTTCAGAATCCTAACTCTTTCCGCAATGCAAAGAACAGCGTAAATAACTCAAAATATTTTTCATTAAAAGAGAGACTTAACCGATTTTTTAACTTAAGTCTGGTAGTTATTGATTGTGATTCTCTTTGAAAATAGTGAAAACGGAAAATAAATACGGATGATTAAGGTGGACTCCGAATAACTATAAAACCCTAGGTGAGTTTATCTTGCTTTCCATTTTACTTTTCTGTATTTATGCTATATTTTGATGTAAGCTCAATAGCCTGAACTCATAACATCCATCGCTTTCTTCTGCGGAGGCGCGCTTTTTTAACCCACGTTTCAAAACCCTAATTTAAAATTCTCCCCTTAAATACCCAAATGCAATCCCGAAATCCTACATCCCAGATTTACGATCTCCCCCAATGGTTGGATCATTTCTCTACGGTAACTCTAATTTAATTATTGTTTTCTAAACCATGGCGACCTTGCAATTGTATATTTTCTATAATACTTTGATCAGCTATATTTTTTTGTATCTGCACTTTTTTGTATCTGCATTTTTTACTATTATGGTGGCATAAACTTTGGTTTATGCTGAGACCTATACAATTATATATAAAGAAGCTGATCGCAATATTTTTTTTTTTAAACGCTATGTTAATTAATTTGGGAACTTTTATTATTGAATGGAAAAGTTGTGCTGTAACTTCATATTGATCTCTAAGTACCCAGGTTCCAAAACCAAATTTATAGCATTTAATTATTCATATTCAGTTGAACTCAAATTCTTTTTGTTTGTGAGATTTCCTCAATATCATCATCGGTGTGAGAATGTTACAAAAGCTTTATTCACTATGTCCAAACTTAATTTTGACTTATCCCGTTTTTCATGTTGAAAACCCCTTTTGAATTATTTAGCGTCGGCTATTGACTGGCCAAACGGTCTAAAATCAACTGTATTATCAGGTTAAAAAAAAGACATACCATTGCCTTTTCGATTTCAATTACTTAAACTTATCATGTTTTTTGGCTACTGCAGCTTGCTATGTTGATGAATACCCTTGGCAAATTGTTCCAATTAGTTGAGATTTTATATTGACTACCAAGGGTTAAAAAAAAAAAAAAAAATCCATGGGAAAGGTAATTACGGTTGCATTTGGGTTTTGTCTCTTGACTTATTGGATGAAACACCTGGTAATATATGCTGTTATGTTGCATAATTTGCATTTCTTTTGGGTTTTGTAGTTCCTTAACTAAATGTCAACACAGTATTCCACTTGATTCCACACTACATTATGCCGACTGCCGCTACTGTTAGTTGGTTTATCATGAACCTAAAAGCCACCATTTATAAATATACCCTGGTTGCAAAATTTATGAGATTGAATGTTTTATCTCTCTTGTTTTTTGGAGGGAGGAGCTGGCAGTATAATCTTGTAAAAATAGCTAATAAAATTAATCCATCAATTAGTCATTTTGCGTGGACTTTTACTTCGACTACAGTCCGGATTTGCTTCTCCTGGCTCTCAAGAAAAAGGCAAACTGTAATTTCTTATGAGTGCTAGAAATTTACTCCTTATCCCCCTTTCTTTCTCATATTGTTGTTTCATAAGTATTATCATTTAATAACCATAAGCATTTTTGGAGCAAATATTTCATTATCCCTGGTCGTTTGTTCGATTAGATCTAAACCGTCATTTAATTACAAAATGAATTAATTTACATTAAATAAAATAAACAATGTTTATATTTGGGACAGGAAAGACATCCGATTGGCGACAGGTGAACCATTCTTTGCATAATCATAAGTTTTGATGGTTTATCTGAGTTTACTTAATGTTACAAGCAGATTTTAATAATTATATCAATTATTTAAGTTAGCTTATTTAATATGCTTGCATATTTGGCATGATAAGATAGATCCAAATTATTTAAAGTTTAATATTAGACCATTACCAACAATCGGACATGTTCACTTCGCTCTCTTCCATGTTTTTCAACCGAGCGAACGAGCCGTGCGTCCAGATAAGGGGTAGAACCTGTCACGGACTGATTTGAAAAATAATTGTTTCGTTTATAATGGCGCTTTCGCTATTTATAACGGCAAAGTCTATAACGGCGAAGACTTCGCCGTTATATATTTATACTAGTTAAACATCCAGCAGCATGAAAAAAAGAACGCTAATTTTCATTATTTTATAACACGTGGTGGAAGCATGTGGCTGGATAAGTATATATATGTTATGTAAACATATAAAATGGTTTTTTTGTACACTGTTTATAATATGAAAAGTTTATAACCGCAAAGACTTCGCCGTTATAAATTTATAACGGTGAAGACTTCACCGTTATAAAAATTAGCCACTGTCCAGTGAACTAGTCACAAAACTGTTTTGAACTAGCCGCGAAAAAGTAAAAAAGCCACACTTGATTGTACTCTTAATAACTGAAAAACATAGTGTAATGTATTAAATGTAGTTTTTACTGTATAACTTAACCAATGATTGCAAATTTGTACTTGTCAATTTATAAGAACTCATGTACTTGATGATGTTAACAAGCATTGAGCTTTTTGTTTGTGAATGCATTCAGCTGCTCAAAGCATAAAAAATGCTCAAGGAATGCAAATACAATTTCGATGTTTTCATCATAAAACTTTTTTTTTTAATGTTTAGTACATTTTTATGAAATGCAGGCTTTTTTTATTGAATCCAGAACTCATACAGTTAAATGATATTTTTAGAAGACATCAAATACTATAAGGATAGCAATTTTTAGTCCGGTTCAACATACTATGATTCATGAATTTCTTAGGAGGGAGAATGAGTTCTATATTTCAGCACGTGCATTTTAACTTATTAAAATCATAATCAAGGCAATTGATATGAAAAAAATATCAAACATGTTACATTATAATGTGAATGAGGTTTCCTTCTCTCTCTTTAACTATGGAGATCAACTATACAAAATTTGAATTGTTTCAAAACTTCTAACTTATTCAAAATTAAAATTCAACATGAGCAATCACATACATGTATTTTAACCACCGATTTGAAATGTAATTTCAATGAAGTAAGATGTTGCAAAATGATTAAAATTTTTGTGTAGATAATCTCGATAGATAGTAAAACATATTTAAAAAAAATATTATTTTGAAAAAAATTTAGAGGTGGAGTCTTGGCGCAACGGTTAGGTCACCCGCATGGTGATCTGAGCGCCCAGGTTCGGGTTCCGGAAACAGCCTCTTCGCGATGCGAGGGAAAGGCTGCGTACCTTATTGACCTCCCCAGAGCCCGCTATCGTGCGAGAGCCTCGTGCACTGGGTTCCATCTTTTTATTATTTTGGAAAAAATTTACACAAATAAACGGATGAACTAAAGGTGTTACACAAGGAAGAGGCTATGTATTTTTCACCTCGTATATCTCTACATATAATGCAAATATTTTACTTTGGTGAAGTTTTTTGAATTATCCAAATTACTCTTAGTATTAATTATTTATAACAATTAAATCATTTTTATTTAAAAAACTAACTAGATCCTATTTCACATTGAATTCATCTCCACTATATTAAGTTCTATATCCTTTCCTAGTAGGATTTTTAATATTTAGCTGGATATATTAATACGAATTTTTTATGCACATGCCAATACTTGTTTATGAACGTTTGTGTGGGGGCGCGAGTGTGTGCATGTACGTAAGCATGTATGTGTGTTTGGGTGAGGCATGTATATGACTGATATTGCCACATAGGAGCTTTGTGTAAATAACACGGTAATTTGTGTCATGCGCAGAGATTTACCTCTCTTTAATTAAGCAATGAGATGTGTACTCCTGCGCAAAGAAAGCTTGGTATAAATTTTTTGAATCATACTAATTATTTGTTACACTTGGTATGATGAGGGCGTTAATTAGAGTTTCTTTTGTTGAGTGGGACCACTGAGAATGAGATATAAACAGTTCCATTTTTTTCTCAATAAGCGAAATAATGTATATACTATATACAACATTCTCCATGTAAACGTGTACCTTACAAACTAAAAAACAACATTGTATCAACAAAAAAAGAAAATGAAGACAATATTTTGAGATAATGCTATTGCTAGATAGCACTTCTATTTAAATGTGCAAATTGTGCCATTTTTTCACACATTTTCTTGTAGGAAAAAAAAAAGATTAGTTGCAACAATGATATATTGGTCATGAATTGGTGAGTATTGAGTTTACATTTAGATTAGATATTAATTTCTTGTTATTTGCCATCTTGATATACTTGATCTAAATCTGTCTCTTTTTTCAAGGATGTTGAAAAGAAATGAATTGGCGGATCTAAAAAAAAAGAGTAGGAAAAAAGTTACATGTTTTGACAAAACAGTTCCAAAAGGAGTAGTATTTTTTATTTTATTTTATTTTTAAATTTGGGTTAGAATGAGATGGGAAGGGAAGAAAGATGATGCATGCCTATGGTGGAAGTAACTAAAATTTCCAAGTTCTACTTGGGACCCATAAAATATCTTTCTCAATTTAGGAAGATTAATTTTAAACCGATAGCCCAAAAGGCCATAGAAACCAAGGTTTTTAAAATGAGATTTAAATTGAAAATCATAAAGTTCAAACTTTAAATCGTAAATCATAGATTCAAAATGATCCATATTTAAGGTTTATAATTTTATAAACATTAATTATGATATTTGAACTTCTAAATCTGAACCTAAAACTCGATTTTATCATTTATTCTAGTTTTGTTTTATTAAAAAAAACTAGAATTGAAATTATGGATTCAAGTAAGTATATTGAATATATAAGTACGGATCGAATGGTTATTCTTAGTTGTAGTTTTAATTGAGTTTGGTTCAGAATGCAAATCAAATTAGAACATGAGAAATTCGATTCAAAATGAGATTTAAATCGTAAGATTTTCAAATTTTTGAAAACAATGCTAAGGACTATGGATTTGTTTTGAATCGTGAGTTTTGAATTATTTATGGTTGCCTGCACTACATTTTATTTCTAGCTTATTCGGTATAGTCTAGTCTAGCTTATAATGATATTTAAATTCACGTAAACTCAACCGAAACCAATAGCGTATTGCTAAACCGAAACCAATAGCGTATTGCTATTAGCTTTTGGGGGAAACGAATTCAATTGTTTTTGGCCAAATAGTGTTCATGAGAAAGCATTTAAACATTGTTGACAATCTAGTTCACCGAGGAATGGATGAAACATTTGCAAACCTGATTGGACCAGGCAAGTATTATGATGAAATATTTGCAAATCTTAAGATCAGTTGCTTAATATCAGTACAAGTGTAATTTTCTCAAAAAGGTTATCATCAAAATGATTAGGTATGTATCATTCTTACAAAAATATATTTTGTAATTTTTTTTTCAAGCAAGCATGGTTAGAGGGCACTTTACCATTTTAATTATATGAAAGCAAAGACTTCCATTTTAAAAAACGATAACAAAGTGTTCGATATAGCATCTCTCCAGTAAGTCCATCCATAATAGTATAAACTTCATTGATCTTGTGATAGAACCACCTAACAAGTTCATTGATCAATATTCAAAGTTACAGGTTGTTTGGGATGCTAACGGAATAAACTTTGTTAGATTCAAATAATATGTGAACTAAACATGTGTTGATATTATCTAGCACATATTGACGACGTGTCTAACTATCGATTTGAAGTGTCTAAATTGGCACCGCTAACCTCTAAGCAGTGTGGTTAACTGCACGCTAAAAGCTAACCTTTACGATTCAACTCTTTTATATAACTAGTGTGTAATCCGTGCGTTGCACACGGTAATGTTAGTAAAAATGATATTTATATTTTAATTATTGTTAAAAGCAGAATTTTATTATGCAATACATTATCAATTTATTGAGATAGATGAATTTCGAATTAAAATGACATACGACTCTCAGATGTAAGGTTGAATGTTCAATCTTTGCTAATTATATATCTATGTGAGAATTAATTTTCTAACTCAAATATGTATTATTATATATGCATATTTTTAAAATATGAATGAAAAAAAACTTTACCACTTCTATTATTATTAATGTTGCATATATTTTAGATTTTTTTTAGGATTTACAAATGAATTAATGAATATGACATAATTGAATTTATTTAAATAATTTATAAAGAATTGATTGTAAAAAAGTAGGAGAAAATTGAGAATAGTTCTGTACGTAATTGTAGATGAGAAGAGCATCTTATGGCTAGCTTATCTCTATGTGAATCATAATCCATTATTTTAGATTTTAATTATTAAACAATTTTAACTTTGTTACCAACCATGGGTTTCATTTTGTTGTAAGAGGGTCATGTTTACAATTTTGGTAATTGCAAAATAATTTTTATGTAGCATTAGTTGAGTTATGAATTCGGTAAGGTTTAACATCATGTTAAAAGATAATTTTATATAACCTAATTTTTACGGTGTAATACATGCGTTCACATTGCAATTTAAAAAAAATATAAATTTATCCTTTAAAGGTTGCTAACAACGGAATTTAGTTATGCAATATATGATAATTTTTTTATGATAAATGAATTATAAATAAAAAAAATGTTATTATTTATGTATACATTTTATATTATATGATTTATATGTCTTTATATCAAAATAAAAAAAATAATTATATCATTTTTGCTCAAATATACGAGTAATGTATATATATATATTTAATTTTTTTTTAGGATTTGTTAGATGAATTAATGAATATTAGTTAAGTGAAATTATTTAAATACCTTGGATTTAAGATTACAAAATTAGTTAAATATATGGACTTTAATATAAAATATTAGTAGAGAATTGAGAAAAGTTTGTAAGTAATTGTAGAAAATTTAAAATGTAGGTATTTGAAGTTAAAATTAGAAATTTTTAGTGCAATGCATAACTACATTTAGACAGACGAATTATAAAATAAATTTATTATTATTTTTAATGTAAATAATTTATGTTATAATTTATATGCTTTGTATCTAAATGAACAATTAATTTTATCAATTTGTTGATACGACTAAGGTATACGCATTGAAATTGTCATCTTTTAGGATTTATTTGATGGATTAAATATTTGCTTAGTTTATCAAACATTTTGAATTTTGAATTTTGAATTATGAAGTTAATTTAAATTTATGGGCTTTAATGTAAAATATTAGAACAGAAGTGTGAATAGATTTGTAATAATTGTAAATTTGTTGAGAAATTGATTTTGAATGTAAAATAGTGTAAAAAATTTAGTAGAATAATTTTAAAACAATAAATTATAAAAATTTGAAAATAAAATATCTTGAGAGGGTCCAGGAGAGTGGAGAAAACTTCTAGAATTAATAAGAGAGTCTTAAATTCTTCTGCTTTACTATTATTTAATAGATAATGAATAGTTAGTTGGATAGATGATTGAATATAGCAAACCACAACAGTCCTGTCCTGGTAACACGCCCTCTCATAAAACCTACAACATCTTTTCATTTCTTTTCTTTCATGCTCAAATATTTAGTGAATTATCATTGTAGAAATTTACCTTCGACAAGAACCGTGGTATAGTCAAATTTATACCTCAAGTCTTTCAATGTTTTTTGTCACTATGCTTGTCTTGTTGTTGTATGGACTTTTCCAACTATATCAACAGCATTTAGGACGGCGCACTAGTAGAAAAAACGAGCCCAGATATCTCAAGGTTTTCAAATTTGTCCAAATGTAAAAAACAAAAACAAATCGTGACTGGCCCACAAGCCCACATTTTTGCGTTTAGATCCCACAATGAAGTTTGGCCCCACAACCTTTTTTACTGATTGATGTAGAAGCCAACAATACACATTGAAAGATCGCATAGGACATTGCTGACATGATGCAAATCTTTAAGAGCAATCATTTTTCTTTTACAGTTTTCAATTTTCATTCAAATATTTATTTCAATTCTGCACATTTTGCTCTACCTTTCCTTTGGTTTTTTTTTTTGATCTTTCAAAGCGAGAAATTGTATGTACATGTGTATGTACAGTCCAAGTCTAAAAGCTGCATGGAGCAGCAGCATAATTTCATTCCCTAGGCTTAGAAAGTTCCTTTCTTTTGAATTCTTTTAGGCACTGCGCTAGCTATTCGAAAATTAGTTTACTGTTTGTGAACTTGTACTTCAACTCTCACTAGTTAGATGATGAAAAGATTCTTTAATCTTGAGTTTATAAACAAAGATGAATTCTTTTTTATTTCTAGCATCAAAGGTACAAGATTGTGTAGGTTACAAATCTGCATATAGGTTAAATAAATAATCAAGAAGACTCACGCAAAAGGCTGAAGCAATTGAAAGAGTTTTCTCAGGAAATATTATTCAACGTCCAGTCATAATTATAACATTAAATGTATATGAAATGAAAATACAAAATATTTAATTCTGATTATTAATTACTTCTATTTTTCTTGATTTTCAAATATGGGAGTGTACCTTTGATCGGCAAATTGACCATTATTCAGTGATTAATCATTATTTAAACTTTTCATACCTCCCCTTCCATAACAAAGTGCTTTATCAAATATAAGTCAGTCGTCATTGGAGAAAAATATGCCTGGAACACGATATATGATTAATGATGATATTCAAGGTCATTAAATTACTTCTAGGTAGATTGAAATTAAATACAATCGATGAAGTGATGCCCATATTGCATCAATCTGTAGAACTTATGGTTCGTTTAGATCGATTTAAATAAATTAATTTTTTGACTTTTTGAAAGCTAAAATATATTGATTTAACTAAAAAAAATCAGCTTATTTATGTCGGTTCTAACATACTTTTAATGAAGTTAACCTTGCATCGATCAATAAATACCTTACTAAATATTTTTAAGCTGAATCATTAGTCACAAGTGAATATATGTTTGTATGTTGCTTTTATTTGCCGATTAGGATATCTCTTCGATTTTGGAAGTTATGATCAGATCGATTCACTAGGTTTGAGTACTTTAGAGAGCAAATCCAATGTAGGGTTATTTGTAACTCAGTAATCCACTTGGAACATAGCGGAGTGCGAATAGGAGGACCGCAATTAAAAGCTGAAGGAATTCCAACCAACCCACTAGCCAGGTGAAATTCTTCAATATGATATTTATAATTACAAATGGTTTTTTTAAAAAAAAATTGGTTATACTTGTTAGTATAATTCAGTAAACCCAAAACCACATTTATTTTTTTTTATTTTTTTTTTAAAGAAAATGAATATAAATATAAAAGGAGAAAAAACGCCTTTCTCCGGTGGCTCACAAAAAATAGGCGAAGCATATGAAGACCATATGCCTCCCAGACAGAAAAAAAAAAAAAAAAAAAAACGAGAATCAGTACAAAGAACAATAAAAGGAAAACCCAGCAGAAATATAAATACAGCTAGCCAGAGAAGTCCAGCAACAACCACCAACAAAACAATCCGCCAACCCGCCTGAGCTCAGAAGAGCAGGCCAGACCTCCAAACCATACCGCAGTACCAGAGACGAGACCTCAAAGAAAATCTGGAAAAGGATGAAAACATGGGATAACGACGTCTCACCAATAAGGACGAAAACCTCATCGAACAAAGGCGACCCAAACAATAACCATGCGCCAAAAGAAGAAGTCAATACGGATAAGAGAAGACAGGTAACCCCCAACCAACCCAACAACCAAGACATAAACAAAGAAAGGAGCCAGGACCCGCCTCCTAGTCGGAAGCACGGACCCAGAAACGGTCAGACAAAGATATCCGCAAGAACAAAGCAAGCCGAGGCCACCTGTACTACAACACTAGCAAACACATTAAAACCAAACAAAAAGGGGAGGGGGGGCGACGGGGACGATGAGAGAAAACCAACACCCAAGACAAGAAATCATCCAACTCCCTGACGAGCATAGGCCAGGCCACAAGATATAGACAAGAGACCCACCAATCGCCTAGACCGATGGCTCAAAATTCCCCTGAATGGTCTACCACGAAATGCCAGGAAAACATCATTCCTAACACGCCTAATAATGGAAGGGGGATCCATAGGGGAATTCTCAAAGATAGCTTTATTCCGAGCGCACCAAAGGTGCCAGCAGATAAGGCAAGGAATCAAACGGAAAACGGACGAGCGGAGAGATTTCCCAGACAGCCCAGACCACCAGGAAAGCAGGAGGTCAAAAGGAGATCTGGCCATTCGTCTTTCACCCACTAGGTTGCCGAAATAATTCCAGCAAGATCTAGCCGAGACACTATCAAAAAACAAATGGTTTAAAGATTCCGATGCCCCGTTGGCACAACAGCGGCAACGCGAAACAAAAGGGATGCCAATAAGTTGAAGGTTAACGTCGAGTGGCAAACCATCGTGCATGATGCGCCACATCAGAATAGAAATTTTCGGCGGAATACGGGAGTCCCAAATGAAGGAGAATACCGGGCTACTGGGACTCGGAGATCTGCAGGATGACCACGCTTTCAGGATGGAAAAAGGCGTGCCATCCCAGCCAGAGGAACCTCCATGAGAGTCGGAAAACGCTTTCACCGACTGCATGTGCTTCCAGGGCAAAACCACATTTATACTGCCTTAATTTATTATTTTTCTCTTGAATTATTCGTTTCATTTCTTTAATCCAATCCAAACCCTAATATTCTTACCATTGCCCCTCCCACATCTATACACACACATATGTATATACATCTACATATACATATATATACCAAGGATCGTTACATCCCAAACATACATACCTACACACATACACATGTATGTATGTGTGTGTATGTACATATAGTAAAGATCGGCTATCTCGTTTGCTAGGTCTCAAATCCTCTCTCATCTCAACCGCATGTTTAAATAATTATATTTTATCTCTCCTATCATATTATTATATTATTTAAATCAGGAGCATGTGGTTGAAATAAGAGGATTTGAGGTATCAAAATGATCCTGACCATATGTGTGTGTGTGTCATTTTCGCTACACCTCAAATCTCTCTAATTTCAAACATATATTCTGAATTAAATAATTATACTTTCTCTCTTTTGTCACTTCACGCTATTATTTAATTTCGAACTAGTGATTGAAATTAATGAGGATTTGAGATGTAGCAAAAATGAGGTGTAGTCGATCCTAACTCATACACACACGTGACAATAGAAACGTGTCTAACATTCTATCACTTGGCCTATTTACCAAAAAAAAAAAAAAAAAAAAGCTGTTCTAACTCTCCGACAGAAGCGTTCTCACGATTTCAAAATTGGTTGTTCTCAGAAGAACAAATCAGAAGCTATACCATTTGAGATAATACCTACGATGATGGATAGTGGTGTATAAATAGAGATAAGACTCCCTGATCTGACACAATCAATGCTTCTCCTTTTTCTCCATCAAAATCCGTTTGGGTCAGAGATCAGAAGTTCTTCAAGTAATCAAGTGGTCTTGCACATTTCCTTGAAATGGAAGTTTGAAGCTATGTCTTAAGGTCAGGTTTTCTTTGCAATTATGAATTATGTTCACTTACACACTCGTGCGCGCGCGCAAAATGATTGACTGTACCTCATTTTTGCCGCACATTTCCGATGATCTCAACATTCCGATTTAAATAATATTTTTTTATATTATTAAAATCGGAATATGTGGTTGAAGACAGAAAGGAATAGAGGTATAGCAAGAGAGAGGTGTGGCCGATCTTTAACACACACATACATACACATGCGTGCACGTGCACATATACATACACACATATAAAATGGTGGATTTGTTCCTGGGAAAGTTGAGATTGCAAAGAATGTAATTGCACAATCTTATGCAACATTATCTACCCGACCACCCTTTTGATTAATGTAAATGTTGTGGAAAACAAACGGTTATATGACCGTTTTTTTGAGGCCTTTTAGTGCTTATGATTTTAATAAAAACATTTTACAACCCACGCTATAAAAAATTGGGTCGTCCCAACTATCTTTCTCTTGCTACACTCAAACTTCAGCTTCTTGAGGGAGGCATGGGAGAAAAAAGTTGGGAAAACTACAAATTTCCCCTGGGTCCCTGTGGTTGAAGATGATCTTAGGCCAACTAGAGGATAGGTCGGTGAATTCACTGTCCACAGATCCCTCAAACTATAAAGCTCAGTTTATGTAAGTGATTTATCAGGCATTACTCTTATTGCCATGTAAAATTTAAAGTCACACAAAAGCAAACACATGACTCTATTATTGGATCAGACAACTTATTTGAAGTACTAATTATGTTGTAGCTATATATGTATTAAAATGCTGCCATCTTGTTTTCTGTCGCTTATTTACAGTACGCAAACATTTTAAAAGCCTTCTAAAATTTCTTTTATTTATTTATTTATTTTTTTTTTTGATTAATTTCAATTATTGAGTCTGCTGATATTTTTTGTTGTTCAAGATGTGTGAGTTGATTTGTGTTAGATTTGTTGTAAGTTTTGTTGATATTTTTCCACATTAAATAAAATAAAAAAGAACATGGCGCCGGCCTATCATTATTACGTAGGACTCAAATTTTCAATTCCCTATTTGAACTTCTGGTAGCTAGCAAGGGCTAATACTAGCTAGAATGTATTGACGAGATTTCAGTATCATCCTACAACTGTACGAGTTATAAGAAGCGTACTAGAGATATAAGATCACCATATCTAAGCCCAGTACATAACATACCATAACATATATATGATTAATAAAAAACATCATCGGTTGACAATTAATAACAACAGAACTCTAGCTGTAAACAAAGTAACAAACATTAATAGTTATTAAGTACACTGGAACTTAGTTCACATAGAACCGGGAGGTGCATAATGGAAAGAATTAAGGGTAAGCTCCAGAGATGCAGCACCATTATGATGATTATTATGATAGTTTGGGAAATAACCATTTGGCTGTGTACAGTGATTGCCATTGTGGGCAGGGAATGAAAATTTGTGTGCCTCGTTCTCAGATTGCTCTTCATGTTCTTCCTCTTTTGAGCGAGTTGGAAAAAGCGGGAGAGTTTCTATTTCTCGGGTTGGTTCAGACATGAATGGTGGTTCTTCTTGATCCTTGACATATTGATACATATTCCATGGCATCGTCGGATGCTCTATAGGCAAGCATGACTCCTGCACTCAAGGTATGTAAATGTTTACACCTTAAATAGTATGTAATGGTCTAGTAATCATATTTATTTTCAAGATGAAGGTAAATTCCTCTTATCCTTGTAACGTTGCACCAACATAAAGAGGGTCAAAAAAATAATATTACTCCCTACACGTTGCTACTTACATATCTAAACTATTTAATTTGGCTCCTTAATTAGTGAGGGTAGACTTCTATATTATGAGTGATTAACTTCAAGAAAAAAAAAATATTATCTTGTAAAAATTCATGAAAGAAAGATTACATACAAGATCTGGTTAATTCAGTGATTAGAACTAAACAACTCTATAACCTTCTTCACAAAATGTTACAACTTTATAAGATGTTTTATGCATATATATTTAAACCATTTATGCTGCAAGTGCACAAATTCTAGTATTGATGCACTGTAGAGTTTTTTTTTACCCCACCTATAATTTTAAATTTTCCAGTCAGTAAAACTTGTGTTGATTTTTTACACCGAATTATGAATGCATATATAAACTTTGATCTACGTAAATTTTCCAACAAACCCTACAGTCTTCAAATACACATAATTTTTTCTTTGTAAACATAACTGCTAGTTAAATATTAAGTAGAGCTTACTCTCAAGTTTCTTTCCATAAACATTTGCTCACCACCATATCCATTGTTTCCAACATCATAAAACCCTAGACGAAAAAAGTAATTGAGCCAGAGGTTACAAAAGAAAATGAAAAACCACATGATAAAAGAGCGAAAAAAGAAACTAAGCTTAAAATAGACGTACCATGATAAGGAACATTAATTTCAGTGTTATAAAGTTTGTTTTCACTGCATGAGCTATCATTGCAGTTCATAGTGAGCTTTTTCTTTTGTCTCTCCCTAGCCTTGTGATTCTGAAACCAATAAAACACATTCTTTCCTTCAATCTTTCCATATTGCCTCAACCTAGCTGAAATCCTTTGAATTTGATCAGCAGTTGGTGATCGAACGCCATTGTTGTAGTAAAGCTCTCTCAGTATTCTTATTTGATCAGCTGTTGGTATCCACCTGGTGCTTGATTGCCTGCAAAGAAAACTATTTCTGCCATTGTTATCCATTTTTTTAGAAATAGTTCAAGTGAAATGTA
The DNA here is from genome assembly GCA_030737815.1 of Allium fistulosum. Classification (NCBI taxonomy): domain Eukaryota; kingdom Viridiplantae; phylum Streptophyta; class Magnoliopsida; order Asparagales; family Amaryllidaceae; genus Allium; species Allium fistulosum. Next base: position 1,002,001,751 of record CM060904.1, on the reverse strand, counting down.
GTGTAGTGTGTTACAGTGAAGAAGATTTGTTTATTTAGATGGATATATAATAGATAGAAAAGGGAAGAGAGAGGTAGAGAATCAAGAAGAAATCTTTGAGAGAGGGACTGAAGTGGACAGGTGTATATAGAGATTGCAAAATGTAAAGGGACAGAAAAGGGTAGAAAGAAAGTTAGGGTTTAAGAAAAAGGAGATAGCATATATTTGCTTGGGTGAAGGCATGGAATCCCATAATCATTATACCTCTGAATAGTACCCAGTTTTTTTGTTTAATGTGTGACTGTGACAGACCACATTTTTTTTTAACTTTATTATTATTGAAATGAAAGAAGCGAACTGATCGGTTTCAAATTCTGAACTTTGCCCAACTGTTGGAGCGTTCACTGATACAAGTGTCTTTTTTTACCAGCCACAGTTACATGCCTTATGGCTAAACCCTATTTTGCTGCATTTACTGTGAGTTTTGACGTTTTCTTCCAATGCACTTGTTTTAATAGCATGTTTTGTTATATAATTGATAATAATCATTAGGATTTTCACAACTGGATTCAGATTGTAAATCGTAATCATAATCATTTTCTAAAGGAAAATGGGTTTAAATAGTAAATCTTAGATCCAAAGAATCCATATTCTAAATTTATGTATATACGCTAACTCTTTTACTCCATGTTTGTCAAACAATTCCTTTTCCCATGGTCAAGAGTTGTATTTTATTAATTGTTTTTTATGTTTAACTTCTAAATCTGAGTCTAAAGTAAATTAATTTTTTCCTTCTATCCCATCATTGTTTTGTTTTATAAACCTGGTTCTGAATTGTTTACTCAAATAAGTACCATCATAATTTTATTTTATCTCAGCATGAACTGAATGATAATCCACAGATAGACTTCGGGTGAACTTGCAACCCCTTATGAGCCAATACAATGCCTTAACCACTCAGTTGCCTTAACGGGTAGTATTTTATCTCTTATTCGCACATGGTACGCTATCATGATTCGGGTATTACATTTGTTTTGAGTTTCTTTTCGTAATCATCGATGATCGTATATATATTTTCAACGCTTGCAGGACACACGCATATATACTAAAATCTAATATCCAATAAATTCATCAATGTATTTTCAGTTGTTCGCCAAACTTTTATATATTATCCCTAAATTTAAGTACATATACACTTCGAATTATGAAATTGTGTTTGCTATATAGAGTTGAGTTGTTTTCTTAATATGTTGATCTACCTCAATTTTTTGTTTTAATGTATGAGAAAAGGCCACTTATCCGTTTTTACATTAATAGTTTAAGTTGATTTTTGTATACATAGATGATTCCTTTTTGTAGTGTATATAGCCATTCAGTATTTGATAAACATAATTATCAACTCGCCATGCCTTCTAACGTTTGCGTGTATAAAAGTATGAAATTAGTAACATCTGCATCTGGATAGCTCAAGTAAGCTATCTTTCTTTCAAAATACATACAGAACTTCTAAAGAAAATGTGTTGCATGTTAAATTTGAAAGGGTTAAATAATAATAAAAGGAGTTGGTTAAGAATTGGCCAAATTCTAGAATCCGTGAAACTAATGTAATATTAAAGGAAGATGGGAAAATCATTAAATCATTTAATGTGACAAGTGTAAGATGATTGATAGAAAAGGCAGATGGATGGCTAATCGCATTGGTGTACTGAATCTTGTTATCTGCTCAGTTTTCATCTCGGGAACTATTGATATTATCATTGTTGCAATGCTCCACTAGCTATTATATGGAGTATACTTACATATGCCGTACAAATTTTTATATTTTCGCTGTATTTTATAAGCTTAGCGTTAATTACTGTACTGTTTTGTTTTTAGTTGTCTTATTCTAGTCTTAGATTTTTTTTCTGGCTTTGTACTTGAATGCTGGATTTCATAACAGAGATATTTTTGTTGCAGTATTATAGCCTTTTCTGATTTGATTTTGCCACGAATTAGGCCACTTGCATGCAGCCTCTAAATATCGCCCAAAATTGAAAGATGATCAGGTACAACATCCATCACTAAAGAAATGATTTGCATTGGTTTACTTCATGTGTTAAGAGATTAATTATAGTACAGATAAATGTGTTTGAACGTGCATATGTTTACTAGTCAAATAAAAGTGGTTAAAATATTGTTCGAAACCTTTACTAGAAAACATTTAATACCTCCGTTTCTTTAAAAAAATAAAAATAATGCGGGTATGATGTATATGTTTGAATGTTATTTGATCATCTTTACTGAAGGGTACAACTGTACAAGAAAAGTGGAATAATTTAAGTTGGTGCAAAAACCGCAGAACATTCAACTCACACAGAGTGAATGTTAGAATATCCTTTATTTTTTGCATGGTGTGTAGGAAAATCTTTTATTTTACACAAGATATTCCTTTTAAATCGATGTACATGGGTAACAGTTAATTGCGGTATCACTTAATTACTCAAGTGCCACGCAGGATTAATGTAACTCTAGTTTTTATTCAACAAATATACATTTTGTGTTTCTAGAAAAACCATATATTCATAAGAGAGCTATAGGCTTTCTCCTTTGCCTGATACACTGATTGAAAATCAAGTTTTAGAAACTGAAAGTACATTCTGCATAAACATTGATATTTAGGTAAGTTAGCAGGTGCTAAAAATATTTACATTTAGTTCCATATCGAAACGCAAGAAACTTGTTTGTCTGCATAATAATATCTTCATCATAACATCAAAATTTCATTTACAAAAAACAAGAGCAGTAAACCTACATATTGGCTTTGGTTATCTAAGAGACTTATGATGTTTCTAACTAATGCCTTCAGTTTAACATTGATTTTTTGTACGCAACTTTATTGCTTTGTAGATGGTAGGCGTACATCTAAATTCAGTCCATAGATGTGTAAGTGATCCTAAAATTGATTTATCACCTGACATCAAATGAACTACTTAGTTCTAAATATTCACCAGACGTAGACTGTACTCTTTGACTATCTATCTTCAGAATCATTATCATTTAGTTTCTTGCAACTTCCAGTTACTATTTTCTTTTTTTCTTTTTAAATAAAAAAAAAAGTTTCTTGCCCAAGATCTTTTTACAATAAATTTATGTCACCAAGTTTAGAACTTTATAAGGTGTGATATATATGCAAATATATTTCCTATTTTGTTGCAGTCTGTGCTCATAATTGCAGAATCAAAATGCAGATACCAAAATAAGTTCATTTTTTAAGCTGTAAATTTTTGGAAGGGCATGCTTGTTTGAAAGGAGGCAAGAAGAAAATAGAAACCCTCTTTTTATGGCGAGGTACTTCTGCAAGTCCTGCCACCCATAAATATATTCATCAAAGTGAATTTCAATTTATGAGATTGCTCTCTCTATTTTCTTTTTCTCTCCTTGCAATTTACGCATATCTGATTGCATAATAGACAACCACCGTACCATATCAAAGCATTGTTGCTACTTGCTAGTCTAAATGTGGATAGGTTGCTATCTCTTATGTCAAATATTCAGTCACACTTCATCATGAGATTTTCTATCTCTTTCATGCAATCTTTTCCTTCCTATATTTCTCAGTATGTGTTTACGTTGTTCCCTCAGGTACAAATATGATAGGAATTTAGCTGCACAACCCACATAAAGTATGATAAAGTATAAACTTACTTTCCCCGCATTTTGGAGAATCATGGGTCCCGCATGTGGATCAATAATGTTGTATCATTTAAGGTTAGGGTGTACAATCAACACATTTAGCTGTGTTCACAGCCATTTTAGACCCTTTGGGTGTACAATTAACACATTTTGGGCTCATTCACAGCAAATTGTATGTCCATTCCTGCATCCCAGGCGTAAGACGTTGAAATGGTTGTTCCCACCGAATTATTTCGACCATGCACGGAAAATGATACGTTGACATCGGAAGCGTCAGACGCTAACAATTACAATTTGCTTATTGTTCATAAATTTTATCCAGTATAATTTAAGGGGCTTTGCACGAAAGATCCATATTTTTGTTGTTGTTATAAGAAAAGTTCCTGTAGAAATCAGTGTGTAAATTCAGTCCCTGTTTTATTTTAAATAAAAAAACACAAGTTAGCTTGCGCTTTTTAAACATTATTTTTTTTTTGAAAATTTCAAAAATTTTAAAAATATTTCAAAATTAGAAAGCGCAAGTTATCTTACACTTTTCAAAAATTTCAAAATCAGAAAGTGCAAGTTAACTTGCGTTATTTAAAATTTAATTTTTTTTTTTAATTTTCAAAATTTCGAAAAAATTCCAAAATTAGAAAAGTGCAGGTTACCTTGCATTTTCTATCAGAAAAGTGCAAGGCACCTTGCGTTTTTTATTTTTCAAAAAATAGGGACCAAATTTACATATTCATTTCAGTAGAAACTTTTTCTATAACAACATCAAAAACAGGGATCTGAGACTTTTATCTTATAAATTAAATTCCTTCATATCCCATCGATATACCATAATCTATTTATCCCTTTCTAAAATATAATCACCACACGCATTTACCAAACATTAAAATGTAACAAATCACCAAAAATTAAATTCCTTTTTAGTAGTGGTTCCGAATGATCCATGCAAGCATCCGAATTCCTACAATGCACGATATTTAGCATGCCACTAAAACGAATAAGAAAGGAGCACACTAATAAATAACATTGATGCTCAATCATGCTTTGGAGAGAATTCCAGTTGACAGTAGACTTAGAAAACAAAGGTAAAATGGAAAAGCTTATGCAACAAAACTAGGGTTGGTTGAGTTCTTATGAAAAGAACAGTTTGCAATGGCGAGGAATGGTGGATCGTTTGTGTTAAGGTAAATACTTGTTCCCTGTATTTTAATTTTGCTTCTTACTCTCTCTTCCTAGTAACTGTCGCCACCACTCTTAGGTTTAGGTTTTGTTTTTTGATTTAGGATTTATAAGTGGCTTAAGAAGTATAAAGGCTAATACCATGGGCTTTGATCTCTCGCTCCCAATCTATTAATTCCTTAAACGTCATATAATACACTAATACACCTACCATCCTAACATAATAAAATAAACAAATATGGGGCGAATTAAATATATATATTTTATTTTTCACCTTATTATTATTTATTAATTGCCCAATATTTAATTTTATGTTTATTCAACTGTCCCACACTTTGTTAATCAAATATTAATTAAGCGATCAAGTCCTACTTTTAAATCAATTTAATTAATTCATTTAATATATAATTCCTATAAGTTAATCCTCCAAAATATGAGATGTTACCGTCTCCCTGTCTTACAGGAATATTGTCCTTGAAATTCGAGCAAGGCACACAAATGCAGGCAAAAGTACATATAATACATTAGCCAATTACAAATGTAAAATCAACATATTGTATTAGTACAACCAATAAAACATACAAAATATAATGGTGCCACTACTAGTCAACATAATGAATCAAAATATCACATTGTTAAACGAAAATAAAATATCAAATAATTCGGGATAGCTATTCCTAACCTTGTCACCTACTTCCGAAGTAGCATTATCTCAGTTGTCATTCCACCGGATCTTAATAAGTTTGTAACATGTTCCTTGACTCTTTCATATCGCGGTGTTCTATTCCTTTCACTACAAGAACAACACTGGTTTCCGACGGCCCAAACCCTTCGGCGGCCGTTGGAAGGCCGTCGGAAATCATAGAAACAGCCGTTGGAATACGAATCTCGTTTATTAACGATTTTCAACGGTACTTTTTCGACGGCCTCCAACGGCAATCTCCGACCGTTTCCAACGGCCAAAATGGCCACATGGTAATCTTGAAAAACCAAATAGTCGTCCCACGCTGTCGGAAATGGTCGGAGATTGTCGTTGGAAGCCGTTGAAAAATTATGACCTATAGGCCGTCGGAAACCGTTACAAGTCGTCGGTAATCTGAGTAATTTTTTTTTTATGAATTTGAACATGCCGCCTTCCAGCCACCCTACATCCATCAATACTAATAACAGCTCCTTTTCGAGCATATAAACCAATAATCATATAGATAAGCATAGATAATATTTCATCCATAAAATCCATATCCAAATCCAACATAATCCACAAAATCAACAACCAAATCTACAAAATCAACATCCAAATCCACAAAATCAACATCCAAATCCACAAACGCAACATCCAAATCCACAAAATCAACATCCAAATTCATAAACTCAACATCCAAATCCACATAAAATAATATACAATCCATCAAAATGTATCAAACACATCCTCATCCACTCGAAGCGTATATATATAGACAAAAAAACATAATAGAACATACTTAGCATCACTGATCATCATCCCCTGCAGAACCATCCGACAAAGAAAACCTCCCATCCTGCTCCATATACTCCGCTAAGCGCTGGTTCAGCTGCTCCATCTGCACAGCACGACTACGATCATGCTCCCGTAGCTTGGCAATCTCAGCTTGCAGCGCTGCAATTTCTTCTTTGTCTTGAGCCATCTTATACGCCTTCTGCGATGTCCTAGCCTGCGACTATAATTAAATTGTTATACTACTTCCAACATCATAAACGTAATTTACATAACTTTAATCGAAAAATATGCAATATTTGAATTTAGTTTATTTTCTAAAAATTACAGCTTGGTTCCCAAATCCATAGCGCCTGCTGCGGGATGGTGGATCCATGACAGACTCAAAAATAACGTCCTCCTCATCAGCTGCAAAATCCATCCGTACATAAACCAAGTCTAACATTACGGCTCTCCGCTGCAAAATCGAGATACCCTACTTCCCATTACAAACACAGTAACGTAATTACATATCGTAAATAATTTCATTTTAAACGATTCAACAAAATTTCGACAGCACTTCCCTTTTGTTCCCTGAGTCGTACACGATTGCGTGTACACAGGGAACATAAAGGAAGCGCTATTGAAATTTTGTGAACCGTTTAAAATGAAATGACTTATGAGATGTAATTACGTTACCGTGTTTGTAACTTGTCCAATACAGGGACAAATCCAACAAATATTGTATATGATGAATATAGATGTCCGTTTTGTCAAAAATCGAATACCCACATAACGATCATATACAATACTTATCAGACGGGACCAAAAAACACTCTAAGGGTTTTATGAATAAAATATATTACATATTTTATATTTTAAAAAAATATTGGGTTTCGTCGTTTACAATAAATTGATTAACATTTAACTTAAGTTAAACTACCGTATACGATGGTTATTACATACGCACAATTTAAAACTTTAATTAACTAACTGTATGTATATAAAATTAATTATTGTTTTCGACGTTTTAGAAAACGCATAAACTAAATTATGCTCATCCACACTAAATAACCCAAGTAACGCGTAAAAGCACTAAATTATTCAACCAATACACACTAATTTCATATCACACAAACTAACAAATTAAACTATACTACTAACAAATCAAACCAACAAACTAACATTCAATAAACTATACTACACAATCAATGAGACAATATAAACAATTAAACTAACAAATTAACCATAAATTAAAAAATTCATTAAATTAGGGTTTAGGGATAATACCTAAAATAGAGGAGATTAGAGGTTTGGAGGAGATGAGATTCCGATTTGATGAAGTTGGAGTTGATTTCGGCAGATTTTCGTCGCTTGGAGCTGGAGGGGGAAATGGTGGAGGAGGGTTTTTGATTTGAGGAGGAGTGAAATGGTTCAGGTTTCGGCCTAGAGAAGAAGATACACGCGACTTTTTGACTGTTATCAACGGCCGCAAACGTCAATTTTCCAACGGCTAGCGACAGCTAATTATTTTAATCGTAACAAAGTCTAGAAAATATATGCCGTTGGAAGCCGTCGATATCTGCCATCGGCGGCCGTCGGTAATGGTTGTCGGAATATACTGTAGTTCTAGTAGTGTTTCAGTCTTCACACAAAAGTCATATATGTCCGTATCGACATACAATATTAATGAAAATTTAAATTTGATTTAAAATAATTATTTACTAAATGAGCTTGGAACTTTTGAAGCTCCACCTAGGCCGTATACATGGCCGTCCTAGGGTGTATGGGAGAGGGTTTAGGAGTTCGAAAGTTATTTTGAAAAGGTGAACAAAGAATGAGAAAAAGAAGGAGATCATTGCTCTATTTTTACTTTTTTTATCCTTATTAAACACTCACTACCCAATGATTTTTGCTCAGCCCTTTTCATGGCTTGATCATGAGTTTTATGAAGGCATAGCTGAAAATTTTAGAGCATTAAATCCAATCAAAAATCAAAGAATCAAAAGGCGGTATTCATCTTTAGGCCGAAGCAAAATCCAAAGGTTGATTCAATCCAATTTCAGAGTTATTCATTCATTTAAGGTGTGATGCTAGGTCACTTATTCGGGTAATAATCTAATCCTATTTTATTACATATTATATCATGATAGCATAGACTAGATCTTATATACTTTATAATGAATTTATATATGCATGTGTTGTTCGATTTGATTCATGCAAACCATCATAGAAATAAATAGTTTAAAAAATATCATTATAGTAATATTTTCGGCCATGATTTCTAAATAAACATATTATATTTTCGAATTTATAAAACTATTTTGTTAATTAAAATTATTTTATAATATTTTAAATATATATATATATATATATTATACATATTAATTTGTTTAAAATTAATTTTATTACATACATGCTCTCGACTTCAAAAAAATTGATTTTTTTTATTTTTGTATATTATTAATATTAAAAGAAATTTTTACATCATTTTAAATATATATAAATTTATATTTATATGTTTTAAAATTAAAAAAACATTTTTTCAAACACCTTAAGGCCAAAAATATTTTTTAATATATATTATTAATACATTTTAATATATATATATCTTAATAATTATTTTATTGTATTTATATATAAAATCAATTTTATAAAGTGTAATATATTTTTTAAGTTTAAAATAAATTATATATATATATATAATATTTTAATTGCAAAGGGAAGGAACATTGATCTATGGAAAGATCCTTGGATCCAAGGAAAATCACTGATAAATTAGGGCTGAATACATACTCTGCATATGGTTGTCCAGATAAGTTGGTTCAGGAATTGATTCAGAATGATAACTGGGATTGCTCCTCCATCCCAATTTCAAGAACAAAAACAGCAGATTCAATTTATATCAATGTTTAGTGGTAGAGAGAATGACATTTGGACTTAAAGGCCTACTGGTCACGATTTCACTACTAAGGCTGCTTAGAGTGAAATAAGAATGAAGGATCAAAAACTAAAGTGCAGCAAAATTATATGGGATCAGGTGAATAGTCTAAAGATGGCATTAACGGCTTATAAAGCGGTGATGAAGAGATTGCCTACACGTGAGACATTACACAAATGGGGGACCTCTGACGAAGTCATTTGTGTTTTGTGCAACCAAGGGGCCGAATCTCGCACACATATTCTTTGAATGTGCATATTTAACCAAAGTTTGGGAAACTTGTAAGCGCATGGCTAAATTAGACATTCAATCGAATAATCTGGTGGTAATCATAGATTACCTGTCCAATGTTGGCCACCACATTGACCTAAAATCCAAACTGTGCAGAATCATCCTCACCATTATTGTTTGAATATTCGAAAGGAATGGAACCGTCGAGTGTTCCAACATAAAAATAGAAGCCCATTAAAAGTCAGTAAGCTAGCTTTGGTGACATGCGGTTAGTGATGAAAAGAATTGGGGAAAAGATGCTTACCAAGCATGGACGAGGAGTAATTGATAGTGGAGGAGTGGATCTGTGTTTTCCGTCGGTAAAAAAACCCAAGTAGCAATTTTCCATTCCAACCGCCCTGAATCTTGAAAGCGGAGCTCGAACTTTCTGGAGTAGAAGATAATGTTTTTTAGGGATGTTTTTAGTTTGATTATTCTCTATATGTATAGTTTAAAGTAGTACTTTGTTTGTATCCTTTGTATGCGGTTATGGGTCGATCATTGTGGGCTTTCATGCCTAATAAAAGCTTTTACCAATTCCCAGGAATATATATATATTATATTTTAATTCAAAATTTACAAATAGATATTTTGTTTAAAATCGTAGATCTAATTTTGATTTTGTCCAAGTCAAACTAGATTTTAAAATATTAATTTTTTAATTTAAAAACATGTTGAATTAGTCAAATAAGTTTTAGTATATATACACACATATATATACACACAATTTCAATATATATATATATATATAGAATTTCAAATAATAACTATGGATAATAAAATGCATATATAAAGTGTCAATATGTTCATTGTGGTGTAAATTTTAAGACCTATAAACATACACATTGACTATGTACACCATTTACATGTTGCACATGTAGTAGTCATATGTGAGTGTATTTGATACGCTCATAATAATATAATTTATTTAAATTCAATAAAATTCTTTTAAATAAACTAAATAAAATAAAATTTTATTTAATTTTTTTTAGATTGGATCTAAAATCAATTAGACTTCATAGGTCCAACAAAGATCCAAAATGGATAAGCATTTGATATTCATCCATTTAACTAGTGCGAACCGGCCAAATTGCTTAGCGTACGCGGTTTAAATTAGCGATATTAGTGCTAACTTATTAAAGTATGCTCATTTAGTAGGGTGCCTAGAAAGGTAGTGACTAAAGTTGGGTTTGGATAATCAAGTACTCTACCCTACTTAGATACTGACTTGGCCCAAAGGATGAAGTAAGCTCAATGGTTATCCCAAATATAAAGGCTTGAATTGATTTTATGCTTTGGGCTAATTTAAAAAATCAATTTGAAATTTTAAAATTATATTTTGAATTTAAAAGTTAAATTTAAAATATAAAATAAATTTTATAAAAAAGTTGTAAATTTTTTTCTAAATTATTTTGAAAATAAATTAATATTTTTTTGGAAATTACTTAATATTTGGATTAGTTAAATGAATAATTAATTAAAATTAATATATATATATATATATGTGTGTGTGTATGTGTGTATGCATGTATTAAAATGTTTCAGGTAAATAATACATTAATTTTCGAAAATTATGAGGAAATTAATTAATTAAAAATGTTTTAACTAATTGAATATTTATTTAATAAATATATGTTGATTAAATGTTAATTAATAAAATAAAATATATACACATATATAATGATAGGTGTATATATAAACTATAAATTTTATAGTTAATATTCATCTTAAATTGTTTTGGATGAATAAAATAAATTTAAAAATAATTAATTAGTTAGTTAAAAAATTAATTAAATATAATTTAATTAATAATATATATAAGAATATTATATAAGTTAATTAATTATAAAGAGTTGTAAATAAATTAAACTTATATAATATGAATGTATAAAATTTAAGTGGAACGGTAACAAACCAATGGGTTTAAGAAAGAATTACATATGTATTTTGCGTATACCGTGATATCATATGTGTCCGACGCTTCAATAATGATAGTATTTCACAAAAAATACATTGTTCCCTAAATCGATATCACTCAATATAAAAATAGTAGGATCGATTTCACCCTAGAGGGGGAGGGGTGAATAGGGTGATACTAATAATTATAAAAATTTAATGCGGAAATATATATAAAATGATTACATCACAGATAATAGCAGAATAATAAAAGCAGAAATAGAACAACACAGATTTACCCAGCTTCGGCAAAACCCTGCCTACGTGCTGCCCCAAGGTTTCTACTAAAAATTAAGTAGTCAGACGCTTACACGCGTAAACTCGCGACACCCGCTATCGACTAACCTAACTCTACGCTCAAAACCCTGCCACAACTCAGCCACTGAGTTGTGAATTCTCTAACTACACCACCATAGTTCGTCGCCTTGTCACTCGACTAGAATTTAATAGAAGTTTAAAAGTAAATTACAAATTAAAAAACAACTCTAAAACAAGAAACCCTAATTTAAAATTAAAGCCCAATAAGAATTTAAAGATGCCGGCCCAAGGGATTGAAGTGAAAAAACTGTTCCCCTTTTTCTTTTTCTTTTTATTTCTTCGGCCTTATATCCTTTGCATTGGAAAAAAGCTGCCTCATTCCTCTTTTAACAATTAGGGCTTCTGTAAATTGGAAGACACCGACTTCAGTTGATCGATCGAATAGATGTTTGTCAGGTTGCTTGCTTTGTCGATCGATCGTCTCTTTGATTTGCAAACGGCTGCTTCTCGATCGAGTTCGAATTGAATACTTTTGGTATGTGATTTCCTTTATTACTCTCGTTTTTATGCTTGAACTCGATACCCTTTAATGCCGATGATGTTGACAGTATTTATAGGGCTTAATTCCCTAAATTTTGATCGAATGAATTCGTCTGATAATTTTTCTTTGGCGTTCGATTTTGCTTGAGTGCATATGGTTTTATTAGACTAGTTCAATTCGTATATATTCCTGTTATGCTTCCTTGGTCACCACGTCTTGCATTTGCTTTGAATTTGGTTCCGTTCTTTTTGCTCCTTTGATTTTGGCCTTTTGAATTTTGACTATAGTTTTCTAGTTTGAACCGTGACTTGTTTTCTCTGTCATTTGAATTTATGATATTCTGGACTTGAGATAAAACTTGACTTGATAGACTCTGACTTGTTTTACTGTCTTCGTTCCATACTTGGAGTCTTCACTTGGTTGTTGTATACCTGCACCTCCTATTGCCTTTGTTGTTCTAATTTTATATGTGGAACATAGTATGCGTATGCATGTGTGCCTCTGAGTTTAAGCTTACATTGTCTTCCACATTGCCTGACCATATGCATGCTTCGAGCCTCTATTTCACTGGTGGTTGTTTTGCATTGAGTTGTATTCATGTGAGCTTATCGGGTTGTGTTCATGGAGTCTGGTTGTATTCTCTGGTTTACCACTTTGTTGTTGCTTCTGAACCGATGAACTCTGGTAGCTGTAGTATCATGTGGACTTGTTCCTTGAGTTCATATTGTAACTGTTATGTGTCATATTGCTTCGAGGCAGATCATCTTGTTCATGTTGTCAGGTCTGCACTTTGCATTTCATGTGCTTGCATTTGAACTTGACTGTGCAGTCTGCACTTGTATTCAGTTGAACTGCTGTGGTGTTGATATCGGACTGCATTTCATGTATGTAGTCTGTTGCTCCTTTGAATGCTGGTCATTTCCATTTGTATACATACATACATTCATGTATGTATATATGTGTGTATTCATGTAGTCCTTATTAGAACTGAGCATGTTTGTTCCTTTCTTTTGATTCATGTGCATTGCATCTGAGGTCTGACATACTCGTTGTTGTTGTGGACTTGAATCTGTAGCTCTGTTTGTCTTGGTGCCATGCCACTAGCCGAACACTTGAACTTGTTTTGAGTTAAATTGATATTGACTGGATCTAGTGATTGTCTGCATTTGTTATATTGTGTGATGTTCATCATATATGTGTACATGTGTGAATATGCATGTATATGTGTATGCTGTTTCAAACAGTTTATTGTGTTCTCTGACCACATGTGTACACTTTGACTGTTGAGGCTTGTTGCAGTTTCTTCCAGTCTTTGTTGTTTGTGAATCCATACCTCATTGTGTTCAAAAATGTTTATAATTTTGTTGCAATTTAATGTTGAGACCTTTACTCAGTTGACTTGTTGGTGATACTGATGCCATTGATATTTGAGTTCATTTGAGTCTTCACTTGCCTTTGAGCTTCTGTGTGGAACTGTTGTATGTGTGTGTCACCACTGTTGTCTTGTTGCTGACTGTTCCTCTTTGATCATTTCATTTTGACGATAACTATGCACATACAATTGTATATATACATGCATATATGTATGCATATTTGTGTATAATTATTGTGCCTTTGGTCTGTGTTACATTAAGCTCTGAGTTGAATTCTGGTTGACACTTGAGTTTGAATGGTTGAGTCATTTTCATGTGTACTCACTGAATTTTTGGTCAAGGCTTGTTTTATGTTGGTTTTGGATTCTTGTTGCATGATAACTTGTACTCGACAATTTTGTGATGCATTTGTATTGCGCCTGAGTTGAATCCAGCCTCGGCTCGGGTCTGACCTTGTGCTCACCTGTCCCTGCAGTTTTATCAAGTGTATATCGGTGTGCACGCCCTTGTGGCATGTACAGTGATACACTGTGCATGTCACAGATTGTTCGTGTTTGATGAATTCAAAATTAAATGATGACGAACAACCTAAATAACTGAGGCAAATAATATTTTCAAAATACACATTTTATTTTACACTGCAAAAAAATATTTCTTTTTCAATTTTACTACGTCAATGTGTATTTTGCAGATAACTCAGATGTTGGATTCGGGCTGGAGCAAAGTCGAAGATAAAATACGAGTGAATGAGTGATATGTAGTGAGGTGCTAATGTAAATTGAAATGTACTGTAATTGAAAATTTGTATATATAGTGAGAGCACAAATTTTGTACTATTCAAAAATTGTAATAAAATATTTATTTGAATAAAATATCTATTTGAATTTAAATTCTGTGTTGTTTATTTTATACAGCAAATATTTATTTAATTATGTGAAATTAAAATAGTACAATAAAAAATACATTTAAATGAATATATATATATATATATGTTTATTATCATCAAACAAAAATCATATACTTGCATATTCAACAATCTCCTCCTTTTGATGATAACAAACATATATTTAAGATTTTGAATTTATTAAATTATATATGAAATCTATTTGCTCCCCCTATTTGAATGCTCCCCCTACACCAAAGCTCCCCCTTCATATATGCATGAAAATAAAAAAAAAATATGCAAATAAAAAATTTGACTTGAATTATTTGCGAACCAAAATCTTAACTTCTCTCTCCTCCTTTTGTTATCAGCAAAAGAGTAATAGTGTTAGAAAAAATAGATATAAAGTGATAGACATTAATACACTATTAATACCCAATCGAGTATAAATATTAAATTTCATTAAAAAATCAAACAAAAATCATAAATACTCTGTTAGGCGCATATTCCACTTTAGAATGATAGGGGTGATGTCGTCATATAAAACCATATAGTTGTGTCTATTTATGGTATATTTATATCAGGAATTTGAATATCTACTAACCATGCATAATTAGGACTTTTAAATGAGATTAGTAGTATTCCCAATTTTTATAAAAGATGAATTTCAAGCATCTTCTAACCACGCATAACCATGAGGACTTTTAAATGAGATTAGAATCAACTTGTCTATTTAATAATCAAATTTGATATGTGTTCCATACATGCATAACTGTAAGGAATTTTAAATGAGCATGAAAGCACATAATCAAAAATTTCAAGTAATTCACCCATGCATAACCATGAAGACATTTAAATGAGAGTGAATATTTTGGATGTTTTTATTGCTAAAAATAAAATAAAATGAAAATGTGATAACCCGGATTTTTCGGACATCTGTTAATTGATAATTAACCGGATTGAATTAATAAAATACTAATTTATAAGTGAACAAATGAAGAGGTGATAATATAAAGATATCTAAATGGATTTGAGCTATAATAATATTGAATTATGAATATTTGGAAATGATATATCTTATAGTAAATTAACAAATTTGAAATAGACATGTACAAACTTTATAATATTGAGAATTTTTAGTGTATACTTATACATATATATACAAGTGTGTATATATATATTTATATTATGATTAGGAAGCTATTGTTTTGAGTTCAACATGATGATTTCCAAAAGCTATTTAAATAAACTCTACATTTTTTAATGCTAATATATATATGGTTACTTAGTATATAATTAAATCTTATATAACATTTTCTTTAAGTAATATAAACATAAGAGAAAAGTATTTATGGAAATATAAGATGAAAACACATAAAGATATCATTTACATGTAAAATACAAGTGGAAGCTAAGGATAACATACATTGACATTTGTTATCTTAGTGTTAGCATAATAATACAAGTGGCAACCTTATTTCTTTAAGTTTTTGATGAAAATAAAAATCAAAATGTTAAACCAGGCTAATGTATAATCTTCTTTCATCCTTCTCAAGAAAACGAAAAAGAAAAACCAGAGAAATTAAACCTGGAAATTTAAAACCAGGAAATCAAATCCTGTAACAAAAATAATCAAACCAGAAAAGATTTAAAGAAATCAACTATCTCAAATCTCAGCAAGAAATCGTCTCAGTTTAAAGCAAGTTTCCAACTCTCAAGGCAAGATCATTTCAACAAGTTTCCAGTTTTCAAAAGATTATCAAGCATACCCAGTTTCAAAACTTCTCTGCTCATCAATTAACTGTGAGTAAATTTTGATATTAAACAGTATAAAATCTAAGACTTGAACTTGATGCATGAATGAAGTCTAGAAGTTAAATGGTTTGAAATGATTTGTATGTATGTTTAGATGTAAATGGATGTGTATATAGGTATGTGATATAGCTGATGATCAGCTCTGTTTATTTTACAGTGCACTTCATCAAATAAACAATTCCTATCTTCATTTGCATTTCATTATAGACTAGGATCTGAGAATAGAAAACATTTGAAAGTTTATAAAGTTAATTTTAAAGGTAGTTTAATTTAATATATGATGTATTTATAAAAGAAAAAGAGAAAATATAGCAACCTAGAAACAATACGGCAACTAAATCTATTACCATCAAACAACAATTAAGATCATCAAAACAAGACTCTGAAACCAACCCAGGCTGATGGTGTTCATTATCCTGGAAATGAATTCTCTGGTCAATTATTATACAGGTGAGTAACTCTTCTATTTCAAGGCTAAAATCCTCATCTACTTGAGGGTTGTTTAAATCTGTGGTATGGTATAATTATACTGGTATGTTTAGTAATTCTTGATATATGAATATATTAAATTATGAAGGTCAGTTATGATCATCTTCAACTCTGCATACAGATACAAATTTAGTTTAACTTCAAAATACCAAATCACCTTAACAATTTATTGTAGGCCTTGGATTTCAAATCAACCTGTTGTTTATACATAAATAATGATGTATAAATAGATGCAAGAATTTAAAGACTGAATTTATGCTAGAAAATGTAAAATACAGTAGGAATGTTAAAAATCTGTTAAATCAAATGTTTTAATTTGTTGTTTCAGGATTAAAACTTGAATCAACATAGAAAGTTAGGATTTTTAAAATCGAAATCACAATTTTTAATGATGTATTGAATGGACATTTTGGTGATGTCTAGAAATTGGTATTTGAGGGTTTTCTGGTGGTCAAGATGGTTGGGAGGGTCGGGGTTCCGTCTGGTGGTAGTAGGATGATCGGAGATGATGGGGAAAATGGTAGAAGTGGTGGTAGTTCGTCGTGGCGGCGGCGATAGGGAGAACTAAGTTTTTAACCTAGTTTGGTTCAGGGTCGAATTGGTGGTCACTGTTGCATCAATGGTTGATCGAGTGGGTCGAGATTTAGGGGATTGGTTGCGTAGGTGTTTGGCAAGGGGTGGACGAGGTTGTTCATCCTCCGGTGGTCAGAATTGATGAGGCGATGTTTTTTTCTGGCAAGTGGGTGGGGTTCTAGTTCCAACTGGATAACTCGATTTGGAATTATGGAGTGTGATGGTGTTTTGATGATCGAGATAGGTTGTTAGAGCGACCATGGATGTGTGGGGAGTTCTGGCGATGGTCGGAAGATCACCGTGGGTGGTGTAGGTTGCACGATGGCATGGTCGTGTCTGTTGATGTTGGGATGGCAGTTGCCTTGGGGAGGAACTCGTGAGGATTTAGTTTTGGCTCGAGTGTCTCTGGGGTCATTTGCAAAACTTTTATGAACTGTTAAGGTTTTCATAGTTTAATATTTTAAACCAAACAGTTTTAAAAATTTAAGTTAACAGAAAAAAAAAATGAAGAGATGTACTTGGTTTTGGTTCAAGTACATATGGGTTAAACTAAAGCGAATGTTTAACCAGTTTTTAAATTTAAATAAAAGTAAGCCTTTAAATTTTAAATAATCGAGTTTAACAAATTCCCTTGAAAATTCTTTTCCCTGTAATGAATAGTTGTACAAATAAATTTGTATGATTTGTTAACTTAAATGTTTTAAGTTAAATCCTTAAGTTATTTTCAAACTTAATTTGAAATGAAAAAAAGAAATTATAAAGGAAATTACTTAATGGGATGTAATTAAAGGTTAATTACTTAGGAGAAGTAATTAAGGAATAATTACTTGGAGTAATGTAATTAAAGATAATTAATCAAGGAAGGTTTATTAAGATGGATGACCATTGCATGATTAATTAATTGGTTTATAATTAATTAGTAAATATGATTTAAAGGTGGGTAAAGAAAATTGATTTCAATTATGGTTAATTAAATTAATTTGAGATAGTATGGATTGATTTGTTTCACTCAGAAATGATTGAATGATATTAAATACATTGAAATTACTGGATATTTCAGATATGAAATAATAGTGATATGATTTGGTAAGAACGGTTATAATGTGGTCATCCTTCTATAAAGAATTGTTGTATTTAAAGTTGAATTGTTTTCACTTGAATAACTTGAGTTAAGGTGTTATTGTATTCGAAGAGACAACGATCGGGTATCAGTAATACCCGAACCCACTTCGAATTATAATCTACATGATTCTATTTGGACTACTGTGAGAAATCAATAGACAGAAAGGGTAAGTAGGACTACTTGGAATTTGATTTAAGTAATTGAGTATAATAAACTCGTAGGAAGTACGAGTTACCCGGGTTCCTTTAAGATTTGAATTTAGTATTATATGGGTTTACTCACGCTGGTTTCCAGCCTGACCCGGGTGTTACTTTGATGTAATGCTCGGGTCAGACCGAGTATTACAGATTTTCAGGTAAGGACGTTCTGGAGCTCAGGAGGCAAGCTGGATGGCAGGAACGTATGGAGTGATATCTGTTGTATATATTATTGTTGATTATCTGAGACATGTTTTCAAATTGTCCTGTGTTGTGTAATAGCGTAACTCTGATATAAAATAAAGGTTTTTAAATGGTTTTAAAAATAAATGATTTTTATATAAGTTTATCTTTTGATGTATATAGAAATAATTTTCTAATTATTAAATATATTTAAGAAATTGGTTGTTAAATTAATTGGAATAAAATAAAATAATGAGAATTAAGGGGTAATAGTAATACAACCAAATTGAAATTGAATGAAGATAAGTTGAAATGGATTCAAACTAAAATTAAAATCTTGAATTTGTAGAAGTGTTTTCAGAATAAAAATAATAATGAATTGATTTCCAGATATGATAATCTTAGTTATTATCATAAATGGTTATTGTGTTTAATAATGAAATGTTGTAAATGATTAAGAGTAAAACATTTAGGCAAGTATGACTTGTAAATTGAAGTGGGTTTTAAATTGTGAAGTTTTAAATCTAAGTCCAGAAAACTTGAAATAGTTTTAACGAAATTTGTTTTAAATTAAAACAAAGGTGGTTTAAAATTTTAAGGTATAACTTGGTGTGTAAAGGAAATAAATATGTATAAATGAGGATATACATTATATCAATGATGATTTGAAATAAACTCTAAGTATTGAGTTTTAAATTTTTCCTTGGAATGTGATGTGAAAACCCAAAGTGAATAAGTTTTTAAACTTAAGTGGGAAGATTTTTAATAATAAGTTTAAAATTTGAATGGGAATTCAATTTGGGTAAAGATAAATTGAATTTAACTTAAGGAAAGTTAAATGAGTTTAGAATGAACAACTTGAATTAGAAATTTCAAGATGAAATTAAAATTTAACTTGGGAAGTTAAATGGTTGATTAAAATGGGAGTTATGAGTGATCTCAAAATGGGTTTGAGATTTGGAAATTGAAAATGGATAATAAATTATAATCTGAAATTTAATTGTTTTTAAATTCTTATTTGAAATTTATAATAAGTTAAGTAAAGATAATTTTAAATTGGAATTTTGGAATTTGGATTCAGAATTAAATGGTTTAAAGATTTAAGTTGTTAAATTAAAAATTAAGGTTGATTTGATTTAAAAGTAAAGGTTAATTTGATTTAAAGGATTAAATCAACATTTAAAATTTAACTCGAATTTATATAATTCGAGATAGTTTAAAATTGAGATTTAAATTGAATTAGTTCAAACTGAATTTGATTTGAATAATTTGAAATTGTAATTAAAATGAATATGTTTAAAATCAAATGGAATTTGATTTGAAATTTGGAAAGGAATTAAGGTTAATTCAACTCGAATTGGAATTGAATCAAATTCAATGGAAATTGAAGTATTGAGTTAATTTAAATGGAAGTGAAAATTTAAATTGAATTGATGGGAAATTAAACAGTTTGGCTCTGGATTATTTTCAAAATAAATTGTTTTAATACAAATATATTTTCCAAACTATTTACTATACAATCTTTCTTCTTAAACCCCAAACTATCTTATACTTATTTTACAATTATTTTGGAACTATTTAACTATTTTGAAACTGTCTTATAAACTAATTATTATTTTTCAGTTACTTATATCTAATCACTATTTTAAAAACTATTTTGCAATTATCTAACTATTTTATACCTACTTAACTGTTTTACAGCTATTTTACA
The DNA here is from genome assembly GCA_030737815.1 of Allium fistulosum. Taxonomy (NCBI): domain Eukaryota; kingdom Viridiplantae; phylum Streptophyta; class Magnoliopsida; order Asparagales; family Amaryllidaceae; genus Allium; species Allium fistulosum. Next base: position 1,001,981,161 of record CM060904.1, on the reverse strand, counting down.
AACTAATAACTATTTTTCAACTACTAATCTACTTTAAACTTTTTCAAGCTATTTTTAAATTTAAATTGGTCAGAGTTCAAACTGTTTGTAATTGAAGTAATAACTCAATTGGAAATGGAAGCAATTGAGAATAAGTGAATGGAATTGAAGGAAATGTGAATAGAAAAGAGAATTGATTTGGCTAATAATCAATGAAGTTAAATACGTAGGATGAACGTATATTATTCTATTCGCATAGTGATTTGATCCAGATTCGAACACAGAATTTCGAGATAGTATTATCGATCCGAGTTGGGATTTTTCGCTCGATTTTCGACGGCGAACCTGAATATGGATTTTTGATTGGTTCTGGATATTCTCTATCATAGTTGTGACTATGCAAGGAGAATGACGGTTTCTGATCAAGAAACCAGATCTGAGTCCGCACTAGGAAGTCGGGTGGACGATACTAGTTCGGAAGTGAAATTGTGTGATCGAGGGAGTGATCAAATTGATATGGCGTACGGATGATATGTGTACATCGTACGAGTTTGGATGAAATTGATATTGAAATTTGTGAATAAGGAATTTGAATGGTTTTGAAATGAAAAGTATATTTGTAAAATATAATGGAATTGGATATTTCTTTGGTTGAAAATTTACTTTATGGAAGTAAGTAAATGGTAAATAACTTTATAAAGAAATCAAACTTGAATATTTGATTTGGCAATAAATAAAGTTGTATTTTGTAATATGATAAACTCCCCTTATTGAATCTAGCCAGAATAAAAAGGGTTTTTGGAAATATTTGAAGTATAAAAGAGTTTTATACAAGTTTGAAATAATCCAAAGATTTTCAAAGTATATATATATATATATAAAGGGTTTTATGAGAATGATTTTGGAAAAAGGTTTTGGAACCTATGAATTTGGAAAAGGCTTTTGATTTTTGGGAAAATCAATTTTGGATTTTGGAAAGCCTAGTTTGAGAATTATCGATTTTGGTAATCGATTTTGTGTAAAGGAGATTTTGATAAATCATAAAGGGTATGATTTGAAGATACTATAAGTATATAGTATAAAGTATTTTGAGAATAGCTCTGGGGAAAAAGGCGCTTCCTTGAAATGAACTTCTCAGGAGTACCACTGGGTGGTACTGCCTTGAACCCCAAGGGGGGATTCTAAAGTTGATCCTGTGAGGAGTCCGGACAAAACTAGTTCCTGAGGATTATTTGTGTAGCGAAAGTCGAGGGGCTGGTGCCCACAGAGGCATTTGAGTTATGCTGTGACAACAATTTGACTCAATGTCACTGCGATCTACTGCAGACCACAGCGAAAGTCATGTGTGCCGCTGAGAGCCAACTGTCTACGTTTGATTTTATATCGGTAGACTGTGACACTATGGTAACATAGCGAAAGTCGTTTGTGCCGCTGAGAGCCAACAGTCTGCGTTTGATTTTATATCGGTAGACTGCGACCTATGTGGAGGAGTTTCATTTTGACAGCGAAATCGTGTGTGCCGCTGAGAGCCAACAGTTACATGGACTTTTGCTGCGATGGCAACGTAACCCTGGATGTAACTGCGATCTGTTGTGGGTTCCTTGGTGTAATCAGTTACATGGACTTTTGCTGCGATGGCAACGTAACCCGTGATGTAACTGTGACCTTGGATGGGGGTGATGATTTCCAGAGCAATCTCACCAAAGATATTTCCTCTATTTTCAAAAACTGTTTTCTATTATTCTCAATAAAATTATTTTCCAAGTATTTTCTCTGGATGTTAAAAACGGGTCTGCTAAGTACTTATAGATTTTCAGTCCTACGCCTGATCAACGTATGACCGAATTTCTGTGAGAACAAGGATGGACTGGTTGAAACATCGAGTTATAAAAAGTATTTTTATAAAACTATTTTTGAAAAATTATATAGATTTTAAAGTGTAAAAAAAAAAAAAAAATTATAAAAGGAGTTAAGAGTTAAAAAAATAATATTCAAAGAGTAATTTATTCAAAGAATAATTTATCTGATTTTAAATTATTAAATAAATTCTGGCTTCGTTCCTTTTCGAGGACGAAAAGATTCTAAGGGGGGAGGAATGTGATAACCCGGATTTTTCGGACATCTGTTAATTGATAATTAACCGGATTGAATTAATAAAATACTAATTTATAAGTGAACAAATGAAGAGGTGATAATATAAAGATATCTAAATGGATTTGAGCTATAATAATATTGAATTATGAATATTTGGAAATGATATATCTTATAGTAAATTAACAAATTTGAAATAGACATGTACAAACTTTATAATATTGAGAATTTTTAGTGTATACTTATACATATATATACAAGTGTGTATATATATATTTATATTATGATTAGGAAGCTATTGTTTTGAGTTCAACATGATGATTTCCAAAAGCTATTTAAATAAACTCTACATTTTTTAATGCTAATATATATATGGTTACTTAGTATATAATTAAATCTTATATAACATTTTCTTTAAGTAATATAAACATAATAGAAAAGTATTTATGGAAATATAAGATGAAAACACATAAAGATATCATTTACATGTAAAATACAAGTGGAAGCTAAGGATAACATACATTGACATTTGTTATCTTAGTGTTAGCATAATAATACAAGTGGCAACCTTATTTCTTTAAGTTTTTGATGAAAATAAAAATCAAAATGTTAAACCAGGCTAATGTATAATCTTCTTTCATCCTTCTCAAGAAAACGAAAAAGAAAAACCAGAGAAATTAAACCTGGAAATTTAAAACCAGGAAATCAAATCCTGTAACAAAAATAATCAAACCAGAAAAGATTTAAAGAAATCAACTATCTCAAATCTCAGCAAGAAATCGTCTCAGTTTAAAGCAAGTTTCCAACTCTCAAGGCAAGATCATTTCAACAAGTTTCCAGTTTTCAAAAGATTATCAAGCATACCCAGTTTCAAAACTTCTCTGCTCATCAATTAACTATGAGTAAATTTTGATATTAAACAGTATAAAATCTAAGACTTGAACTTGATGCATGAATGAAGTCTAGAAGTTAAATGGTTTGAAATGATTTGTATGTATGTTTATATGTAAATGGATGTGTATATAGGTATGTGATCTAGCTGATGATCAGCTCTGTTTATTTTACAGTGCACTTCATCAAATAAACAATTCCTATCTTCATTTGCATTTCATTATAGACTAGGATCTGAGAATAGAAAACATTTGAAAGTTTATAAAGTTAATTTTAAAGGTAGTTTAATTTAATATATGATGTATTTATAAAAGAAAAAGAGAAAATATAGCAACCTAGAAACAATACGGCAACTAAATCTATTACCATCAAACAACAATTAAGATCATCAAAACAAGACTCTGAAACCAACCCAGGCCGATGGTGTTCATTATCCTGGAAATGAATTCTCTGGTCAATTATTATACAGGTGAGTAACTCTTCTATTTCAAGGCTAAAATCCTCATCTACTTGAGGGTTGTTTAAATCTGTGGTATGGTATAATTATACTGGTATGTTTAGTAATTCTTGATATATGAATATATTAAATTATGAAGGTCAGTTATGATCATCTTCAACTCTGCATACAGATACAAATTTAGTTTAACTTCAAAATACCAAATCACCTTAACAATTTATTGTAGGCCTTGGATTTCAAATCAACCTGTTGTTTATACATAAATAATGATGTATAAATAGATGCAAGAATTTAAAGACTGAATTTATGCTAGAAAATGTAAAATACAGTAGGAATGTTAAAAATCTGTTAAATCAAATGTTTTAATTTGTTGTTTCAGGATTAAAACTTGAATCAACATAGAAAGTTAGGATTTTTAAAATCGAAATCACAATTTTTAATGATGTATTGAATGGACATTTTGGTGATGTCTAGAAATTGGTATTTGAGGGTTTTCTGGTGGTCAAGATGGTTGGGAGGGTCGGGGTTCCGTCTGGTGGTAGTAGGATGATCGGAGATGATGGGGAAAATGGTAGAAGTGGTGGTAGTTCGTCGTGGCGGCGGCGATAGGGAGAACTAAGTTTTTAACCTAGTTTGGTTCAGGGTCGAATTGGTGGTCACTGTTGCATCAATGGTTGATCGAGTGGGTCTAGATTTAGGGGATTGGTTGCGTAGGTGTTTGGCAAGGGGTGGACGAGGTTGTTCATCCTCCGGTGGTCAGAATTGATGAGGCGATGTTTTTTTCTGGCAAGTGGGTGGGGTTCTAGTTCCAACTGGATAACTCGATTTGGAATTATGGAGTGTGATGGTGTTTTGATGATCGAGATAGGTTGTTAGAGCGACCATGGATGTGTGGGGAGTTCTGGCGATGGTCGGAAGATCACCGTGGGTGGTGTAGGTTGCACGATGGCATGGTCGTGTCTGTTGATGTTGGGATGGCAGTTGCCTCGGGGAGGAACTCGTGAGGATTTAGTTTTGGCTCGAGTGTCTCTGGGGTCATTTGCAAAACTTTTATGAACTGTTAAGGTTTTCACAGTTTAATATTTTAAACCAAACAGTTTTAAAAATTTAAGTTAACAGAAAAAAAAAATGAAGAGATGTACTTGGTTTTGGTTCAAGTACATATGGGTTAAACTAAAGCGAATGTTTAACCAGTTTTTAAATTTAAATAAAAGTAAGCCTTTAAATTTTAAATAATCGAGTTTAACAAATTCCCTTGAAAATTCTTTTCCCTGTAATGAATAGTTGTACAAATAAATTTGTATGATTTGTTAACTTAAATGTTTTAAGTTAAATCCTTAAGTTATTTTCAAACTTAATTTGAAATGAAAAAAAGAAATTATAAAGGAAATTACTTAATGGGATGTAATTAAAGGTTAATTACTTAGGAGAAGTAATTAAGGAATAATTACTTGGAGTAATGTAATTAAAGATAATTAATCAAGGAAGGTTTATTAAGATGGATGACCATTGCATGATTAATTAATTGGTTTATAATTAATTAGTAAATATGATTTAAAGGTGGGTAAAGAAAATTGATTTCAATTATGGTTAATTAAATTAATTTGAGATAGTATGGATTGATTTGTTTCACTCAGAAATGATTGAATGATATTAAATACATTGAAATTACTGGATATTTCAGATATGAAATAATAGTGATATGATTTGGTAAGAACGGTTATAATGTGGTCATCCTTCTATAAAGAATTGTTGTATTTAAAGTTGAATTGTTTTCACTTGAATAACTTGAGTTAAGGTGTTATTGTATTCGAAGAGACAACGATCGGGTATCAGTAATACCCGAACCCACTTCGAATTATAATCTACATGATTCTATTTGGACTACTGTGAGAAATCAATAGACAGAAAGGGTAAGTAGGACTACTTGGAATTTGATTTAAGTAATTGAGTATAATAAACTCGTAGGAAGTACGAGTTACCCGGGTTCCTTTAAGATTTGAATTTAGTATTATATGGGTTTACTCACGCTGGTTTCCAGCCTGACCCGGGTGTTACTTTGATGTAATGCTCGGGTCAGACCGAGTATTACAGATTTTCAGGTAAGGACGTTCTGGAGCTCAGGAGGCAAGCTGGATGGCAGGAACGTATGGAGTGATATCTGTTGTATATATTATTGTTGATTATCTGAGACATGTTTTCAAATTGTCCTGTGTTGTGTAATAGCGTAACTCTGATATAAAATGTAAAAGTGTATTGATGCATTTCTTTTTGTAAAACTGTTATTTATGTGATATTATATTTTGATCCGCTGCGAATGTGAGAATAGGTGATTCTGTGTTTCTGTTTTCTTCTTCTTCTTCTTCTATCTCTTTCTTTTTCTTTTCCTAACTATCTGGGATTTTCAGAGTTGAAACCCCGGGTCGTTACAGAAAACGAATAATTTCCTGTTTAAAAATACCACATATTGACATTGTGACAACCCGAGATTTTTCAATATTTGAAATTGGAATATTTAATTGATTTTAAATATTCAAATGTGAATTTTTAACTTGAATTTCAAATATCACTATTTATTGGTTAATTAAATTATTAAATTAAATAATTGAAAATTGGGTAAAATGTGAAATCGGGAGTTTCGAGCTTGTTAAAAATAATTTGAAAGCTTATAAAATTTATATTGATAATACTGAAGGTAATAGAACTGTTAAAATTGAATTTAAAAGTGTTTTGTTCAGTTTTAAAAATATATCATTTAAATTGACATTTAAAAATAGCCTTCCGGGGCACAGTCTTGGATTTCGACGAAACCAGTTCCATTGGATCTGTAATAGTGTATTATTATCGGATTTCAAATTTCGTGGTGTTTGGAGTTGTCGTGTGATTGAACGATAGATAAACGCGCTGAAAACTATATCGAAAATTCAATAATAATTGGGTTCAAAAAGCTATCTTCTCCATACGATCGAATTAGGACTCGTAACCTTTTTCATTGCGTTCGGAATAGGGGTATAACATTATAAATGCCTAGTGGCACGTCTCGATAGGATGTCAAAATTTATAGTTGCATTTATCGAGACAAGTTGAATTTAAATTCAAATATAATATACTTGGTGGCTGGTCAAATTATCTCACATCAGCATACAAAACATCATCTCGTTTCACTTTAACCCTAAATCACACAAGCCAACTTTAACATGCAAAGAAATTTCTTCACGTAAGGTATCTTTACCTCCTTTTATATTAACAACTGTAGTTACCCTCTTCATTTTAAACTCACGAAAAAAAATGTCGACTCCCACTCCTCTCAGAAAAATAAAATAAATCAAAATCTCCATCTTCTTCGAATTAAATCCACGTGTTGAACAAGATAATCAAAATCGATTTCGTTCCTCTAAAAAAAAGGGGCCGCGACCTATCAAAGATGGAGCTCGTGAGTAATATAAGACGGCGGTGACTCGGCGACAGTACAGTCAAGACTGGAGGCGAAGTCGAGGAGGGAAGCTCGGCGTTGGCGAGTTCGATCGGGGCACGTGTTCGTGAGGCGCGATGGTTCCTGGAAGGTGAGATGTTCTCGTGGTCGTACACGAGATCGAACAGATCACGTTTGCCTCGAGGATGTTCGAGATGGTGTGGGGATGCCTGGTTGGTCTGGCGTCAACTGCGGTGGAGGTGAGAGCCGTGGCCGATGGCGTGCTATCGTGGCGGTGTGTGTTCGCGAGTGGGCACTGAGGTATTTTGCCGATTTTATTTTTATTTATATACTGTAGGCCAGAAAATAATAATAAAAATATAGTAAGTTTATAAAGCAATTTATTTCTTCAATTTATAGATCTATTTACAGTAAAAGTATTATTTACAGAAAAAGGAAACAAATTTTTACACAGGCATATTTATATATATAGGGAAACTAGAAAATAAATATACAAGTACACGCATATTTTTATATATACAGTAAAACAGAACATTATATATATATAGGACTTTGGAAAACATAGGAAATTGTATAATTAGTTTTTAATCTATATAGATCATCTTATAAGTATATATATGTAGTTTCAAAGGAAATATAAATATACATACATGCATTTTAAATTTACTAGTTTATTTTAAAACAATGTATTATGATGATTAACTTGATTAATTAACCTATATTAATTATTTTAGTCACTAAAAATAACTTATTAAAAGAAAATTAGTTTAACATTTATTATTTAATTAAATTAAAAGGTAATTGTTTGTCTGATTATTTTAGATAATAATGAACCGTATAATGTTATACAAGGTCAAAATCATGAAGCAAGTCGGGATGGAAACGGATTGCAATTTAAAAATCAAAGGTGAGTTAATCTCACTCAAATTGGGTTTACTGGTGAATTTAAATAGTTAAAATTTAAATTATAGTTGATTGATTGCATTGATAATTATTATCAGTTTGGATGTGATATTATAGTATATATATATATATTTGGAGTGATTGATATTCCCGCATTATATAGCGGATGAGACCCTATGCGCCCCGTATAATAGCGGATGACCCTATATACCGCGATATCCCCCTCGAAGTGGGATTGGTATTTTTTATATTGTGCTAACATCTATGGATGCAGGAAAACAGGTTGGAGGGATCCAGTTGGATTCCTCAAAAAGTTGAATTATTTTCATATTCTGTGTTATGACTTATTTGATAATCCATGATAGATTATATTGAAAATTGGAATTATTGAATGATATGGTTTGCTGGATATATCTTGATATGTTAATATGTCAAAAATAATAAAGTTTGGATTTTTGAAGTAAAATGGAAGAGGAAATTTTAAGTAAAATAACTATAGTAAATTTGGATAAAATGGAGATTGAATTGGAAAAGAATAAAAGTTGAATTAAATTTATTAAATAAGTCCGAGTGTGGAAAATAATAATAATAATAGAGATTTTATATAAATGGGAAATAAAAGAGTTTGAGGACTTAAGTGATACAGTTTTAAAGAAGATGATTTATTTTTAAATTCAAGATTAAAATGAGTTGGGAAAAAATAAAAAGGGGATTTTTAAATAAGCATGAAATTGGTACTTCAGTTTTAAATAAGATTTTAAATCATAATAAAGGAGTAAACCTGGAATTAACGGATTTTGAAATAAATTTAGATAAGTCGAGAAATAAACTTTAAAGGTAATTGAATGTAGAGAATCGGTTTGGAAATCGATTAAGTGTTTTGAAAATAATGATTAAAAAGAGAAGGAGATTATGGGATTTATAAACGGGGTTTATAAATAAAGTGAAATATTTATCAGTGGATAATTTGGAATTATAAATTCACAAGGGAATTTATAAGGAAGAGTAATTTGTTATAAAATGTGAGACGTTTTATTTGAATAGACTTTGTGATGGGATTTTTATGTGAAGGTTGGCATTCTGAAAATTTGAATTGTTTGTTAAAAACAACTGGGTTTAAAGATGGCGTTTGGGTTCGAAGAGACCGGGATCGGATATCAGTAATATCCGGAACCACTTCGATTTAATAAGCACTATAATTCTTTATAGATTTGATTATAAAATCAAATAGACTGGAATTAAATAAAACTGAGTAAATTCGACTATTTTGAATAAGTAACTGTATTCAAAGATTATTTTAAATAATGGACTTAGCAACAAAGTATTGGTTATAAAAGGTAAGAACTCGTAATGGTGGACGAGTTACCATGATTTTCAAAGGCGTTTTTACAACTTTAATATTTCAAATTAAAGAGGTTTTCTCACGCTGGTTTCCAGCCTGACTCGGGTGTTACTTATTGTAATGCTCGGGTCAGACCGAGTATTACGGATTTTCAGGTTAGGACGTTAGGAGCTCAGGAGACGAGCTGGATGGCATAGACGTATTGATTATTTTCCACGGTGTAGTATACTGTATGGACAGTAGTTGAGGACAAGCTATTATAACTGTCCAGATTTGTGTACTCTGGTATCTTGTGTATATATTGACCGTTACAGTTTTTCATTATATAGAATGCTGTTATTTGTATATTATATTTGTTCCGCTGCGATTGTGAGATTCTGTGTTGTTTTCTATTTCTTCTTCTACCTTTTTTTCTTCTTAACCCTATTAGTCTGGGGTTTTCGGCACTCGATTGCTCGACACTCTATACAGTGAACGCATTAGTGTCGATTTTCGGGGTTGAAAATCTTTTCGGGCTGTCACAGACATACTAGATTAGATTTTGATGAGTGATGGTCGTTAGAAATATGATAGAAATAGAGATGGTCATGAAATTTTTACCAATCAAAAGTTATTATAAATCATGTTTAAATTTTTAAAGAAATTTACTAAATATACCGTCTTAAGTCATAATATATGACTAATATCAACAATCATCACTTTTTCAATCACATTTAAGATCAAATCCAAAAATAATTATAAAATAAAATTTTCTAAAATGACCAACCCGAACATGGTCAACAAAAACTATTTTCTGGAAGGGGTTTTATAAAAAAATGTCTGCTAATTTAAAATCAGTTGAAATGAAAAATATGCAGATATTTTCTCTGAAAATGTGATGCAACTAGTGAATGTCTCTACATAAGACACGTTCCACTAGTAATTTTTCTATCAAGTAGATTACCAGTGTAATCTGCATCGGAATTTCTCTTAGACTCAGGATTATCATTTTCAAAATTTAAAAAAACTGAAAATCAATTTTCTGTAAGGGGGTTTTGTGAAAAAGGCTTCAAGTTGAAAATCAATATAAATAATTAAATAATTGCAAAAATGATTTTAACATGAGATGATATTAGATACCACTTGTATTTGAGATATTCATGGTGATATATAGTGGTATATAAAAACGTGTACTCCTCAACACTTAAAATTTTCAGCACGTCCATTTATATCAAGCACAAGTAAAAAAATCACACATTTAGAAAAAGTAGTCAAAGCAGTTTTTCTTGTCATTCCAAAGTGAATCACTAAAAACAAAGAAGTTGTAGCATTATCGGTTAGCTTTCTTGGACTTCAAGAATAAATCAAAGTTGGGATGTTCAAGATATGGCAGAAATACTTCAACAATGTCGATCAAAACATAATTAACAATATGTGAACACAATTGAGTTGAGAGATCATACCTCACTTTCCTTTGATGTCATGATATCCAAAATGCGATGATCTCTATCTAAATTTTATAGGCTAAGGAACATTTAAATTCTAGAACAACTCGAAATCTATCTCCGTTAAATCTGTTCCTTAGCCCACTTATGTGTCTAAATTTTGGAGAAGGCAAGTGGTCTAACTATGGACGTAGGACCACTATTATTATCTATTGAAATTTTTGGTACCCAAATTTGTCTATATAACAAACCATTAGCATCTACAATTGTACCTTTGGGAATCCAAATTTGTTTAAATTTCAGACCATTTATATTCGTACCTTTTGAAATCCATATTTGTTTAACGGTTTTGTGTTTGTATATATTTCGACAATTATTCTTGCCATGTCCAATATTTCCACACTTTACATATTTGGATATCACACTTTTCCCTTAACAGTGTTATTAGTCGGTTGTTCATATTTTGACACTTGCAAATCCAAATCCTTCCCTTTTGTTCTCGGAGAGTTGATTTTCTAAGAGCATATTAAATGATTTATCTTTAGTGAAAAATTTCCGAGTAACCAACTCAAGTTTATTAACTTTGGATTTTAAAAGTTTATTTTCATTTATTATCTTCGAACAACAACTAATGGTACTATCTCTCTTTTCAAAACTATTCATTTTTAATCGCATATTTTCATTTTGAAGCTCTCTAATTTTGTTCTCAAATTCTAGCATCTCAGATTCAAAAAGTTGGAGTTTTTTTAATTCAATTTTTTCAAATCCCTGACTTTTTCAATCTCCTTTTCAAACTCCTTTTCAAACTCGTGATTTAATCGAATAATTTCAAATTTGCTATAAATCACATTTTCTTTTTCAAGGTTTTTGAAATTTTCGTTGACCTCATTTAATTTCTTTTCAAAAATTGCACATTTAGAACTTTCTGACTTCTTAAAGCTATCCAACTCTTTTTGCAAAATATTATTTTTACAAATCAACTCAGTTTTGTTTTTCTCTCGAATTAAAATTTCATTTTCTAACTTTTGAAAGTTTTCATGAAAACGTGCAAATTCTTTTTCATGGTTCAAACACCTTTTGCAATTAGAATTTTTATTTTTCTTAATATTTTTAAGCTCATTTTCCAAATCATTATTTTTCTAAAGAAGTTTAGCTTGTTCCCTTTCCAACTTATTAATTTTCAACTCAAGAGCTTTATTATTTTCAATTAATTTTCAGCATAAGAGAACTAAATCATTGAATGGAAAATTACTTATCTCATCGGCTATTGAATCTTCATCACTGCTGCCTTTTGCCAATCTTGTTAAGAACGTTTCTTTAACTGAGTTGATTGTGGAGGATTTCTCACCGTTGTTGAATTTTGCACCATATATTGCATCAAAAGTATTCCAGATTTCCTGTGCACTTTCACAATGTGAGATAAAGTTAAAATTTTGTTGATTAATATAAGAATATAGTATATGCATAGCAAGAGCATTAATCGAAGTATTTTTCTCGCCTACTATATCACACCCATTTTCAATAATATCCCAACATTTAAAATTAACAGATTTTAAATACAATTCTATTTTTAATTTCCAATTTAAAAAATCTGTTCCATCAAAAATAGGAGGAATAATACTGGACCGACCCTTAGCAAAAGCATTATTAAAAGGAGCCATTTAAAAATTCAAATTTGTAAAACAAAAATTGGTTTTTGTTCCTTGCTTTGATACCACTTGTAGGATCGATTTCACCCTAAAGGAGAGGGGGGTGAATAGGGTGATCCTAATAATTATAAAAATTTAATGCGAAAATATATATAAAATAATTACAGCACAGATAATAGCAGAATAATAAAAGCAGAAATAGAACAACATAGATTTACCTAGCTTCGGCAAAACCCTGCCTACGTGCTACCCTCAAGGTTTCTACTAGAAATTAAGTAGTCAGACGCTTACACACGTAAACTCGTGACACCCGCTATCGACTAACCTAACTCTACGCTCAAAACCCTGCCACAACTCAGCCACTGAGTTGCGAATTCTCGAACTACACCACCGTAGTTCGTCCCAAGTCACACGACTAGAATTTAATAAAAGTTTAAAAGTAAATTACAAATTAAAAAACAACTCTAAAACAAGAAACCCTAATTTAAAATTAAAGCCCAATAAGAATTTAAAGATGCCGGCCCAAGAGATTGAAGTGAAAAAACGGTTCCCTTTTTTCTTTATATTTCTTCGGCCTTGTATCATTTGCGTTGAAAAATAGCTGCCTCATTCCTCTTTTAACAATTAGGGCTTCTATAAATTGGAAGACGCCGACTTCAGTTGATCGATCAAATAGATGTTTTTCGCCTTGCTTGCTTTGTCGATCGTTCGTCTCTTTGATTTGCAAATGGCTGCTTCTCGATCGAGTTCGAATTGAATACTTCTGGTATGTGATTTCCTTTATTACTCTCGTTGTTATGATTGAACTCGATACCCTTTAATGCCGATGATGTTGATGGTATTTATAGGGTTTAATTCCCTAAATTTTCGATCGAATGAATTCGTCTGATCATTTTTCTCTGCCGTTAGATTTTGCTTGAGTGCATATGATTTGATTAGACTAGTTCAATTCGTATATATTCCTGTTATGCTTCCTTGGTCACCATGGCTTGCATTTGCTTTGAATTTGATTCCGTTCTTTTTGCTCCTTTGATTTCGGCCTTTTGAATTTTGACTGTATTTTTCTAGTTTGAACCGTGACTTGTTTTTCTCTGTCATTTGAATTTGTGATATTCTGGACTTGAGATAAAACTTGACTTGATAGACTCTGACTTGTTTTTACTGTCTTCGTTCCATACTTGGAGTCTTCACTTGGTTGTTGTATACCTGCACCTCCTTTTGCCTTTGTTGTTCTGATTTTATATGTGGAACATAATATGCGTATGCATGTGTGCCTCTGAGTTTAAGCTTGCATTGGCTTCGACATTGCCTGACCATATGCATGCTTCGAGCCTTTATTTCAATGGTGATTGTTTTGCATTGAGTTGTATTCATGTGAGCTTATCTGGTTGTGTTCATGGAGTCTGGTTGTATTCTTTGGTTTACCACTTTGTTGTTGCTTCTGAACTGATGAACTCTGGTAGCTGTAGTATCATCTGGACTTGTTCCTTGAGTTCATATTGTAACTGTTATGTGTTATATTGCTTCGAGGCAGATCATCTTGTTCATGTTGCTAGGTCTGCACTTTGCATTTCATGTGCTTGCATTTGAACTTAATTGTGTAGTCTGCACTTTTATTCAGTTGAACTGCTGTGGTGTTGATATCTGACTGCATTTCATGTATGTAGTCTGTTTCTCTTTTGAATGCTGGTCATTTCCATTTGTATACATACATACATTCATGTATGTATATATGTGGGTATGTTCATGTAGTCCTTGTTAGAACTGAGCATGTTTGTTCCTTTCTTTTGATTCATGTGCATTGCATATGAGGTCTGGCATACTCGTTGTTGTTGTGGACTTGAAACTGTAGCTCTGGTTGTCTTGGTGCCATGCCACTAGCCCGAACACTCGAACTTGTCTTGAGTTAAATTGATGTTGACTAGATCTAGTGATTGTCTGCATTTGTTATATTGTCTGTTGTTCACCATATATGTATACATGTGTGAATATGCATGTATATATGTATGCTGTTTCAAACAGTTTATCGTGTTCTCTGACCATATGTGTACACTTTGACTGTTGAGGCTTGTTGCAGTTTCTTCCAGTCTTTGTTGTTTGTGAATCCATGCCTCATTATGTTCAAAAATGTTTGTAATTTTGTTGCAATTTAGTTTTGAGAGCTTTACTTAGTTGACTTGTTGGTGATACTGATGCCATTGATATTTGAGTTCATTTGAGTCTTCACTTGCCTTTGAGCTTCTATGTGGAACTGTTGTATGTGTGTGTCACCACTGTTGTCTTGATGCTGACTATTCCTCTTTGATCATTTCATTTTGATGATAACTGTGCACATACAAACATATATATATATATATATATTATATACATACATATATGTATATATATTTGTGTATAATTATTGGGCCTTTGGTCTGTGTTACATTGAGCTCTGAGTTGAATTCTGGTTGACACTTGAGTTTGAATGGTTGAGTCGTTTTCATGTGTACTCACTGAATTTTTGGTCGAGGCTTGTTTTATATTGGTTTTGGATTCTTGTTGCATGATAACTTGTACTCGACAATTTTGTGATGCATTTGTATTGCGCCTGAGTTGAATCCAGCCTCGGCTCGGGTTTGACCTTGTGCTCACCCGTCCTTGCAATTTTATCAAGTGTATATCGATGTGCACGGCCTTGTGGCATGTACAGTGATACACTGTGCATGTTACAGATTGTTCGTGTTTGATGAATTCAAAACTAAATGATGATGAACAACCCAAATAACCGAGGCAAATAATATTTTCAAAATACACATTTTATTTTACGCTGCAGAAAATATTTCTTTTTCAATTTTACTGCGTCAGTGTGTATTTTGCAGATAACTCAGATGCAGGATTCGGGCTGGAGCAAAGTCGAAGATAAAATACGAGTGAATGAGTGATATGTAGTGAGGTGCTAATGTAAATTGAAATGTATTTTAATTGAAATTTTATATATATAGTGAGAGCATAAATTTTGTACTATTCAAAAATTGTAATAAAATATTTGTTTGAATAAAATATATGTTTGAATTTAAATTCTGTGTTGTTTATTTTACTTAGCAAATATTTATTTAATTATGTGAAAATAAAATAGTACAATAACAAATACATTTAAATGAATATATATATATTTATATGTTTATTATCATCAAACAAAAATCATATACTTGCATATTCAACAAAAATATATATTGAAAATTATGAATCCTTAATATATAAGTTGTCCTTTATCATTTTATATTAATAGATTACTTGCATACTCTTTAGTTGTTGATATTCCTCAATCCTTAAGATAGAGATGTTATGTGTACTACTATTAATATTGAATAGACAAGGTAAGATGCTTGAATGTATTAGTTGATATTTCTCAAGGTATGTGCATTTATACTTAGGCTGTCGCAGAATTGTAGATGAAAGTGAATAATCTCTTTCGATTTATTAATATTCCTCAGGATTGAGATGAGATTAAGGAAAAGACCATAGGTTAGGAATTGTAAATGATACAACCAATAAGTGTTATCTATCGCTTGTGGGCCTATAATTTATTAATATTCCTCAAGGACAGAACTTTAAGGCAAGCGAGTCTTAACCCCACTAGAGAAATCGAAATATTTCTATGTTTCCTTTTAGAGTTTCGAAAAACATAAAATTCTAGTGGGAGCTTATTAATACTATGAAATAAATATATTTAATAAGAATACCTACTATAAATAAATTAAACTAATCTACTTCAATAAATTTGAATAAAATTGATAAAATATTTATCAATTAAGATATATAAATAAAAAGAATTAAAATTTACAAACAGAAATATAAATATGCTTACTAATAATTTTTTGCATGTTGTGAATTCAAGACTCATGCAAGCGCCTAATTATACAACTGGTAAATACATTCATAACTTGGTCACTTATGTGGTTATTTTCCCAAGACTGTGTAATGTCTTCAATGAGTTTCAAACTTTAAAGCAATACAAGAATATGAATATTTGATCCATATTCGATTATGAATGGTGAACGGTCGCTCGTAATGTATTCATTCAAAATATGCAAGTAAATCGTAGTGCGAGATCATGCATTCAATACGATTGATTACAATAATGATCTTGTTGTGTTTGATGTAGCACTAGGCCAAGAGCTACAAGATGCACATAGGATTTTGATTACTGAAATTTCAATGTGATCGGTTTACGTAATATTCAACTTATTCGATATTCTTAGATGTCGACGATGACTAAATGCATTTTTATAAAGAGTTCTTTATGGTCTTATAGTAAGGGTTACCTTTTGAATGGTTCGATCATTTAGAAATGAAAAAAAATGTACGAGTGTGGATGTAGGGCACAGTTGGGATTAAGAAAGTTAATGGTTACATCTCTTTTATAAAGAAACATTGAAAACAATAATTGTATAAAATACTAAAAGATAATATGGAATGAGAAATATGATTTTTATTCATAATGTATTTTCATATAGAAAATTGTTTTCTATAAAAGTTATTTCTTTGAGTTTAAAATATTTGCTCTAAAACTCATGACTGTAAACTAGTTTTAGTGAACGAAATAAAATCCCATAATAACTGGTTAAATGGAGCCTCGTATTTCATACACTATTTAGTAATGATGGAAATAGTGGTAGCATGCCATATGACACTTCTTAGTGGCCGCATCAAGTTATGAAAAATTATTTTGTAAATATACCAAATATTATTTATGAAATTATTATTGTTTTCAGTATTGATCCAATATGAATATTATGAATACTCGTTATAAGATAAAAATATAATAATGGTATTTATTTTCATAACAAAATGATGCATTAGTAAATATAGAAGTATTCGAAATTTTACAATTATTTGGAATTATGGATTAAGCCACAATTTTGAGAATTAATGTTTAATTATAGGATTATGAATCATATCGTATCGGTTAATTGTATCTCAAATGATTAAAGGCAAAGAACCCACTGAGTGGGAGTAACATAAGAGCTGGTGAACTCTTTGGATTGATACATACGGGTGTATGCAGCCATAAGTCTAATGATATCAAACCGATTATATATACATCATTAAAATTTACCGATGAGTTATCATAGAAATGAACATGTGTATTTGATACACATGTGCTATGTCTATAATAAGTTCATAGAATATACAATGGAAGTGAGTGATGTAACGTGCAAAAGGAAATAAAACAATTTGATATGATTGAATATGTAAGTATATTGGAAAAGAGTTTGATATGATTGAATATGTAAGTATATTGGAAAAGAGTTTGATATGATTGAATATGTAAGTATATTGGAAAAGAGTTCCAAATATACCTAAAAATGGATTCAATCTCAAAAGCCATGCCTCCACATGTACAACATCCCTCATTCTGAAACCCAAAGATGGAACCCCAATATGCTTGGAGTTATCTTTCAGCGACAGAGATGATATCAGTTATATTAAATAGGCTTAAGTAAACAGAGCAGAAATACAAAATGAAACACGTCATCATAGATTTAACAATTATTTGTACACCTAAAGTCATGCTCACACGGGGTTAAAAATATTGTACATATCCTCCATACGACGATGTGACTACTAACATTAGGCATAACGAATATAAACATAAATATAACCCACAAGCCTCCTGCTTCGTCTTCGACTTACATTATTCGGCTATACCCAAAAGCAACCCGCCTAAACCCATAAACTCAGCCTATTCGAATGAGTGCCTATGAGTTGAAGGGGAAAATAAGAATAAAAACACGGGTTAGACATAATGTTCGGTATGGATAACATATTATCCCAAAGCATAAAAGAGAGTAAGACCGCGTCCCCAACATGCGGAACAAGTTATCTCCTCACTTTCCAAAGCAATAACATCAGAAGATATAATGAGTTTAAATAGTAAGATCATTACAAATGTCAACATTACCATGATACCATAACCGGAAGTGTCCCCATGGTTTATGTCACGGAGAAAACTTCAATTTTTCCATTATACTGAAATACCCTACCCTTGCTACTTCTAGGGCTATACGTACCTTTGCGGCTACCATTCTGCTGCCACTAAGGACTTATGCCTATGTACTATATACATTAATTACACCATTTCTCGACTGCCACTAAGGCCTTACGCCTCGTCGTTCTTGGTCGCCACCCAAGCCTTTCACCAATGCTTTTGTACTTAGGTTGCCACATAGGACATACTTATTTCGCTTTCGATTTTGGTTGCCACACAGACCTTACACCTTCGCTTTCAACTTCTAGATTGCCACCTAAGGCCTTACATTATTCACCGTTCTCTTGGTTTCCAGTTTTGGCCTTACATCAATTGCTTTCGTACTTCGATGCCACACAATCTTTTCTCCTTCGTTTTCGATTGTGGATCCACATAGGCCTTACTCCTTCACTTTCGATTTCTAATGCCATGTAGGCCTTACTCCTTCGCTTTCGGTTTTGGATACCACACATACCTTACTCCAACTACTGCATAACCATTCATCATTAGACTTTTCACTTAGATATTTATTAAGCTTACGTTCAACTAATCGTCTTGTGATTATTAATATTGATTATACCATTATCATCAATGTCTCGAGTTACCTGTTTTGATTTACACATTTTTTCGAGATTTACACTACTCTAGGCTCATGAAGTTCTCATCTCATCTACAAAAGCCTGTTGTAGTTTAGTTTCAGTGATTTGTAAAATTAACTCTTTAATTTATCTGAAATCACCTCCTCTACTCATCATTCTTTAATAACCGTCAACCGTCTTCGGTCCTCAATTAATACCTTTAGTTTGCCAACCCTAGCCTCAAACCTTACTTATTATAGTATCTCTATTTAAGTCATTGTAATTAAGATTTTGGTTCTAATAAATTTCATTGGCTCCACCTCCTTCGGCATTGCCCTTCATTACACGTTGGAAACTGCTCCTGCACCTCTACCACTAACTTTCCACATGTCGAATTCTGATTCGTTTGACTTTGCCTTTTCTGATAGTTATCTGAAAAGTTCAGCAAAAAATGTGAATCTGGTCAACAACCTAATAATCAATTAACCTCTTTAATTAAATAACCTTCTGATCATCACATATTACCCTCTAGTTCCCTATCATAACCCTTTGACTATACTTAATTTTCCCTCGAAAACTGTTTAATTTGCTCCCTATTTTTGTATTAGATTAACTATGTATTGTATTCCTTATAACTAACTAATTTTCCCTCGATTATGGTTAGAAATATGTAACAACCGTCCTTCATAATACCCTGAAATCAATGTCAAATGGCAACGTCTGACTTTCAAATACCACATAGGATAGTTTATTAGGGATTAAAACAAAATATTAAACCAAGACATATCTATAAAATCTCACTATGGAAATATATAACATATAATGTACTGAATACACATGAGAAGAACTAGATGAAAAATATATAAGAGGCAACACTGGCGGTGGTAACTGATAAAAATCAATACAGAAAGTCAAAATAGAATACTTGATACAACAAGTCTCATATATAATTAAAATGTCGGTCATGTGCGACTACAATATCATGTAATATCCAAAGTATCAACATCAAGCCTCCAACATGCTCTAGCCGCGCCACCCTGATAGTGTATTCTAAAAGCAGATAACTCCTGAACTACTCAATCGAGTACCCCAAGAGTTGTCATGACATAAACAGACAAAAACAAAATGCGGGTCAGACATAAAATCTAGTGTGAGGGGATGTATATCAAAACTATATGAATATATAAAATAATAAACTACTAAGGCACATCCAGTCCTCTCCATAAATATGGATCAGGGGTAACTCGGAATGCCCAGAAACAAGTAAAGTAAACCCATCACAAAAGTAGGAAATCATACCATAATCGACTCTTCTTCTGTAATCAACAAGTCAGCACAACTAATATAATGTAACTGATATGTAACAATATGCCATAATAAGGTAACCTAATACATAAATGTAGGGGTAATATAATTATCATAATATAAGTCTGTCCTAAAATGTACAATAATAATATCAACCCAACTAACTTAATACGCGTTATGTACTACATAATGATATTCGTCAAATAAAGAATACAAATTGATACCCATCATTGTTGATGGGTGGAGTCCAAAGTAGACATTAATTGTGATTCAGTAATCCCTATTAAGGATCCAAAATAATTAGAGTTAGTACTAAATTATAGTATAGACATCAATTGCTTTAGTACTAAATTGTAGTATAGACATCAATTGCAATCCAATAATTCCCTTTGATGGTCTCAAATGAATAGAGTTGGTACAAATGTACTATAGACCCTAAGCCGCATCCATCTTTGATCGAATTCATGAAGGTCTCATCGTACCTCTATATCGAGCATAAGTTATATATGACATACTCTATATATTTTAACCTATGTGAATCTCATTGTACCCCTATATCGAGCATAAGTGATATATGATCCACTCATAGATAATCATCATAAAAAACGTCATCTCTCCCTTCCTAGTCATTAAGGATTTCTTAACAAACCAGCATAAATGTCTCTATAAACGAGAACGATGGACGTGTCCTATATAATATGCTATCAGGGCCATAAAAGAGCACCGATACCACATAGATACACACACACATACACACATCAAAATACACGTTATATATGCCTATTACAAGCGAAGACCACTATATCGTCATCATCTATATATACATATGGTCACTACAAAACATCAATAACATGTATGCCCATTAATATAAGGCCAATACTGGGCACGGTCGCAAAAAAAAGACAGGTACCGCTCATCAAAATATATCTACCTCAAGACCGCAACCAAGAGGCATGGACTAACTCCACTAGATCGTATACACTCGTCGAATGTGGCTGGGCAAACAATCACCGTAGCGACCACATGTCTGATCATTATTAATCACATAAGCATCAATTAAATTAGTATCCAGATCCCAGGCTTCACGTTGCATTCCAGTCTCCAAAGTAGCCCAAAGTCTTCCTGAAGTTATGCCGAATCCTCGCGTCGAACCACATCCGGAACCAAGGAGAAGTCTCATCTCCTTACACACTACTTGGGCTGACTGCCAAGCTTCTACCCATCGGTGCACCGATGGTATAAGCACAAATGGTAGTACTAGGCAGTAAGCCTGGGCAGGTGCCAACCATGCCACTTCGGTTGCTGATTCAAGCTCTGTTTCCTTCGTTAATTCGCCCAATGAGTCGGTTAGCTTCTCCAAAATGCCTTCGCCACAGCAGACCTCTCCCGAAGTTTTTTCGGTTGATATTTCTGAAGTGGTTTCTTATGCATTCAAAAATCGATTTGATACGTAATACACTCCTTTACACGTAGAGTTCCGCACGATGATTTCAACGACCCGACTTCTTGTAACATTCCAAAATGAACTCAACCGACCATCTTGCTTCACGTGATGCTCACATGTGTGTCAATGAACCTACTCGTGCATGCATACACGTACATGCAAACATGTTTAAATTTCACAAATTACATTTCGAGCTTCACCAGAACAATTATTCGGCCCAATATTCTCTCATGCAATGTAGTGCATCCGATAGTCGCAATGGCTACATGAGTTACTCATAATGTGTTTATACACACACATGGATATTTCCATAAACATATAATTATTTACACAAACAAACAATCATTATCAACAATCCAAACCATTCAACAATTCTAATTACTATACATTAATCATATTGATTATTATATAACTTCAAATACCCGTATATGTATAGCTATCCATAAACATATACATGCACGTAAATTCAAATAAATATTTCAATTATTACTTAGATCAAATCTTACTTTTATTTACTAAATCTTTTCAATAAAGTCCAACCTCCATTTTCTATTATTTTATAAAATCTCATACTTTAATAAAATATCTCTTTTATACTATTTTATAAAATATCACATACTATTTTATAAAATATATCATTTATACTATATTATTGAATATCTCATACTACTTTATAAAATATACCATTTAACTATTTTATAAAATATCACATTTAAACTATTTTAAAAATACTATTTTATAAAATATATCATTTAACTATTTTATAAAATCTCTTACTTTTATAAAAAATCACATTTAAACTATTTTAAAAATACTATTTTACAAAATATACCATTTAACTATTTTATAAAATATATCATTTAATTATAAAATTATTCCTTTACTTGAATAATATTTATAAGTACTAGTTAAGTTTCATTAGGCCTCTAATCGCGTTAATAATAAGTGTAGAGTATACAACTACACTTAATTAGCCTGCTAACTTTTTCGAAATCAATTCAAATAACTTAATTATTACTTACTAGTGACATGTACATCATTATATCACCTAATTGATTGCAAATCAAACCATAATATCACACAAAATAATCCAATTAAACCCAAGTCAATTTCATATCTTACCAATTTTTCTAAAATTAGTAATTAAGGTTTCTAATTAATAATGGATGATATTATCATGCTTACTACATGAAAATAAACCTATATCATCACTAAACAATCTCTCAATCACTTAATATAATTCCATAATCATCAATAAGTATATTAATAAAGTATAACATAGAAATAAAGTAGGAGAAACATCCCACTCGGCTTTTCTTATCCAAACGAAGCTCTAAAGCAATGAAACCCAATTTTCCTTTTCTCGAAATTTGTGATTGAACTCCAAACACAACTTGAAGCTAATTTGATGAGTCATGCAAGGGATGAGTAGAGAAATTATGGTGATTTTAGTTTGAATTTAGGAATTTTATCTAAGCTTGGATTAGTGATTTAGGGCTTAGGGTATTAAGAGAGGATTAGAGAAAATATTAGGGAAGAAGAAGAAAATGTTACGTGAAATGAAAAGTGGGAAAGGAGTTAGCCAGCTTATAGGTTGGCTAATGGGCCTTACCCCAAATCCATTTCATTTTCATGAAAAAACTATTAACCACTAAAATTCATCAAGTCCAGATATAGCCAAGTTTATACTCATTCTTCTTGCGATGGAATTGTAGTTTCAACGGTGGATGCTTTGAGTTCCAATTGACTAGTCTTCAAAAAATCAAGTATAATGGATGTTTCATTAATTAACGATTAAACATTTACATCAATTATTTAAATATCCCATGATTAGTACATTCTTCCCTCCTGAAAGAATTTCATCTCCAGAATTCTTATGAGTACAAGAAAATAACAGGGCTAGCCAAAATTCTCGAATCTTTACTTTGGAAAATTTCAGCAATACTTCCCTTACGCTGCTACCATTACAGAAACTTCAAAATTAGAATGCATCTTACATCGAGGAAATAAATGATGACATACATTATCCACATTTTCCAAAAATAACATACCCTATTTTAAGAAAACTTCTTACTATTTAAATGCAAGTCTAAACAAATAAACATTTAAACATGTATAATCTTAGCATTGTAACCGATACTACCACAATCATACATGAGTATCTATTGGAGATTAAGCTAAAATAAGTCAGTATCTAAGTATACCATAGACTCCAAGTCCAATCAAAATGCAATAGACTCATATAGATCCCACCTCGACCTTTATAATAGACATGGGTGATATGTGATCTATTTTAGATAGCCATTGATATCTCTCTCCAAACTTGCTGTAATGGGTAATTACAACTATCATAGAAGCAACCAAGTACACAATTAAGCGACAACAAGCAAAAAGAAGCAATAACAATCAACACTATCAATAACAAGCGATAAAAAGCAATAACAATCAACAACAATCAATACATGCAGCAACAATCAATAAGAAGCAACAACAATTAATAACAATAAATAACAAGCAACAACGGTCAATAACAAGCAACAACAATCAATAACAATCAACAACAATAAATAACAGTTAATAACAATCAACAACAAGCAATGACAATCAATAACAATTAGCATACAAACAACCAATCATACAAAAAGAGTTTAAAGCTACAACATGGTAACTAATAAAAGTCATAGCATGCATGTCAAGCTATAAACTCCTATGGGTTTGTTCTCCACCCAAGATGAACCGAATGATTAGTGGTGTAACTCCTTGCTTGAATATAATATATGAAAGACTATTACACCTCCCGCTATGAATCTTATATGATATGTTGGGTCATCAATCTATAAAACTTTCAAATAAGTACGACAATCTAAGTCTTAGTATTTCATTTCCTTACGAATAGAACTCATTCTCCAATGGAGAAAACTTTATTTATTAAATCATTATTAAATAACAATCTACAAATGCTTGGGCTTGATCAAGTTCAAACTTACCTCAACCACATAATGTTAACTAGGATAATATACTAAATGTACTACAATGCTCGCCTAGGCAAGTATCATATTGCCACTTAGGAGATTATCCAAATCCTCACAAAATTAGTTAAGAAGTCCTTCTCTGAACTATCACAAGCTACCTTAAATAACTATACTATAAATAATTTTACAATGAATAAAGGTCATCCAAAATAATATATGATGTCTTTTCCAATCCTTTGTTCACTTGCATGATTTCTTTATTAAACTTAGGTCGACCACTTGACTCCTCGTATGCAAACTTGATCTGGTTCCTTGGTCCGACCATTAAAATCTCCTCACATAGAATCATGCTTTGAAAATCTCTCAGTCACCTCAAGAATTTGACTTAAATGCTCGTCTTTAAGAATCAAGTGAAAAAGCCTTGCCTAACTAGTGCAAATAACCTAGAGACCTACGCTCGAACTAGGAATTGGAAACTGATACATGAATGGTCTGATCCTTAGAAAATACCTCTTCAACAGATGGGATTAACCCTACCACTTGAGGATTACAAACACAAGGACAAACACTCTAACAAGAATGACTCTATGCAAAATGTATAAGTCACCCGCTCGGTCTTTACTCATTATTTGGCACCCACCGAATCCTACTTGGATGCAAATCCAAGTCACACTTCATCGACTAATTCCACCCAACTTGAAAGCTCATGCTTCAAGTTTGAATGGCAGTACTCTCGATCGCCACGCCTTAGTTCCACAACTAAGATCACTCATATAAGGTTTAACTTTACAAAATAATTTACCTACTATGAAAGGTGTCATGTTTATTCTACTACCATGTAACTAGCAATAAATGAATATATGGCTCAAGTATTGGAAAGAACATAAGAAAGTTACTCATAATTAAAGCACATCTTGCTAAATGTACTTCTTCCCTTAGTCTTGAGCAGTAGGCTTGCCAAGACCCAGTAATGCCTGTAAGGCATAATTCATCATCACTTACTCACCTCTCAAAATGTAGGACAATCCTTCTGTAACACCCTATAAAATCAGTAAGAATTAAATAAATAAATTAAATTAAGTAGGGGTAAAAACGAAAATTTTATAAAAGTTGAAATTTGGTCATGGAAGTTGAACCATTATGTTCGTGGTAAAATTTTAATCTATTTCTATATATAATATGCTGAAAACGGAGCTCAAACGAAAAACTTATGAGCATTTGAAGTTTTTAGGTTTAAAATAATTTAATTCTAATTCAAATTCAAATAAATAATTAAATTTGAAATTTGAAAATTAATCGAGATTAAACTTGAGGTTAAGGAATCATTAACGTTAATAATTATCGTTAAAGGAATAATAAAGTGATTAAGCAAAACAAACTGTACAAAAAATTAATATGTTCCCAAAATAGACGGAGGGATTGACCGTCGACCCAAACCCGTCGATCGCTAGCTGTCGACCAGTGCATATATGGCGATTGATCGCTCTAATTGGTGGCAGCTAGGCTATCAATGAACGTTCCAAATTAATCCATTTTTAACCTATATCCATCTTACGGTTCTGGTACGTTTCAAATTCTATAACTAGGACCCTACCCTCTCCGCTTTTATTCACAAACATATTTCAGAATTCAGTGAAACTTTTCCATTTTCTCTCTTCAGTTAGATTCAAAAATTCAATTAGGAATTCAGGTAAGGATTCTATTTCATTTCTTATTATTCTTTTAATCTATTCTTTTATCTTCCAACCTCTCTGATTCTAACGAAATTATATATACCAAGCCCTTATTGTGTATATATCAAAAGAAGAAATCTTGAAAAGAGTGCTTTGGCATTGCAACTTCATGTAAGAAAGGCTAAGGATAATCCATGAAACCTTAGTATTTTTATTCCGGTAATTATTTAGTATATTATGGATTTGAATATACCTTAGGGGTTCTGGATTTACGAAAATAAACAAAATAAAACTCCCAAAACTCCTATAATTCGAAATGTCAATTCTTGTTGGAATTCTCAATCGTTCAGATTAAATTGTTGGGATATGTAGTTTTTGCAGTTTTTGGTGATTTCAATTTCCGTTCCACTCTTCTTTGAATTCTAATTTGATTATAAAGTTTCAATTAAGGGATATGGTGTAAAAATATGAATTTATTCGTAGTTTACACTATTTATGCCAAATGAAAATAAAAGAGAAATCTCATTGTCTAAATTCTTTGTAAAGAGGGGTTAAATAGAGATTGGAAACTAGAATTGCAATTTCTATTTTTGAGATTATTCCTTGATTTGATGTGATAGATTAAGTTGAGATTTTTACTATGCACAAGTCTGCTTATTACAGTTTTTGGATATGAATGTTGAATCTTTTGTTAAGGATATTGAAATATCTTGTTATGAATATTGGAAATTTGGCACCGTTGATAATATGGAAAAGTACTTATATTATTGTCATTAAAAAGGAATTGACACTTAAGCGTTAGTTAGGGCGAAATCTCCTCACACATAGAATACATTAGTGCATAATTATTTATATATTAATTACCATAAATAGCATACAATTAAAACATATAATTGCGTGATTAATTAGGTAATAATTGTTATTAAATCCCCCTTAAGAATGTAATTGATTTGTTAAGGCAAAATAAGTGGGAATTATTATATAGCATAAGTCTTATGACAACTGAGGTGTGCGATAATATATTAAGAGTGTTGTAACATATGACTTAGTCATAAGTGGTGCGAGGTCAGTCAAAAGACACACGGAAGACTGCCAAACTAATCTGGCTACCAGTAGTGTGACTTTGGGGCTGTTGTGAGACATGTCCTATGATAAATAACCGTGATGACGTGAGGTTAGTCTGAATTCTATAGAATAAATCTGCCCAATTAATTTGGTTATTAGTACCTATAAATAGTCGGGCTAATGTGAGACGTCACCGTGGGTATGGGACATAAGACGAAGGTTCTGCTTCGGGGTTTTGGAAGGTATTAAGTGGTTGTTTGAGGGCCCACCTTTCTCCCCAAATGAAGTATCAAATGGTCGGCATTGGATTTAGGTATGGTTAAGGATATCTCGGAAAGTTCCGCTTCAATGTGTTAAGTGTCCGATGAGATTTCCGTGCAATGTCAGCTAGATAGACTGTAACGACCCATGTTTTTAATGATGAGATATTTAAATAATTGATTTAAATATTAAATCGTTAATTTAATTGAAGGTCCCTATGATTGAATCAGAACTCAGGACCACTTCCATTAAGTTTGTATTGACAATGCAAATTAAAATGAGTATAAACATCGCTATATTTGAAGATCAGACGATCCGATGGCCGAAACAATCTCGAAAAGCGTGAAATTATCATCCCAGAGCGCTATCTCGGATAGCGGAAATTTGTACTGTTGGGACTGGAAAAATGAGGTGATGTATGTAGACGAGTTTTGTTATGATTGGACATGTTGTGTGATCGTGCGAGCTCGAAATGTACAACCGTTTATTTTTGAATTTAAATAAACAAATAATATTATATTATATAACTAAACCCTTTCCCTTTCAAAACATTTCACTGTTCATGGCAAACTAAAAAAACATGGCTGCCTCCCCTTATCTATTTTTAAAAAAAAATCCGGCGATTTTGGGCACTAAAAGTCATGAGATCAGATTCGTTGGATTCTGGGCAAGATGGACTTCAAACAAGTTTAGAGGTTGGCATGTCCGATTGTACTTGGTTATGTTTGACTTTGTTATGTCATGCATAGGGTTTGATATTACCATAGATTGGCGCGACGATAGGCGGATTCAAGAGTGGCGTTGCGGTTCTCGGGCGAAGAGGAGTGGATGACGACATAGGGACATTTGATGGCTCGAAGCAAAACATGACTTTTCTTTGTCGCTTGCGACATCACTAGGTCGCATCTCCAAAGAAGCAGTCATGCTTCATTTCATCGGGTCAATGGCGTGGAGATCGAGTAATGGGATGATTTGGCAAAGACGGCTTGCGATTTCATCGAGTATAGGTGGAGAAACAAATCGAGGAAGAATGCATGGTGCAAATAGTTCATGTGCACTTCTTGGAAACGAGAATTGAGGAAGAAGGATTAATCCTAATGAAGGTGATTAAGTTAAGTCAATTAATCGTTCAATTAAGTTATTTAATAATATACTAAATCTTAAATCTTATATAATTCATATCTTTTGCAAACAAGGTCCATTTTGGACGTCGTTTCTTGCATTGCGCTCGTGATGGAGAGCCCTACGACTTGACATTAGTTTGGACAGCTTTTGTTAAGGTGAGTGATATTGTCTCTTACAATATTATGATTGTTTGTATAATATTAAAGCTTTTTAAAAAAAAATGAAAGTGTTTTAAAATGATTCTAAATTAAATATCACAGTTTTTTCATTATCGCACTATTTTGACGATATTGCTAGACTTAGGCTATTATTGAAATTATTCCCATATTGATTGCTTGGATGTATTGTTTGTGTGTTATTATAGATGTAAGTAGGTTAATATAGATGTTAGTATGCTTGTTATGGATGCATGCTTGTTCGCTATTTGGTTGAAAACGCCGATCGAAGGTGATATATTATTAGAAAATATCCTATAGGATAGGATTTTGTGTATAGAATTTCATGCACGTCGATTGATCTGAAGACGAAGGATGAACTTGGGACGTACTTTGGATTTCTGGATAGATGTCGAACATTTTCATTTGGTTTGTACTTAGCCGTTTTTGGTTAAGTACACCACCAAAGTGGTCATCATCGACTACTCTAGAGTGGTCGATATCTAACACTATTGATGATGGCCGATTTAGAAATTTTGACATGGACAATGGAGAGGCTTCAAAGGGCATGATGTGATGGTTCGTTCGTTCATTCTTTTGACATTTGACATGATGCTATAGCTCCTACGGTTTCGACGTTGAAGCGAGGACAATGCTTCGACGTGATGGCTTCGTGATTCGACGATGATGATTCCAAGATGGGAATTGATGGCTATAATGATGGACAACTATACTTCGAATGCAAATTAGTCGGAGTGAAGGAACTATTGGAGGACGGCTACTAGATGAATGATGATATTCTACGACTAACGATGGCTGTCTAGAAGAGTTTCTAACCACGATGACTTCAGATAGGAGCCGTAAGGACAGTTCTGGGATGAACTCTGCTATGAATAACGTGTGGGTGTGATGTGTACTCGTGAAGCAAGGGTATGTGTGATGATATCTGTTGGGTTATGGAGTATGCCTTGGATCACACGCTGTTTCGATCCATTTACCCTGGACTATTATGGAGTATGCAGTTTTGTTCCTGGCCCACCGAGTTGTATGGATTCGAGTACGAAGAAACCGATACTTTGAGTAGTCTCTGACGAGATCATACAAGTATCATATATCCAACGCACTAAGTTAGTGAATGTGAGAATGGATAGTGGATATTATGTTTGCTTGATTGTCTACCATCTTAGGGGTGTCACACGATGTAGATATTATCGATGTAAATATCTTGACACCCTTAGTACTTTGATGTATAGTACACCCATGATGACTATGATGTGGAGTAGCATGTATCCTATGTTATTTGCTAACTCTTTGGATGCAGGGATAGGTCGGGTATGATTCTCCATTCCCTCGGTTCCATATACTATACCGACTTTATAGTGTTTTGAGATTATTTATCGCTCATACCAGACTATTGTCTGACTCGAGGTTTTATGCTTTTCTTCTTATTACCTTGGGTACTCTTAAATGAGTAGACTAGGAAGCAGGTATAAATGGTATATGGATCTCTACAGATAGGCTAGCAGGAGGCGACGCTTTCCCATACTTATATTTGGGCTTATTATTGTTATTTCGCTGTGTGACACTGTAGAGCCTTGGTAGTGTAGACTTACTATTATTAGAGATAGTTTACCAGTTGAGTTTATTTGTCAGCTATATAAACTCTATTATTGTTTTATATAACTGTTTGAGGATGTATACTCCGATTTGCGGTTTATGTACTTATTACTCTCTAGCCTATTTTTTTATCTATGATGATTATTATATTTTATCTGATGTGCTATGAGATATACGATAGGTTATGTGATTATATGATTTTTTTTCTACTCTTATATTTCTTCTCTTCTATTTCTTGTCTTTTCTTCTATTTCTTTCCCTTTGCAGTCATCCTACATCGGCTGGATGCTCCAGCATCGCCTTATTTGGTTATATGAGCAATGGTGGTGTAGGTCGGTCATCACATTTAGTATTAAAGCTTAGGTTGCATGATTAACCTGAGTTGATACCATGATCCTGTAGAGATAGGGTAGGAGCTGTCACTTTAGACTGGATCGAGAGCGTGTGTGTGTGTGTGTGTGTGTATGAGAGAGCACGTATTTGTTAATATTTTGGTTTTTAAAACTATATGGTAGTATATATAGTATATAAGTTGTATTGCACACCCAAGTAACATTGATGTAGTTT
Organism: Allium fistulosum; assembly: GCA_030737815.1. Taxonomy (NCBI): domain Eukaryota; kingdom Viridiplantae; phylum Streptophyta; class Magnoliopsida; order Asparagales; family Amaryllidaceae; genus Allium; species Allium fistulosum. Next base: position 1,001,950,220 of record CM060904.1, on the reverse strand, counting down.
CCTTATGAGAGACTAATCATCCTTATTATAGATTAAGAATGATCTAGCATACAAGAAATGCTGTTATTGACTCCATCTCCGGAGTTGAGGAGTGGGCAGGACCGGGGACCACAAAACCTGATTTATAGAATATTTCCGCTAATATGGTGCGCAACATTATCTAGTATTCCCATCTTGCTCCAAATGATTATGGTGCTCAAATGCAAAGGCCTAGAGTCAAATTTTCCAGGTTGTATAAAGACTACAAGAGTCTATGTGGCAAACTATTCCTTGGAACGGAGTCGGCTATGGAGGTGTAAGACGGGATGCATATTTGCGAAAGGATCTTCGATCACTTGGAGTTAGATGATGCAATGAGGTAGAAGTTGATCTCTATATGACTCCAGGGACGAACAATGAATTAATGGATGTCCTTATAGCTTCGATTCCCGAGGACCATTTTACTTAGGATTGGTTCATAGTTCGCTTCGAAGAAATTTATCTCAACTTTTCAAAAGTCGGTGTTGTTTAGGAAGTTCACCGATTTGAAGCAAGGTGATATATTTATGGCGGAGTGTGTGGCCAAATTCGATGTTCTATCGAAGTACGATCTATCTCCTATTGATACTCCACTCAAAATGAATGAAGAATTCATCATTGGGTTGAGTGATCATCTTGGGAAGCGATTGACTAGTCATATTGACAAGAGCTTTGAGAAGTTGATCGAGATGGCTTTACGACGTGGGAGTCAGTACCAAGTGTAGAAGGATTGTCCCAAACCAGCGAAGTAGGGGCAGATAATGGAAGCATATGTGTTGAATGTCATTTGATTTCGTCGAGTGTTCCATTGACGAAAGAGAAGGGAAAGGATATTACCATCCGGGATATGCTTTCCATTTATGATGTTCCATACATGTTTTATTCGACGTTGAGTTTCACATTCCTTCATATCTTGTGATTTGTAGATAGATTGGGATTGAGACCTAAAATTATTGACCGACCTTTTTATTTGTGACGAACCTTGTTGGGGGCTCATAGCCTATACATGGTTTTTTGAGACTTTGCCTTATCGAGTCATGGATGTTTATTTGTTTGTTATTGATTTGTTTTGGATTTGGTATAATTTTTTAGGAATGGACTTGTTGAAGGGTTACGAAATAGTGGTCGAATGATTCTTTAGGATGGCTTCGAAGCCTTGTTCGACAACATGAGGCATTTGATTAAGTACTTTAAGTAGGAAGCATGGGATGGGACTAGAGTAGTTCGAGGAAGCACGTTGGACAAGGTAAAGTGATGTAGGGGAGCATGAGATGCTTTGAATCAAGTTAGATGCTGAAGGGATTAGTGATAACTCTAGATATGATGGTTGCTCCTAGGGCAAGGTTATGTGAAGACGCTTATCTTTGTACCCTAGACCGTGAGACGCTTTAGCTTGTCCTAAGAGGACAATACTTATGAGAAAGGTATTTGAAAGAACATTGGATCTAATTGTGGCATGAGATGCTACTGACCTGAGAGGTTGTTGAGTGAGTTATCATATATCCAGGAGAGACTTTGATAAAGTCATAGAGGGGTGAGACTCCAGGAATGATCATGATAGGGTGAGACTCTAGAAATGGTCATATCAGGGTAAGACTTCGAGGGTGCCTTGAGAAGGCGAAGATGAAGAGGGAATTTGAGACGGTTATAATGGGTGAGACTCTGGGAATGATCATTATAGGGTGAGACTCCGGAAATGGTCATACCGAGGTGAGACTTCGGGGGTGCCATGAGAAGGATAAGATGAAGAGGGGCTTTGAGACAATCATAGCAGGGTGAGACTCTGGAATGATCATAATGGGGTGAGACTCTGGAAATGGTTATACTAAAGTAAGACTTTGGGGGTGCCTTGAGAAGGTCAAGATAAAGAGAGACTTGGAGAAGGTCATAGTGGAGTGAGGCTTCGAAAATGATCGAGTGACGTAAGATCTTGGTGATGGTTGGGATAAAGAAGCATTTTGGTGATAATGTGATACCTTGGTGAGGGTAAGGGCGAAGTGAGACTTTTGTTTATAGCATTTATTTTCTCTTTCGGTATCATATAAGGTAGTTTAGTATCCTGCATGCTAGGATAGACTTAGATATTTTCTTTTTTACCTATTGCTATGTATGCATGTTTGATGTGTAATGATTGCTTATGCTTATGTCGTTGTTAGGCATGCGGGATAGTTGTGGTCTGATATGGCATATTTGTTTGTGATGATTGCTATACACATGATTTAGTATGCTTAAATACATGGTGATGTCACATTTGTGTTTAATCCTCTTTGTTGAGTACATATTAGGTACAGGGAAGCAAGTGTTGGCTATTTGGATGCTTACTCACCTTTATTCTCATCTAAATGGTATGCTCTTGCTATAAAAGAGGTATGCCACATCTATAGTGTAGATTTGGTGATATATGGTTGGTTGTCCTCGGAAATGAGATGCTTCAAATATGAGATGTACATATATCATTGTTGTATTGGAACTTTTTTCTCGGACCTTGCTGCGCAAAGGAGGTGCTGTCGAAATTTTGAGTGACATACGCCAAAATTAGAATAAAAGTCGATGTATAGGATATTAGATATTGCCATTAATGAAGAGAGTCGGTAACGTATGAAATTTAGTTGATTTGCCTTCCGATAGTGTGTTGGCGCTTTTGTTTTCCATTGTCCGTTTCTTAGGAAATAAGTGTGTAGCTAGACATTTGGTTTAGCCACATTGATTTTGAATTTGATGATAATTGTACTTAGGGATGAGGATAATGGCTCCAAGCTGATTCCAAATCTATTCCCTCTGCTGGATCGCTTTCAGTGATTATTGTCGTGAGTTGATAAGTGATTATTTTTCTTATGTCGTTGCTTATGTGAGGGTGTTGGGTTGTGTTGCTTCATCCTTGAGATTTCGAGGATGAAATCCTTTTAAGAAGGGGAGAATGTAATGACCCAATTTTTAACAATAAGATATTGAAATAATTGATTTGAATATTGAATCGTTAATTTAATTGAAGACCCAGAAATATGATTTTTCGCATACGATCGAATCAGGACTCGAGACCACTTCTGTTGAGTTCGTATCTACAATGGAATTAAAATGAGTATAAGCATCACTATATTTGAAGATCGGACCATCCGATAGCCGAAACGATCTCGAAAAGCACGAAATTATCATCTCAGAGTGCTGCTCGGATAGCAACGATTATAACATTGTGACCAGAAAAATGAAGTGATGTACGTAGACGAGTTTCGTTTTGATCAAACACGCCGTGTGATCGTGCGGTCTCGAAACATAGGACCATTTATTTAGAATTTAGATAAATAAATAATATTATATTATATAACTAAATCCTCTCTCTCTCAAACATTTCACTATTCCATTGCAAACCAGATATACATGGCCACCTCCCCTCATCTATTTTCAAAAATTAAAATCCAGCGATCCTGGCCATTAAAAATCATAAGGTCAAATCCATTGGACTCGGGGCGAGATGGACTTCGATTCTGTATAGAGGTTCGCATGTGCAATCGTACTTGTCATGTTCGACCTTGTTATGTCGTGCCTAGGGTTGATATTGCCAGAGGTTGTGGTGACGATAGGCGGATTCGAGAGTGGCATTGCGATTCTCGTGCAAAGAGGAGTGGACGACGATGAAATGGGGACATGCGATGGCTCTAGGCAAAACACGACTTTTCTTTATCGCTTGTGACATCACTAGGTTGCATCTCCATAGAAGCTGTCGAGCTTCATTTCATTGGGTCAAGGGCGAGGAGATCGAGTAATGGGACGATTTAGCAAAGACGACTCACAATTTCCTCGACTATAGGTGGAGAAATTGGGGATGAATGCACGGTGCAAATAGTTTATGTGCACCGCCTAAAAAGAGAATTGGGGAAGAAGGATTAATCCTAATAAAGGTGATTAAGTTAAGCTAATTAATCATTTAATTAAGTTATTTAATAGTTTACTTAACATTAAAATTAATATCTTTTGCATATGGGGTCCATTTTGGATTGCTTTGTGCTCGTGATGGAGGGCTCTACAACTTGACGTTGGTTTATACAGCTTTTGTTGAGGTGAGTGATATTGTCTCTCACCATACTATGATTATTAGTATAGTATTAAAGCGATGTTCTAAGATGATTCCTAAATTTAAAATGTAATTTCTAAAATACTTAAACCTATATCTGATTTTATAAAATAATTTAAAAGTGTTTTAAAATGGTTTTAAATTAACTATCACATTTTCCCTATTATCGCATTGTTTTAATGATATTGCCAGACTTAGGCTATTTTTGACATTATTCCCACATTTGTTGCTTGAATGTGTTGTTTGTGTGCTATTATATATGTAAGTAGGTTATTATAGATGTTAGGATGCTTGTTAATTGCATATATGCTTGTTTTCTAGTTTGGTTGAAAACACTGATCGAAGGCGATATATTATTAGAAAATATCCCATAAGATAGGATTTCATGCATAGAGTTTCATGCTCGTCGATTGATCTGAAGACGAAGGATGGACTTGGGGACATGCTTTGGATTTCAGGATAGATTCTAGACTTTTTCATTTGGTTTGTACTTAGTCGTTTTTGGTTAAGTACATGAACAAGGTGGTCGTCATCGACTACTATGGAGTGGTCGATATCTACCACTATTGATGATGGCCGATTTCGCCAATTTTGACATGGATGATGTAGAGGCTGCGAAGGGAATGATGTGATGGTTTGTTCTTTCATTCGGCATTTGACTTGATGCTATGGCTCTTCGACGAGCGATTTTGGCGAAGCGAGGATGATGCTTCGACGCGATAGCTTCATGATTTGATGATGATGATTCCATAATGGAAAGTGACGACTTCGATGGTGGACAACTATACTTCGGATGCAGATTAGCCGGAGGGAAGGAACTGTTGGAGGAAGGCTACAGGATGAATAATGACATTCTATGACTAAGGATGGCTGTCTAGAATATTTCCCAACCACGATGACTTTAGACGGGAGTCTTATGGACAGTTCCAGGATGAACTATGCTATGAATAATGCATGCAAAGAGATCATTGATATTTGTAGGTTTCGATGTTTACTCGTGAAGCAAGGGTATATGTGATGATAATAGTCGGGTTACAGAGTATGCCCTGGATTACATTATGTTTTGATCCATTTAACCTAGACTATTACGGAGTATGCAGTGTTGTTCCCAGCCCATTGAGTGGTATGGATCCAAGCATTGAGAAAACGAGACGTTGAGTAGTCTCTGTCGAGGTTATACGAGTATCTTATATCCAGCACATCGAGTTAGTGAATGTGAGGATGGATGATGAATGCTATGTCTGCCTGATTGTCTATCATCTTAGGGATGTCACGTAATGCAGATATTATGGATGTAAATATTTAGATACCCTTAGCACTTTGATGTATAGTAAACCCATGATGACTATGATATAGAGTAGCATGTATCCTATATTATATGCTATCTCTTTGGATGCAAGGACATGTCAGGTATGATACTCCATACCATCTGTTCCATATACTATACTGACTTTTATAGTGTTTTGAGATTATTTATCCTTCACCCCGGATTGTTGTCTGACTCGAGGTTTTATGCTTTGCTTCTTATTACCTTGGGTACTCTTAAATCAGTAGATAGAAAGAAGGTATTAAAAGTATATGGAGTTTTGCAGATGAACTAGCAGGAGGCGACACTTTCCCATACTTATATTCTGGCTTATTATTGTTATTCCGCCGAGTGACACTATGGAGCCTTGATAGTGTTGACTTTCTATTATTAGAGATAGTTTATTAGTTGTGTCTATTTATCAGTTGTATAAACTCTATTATTATTTTGTATAATTTAATGAGCCTATGTATTCTGATTACGTGGTTCATGTAGTTATTACTATCTAGCCGGTTTTATCTCTATGATGACTATCATATTTTATCTGATGCGCTATGAGATAAACGAAAGGTTATGTGATTGTATGATGTTTTAATTTTCTTCTCTTCTATTCTCTTCTCTTTTATTTCTCTTACTTTCTTATATTTCTTTCCCTTGACAATCGTTATACATCGACCGAATGCTCCAGCTGCACACTATTTAGTTATATGAGCATCTGTGCTATAGGGCGGTCGTTATGTAGATGCCTATGTGGAGTTCGCCTTGGGAATATGTATTAAATGATGGTGGCCTACCTCAATTGATGTCTTAAATGGCCAGAGTTTGCTTATTTTTTATTAAAATGTATTAAGTGGCTTAAGCTCTATCTCTCGCATTGTTAGACATTTACGACGTCTATTAAGGATTATGGGTTTAGGAAACCTGCTTCGACAATGGAAGGTATTAAGCGGTTGTTTGAGGGCCCTCCTCCTTTCCTTATGTGAAGTATTAATTGGTTTTAGAACATGTAGACATATTCCTATTTTTGACATTTACTCCCAAGTACTGAAATAATAAACTCGAGGGTTTTATTCACCAGACACTTGTTGTTCTGACTCCCTCCTCATACAACACAGGTTAAGGAAGGAGTGATGACGATGAAGATGCTTGAAGACAAAATGAGCAAATCTTGTGGCAGTTATTTTTATTAATTTATGATTCTTTTATTGTACCAATGAAAGAATACTTTTGAACAAATTTTGTAACGGTTATTATGAAGACTATGTTTCGTTCTTTACTATGACATTTGAATTTATTTTGAAATAAATGGGTACAATTTGCTATTATACGTTGTTCCTTCCATTGTGAGTTCTCAAAGAATAGTTATAGCTCTGTATTGTTATTGCTTTTACCAACCAACAACCAGCTTTGGAACGTGTCTAAGTTTCGATGGGCCTTTTCTGGGTCAGAATTTAGGCGTATTTCAGGGAGGGTTATTACATTTGGTCAGAACTTAGGTTACCTGATCAACAAGGAAATTATACGTAGGAGACATGTACTTGTTATTTTGAAAAGTTTTTCAAAAAGTCTTATTACACACACAGATATATATATATATTTATGCCCATATTTGTTTGAACATACACACACATACTAGGCAACTCTTTTTCCTTCACCATATAATATTATCTTAGGAAATCGTTACTAAAGGTTCAACATATATATAGGGCTATCAAAATTCAACCTGACCCTTTAACCCAACCCTTTTAACCCAATTTTAATAGTGTTTGATCCAGGCTAATTCAATCATTTTTTGAATTGGGTCAATACCCACTTAGCTCACTAAAAATATGATACAACCCGCTTGACCCTTTTACCCGTCCAAAATCCAAAACCCTAACTCATTTTCATTTCTCGTTTCCTAAAAAGATGACGTCGGGCGACTCTCTCTCCCTAAATTCCTAATCTGTCTCACTGGATTCAGTTTTCCAAACGTTTGCTCTTGCTCTCAAGACTTCTCTCTCTCGATTCTTCAAATCTTGCACGATTTAGCTTTCAAAGTTAAAAGCTCCAATCAATCAAAGGTATGATATTTCTATTTGAAAATTTAATTTATGGTTGCTAATTGGATAAATCAAGAGTTAAAATCTTAAATCTATTGCATTTGCTGCAAAACCTTTCTTGTGGTGTAATTTCTAGATCTAAGCCGGTCGATGATTTTGATATCGCACAGATCTAAGCTGCTGACCATCGACATAGTTAGAAAATCTTTGTGAGTAATTTGTGTTATTTTATTATTTATTAATGATCATGGTTAGAAACTTTATGTGACTAATGTCATTTTCTGATAGCGTAGTTTATATGCTATATAAGCCTATAGCGATAATTTGTTTATGCAACAATATTTTTGGGAAAAACACATGATCTTAAAATGCATATGCATTCATGAATATTTGTAAGGGTGTATGTTTTTCAGCATTTTGAATACCTGGGATTTCATATATATATATATATATATATATGTTTGCATTTTTGGTTTCAGAGTTCTAAGACATATAACATGGTATCATAAAGTTAAACATAAGATCAAATACATGTGGACTTTATTTAAGGTCTTCAGATGAGTGCAATTTCATATGTTTAGATTTTACGCCAGTTTTGTATAAACATATGGTCCTTAAGGATGCACAGCTTTGAATTACCAGGACTTGAAAATAAGTTAATTTCAAATACAAATTTTCAAGAGATGTCAATTTCTAAAAAGGTATCATTTTCGTAAGATGTATAACTACTGAGCATGCCAATTTCTTATGCAAAGGACTTGATATAATTGTCTTTTGAAAGCATATTAAACTTTGAATAGATATGAAAGCTTGACTTTGAAGTATATTTTAACTTTATGTATAAACATATATATCACTTTCTAAATGTTTTTCTCACCAAGTTTGAAACAAAAGAGATTTAGAGCACCTTATACACATTGTATGCTAACATGGAATGTAAAATTGTTATTTCTGCAATGGTAAAGCAAGAAATATATTATTATTAGGAACTATACCCAGATGAGTTCTTAAATAATTGAATAAGTTATACTCATAAACGAACACTTTGCACTCATAAATTCATAAGTGTTCTGGTGTACAACTTATGGGTTATGATGTCATGCGACTACATGAAGTACAATGCCTTTGGACATCATTGGAACTGTCGTACAAATTTTTGTTGTTGTCGTTGTTGGAAAAACAAGGGTTCATTTAATAAAGTTGGTGAATGATGAAGAAGGCTAAATGAAATCAGTGTATTGTCTAAATGAAGATTAGTTCATGTTTTATTAGTGTTAATTTATCAACTATGATTTTTTATGTGATGTTAGCTCTTGTCAAATATGTTTTTGAACATTATATATATTTGGATAGAAAAAATGCTTGCTTCAACTAGTTAACCCATGAACAACTTTAGATCAACTGTCATATATTTTAGATTAGCTTGACATTGTTTGAATAACCGTGTCAGTTATATAAACATAATATGATATGCTCATTATGAAAATATGAAATTGTTTATTTTTTTTAAACTAGTGGGGCTGCGGTTGGCTTTCAAATCCTATATTCATTCAGCTTTAGGTTCATAATCATTTTTTTAACCTCAATCTTTGGTTCACATTATTCATAGATGTTGAACTAAAGTACTATTTAGTTTGATACATATGACTTAAAATAAACCCAAAGAGGTGACAATACAGATCTAACGTATCAAAAGTTAAAGGACTATAGTTTCTTCTTTTTGGAAAATTGCTATATAAGTCCACATTAAATCTGTTACATTTTTATCTTATATAGTCTAGCAATGAATTTGCATATAAAGGCAAGATAGTTGTCATTCAGATCTAAATTATACTGACTTACAGTATATTCAACCCATGATTATTTTATTTATGGCTTACGCAACTACAGTTATTAGTACCTCTTTGTATGAAAACTTTACACACCCTAAGTGGGTTAATCTTGCAAAACTCTAGCTGCTCAGGTTAAGCCAGATTGTACATTTGTGCTTACGAAATAACTCTATTGAATTCTGTAAAGTTGATTGATTAATTTTAATACAAAGGTTTCTTAGTACCAGAATACAAATACTATTGAATGATTTAGTTGCAATTTAACATGCACAATCAGTATAGTTGATGCTCAATAAATAGATAATAATATATCTTTTATTAATTTGTTTGCACTATTAAGTAGTTTTTAAACAATGCATAATAAGTTTTGCATATTTCTTATAGAATATGAATATTGGTGAAGATTATAGCCAAACAAGAGACATGGCAGGATTGGAGGCTGATCTTGATTCAGTGAGTAGTTCCGTAGGAAGTAAACGAAATAGAAATACATATTCCGATGTTTGGAAATATTTTTAAAAACATGAAACCATTAAAGGTGAAAAACGTACATGTTTTTGTAAAAAGTGTAAAAGGAAATATATATATATATATGTGTAGTGATAAGTACGGGACTGATAATTTGAGAAGACATGTAAAGAAATGTTATTGTCAAAATGTGGAAGACATCCATTGAGGAAATTTTAGTCAAACAAAGTACTGAGATTTAATGACTAAAGAAATTATTCGACATAACTTACCGTTTAATTTTGTTCAATATTATCCACGATTTGGTTTCTTATTTAAATGATGAAGTGGTACATTTATCAAGAAACACTTCACGTTCGGATGTTATAAAACTTTATGAGAATGAGAAAGTTAAACTTAAAGATTTTCTGAATTCATGTAGTAGGAGAATGAGTGTAACTTCGGATTTATGGACTTCAATCAATACAGATGGATACATGAGTTTGACAGCACATTTTATTGATAATGAATGGAATTTGCAAAAGAGATTGCTTAGATTTTGTTTATTGCCACTTCCTCATTCGGGTTCGGTCATATTTGGAAAGATATCGAGTTTGTTACTTAGTTGGGGAATAGTCGATAAAATATTTTTATTTACATTGGATAACGCATCTTCCAACGACAAGTTCATTGAATTATTAGGATCACATCTCAATTATAGATGATCATTAGTTGCGAATGGTCAATATTTACATGTTAGTTGTACGACACATATTTTGAATTTAATAGTTCAAGACGGTTTAAAATCCATCACTACTTATTTGAGCAACATACGAGAAAGCATAAAATATATCAGAGGCTCTCAATCTAGGGAAAAAAGTTTTGTTGAATGCATATGCAGTCTTTCTATGGATAAAACTAAGAAGGGATTACGTTAGGATGTTCCCACGAGATGGAACTCCACATTTATTATGCTTAAAGGTGCAATATACTATAAACAAGCTCTTTATCGCTTGAAACACATGGATTCTAATTATACTTATTGTCCATCATTTGAAGAATGGGAGAAAGCAAAGAAAATTACACGTTTTTTGGAAGTTTTCTATAATGCCACATGCTTGTTTTCAAGAACAAATTATCCGACCGCCAATTTGTATTTCTAGAAATTTTCATGGTTCATTTAACTTTAAAAAAGACTTTGGATGGTGATGATTTTATGTCTTCCATGGTACGCGATATGTTTAAAAAGTTTGATAAATATTGGAAAGAGTTTAGTGTGTTTCTTTCGATTGATTATATTTTTGATCCATGTTACAAAGTAAATTTTGTCCGATTTTCTTATGAAAGGCTATATGGAAATACCATAGAATTTGAAGAAGTAAAAAGAAAATTGGAAGAGTTGTTCTTTGAATATTCAAGGAAAGTGCAAGAAGAGTCGCCTATTGAAACAAATGCTAAAAAAGACACGGAATCTTCACATTCATTTACGGGTCCTTATTTACAAGAACGTGAAGATATGTTGGAATAATTTGATTCTTATCAAGATTCAGAATTTGTTGGCAATTCTACTAGATCAGAACTTTATTCATATTTAATTGATGGGTTGGTAGATCACAAAATAGAGTTTGACATACTCTCATATTGGAAATCACAAAAATTTCAGTATCTAAAAGGGAGTGCGGATTAAGGATCTTAAGGCTAATTTAACACTAGAGGGGGGTGAATAGTGTTTAATAGATTCTAAGACTTATATGGACTAATTTAAAAATATGATATAAATAAATGCATAACTTAATCACAGAATAATCAGAGAATCAAACACAGATGCAGAAAGTAAATAAAAGCAGTAAAAGGAAAGAACACACCGGATTTTATACTGGTTCGGAGTTACCCTACGTCCAGTCCTGCACCAAGGCAAACACCTCGTATAGATTTTTATTATACCAATGTCAAGATTACAATCCTCAATTTCTAAAGGCTTTGAGGTACCCTCCTGTCTTCGAGTCCGGGGCAAACTCTCTTGATTTACGGGACACAAGATCACCCAATTGATTTCCAGGCACAATCACACCTTATAGAGAGACTCGGTAAACTTTTGATTACAAATTGGTCCTATAACTCTGAATAGCACTTTGATCTTCGAGAGAGGGCAGAGAATCAAACAAGAATGAGATTCTTGTTATCCCAACTTTTGGCAAAGCCGAGATACCCAAAGATTAACTGAAAATCAATGATTATTAGTCATGAACATCGATTGTGCATCGCAGGTTCACCATGGATATCGATGGATTTTGTTCAAGTCCGGATCGGGCTGCAATTGATAAGACATGTCAAGCAAGACCAGATGAAACAACGTTCCAAGTTTCGAGTCAATCCGAGTTCGTATGCTCAAGATATCGCCAAAAGGAGATGGATGATATAGCATAGGTTCGAATCCATCCGCGAGGACACAGTTCGAATCCATCGAGGTACTCTTGCCTTCGAATCCATCAAGGAGAGATCCTCCGAATCCATGAAAAGGACTATAGCTTCGACTCCATCGAGCCAGCCTCTACCTCGAATCGATCACGATAGGCCTTGCTTCGAACCCATCAGAATATGCCTTGCTTCGACTCCATTGAGCAAGCCTTAGTTCGAATCCAATAGCTCGAATCTATTGGAACGTTCCCACCTTCGAATCCCTTCAAGCAGTGGAGTCTTTGTATCAATCGACTGAGGGTTACCCAGATCGATACGAAGGAACGCACGTTTGATCAAATCGAAGGATTATACCTTCAGATCCTTCTCTTCGAATCCACCAAGTAAACGCGACTAAAACCACGGATTTGACTCAGTAAAACCCGGAGGAAAAGCTAGATCAACCCGAGAATTGCATGCACCAACCATCGAGTCGACCCTATCGATTCGAAGGGGTCGATTCGAACCACTTATGTTCACCGAAAACGTAACCTTGAATCGATCATAACTTGGGATCTACAAGTCCAAATGCTACGAAATTTTCACAGAAGCTTACATACACATTGAAGAATGTTCTCACCAAATTTCAGCTCGATTGGACGATTTCTTGATCGATTCGAACATAGCTTCGAATCGATCCCAAAGTGGGCCCGGATTTCCAGAAAGCGGGCATGTGGGCTCCCTCACGTGCCAGAACTGGTCTCCCCTCAATTTAGGCGAAATATCAGCCTCCTACACCTATAAATAGAGCCCTTGATCATTCAGAAAAGGGGTCGGACAATTTTGAGAGATAAAGAGCGCTCAGACTCTGCCAGATTTACTCCAGATCACCATTGCTGCCTTAGATTCAGACTTAGCTCAGCAAATCAATTGTAATACAACACACGAAATTGTAATCTTCAAGCATCGAGCAATAAAAAGATAAAACTTTGAAGTGGACGTAGGCCGGAGATAGCCGAACCACTATAAATTGCGTGTCACTGTTCATTATTTCTGGATTGTTGCTTGTTATTTGCTTAGATCTGTGATTTGTGTGCGAATACTGTTGATTTGTATTCATACGCTGGTGCTTTCACTACACTTGGGGTTTGTGGCCATTTTTGGTGCAAACATTTCGGTGCTTTCACTGAGAAGGACTAGCACCCGCTACACCATATTCAAAGTTTAGATTTGGAATTTTAAGGATTCAGATTTGACTCTACAATGACTCGACAAACTAGACAAAGAACTGAGAGGAGCCAACAGGCAGGAAGTCAAGAGGCATCCTCTGGCGCTGGAGAAGGACAAGCTTCGATCTACATTACTAGAGATGAGATGGAGGCTATGAATAACCTAATGCAGGAAAGAATGATGAAAAGCCAACAAGAGATGCTGCAGAATTTCTTCGAGCAGATGAGGGCTACAGGGACACAGAACCTTGGACCAGCTACAGCGGCTGTGAATGTGGAACAAGGAGCTAGGGCTATGGAACCCAACGGAGGACAGAATACAGAACCAGAAGGCAATCAACAAGGGCTTGGGGGCAGGCCCGCAAGATCCGACGCAGAAGGACCTTTGGAAGGAGCTCAACCGGCTAGGGCCAACACAAATGCTAACGAGCCACCCGAAGAGTACATACCAGAATTCCCTACAAGACTCGGAGGGCAAGACAGAGACATGACAAGGGGGCAACCCCTATATGGAGATGAAAGAATGATTGGCCTAGTGAGACGACTCATAAGAGGGGGATTGTCAGGCGGAGGATTGGAAGAGGTTAGTCGAAGTCCGTTCGCTCCAAATATCCGAAATGCAAGGAACCCTCCAAAGTTCAAACTACCGATGCTGGATCCTTATGACGGAAAGTCAGACCCGACCATGCATATCACCAGATATATCAGACACATGGAAGTGCTGGGAGCATCCGAGGAAGTAATGGCACGATGTTTCCCCTTATTCTTATCAGATTTGGCTGTGCTTTGGTTTAGACAGCTAGAGACAGGATCAATCAGGACGTGGGGCGAGCTTGTGGATTGTTTCATGAAGTAGTTTAGGGTTCACATAACGCGACCCAAGAGCGTGATGACTTTGGCATCAATAAAGCAAAGGACCGGAGAGTCCATAAAAGATTTTCTGTTACGGTTTAATGCAACGGTGGCTTCTGTAGATCGCCCGGACCCATCGATGATTTTGATGGCGGCAGTGGCAGGAGTTGGAGAAGGCACCGAATTCAAAGACTCTTTGACTAAAGATCCACCGCAAGATCTTGGAGAGTTTTCCATGAAGCTGAAAAATTCATTCGATTAGAGGAATCACGAGCCGAGAGGCAGGAAATAAATGTTGCACAAGGCGAATAAACCGCCAGGGAACAGTCCAGGGCGGACAAAGGAAAGAGAAAGCAGGATGACGCGCATGATGGTCCTGATAAACGGAAGAAATTCCGAGAGCCCAGATTCAGGCAATACACAGACTTGGTGGCAGGACTGGAACGAATTTACACCGAAACTCGGGGGCAACTCCCCTATCGAAAACCACCGAGGAGAGATCCCACAGAGCGGGAACGTAGAACCGGAAAATATTGCCTATTCCATGAGTTAGATGGACACACAACCGACGAATGCCGCCACCTAAGGGATGAGGTGGAAGAGCATGCCAGGAGTGGTAGATTGCCACAATATATCAGAGAACGGGCAACGATGGTAAGACCTGAACAACCTCCACCTAATAGGAATGATCCTGGATCGAGATCACGACTCGTCATCAACTAATCGTGATGGCAAGGGCCAAGTTCAAGATTTGGACTCTGGTCGATTAGTTTTCTTAGATTTGATTTCCAAAATAAAACGGCTATCCCACTTACTCATGTACGGGAACCAAAGAGATCCCTAGGCATGCTCTAAGATGGAAATAGACCACTCCGCCCGGAGAGGCATTGTCTTGTTTTTCCTGGTGTTTGAGATTGAACATCTAGGATTTGAATTTAATAAAGAAACACTTATTAAAATAAACCTTTTAACCGGAGAGTTAAAGGATGAACATTAAATATCAATATAAACATGATCGCTTTATGACCTTACCCTGAGAGGCGGGGTCCAGAGTGCAAGAAGTGAGTTGCTTTGCCGAAGAGCGACAGGATCGACTCACTTAAGCATCGTTTCCCATTCATCGGAGAGTGATTGGATCGGGATTCGATAAGAGCCCGGAGAGGCTATGATCGGCCCACGATTTGGGCCATGACATCGCTTAATGTTCAGATACACTGAACCGGAATGCAAGAAGTGAGTCGCTTCGCCAGAGAGCGACAGAATTGACTCACTTAACATTGTTTCCTCTTCACCGAAGAGTGACAGGATGGGATCCAGCAAGAGCTCGGAGAGGCTATGATCGGCCTAAAGATTTAGGTCACGACATCGCTTAATGTTCAAAAACACTGAACCGGAGTGCAGGGGGTGTAGCCGCTTCGCCGGAGAGCGACAGGATCGGCTCACTCATCGTTGTTTCCCCTTCACCGAAGAGTGACAGGATGGGATCCAGTAAGAGCCCAGAGAGGCTACGATCGGTCCAGAATGACCAAGACATCGCTATACGCCCTAGCTGGGGCCAGAGTGCAAGGGATAGAAAGCAACGCCGGAGTGCAATAGGATCTTCCTATTCAATCGCTAAATCTAGAATGGGTTTGACAAGGGTCCGGAGTGACCATCAATAGTACGGAGAGACCGTAGAATTTCATTCTTAACTTCCACTGGAAAAAATTGATAACAATTCGGCTTCGAACAGCCATGGACTTGATTGAAAATGCTATAAGCTATGAGTAAAACATGAACTCACTGCATTTAACTTAAGACTGATCAAAACACGCCTTTTACCAAAAGGCATGTTTTGGGGGGCAAAATGTTATCCCAACTTTTGGCAAAGCCGAGATACCCAAAGATTAACTGAAAATCAATGATTATTAGTCATGAACATCGATTGTGCATCGCAGGTTCACCATGGATATCGATGGATTTTGTCCGAGTCCGGATCGGGCTGCAATTGATAAGACATGTCAAGCAAGACCAGATGAATCAACGTTCCAAGTTTCGAGTCAATCCGAGTTCGTATGCTCAAGATATCGCCAAAAGGAGATGGATGATATAGCATAGGTTCGAATCCATCCGCGAGGACACAGTTCGAATCCATCGAGGTACTCTTGCCTTCGAATCCATCAAGGAGAGATCCTCCGAATCCATGAAAAGGACTATAGCTTCGACTCCATCGAGCCAGCCTCTGCCTCGAATCGATCACGATAGGCCTTGCTTCGAACCCATCAGAATATGCCTTGCTTCGACTCCATTGAGCAAGCCTTAGTTCGAATCCAATAGCTCGAATCTATTGGAACGTTCCCACCTTCGAATCCCTTCAAGCAGTGGAGTCTTCGTATCAATCGACTGAGGGTTACCCAGATCGATACGAAGGAATGCACGTTTGATCGAATCGAAGGATTATACCTTCAGATCCTTCTCTTCGAATCAGTATTTTAAATCTCGGATTTTGGCCAATATCTCGGGAAAATATCTCGGCTATCTCGGGCGATATTTAAAACACTTATAACTAAATAGGCTGCCAAATCTCGGATTTTGGATGATATCTCGGATTTTTCATCTCGGCCATCTCGGGGAGATTTAAAAGCCTGCTTCGAATCCACCAAGTAAACGCGACTAAAACCACAGATTTGACTCAGTAAAACCCGGAGGAAAAGCTGGATCAACCCGAGAAGTGTGCGCGCCACATCACCGTTTGCATGCACCAACCATCGAGTCGACCCTATCGATTCGAAGGGGTCGATTCGAACCACTTATGTTCACCGAAAACGTAACCTTGAATCGATCATAACTTGGGATCTACAAGTCCAAATGCTACGAAATTTTCACAGAAGCTTACATACACATTGAAGAATGTTCTCACCAAATTTCAGCTCGATTGGACGATTTCTTGATCGATTCGAACATAGCTTCGAATCGATCCCAAAGTGGGCCTGGATTTCCAGAAAGCGGGCATGTGGGCTCCCTCACGTGCCAGAACTGGTCTCCCCTCAATTTAGGCGAAATATCAGCCTCCTACACCTATAAATAGAGCTCCTGGTCATTCAGAAAAGGGGTCGGACAATTTTGAGAGATAAAGAGCGCTCAGACTCTGCCAGATTTACTCCAGATCACCATTGCTGCCTTAGATTCAGACTTAGCTCAGCAAATCAATTGTAATACAACACACGAAATTGTAATCTTCAAGCATCGAGCAATAAAAAGATAAAACTTTAAAGTGGACGTAGGCCGGAGATAGCCGAACCACTATAAATTGCGTGTCACTATTCATTATTTCTGGATTGTTGCTTGTTATTTGCTTAGAACTGTGATTTGTGTGCGAATACTGTTGATTTGTTTTCATACGCTGGTGCTTTCACTACACTTGGGGTTTGTGGCCATTTTTGGTGCAAACAATTCTAATTTGATTCACTTGAGAATTCGGCAGACTTTCGGCACGATCTTAAAAATATGAAAATTTTAGAATATGGATTTGTGGAGAAGGAGTGAAGAAAATAAGAAAATAGTTAGTTAAAAAATTCGTTTATGAAGGCTATTTATATATCTATAACGGTCATAACCATTCATGAAGAGTTTTAAATGAATAGACACTTCTTTTAAAAATTGAAACTTTTGAATTTAATGGCCACCATGTCGACATGGGATATCCCATGATGTCGACATCCCTTAGTTAAAAACAATGTAAAATTTGTTTTGAAAATGGTATTTAAAGGAAAACAAGATGAAATGATTCTGGAGTAAAATAAACTAATTTTCCTATGATTTAAAATAAAGAAGAGTAGAAAAATATATTTTTAGAATGTATATATAAATTTGATTTTAAATCTCAAGTGTATATATATATATATATTATAAAAGAATTTTTTAAAATCAGAAGATAGTTTAAAAACAAACGAAGTTTAAAACAAGAGTTTATTTAAAAACAAAAACAAAGAATATTTTAAGGCTAAAACATCTTTTTGAAAATCATTTGAAAAGATAATTTTTAAAGCTAAAACATTTAAAAAAAAGTTTTAAAAATCATTTTAAAAAACCATTTTGAAGTAGTTTTGCAAGCTTCTTCCTGCAGAATATTTCATCACATCAGGACTCGAGAACTTGTACAAAACCAGGATGTTCGTGGGTTTGTAAGCCACTGTCGTAGGTTTGTAAGCTACTTGTCATGGGTTTTTAAGCCACTAAGAAGGTAGAAATGGGTTCCATCCCAAATGAAATTTGGAATGAAGATTTCCATGCTATTATGAAGTTTTAAAAAAACTAGACACTTATCTTGAAATCTTGATCTTGATACTCATGAGTCTTCAAACTTGATTTCTTTATTCTTGATCTTTATACTATACAGTCTTCAATAATCAGTACCTGCCTTGTATATATCCTGCATAATAACATTCATATATATCTAGACAATAGTGTTAGTATATAAGTTATAATAAAATAAGTTACAAAGGTTGTTGTCATCAAAACCACTATCTCCAGTTCATAACAGTATCCTATTTTATCCCTTATGGAAAAAGATATCTTGGTTGTACCGGTAACTACCATGGCTTCAGAAAGTGCTTTTAGCATTGGTGGTAGAGTACTCGACGACTACCGTAGTTCATTAAAAGAGGACGTTGTTGAAGCATTGTTATGTACAAGAGATTGATTGTATGGTGGTACGATTATGAAAACATTCGAAGATCTTACCGAAGATAATACAAAGTTCCTTTCTCAAGAAGAGGATGCATTAATCCATGGTGTCAGGTACTTTCTTATTTTCAGTATATTTTCAACTGATAATTTTCATAATATTTGCAACTATTTTACACTCTTGTCAGCATGGAGACTAGGGGCAAATCTCTTCAGCAAATAGAAAATTGAGCTCGTACTAAGTAGAGGTATCCCTTTTTTTTCTTAATGTATGCTTGAAAATAATAGATAATATTTTTGGTCTACGCTAATATTATATTGTGGAAATTAGCCACAAGGGTCTCTTTAGTAAGTGGAATTAGTTTCTAGGACACACAACTGAAATAATTACTTTCAAGGACAAAACGTAAAATAATTAGTTTCTAGGCCTATAAACCTATGAAATTATGTCCTTGAAAGTAATTGGACTGGTGACATTGTCTTTGAAAGTAATTATTCTGCTGACTTTGGCCTTGAAAGTAATTTTTTTAAATGTGTGTCCTAGAAACTAATTGGACTGCAAAGTTTGTCCTTTTGGTGAAATGCCCCTATTATATTTGTATCCGCGTTTGAATGTTATTTCTTGGAAAAAGGTGTATTTCTGTTTTATAACCTCAGGCTTAGATCTTATTAGGTAGTGTACGCGCTTTTATGTAATTCCTAGCCATATTTGAACATTTCACTACAAATATTTGATTATTACAAAAACAATAACAAGTTATATCTTCGTTATTATAGATTATCCTTGTCTGTAGAATAGTTGGTCAAATTCACAACATTACTACAAGTAAACTTACTACAAATGTGTCTGAGAGTCTTAAATGTTTATAGCACACACACACACACATACGCATGAGGAAATATCCATAATCCTTATAACATCAACATAGTAGGATATAAAAGATTGTAAAGCTATTTTGGTATTGTGTATGTAAACTATAAATTTAACAGAGAGAAATTTTTTGAAGATATAAACTGAAACATTCAACCTGTGATAGTATTAGTATTAGTAACACAACTGAAACATACCTTGTAACTTGCTTACTTGACTTGGCATTTTTATTATTAGTATTAGTATTACTAACACAAATTCAACCCCTTTTGGGTTTCCTATGTGTCCTTAAAAGTAATTCTTCTTGACATTTTCATACTCAATGAATGTGCTTGGTTTAATTTTGGAATGGAATGAAAATCAAATTTTAATCATATTTGCTCATGACAATGGATATCACAATTATATCATAGCAAGTGATAGCACTAATTTCTAAATGCAAGGTGTTAAAATATCTATGCTTATCATATTCCAAATGAAAAATAATAAGTAAATAAGCAAATTCAATTGTATTCTTTGTTTATGAATGCTAGCTGAAATAATATACATATTTTTATCCATTAATTTATTAAGCAGTCAGTAATCTTATTTTTCTTGCTACAAAGTTGTTTATCATTGGTATTTGCTGCAGATATAAGTTAAATTTGGCTCTGTAAGTTCTTTTTAGATGAAGAGACCTGCATCATTCAACCAGAGCACTTAAGATCTGTAAGTCTTTTTGATCACAATTGCTTCATTATGTTTTCACATTTTTTTTATCCATCTCCCATCCGTTATTCTCTGGTAAATTTTTTATATCTTCATATTTTGATATTGAGACAAATGAATTTGATTTCACAGGTTGAATGTTTCAGTCTATATGCATACGAAAAGATTTGTCCAATGTAGGCAACTAACTATGGTCTTTAACTCTTGTATAATATATTTTCACTCCTGTTTTATGTCTACATACAAAAAAAATTTCACTTCTATTTTATTGCAGTTTGTGCTATACTTTCTGAAATTTTAACCAAATTTTGCAGCAGTCTTTAACTCTTGTATAATATTATGCTATTTGAATGTTTCACCGTTTATTCTGAGCATCTTCCTAATGTTTCTTTATGTGTTAAATTTTCAACAGGGACCGAAAATTTGAGTTGCAAGGGACTAAAAATTTGATCTGCAACTGATAATTTGATTCTATGATGTATGATTTGTTGAAATTCTGTCTCACTTGTAGTGTACAAGTTGTACATGTTTCCTACTTGCACTTTTAGATGTTCCTTGATGATTTTATTAAGTACTCGGGCAGTTTAAATAGTCTCAGTGTTATACTTTTGCACTGTCAGCTCTATCTATGGTATTTCATAATATACATGTGCAATATCAATGAATGAAGCTATTTGCATTATGTACTATTGTATGTGAAACTATATTTTTCTCTTTTATTTGATAGAATATTGGATGTTTTCTTAAGTGGGTTAAACATGCCGACCCTGATAAGAAATGGGTTGGATCATATTTCTATTTTGACAAATATATTAAATGGGTCGGGTCACAAAATGGGTCGGGTCAATTCTGACCCAACCCATTATAACCCGACCCGACCCATTTGACGGGTCTACCTATAGATAGTTGATATGGGTAATAATTAATCTTCTTCTGAATTTGGGATCCCTGCTTGAGGAAGACCCACCTTTCATGGGATGCACGAATGGTTTAAACAGTATCTTAGGCAAGTTGAGCAAGTCCCAATCTCTCCAGCTGCACTAGATGCACCGTTGCTCTGCCTGCCGATGCAGCACCCCATCCTGTTGACTTCCCTAATATATATAAGGAATTTGCTAATATAGAAGGAAAAACATACTCTTGAACTGAAGAATATGTGGTATCCAAAGCATGGATTGATGACCAGGAGAGAATATTCCGAGAACTAGGATGAGAGGATCAACTAAAGAGAAGGATAGCAACTTGGCACCTTATAGGGGAAGCTTAAGATGGGTGGAACTTGGTAACTGAAAAAAATACTGTAGGGTTTTCACTTGGGATAAATGTAAAGATAGATTTGAGTTAAGGTTTAAATCGAGAGCGAAAGTGAGTTTGCAACTGAAGAAATTCATACAGCTTAGGCAATAAGACTCCACCTTAAGGGAGTACATTATTAAGTTTACGGAGTTGGCTAAGTTGAGGATGAGCTTGATAAATAAGCCAATGAAAAAGGCCATGAAGTTCGTGAAGGGTCTAAACTCCCCATTAAGAGAAATGTTGTTGACCCAAGTTCCTACAGGTGTTACATATGAAACGTTGGTTGAGATGGCTTTGTTGCATTCAGCAACTATAGAAGAAAAGAGGTGGAGAAGAAGGCCGAGCTTACCCAAAAGAAAGAAGGATCCTAAAAGGGAGGCTTTTCTGAAAACAAGAAGTCAAAAGGGAAATTCAAGAAGGATGGTAAAGCATGCAAGAGATTCCATAAAGATTGTAGATGAAAGAAGCTTTTAAAGGGAAGTGCTATAATTGCCACAAAGAAGGGCATCTCAAGAACCAATGTCCTAAGTTGGCAAAGGAAGGGTCAAGTGGACATGGCTATGCTATCAAAGTTGTCCCTACTTCGAGTAGACCACCTAGAGATCAGGGGAAGGCAATATTAGAAGGTAAAACTTTTATTGTTAGGGTTTCTATTCGTAGTTTATTTTATTCTAGATCATCACATTCCTTTATAGCTAGGAATATAGTTAACTTCTTAACCTTCAAACCCAAAATGTCACCAGTCCTATAGTGGTTTCAATCCTATTTGGAGGTCGACATATCTTTCTTTAATTTGTAAAGACCTAGTTATGGACATATGCGATGTTGATTTCAAATGTAATGCGTACATTCTATTTTTTAAGGGGTATGGACTTATCTTTAGTATGGATTGGTTAGCATATTATGGAGCGATTCTTGACTGTGGTAGAAGGGTCTTATGATTAAAAAGTTGTAAAGGTCGTGACCTAGAAGTTCTTGGACACCCTAAGGCTCAGTTGGGTCAAGCTATTTATAGTCACTAAGCCTACATTTTAGTGAGCTATCATCTGTACCCATAGTTTATGAATTTCTTGATGTCTTTGAGGAAGTCTTGAGTCTCCCACCTCATAAAGAGATTGAGTTTAGAATTGATTCGGAGGATTCAAGTCCAGTCGCTTTGCCCTCAAGATACATAGCCCTTAAAGAAAGAAAAGAGTTAAACAAGCAGATCTATGAGCTATTGCAGAAAGGATTCATCCATCAAAGTACCATAGAATAGGGAGCTCCAATTGTCTTCGCCACCAAGGTGGATAGCTCGTTGAGACTTTGCATTGATTATAGGGAGCTGAAAAAGTTAACAAAAAAGAATAGGTTCCTCTACCGAGGATAAATGACTTGTTCGACCAACTTATAGGGGCCAACGTCTTTTCTTAACTAGACTTAGCAACCAAATTCCATCAGTTAAGGATTGCAGAAGGAAGCAAGTTGAAGACCGCATTTAGCATACTAGATGGGCTTTAAGAATGGGAAGTAATCCCTTATGGGTTGACGAATGCCCCTGCATACTTTGTAAAATTGATGAGTAGGGTGTTTAGGGGGAAACTCAATAAATTCATCGTTGTATTTGTGGATGATATCTTGGTATTCTCCAAAAGCGAAAAGGAGCATAAGGATCACCTAAAGAGGTACTAGGAACTTTAAGAAGACACCAGCTTAAGGCCAACTTTGCTAAGTATCACTTTGGAAGAAGGAGGTTAGATTCCTTCGATATATTATTTCTGAGCAAGGATCAGCGATGGACCCAGCCAAAGTGGAGGCTATTCAAAAATGGAAAGTTCCTAAGAATGCATCAGAAGTTAGAATTTTTTTAGAGTTGGCAGGATACTATAGGAATTTCATAAAGAACCGTGCAAGATCAACAACCCCTTTAACTCACTTGACTAAGAAGAACCTAATCTTTTCTTAGGATAATGGGCACACTGAGGCATTCAAGAAGCTTAAAGAGTTAGTGGAAAGTGCACCCATGCTCACAATTCCCGACATGACCAAACCATTCGTGGTTTTCATATATGCTTATGGCATGAGATTAGAAGCAGTTCTAATGCAAAAAGGGAATGTAGTAGCATATGCTAGTAGGCAATTAAAGGATCATGTGAAAAGATATCCAGTTCATGACTTGGAGTTGGTAGCTATTAACTTTGCCTTGAAGACGTAGAGGCATTATCTTTTGGGGAAAGGTTCGAGTTGTTCATTGACCATAAATCACTCAAGTACTTATTTTCCAAAAAATATTTAAATCTTAGGTAACAGAGATGGATGAAGTATATAGCGTCATTTGATTTTGGTATAAATATACCCTTGGAAAAGGAAACGTAGTCTCCGACGCTCTTAATCAAACGTACGATAGCCTAAGCATATATACGAATGAAGGCGGTTGAAGTATCTCTTAAAGTTTAACTTCCAACTGCCAAAAGAACCCATTCAAGGCTTTTTTTTGCTGTAATAGAGGTTAGACCAGCTCTAATGGACCGTATTAGGCTTGAGCAGATGACGGATGAGAAGTTAGTAGAGATTTTGGAGAAGTGGAGGAGAGGAAAATATTTTCCACATGGCAGTAGATATTCTATGATGAAAAGGGATGGTTGAGAAGGGATGGTTGAGAAGAGGCGGATGCCTTTGTGTCCCAATGATTGATGGCATATTATAAGTAATTATGGAATGTTACCACGCTAAGATAATTATTTACCCAGGAAGAAATAAAATGTATAAGGATATGAAAATGATTTTCTTTTGGCCTGGAATAAAGAGAAGAGTTGCTGAGTTTGTTGCCAAGTGCTTGACATGTCAAAAAATAAAGGCCGAGTAAGGGAAGCCCGAAGGGTTACTATTACCTTTAGAGATTTCGACATGGAAATGAGAACACAGTTCGATGGACTTCGTGGAAGGATTGCCTAGGAGTCATAAGAGTAAAGAAGCCATTTGGGTTGTTGTAGATAGACTCTCTAAGAGTGCCCATTTTATTCTTGTAAGAAACAATAGGACTGCTGCATCTCTTGCACAGATTTAAATCTAGGAGATAGTCCGATTACATGGCATTCCAATGAGCATTGTTAGTGATAGAGACCCCTTATTCACTCGTGAGTTTAAGAGGAGTTTGCAAGAAGCTTTGAGAACTTCGTTGAATCTTAGCATGGCTTACCACCCACGGACAGATGGTCAGACGGAAAGGGCAAATATGATTTTGGAGAACTTGTTGAGAGCTTGCATCTTAGAATTCAGAGGGCATTGGGAGTGGCACCTATAATTGGTTGAGTTCGGTATAATAATAGCTATCAAGCGATGACTGGTACGACTTCTTTTGAAGCACTTTACGGAAGGCCGTGCAAATCATCAGGTTGTTGGTGGGAAACCACCGAAAATTTTCTGGTTGGACCTGATTTGGTTCGTGATACCATAGAAAAAAGTAGAATTGATTCGAAAACGAATGACATGCGTAAGATCGCAAAAATATTATGTGGATAAAAGAAGGAAAGAGCTAGAATTCGAGGTAGGAGATATGGTATTTTTCAAAGTCTCCCCTTTCCGAAAAGTAGTTAAGTTTGGCAAATCGGGAAAATTGTCACCTAGATTTGTTGGGCCATTTCGAGTTTTGGAAAGGATAGGAACGCGTAGAGCTTCTAAACCGATTGGCAGGAATCCATGACGTTTTTCATGTTTCTCACCTTATGAAATGCCTGCATGACACCGCCATTGTAGTAGAGCCTGATCAGTTGTGGGATATAGAGACAGCGCCAATATCATCTCTTGTCACCGCACACATTGTGGAGGATGGAACTAAGAGTCTCCGCAACAAAGAAATTAGATTAGTCCGAGTGCAATGGGGAGATAACCCAACTGAAAGCACATGAAAAACTGAAGAGAAGATAAAGATCTCTCATCTAGAGCATTTCGCTGGTAAATTTTCTCTCAAAAAATTAGGATTTTTTGGTCGCACTATGGTTTCTAGATTGGATGGTAGGAGATGGTTGCTTCACTTTTTTACTATCACTTTACACTCATATAGAAATTTTTATGCATGTTAAGGGTATATGCATACATACTTGCATGCCACGATTATACACTCACGCTAGGTTTGAGCTCACTTTAGTATTTCTACAGTACATAATCACATTGCACATTGGTTGAGTAGATGGATGTGTAAATAAATTGGTTGTATAATATGGATGTTGTTACATGTTATGTTGTTCGCCCCTTGGAGAGATTTCGGAGACGAAATCCATTTTAAGGGGGGAGAATGTAACACCCCATAAAATCAGGAAGAATTAAATAAGCAAATTAAATTAAGTAGGGGTAAAAATGGAAATTTCATAAAATTTAGAATTTGGCCATGGAAGTTATACCGTTGCATTCATGGTGAAATTCTAATCTATTTCCATATATAATATGCTGAAAATGGATCTCAAACGAAGAAGTTATGGGCATTTGGAGTTTTCAGATTTAAAATTATTTAATTCGAATTCAAATAAATAATTAAATTTTAAATTTGAAAATTAACTGAGATTAGACCTGGGAGTTAAGGAATCATTAACATTAACAATTAACGTTAAAACAATAATAAAGGAATTAAATAAAATAAATGGTACAAAAAATTAATGCGTTCCTAAAATAGGCGGAGGGATCGACCGCTGACCCCAACCGGTCGACCACTCCTATTGGTAGCGGCTAGGGTTTTCCTATCAATGAACATTTCGGATTTATTCATTTTTAACCAATTTTCATCCAATAGTTTTGGTACATTTCAACCTCTATAAATAGGACCCTACCCTCTTCACTTTTATTCGCAAAAATAATTGGTAATTCAACGAAACTCTGCCATTTTCTCTTTTCAGTTAGATTCAGAAATTCAATTAGGAATTCAGATAAGGATTCTATTTCATTTCTAATTATTCTATTAATTTATTCTCTTCTCTTCCAACCTCTCCGAATCTAACAAAATTATATATATCAATCCCTTGCTGTGTATATACCAAAAGAAGAGATCTAGAAAAGAGTGCTTTGGCATTGCAAATCCATACAAGAAGCGCTAAAGATAATCTGTGAGTGGAAACCTTTGTATTTTTATTCCAGTAACTGTTCAATATATTATTGATTTGAATATGCCTTAGCATTTTTGGTTTTACGAAAATAAAACAAAACAAAACCCCCAAAACTCCTATAATTATAAATGTCAATTCGTGTTGGAATTCTCAATTGTTCACATTAAATTGTTGGGATATGCAGTTTTTGATGTTTTCAATTTCTATTCCACTTCTCTTTGAATTCTAATTTGATTATGAATTTTCAATTAAGGAATAGGGTGTAAAAGTGTATATTTATTCATACTTTACACCACTTATTCCATATGAAAAAAATCTCATTGTTTAAATTCTTTGTAAAGAGTGGTTGAATAGAGATTAGAAACTAGAATTGTAATTTCTATTTTTGAGATAGTTCCCTGATTTGATGTGATAGATTGAGTTGAGATTATTACTATGTACAAGTCCGTTTATTACAGTTTTGGATATGAATGTTGAATTTTTTGTTAAGCATATTGAAATCCCTTATTATGAATATTGGAAATTTAGTATCGTTGATAATATGGAAAAGGAATTGTGTTATTATTATTAAAAAGAAATTGACATTTAAGCATTAGTTAGGGAGAAATCTTTGCACGCATAGAAAATAGTTGATGTGTAATTATTTATATATTAATTACCATAAATAGCATACAATTACAAAGCATAATTCCGTAGTTAATTAGGTAATAATTATCATTAAATTCCTCTTAGGAAGATAACCGATTTGTTAAGGCAAAATAAGAGGGAATTATTATATAGCCTAATTAATGGACACGATGAGGTGTGCAATAATATATTAAGAGTGTTGTAAAATATGACTAAGTCATAAGTGGTGTGAGGTCAGCCAAAAGACACACAAAAGTCAGCCTAGCTAATCTGGCTACTAGCAGTGTAACTTTGGAGATGATGTAAGACATCACCTATGATAAATAACCATAATGAAGTGATGTTAGTCCCAATTCTATTGGGTAAATCTATCCAGTTAATCTGACTACCAGTACCTACGAATAGTCGGGCTAATGTGAGATGTCACCGTAGGTATGGATCATAAGACGAAGGGCCTACTTGGGGTTTTGGACGGTGTTAAGTGGTTGTTTAAGGGCCCGTCTTTCTCCCTAAATGAAGTATTAAATTGTCGAGACTGGGTTTAGGCACGATTAAGGATATCTCGAAAAGGTCCGCTTCAATCGGAAGTATTAAGCGTCCGAAGAGATTTCTGTGCAATGTTAGCTAGATAGACACCTATGTGCAGTCTGCCTTAGGAACATGTATTAAATGATAGGGGCCTACCTCAATTGAGGTCTTAAATGGTCAGAGTCTGCCTATTTTCTATTAAAAGGTATTAAGTGGCTTTGGCTCTATCTCTCACATTGTTAGACATTTATGACGTTGGTTATGGGTTATAGGATTGGGAAACCTGCTTCGAAAATGGAAGGTGTTAAATGGTTGTTTGAGGGCCCTCCTCCTTTCCTTATATGAAGTATTAAATGGTTTTAGAACACATAGACATATTCCTATTTTAGACATACACTACCCAAGTACTAAAATAATAAGGCTCGAGATTTTTATTCACTGGACACTTGTTGTTCCAACTCCCTCCTCATTATAACATAGGTGAAGGAAGGAGTGATGGTGATGATGATGCTTGAAGATGGCTTGAGAAAAGCTTGTGGCAGTTATTGTTATTTATTTATAATGCTTTTGGTTGTACCCATTAAAGAATACTTTTGAACAAATGATGTAACAGCTATTGTAAAGACCATGTTTTATTCTGTATTATGACATTTGAATTTATTTTGAAATAAATGTGTACAATTTGCTATTATAATCTGTTCCTTCCGCTATGAGTTCTGAAAGTATAGTTATAGCTCTATATTGTTATTACTGTTACCAACCAACAGCCAGCTTTGGAATGGGTCTAAGTTTTGATGAGCCATTTCTGGGTCAGAATTTAGGCCTATTTCGGGGTGGATTGTTACGCCTTCTTTAAGTGATTAAGCTGATCGCAATCAAAGCACTCATGCTTCGCCTTAGCTATGTGACATCCCATAGTGGAATGCCTCTTTATGCTATAGGAGAGGCATAATATATCAGCTCTCTTCTCTACATAAGCTTGATCTTTCCTTATATCTTAGTATTCGCGCTTCGATTTGCTTTCCACCTTCACTACCTCTAGTAGTACCTCGCAGATGCTCTCATAGAGAAAAGCCATTTCCAAGAGACTCTCAAAAGTTGTCCCCTAAGAAAAAAAACGACTAATCAAAGAACCCCCAACTGATGCATTAAGATCCCTTAGCAAACTCCCTTGCCTTACACAATAGAGTAAAGATCACCTAAAACTGAATTTAGCCCATAGGTTAAATCAGCTAACATACCCCACTACTGACAAGCTACCCTGTTGCAATTGGATGAAACACTCAAACCACATGCCTACCAGGTTTTACAAATAGACCGAGGCTCAAAGCGATGTTTAGAATCAATGCAAGTCAAGGCCTGGTCGTCAGCCCCCTCAACTATTATGTCCCACTAAAACAAAGCCTCCCCCTCGATGCTAGGAAGCAATCTTCCATGTCTATATGGGTGAAAGCCCTTACACATGAATGGGTCCAAACCTGTGTCTCAACAACTATCTTTGAACTCATATATGGTTTCCCGCCAAGGCTACGGAGATCCCGACATCAGTTCGGAAAGTCTAAAGCTAGTGGAGCAAGAAATACTGGTGCCCTAAGGGCTACACCACTTCTAATGCCTACCTTAGCTTCTGAAATGTTAGCGATTGGTTGAACATCCTTCCATGATAGCTCAATTGTCTCTGAACCTACTAGCCATCTCAGACCAACTCCCTGCATTGATTATATACTCCATCTTCTCATACTAATAGCCCAAAGAAGACACCTTAGCAACTAGCGACAGAAAAAATCAAAGTCTTGAAGACAAGTGGTGTATGCAATATTATATAATAGAAAAATTTAAGTACACTTTCTCTATGTATCTCCTTCAACCATATTGCTTAACTCAAACTAATCTACTTGAACCTGATTGTTTAACCTCGCTTGACACCAAATGTAACAACCTGTCCTTTGTAATACCTTAAAATCAATGTCGAATGACAACATTTGACTTTCAAATACCATAAAGACAGTTTGTCCGAGTAAAATCAAAACACTAAACCAAGGACATCAATAGAATCTCATGGTAGAGAGATAAATTATACTATACCAAATATACATGAACAAAACTGATGAACAATATATAAGAGACTGCATTGGTGGAAGTATTTATTATCAATACCAAAAGTCAGAATAGAATATCTGATACAATAAGTCTCATATATAAACAACATGTCTATCATGTACTACTACAATATTAAGTAACATCCAAGGTATCGATATAATGCCTCCAATATACTCCAGTTGTGCCACTCTAACAGCATATCCTAAAAGCACTTAGGCCCCAAACTACTCAATCGAGTATTCGAGAGTTGTCATGACTTAAATAGACAAAGACAAAAAGTGGGTCAGACGTAAAGCCTAGTTTAAGGGGAACTATCTGAAAATACAGTATATAAAAACTATATACATATATAAAGTAGGAAACTACTTAGGCATATCTGGTCCTCTCCGCAAACGTGGCTTGGGTTTAAGTCGGAGTGCTCAGAAATTGGTAAAACAAACCATCACAAAAGTATGGAATCATAGCATAACCTGCTCTTCTCTTGTAATCAATGAGTCAGCACAGTTAATATAATGTGACTGATACGTAACGGTATACCATGATAATATAACCCTATACACAAATACATGGGTAATATAAATATCATAATATAAGTCTATCCTAGAATACATATTAATAATGTCAATTAATTGCTATACTATGTATCATCTACTACATAACGATATATGTCAAATAGAGAATACAAATTGATACACATTATGCTGATGGATAGAGTTCACAATGGACATCAATCGTGGTTCAATAATCCTTATCAAGCATCCAAAATAATTAGAGTTGGTACCAAATTGTACTATAGAGATCAATTGCAATCCAATGATTCCCTTCAAGGGTCCAAAATAAATAGAGTCGGTACCTAATTATAACATAGACCCCGCGCCACATCCAGCCTTGATCGAACTCATGTAGATCTGATCGTACCCCTATATTGAGCATAAATGATATATGACATACTCTAGATATTTGGTACCTATGTGAATCTCATTGTACCCCTATATCAAGCATAAGTGATATATGATCCACTCGTAGATAATCATCCCCCTTCTTAGTCATCATGGATTACTTAACAAACTCGCATAATGTCTCTACAAATGAGAATAACGGGTGTGCCCTATATAATACGCTATCGAGGCCATAAAAGAGCACTGATACCATATAGAATATATACATTAAAATAGATGTCAAGTAATCATATATGCCTACGACGAGCGAAGACCACCATATCATCACCTCCTATTCATATGTTTGATCACTACTAAAAGACCAATAACATGTATAGCCAGTAGTATAAGGCCAATACTGGGCATGGTCACAAATATAAGACCGGTACCGCTCATCAAGCAATTACCCCAAGGTTGCAACTAAGAGGCATGAACTAACTCCATTCAATCCTACACACTCGTCGGATGTGACCAGGCAACCAATCACTTTACTGACCGCGTGTCCGATCATTATTGATCACATAAGTATCAATCAAATTAGCATCCAGATCTCAAGCTTTGCCTTGCGTTCTACCCTCCTAAGTCGCTCAAAGTCTTCTCCATGTCACATCAAGCATGCCACTTAAGTCGTCGATTCGAGCTTCATTTCCTCCATCACTTTGCCCGATGAGTCAGCTAGCTTCTGTAGTCTTCTTTGCTACACTGGACCTCTCTTGGAGTAAATTGGTAGATATTTTGGAAGTGGTTTCCTACGTATTCTGAAACCAATTTCGAAAGAAACCCACTCTTTTGGGCATAGAGTTTGCAGGATAATTTCAGTGACCTGGCCTCCTCTAACATGCCAAAATGAACTCAACTGATCATCTCACCTCATGTAATGCTCACATGTGGGTCAGTGCAACTTTTGTGCATGCATATGCATATACATATACGCAAACACGTAAAAACTTCACAAATCACATTTCAAGCTCCACCAAAGCGATTATTCGATCCGATATTCTCCCATGCAACTTAGCGCACCCGATAGTTACTATGGCTATATGAGATTTGTAATGCCCAGTGTAATTTTGATGTTATTTTAATATTAGGGGAAAAATGGTAAAATTAAAATTTAAGAATTAGACGATGAGACTTGTATCATTGCATAGAGCTCATTTTTTGGTCAGAATGATATATTGGTTTGTCCGGTTTGTAGTCCATATGAATAAGTTATGAAGGTTTTAAATTGTGGATTTTGATTTGGGTTGAATGGACCTAAGTTCTTAGGCTGAAAATGACGGTTCAGAATTTTATATAATAGGCTGAGAAGTTTTTGAAATCATTTCATAGACATTTCAGTTTCATCTTCTTCCTTCGTCTCTCTACCAACCCTCTTTCTCTGTCTCCTCACAACTTTACCAATCCTCGACCAAATTCAACAAATAAGTATACTAAATCGATCAGCGCAAGAAGAGGAGTCTGATTATACCATCTATTTGGCGTGGAATCTTTCGAGTGTTATGTTGCTGATTAGTGAGGAATCAGAGAGCAATTAAGCAAATTCTTAGGCTTGGAGGCGTAGATTGGTGAGTCAGAATTGTTATTGGGTTATATAGTGTTCACATGAAAGTAGTCTGTGTTATTTGATTGGTAAATTATATTAGTGGATATTCAATTTGTATAAGACAAATTAGGAGATTAGTACCGAAGTGATTATGGGATTAGATGTTAATGGTGATTGAACTAGGATTTAATAAGTATTAGGTTGTGTATAAAATGAAATTAGTATAATATGGTTAGGTTATGTTGATTTGGGTCTTAAATTTGAATGTATAATTACTGTATAATATATGGGATGATTGTAACAGTAAGGAATGATGTTTAGGAGAAGTAGAAACATGTCAAAATAGTAAACAATGAAATAAAAATCGAACTAAAGAAGAAAAAGTAGTTTCAGAAAATTGTTTATCTGAAAATTAATATAGCGACCGGTCGATCGGTGCATGTATGAAACGGCAAGTTGAACCTAGACTAGGGCCGGACCAATTTTATCCTGCCAGACCTTGCATCACGCCAAATCCTTGCATCATGCCAAGTCTTCCTGAAGTCACGCCAAATCCTTACGTCGAACCACATCCGAAACCAAGGAGAAATCCCCATCTCTTTGCACATTGCCTGGGCTGACTGCCCAAGCTTGTACCCTACCGGTGCACTGGTGGTATAAGCATAGATGGTAGTGCCAGGCAGGAATCCTGGGCAAGTACCAACCATGCTTTTGATTCGAGCTCCGTTTCCTTCGTCAATTCGCCCAATGAGTTAGCTTGCTTCTCTAAAGTGTCTTCGCCACAACGTACCCCTCCTAAAGTTTATTAATTAAGTGGTTTCTTATGTATTCAAAAATCAAATTGATAATAAATTCAATCCTTTGCACATAGAGTTTCGCAGGGTGATTTCAATGACCCGACCTCCTCTAACACGCCAAAATGAACTCAGCCAACCATCTTGCCTCACCTGATGCTCACATGTGTGTCGATGCACCTACTTGTGTGCATATATGTCAACAAAAACAAGTTTAAACTTCGCAAATTATGTTTCAAGATTCACCAGAACAATTATCTGCCCTAGTATTCTCTCGTACAATGTAATGCGTCTGATAGTCACTGTGGCTACATGAGATTGCTTGTAATGTGTTTATATACACACATGGATATTTCCATAAAAAATATTTATTTACACAAATAAACAGTCATTATCAATAATCCAAATCATTCAACAATTCTAATTAAAATACATGAATCGTATCGATTATTATATAACTTCAAATACACATATACATATTCCATATACATATACTTGCACATATATTTAAATAAATATTTCAAATTATTACTTAGATCAATTCTTACTTTTACTTACTAAATCTATTGAAGAAAGGCCCAATCTCATTTTTTATTATTTTATAAAATCTCATACTTTTATAAAATATTTTTTTATGCTATTTTATAAAATATCACATACCATTTTATAATATATATCATTTATACTATTTTATAAAATATCTCATACTACTTTATAAAATATATCATTTAACTCTTTTATAAAATACCATACTTATCAAATTTAAACTATTTTATAAAATATCTCATTCTATTTTATAAAATATATCATTTACCTATTTTATAAAATCCCATATTTTTATAAAATTTCACTTCTAAACTATTTTACAAAATATATCATACTATTTTATAAAATATATCATTTAACTAATTTATAAAACATATCATTTACTTATAAATTTATTTCATTTCTTAAATAATATTTTAAGTGCTATTTAAGCTTCATTAAGCCTCAATTCACTTCAATAATAAGTGTAGAGTACAAAACAACACTTAAATATCTTATTAACTTTTCCAAAATTAATTCAGATAACATAATTATTACTTACTAATGACATGTACATCATTATATCATCTAGTTAGTCTTAAATCAAATGATAACATCACACTAAATCATCCAATTAAACCCAAGTCAATTTCATAGCCTACCAACTTTTCTAAAATTAATAGTTAAGGTTTGAATGAATAATGTGATGATATAATCATGCTTACTACATGGATATAAGCCTAAATCATCACTAAACATTTTCTAAATCACTTTACATAACTACATAATCATTAATAAATAAATTAATCAAGTATAACATACAAATAAAGTAGGAGAAACATCTCACTTGCCTCTTCTTCTCCAAACCGAACTCTAAAGCAAGAAAACCAAACCTTTCCTTCTCTTGAAATTTGAGATTGAGCACCAAACACAACTTCAAGCTAATTCCTTAATGGGTCATGTAAGGAATGATTAGAGAGAAATTACGGCAATTTTAGTTTGAATTTAGGAATTATTTAAGCTTGGATTAGTGATTTAGGGCTTATGGTATTAAGAGAAGATAAGAGAAAAGATTAGGGGAGAAGAAGAAGATGTTATGTGAAATGAAAAGTGGGAGAAATGTTGGCCAAGATAAAGCTGGTTAATGGACCTTAGCCCCAATCCATTTCATTTTCATTAAAACACTATTCATCCCTAAAATTGATCGACCCCATACATAGCCAAGTTTAGACTCATCCTTGTTACGATGGAATTGTGGTTCGAACGACGAGTGCCATAAGTTTCAATTCATCCTTCTCTGAAAAATCGAATATAGTGGGTATTCCATTAATCAACGATTGAATATTTAAATAATTTTTTTTAAATATCCAACCACTAAAAATGCATGTTGTTACAAATTACTTTATAACCATTTATCTACTCAAGGATAAATTCTATTAATAAAAATCATTTTCTAACAAAATATTAATGTCTCTATATTTAATACCTTATACCATTTAAGCAAGTAAAATCAAAGGAATGACCAAAATTATTATATGGCCATGAGGAATACCAGCAATTAAAGATTAGGGAATATATCACTCACTTATATTCTTTTAGTTGATGAAGTCTTTTGTTTCCTTTGTTTTAATATTTTCTTTTTTCCACTTGTTGTTATGTTGTAAATACTATTAAAGAGTTCAAGCTTTTGTTTTAAGTTTTGAATGTAAAAGAAATGAAAAGAAAGGGGTGGTTATTTTTACTTCAAAAGAATAATTTGGGCTGCCGGTCCACTCCCCCATTTGCTTATAAATTTGTTAGCCCTTATAGTTGCATTTAACTTTATTATTTAGATTTTCAACTAGTGTTTCCTAATGTCACTTGATTTATCCAAGCATGATAAGTAAAATGTTCAACATATATTTACCCCATTTTACCTTACCTTACTTCTTAACTTCATGATTAATTACTTATTTATTTATTTATTAAATTATGGGGTATTATACTATGACACTTAATGGTGTATGTATAAGGAGTAATCAGACTTTGTTGAACAAAGTACGATTGAATATGAACGAAGTTGAGTTGACTTCTTCCTATAAGGTCATGTACTTAAGAGTAAGTACATAAAGTTAAGACTTAATTTAATCTAAAGAATAGTTTACAATATCATACAAGATAAGAGTTTATAAGAAACTCCCAAATATCCTAGGTCAAGGAGTTAATAGTTTGTGCGTGTCAAAAGGCTACACGTGGTAGTTGTTTGTGAGGGATCCTATGTGGACCACCCTAAAGGAGTTTGGGACCAACCAATAGTGATTAACTAACTTATGTTATGAACATAAGTTTTGTAAACTAAAAACTAAATCATTTTTATACATAACGACAATTCATAAGATGTTTATGAATACCTATTCTGTTACACTAAGAAACAACTATTGTTTTGAGAAATGCCAACTTCGCAATGAAGGAATTTCTTCTAAAAATTGTTAATAGTAAAATGGGTTTAGATACCATCTAAAGAAAAAACTAATTACGAGGGTTGAAATGAAATTAACCTAACCTAATCGGAGACAATGCATTAGAATGTCTAATATGTATTCTCCTACGTTGAAGAGAAACTATGAGTTTCATATCAATGTAGAGAAAAGAAATTCCATGGTTGTCAATAAACCATAGAGAGTACCGAATCTACCATATAGCATGATGTGCAAACCCAGAATGGATTCCTAATACATTATCAAAATATGATTTTGATAGTTGTCCTCGAAGGGTTATGATCCATCAACAGCAAATGTGTCTTCAAAAAGAAGACCAATGCAGTTTGGAGTATAGTAAGCAACATTGATAATATTAATATCGTAAATTACAGTTGTTGAAATTAACATGATAGATTTGTTTTTCAATGTGTTTAAGTTAATTCAAATTTTACTTGCAAAATTATCTCTAATAACATTTTGATTTTTGGTAGTTATATATTGAACATTAAATTAAAAATAATGATTTAGAACAAATTGTTGTATATAACAACTAAAGTGTCTCGAAGTTGGTGAGAGCGATACTGCGCTTGTGGATTTCGGATGCGATCCAAGAACAGATACAAAATTATCATTTGATAAGCATCGGAGTTGAATAAATATTTTGACAAAAATATCAAGTAGTTTGATTTTATATCAAAATGCAGAGGAAACGTATTTCTGTAAGAAAGAATATTAAAAAGTACTTAGATATTTCTAAACTATAAGTAAAAGTTGTTGATTATTAATAATGTACCTATGTTAAAATCAGTTCTAGTTTGGTTGTTTAACTCTTGATATAGATTTGAAAAGACATCTTTTATAATCAATATAAAAGAATGGTAGGAATGTCTTAAATAATATACACAGACACTATATTAAATGTTTAATATGAAGCACGTAAGATGGATCCCTTATGCATTGGCAACAGGAATTATCATACATGCTGTATTGTTTGCAATATCTTATTCGCTTATGTCTTTGATACATAAAGCAATTACCAAATCTAAATAAAGATCACTAATTGATATTTAAGAGTATTCTCAAGTATTTGCAAAATACTAAAGAATTATTGATATAATACAACGAGCTTTTATGAAGAAATATTTGGACTCAAACTTTATAAGTGATATCGAGTATTATATGTCAACCTTAAATTCATAATCAACTGTAGTTATGGAGTTTTAAATTGGAAATGTTCCAAACAAAAAGGTTGTAGCTGATGCAACCAAAAGGCTAAGGACATCGCACTGAATACCGTTGTAATAAAAGCAATGTATAAATATATAAATCCTAAAATTTATAACCAAGCTAGGAATAATTCCAAATGTTGAGAATTCTGTGTCATTGTTATATGATAATAATGTCATGATATAGATCATGAAAGAACCTAAAGCTCACTAGAAGTTGAGGTACATACTTTGAAAAGTTCGACATGCGGCTTATCATCATCGAAGAAAGTTGATTGACTTAGTACGTAATTAAAATAATATAGTATACCCATTAACGAAGTGACTAACTCAACCTATTCTAAGCAAACCGATCGAAGGGATGAGATTGAGATTACATAATTGGCCTTAATTACATGCGAGAGATTGATAGAGTTAGGGGTATGCCCTAAGGAAATTTTGCAATTTATTGTAAATTATTAACTCTGCAATAAAATCTCGGTTCGAAATAAAAGTTGTTTTCCTTTGTATTATAAACTTGTCGTATCATGATATGTTGATTAATTATTAATTTAAGTATATTAAATAGAAAATCCTTAAATGATATGTCATGTGATAGTAATTACAATGTGTTGCAATTATGAGAAATTTATCGCATTAAAATTGACATTAATTTTAAGTATTCCTAGTTAAGATATTTCGAGACAGTATTTCGACACAATTTGCGATCGGGTACCATTAAAAGTTGTAAAATTATATTTTATCAAAAAGATGGGTAAGCGATAAATTTGGCCAAACTGTAACACCACTAGCAAAGATGATGTGTGAACATTATTATCTGAATCGTTCGATATTAATCACCAATTAAATTTATACCCACGATTTGCACAAAAGTAATGATGGATTGTAATGACCCAAAAAGTTAACGTTGTTAATATTAAAGTAATTAAAAAGAAATTTTTAATAGAAGAGTGAAACAGGTGTTGTGTTTATAACAGTTGCGAAGGCCTCTGTGAGCAAAATAATTGGATATGTAATTTTGATATATTTGGAGCTATGATTTGTAAAGTAAAGACGATGTAGCATTTAAATAGCATATATAGTTGTTTCAAGTCAAACTAGTCATAAAACCCGTAACCCAGCCTAACAAATATATAAGTGAGGCTATAAATGTAATGACCTGCCTTTTCAACCCTCGAAAGTTGGTACTTAATATATCTATGGTATTAGAACGTCGGGCATCTTAGTGACGGAAAGGCATATTGATAAGGTAAAATGAAAAGAAAAAAGGAACAGGAAGAAACATAATCTCACAGCAGAACGATCACATTTAATATAACAAAGACATAAAAAGTTGTCACTCTAAGATACAAGTTATATCAAACTTAAAAACAAACCTCATCAGTCCAGACAGTTATAACATCCTATCCTTGCAATTATTTATGGGTATACATAAATAATATAGTGGAAAATAAAAATACCACGACATGTGAACATCTATCTCTACTCCATGAGCTCCACGCTCCACCAACGACAACCCAGAAGAACTTTGTCTGACTCGAGCATTATAATAAAATAACACCCGGATCAGACTGAAAACTAGCGTGAGAAAACTCAAGAAATATGGTGAACATATAATAATTCTATAAGACCACGTCTCTAAACACAGAACGTGTGTTGCCTTATAAGAATAACTTCCATACATGAAATAATGGAAACAAATTAGAAGTTTAGAACAAAACCCAAACATGAAAGAATGGACATAAACAAGATAAAAATCCAAACTTAAAGAATGGACATAAATAATTAGACATCGAGAAGAGCTCCAGGCACTTCTCGATGCAATTGAGAAAACTATTTAAAGATTTGAATCAATTAAGAGAAATGAATTTTTCCAACAATGACTAGGAGGGTGTGGCGCCCTTACCAAAAGTATACCTCTAGAATATATACTTGAGAACTACGATAGCTCTCGGAAAATGTACAAGCCGGACCCCACCAACCTTATCGAGAATCCTAGTATTTCACATCTCTGTGCGTATACAACCGAATCCAATCTAGAGTAGATGTGAAGATACCCTAATGGGAGCAACTTCATATAGCTTGATGTCCACTTACTCTTTGGTTTTAGTTATTTCCGACAAAGGATATCAATACTCAAATGAGCGACAAATCATGTTAAATTGACAAAATACAAAGTAGGGTATTGAAATAGATAGTTAAGAAATCAACTATCAGGGATAAAAAAATGATCATATATGGAAATTTAACCTATACTTATCACAACTCGTTGATCCCTAACTAACACCACCCTTGGAAAAACATTGAAGTCGAACGAGTAAGGGTAGTGTTGCTTCCCACCTTGTCACGACAACATTCTTAACTTCAAGAATAGCAAGAGTTCCTTCAACGTTTAGTGCTAAGTGTAAGACTACATATTTTGTATAAATGAATAAAACTTTTAAAACATTTGACTCACACTTGTGCTTAATTGTTACATCACAAATATTTGTAAAACACTTTAAAAACACTGTTTAAAATATTATTTTTAAAGAGCAAATTATATTTCTAATTGTGTAAAAAAGAAGG
The DNA here is from genome assembly GCA_030737815.1 of Allium fistulosum. Lineage (NCBI taxonomy): Eukaryota > Viridiplantae > Streptophyta > Magnoliopsida > Asparagales > Amaryllidaceae > Allium > Allium fistulosum. The sequence goes on along the minus strand of CM060904.1, from coordinate 1,001,910,105 downwards.
GTAAGAAACAAAGGTAATTAAATCATCATTTACTGTAAACTCAAAACAATTTACACAGCTTCATATTTAAACATTCCTTTTTAAAGATTTTTTTATTTATTAACTATCATTTATAACTTTAAAACAACATTTATTATTCTGGAAGATAATAAATCAATTTAGAATACTTTTATAAATTCAAAACGATGTTATATACTTAAAACAACATTAATTATCCTGATAATTAATCAAATTCATAATCATTTTATAAATTCAAAAACATTAATTATCCCTAAGATAATTAATCAAATTTATAACCTTTTTATAAATTTAAAACAACATTAATTATTCCGAAAGATAATTAATCAAATTTATAATCTTCTTATGAATTTAAAACAACATTAATTATCCCAAAAGATAATTGACAAAATTTATAACTTCCTTTATATTTAAACAATACTTATCCTTTATTTTAATGTTCTCAAAAATACTTGAAAATATAGTTTAAATAACTTTCAAAGTGCAAAAATATGACCAAACATTTATTCTGTAAAAATACAAGCACAAGTTCAACACACAAAGAGGTTTAAGGAGATGATATTTCATAAGTAATGGTATAACGATAATTTTTATAACGATAAATACACAAATTAAATAGTATGTCACAAATATTTCAACCAAACATCAATATAAGCAACATAATAATATAAGTAAATCAATATTGGCGAAAAACACCTTAGGGTCTCTCTACAAAAGTCCCATGTAAATCACACATATGTATGCGTATTTCAAAGTGTTCCATAGCAACCTATTCACTGCATATACACTTCAACTTTCTTCTTGCTTTTGTTCCCTGCAAAACAATGGTTATTTATGTCATTTTCTTCCAAGTGTGAATTAAATCCAAAGAAATAATCAAACAATGATAGATAAACTATCATTCAAGCATTCAATAATAATCTATAGCAACATATATATTATATAGTTCACGCTTGTGTTCCGTTTCGATCTAAAATCGAATAGCGTTCTGTTTTAGCTCAAAATTATACTATCTCCAAACTCAATGAATCCAACTCTAATGCGAAGATAACATTGATACGAGTCTTACGCAAAAGTCCGCGTCCAAATCTGACCTCGTATGGGAAAGTTATTGAGTTTACAAGATTTGAGATTAATTCAATTAATTAATTAACATAATTAACACTAATTACCAAATTAATTTTAAATCCTTTCTCCCCCATATTGAACTCGTGCCTATACAAGATATGCACGTACCCAAACGTGCATGCCAACCGCTTTCCTCACCTCCTCGGACCATAGAATATCGCCAAACCACTTCTAAACAACTCCACTTTGCCAAAGCTTCACCATGGATTCAAAATAAAAGAGCTCGATCACATGGAGGAGAATGCGACCTGCTGCTTGTCGCACGCAAACCCTAAAATTGCATTTCACTAGATGTGATCAGCCCTCCTCTAACCGGTGCCAAATGACTTCTCTTCGATCAAATTTAGAAACTGTACACTCCGCTCAACCAACCGTGGTCCCAACCTCCAACCAAGCTAAACCCTAGGCACGGGAAGAAACGTAAAGCATCCTTAACCTCAATAGCACCCAACAAACAACATATGGATTCGAAGCCCACATGCCATAAGTTCAATGGATCTAACGGTTTTTGATTTCATTGATTATAGCTCAAGATTTTAATATTATTGACGGTGGCTCGTTTTTTTCTTTTTACAGGTAAATAAAACAAGAGAATGAAAGAAAGAAGGTAAGGTAGTGAATTTAGGCCAAGTGTTAGGTTATTCAATTTTATAATTTCTAACACTTCACTGTACAATATTTCGTTCGTCTAAAGTCAGAAATAAAAATACGATCGTGCACAACAATGCGACACGACCCTAAAACAATAATAAAATACACTAATTATCTTATTCTGTAAAATTTCAAAAATACCAATGTTTGCCACAAAATACGTCAAACGATAATTTACATATTTTCCAAATTAAAAATTATGGAAAATCCTATAAATTCATTAAAAAATGTGTCAATGAAAATCAATTCGTTTTATTAACAACTGATTTTCTTGTTATTTATTCGAACTATTTATTATTGCAAATAAATCTACAAAATGTGTTCACCATTATTGTTTATTAATTAAAAGGAGTTAAATAAAACTATTAAATAGATTTAATTAATATTTAATTCACAATTCAAATATTTAAATAATCCCTATATTTAAGTACAAGTTAATTTAGATTTTTTGGGATGTTACATTCTCCCCCTTAAAAGAATTCCGTCCTCGAAATTCCCAAAGGAAGAAAATGCCCTCTCACCCTTATGTTTTTAAGTTCCATATGTTACGGAAAATTTTGGCAGCACCTCTTATGTGTGGGTAGGTCCGAAAATACTACGACTTTCCATAATTATCCCAAACCAACAAAGAAAACAAAAGCCCAAAAGTGGCCTCCCATATCCGGGGCATAAAACCATCAATCAATCACCAATCTCTAAATCTACCACACACCTCTTTTGCATTCGATTTGTGGCAAGAAAGTTACTATCTCGATGCGAATGCAGTGTGCAAGAAATCAAATTGTAATCTCTTGCTTCTTTATACCTATCTTGTACTGACATAATTCAAAAGAGAATCATGTTGGCAAAAGAGCAATGCACTAGCTATTTCTATCATAAACACAGGCAACCTAAGTAGTATAACAACCATACACAATAAAAATACAGAGATACTACATAATAAAATATTAAGCATCCAATCTTTTCAAAAGATAAATTTAGAACTAAATGCCAGAGTTTTTATATTCAAAATATATTTTCAAATTCCTCCAAAGGGAAATATATCAAAACCAAAGTCGATTATGACAAGGAGGAGCTCCTCCTACTGAAGCATGTTATAACTCTAGAATCAAAACAACATGAAGCATCCAGTGGTACTCCAGTTCCTCCTAAAACAATAACTAGAGTAAATAAATTTACTCGGTGACTCTTACAAATCAGAAAACCCTAAATCGCCAAACTTTAGTCCCTTTTCAAATATCCTGAAAGAATAATACTTCACCAAAGTTTTCAAAATTATAATATTATTATTTCTTTCATAAATTCTTTCGAAATCACTTTTTCCAAAGCACCGAGATTTAAGTCCTTAATAAACAACAACTTTAAATCCTTGCTTATACAATCATACTTTATACACTATAGTATATAAAATCACACCGCCAACCAACTCAAATTCCATAAAGGAGTAAACTAATATTTAACATTATTTAAAATGTTAAATGATTTACAAGCATGATTTAAAATTCTGCTTAAGTTCATAACTTGCTCGATCGTCCAAGGATATAGATAATTTTCCAAGAGTACTATTACGCTCATTAACCTTTGGTTATTGCTTAGAAGATTATCTAAGCTCCTTCAAACAAAAAGTCACTCCCCAAACTTTCCTAAGTCACACAACAAAGCACACAAATATACTTTAAGCCTATATGATGTACATAAATCATTTGTACGCAATGTCTAATCCGACTACTTGCTCGGATCATAGACTTTACTTCCGAACTAGTTTCGCTTACTCGATCTTCCTAGTGTGGACTCTGATCAGGTTTCTTGAATAGAAACCCCTATTCTCCTTATATAGCCATATACTACGATAGAAAACCTTGGTATCATATCAAGAATATGAATCAATTGTTCGCTGTCAAGAATCAAATAAGAAATCCTTTTTTGTACTGGTGTGAATAAAATGATCTATGTATAACTTACGTACATAATCTTATCGGTTTCTTAATTACACCAATATTTTTCTGAATCACTTTAATTTTTATTTATATTATTTCGTTTAATACTAAAATTATTTATGAATTACTTCATAAACTTTTACGTAAGTCTATAAACATTTTATAAAGTCACATCTTTATAAAACATTAAATTAAAAACTTACTCCACTTTTATTAACTTGTATAATATTCTTCTTCATCCTAAGAGTATATACACATATTTTTTTTTTACTTTTCAAAATTCAAATGAAGGCCCCAAACAAAATATGGGTCTTAAAACCGAGTCAACTACTCCAACCTATTTACCTATCCGATCCGATAAGTAGCTCAGGAGAGTAAGATGCTAGTATCCAAACTCAGTCTCAGAGTCTACTTTCCTTAGACATCCCTAAGGTAAAGATGTTTATTAGTCGGCCCAATAACATCAAATTGTTAAGGAGACTTAGATGTTTAAACAGAAACCGTGGTTTTATTAAAACAATGCTTATTAAAACCTCCCTATCCAATTTAACCCATTTAAAAACTTGTGTTAAATTATCTCTTTTCTATCCAAGAGTTTAAAATTTCATTTATCAAAACTTTTATTTTAAATCATTTTCCTTTAAGGAAACTTAAGAAGTAAATAATTATTTTTTAAATCAAAACCCTTTTTGAAATCATACTACATATATTTCTGTATATAAAATAACTTTAATAACTTATTCACTAACACTCAATTTTGGGGTCGTTTGGATTCAAACTCATTTCGATCGCACAATAATAAAGAGAATAATTTACTTAGTGCATTACAATGTTCGCCTAAGCAACATTCGATCGTCTCTTAGAAGATTATTCAGGGTACCACATAACTAATTGAGATGTTTTCCCCGAGCTACCAAAGAAAATATATCTTTCTTAAAAATTCTCTTCGAAATATTTATACTTATGAATACTTTTAATTCTCAAAAACTCTTTTTACTTTTAAAACACCTTTTATAAATCATTTTATATACCATACTCATATAAAATGTACCTTTAAAATCATCTTATATTATAATAAATTTCCTTTATTATAATAAACGGTTCACAAATATTTATCCTCTAAATGTTTTATCTTCCCATTTAGACTATATTAAAAAACTTTATTAAAGATAACTTTTAACTTAACAATTTCATCGAATGCCTTATAGTCACACTATGAAACTTAATTCACAAGGGGTTCGTTCTAGTGTACTCATAATTATCAAAACAATAAATGCTCATAAATTGGTCGAGCATAAGTCAACAATCAAAAAACAATAGTCAATGCTCCTAAACTACTCAAGCATGACAAATTAAACCATAATGATAATAAAGAAATATTACATTAGCAAACAAACACACTATGAATAATTATATAAATTTGAAAATTATTTCTTACATATATAAAATATATAATCCTACGTAAAATATGACATTTACCAAATTTTCAAAAATCAATATCGTGTCCGTTTACCTTGTTTGAGTGTTTAGAAATCCTATTGACACCGTGCGTCCCAAGTCTTGAAAAGAATTCATATACAACTCAACAGACCAATTAACACAATACGTTTTTATAGCAATAACAAATATGCTCTCGTATATATAATACTCTTAACTCATTCTAGGGTGTCACTTACCCAATCTCAAATAATTTTTCCCCACCAAAGACATGGTTCTCGCTTAACTTTGGCTCTGATACCAAATGCAATGTTTCGTCTTTTCGACCCTCAAAAGTCAACACTTAATACATCCACGATATTAGAATGCCAAACATCCAAGTGCCAAAAAGATAGATTCTTAAAGTAAAATAAGAAGAAAAAAGAACAAGGGAAATAGAATCTCACAGTGGAACGATCACATATAATATTACAAAGACAGGAAAAGCTGCCATTATAAGATATAAGGTATATCAAAGTTCAAAACAAACCTCATCAGCGTGGACAGTAATAACTTCCTATTCTTACAATTGCTGATAGTATAAACAATAATACAGTGGAAAATAAATATAGTACGGTAAGTGAACATCCAACTCTACTCCATGAGCTCCACGTCCCACCAACGACAACCTGGAAGAACTCGATCTGACCCGAGCATTATAATAAAATAACACCCGGATCACTATGGAAATCATCATGAGAAAATTCAAGAAATATGGTAAACATATAATAATTCTACGAGACCAAGCTGCTAAACATAGAATGGGTTTTACTTTTCAAGAACTACTTCCATATGTGAAAGGATGGATATAAATTAGAATAAAACCTTAAATTGAAAGTAAAGGCATAAACAAGATCAAAATCCAAACTTAAAGAATGGACACAAATAATTAAACATCTAGAAGAGCTCCAGGCACTTCTCAATGCAATTAAGAAAACAGTTCAAAGATTTGAATAAAATAAGGAAAAGATATTTTTCCAACAATGACAAGGTGAGTGCGCCCTCATACCAAAAGTATACCTCTAGAAAATATACTTGAGAACTACGATGGCTCTTGAAAAATGTATAGGTCGGACCCCACCAACCTTACTAAGAATCCGAGTATTCCACGTCTTCGTGCGCATACAACCGAATCTAATCTAGAGTAGATGTGAAGATCCCTTAATGGGAGTAACCCTACATAGCTTAAAATCCACTCGCACTTTGGTTTTTGTCATTTCCGACAAACGATATTGTTAAATATAGGGTGATTTGATCTACTTATCACTTTTACTTATTTCCATTTATTACCTTTCCCATTATAAAACTTTCATGGTTTAACTATTTGGTTTGTATATATTAACGTCTCCCCTGTTAAATCATGTAAATTGAGTATCAATAAAATAAGTTGCTTTTCTTCCTTCTCCATGTCCGTTCTTCTAAACTATATTCAATATCTTACTGATTAACATGGTATCCGAGCAACTCTCAGAAAATTATCTTAAATCAATTCAAAGTTAGATATTGAATATCATATTCAATCTCGAAATTAATCAAACCATTATATCTTGTATTCAGAAAATCAGAAAGTTATCTCAAATCAGAAAATTCAATCTCGTATTCCTTTCTTCTTTTAAATCAGAAAGTTACCTCAGAAAATTTGATCTTTGTTTCCGGAACCTTGATCCTCTTCTTTGTGTCAATTTTGGGGATTTTCTATCAAGTATTTGGTTTTCTTCTCGGTTTAAATGGGTGAAGAAAAAGTATCGACTGTGATGGACATTGTGCCGATGTTATTGAAAATCACTGACCACAAGTTAAACGGAGCCAACTACCTAGACTGGAGCAAAACTGTGCGCATTTATCTCAAGAGCATTGAGAAAGATAATCATCTGAGTGACAACCCACCGCAACTAGATTCAACTAAGAAAGCCTACCTGAATTGGCTTCATGACGATGCTCGCCTCTTCCTTCAAATTCGAAATTCGATTGATAATGAGGTAATCAGCTTAGTTAACCACTGCGAATTCGTTAAAGAACTATTAGATTATCTGGAATTCTTGTACTCTGGAAAAGGAAATCTATCTCGAATGTACGAGGTCTGCAAATCTTTCTACCGTGTTGAAAAGAATGAACAATCATTGATGACCTACTTCATGAATTTCAAGAAGACCTATGAAGAGTTTAACTTGCTTTTGCCCTTAAGTTCAGACGTAAAGATTCAACAAAAACAACGCGAGCAGATGGCGATCATGAGTTTTCTTGGAGGATTGCCTTCTGATTTTGATTCTGCTAAAGCCCAAATCCTGTCTGGAACTGATATGTCTTCGTTACAGGATGTGTTTAGTCGACTTCTTCAAGCAGAAAACGTGGCTTCTTCAGGTAATAACTCTGTTCATAATAATGCTCTTGTCTCTAGGAATATCAATTGGAAAAATCAGAACTTGAGCAAAACTGATTCTCGAAATGTTGTATGCAACTACTGTAAGAAACCCGGGCATACTAAGTTGGAATGCAGAAAACTTCAGTATAAAAATATGCAGAGACAATCTGGTATTGGCATTGGTCAGTCTGGTTCTAGTCAATTTGGAATAGGGCAGTTTGCTGGCAATAGACAAATTGCAAATTCAAATTTTGCAAGCATTGGTGGTAATAACTTGGATCAGTTTAATGCTGTACAAACAAATCCTAGGGCTAGTCAAACTTTGAAAACTAATGATCAGTTGCATGGAACATCTGGTAATGAGACAGTGCATGATTACATCGATGAATTTGCTAAATTTCTAAAACATCAGGAAACTTCAAAGGACTCCTCATCAGTAACTGCTCTGGCTAATTCAGGAATTAGATGGGTCATTGATTCAGGTGCAACTGATCATATGACAGGTAACCCCTCACTTTTTTCGAACTATCATTCGAACACTTCCAATCATTCAGTGATTTTAGCCGATGGATCCCTTTCTTATGCCCAAGGGACTGGGGTTGTTAACCCTACTCCTACACTCTCTTTACCATCTGTCTTACATTTGCCATCATTATCTTTCAATTTACTTTCCGTTAGTCAGATCACTCGTAATCTAAATTGTTCTATATCTTTTTTTTCGACTCATTGTGTCTTTCAGGATCTAACAACGAAGCAGATTATTGGTAAAGGGCATGAGTCTGGAGGACTATATATTCTTGATTCGTCACCTTCCATATCTTGTTCAAATATCACCTTTGCCCTCAAGACTCATTATCAGTTAGGCCACCCATCTCTTTCTCTCCTCAAGAAGCTTTGCCCTCAATATAGCTCTTTGTCTACACTAGATCGTGAAGCATGTCAGTTTGCTAAACATCATCGTCACAATACAAGTCTTAGAATTAATAAACGTGCTAGTGCTCCTTTTGAACTTGTACATTCTGATATTTGGGGCCCTTGTTCAATTTTGTCTAAAACTGGATTTAGATATTTTGTTACATTTGTAGATGATTATTCTCGTACAACTTGGCTTTACCTTATGAAAAATCGATCTGAATTATTTTCTATATTCTCTGGCTTCTGTGCCGAAATCAAAAATCAATTTAATACTTGCATTCGTACATTATGAAGTGATAATGCTAAGGAATATACATCTGTTATATTTCATTCTTATATGACTCAGCATGGAATACTTCATGAAACATCGTGTGTTGACACTCCAACACAAAATGGTGTGGCAGAAAGAAAAAATAGGCATCTTCTTGAAACTGCATGTGCTCTTTTATTTTCAATGAATGTTCCTAAATATTTCTGGGCCGATGCAGTTTCTACAGCCTGCTTTCTCATAAATCGTATGCCATCTTCCATACTTAATTGGGAAATCCCATATAAAGTTTTGTTCCCCAACAAACCTTTATTTTCTGTTAGTCCTAAAATTTTTGGTAGCACTTGCTTTATTAGAGATGTAAGACCACAAATAACTAAACTTGATCCAAAATCTTTGAAATGTATTTTTGTTGGCTATTCACGACTTCAAAAGGGATATCGTTGTTTTTGTCCTAGTCTTAACAAATATATAGTCTCCATTGATGTCAATTTTTTTGAAAATACACCTTTCTTTTCAAAATCTGATTCTACCTCTCCTCTTCAAGACAATGATGATTTTCTTATATATCTTACTCAAACTATTCCTATTGACTCATCCACCCAAAATTTTGACACATCTTCTGACCAAAATACTGATATACCTAATATATCTCCTCCACTTGATCACACTACTGAACAGAATATAATCACTTCCTCTGATTCAGATCTCCCAATTGCTTTGAGAAAGGGAAGACGCAAATGTACTTTCCCTATCTCATCGTTTGTCTCATATAATAACTTATCCACTTCTTCATATTTGTTCATTACTTCTCTTGACTCAATTTCGATTCCTAAAACTGTTCCTAAAGCCCTATCTATTCCTGGTTGGCGAAAAGCAATGATTGATGAAATGAATGCTTTGGAGTTTAATAATACATGGGAATTAGTAAAATTACCTATTGGCAAAAAAGCTATAAGATGCAAATGGGTATTCTCTGTGAAAGTTAATCCAAATGGATCAGTTGCTCGTTTAAAAGCTCGATTAGTTGCAAAAGGATTTGCTCAAACATATGGAGTGGATTATTCTGAAACATTTTCTCCTGTTGCAAAATTAACGTCAATACGATTATTTATCTCACTTGCTGCTACATATGACTGGTCTTTACATCAACTTGATATTAAAAATGCTTTCTCCATGGCGACCTTAAAGAAGAAGTATATATGGAGCAACCACCTGGATTTGTTGCTCAGGAGGAGAATGGGTTAGTATGTCGTCTTAGAAAAACTTTATATAGACTAAAACAAAGTCCTCGTGCTTGGTTTGGAAAATTTAGTCAAGCTATTGAGAATTTTGGTTTGAAGAAAAGCAAAGCAGATCACTCGGTATTCTATAAAAATTCAAAGAATGGAATTATTTTGCTAGTTGTTTATGTGGATGATATTGTTATTACAGGAAGCAACAAAGTAGGGATTGAGTCTCTTAAACAATTTATTCATACTCAGTTTCACACAACAGATTTGGGAGAACTAAAATACTTTTTAGGGGTTGAGGTTTTCAGGAGTAACAAAGGTATTCTTTTATCTCAAAGAAAGTATGTGCTTGACTTACTAAAAGAAACAGGAAAACTAGGATCAAAACCATGTAGTACTCCAATGATTCCAAATATGCAACTAACAAAAGAAGGAAAATTATTTGAAAATCCAGAAATGTATAGAAGATTGGTGGGAAAATTGAATTATCTTACTGTTACTCGTCCAGATATTGCATATTCTGTTAGTGTTGTAAGTCAATTCATGACATCTCCAACAGTTCACCATTGGACTGCTTTAGAACAGATTTTGTGCTACTTAAAAGGAACGGTTAGGCTTGGTATTATATATACAAATCATGGGCACAACCAGAAGATCTACAACAGGGTTTTGTGTTTTTGTTGGAGGAAACTTAATTTCATGGAAAAGTAAGAAGCAAAATGTTGTCTCACGTTCAAGTGCAGAATCAGAGTATCGAGCTATGGCAAAATCTGTATGTGAGATAGTTTGGATATATCAACTTTTGAATGAAGTAGGACTGAAAACTATTATTCCAGCTAAATTATGGTGTGATAACAAAGCTGCTCTTTATATTGCATCTAATCCTGTGTTCCATGAACGAACCAAACACATAGAGATCGACTGTCATTTTGTTCGGGATAAAATACAAGATGGTTTAATATCTACAGAGTATTTGGAGACTGAAGAACAGGTTGTAGATATCTTCACCAAAGCTTTGAATGAAATCAGAATTAATTATTTGTGCAACAAGTTGGGCATGATTAACATCTATGCTCCAACTTGAGGGGGAGTGTTAAATATAGGGTGATTTGATCTACTTACCACTTTTACTTATTTCCATTTATTACCTTTCCCATTATAAAACTTTCCTGGTTTAACTATTTGGTTTGTATATATTAACATCTCCCCTGTTAAATCATGTAAATTGAGTATCAATAAAATAAGTTGCTTTTCTTCCTTCTCCATGTCCGTTCTTCTAAACTATATTCAATATCTTACTAATTAACAGATATCAATGCTCAAATGAGCAACAAATCGTCTTAAATTGATGATACATAGGGTATCAAAATCGATAGTCAAGAAATCAACTATCAGGGATAACAATAATGATCATATATGGAAATTTAAATTTCTTATACTTATCACAACTCATCGATCCCGAACCAGCAATACCCCGAGGAAAACAATAAAGCCGGGCAAGTAAGGGCGGTGTTGCGTGTCACCTTATCACAATAACATTCTTAACTTTAAGAATAGCAAGAGTTCCTTCAACATTTAGTGCTAAGTGTAAGATTACATATTTTCTATAAACAAATCAAACTTTTAATACATTTGACTCACACTTTTGTTTGATTGTCACATCAAAAATATTTGTAAAACACTTTAAAAACGCTTTTTAAAATATTCTTTTTGAAGAGAAAATTATATTTATAAGTGTATAAAAAGGAGAGGTAAAAAACAAATGTCATTAAAACATCGTTTACTATAAACCCAAAACAATTTAGACATAGCTTTATTTTTAAACATTCATTTTAAAAGATTTTATTATTTATAAACTATCGTTATAACTTTAAAACAACATTTATAATTTCGAAAGACAATAAATCAATTTAAAATACTTTTATAAATTCAAATAATGTTTCATTCTGAAAGGTAATTGATATTACTCTTTTATAAATTTAAAACCACATTAATTATCCCAGAAGAAAATTAATCAAATTTATAATCTTTTATATATTTAAAACAACATTAATTATCCTAAATAATAATTAATCAAATTTATAATCTTTTCATAAGTATAAAACAGCATTAATTATCCTAAAAGATAATTAATCAAACTTATATTTTTTTTATAAATTTTAAAACAATATTAATTATCCTGAAAGATAATTAATTAAATTTATAATCCTTTTATGAATTGAAAACAACATTAGTTATCCCTAAAGATAACTAATCAAATTTTTAATATTTTTATAAATTTAAAAATAACATTAATTATCTCGAAAGATTTTTATAAATTTATTAACTACATTAATTATCCCAAAAGATAATTAATCAAATTTATAACTCCTTTTATAAATCTTACACAACACTTATCCTATATTTTAAAATTCTCAAAAGTACTTGAAAATATAGTCTAAGAAACTTCCAAAGTGCAAGAATGCGACCAAACATTTATTTTGTAAAAATACAAGCTCAAGTTCAACATTCACAGAGAATTAAGGAGATGATATTTCGTAAGTGATGGTATAGGGATAATTACTATAATGACACTTACACAAATCAAATAGTATGTCATAAATATTTCAACCAAACACCAGTATAAGCAACATAATAATATAAGTAAATCAATATTGGGAAGAAACCCCATAGGGTCTCTCTACAAAAGTCCCTTATAAATCACATATATGTATGTGCATTTCGAAGTGTTTCATGGTGACCTATTCGCTACGTATACACTCCGACTTTCCTCTTTCTTTTGTTCTGTGCAAAACATTGATTATTTATAACAACTGCTTCCAAGCGAGAATCAAATCCAAACAACAATCAAACAATGATATATAAACTATCATCCAAGCATTTAATAATAATCTATAAAAACACAGATATCATATATTTTATTTAAAGGTGGGTAAACTCACAAAAATTCCAGTTTATACTTTTGCGTTCGGTTCGATCAAAAATCGAATGGCATTTTGATTTTAGCTCAAAATTCTACTATCTCCAAACTTGATGAATCCAACTCCAATGCGACGATAACATTAATACGAGTCCAATGCAAAAGGCCGTGTCCAAATCTGACCTAGTATGGAAAATTTATTGTGTTTACAAGATTTGTGATTAACTAAATTAATTAATTGACATCATTAACACTTATTACCAAATTAATTTAAAACCCTTTCTTCCCCAAATTGAAGTCGTGCCAGTACAAGATATGCATGCACTCAACTATGCACACTAACCACTCTCCCCAGTTCCTCGGACCATAAAATCTTGCCAAACCACTTCCAAACAACACCACTTCACCAAAGCTTTGCCATGGACCCAAAATCAATGAGCTCGATCACCTGGAGGAGAATGTGACCTGCTGCATGTCGCACACAAACCCTAGAATTGCATTTCCCAATAGGCGATCGGCTCTCCTCTAACCGATGCCAAATGAATTCTCTTCGATCAAATTTAGCAACCGTACACTCTGCTCAACCAACCATCATCCCAATCTCCGACCAAGTTAAACACTAGGCATGACAAGAAACATCGAGCATCCTTAACCTCAATTGCACCTAATAAACAACACATGCATTCGAAGCCCACCATGCCATGAGTTTAATAGATCCAACTCATTTTGATTTCGTTGATTATAATTCAAGATTTCAATATTTATTGATGGCAGCTCATTTTTTTCTTCCTATATGGAAATAAAAGAAGAGAACAAAAGAAAGAGGAAAAGGTAGTGAATTTAGGTCAAGTGTAAGGTTATTAAATTTTATAATTTCTAGCACTTCGCTGCACAGTATTTCATTAGCGTACGAACCACGAATGATAGAAATAAAAATATGATCGCGCACAACAATGCGACACGATCCCAAAATAACAATAACATTTGTTATCTTATTATGTGAAATTTCAAAAATACCAACATTTGCCATAAAATACGTCAAACGATAATTTAAATATATTCGAAATTAAAAATTATAGAAGAATCCTATAAATTCATTTAAAAATACGTTAATAAAAATCAAGTTTATTAACAATTAATTTCTTGTTATTTATTCGAAATATTTATTATTGCAAATAAATCTACGGAATGAGTTCACCGTTATTAATTAGTAATTAAAAGGGGTTAAATAAGGCTATTTAATACATTTAATTAATATTTAATTTACAAATCAAATATTTAAATAATCCCTATATTTGAATATAAGTTATCTTAGATTTTTCTAAGATGTTATGATGAAATCTTAATCAGCGCCTCTACCTTCAGTTTTCTAATCTCAAAATTTTCTTAATTATCTGCTAAAGGTGGTTAATTATCTCTGATTATAATTTGATTCAAAATTCAAAGTATCCAACCTTATCGAACTATATATCACTATAAATCTCTCATCAAATGGAGTTGATAGGAGATGTCCATTTGTCGAAAAAGTGAACGAGTCAATGAGAAATCATAGTCAAAGATCTCAAGTGATGAAATCCTAGGCTAAATTAGGGGTTCTGATTTGACCGATTATTAGCCAAATTGAAGGTGTAGGATTTTGGAGCTTTATGATTGGAGTCAAACAAGGGTGGTTTAAGGTCCTGGTGCTCACTTTGGCACCGAAATTTGATCGTGGAAGGTCATGGAGGCGCATCGGCCATGGTAGAGACTGGTGACCAGACTATTGCGGTCAGGTAGAGAACAACAAGCTTTGGTGAATGGAGGTGGTCGGCAGTGCCAAGTCTAGCCAAGACAGTGGCTGGAGCATGGTCAAAGAGGCGGTGAATAGGTTATGGGTTGGATTTGAGAATGGTAGGGGAGAGGTTTGGTAATCATATATATATTTAATCCTATTATTTAATAGTTGCATTTAAATCCATTTATCTTCTAATTTTAATAACTTTTGAACACAAATTCCAATTCATGTACGGTTTCTTCCATTGGACTCTTGATGGAGTTCTGGATGTTTTATTACTAGTATTACTGAGTTTGAAGACTGTTGGAAAAAACACATTGGTATGGATTATTTGTTCATTTAATTGAATTTTTAATTTATAAAATCCACAATTATTGATGAAAAATCATATTTATTAATATTTTCTATGTCCTATGAATTACAATATTTGTGTCTAGTACCATAGTTGCGTTATTATTGTTGATTGTCGTATTTTTAGGCATTTAATTAAAATTAAATTTTTATTTGGATTGGAAAGTAATTAAATAAAATTAAAAGAACAATAATGAGAAATTTATATAAATAAATGACAGGTAAGGTTATTTACAGTTTAGATGGTTCCTGTAAATAACAATGATTTAACAAATTTTACTGAAATCAAAGTATGGAATTAAATAAGATTAATATTTATGAATTTTTAAGGAAATCAATAAATAATAACTAAAATATATTATAAATAAAGTTTATTATTTCTAAAAATAAAATGAGACTTTAAATAATAATAATGTGAATTTCAATTAAATTAGTCTTGTTTTGTGTAATTATTGAAATGATTGATTTTATAGTGTTTATAATAAAAGTATTATTGTTATTGTTTTTGGATGAATAAATAGAAAGGATTTTATAATAAACAATAACAAAATAATTTTTATACTTAAGAGAATAATGGAAGCAAATATTATTTTGATGATTGTTGAATGTGTGATTGATTATTAGTTATGATTATCACATTTGTTTGATGTTTGATGATAGTATCGCATTTTGATGAGTGTGAGATATTTTACCGTTATTACTACTGGTTGATGGGTAGTTAATTATGGTTATTATGACGAATGTTGTGTCACTAATGTTAATTGGACTAGTGCGCATTTGATGATTGATTTGTGTTACTTTATGGGATGATTAGCACACATTTGATGGTTTCAACTTACATTGGTGATTCATTAACAAAATGGATGATTAATACATATGTACGTATATTTATGTTGTTATCTTCTTGTTTGATGATTGTGATTGACATTGAATGTTGTTGATGATTGATGGTTGTGTGCTCTTATTATTATTAATATTATTATTTACCTCATATGATGATTTGTTGAGATGGATGAGTAAGAATATAATTTTTTGCTTTTACTCTTTGCATTTGTTGCATTTATTGAAATGGTTGCATTGGTTGCATTTATGATGATTGCAATGGTTGCATGGATGCTATGGTTGCAATGTACTAACAAGTATTTGGATGTGGAAGAAGAGCAGAAAATAGAAATATGTGGGCTTGATCCCACAAAAGTGGTACATAGGCAAACTTTTCCTATGCAATATCTATCGAGCCTATGGTCGAAGTATATAGGGTTAGGCACAGTTCAAGCATAGTTGAACCTTTTTCCTTTATATATATATATATATGTGTGTGTGTGTGTATATATATATATATGTGTGTGTGTGTGTGTGTCTGTCTGTATAGGTGTAATGTTGTAGGTAGGGGCAAAAGAGGGAATGGAAAGATGGATGAAGGCTATATCATGGATAGCTGATTTGGTACATTCTTTTATTCCATTTTCATATTGTCTATAAGTTATTGCTAATTAATGAATTGAAATGAGAATTAATGTAATAAATGTTATAAATTGTATTTTTGATTTGATATTTATTTATTTTGATGATTGATTCCACTATGAGGTTTTCCTTTTTATTTATTGTTGAATTTTTAAATTTTTATCTACCCAGGCTTCAGTGCTTTTAATATCTGAAATTAGCGGTAAATGTATTTTTACATCGTTTATAATTGATTTTAGATGTTAAAGAGTGGGTCTTCTATTTTGTATCAGAGCTAGGTTTTGTGATTTTCTGAGCCTTGGGCGTTTAAACCAATTATGGTAGTTTAATTCATATCTTAGATTGGGTTAAAATATAAACGAGAGAGCGTTTGATTTAAAATTGTGTGCTTTGTGTGTAAAGGTCTGTTTTTACAACTACTGTTGCCTCACCCTAAAATGATGTTTATTTATGATTACTTTTGTATAGAAAATAAATAAAGTAGGTCTGAGGTAGAATGAACACTCATAAGAGGGTTATGTGTTGGTTATAACCCGAGTGGCACACACCTGAGGTTAAATTAATTGAAACCCGACCTTAGTAAGATGGAGCCATTTTTATTTTTATGTAAATAATATTTATTTGGAAAATTTATGATGTATAAGTTCCTAATTTTTAAAGATATTTTATTAAAAAGGAAAAATGTTTATTTTTGACAAGAAGAGATTCGTTAAAATATTTGTTGAAAAATAAAGGATTTGATTTAGCAAATAAAATATTTTTACAAAGATATTTTTGTAAGAATGAGTAAATGTTATAAAAATAATTTATTTGAAAGTGTTTTAGTGTAATTAGATATTGGAATTTATATTCAGCTTTTAAAGGAACATCTTAGTATGAGAAATTTGCTTGTTGTTAAAACATGATTTGGAAAGTATTTTCATAATGGTAATATAGCTTGGGAACACTTTACTAATAAATGAAGATTTTATCTATGGATAGAGAAATTTTTATTAGAAAGTGTTCTAATTGAAAATATTTTATTTGATAGAATATTTTAATGAGAACATCTTAACTAAACTGTTTTAATTTAGGAACGTCTTTTAAAAAAAGGAATAATTTCAAAATTATTTTGTATCCTCATTATAATTTGGAATACTTTTTAAAAATATTCGTCAAGGTACATTTTGAAAAAGAAATATCTTCACTAAAAGATTTTTTGAAATATACTATAAAGTTGGAGAAGTATTTGTTTGAAAAGATGTGTTGAGAAAGAAAACTATTTTAATGATAATAAAGGATTAAAAATGTTTTTGTTGAAAATACATTGTAAGGGAATATCTAGTGAAAACCTTATATTAAAGAAAAGCATATTTTATTGAAACATTCTTGATGGTGAATATTATATAGTTTGAAGGAGATTTATTTTAAAGATACTTTACAGGAAGATTATTCTCAAAGAAAGATATTTTATCTTAAAGGACTTATTTTCTCAAAGGAAGAATTTGAAAATATTACAGTGTAAATATTTTCAATTGAGGAATTATTTCATTGGTGGAGATATATGAGAATAATTAATGAACGTTTCTTATCTGAGAAGTATATTTTTGGTCAAAGAACGTAAAAAATATTTATTTGAGAAGAAATTTTTTATCAAAGGAGCGCATTTGATTTCAAAAAACTTTTGTCTGAAAATTGATTTTTGTTGCACAGGTTTTCACTTAAAAGGTACTTCTTGATAAATGATTTTCAAAAAGAAAATTTTGAAGTAAGGAGTTTTAGTTGAGAGAGATCCAATTTGAAAACTATTTATCTGACAATGTATATTATTAAGGAATGATATATTATAAATTTCCACTTACAAATATCTAGTTTTACAATACCTTGAGAAAAATATTTTGCTAAGATGAGGCTGATTTCGTAACACCTCATAATTTTTATGATAATTTATTTAAAGGAAATTAATTAATAAACAGTCTAAGGACAGCTTTCCTTATGCATGCTCGACACTAACAAGGACACTTAATCTCAAAAGTGTCAACTTTGGTCGGTAACTATATGTTTATTCTACTTTACTATTCCGCTGTGATTTTATATCAATAATGCTCTAATATGCATTTATTTATTTGCATGAAACCAAACAACGATCCGCTCCTTGGTGGACTTGGATTTTTGATTCAGAAAAAATTGGAACCCACTAGGTGTGGGTTGTTATATTTGGTATCAGAGCTTAGGTTAGTCGATCTTGAAAAATTAGGAAATGATGAGTGAGCATATTTTTAGTTTTACCTATAAATATAATATACACCAAATCCTATAAATTCTAACTATAGAGTAGTTGCAACCATACACTAAAAGATGGATACATCGATTATGAGTCAAAATAATGGATGAAGATGAAGAAATACACCTACCCCAATTACCCAATCGAAAACAGGTCGTATGCGAAAAGGCATTGATTTAAAAAGTGCATGAGCGTAGCGTATGGGAGGTCCCTAAAGCAGGATAATACATGACTTCCTAGTTGGGCCCTAATAGTCCAATGGTTGTAGATCCCCGCTTGATTGCTGATTGATGATGTACAATATGTCCATATAAAGGGAAAGTAAGAGTTCACATGTTGTAGATATCCAAAAACAATTGAGTTTCTGAAGGGAGGTGTGAAGTAGTCACTCCAAGTTAATAGCTGGATTTTTAATACTGGGAAGAAGATAAGTCAATAAGTAAGTTGAAGAAAGAGAAGTCCAAAAGTAGGGACAAATAAAATTCAACTCTGAGTCTAACCCCATATGAAAGGATTTAATATAAAAGGTTGAAATTATTTTAAAGTTTAAGAAAAATATATAATAATGATATATTTCAAATGATTTTAAAATGTTTATTTAAAGTAGAGAAACTCTGTTTTTGAAGAGCAAGTAAATAAAATATAGATGTTAAATTTTTGGAAAAATAAAACATTTATATTTTATTTGAATATAAATTTCTAGTTGAAATTAAAATTTGTAAAAATCTAAAATTTGAGTAAAGAAAATTTTATAAAAAGGTATTTCTTTTGAAAAAAATTGAAGAGCAAATATAGTTCATGGGCTTTTCTGTAGAGAAAATTTTTAAGTTGTGAAATCCGTTTTAAGGGTGGATAATAGGAAGTGGTATAAGTTTGAAATGGAGTAAAAAGAATGGGAAAGAAGGTTAAAACTCAAAAACAAAGCAGTAGATGAACGCACTTCAATGGTCCGATAAAGAGGGCGGTCAATTGAGAGGAAAACTATATAAATAAAAGCAATTTAAATAAAAAGTAGTTTAGGTAGAAGAAAGTTAGTAGAAAAGTTATAAAATATAAATAGAAACAAGGCTAGGAATTCTTAAAAATGATGTTAGTAATTAGAAATTATATAAGAAATTAAAAGAAAGAAAAATGGATAGTTTCCATAATAGGTGTAGTAGCGGCACATATCTTTTAGAAGTCCCCCTAATATGCTAGTGGAGCCTCCGCTAATGTTGAAAGTGGAGATAGTATAAGTGATAAGAAAATAATAGGGTGAGAGTTGTCCTTATCTACTCTAGTTTTTATTGTTTAAAAGTATAAAAGATGTTTTGAAATACTACAAAGCACAGTTTTGAAAAGAAATGGCTTAGTACAACAATTGAGATTTAAAAAAAATAATAAATGGATCGAGTTAAAAATCCAATTTTTTTAAGGAAAAAAAAGTTGAAAAGGGTCTTTGAAAGGAAAAGTTGATTTGAAGAGAAAGGAAAGAAACTTTTTAAAGATTTAAATGCTAACATTTTCTTTTGGACTTGGTGAATAAGCTAAATTCAAAAATCCTAAATTATAGTTTTAAAAATTAAGACACCAAGTTATTCTTGAATTTAATAAAAAGTTTGTAAGTTCTACTTTCAAAGATAAAAGTTTTGAGAATAAGTACTTCAAAATTTTGAAGTTTTAATTTTAAAAAAATTGGTGAAGACCAAATCAAAATTTTAAATATGGAGTAGATATGAATGACGACCTTGGTAAGACGGGGTAAAAGATAAGACTATGAAGTAAATAGCAATAATTGCTCATAGAGCAGCAATAAGGAATCCATGCAGTGTTTAAAAAATACTGGTGAGAACCTAGGAATCTTTCGGTAGGCATGTGTGCAAATCATAAGAAGAACCTACAAAGGAATAATAAATTATATTAAAGTATACATCTACAGATCTAAGGTACGTTCGTATGAAGGATCAATGATAAAGAAAGAAAATACCAAGATTTGCATGTACTATCAGGAGATTTGGATTAAAAGACGATAGTAACAGAGGGTAATGAGATGGCAAACACAAAAAGAGGACATTGGTAGACTCAAAGTTAAGGAAGGCAAGATAAAGGGTGGAAAAGTTAATCCACCAAGCCAACTTACCCGTGGTTATTCAAAGTGTGCAGAGTATGTATTTCTTACCCGCTATAGGGTGGGGATGCATAGTTATTTCATAATTGGGTATGGTAATGGAAATAATGAATGGACCTTATTGATTCGAAGCCATAAAGGAAATTTAAGATATGTGATTTGCAGAAGGGTGTCACGTTAGAAAGGCTTATCTAATTTAAGAAAGAAGTGATAGGGTCACAATGTCGTTAAGGTTAGTTGATTTTGAAGGGCGGCTTCCAGCAATTGTTTCTTTGAGGTTTGGTTGTAAACATTAGTTGTTTCTATAAACCCGTACAATATCATGAGATATGGTTTTTTCTTTTTTGAAAATTGGTTTTCCAAGTGGACTGCTATATAAATTAGGGAATGTATTAAATTAGCTACTAAAAGAAAAATAAAGTTTAAGTCCCCAAAGCCTTAAAGTTTTTGGAAAATAAATTTTGGTGAATGAAGGACATGGAAAGTTGGTTGCGAAGCCATGGGTCAGTGTCCTTGTGCCTTAAAAGCTGAAATTTACAAATGAACTTATGTGCTGGTTGTTATTTAAAAATTTAAAGCTTGTTTTTAAATTGACATTTACCATGTAATAGAATAGAGTCCATTATGCACATAAAGCTATATACTAACTTCAACTGCATAGGATGTAGCATGAATTGTTTTGAATATACACACACGCACACTTTTGGAGGTTTTTATTCAAAATACAAAATTTTAGAGATAAAATAATTTCAAGAAAATATTGAAAAACGGTGGTAAAATTATAAATTTTAGGAGTTTTTCCAAGTATTTCAAAATTAAGTGTAAAATGATTTTGTGCGGAGAAAGAGAAATTTTTTTATTATGGAAATGGCACATGCTTAGTGGGGGAAGAAGTCGACGGATTAGCAAATAGAAGTTTACTATGGAGCAGAAGTGACAGTAAAATAAAATTTAGTTAGTGACAAGGGAAAAAGTTTTCTCGGATATAGAATCTGTTTCTCCATACCTTGACGGTAGGTGAACAAAAACTAACTTCTAAAATAATTCTAATTTAAAATTTTACAGACCAAAAATAAAATTTACTTATGTGGACTATACTTGAAAAAGTTGGAAGAGGATTAAGGGCAAAAGAGAAGGCTCCAATGTACAATGGAAAATGGTACATAAGAGAAGGATGGAAATATGGAATTTTCCATCTAAACCCTTTTTCCAGCATAAGAATATAGATTTAGAAAACCTGACTTTTTCTAGAACTTGGTTGTTAGCAATGGTGTGCTAGGATTTTGGATGGTAGGGATTAGATGAATTATTGGTTGAACTATACTTCCATTCGTGGAAGTGTGGGAAAATTTTGATGCAAAAACAAAGTTTTTGGTTTTTAAAATTTGCATAGATATAGAACTGCCAGTATATTTAGGTTGTTTACACCATATTTTCAAAACTGTTTTAAAAGAATGCATCCATATAGGAGGCTTCGATTTAGAATTGCTCAATACGCATATCATATATGTCGTGACACACCGTGCACTTGTACACGATTGGTTGTAAAATTGGTTGTATACTAATTAATTGGTTAGTTTAGAATGGTTGTACGTAATGTTGCATTGTTCAGCCCTTGAAAATTTTTGGGGACGAAATTCTTTTTAGGAGGGGGGAATGTAACACCCTGTAATTTTTACGACAATTTATTTAAAGGAAATTAATTAATAAATAATTGAAGGACAGGTTTCCTTGTGCATGCACAATTCTGTCAAGAACACTTAATCTCAGAAGTGTCAACTTTGATCAGTAACTATTTGTTTTGTTATACTTTACTATTCCGCTGTGAGTTTATATCGATAGTGCTTTGATATGCATTTATTTATTTACAAGATACCTAACCAACGATCCGCTCTTTGGTGGACTTGGGTTTTCGATTTAGTGAAAATTCGGGCCCACTAGAGTGCGGGTTGCTACATATTTGATTTGAAAAGAAGATGATTGAAAAAGTAAAATATTTTACTAAATAACAAACTTTAGCGATGTTTGTTAAAAAGGTATTTTATTAAGAAGATGTTTTATTTGAAGTTTTTAGCTGAGAACTATAAAACTAGACTATGTAACATGAGGTGTAAAATTTTGTGATAAGATGAGTTTTGAGTTTGTCTGATGCCCATTGTGACAATATTACCCTTATGGTTGTTGTGTGATATTTTCCTTAATGAGCTATAGGGATGTCTAGATATTTCTTTCTGTGAAGAGAGTTGAGATATGAAGAAGGGACTGTCCATTTTTATGTTTGGGATAGTCACCTTGTTGGTTGTATTCATTAACTTTGAATGAATTGTTTGTATTGAACTTTTGTTTGTTAAATAATTGCAACTAAGAAATTATAGCTACTTATTTACCCATGTCTACTTTTAGTTTATGTTGGGCTCGTTTGAATTAATTTCTTTTGATTATATCATGTTGTTGATGGTCTATTTTACTATGATTAGTTTTAATTGTTACTTGTTGAATGTCTATTTAATCAATCCATGTCATGCTTGTCTTAATTATTTTTCTTAGCCACATTATGTTGTTAATTGTTTTTTATATTATAATTTATTTTCTGAATTACTTATTTTCTTGCTTGTTTGTTTGACGTTCACATATTAATTCATGTCACGGTTGTTTGTATTAATTTCTTTTGCTTGTATTGGTTGTCGTTTGCTTGTTACTTGTTTGTTTTGATTAGTTGTTGTTTGTTTGGTTGTTTAGTTATTCACTTAGTTGCTTGTTCTTTAATGCATCGTAATTGAGTATACCTTGTTTGACCTTAGAAATGTGCAGAGGTTCCATGAAAATGAGTAATAGCGGTTAGACGGTTATCGTGACTAAATGCTTAATGAATATTATTGAGGAATCAAGGATAGGCGAAAGATCCATTATACGAAATTTAATAATATGTATTTCGAAATCTATTTTTGGCTTCCATAAATATTTTAAAACAATGAGTTTTTGGGTAATGATTTGATTTCTTATATAAAATGATGTTTTCTCAAAAATTACTTTAATTGGTTTAAAATGATGGTAAATATTTTGAAAAATTGCTTTACAAACTGTTGATGTATTATTAGGAAGAAAAAGATCTTTTGTTTTAAAGGGAGATGGAAGCTTTGATTTGGAAAAAATGTTTTGGTAGATGTTTTGATTTTAAGATGTATTGAAACTCTCATTTCTAGTAGGTCCCTTTTTGGTATGTCGAGCGAGTTATCCCAGTCATTAGATGAAGAAATCTCTATGAAAGATGGATCAAGGGGTTCGAGGAAGAGAGCTCGTGAGTTGAACGAGTTAGGGTCTACTATGAAAATGGAATGAGGATGTCTAGAAGTGTTCTGAAGATGGCGACTCGATTGATGGAGTCGTGAGGATGATTATCCACAAGGGTGGGTTTTAGGAAGGGTGACATGTGGATAGAATGTTAAAAGGTTCTATCGTTGAAAGAAAGAGGAATGTGAAATTGTTCCTTAAGGATGAATGGAAACTAGATAGAGCAAGGAAAGGGTTTATATACGCATGTTAAGGGGTCATTGATACTCAAAGTATTTTTTGATGTACTCGTAAGCATAGGTACTGTGAGGAAACTCATTGGGTACTTAGAATAGCTACCTCGGATCAGAGGAATGGATCTGTATACCCTGGATCAGTGGAATGGATCTAGTGCCAGCTTTGGACTGGTGTTTGGGTGGATAGAAAACCAGGATTTTTTCATCAATCCTTAGAAGAGGAATGGTCATACGAGTTATCATATCTCCAAAGCATGCAAGTGATGCAAGGGTCGATGTAGTTGCAACACCAGTGGATGACCAAATTAGTTGTAGGATGTAGGCATGACTAGGGAACATACTATTTTTGAGGATGTGACCATAGGTAGGTACACATGATACTTTGGATGATATAGATATGAAATGGTATGCCAGATATCCTTTGGATGAGACTACAGGGAAGATCATCAATAGTTTGAGAGTGAATATTATGATTAGTGTATAGTTAGCATAGAAATCAAACACACACGTGTTATTGGTTGATAGATTAGTACGGTGATGATACGACATTATTTTGAATATGTGTGTTTTTTTTGGATTAGCTATGCTTTTTATTAATTTATATTGATTCATTTATGGGCATATGCATGTTTTAGATCAATCTATGTTTTTTTGTGGACTTTAATTATAGTCAATTATGGCTGAATTGCTAAAATGCATGATATGAATTAATCTATGGTTGATATTGTTTTATGCTTATTAATGAAATTTTATTTTACTTACTATAGTTTGGATTCTATACTTGAGTAAGTGTGTGTTACTATAGTTTGTATGGATGAAAGTCTAAACTCAGTTTATGAATGAATTTGACTGTAGCATAGTTAATGTTATATGGTCATTACATACTACTTTATAAGTAATAAACTTTTGATTGGTGTCTTTTCCTTTATTTTGTGATTAGAGCAATATTTATTGATTTTGATTAAAGGTTGTATTTGAGGAATTGTCAAGCTGTAATTCTTTTAAGGGGAGAGCTTATAAAGACCCGAAAATTTAACGTTGTTAATATTAAGATAATTAATATAAATTTTTAATAGAAGTGTGAATTGGATGTTGTATTTATAACCATTTCAAAAAACAATTCGAGCCGATCAATTTAATATAATTTTGATGTATTTGGAGTTACGGCTTGCGAAATAGAGGCGATAGTTTTAAATAGCGTACATAGCTATTTTGGGTCAAATTGGATACATAGCCCATAATCCATCTAAAAACTATATAAGTGAGGCTACGAAACCCTAGCCACTACCTCTATCTTTAGTCTTCTTCCCTAATCCTAAAATTTTCTTAATTATCTGATAATGGTAATTACTCTAATTACAATTTGGTTCAAAATTCAAAGTACTCAAACCCTATTGAATTATATATCGTTATGAAGCCTTCGAAAAATGGAGTTAATTGATGGTGTCCATTTGTTGAAAAGGCGAATGAGTCAATGGGAAATTGCAGTCAAAGATCTCAAGCGGTGAAACCCTAGGCTAGACTGAGGGTTTTTTTGATTCGATCAATTATTGGCCAAATTGAACCTATAGGATTATGGAGGTTGATGATAAAAGTCAAACCAGGGTGGTTTAAGGTCCTATTTCACACTACGACATCAGAATTTGATTGTGGAAGGCCATAGAGGCTAGTCAGTGGTGGAGATAGGTGACCGGACCACTATGGTCAGGTAGAGGACGGTAAGCTCTGGTGAATGGAGGTGGTCGGCGGCACCAATTCTGGCCGAGGCAGCGACAAGAGCATGGTCATAGTGGTAGTGAATGGGTTAGGGGTTGGATTCCAGAATGATGAGGAGAGATTTGGTAATCATATTTACATATTTACCCCTGTTATTTAATAATTGCATTTAAACCCATTTATCTTCTAACCTTAATAACTCTCGCATCCATACTCTGATTCATACACGGTTTCTTCCACTACAACAAAATTGCCTTTTAACAGCGTTTAAAAACTGCTGTTAAATGATATAACAGCGTTGTGAAGAACGCTGTATAACGACATGCGGTCGTTGATATGTAATTTCAAACAGCGAAAAAACAACGCTGTCAAAAATAATTTTCCACGGCGTTATTTTGTCATTGTTTATTTAGTTTCTACAGCGTTTATATTTTGCTGTGGAAAAGTGTTTAGAGTGGTATTTTACATTTCCACAGCGTTTAAAATACCCTGTCTAAAACAAACTCACTAGTTTTCAACAGCGACAGGAAAACGCTGTTACTACTTATTCATCAGCGTTTGTAAAACGCTGTTGTATCAATGTGATTTATGTTTTTAAATAACTTACAGCAAGGCTTTAACGTTGTCGTATTACCATGAGTTATTGTCCCAAAATACTGACTGCACTTTTTAAACGCTGTCGTTTATGACAAATCATACCACTACAATAATCACATATCCGTAATCTAATTGCATTTAATTATATTTCAATCGGATAATATACAAATCAAAGTAAAAAACTATAAAATAAAAGCATAACAATTGATCATTTCCATAAAATAGCTATACAATATATCCACGAACAAAGCTTACTTACAAACAACAATGAAATTTATAAACCATCTTCATATAACATTAGACAAAGACCCAACATCTACAAGGTTTTGCTTCAAATATCCAAGCACTTTGGAATATTCATATACTTCTGTTCACTGTAGAAGCAAGTATAGTGTTAAAATGTCATATTTATTGAGAATATACTAACAGGCTTTATAGAAAATTCATTAAGAATGAACCTAGATGGCTTCAGGACTTGCATATGTCAAGCACTTCCAATGATCAGCACCAAGTAGATAAGCATTTTGAAACCACTTTAATCAAATAAAAAAGTCGCCACTTCTCATGGCATCGGAAACAAAAGAATGTGAGATCGTTTGAACCATTTTGAAACATTTGGAAGTCGATAACAAGAGCACACAAAATTATTTAATCACCAGAGAAAACCGAATGTGTACAGCATTACCAAAAAGTGGAACTAGATTTGGTATAAACTATGCACCATTTGAAAATCATCCCTAATTAATCAAGTAGGCACACAAAACACAGTAATATTTAAGTTCAAACGAATGCATAGTAAAAATAATTTTCTACACTGTTCAAACTCATCAGAATATAAATTTAAAAGCACATTTAGCTAAAACTATGTACCAAAGGTTTTTCTATATCATACACATATTTTAAAAATATACAGCAACAAGGTTTTCGCTAGAACTCAAATGCCTATATACATTTTTATAGTATGTCTTAACCAAGAATGTATAATTTTCAAATAAAAACCTTGAGAATTAAACATATAGGATGTTATAAAACGTCATATATAAAACTTAATTCCCTTATGTTCCTTGTTTCTTATCTGAAAGATACAAATAAGAATATTGAAATCATTCATTTTGTTGTTACCTCTTTAGAAACGCCGATACATTGAATCATTCATTTTGTTGTTACCTCTTTAGAAACGCCGGTACATACACTGCATTGATGCATTTGATTTAGCAGTCATTTGAAGCCTAACACAGTACGTGAGTAAGAAAACAATATGTGTGAGTACGAAAACAAATCTGGACACTATAACTACAACTGTTATTGTAAATACTTTTAAACTTACTGTAAATATAAACTTTGCTTCCTCTTTGAATTGCACTGACTTTCTAAACGTACAAAGGAGAATCATCTAAGTATATATACAGATAACAAACAAATATCAGCAATCGCCATTATTTAAGAAAAGTCGAATTTAAAACTTGGTAGCAAATATATAATGCCAGCGAGAAACGTAAAAATAATGTAAAAGACAGACATACTGCATACAACCAATCAAAATGACACTTGTAGGTTACTGAAGATTGCACAAATTTCAACCATACTTTCCATTTTCAAAATTACAAAACAATGACAAAAAACAATAAGAAAACTGAATCCAAATTAAGAAGAAATACCACGTGGTTGTGAATGGCTCAACCAACAAATAATGGACTATCGTGCACAAACTTTGTTTGAGAACAATGGATATAAACAATGTACTTTCCCTTCATGGCCTTGTGATAACATGCTCAAAACTGTCGACTAAAGATTGCAGATAAGTTTACCATAGTTTCAAAAAGAAATTGACAGATTAAATCTAGTACTATGGTACAGATTAAAAGTTTATAACAATAGAAAGCAAATATTGGGCTTAAAAAGGCTAAGCATATACCATTCAAACAAGATAATAAGATTTTTTCACTAAATGAACGTCAAAATAAGCAAGTGGTTAAGAAAGCTTGAGAGCATACAGAAATGAATACCTTTTAGGATGACCCGGTTTCATAATTAAAAAATGGTACTAGTAAACTCGATGAAATACCTGTGTCAGCGGAAAAAATAAGCTGGCCAGTGTGAGCATCGTCCATAGCTGTTGCCTCATTTTCGAACAATTATTTGCGAACAACTCGGCCAGTGCTAAAGTTAATCACCTACATTGAAAGTTATATAGGGAGGGTAAATTCATGACTTCATATTCCAAATTGAATTGTGGAGTTTATGGTTTTAGTATGAAGAAAAGATGCATACAATACATAATATGTACAAACATAGCAAAGGTACCAAACTAAGGGAATAAAACATTGTACACTGATTTCTCTTTTTGCATTTCCCATTGATAGCAAACTGTTATTTACCTGCAGACATTTAAAGGCAGGTAATTATGCATAGATGAAGATTCACGAATATATATAAAGTCAAGTTGATAAGAAAATTGACCTCTATATCTTAATTTAGGAACTTGAGTGCGTGTGTGTGAGGGGTGCCTGTTAGATGATATTATCATCTTGATATTTATTTCTAACCTAAGCATCAACAATTTCTTATGATAATGAAGAGAAAATAAACAAATAGAATGAGTACATACCGGGTGGAAACGAATACAAAGCTGAGAAGTCCCGTAAATTATGCGCATGCAACTTCCCTTGTATAACTCCCAAACCCGGACAATTTTATCCATTGATGATGAAGCAATATACTGATTATTAGATGAAAAATCAAAATCTGTAATCTAGTTAGAATACCAAAAGAAAATAGAAAATAAAAATGATGTATGCATATTGTCATCGTCAAAATTTGACATATCTAGAATTTGCAAAAACCATTTATTTCATTAAACGCAAGGGTTCTAATTGTCTTTTTCTGAAAGTAATAATTCAAAGGCAATCTATAAAAGAATTAAGACATGAGGTGAGATGTAAAACTACTAAACAAAATATCTAGCAGTTCTTCACAGTGCTTCGCATAATATTTGAAATCATGTAATCAGGGACTTCTTTATTTTAACTTTCAGTTGATAGGATTCAAAAGATCATAAGATAAACTTCTTTTCATCCATTGACCCACTCTCCCCTCTGAAACTTATTTGACAAAGAAACAAGATAAAAAATATGCAGTTTAGCTATCTGATTGATATATCATCACTGAGTATTTTTGAAGGTTGAACTACATTGAAAACATATGACTTTCTACATAATAAATACATAATTAGCATGATGTTCGATATCACTAACCAAAAAATGAGATGGAACGTTTGTAATCATAATGCAAATGAACACAGCTATAATCCTTCAAGTAGTAACAAAGATTAAGGAATGACTGGGGAAGGAACTCGTCAAACAACCAATGAGACTGTTTCAAAACTCCAATACCACAAAGAATAGTTCAGTTATAGCACACTAAAACTAGAGAGCAAATCAGCATAATACCATCCTTTGGTTTAAGTTTTTAGATGAGAGATGGACACGTAACATTCTAAAATACTTACTACAATCATGTGAAATGCAGAATTTACATGATTCTCCATGTACTTCCCCATATATATTATTTTTGAATTTATTTAGCAGTTTAGTTATTGTAATACATGGATAAAGCGCTATGCAGTTTATCCAATTAATGTATATTCAGTATTGGCAATAATGTTAGGCTGCTAAATGGCTGTAATTTCATGAAAATTAAAAGTAAACTATTTTCATACTAAGCAAATCAGGAAGACGCCCACTCTGAATAACGAATAAAGTCACGACATTGCAATATAGGTGGACAATGGATACTAATTACTGACCTCTGTAAAACAAACACATTTTCTCATCCTAAGCTAATATCTACAAAACACCCACTTCATATATGCTTTATATATGAATATTAAATTTATATGCATAAGTTGTCTTGCCATGAGTGAGCTCCCCACCCTGAAAGCCTATTGACTGGGCAGCAGCAATATTAGCCTCATTTTCAGTTCTAATCGACATATGTAAATAGCTTGCTCACCTTCCTAGATGACTTTTCATAGGCAGCAACGATTTCAAGCACAGATGTGCCAAATCCAGTACCTAAATTAGAAGTAACACAACCTGAAAGATGTCAACCTGTTAGAAGCTCTGTGCTAAAACTCCAAGTATGGAAAGAACCTGAGAAGCCATGTTACATATAAAAATAAAAAGTTAAAACATACGGAGATTTCGTCCGTGTGCCATATTACTATGTTTGTAATTGTATGATAAAAAATGAGGTGATAAATTCAAACCTTCTAGATATTGAGATTTGTGAATGGTATGAAGCTTTGATATAAGATAGTCAATGAACTGGTCAGATTTGTTAATGATTCTTGCTGCCACAGCATAACTCAAGCCTTGCTTCCGCAGATTCAATGATAAAACAGCTTTTTCCTCCTTCTATTCAGCGACCAGCAAGCTCAAAGGAACTGTTGTGACACTTCGACTTATTCCAGATTCATCTGCTTGTATGCAAATAACATTAAGAAGATGATTTCATTAAAAAAGACAAAAAGGAATTGTTAAAGCAATTAATTATGACTAAAAGGAGAACATACTCACAGGTATTTGCTTTACAGACTACCAACTGTCCAGAAAGTTTAAGTTGAACCCTGTGCCTAAATGAGAAACTGCCTCCTATAATTTCATCCTTCTAAAATCTAAAAAGAAAGTATAAAACAAATGCTAAGTACATAAAAAGAATCATTTCTCTTCTAGGAAAAAAAGCTTATTTCACTAATTGAACTTGAAATACCCATTGAACTATTATATTTAAACTACTTAAAATGGTTACTAAAACACAATTGAAACAATTTATAATGAAATAAGGTACTCTTCAATTCATAGTTGAAAATAAATTCAAATTTTAAGAAAATCTATTGCTAAGTTTAAATCAAATTCAAATGTTCCTTAGGAAATTAAATAAATTTCAGAACAATATTAGACTTCAAATTAATTGTAATTATAATATATTTGGATTACCAAATGAATACTCTGGAGTATTGAAATGCTGAAAAAGGCACATAATATAGCTAATAATTAATATTGAATTTAATTTAAGTTAGACGAAACCCTTGAGACTACGTTTGAAATTTTGACCCATATAAAATCTATTGTTTTTTCTTTCAAATACCTAACTTAGATAACAATGTTCAAATCTTTGTAAACATAATATATATTGAAAGACAATGTTAAGCTATGGAAATTTGGAGTAAAATAGCTGACTCGCACTATATACTTCTTAGAATCAGGAGGCCATAAATATAATTGTGGTTTAAACACATAAGCAACAAATTTCTATGCCATATGACTCAATTTCTTTGCCATGTAACAAATTTTAATGCCTACATAACATAAGTACAATATGATTAATACTTTGAGCAAAAGGTGTTAATTTTGGTGTTTCAAATCACCACTTTGGCAAGTTCTATGGGCTGATATTCCTTGTTCACTCATCTTTGAGTGTAACTAATGCAGGTGACATTATATGACCATATGTATGCATATCTATAACAGATGTAACAAATTCAAGTATGATATTGATTCCATATAGTAAGATTATGACCATACAATATATTGCTAGTACAAAATGTAAAATAATAAACTTCTAATCCGTTTTATAATGAGAAAATTAAAAGGTCAATATCTTAGTTCAACAATTAGTTAAGAAAAATATTGATTATGGAAGATAATCAATGTATATGTAAATACAATGATACTAAAAAATAACTTACATATAATGATACTAAAGCACTCATCCCACATTCAATATCCACTAAACGCTTGCATTCAAGAAATAACTGTAATGATAAAATGAAATGTTAAAAACTTACTGTGCTTAAAGATTAAATATTTCTCTAAATTATTACATCTAATTTGCAAAACTTCAAATTTCTAATATCTTGTGGTAGATAGATATGGAAAGGTTCACCAAATAGTACGTAGATTTGATGACAGGTTGACATTCAGTTCAGTTTAATACCAAATATGAAGTATAATAAAAAATGAAAAAAAATGAAAATACATAGTAAAAATTACATAATGAAGAGAAGATAAGATAAGATGCATGGGATACATACAATCAATGATGCTGCCCTAAAATCAACTATAGCCATCCCTAAAATCTACTAGAGTCATCCCCAAAATGAACCGCAGCCACCCTCAAATCAACCACAACTACCCAGAATCAACCATCCCTAAACCAATCAATGATCGTTGCTGCCCTATATCTACTAGAAGCATCTCCTAAATCAACCGCAGCCACCCTCAAATCAACCACAACAACCCAAAATAGACCATCCACATCCCCAAATCGCCGTTTTTAGTGAAAGCGATGGTGTTTTCCATTAAACTAGAATTCATTTTAGGGTTAAACAAAGGATGTAAAGAGAAATCTAGTATGATAAGAAAAGGAACGGTTTAGTGCGAAGGCGGAGGATGAATATTTCTTTGAAGAGACAAGAGAAAAGGAGAAGAAATTATATTACTTTTGTTTGCTTTTGCTTTGAGGCGGGAGGGATGAAAAAATGGAAAAAATTAGCGGCCGCCAAAATAATACTAGAGCTCGCCCATAAAAAAAAATTGTGACAAAAGACGGCGTTTTTCTGGTATATATTTTAGGTCAATGGAATGAAAGACGGCAGTTGTATGAAAAACGCTGAAATAATTTGCTGTTATAACTTACTTTTCTTGTAGTGTTCCTTGGACTTATGGTGGAATTCTTGACGGTTGGCGCTAGTTTTGTTAATTTTAAAGACAACCGAGAAAAGCTCGTTGGAATGGATTATTTATTTATTTAGTTTAATTTTTAAAATTCGTAATTATTGATGAAAAATCATACTTATTATTATTTGTTGTGTTCTATGATTGTTTATTTGGTAATTACAATATTTTAAATGTGTAGTGCGTTGGTTGGGTTATTATTATTGATAGTTGTATTTTTGGGTGTTTAATTATAATAATTGTTGATTTGGACTGGAAAATAATTAATTGAAATTAAATGGATAATAGTGAGAAACTTAGATAAATAAATGATAAAGTTATTTGCAGATTCTAGATGTTTTATTAAATAAGATGATTTTACAAATTTTACTGAAATTAAAGTATGAAATTAAATAAGATTATTTTTTATGAATTGTTGAGGAAAATCGTTAATAATAATTGAAATTATATTTTAAATAAATACTTTAGAAGCTTATTATTTATAAAAATAGAATGGGACTTTAAATAATAATAATGTGAATTTCAGTGAAATTAGTCTTGTTCTATGTAAACAGTGAAATGATAGATTTATAGTATTGATAATAAAAAGTACTATTGTTATTGTTTTTGGAATGAATAAATAAAATGGATTTTATAATAAATAGTAACAAAACGATTTTTATACTTAAGAGAATAATGGATGCAAATATTATTTTGATGGTTGTTGAATGTGTGATTGATTGTTAATTGATGTTTGACGATGGTATCACATTTTGATAAGCGTGTGATATTTTTCGTTATTGCTGCTAGTTGATGGGTGGCTAATTATGGTTATTTGATGATGGATTTTGTGTCACCAATGTTGACTGGATTAGTACATATTTGATGATTGATTTGTGTCACTTTATGGGATGATTAGCACACATATGATGGTTTATAATTACATTAATGTTGCGTTACTAAAATGGATGATTAATATATATTAGTATATTTGTGTTGTTATCTTCTTGTTTGATGATTGTGATTGCATTGAATGTTGTTGATGACTGATGGCCGTGTGTTATTATTATTATTTTTAACCCCATATGATGATTTGTTAAGATGGATGAGTAGGAATACTGTTTTCTGCATTACTCTTTGCATTGGTTGTGATGGTTGCAATAGTTGCATTGGTTGCATTGATTACATTATTTGTGATGGTTGTAGTGGCTGCATGAAAGTTATGGTTGCAATGTACTAACTGTTATACGATCAGTATACCAAAACAGAGACCAATATGTTGTAAACTCATCACACAAGTTTACAAATCAGATTTCCACTACTTTGGAATTCCGTATTAGTAATTTTGAACAATAACTATGTTGTAATTAATTTACAACAACAAACTATAGTAATAACAACAAGAAATTGCTGTATTAAACTATAATGATAAACAAGCGTTGTACTACTTCGCAGAAACAACACAACGTTGAAACGGAGAGATTACAGAACGATGTATAGAAATATATAAGTAAACAGAAATCTAACCGGATGAAGAAAGGAAATTTCATCTGAGGCTTGTCATAACAATTTCCTTAAGACTTTATTCAAAGTCTCCCAAGATACAACTGACGTGATCTGCTCGAGATTGTGATGTGTATGATCTTCTCTGCGATATGCAAAAGCGCACGGATTGTTGAGATTAAGAAACAAAGAGGAAGAAGAGAAAATTCGGAGTGAGTTACTGATCAGGTTTCCTTCTCCTTTTATGGGCTAATTCCCAACAGTTATATCTGTTGGGAACAGTCGCATCTCTTCGTCTGCAAGGTCAAAAAAACATCGCGGTTTGCAACAGTCGCGTCTTTTCATTTGCAACGGCCAAAAACTGTCGCGATTTGCAACAGCCGTGCTCTTCATTTGCAACGGCTAAAAACAGTCGCCTCTCTTTATTTGCAACACCTATTTCTGTTTGAAAAGCCGCGTCTGGTCAGTTTCCAATCCACTAGTTGCTTTTATTCGAATTTAAACAGTAGAAAACTGTTTACTTCTGTGCAACAAAAATATAACACGGTCCACTCTTATTGGACCCACACCCGACCCGGACCGATTCGGTACGGGACGGGCGGGCGGCGCGCGCGTGTGTGTTAGTTCATGGCCATTTAGGTCCTCCCCCTCGCACAAAATTACCTTACCCTAAGGGCCAATATGTGTTTGAGGAAAGTAGTATATAAGCATGAACATTAACTTATTTTTGGCGAGGACAATATCTCATTCACTATAAAGGGCCTCTAACACTAACAAGTATTTGGATGTAGGAGAAGAGCATGAAAAAGAACTACGTGGGCTTGATCCCCCGAAATGGGCACGTAGGTAATTTTTCCCTATGCAATAGCTATTGAGCCTACGGTCATAGTGTATAGGGTTAGGCGTAGTCCAAACATAGTTGAAATCCTTTTCCTTTATATTTAATATATATTTGTACAGGCGTGTAGTTGCATGTAGAGGCAAATGAGGGTATGAAAAGATGGACTAAAGCTATATCATGGATTGCTGATTTGGTATATTCTTTTATACCATTTTTATATTGTCCATGAATTATTAATAATTAAAGTATTAAAATAAGAATTAATGTAATAAATGTTATAAATTGTATTTTGGAGTCAATGTTCAGTTGTTAAAGTGATTGATTCCACTAAAATTAGTTGTAAGCATATTTTGACATCGTTTATAATTGATTTTAGATCTTAAACATAATGGGTCATCCCAAGGATACTTCGAAATACCACACGATTTAATTAAGTTATAATTGTTGTAAATTAATTTATATTCATGAAATATCAACCATTAATTTTATTTGAGTTTTGGAAGCCACTGGTAATTATTATATATATATATATATATAAGTTACAGGAAAATAAGCATAAGGACAAACTTAGAAAAAAAATTAGGCTGAAAGGACAACAAGGTTTTTTTAGGTTGAATGCTAGTTATAACTAACATTATATATAGTGTAAAATTGAATGTAATACTAGTTATAACTAGCATTTTGTATAGTTTAAAAGTTGAATATGATGCGAATTATAACTAACATTTGTCCTTCCTCTTAAAAATAAACCTTGATGTCCTTTAGCCTAATTTTTTTTCAAACTTTGTCCTTTTTTTCTAATTCCTCCTAAACGATATATATGTATGTATCGATATATAATATCGATGGAAATTTAAATTTGGTTTAATATAATTATTTACTAAATTAGTTTAGGGCTTTTGAAGCCCCATCAAGACCCTATTCGTAGCCAATCTAGGGTGTATGAGAGAGGTTTTTAAGATTTTAAAAGTTATTTTGAAAAGGAGAGTAAAGAATGAGTAAAAGAAGGAGATATTTTGAAACACCCCACCTCAGAACCCATACTATCCAAAGTATTACTAGAAAATACTATCAGATAAAACAGATAATGAGGCCATATGGGGTACACACGTGAATATTCTTTTGGGCTAACACCGGTACTAATCTCGGATCATACAATAACTAACATAGTTTTACGCGGTCTCAGTACAAAGCAATATACACGTATGCTGCTAGGATAGAATAATACATAATACAAGATAAATAATAGAGTACATAGAGTAAGAACACGACATATAAAATATAATATATCACATATACATAGTCCAATGGGTTACAACATGACAGACTCTAACCCACATCCTACATACATCATAACATATACACAATGAGGCTACAAAATACACTAGGGAATGTATCATCCTAATGTGACTACTAGTCTCCAAAAAGTCCATAAGTCCATAGAAGCTACTGCGTATATGCACCTGGAACAACTCGGACTAACCCGAGTATTATAATAACATATGGGTCAGACTACGTTTATAAGGAGATTTATCTATAATAATGGTATATTTGATATATTTATACATATATGTAAGAATATGTCAATGGGAAAATGTATAAATGACTTCTTGACGTTATTAGTATTATTGTTGTCTTCTCACTATTCACTTGTATATCTCATGCTTATGTGAATTCCAATCATTTGCTAATCAACGTCAATACGATTGTGAGTTCATGTAACAACCCCGTTTTTGGTCTAATTTAATAATTAATTAGTTGAAAGATGAGTTTTGGGAGTTTAAAATAAACAGTTTAGATTTATTTGGAATATTGGAATTTATTACAAGGTAATTAGTAATGAAATTAAATGGTTTGAGAATAATTATTTGTTCTAAGAATTAAAAATTAGTTAATTTGGAAGCTATTTAATATTCAGTTTAAAATATGAACTTTTGAATATTTAAATTTAATGAATCCTGGAAAATCTTATAATGTTTGTAAAATAAATAAAGTCATAATATAAAGTGATGGAATTAAAAAGAAATATCGAAATTGAAAATAATTAATTTATTAATAAAGTTTTGAATTAATTAGTAAACGATTTAAATGAAATGATTAATTAATTAAATTATGGAAAACTATTTCTATAAAATAAACAAAGTTATAATTTAGTAATGTAAACAAATTTTATTTAGGCTTATAAATTTATTTCATGAAGCAAAACAAAAGAAATGAGAATGATGCAATAAGCCCAAACCATAAATTAAGCTTCCTGAGATTTCTAAATTCCAGAGTATTCATTCTCTTGATGCTTCTTTCTCAACTATAAATATACTCCACGCTTAAACTTTAAATTACTAGAGAAAATCCAACACCTTCCTAAAATTCTACCACTTAAATAAATAAAAATCAAACTAAATTCTATAACTAAAAAACAACCCTCTATTATATCTTCTCAACTTCTTTACACCCAAACGCAATTAAATAGCAAGGATCGATCACTAATTTAAGAAGCATGCGACTACAGAGGCAGCAGAGAGAAATAAAAAGGAGCATCGATCCAGGTGAGTTCCTTAACACACAAACTATGTCAGACATATGTAATCTTCAATGCCATAACCATGTGATGCTCGAACATTTAATTGATCCCAATCCCTGAATATGAACGCACACAATATACGCAAAAGTCGCATAGTCGACCTATCTAACACCCTGGAATTGAAGATAAGATGATCAAGTCATTGTAGAAGGAGGAATATGCAATTGTGGTGATCGAAACTCCTCACTCTGGAAACAGCCGAAGTCAAAATCGCGCCATCTTTCTCCCACTAGTTGACTGGTCATCTTAAACTAGTGCACCGGTGGAGGGAAGGGAGAAGTATCAGGTAGCCTGCCTTACGCTTGCGAACCTGTTGTCATCGTGCTTCTTCTTTGATTTAGGTAGGTTAGTGTGTGATTTAGGGTGCATGAACTAGTATAGGAATGCCTGTACATGTTATTTATATGTACCTATATGTGGTGAAGATAAGAAGATGATAGAGTTTTCATATAATTCAAAGCATAAGTTTATATATTTGCAGACTTAGATAGGAGAATGAATACATATACGTGAGAAAGGGAAAGTATTAGTTAACTAAGAATAGATCTGAAATCTAAATTTATATCAAAAGATAATAGACTAAATAGAAATAATTAATCTTATACTTACGTGTATATAATATATAAATGGAAAAGTTATATATATAATTCATAATTCAGTAAAGAAATTAGATAATACATACACACTTGTGATTAGATAAATTTGAGGTAGTGAGATGAGTTCTTTTCTAGGTCTAAGAATCTAAAGTGCAAGATGCTCAATGTGTGGGAACGAGATTGGGGTTAGGGAAAATAAGTAACATGTTGTCATACACACACACACACACTATCCAAGATTGTATAAATATAAACATGCATATATTTTATTTAGTACATTAACTTTTAATATATATGTAGTTTAAAGATGATATGCTTGGGTTTTGGGTGGAAGATTATAAGCATATATCATTGTGTTGTAAGTGTAAGTTTGGTGAACCATATATACATAGACTACAACTGAAAACTATTTATATAAAAATATAATCAAACTATATAAAAAGATAAAAGAAAGTTTAATATATATTAGTATGTAGCCACGAGAATGCATAACTGTGCCCGTATATGAGTGTTTATGCGAGCTTACTTTCGGCTACGCATTAATAAAGGTGAATGTATTTTGCACGTGCACGCACACATATATATATAAGAACTATGATTTAATATTGGTTGCTATAGTCAGGAAAGGGGAAGTGAATATATATGTATGTTAGGGTCTATTTATGTATATACATACCAGGTCTAGGAAGGAAGAGTGAAGTCTTAATGAAGATAAGTGACCTGATACTATATATACACACACTCCACTTCACACACACACACAAACACACATATATATTTATATATTAAAGCATAATCCAATGGAATAAATATATATAATAAATAAGCTAGAGTATTGGCATACTTTTATACTCATATTTTATGTATAAATACAAAAATAAATTATAATTTAATCATTAAATAAAAAGAAGTTACTAGTATATTTTAATAAGGGTAGATTAGATCAATAAGCTCCTAGTTGTATATAATTATTATTAGTGTCATATGTAAATTTATAATTTTATTAAGTAGTATATGATTTGCAATACAAACTAAAGAAAATTATAAAGCGAATGGGTAATAAAATTGGGTATTACTTTGTATCGAACAAGGGTTATATTACAGTAATTTTTATTATTATATTACATTTTTATGTAAACATTAAATTTGTACTTTTGATAATGTTTAATTGTTTTTATTTCTATGTGACGAGGAATTTGAATAAACGGTCTAGTGATATCGTTTGCTATGAGACTTTCGGTAAAAAAATTCGGTTATTCATTGGACTCGTTATATAGAAATACTGTAGGAGCGATTGTGATGTATGAGCACTGAGTAAATGGACTAATAACCCACGGTGGTATGGGATGCCAATGTATTATTTACTCATTTATTCATTGCTAGTAGATGACACTCTTATAGGGGTATGTGATGTGTGTGGATAACCGCTGCGGTGAGCATGTACGGAGGCTACTTGTTAGTCACATAGTTTGTGTACATTACATGTCTTTCTACCTTTGTCCAACTCCATTTATGTTTTGGGAGTGAACCAGATTGGCCAGTATCCACCTTGACGGCCTGATTGTTGGGTCGCCCCCAGATTCTGACATCGTTGCTGTTATGAATTTTGATGCGCATCACCGATTTGGTAGTTGGTTGCCACTTGTGTCGCATGGGCCAGCAGTTAGTTATCATAGGGTCACATGTTGGTAGTTGTGGCCGAAGAGGCTACGCATTGTCGAGCCTATGATGGATCATTGTCACGATACCGAGAGAGGAGAGGTAATGGTAACCGATGACTATAGGAGTTGTGTCATATGGACCATGTGTGGCTCCTGGAGCAAGCAGACGTGCTGTTAGTCTCCCGTATGGTTCCCATATATGTGGATGTATGTGGGTAGTAGATAGACCTATATTATGTATAGATGAGATTATACCTGAGACTGTGTCCAGAGTATTGTCAACCCTGTATCCTTCTTAGGCAGACGGCTTATTTGTTATTGATTTGCTGTTTTTATCTCCTAGGACCTTTCAGTCGAGAGTTTCGCCTCTCCAAGGACTATATGATTTTGCACATTGCGGTATTGTTAAGAGTTGGAGCAAGTCTTTCTTATTGATTTGATATCGGTATTTGATAATATGAGATTGTGAGAGATAGTGGGCGATGCTTCTTTACTACCCGACTTCACTTGAGGATGTATCATTACCGATTATTTTGAATTTGACGGTGATTTCTGTTATATATTATTTGTTATTGCTGCGATTGACTCTGTGTTCTCTGTTGTCCTGTATATTATGTACTGTTCTGTCCTAGAGGCACACGTGTCTATTGCTTTGTACCGATGCTGTGTTCGTATGTACTAATTATATATATTAGTTGTTTTAATACGTACCAGTGTTAGTTCAAGAGAATATTCACGTGTGTACCCTATATAGTAGCATACTCTGTATTATCTGATAGTATTACTCTGTAATGCTCTTGTATAGTATGGGTATAGAGGTAGGTTATTATAGTTCATGTATAAGCTCTC
Source organism: Allium fistulosum (assembly GCA_030737815.1). Classification (NCBI taxonomy): domain Eukaryota; kingdom Viridiplantae; phylum Streptophyta; class Magnoliopsida; order Asparagales; family Amaryllidaceae; genus Allium; species Allium fistulosum. Next base: position 1,001,868,652 of record CM060904.1, on the reverse strand, counting down.
ATATTCACACACGCACACTCTCACACATAGATATACATTCATCCATACATGTATATATTCCTACATAAATCCCAAAGTGAAGGATGATGAGAAATGACTATACGCATAAAGTACCTTGTAGAGTCATGTCATAACATGTTGGCCACCTAACTCATATTAATACTTAGGTGAGATATATCAATAATATATGCCAATCTATCACTTCGTTAGAACCAGAAGGGAGACTGATGGACACTCGCATACTCCAAAGATCCATACATGGGTCACCTAACCCAACTCTACAATCTTCGGTTAGCTACGGCCATCATAATACATATCCACCTATTGCTCGTCTATGCAAAGCACTTAGTCATGACCCTGCATTTGCCCCTATATGTAACAGACTATTGGCCTAATTGAGACAAGGGCTATGGGCACCTACCCTATGGGTCACCCAACCCTATTCTCTCATAAGGTGTCATGGATCCAGGGCGTGACCCCATGATTAGGCTGTTGGAGTGGATTCTAGCCATTTGGCCTCTCCAACACTAATAATAGGAGCACATAATGATAGGTGACACATAATAACAATAAGTATAGGCACCGACCATGCTCACACCTATGATCAACACCTCACATAAATATTATCTAAACATCGCTACTCCCATCACGTGAGTGCCATCTGCTTATAATGAATAACTGAATAAATATCACAATGACATCCCCTACTACCGCGTGATACTCAAAATTTTATTCACTTCTTATAAACTACAATCAATCATCATAATTATCTATGCAACAAGTCCAATGATTAACCAAAGAAACATTACTGAAAGTCTCATACCAAACGGTACTGTAACTTTGTTTATTTCAAATTCCTTGTTGCATAGGATCGCTAATATAAATATATGATTTATAAAGTGTTAATTAATTTAGAATATCATATTTTAGATATATCGGTTACATTAATAAATTATTAACTTCAAAATCAATTCTTTTATTAAGGAAATATCAGTTAAATTATTACCTTATATTATATTTACATATGTGATAAATAAACTTTGATTAATCAAATATGTTTTATTCCAAATTTTACTATCTACTAGACAATTACTAATCCTTAAATTTATTTATATATTAAGTATTTATTTATAGTATCATTAATTTAAATATTAATTTTATTCACAAATATAACTTTTATACATAATTACATTCTAAAATATATGTGTGTATATATTTATTTACTTTGATTACATTTATATTCTATTTCATTTAACATATGTTATATGCTTATTGTTTATGTATTTATTATTTATTATGTTTTATTTATTTATTTATTATGTTTTATTTATTTATTTATTAAATTTACACAGCACTAGTCGGGCCATCATTCGACCATAATGGGTCGACCAGTAGGCAGTTGATGATGGTCAACTTGCCTTCCCTAGTGTCACATTGCTTGATACGCTATTTTCCACTTCTGCGATCAATTTTGGGCGTTGCTATATCAATTTTTAGCCTACTATTTATCACTCACACCCAAGGTTTTAAATCTCGGATTTCGGTCACGTCTCGTCTCGAAGAATTTAGATAGCTTATCTCGTATCGGGTGAGATCTCGAACGAGATGAGTGCATCTCGGTCATCCATCTCGGATTTACATCTCGGTTTCTAAAATTCATTCCGGAGTTATCTCGGAGTATATGTCATGTCGAAAATTAGTTTTCATACACGTAAATTTATAATACTAGTCACTACCTTAAGGAAAACACTATGCACTTACCTTGAATATATCACACGCTTATCATTAGTAATTTAGTATGGAAAAATATCACTTGTATCATGTAAAATAAACAAATAACTAGATTTCATGAATAATGTTCAATATAATATCATATAAGATAAAGTAGACAAGAAACAAACCATAACATATGCACCTTTACTTTGTTTGATCATTCACTTAACTTTCCTACACAATATAATGTCTCATTTCTACCTTTTATGATTTATAGTGCTGCAAGGGAAATCATAATTTTATAACTTCAAATACAAAATTCTACAAGTAGAATTAAGATATTCTATGTCTGATTATAGTATTTAATTATTAGCAAACAAAATCTCATTAAGCAACTAATAGCATAGATATTTCAAACAAACGTAGAAAATAGCATACATAGTACAAACAATTTCAAACATTTAGTAATATTATAAGAAAAGCAAAAAAATGATGTACGAATGAACATGTAATCATCAAATGAAATTAATAGATGAAAGAGAATTCCTTTATTGCTTAAAAATAAGCCTTGAGGAAAAAAATTATAGCACCAAAGACTAAATGAAATCAAATTGGGAATCCATTTAGAACATAAAGTTAAATAAGTGAAGCCCAAAATTTATAGCCGCAAAAAAATAGGGTTAGGAAAAAAACTCAAGAAAGTGTCGAAAAAAGAAAAATGAAATTGGATGTAAATTAATTTGGATCAGAAACCTAAATGAAAACCATAAAGTGAAATACTTACCATAATCGATGTAGATTTTATCATCTTCTTACACTCGTCACTACCGTAAAATAAGAGACGAAGATTAAATGAGATTTATATAAGAAATAAGGGTTAAAAAAAGTACAATTAAGAAGGCTTAAATTAAGCTAAAGGATGAGCTAGCCCAATACGGAAAAAGAGTTGATTTTTTCCAAAATTCGAAAATTCGGCCGATATCTCGCTGTTAAATCTCGTCCGAGATACCGGACGAGATACTGAAATCTCGTCCGAGATTTGAGTCAGACGAGATTCAAACGAAATAAGTTGTTTCGAATCGCCCAGCCTTGAAAACGAGATCTCGGCCGAGATGAGCGAGATTTAAAACCTTGCTCACACCAATACTCATTCATACTTCACCCCAACCATACTTAAATCCAATCAAATAGCATATAAAATCCAAGGACATCAATAATAGAGCAAGGTTCCATTTAAAGTAAACAGAAGTCCACGATCATGCAGGCATACATATAATATTCCTGCAATGTTATAATCAAATTAGACATAGATGTGAGTCAGATTACTCACCAAAAGTTGAATGCCTTTAATTACTCTTCTTAGCTTATTCTTCTTCCTCTCTTGAACTCTACTGTAAGTTTCCAATTTCAGCTACAAGTGACTAAACCCAAAATTCCTCTTCAGCTTTGAATGAAGAATAATGTCAGGAAGCACATACTTAGATTTGGTGACTTTTAGTAATTTATTGGATTTTTTTGATTTTTGGAAGAGGTGGTGGGGTTAGATGATGAAATGGATGAGAGGGGTTTGAGAGGGTTTATACTACAACACCTTTCTTTCATAATACAAAATTTTATATTTATAATATGCGACAAATTGTCTAGATTAAGAAAACTACGAACTTTAACCCGGTAATCTTCACACTTAGACTAATTGTGTTATAGGCTAATTGATCTTTAGGCTTAATTTTTTTTCCTATTCCATTCTCTATTTTTGTATCTCTCTTACAAAATCTATCATATATATATTTTTTGAATTCATGAATTAATCAAATAAATCATGTTTTAGGATCTTAACTTACAAACAACATCATCCTTGTTCTATAAAATTTATTTACTTCAATTTCAATCTATTTAGTTTATTATTTTATAAATTTTTATTTAAATTTGTTTATATAAAACTATTTCAAATACCTTTGTTAATTGAAATAAAATTTTCTTTTATCGTTAAATAAATTATAAATTCATTTATTTCAATAATTTTCCTTTATAAAATTTATTCAATCATTTCCATTTGATATTATTTATTTATCTTTAGTTTTCCAATAACTAAATAAATTCTCAAATTAATAGTTATCGCCCTTTAAAAAACTACCCATTTTATTCCAAGTATTTACATCCCATTCTGAAATCATCTCTACAATTCTACATTTATTGTATTAAATTATATATAATTAATTATCCTTTATTTCCAAATTCCAAACTAAATGTCTCTCGATCGTGGGTTGTTATAGACTTCCCCCTTTAATTACATCATCGCATTTTCTTCTGAGAGAAAAATCTTTAACCGGATAAATTAATTTCTAACATATCCACTTAATATTGACAACAAACAAATATTAAAACGTACCTAACTCATGTGCATTGGATAATTACTTAGCATAAGTCTGCATGTGCTTTATAATGTCCTCGGTATAATATAATGGGTTGTTGGACCATTGTACCCTTTCGAAACCATTAAAAAGAGTTTGGGGAAAAAATAGATGGCTTTGGCACCATCCTTTCGAAAGCTCAAAACATTTAAGTTAAACATTTGAAGGATAACTTCGAAACACCCTTTTGAAGCCAATTCCTTCGAAACCCTTCAATCCTTCCGAAGGCTTTAGAAAGTGGCTTAGTACAGGTTTAAAACAAAAGCTTCCTTTTGAATTGGTTGATGACTTCAATCCATTTGAAAGTCATAAGGATGGCAAAAGGGTTTCGATTTGGTCGAAACTACCCTTTTCGAAAGCACTGATTTTTTGAACTAAGTAACTCATTCGGAAGCTACCATTTAAACAAGAAGCGGTAACCCCTTTCTAAAGCAATTTAAAAAGACCCTTCGAAAGTATATGTTTCGACTCCTTCGAAAGCATTTAGTAAAACAGGCAAGCGCATTTCTTTGGAAAATAAAACAAAGGTTTTGACCCCATCGAAAGCTATGTTTCGACACCATGCCTTCCACCCTTCTCTAATCCACTTCGTACCAACATTGTGATACCTTGTGTATTGGTTTCGGCTTAGTTGTTTTCGATCTGGTGGGTTTCGACTTGGTGAAGGCGGAAGTATAAGGTTGAAAGGTACTTCTAAAAGACGCGAAACTCACTTTTCTGGTAAAGACCGATTTAATGCCATTTAATGTATTTACTTTATAACTAACCTGCCTATTTGTAAACATTTAATTGGTTTCCATAAACTTTTCAAATTCTTTATCAAAATAACTATCGCATAATTTCAGATCTAAACAAAGATTAGTTTAACAATTAAGTCCTTCATCAAAAATAAATTTATTTCTCTAGTAAATTACTTAGGAAAAATCCCCAAAAATTACAGAAATTCACTTTCAATATGTTATCTAACATATAAAAATTTCAGACCCAAGTTCTTCATATAATAATCGAAATTATCTTCTAAACCCAATTATTCATATTTTCCTTTGAAAATTCAAAATAAATTTTCCATAGCTTGGAAAATTATATAAATTGAAACTCATTTCTAAAATCATGTTTTACATAACATATAAATTCCTCATGGCATTCGAAATTCAATTTAAACAATTTTACCCTTAAAACCGTGTATAAACAATTATTAAACAATCTTGTTTGAATCAAATATGTTATAAATCCAAGCATATCATCATCAAAAATCATCATAATGGATTTAATCTTAAACCCAAAAATCAAATGATCATGAAAACAAAATAGAGATGGTTTTGATTATTATTCACCTTGATTAGGATAAGGACTTTGAGATTTGATTGAGATTAATTTCCCTTGCTTAATCCTTAGCTTTAATTTGATTTCCTCCTCTTTTCTCCTAAGTAATGGCCGGCTTCTCTTTCCATTGTTTACGTTTTAAGTTTTGAGAAAAAATGAACGTGAATGGATAGAAAACGAAAATATAAGGTAATGGGATTATGGTGCGGCTATTTCCTAATATGCCCTTGTTTTAATTAAGTAAAATATAAAACCATTTATAAGCTCATTTATATATAATTAAGCTCGGCCTCTAAGTATTTACTCAAATCTCAGTCCCCTGATCTCTCTAATATTTACAATATTCTATTTAATTTATCTAATTAATTCTGCTGAGTAATGTTATTAAAAATTAGGGGTGTTACACATGCCTCCTAGCCCAAATCAACAACCAACCAAACCAGCTCTAGCTCCTAACCCAAGGTACGGTGAATAATTGTTTCAAGTGATACTTTCAAGTTTCATATTTTAAATTTCCATAGGTAAAATATTTCTATGCATTGTCATAGGCTAAATGTTCATTCAAGTGTGGTGTATTATTACGGATTTCATAACCATGTAAACTTTGGTGTATACCATATGCTAGATCCCTAGCTGCTAATGAATGGACAAAAAGATGAATAGATTCTTTGTTTTAATCCATATTTGATAAAATTAAATACCATCTAACACACTATGATACAATTAATTTCACAAACATTGTATACTCATTAGAAGGCGCTTCCTAAATTAGAAACAAAAGGTTGTGGTGTGGCCATGGAAAAATGACAGTGTATACTCATTACATAGTCATATTCCTTATTGTTTATAAAGAGATAGTGAGTGGATGTTGCAGTAGCAATTTTCCATTAACAATAATTTCTGTACATTATCTACAACCTCACTAGTTTTCCTAGAGTTATATACTTATTTTAAGGAAAAAATATTAATTGTGCATCTGAATATGGGACATATAGATATCACTTATGAAGGAATAATTGAGTGAGATAATAAGAAAACAAAAGACACGTCTTAGGGCCCTTCTGCCAACCAACATAAGATCTTCGTGACAGTAGTAACTTCCAGGCAAGTTCGCATGCACTATTTGTAGACATTGAGTTAAAGTATGCACTATGGAGTAATACGTTGTAAATTGTGTTCTACCACTTTACAGTGTGATTTTGTTTTTGTAGCGATGTTATATTGTGTCACTATATTTGAGTAATTCTAATTATAGTTCACATCGTATCCAAATTTCTTGAATCAACATATAGATTACATGTCATCACTTCATAAATCAACTGTCGGATTAATTTTATTCTTTTTAGACTATTGTATGTTAAAAAAGATATTTTCATTAGCATCATATATACTCATTAATTGATATATGGCAACATGATATGGTCGAGCATGCTAAGGAAAAATGATTCTATGAGTTAAACAGGTTGACTTACGGGTGTAATGTGGCCTGTATAATGGTAGGCGCTAGAGTAGGATGATGGTGTGGCCATGGAAAAATGACAGTGCACATGTAGTGTACAGTCAACCAAAGTGCACTTGGAGCATTTGCAACATCAATCCAAACTTTAACTGCAGTTATTCCTAGAGGAACCAAATAAACCAATATGGTCTTATCAATTGAAGACACATGTCCTTCGGCTATAATTTCTCCCTTTCGATCCAAATCGATCAGCTTATACTTACTATTTATCATTGAATTTGCACTCTACCAATTAAGAAAAAGACTATTTTATTATGTGTTTAAACAATTGGTACAACTAATGGATGGCTTCCATAAATAAGCATATTTATTTTTTGGATTATCTACCCAAACTACCATTGTAGATGGTCCAAATGGAAGATCGTTCATAAGTTCCTTTGGATTACTCGAGTGCAGCCGTCCTTCAACAACTATTTCTTCGTTCCCACTCCAATCATACAACTTGCATTTATGATCAACGCTGCTAGTTTTACTCAATTAAAGAAAAAAATTATGAAGTAATTTTTTTATGTATTCAAATTAATATTAGTTACTAAATAATTTAATTTTTACCTCACCGTCTTCTTACTCAAAGTGATCTATGTTCTGCAAAACAACTCTACTAAACGGTCATGCTACTATCTCACCTTCAACTTCTTTAATCAAACTTAGTGTAAACATCCTTAAAAAACATTTCGTTTTCTCAAAATATATACAATAATTTTCATACCAACTGACCCTAAACAAATTATTGGACAAACTCCCATGGATCACTTGACGGAACTCTTCCTTCTGCAGCAACTTCGTCTATCACACACTAGTCCAATAAATCACATTTGCCAAGCTTCTTGTCATGTTTGCCCTACAATTGACCAAAAGCAAATTAAGGTGGTTATGGAATTAATTATCAAAATTTAAATGATATTACGATAATATTATAGTTTGCTTCTCCCCAACATGAGTAACCTTTTGTATTAATAATTGAAGCACACATCAAATTTGAACGTGGACTATCGAGTATGGCAATTTAAGGTATCATCTTACATCAATTATTCACACTTTTCCAGTGTTAAATGTTGACTTTCAACATAATGTATTATCAAATAAAATTGCACACAAAAATTCAGGTATCGAGGATCTGATCAATTTAGTTGTTATGTCTTAGGATTTTTGCTATATCTTTCATCATATAATTTGTGCTTCTATCCTAATTAAATGATTCCATGTCAACCTAACTGGACATGCATGTGATGACGATGCATGCTTCATTTTCTGTGGACCTGATTAATTCAGTGCGTTAGCCATGTCTTAGGAATTTGGAACATGCTATAATGACCTGGGCTTTTAACAATCAGGTACATATGGATGGAAATCTAACGAAAGGAATTCAGGGTGCGTAGATTATTTCTTGATCACGATTGCTCCCGTATCAAGCCGTATTCTATTCAGCCGGTTGAACCAGCATTATTGTAGGAATTTAGCTGTATCTTTTATCATGTAACATGTGCTTCTATCCTAGTTAAATTTGTGTGCTTTGTGTTAACTGACTGTAAGCCCAGCTGGCTTCATCATGCACGAAGTACAGCGCACTATTCTGGAAGCATGTAATAACTTCCCTTTTTTCTCATTCCACTTTTTAGATATACTAACAGGGTGGAAGCTGTCTGTTCAAAACTTCAACGTTTGAACTGAGCCACGTTTTATTGTTAGTTTCATTGTATCATTCCGTGCATGCTTAATTTTATAAAATTGCTAATGCACTCTAAAAAAAAGTGTTGCACAGCTGCACTCCACTTTGTAATGTAAATTTTGAATGAAAGTGGAGCGCAAGACACTTACTTGCCGTGCATTTATAACATTTTTCAATCTTGGACATAGCTTTCCACAGAGTTTTCACAGTGCTTATTGTTCTTCACGATTATGATATTTAACATTAAACTGTTAAGACTGCTCTTAACATATTCATACTTAGAACACAAATACCTCTAAGTTTATGAACTGAATGTGAGATGAAGTTTTATGATGTTTATTTACTCAAGGAAGATAGCGGGTTGGTTAAGAAAACTGGAAGATCGAGGAGAAGTTCCAAATTTCTCGAATGAAGTCGGAAATATTTGCAACCATATACCTTTAACTTGTTACTCCACTTACTGATAATTGTATCTGAAAGTTTTTTTTACGTTTAAGTTGTTATCCCAGCTTTTGGTCAAGGCCGGAATATCAACAAATTGGCAAGGAACGATAGATACCAGGATTGGAGTTCAATTGGAAACAAGGCTGCAATGGATGTCGTCGAAATTTGGCCAAGCTCCGATCAGAACGAAATCGATTGGAGATGATGATGGGGACTAGAAAATGTTATGTTTCAGGTTTCAGATCAGTCAGAGGTCGTATGCACAAGATATGGATGGATTAAGGTGCATAAAGCATGTTTCGTATCGATGCATTTCGCATCGATCAGCAGATGGTGGTTCGAATCGATACACTTCGTATCGATCAGCAAGGTTTTGACTCGATACATTTCGTATCCATCAGCATGGGCTCGACTCGGTGGTTTCGTATCGGTCAGGATGGGAAAAGGCGGCGTGTCTCGAATCGATACTCTCGTATCGATGGTAGAAGTGTTTGGCACCTTCGTATCCATGGGAGGCCATCAGAGTTCGCGTCCATCAGGTAAGGCTTCGTTCGTATCCATCTGTGTCTAGCTTCGTATCCATATGACTGGCCCTTCGTGCATTTTTCGTATCGATCGATAAAACCTCGCATAACATTATTTCGTATCGATCAGATAGATCGATACGAAACACACTCCTGAAATCGATACGAAGAATGGTACGATGCAAGCAGTTGGATACAGATGCAAAGCAAAGTTATCGGCACGAACGAACGGAAAATATGGATGCGAGCGCGAATCAAGAGGAGAAGCATTCAAAGCGGCGAAGGACATGAATGGTTCGAAGGAAGAAACCTTCAACTCGGCACGAATTTAGGATCTGGCCTGGGAAGTAGCGCCACGTCAGCAGATAAGCGCATGCCTTGATCGAGTCGAACAGGAGGGATGCGAAAGCGTGGATTCGAAGACAACAGGCTACGGAAAACATGAGATTGAATCGATCATATCTCCTAAACCATATACCCAAATACCATGAAATTTTCACAGTAGCTTGCATACAAGGTAAAGAACAATCCTGCCAAGTTTCAGCCCGATTGGATCATTTCTTGATGGATACGAAATTGCTTCGTATCGATCACAGATCGAGTTGAAACTTGGTGGGGTCGGTCGCGTGGGCCCCCTCACGTACCAGAAAAAGTCTCCCGAAGTTTGGTGCGATCTCAGCCCCCTACGCCTAAAAATAGCCCCCTGAAGCCTACAGAAAATGGATCTTTTGCCATCCAACGTCCAGACTCTGCCGGATTCAATCCTACTTCTTTCCATTGCTATTGTACTCGAAATTCTTCATTGTAACTGCTGTAATCATCTGTAACCAGCAAGGATAATCAATAAAAGATAAAACCTTGAAGTGGACGTAGGCCGGAGATAGCCGAACCACTATAAATTGTGTGTCACTGTTCATTATTTCTGGATTGCTGTTTGTTGCTTGCTTAGATCTGAGATTTGTGTTTGAATACTGCTGATTTACTTTCATAACTTGGTGCTTTCACGGTATTTGGGGTTTGTGATCATTTTTGACGCAAACACTTTGGTGCTTTCACTGAGAACGACTAGCACCCGCTACACCGGATTCAGAGTTCAGATTTGAAGAGTTTGGATTTGGAGACAATGACTAGACAAACAAGTAGGAGACATGGCTGAGAGAAGCCAACAGGACGGAAGCCAAGAAGCATCCTCCGGAGCTGGAGAAGGACAAGCTTCCATCTACATCACCAGAGATGAAATGGAGGCTATGGCAAATTCATTGCAAGAGAGATTGTTAAAGAGTCAACAAGAGATGATGCAAACTTTCTTCGAACAGATGAGAGCTGCAGGGATGCAGAACCTTGGACCAGCTACAGCGGCGGCTGTGAATGTGGAACAAGGAGCTAGGGCTATGGAACCCAATGGAGGACAGAATACAGAACCAGAAGGCAATCAACAAGGGCTTGGGGGCAGGCCCGTAAGATCCGACGCAGGAGGACCTTTAGAAGGAGTTCAACAGGCTAGAGCCAATGTTGCTGCTAATGAGCCACATGAAGAATATGTGCCGGAGTTCCCTCAGGAGCATGGGGGGCAACCCCTGACAGGAAACACTGGATTAGTGGAAATCATTAGGAAGACTATGCGTGGAGGTTTGACCAATAGAGATTTGGAAGGAGTGAACAGAAGTCCGTTCGCTTGGGAAATCAGGATAGCTCAGAATCCACCTAAGTTCAAGTTGCCTAGCGTGGAAGTATATAATGGCAAGGCTGACCCGACTAATCACTTGATGAGATACACTAGACACATGGAAGTGCTGGGGGCATCGGAGGAAGTGATGGCCAGATATTTCCCGTTGTATTTGACAGATCTAGCTGCAATGTGGTTTAGGCAGCTGGAAGAAGGATCTATCAGGACTTGGAGGGAATTGGTGGATAGGTTTTTGGGACAGTTTCGGGTTTATATCAAAAGACTTACGAACGTGATGATGTTAACATCGGTAAAGCAAAGGACGGATGAATCACTTAGAGCATTTCTAACTCGATTCAATGCAGCAGTTGCTTCAGTGGATCGGCCGGATCCATCGATGGTTTTAATGGCAGCGGTGTCAGGAGTCAAGGATGATTCAGATTTCAAGGTATCTTTAATTCGAGACCCACCTCTGGATCTCGGAGAATTCTTTCATGAGGCTGAGAGGTTCCTCCGACAAGAGGATGCGTGTACAGATCTAAAGTTGAAGGAAGTGAATGCAACTGAGGGTGGAGGACCATCCAGTAGAGATTCGGATAAAGATAAAGAGAAAAGGAAGTTGGATGGTGATCCTGAAAAAGCTAGGAAGCGATGGAAGGATCCAAAGTTTTCCACATACACGGGATTAAACGAGACACTGGAGCGGATATACATGGAAACCCGGAATCGCCTTCCTTACCGGAAGCCGGCTAGGAGAGAACCATCTGAACGGGAAAGGGCATCAGGGAGGCACTGTCTCTTCCACGATTTGGACGGACATGATACCAACAGCTACAGGCACCTAAAGGACATAATTGAGGAGCATGTGAGGAATGAACAATTGAGGCATTATGTTGGGGTACGGAATGCAGCGGTGGAGCAGGAGCAACCACCGCCTACCTCAAGCCATGAGGGTGTGAGGCCCAGGAATGATGGTCGATTGGTCATCAATTGACCGGGGTAATATGAAATAAGTAACAAACCATTGGCGAGCAGCCAAGTCATATACACATGTATGGGGACGAAGATAGCCCTTAGGCATGCTCTGAATGATGATAAACTGCGAAGCCATGGTTTGCGAAATATGTCTTTTGTTTTTTCGATTGGACACTTGGTTTTCTGGTTTGGTTTTGGAGTTTGGTTTGAACTCCTGGTTTTGTTTGCTTTCTGTTTTGGATTTTCGTTTGGATGACTGGTTTCTGTTTTGGATGCTGGTTTGGATTTCTGAATCTTTGGTTTGACTTGGATTTTGGATTGGATTTTGATTGGATTTCTGTTTGGGTTTTGATAAACGGTCGTCGGGTATGGATTATGCCTGGCAAGGGGTGAGTCGTTTTGCCCGAACGCGGTAAAGTGACTCATTCAGGTCATCGAGTATGGATTATGCTCGATAAGGGTCCGGAGAGACCAAGATTCGGCCTAGGACTTAGGCCTTGCATTATCAATTGTTATTTTCAGGTCGCTGAGTATGGACTATGCTCAGCAAGGGTCCGGAGAGACCAGGATTCGGCCTAGGACTTAGGCCCTATATTATCGGTTATTATTTCAGGTCGTTAGGTATGGACTATGCTCAACAAGGGTCCGGAGCGACCAGGATTCGGCTTAGGACTTAAGCCATGGCATTACTTACGTCCAGGGACACTGGACCACGGTCGTCAGATGTGGATAGCGCTTGGCAAGAAGCCGAAGAGATTAGCTCAACGTCCAGGGACACTGGACTACGGTCGTCGAGTGTAGATTGCACTTGACATGAACCCGGAGAGGTTACAGATTTGGATATCGACCTGGAGAGGTCCAGGATTCGGTTATTGGCTATTGGATAAGGATGGATGCAGGCTCGGTTGTCGATTTCAAATGGATATGGAATTGACCAAAGGATTTGGTTATTGGATTTGGAACTGGGCATTGACTCGGAGCAGTCAAGGACGATGTACTCTGATGATATGGCTATGGATTTTGGATTTTGGATTCAGAGTTATTCAAAACACACCTTCTTACCACAAGGCATGTTTTGGGGGGCAAATGTTATCCCACCTTTTGGTCAAGGCCGGAATATCAACAAATTGGCAAGGAACGATAGATACCAGGATTGGAGTTCAATTGGAAAGAAGGCTGCAATGGATGTCGTCGAAATTTGGCCAAGCTCCGATCAGAACGAAATCGATTGGAGATGATGATGAGGACTAGAAAATGCTATGTTTCAGTTTCAGGTCAATCAGAGGTCGTATGCACAAGATATGGATGGATTAAGGTGCATAAGGCATGTTTCGTATCGATGCATTTCGCATCGATCAGTAGATGGTGGTTCGAATCGATACACTTCGTATCGATCAGCAAGGTTTTGACTCGATACATTTCGTATCCATCAGCATGGGCTCGACTCGGTGGTTTCGTATCGGTCAGGATGGGAAAAGGCGGCGTGTCTCTAATCGATACTCTCGTATCGATGGTAGAAGTGTTTGGCACCTTCGTATCCATGGGAGGCTATCAGAGTTCACATCCATCAGGTAAGGCTTCGTTCGTATCCATCTGTGTCTAGCTTCGTATCCATATGACTGGCCCTTCGTGCGTTTTTTGTATCGATTGATAAAACCTCGCATAACATTATTTCGTATCGATCAGATAGATCGATACGAAACACACTCCTGAAATCGATACGAAGAATGGTACGATGCAAGCAGTTGGATACAGATGCAAAGCAAAGTTATCGGCACGAACGAACGGAAAATATGGATGCGAGCGCGAATCAAGAGGAGAAGCATTCAAAGCGGCGAAGGACATGAATGGTTCGAAGGAAGAAACCTTTAACTCGGCACGAATTTAGGATCTGGCCTGGGAAGTAGCGCCATGTCAGCAGATAAGCGCATGCCTTGATCGAGTCGAACAGGAGGGATGCGAAAGCATGGATTCGAAGACAGCAGGCTACAGAAAACATGAGATTGAATCGATCATATCTCCTAAACCATATACCCAAATACCATGAAATTTTCACAGTAGCTTGCATACAAGGTAAAGAACAATCCTGCCAAGTTTCAGCCCGATTGGATCATTTCTTGATGGATACGAAATTGCTTCGTATCGATCACAGATCGAGTCGAAACTTGGTGGGGTCGGTCACGTGGGCCCCCTCACATACCAGAAGAAGTCTTCCGAAGTTTGGGCGCGATCTCAGCCCCCTACGCCTATAAATAGCCCCCTGAAGCCTACAGAAAAGGGATCTTTTGCCATCCAACGTCCAGACTCTGCCGGATTCAATCCTACTTCTTTCCATTGCTATTGTACTCGAAATTCTTCATTGTAACTGTTGTAATCATCTGTAACCAGCAAGGATAATCAATAAAAGATAAAACCTTGAAGTGGACGTAGGCCGGAGATAGCCGAACCACTATAAATTGTGTGTCACTGTTCATTATTTCTGGATTGTTGTTTGTTGCTTGCTTAGATCGGAGATTTGTGTTTGAATACTGCTGATTTACTTTCATAACTTGGTGCTTTCATGGTATTTGGGGTTTGTGACCATTTTTGGCGCAAACATAAGCATCTTCTAGTAATTACTAAAAAAAAATATTTAAGTAGTACATATAGTCCTAATGTCTACTTCATCTAGGGGAAATATTGAACTATCAGTTAAGATGCAAGGTAGAATTTACGAAAATGTTAGTGTATTTGGATAGTAATTACTAAAAAGTCAAAAATAAAATGGAAAAAACGATTGTACTCCTCTATTTAGATACTATTTCATTCAATAGTTTCATTTCAATTGTTACTAAATCTTTTTTTACTTAAAACTAAAAATAAAACGTCTGAGCATATGAACTGACATATATAAATGGTTCAAGGCAAGCTTACTCTTAGACATTTACTCACACTGGATGGAGAAAATTAAACTTTAAGTTAAAAACTCAACCAAAGACATGCAAAAACGGATCGTAACAAACTTAAGCTAAGGAGCAAAATGATGACAATGTTTTCTGCCATGATAACTATAGCTAATTTTTGTTTTAGTTGTTATTTCTTTAAACTAATATGATCCATGAAACCTGCAGATACCAAATGGCATTAAATAGGCAAGGAGAATAATTCATGCTCCTCCATCCTTTTCATTTTGTATACCAACTGTTTTTGAATTTTTCATCCAATGAGTGGAAAATTTCAAGCTCAATAAATTGTGAAAGTTGTAGCATACAGTTTTAGCGCATGAATTTTTGTTGTAATATATAATAAACCATGAATATTATGCTAGGAATTCAAATATAAAGTTGGTTTTTAATGCCTAATTGGAATTTGGTTGGTTCAAGTATAAACTGTAGTATAAATTATACTTCTTTCCATAAATGTTTTTATCTTAAATATATTTTTTTATCCTTTTTAATAATTAATTATAAACTCTTTTATCTTTCACTACAAGGGGAAACATGTTTTCCGACGGCCAGAAGCCGTCGGTCGCCGTCGGAAAAAGCCGCCGGAAATGGCTGTGTCGGGAAGCAGTATTTCCGATGGCTTCCGACGGACTCTGTCGTATCCATTTCTGACGGAACCCGACGATTTCCGACGGGCGTCGGTAACCATCGGAAGCCGACGGTAATGTTAACTTACAAGCCGCCGTTATTCGTCGTGAGCCGTCGGAAATTTTGACCAATAAGTTGTCGGAAGCCGTCGGAAATCTGCTGTTTTTTTTTAAATTTGCTGCAAATTTAGCCTTCCAACTACATTTCTCTTCTGAACACTATAATATCAATACTACACAATCCAATATACAATAATCCAACCAAATATCCAAACTCAAACTACAAAATATTCAATAAACACACAAATAAATAAAATTACATCAAAAAAAATACAAAATATAAATAACCATTCCAACATTAACAATAATCCTAACAATAACTATTCTACCATGTTGTTAATACACAAATTCATCAATATTCTCATACATGTCCTCATACAACCATAGAACCAAGTGTGTCAAACATAATTATACATAAATCAACAATTACCTACGCCGTCTACCAAATCATTCTAAATTAAAACAAAACATACCTGAACGAACAAGCAAGCAAGTAATGAATCAATCTCCTGCAGATCCAAAGCCAGCCGAGGAAGGAAAGCGACCACCACCCTGTTGCTGCATATACTCTAACAACTGTGCGGTGTGCATGGCCTGTTGGCGGTTCTGCTCCTCCAACTGGGAAACTCTAGTCCGCAATTCTTCTATATCTGCAAGATCGATCTGAGGTCTACTCCGCCGTCCCCTACTATGACTACTGGACTGCAATAATTGAAAAATAAATAAAATCCAAGTTTATTGTTTTGAAAAGGTGAAAATATCATATTTTAAGTATTTTAAGAAAAAGTAATTTATTTACTGCTAAATTGCCAAATCCGTATCGTCGACCATGCTCTGCTGGATCCATAACGGACTCAAAAATAACGTCTTCCTCATTGGTCGTCAGCTGATCTCGATCCGTGTCAGCAAGGAGTTTCTGCCGCTGCTCCATAAACTTCTCCTGCATTAACAAATTAATAATATCATATCTTATGTCATCATAGTTTAACAATTAAAACAATTACTAATACTGAATAAAATGAAATATGCTTACATGGCTTTTGCTGGATTTATCGTCCTGCCATGTGTACGAAACAGTCCCGTCTGGATTAACATGCTCGACAGCATGCGTACGGGTGAACACGTCCATATAGCTGACAGGACCATGTGACTCGGCTTCCTGAAGTTGATTGTTACATACAATTATTATACATTTAAAATCATATAGTATAAACTATTTACATTTATTATTCAGTAAATTTATCAACTCCTGCCGATACTGCTGAAACGACTTCGATCCTCCACGATGAGTGACGGGATTCTTATTTCTATTTGCAGAGTTTCTATCCGACTCTGCCTGTACATTCAAAATTTGATACATTATTTTTCGATCACGTCAAATTAATAATTCAAAAAAAAATAGTATACTTGCCTTCGCCTCGTCTGTCTCCCAGTATCTCAACCAAGCTTGCCACACGCTCTCTCCCATCCACCGTGGTTTCTTACCAGATTTCTTAATCTCAGATATCGTATCCCTGTAGTTCTTGCGCATCTTCTTCATCCAGTATGCTCGTGCCAGCATCATATCGTCTGTCTGGATGTCTATCTCAGCCTGTGTTAAAAAAAAGATTACACTTTAAACGATATAAACAGTAGAAAAATGACAAAAACGAATTAAAAATGGAAAACAGAAAAATATCCATACTAGGACATCCTGTAATATGCACTCTATGATGTGAGGAGGGATGTTATCCCACTTCGGCCAGCAAGCACTCATCCTACTGCGATAGGCAGCTCTAGAGACGTCCAGCACAACCTTAGAGGGAAGTAGGTCGAACCCCCTGTTTTAAGTACGATATAGATAAGTACGTACGTATATCATAGAAAAAATAAGATGCTGAATAAAATTTAATTCTTACCCATCTGCTCTAGGGACTAACGATATAACTCCACGCTGTGGCTCTTGCGATGGGCCACTGCCATCGCCTCCTGACGATCGGGAAGAGCTCCTACCTCTACATGACATATTGATAAACCTGTGACATATACACATCATTATATAAGAGAATAAAAACATGATAATTAATATATTTCATATGAAAATGACATCAACGGTATAAATTGCTTAATTAATGACTGAAATGGAAATAAAAATGGAAGTGTGTTATACCGGATTCATAATGGGTGTACTATTCCAACGATAAGTAGAGTTCATTGCATTTTCAATAAAAATTGCTAAATAAATGACAAATGGAAATAACATAAAACATGCAAACAATAGTAAACGGATTTGGTTACATAGTTACATCAATTTCATAATATATCAAGAATTCAACATAGTTACATCAATTGCAAAAAACAGATTCAGATTTATATCAGTCATCATCGTCTTCTGATTCAGATTCGGTCTCGTTTTCGACGATATTTTCCTCCGCACTGTCAAACGCTTCTACCAAAACATTTGATTCATCGATCAAAGGACCAAAATCTGTATGATCGTCTGTAATTATTATTTCGTTATTTTGCTCAAGATCTGCCTGATAAGCTTGTTCGTCCAGAATATTCTTCCCATCGAATGTGAATCTGGCCTTTGTTTTAAAAACTGCAGACCAATCTGCTTTATCTCTTTTTAGAGACGGATAAGGAGCGTAATAAACTTGCAATGCTTGTTTGGCTAGTATAAAAGGATCATACTTGTGATAGTGCGATGTATGCTTTATTTCGATAAGATTATAATCCTTGTGCACATTAATTCCAGAACCTGGAACATTTCTAAACCAATTGCATCTAAATAGAAACACCTCCTCCGCGGGTCGTGAGAAATATGTCAGTTGCAAAATTTGTGTCAGAACGCCATAAAAATCATTTAAATGATTTTCTGGATCGTCACTACCTTTAACAAATACACCAGTATTATTTGTTAATTTTTCTGCACCGTATTCTTTGGTGTTAAATTTATATCCATTGACGAAATATATTGGATATGTCTTGACCACTCTTTTTGGTCCCATCGCAAGATGTTTCAACCCTTCGTCAACAACACAATTTCTCGGCTCATAAACGTAATTTGAAAACCAACCGGAAAATTCTTTATTGAGATCTCCGTTCGGATGTTCACGTTCATAAACACTATTTATATAAACAAATTATTACATTAGGTTATACACGCGCATGCATTATAGAAAAGAATAAAACACAAATTATTATTTCATATTACCTAACAAACGGTGCAACCTCGGCACAATTTAGAAGAATATAAGTGTGTGCTACATGAAGATCTCTATCGTCTAACCATATTTCTACACATTTTCCAGAAGGCCGACCATGTTGTCTAAAAATAGATAACATTGCTTGAGAGGACTCTTGTTCGTCGCCTTCGCCATTACGAGGAACACTTTGAAATGAAATATTCACATGGTCACTGAAGTAGTGAGAGAAAAAGAACGAAGCTTCTTCTTTGATGTAAGATTTACATATCGAACCTTCAACTCGTGCTTTTTGCCTCACTTTTTTCTTCAGATGATTCAAATATCTATGCAAAATTAATTTATATTAACTTCATCTTTCAAATGCAATTAAATTACGTTATAACATATTACATACCTCTCAAATGGATACATCCATCCATATTGGACAGGACCTCGAAGTCGTGCTTCAGATGGGAGATGAATAGGTAAATGTTCCATCACATTAAAAAAACCTGGCGGAAATATTTTCTCTAATGTGCAAAGCAATATAGGAATGTCCACTTCAAGTTTATGTAAACGTTGCACTTTTAAAGTAGTCGAACAAAGCTCTTTGTAAAACATACTAAGCTCCGTTACTACCTTCCAAACTTTTAACGGCAGTAGTTCTTTGAACATTACGGGAAATAAATTTTCCATCATTATGTGACAGTCGTGACTTTTCATTCCACTCAATCTACCATTTTTAAAGTCAACACATCTACGAAGATTTGATGATATCCCATCAGGAAATCTTAACCCTTCCACCCATTTTAACATAGTTTTGACTTGATTATTATCTAATTCGTAACATGCTTTGGGTTTTTTACTGTCATTTGGTTTCATATGAAGCTCAGGACGTTTGCATAATTCTTCTATATCACGTCTTGATTTCAAATCATCCTTCGTCTTCCCTTTCACATTCAAATTTGTGTTAAAAACATTATCAAATACATTTTTCTCATTGTGCATCACATCTATGTTATGGCGAAGCAGAAGATGTTTCCAATACGGCAATTCCCAAAAAATAGTTTGTTTGCACCAGTTATGAACAACTGATTTGCCTTCAATTTCTGATTTCTCGCCAGTTTCATATATCTTTGGATAGTCCTTAACAAGTTCATATATGTCTTCGCTTGACCATATCGTCGGTGGTTGTCTGGTTTCTACTCTATTAGCTAAAAAGTTTTTCTTGTCTCCTCTGAAGGAATGATTTACATGGAGAAAATATCGATGACAGTCAAACCATGAAATTTTCTTACCATGAGGTAAAGAAAACGCTTGTGTTTCATCCATGCAATATGGACATGCTAGACGACCGGCAGTACTCCATCCCGAAAGCATTGCATAGGCAGGAAAATCACTTATAGTCCACAACAAAGAAGCAAACATACGAAAAATTTTCTTCTTGGACACATCGTATGTTTCTACTCCTTCGTTCCACAGTATTTTTAACTCCTCAATCAACGGTTGTAAATATACATCGATTCCTTGTGTCGGATCGTCGGGGCCAGGAACGATAACAGTAAGAAACATATATTGTGTTTTCATACACATCCATGGAGGTAAATTATACGGTGTGACGATAATGGGCCAGGATGAATATTTAGAACCAAATTGAGAAAATGGAGAAAAACCGTCCGTACATAATTCTAATCTAACATTTCGACTCTCCGCTGCAAAATTTGGATACGTTTTATCGAAATGCTTCCATGCTTCTCCATCGGCCGGATGTGTCAACGTACCCTCTTCCTCTATTCTCACGCTATGCCACCTCATATTAGACGTAGTTACAGAAGATGCATATAATCTTTGAAGTTTTGGAGTTATGGGTAAGTAGTGCATATGCTTGTACGGAACTTCCTTCCCCTTCTTTTTTCTTGGTCTGTATCTCTCCTGGTTACAAACTTTACAATTTCTAAGGTTTGCGTCTTCTTTCCAAAACAACATGCATTCTTTTAAACATGTATCTATTTTCTGATACGGTAAACCAAAAGCCGACATAAGTTTTTTAACTTCGTAGTGATTTTCACACATTTGATTATCGGGCGGCATATGTCTTTTTGCAGCTTGTACAACAGCCGTAAACCCAGCTTCAGTGATGTTGTATTTTGACTTCATCGCAATGTATTCTGCGATTACTGACAGCTGAGTGCCGCTTTTACAACCATCCCAAATAGGTTTCTTAGCTGCATCTAATAAATTATAAAAAAATTTAGCTTTAATATTTGGTTCTTCAACATTTCCATCATCGTCGTCAACTTCAACCATAGGAAACATTGATCGTGCTGCATCTTCGACCATATTTTCTATACGGGTCGTTGAAACTATTTCGTTAACGACACTTTCAGACTCTACAGAAGTATTTGCTACAACTTCTCCATGCCGATCCCAAACATAATATTCGGGTGCGAAACCGTGTTGGCACAAATGAACTTTCACAATATCTGGTAACAAATACTTTAAATGTCTACACCTACTACACGGACAACGAATTTCTGGATCGTTTCCGTTATTACTTAAAGCGAATTCAACAAACACGTTTATATCATTATAAAAATCTTCTTTTATTGAGCCCCTCAGTCCTTTTCTTTGGTACATCCATCTCCTCCGATCAACAAAATAATCAATCATTTTTCCTATTTGACAAAATGAGAAGTTCAAAATTTAATATTTATTTTGAAGAATACAAATTCGAAAAAGATTATTTTCATGGTCGTATAATATTTTGAATTTAAAGAACAACTTCACAAATTTAAAAATATTTTCAAATAGGGCACATTTTATTTTTTAACGTAACGATTTAAAAATATATATAATTATTTTTTTCATTGGTCAGGCATCCTACTTCCCATTACAAACACAGTAAGCATTTACATTTCGTATATTACTTCGTCTCAAACGATTCAACAAAATTTCGACAGCATTTCCCTTTTGTTCCCTGCATTGTACACAAATGCGTGTATGCAGGAAACAAAAAAGAAAAGTTAGGCCGAAATTTTATGAACCGTTTGAGACGAAGTAGTATACAAATGTAAATGCTTACTGTGTTCATAACTTGTCCAATACAGGGACAAATCCGACAAACATTGTACCAGATGAATATAAATGGTCGTTTTTCGAAAAAAACGACTATTTATACAACGATCATGTACAACACTCGTCAAACGGGGCCAAAAACTCTCTAAGGGACATTTGTCAGTTACATGCACGCATTTTACGAAAAAATACAGTTTTACTCACTGTTCACATTTACAAAAATATATATTAATTTAACACATTTATTCAACGTATTACATCAACTTAAGGCTGTTTTAACATTTTTGTCATTTTTCAATACACACAATTATAATTTAGAGTAATGCATTTTTTTTGTTTCATAGGTAAATACGCGCACAATATTATACTCCTAGTTCATTCAATCAATTTATCTTATTCCAAATAACGTATACAATCGTCGAATCAAGGCATACACAACAATTTACATATACATGAACAACCACAAATTATACGTGTTTTTCACAATTTCACGATAAAAGATGAAATCGGTATACCATGTGATGCTATAAACTGTTATTACGCTATTGGAAACAATTGCAATCACTAATTCGTCCTAATTTATCAATTTATGCAAATCTAGAATTAGGGTAAAAACTGAATTTTTCACAAAAATAAGAGATTATACCTGAGATTAAGAGTAACGGAGGTTGATTAGGGAGCCTTGGAAGATCCGGAAGTTAGAAATTAGGGATTGGAAGTTTGGAGGTTGAATTTGGGGGTTTTTTGGTGGAATTTTCGTATCAAGAGGAGGAGGAAGAAAGTTCTCGGCTGGAGCTATAATCGCAGATTTCCGACGGCCGCCGACGGCCCGTCGGAAGCCGTCGGAAATTTGCCGTCGGAAGCCGTCGGCCCTAGTTGTCGGTTTTAAGCCCTTTCCTAGTAGTGTTTGTTATAAAATAAATTAAGATTTAAACAACATTTGACAGCATGTTGGTATTTATTTATGAACAAATATATGAGAAAAGATTAAATTAAAATAGTTTTTTGATTACAAAGACAAATGAAAATGATAAACTTTTTTATTTTTTTATCAAAAAGATTGATGAAAGCATCTTTTCATGTGAACTACAACAATCATTGAAAAGATTTGGATTATTATTATGCTTTCACATATAATATTTGATTACAAAAAACTAGAAATATGAAGGAATATGATAAGCTGTTTCTTGATATATTTCAGAAAGTTGATTGTATTACAGAGAAGCATACATTGTTATTTGTTGTATCGGCATATATATTGTACATCACATTTCTGAAGTAAATAAAGTGGTTATGGGCTAAAGAAAATAAAGATGGTTTGGCCCGCTTGCTTTATATCTTGCTTTCGGGCAGAGGCTGCTTCATGTTACCTGATTGCTTCTGAGATAAATGTTGAAGTGAATCAGATGAGCCGCAACAATTCATTTTATCACCCCTCCCCTCAAACCAAAATTAGGGTTTGACACAACTCTCTAAAATGATCGATCCTCTTCAAATCAATACTTTAACTTCAAGATTGATGAGAAATGCCTACTTAGTTGCTTCAGAAATTAGCTAAGCACCGATGGTCTGATCTTAAAGGCGGTTCGAATTCCAAGTTTTTTTTTCTCGATTACTTCGAAAGACTTCGATTTGTTGCTCTGACTTTTGAAGAAGTTTCTAGAGGAGGCTGAATCTGCTCTTCGACACAGCTTGAACTTCAGCTTCCTCTCGACTTTACTTTAAGATCATCTCTGAATCTTATGAAATTTCTAGCCGACAAAGCTTTGGTAAGAACATCTACCCTTTGGTAGGTAGCGTGTATATGATTAACTTATAGCTGTCCTTTAAGTATTTGTTCTCGAACAAAATATAAGTCTATTTCGATGCGCTTTGTCCTAGAATGTAGAATTGGATTTGCTGACATGTATATAGTACTTTGATTGTCACACCATAATGTTGGTTTGAGTTCAGTTTTGATCTTTAGCTCACTTAGCAGAGATTGAATACACATTATTTCTACTATTGCACTAGTTACACTCCTATATTCAGCTTCAGTACTGGATCTGAAAATAGTTGATGCTTCTTTGAACACCATGATACTGGGTTGTCTCCAATATAAATGTAGTATCCTGAAATTGATTTTCTGTCATCTGGATTTATTGTCCAATCAGCGTCAGTAAATCCAGTTACATTGAAATTTTTGCATGCTTTTAGTGACAGGCCATATGTAATAGTGCCTTTTCGGTATCTTAGAATCCTCTTTACATCTTTTCAATGCTCACTTAGTGGTTCCTGCATGAATTGGAATACTTTGTTAACACTAAATGACATATCAGGTCTAGTTATGGTAGCATATTACAATGCTCCCACAACACTTCTATATTGTTTAATATTAAATATTGGTTCTCTTTTGTTTTTGGAGAGCTTTTGACTGTTTATCATGGGTGTTGGTTGAGTTTTAGCTTCATCCATTTTTGACTTGTGAAGAATTTCATTGATGTACTTTTTTTGGCTTAGAATTTTTTCTGAACTTGACCTTGTTATTACTTCTATGCCTAGAAAGTAATTTAAGCTCCCAAGATCTTTGATAGAAAATTGCCTATCTAGATACTGAATAAGACTGTTAATTTCAGCTTCATCATTACCTGTAATAATTAGATCATCAACATATATTAGAATGTATATAACAGATTCTTTGTTGAATTTCGTGAACAATGAATTGTCTGATTTAGTGGGCTGATAACTCAATTTGACTAGAGTGGTTTTCAGTCTATCAAACCAAACTCTTGGTGCTTGTTTAAGGCCATATGTTGTCTTATTTAATTTGCACACATAATTCATATTTTTATTATATCCATGTGGTTGCTCCATATAGATTTCTTCTTGCAAGATGCTATTTAGAAATGCCTTGTTGACATCAAGTTGTCTAATATTACAGTGCTTATGTAGGGCATAGTGAGAATAACCCTAATAGTTGTTGGTTTGACCACTGGTGAAAATGTTTCATTAAAGTCAACCCATATTGTTGAGTGTACCCTTTAGATACAAGTCTAACTTTATATCTGGCCACAGTTCCATCTAGATTTTTCTTTAGTTTATAAGTTCATTTGCATCCGACAATTTTTTTATTGTCTGGAGGACTGATCAAATCCCATGTTTTATTTCTTATAAGAGCATTATATTCCTCATCCATGGCAGCTTTCCAATTCTTGTCCTTTGCAGCTTGTTTAAAGGTTTCTGGCTCTTTAATTGCCTTGATTGCAGTGTAAAGCTTTGGTTTGAATATTCCACCTTTTGATCTTGTAATCATGGGATGACCTGATCTCACTTGTGGTTCTTCTATGTTTATTTGATCAGAATTATTCCTAGATTGATTTGTTGAATGTTTGTATTCTCATAACTAACTTGTTGAGTTTGATCATTTGCATAAGTAGGAGACTGATTGAGATAGCTGGATACTTCTGCTGGTTCATGATTTGATTGATCAGGCATTGTGAGTTGTGAATCATGAATTCCTGCAGTTCTCTCGGTCTCCTTTTGTTGCCATGTACCAGAATATACAGGTAAATCAGGTATTGACATTCTTGGATTGTATATTTTCTTGGTTGTTCTCATATCTTAGTTGCTGAAAGGAAATACATGCTCATCAAACACAACATGTCTGCTAATAAAAAAAATTCCACTATCATCAACGCACTTGTACCCTTTTTGATTAACTCCATATCCTAAAAAGGTACATGATCTGAAATTCAATTTATTGGTGTTGTATTGTCTGAAGTGAGGAAAACATAGACATCCAAATATCTTTAAACTATGATAGTCAGGTTTAACTCCATATAATTTTCTATATGACTTACCCCTTTTAACTCTCTTGTTGGTAGTCTATTAATTAAATACACTGTTGTATTGAATGAGTTAGGCCAAACTTTTAAAGGTAGAGATGCCTGAGCTAAAAGGGTAAGACCTGACTCAACAATATGTCTATGTTTTCTCTCAATCAAACCATTTTATTTAGATGTATATGGACATGTAGTTCTATGAACTATTCCCTTTTTATTAAAGAAATTGTAAGAGTTTTGTATTCAGTACCTCCATCATTTTGTATGACCTTGACTTGAAAACAAGTTTGTTTTTCGGTCAATGATATGAAATGTAGCACAACATTATATGTTTCAGACTTAGCTTTTAAAAAATAAATCCAAGTATGACTAGAATATGCATCAATAAAGGATATGTAGGACTTGTAACCATAGTCTGAACATATTGGGGCTAGACCCCGAAGATCTGTAGCAACTAACTCCAACGGATTTGAATACACGGTAAGAGAATCATTAAATGCTAATTTATGACTTTTACCCATTTGACAGTAGGTGCAAACATATGGTAAAGGAATATTATCAAAAGCAATTAACTTTCGCTAAGTACTTGTTTAACAATATTTGCATTTGGGTGTCCAAGCTTGTAATGCCAAAGATAAGATATTCTTTTATTTTTTTCTGTTTGAGTAGCCACAGACAAATTACAACTCTTTTGTTCTTTCATAGTATTGGTGCAGCTAACAAGATTGAATATGTATAGCCCTTTGTCTGCATCACCTTGCAAAAGAATTTCCTTAGTTAGCATATCCTTAACTAAACAATACTTGGGAAAGAATTCAAAGTAAACATTGTTATCTTTAGCAAATTGAGAGACACTAATAAGATTCTTCTTTATCTTCGGTACTCTCAATAAATTATTTAGAAATAATTGCCTTGCACCTTTGATATAAGCTTTACCAGCATTAGTAATACTAATAGAATCACCATTGCCCATGCAAATTGACTGTTTACCTTTGTACTCTTTATTCCCAAGGTTTAGGTTGTCAAAATTTCTTGTTAAATGATTAGTTGCTCTAGAATCAGGATAACATGTTTCATCTTAAATATGTTCAGGTCTTGTAATTTGATTTCTGTTGCTTTCTGATTGACCATTTGAGTCTTGTTGCGCTTGTGCCACATTTGTACTTAGATTGCCATTTCTTTGATTGTTTGAGTTCTATCCTAGCACATAGTTTATGCTTAGTCTGAAGTAGCATTTTGGGGCTGTGTTCCCTATTTTTTCACAAATTTGACATTTTGGCTTATTATTGTTTTTCCATCTTGCTCTACCCCTTCCTCTTGCTGGTTGATTACCTCTTTGTAATTGTTGATCAGATTTGTCGTTGTACTTTTTTTTGCCCTTGTAACTTGATGCATAATTGATTGACATATCTGAATCAATAGGCTTCTTATAATCAATTCTTCCTTCGTGTACAAGAAGTGTTGAATTCACATCTTCAATTGATGATGTGATTCTTTAAGATGATATAACAGCCCCTACAGCCTCGTACTCTTCATTTAAACCACTTAAAATGATTAGAACTTGTTCAGAATCTGAAATTTTTTGTCCCGCTGCTTCAAGTAAATCACATGTTGTCTTAATTCTTGCTATGTATTCTCCCATGGATAGGTTATCCTTTCTAATGCTACGCAGTTTTTTCTTATGATGCATAACTTTGGTAGCAGATTGAGAGTTGAATTCCTTTCAACTGTTGTCCAGATTCCTTTAGCAGTTTTGCTTTCAATTACTTGTGGCAGTAACTTGATACTTACAGAAGATAACAACCACGAACAAATTAAACTATCTTGCCTTTGATATCTTGTGAATTCATCATTACTAATATTTTGTTTTCTTGACCAATTATGAACATGGGTGGTACTGGAATGGTACCAAGAAGAAACCCTTCAAGGCCATAGCCTCTGACGGCGGTTTCCACTTGAACTTTCCGAAGGAGATAATTATCTTTTTTAAGATGAGTGGTAATCAATTGACTTTGAGGACTTACAACCGTTTTAATGAGATTTTCAGTAGAAGTTTGATGGGAATTGGATGAGTTATCAGAAGTGGCAGTGCCATCATGGTCTCCTGCCATGATGATTTGAAATTATGATCAGAATCTTAAAATATCAGTGATTGGCAGAGTCAAGAGAACTCAAATAAGAGGTGATCAGGTTATTTACAGCCAATACTCAAATGATGTTACTTATCTGATGAGTTCTTGGCGAGGTAATGACTATTTTACTGCTTCTTGAGAGCTTTCATGACTTTTGAAATTGATTTTCTGATGTTTCTTGCTTGAATTTGCTTGATTCTTCAAGGAAAAACTTGATGCAACCAAGATCTTTGAACTTTAGTTATGGCACTGGTTTTCTAAAGCAAATTCTTCATCAAATCCCAAATGATGAGATGATCTCTGATAGGTGATATGACAATCAGAGGATGATGCTAAATCTAACGACGATTCAGATTTGAATTATCTACTAAATGCTGTTCAGCTTTGATAGGCTCGGATACTATGAAAAAATTGGATTATTATTATGCTTTCGCATATAATATTTGATTATAAAAACTGGAAATATGAAGGAATAAAATAAACTGTTTCCTGGTATATTTTAGAAAGTTGATTGTATTACAGAGAAGCATACATTGTTAGTTGTTGTATCAGCATATATACATTGCTGAAGTAAATAAAGTGGTTATGGGCCAAAGAAAATAAAGATGGTTTGGCTCGCTTGCTTTATATCTTGCTTTCGGGTAGAGGCTACTTCATCTTACCTGATTGCTTTTGAGATAAATGTTGAAGTGAATCAGATGAGCCGCAACAATTCATTTTATCTATCAGTAATTTAATAAACATCATTTAAGCTCAAAGTATCTCTTCATCGTAACTTTCAAGATTTTGTTACTACTTTTATCTTTATATAAAGGGTAAAAGATAAATGATAAATTAGCTTTTCATTTTAAACAGTTAAAATGTAGAAGCAATAAAAAAAATTGAAATAGTTACTTGTTTGTGTAGTTATGTCAATATTTTATTTTATGTTAAAATTATAGATTCTTTGTTGAATTTTATTTTTTATATTTTTATTTTAGTATAAAGATAGAATTATTTATCATTGTAGTGAAACAATCCAGTTAATACTGTACATAGATAAAATTTCAACATTATTCCAGTTTTCCAAAGTTTGTTTTCAGTCATTTTTTTGTTATGACAATGCCATTTCTTATATCCTTAATATAATCACTTAGGAGTCAATGCGCCTGAAATATATTTTCTTAACTAATATATTATAGTCTTCCACGAGGGTTCTTTTACCAAATACAAAGCATACATAATCCAGTCTGATTAAAGGATTGGATATGGCAACTGAAATTATGTTACTTGATTTTTCATTAGCAGGTAAACCGTCGCCGGTAACTCTACAATTTGGCTTTGCATTTGGACTGTTTGTTTATCCCTAACATATGTATAAATTGCCTTGGTGAAGGTCATACCCCTTCCAATCTCTTTCAATCAACCTGATATATCTTGTCCTAACACATGAGGTAGTGCATCTTCTTTATAACTAATTGTTGAGCCAGAATGTGATCCATTATCAACATCTTTTATCTTTTCCTGTAGATGTTAACGTTGATATTATACACTAGTATCAAACTATCACATTATCGAAAAATTTCCAAGCTAATAAAAAATTTAAAAGTACTTACAACAGTATCTGTAGTAGTTATGTTCACTGGTTGTCCATTATTTCTAGTGCGAGATTTGATCCAAACTTGAACTCAAGAGATAGGAGAGGGATCATTACTTTTCTCTTTCTACATTTAAAATATCATTAAAACAAAAAATCATATTAGTTAACTAGTTAATAAATATTATGGTAAATAAATTAACTTTTCTTACCAAATCTTCAACCAGTCGAGCCGTTCGTCTATGGCTGCATGTGTGTGACATCTGGTTGTATTAAATAGCTTTGAATTTATCGCTTACAATCTGAAATATTATTAAAAAAACGCATAAAAGATTCTTTAAAGAATTTAACATCACAATTCACAGTAGATAAGCACAAACCACTATTTTGTAAATGTGAGCATTTGTTTTCTATTGGTAGCTAAAACTTAATTGGAAGTGGATCACACATGCTCTTTAGAATATTAAAACTATAATATAATAAAGTTAATAAAATCAAAGAGAGATAAGTACTGTTTTAATATTTGAGTTTGTTTATAAAAATATAGAGGGACTATTCTTCTTTCCAATATGCGCCCATTACATACACACAATGCGAGACACCCCAACAGTGTAGAACATGGACTAATTGTTTGGCAGGGATTAATCGGAGTTAGGAACTTTTGATAACTTATGTATTTTGGATAAAATTTCGGTATTTTATTTAGTATAACGTGATATAAATTGAAATTTTGGGATTTTGTATGTGCTTAGGGGTAGCCAAGGAGGCAAGACCGTCTAAAACTAGCACATTAATGATTATGTATGACACTATCCTTAACTAGTACCTAACCGGTGTTTAAATACATGTTTAGATTCTTACATGAGGTGATAAACCTTGTCTAGGCGACCTAGGAAAATCATTAGGTGGTAAGCCTCGTCTAGCGCCTAGGCAGGGCTTAGGCGGAAGCCTAAAAGAATTTTTATGACAGTGCTAAAAATACACTCCTTTTGTAGAAATATGGGAACTTTTTACCATTCCTCGTCCAATTTAAATCTAGCCTGCAATTTTATTAAAATAACTGAGAAATTCTTTCTAAAATATGCTGAAATATAATGCTGAATTGTTCATAATTTTAAGATGTCTTGATCATGTTAGTTAGTTTGCAGGTATTTAAGTTGCACCGCAACAAAGTTGCGCTCTATTGCCATTGCAACTTAGTACCACTGCAACAGAGTGTAGCTCAGTTGCAGTGTAACCGAGTTTCTGTTTAGTTGCAATCAAGTTCAACTCATTTGTCACCGAGTGGAATTTAGTTGCAGTTGCCACAGAGTTCAACTTAGTTGCAGTGCAACTGATTTTGCACTCAGTTGGAGTGACAAATGAGTTACAACGCATTTTCACTGTGTATTTGCGTTGGCCTCAGTATTCAATTTGAAGATGCAAGGACATTGAAGAATAATATAAATCTGATAAATTATTAAAATTCCTTGGCTATCGCATAACAAAATTTTAACTAACACGGTCATAAATATCTCACTCAACTATTTCAGTAACATCTTTTACCTTCATTTTTGAAGGTTAAGCAATTGTTGTACCATACGGATCCATATTATAGAACTTATTGGCAAATTAGGCTCTCATGATGCATTCACATGATATACTAAATGAAATATAACTAAATCTACACTGCAGTATTACTATTGCATTACCTGAGAATGATGTTGTAAATTTTCAAAATAAATTGGGCGTTGTGGTTTATTTTGAAGAAGAAGAGGAGGAAGTGATATTGAGAATAGTCCCACAACCTGGAAATTATAGGAACTATATTTGTTTAAATATAGCTTCCTCAAAAAAGGTTGGGCCTTTTGGGCATCCAAATGTTTGCTCTATTGTGATGAGAAAAGCCATGCATAACCACCTCACGCG
This sequence comes from Allium fistulosum, assembly GCA_030737815.1. Classification (NCBI taxonomy): domain Eukaryota; kingdom Viridiplantae; phylum Streptophyta; class Magnoliopsida; order Asparagales; family Amaryllidaceae; genus Allium; species Allium fistulosum. The sequence continues at coordinate 1,001,837,098 of CM060904.1, read as the reverse complement.
CGCCGCCGTCCATCCGTCCGGTCGATTGAATCGATCCAGGCCTGGTTGTTGGATCCAAATAATATTTTTGGACAAATTTTTATGGACTTAATGGGTAAAAATTTTGGCCCGTTAATAACCCAGAATCGAATTCAAAATAAGGCGGGAGATAAGGCAACGGTTTTGGACCGTTGGGAAGCAACGTTTTGAACAGACGCAACCCTTGACGAAAATGCACCTCTCTACAACTGTAAATAGCAACACTCAGATACTGTTGCAAAATTATTTCTCCTTTCTCGTGAAATTTTGCAACGCTTGAAAATGTTTCAGAGCGCTTTTTTCTTCTTGAAATCGGTAACGCTTGATAGGTGTTGGATCAAAACGACTGAAAGGTGTTGTGAATCCTCTCTTCTTCTTCTCTAAATTGCATCATCAGAAGTTATCAAAGTAGTGTTCATGGCCGGATCAAAGTCATACAAACTTTGAATCTGGTTACGCTATTTCAAGGCTTCATTGAATCCTAAAGTCGATAGTTCTACAACCCGTTTATACCTATTGGGTTGAACTATGGTCTAAAAGAATCTATATAGTAAATCCTTGAAGTCATAAGTACAACAATCTCCTTATCACAATACTCGAGCCATCGATAATTTTCCAACATGAATTATATATTTCTACAATATTAAGTTTAACTGTTTCATTACTGAAGGTTCTAACTTAACTAATTTTTAGATCTAACATTGTCTACTCATTTTACAAGTGTTACAGGGATGTCTCTGTGAATAACTAATCATGTGGATTCGATAAAAAAATAACATGACGGCCTGACTTTGGCAATAGGAGTTCGACCATTGACAAGGTGAATTCTTTCATTTCCATTAACTATCTACTTCTTATTTCTATAACCATATTGACCAAACAGTCCACGTATATTGTTATATCTACTATTTGATGCCAAGCATACTACTGTTAATCAAACTATCAAGTACCATTGGTACCTGATGTATTTGCATGCAACTATGAATGAACAGAACTCAATTATTGCCCTTGCTCCTGTACGTTTTCTTTCTTCTCCATTCTTTTACACTTCTCACACTCCATTTATTCCATTTTTAATGTTGGTATTTGCTTAGCAATTAGTAGTTGGTGCTTAATTTGTTCTTTTTTTACCTTAATTTGCAAACTCTTTCTTTTTTCTTACATTACATTTCGTTCTGAGTTCACCATGGGTTTTCTTAGTTCCAGCTTGCTGCTTTCATGTCTTAAATCAATGTTATTGTCTTCTTTTCTATGATTTAAATTGTTTATTGCGTAATAAACATAGAACACTTCTTTAATCCTACGTTGTAGTTTGTTTTTGCATTTTAGACTTTTTAATATTTTCTTTCATTTATGTTAATATTGATTTGAACAACTCTAGGTAATATTCAAATCAAGAAGATAGCAAATAGTACTTGATAACAATTTTTATTAGACCCATTACCAACAATCTGATCTATTCACTTCACTCTCTCTCCTTCTTTTCAACTGAGTGAACGAGCTGCGCATCCAGGTAACCGCGAAAGTAGCCACGGACCAGCGGGGTTGAATAATTGATAAGATTTATAACATTATAACGGCGAAAGCTTCGTCGTTATAAACTTATGCCCTAAACCCTTCCCAGTCGCCACCAAAAATTATTCTTCTCTCCTTCAGCATTCAAATCTGAAGCTCAAACCTTCACTCCTCCTTTTCACAAATTTACACTTTTAAACATCCAAATCTGTCATTTATACACAAATTAAAGCCTGTTTTTGGGATCTACACATGTAGAAATGTCTAGATTACTAAAAAATCTTGAAAAAGTTCATGCATGGAGAATGTAGCGGTACCGGTGGCGGCGACCTCGATGACGAAGGTCAGATTATTATGCAGTATGGTCATGAGCATGGAATAGAAGATCTACTCTAGGCCGTTGAAATCTAGAGAATCAGGGCAGAGTCGAAGACGAAGGCGGTCGCCGGGGTCGTGGAGGCCGCAGGGGTGGTCGAGCGGGCAGGACGCACAGGGCAGTGGGATAGACTTCCATTAGAGTTGCCGAGCTTAATGGTTTTCAGGATCCGAACCTTAACACGGTGAAGTTGTCTGCTTACTAACTGTCGGGCATTTCTAGAAGGGGAAGTGCATGTCAGCACATAGACGAGCTTGGCTGTAAGTATTTTTTAAATTTAAAATAGTTAGAGTAAATTATCACTTTAAATTTATAATTACGAATTATTTTAACTTAAACAGTCATGGAAGATCTGTTCGTGGGTTTCTTTTGCAAACACCCTTAAATATTTTCATAGGAATTTGGCAAGCATTCCTATAGTCGGAGCACTTCTACAAGAACTTTGATTCTATTACCACCAATTCTCACTTCAACCTTGTCGAAACCAAAATGAATAGAAAGAAAAAAGGAACGAGAAATGACAGCGCCAACAAAGCCTTTCGAAGGAGTCGAAGGGATGCAACAGCCAAAAGGCAGAAATGTTACAAGCTTTCGAAGGGGTCAAAGTGGTCGAAAGCTCCCTTTCGCTTCAATATCTTCCTTTCGAAATAGATGCTTTCACCTACATGAAGACGTTTTGAATAAGAGAAAGAATACCTTTCGAAGGCAGCGGATGACAACCCCTCACATACGCGCCAAACCTTTCGAAACCAAAGGGCTTCATTCAAACTACTCAAAAAGATGCCTTGATCAGAACAGCCCTTTTGAAAGCATAATCAAGTCCTTTGAACCAGTCGAAGCCCTTAACAAGTAGGAAAGGTGCCGCATCAATTCGCAAGCATGTCTTCGGAAGCTACCTTCTGCGTCAAAATCTAGAGTATTTCAATACCTTCGAAACCTATGGATGTACCTGCTAAAAAAGTCGAAAGCTCATGCTACTTCCCACTAGCAACACAAGGCGAAAAGGTGCATCCACCACTTTCGACAAAGATGGAGGCATTGAAACCCATTCAAATGCAATACAGGGGATGCGCAAGTGTCAAAGGTGACGAAAGGTCTATAAAGCCACCTTTCGACCAGGTCGAAAGTTCTGAGTCGAAAGGTGTCAACCTGCACCTATAAATAAGACCCTAGGGGTCTAGTTTTGGGGATCAGAATCCATTCACTCTTTTCTTATACTTTCTTACACTTGTGAATTTGTAACCTTAGTTCTGAAATTGGATTGGCGATTTGATCAAATTGTACCACTTGTGTTTAATGAGAGCAAGATTATAGTACTTTTGAATATGCTGTTGATTTGAAATTCTAAATGGATTTAGTTACGATCCACTTGTGTCGACTTGGTCGAAAGGTCATTTTCTAGAAGAGCTGAAACCTTAAACCCATCCAATTTTCCTTAAGTCTCGGCATCTAATCTCTAGATACCTAAAAGTCATCTTTCGAGTGAGACGAATCCTTAAATTTAGCTTGTTTACCTTAGATTTCAGGATTGAACCCAAGCCATTTAAAAGGCTAACTTTCGACGAAGTCGAAACCTATCAAGTCAAACGATATTCTTGAATCCTTTGTGTCAACCCTTAGTGCTTCGCAACCGTTTCGAAAGGTTAACCAAACAACTTCAGTGTTTGCGCCAAAATTGGTCACAAACACCCAATTGTCGATGAAAGCACCCGTTTACAATCACAGATCACAGATAGCAAATATGCAGAGAGAATAAATGTAAAGAACACTCAAAAAAATAAAAGGAATGTAGTAAAAACACATGATTTATAGTGGTTCGGCTATCTCTGGCCTACGTCCACTTTGAAGAGTTGCTATTTTATTGATTGTCGCTCACTGATTACAAGAATACCATTGATAATAATTGAGTTAGAATGGAGTTCGGTAGAATACCAGTGTAAATAAACCCTAGGAAGATCCCTTTTCTGAAGCTCTTGGACTGCTATTTATAGGTGTAGGCTGCAAATATCTCGCTCAGATCTCGAGAGACCTCTTCCGGTACGTGAGCGGGCCCACGCGATCGATCCCAGGTGATTTGCACTCGACCTGTGATCGATACAAACGGATTTCATAATAATCAAGATTTGGCCCAGTCGAGTCGAAATTGAGCATGAACATTCTTCAGGTTGTACGTAAGCTCCTGTGAAAATTTGGTGACATTTGGACTTGTAGATTATCAGTTGTGATCGATGCAAATTTGTACTTTTCAATGGCTGCGCAGTTCGCATGGATGCTGTTCGCATCGATCTCGCTCGTAATGATCAGACGATGGCGATGTGGAGCGATGAGCTAAGGTAGATCCACTTTTCATGCCGCGTTGACTACCTCCTCCTTCATATCCATCGGGTGCTATGCTCTTCGTATCGATCACAATTGGTCTCTTCGTATCAATCATAATTGGTCTTTTCGTATCGATCATAATTGGTCTCTTCGTATCGATCACATATGATTCGTATCCATATGTTCCCTAGTGCTTCGCATCGATGGACGAGTGTCTGTTTCGTATCGACCATCTGGTTGATCGATACGAAGTGCACATCTACGTGACCGATACGAAGTAGACAACTATGACTACTTCGCATCGATAGTAAGGGATGGGTTTCGTATCGATCATCTGGGTGATCGATACGAAACATGTATTAACATGGATCGATACGAAATGTATATCGATACGAAGTAAATACCCTTGGTCGATTTGAAAGGTGCATGTGTCTGATGGATACGAAACGAACAAGTGCAAACTTGATGGATGCGAATAGCATGGATACGAAATTGGTGAGGACCTAGGTTGTCGATCGATTCATGGCCACGACTCGAAGTAATCTTCTTCTCGGCTCAAAGCAGACTGCCACGAAACTCGAAATAAATAGGGAAATGACTCAGAGCGAACACGTTGCCAACCCGAAGTAGGTTTTTTGATGGCTCGAAGTGGATGGATGTCAATGGATACGAAATGGGCCTGTTCTCCGATGGATATGAAATGAGGTTGCCTTCTTGGTTTGTACCTATCATATCTTGAGCATATGAACTCGGATTGACTTGACATTTAGAATGTTGGATTCCGTAGCTTTGTTTGTCGGGTTGCATTGATTGTAGCTTGATCCGAACTCGGTCAAAATTTACCGACATCCATAGCTGACCTGTACATAACTGACAATCGAGGAGAACCGTCTTTGGTTTCTAGTTAATCTTTTGGTATCACGGCCTTGCAAAAAGGTGGGATAACATTCGGCAAGCTCGAAAGACTTAAAAGAAGGAGATATAAAGGTGTCGACTGAGTTGAAAGGTTGAATAAAGAGTTAGTTTCTATCATAGCGATCTATTCGAAAGGTAGATCGAAAGGAGTAATAAGATTCTAACTACCACAACATAATCGAGAGAGGGTTTCAAATAAGACTTCTACACTTTAAATTTAACATTGGGTGTTGACAAGTTTTCTTGTTAACATTTTGACACTAAAAGGAGGGCTCGAACCTCCGGTCTTATTAAACTGCCACACCATTTTCCTCTAACCTAATTCTATTCCAAGCCTATCCACTTAAGACTTTACTTCATATGATTGGCAAAGTCAAAAGATCTGAGCAAGGTTCCTCGGAGCTACATCTAATTGGATTCTCCCATGAAACAATTAACAATAAAAATCTACATGAAGAACAACTGTGAAGAATGGAGGCTTTAAGGATCATAAGTAAAAAGAAAGTTGAAGCCTATGATCCAGTTAAAAGGAGTTTGAACCCTTTTCATATCGGGTCCACCCCTATCTTTGCCTTAGGAGGAAGGAAAAATGAAAGTGATAACTTGTTCGATCAATGAGGAAAACCATTCAACACTATACCAAAGGCACAATCTTTGAAGAAGGAATGATGGCTGATTATAATGCCTTTGCATACAAATGGTATCAAGCAACGAGTGGGACATTGCCTACACAAGAGCTCCAAAGGGTTTTAAAAAGAAAACCAGGTGTCAAGTGTGGAACTCCAGAACCAAGTAATAAAAGACCTAGAAACCATCCTCGAGAAATAAGCTTTAAGTCGAGACTTCCTAAAGAATGCAACTTAACAACATCTATAGAGAACGTCTATCTCCTAAACTAGATGAACTCAATTATTGGTCATACCAGAAGAAAAAGCCTAAATATGAAAGGAATTTGGGAGGATCCTATTGCCACTACCATATGATAAATGGTCATGAAACAAATCAATGCCGAGCACTTGAAGGAATGATAATCAGCTTTTTCAGGCAAGGCAAAATTAATGTGTTTGTAAAGAGATCCTAGATAAAGTCAATAAAGAACTACTTTGCTAAAGAGAATCTACATGGTTGGAAGTGAAATACTCCTTGCACTTGGACATTATCTTAAACGGTCAAAGCCTTTGTCCATGCAGAGTTGGCCAAGTCAAAGCGCCTCCTGGAGGAAGGTTAGAGTAAGCATTTGTCCACGCCACGCTATAGCCAGGATAAAGCATTGATAAGCCCTTGGCCGCGCCACGCTGTGGCTAGGTCAAGGCGCGTCCTGGAGGGAGGTTAGAGTAAGCCATTATACACGCCACGCTATGGGTAGGTTAAAGTATCGACAAGTCCTTGGTCACACCACGCTATGGCTAGGTCAAGGCACCTCCTAGAGAGAGGTTGGAGTAAGCCTTTACCTATGCCACGTTATGGCTAGGTTATAGCATCGACAAGCCCTTGGCCACGCCCTTGGATGGCCAGGTCAAGGCACCTCTTGGAGGGAGGTTGGGAAAGTCCTTGGGTCCCGCTTGTAGATAAGCTAACAAAGAGCACTAGACATCAATGGACTAAGACGTCCAAGCCTAAGAAGCGGCATATCAAACAATTGACTAAGACGTCCAAGCCTAAGAAGCAGCATATCAAACAGCGAACTAAGATGTCCAAGCCCAAGAAGCGGCATATCAAACAGCGGACTAAGATTTTTGAGCCCGGGAAGTGGCATATCAAATGATGGACTAAGACATCCAAGCTTGAGAAGCAGCTAATCAAATAGCAACTACATACGAGGCCTAAAGGGTTAACACATATCAAAAGAGACAAGACCCAAGGAGCTAAACAGAACAGAAGGTTTAAATAAGAATCTGCAGCCTACAACTAATCATCAAAGGAGAATTTCCAAACTTCACTTATTAATACCCGAATCTGGGTTTTGGGTCATTCATTATTGAGTTCGGAACTTACCTCATTAATACCCGAATCTGATTTTTGGGTCTGTTAATTTACGGTCTTCGTCATACCTGAATCTGGGTTTCGGGGCTATAACTATTAATTACTGAATTTCATTCATTAATGCCTGAATCTGGGTTAAAGATCTCTATTAAGAAAATTATTATTATGGACTTCTGGTTATCATCCACAAATACTCGAATCTGGGTTTCGGATTCTCTAACTTTTAAATTTCATTCATTAATGCCCGAATCTGGGTCACTGCACTTCTATTACACCATCATTATTGATTTTCTATTGGTTATCTCCAAAAGTTGGATTTCTAAACATCTATAATTAAATCCTTGGTTGAATTTATGGTTTTCTACCATCAGACTTTTGTTGATCTTGTAATACAATTGAAGTTGAATTCTTGGTTATATCACATCATTACTAAAGATTGGTTTCAAGACATTTAATCATATTCAATTATGGGATTACTTTTCATATGTTAAAATGATGATTTGTTAATTTCTGCAAGTGACATGGATAGACTTCTATATAGATTTCAAGCTAACGATAAGAAATATTGTTTACTTCATGCTTATCAGGGAAAGGAGACCGGTAAAAACGATTGAAAGGTCCAGAAAATACAGAAATCATGGTACAAGTTATCAAAGAGCTGATTCAAAAACAATATTACAAGAAAGAATTACAAACCAAGTAATATTTACAAAATTTTCATAATTCACATAATTTATGAAATTATTTACAAGTATATAGAACAAATATATACATTTCATTAATATAAATTGTTCATGAGTCTTGAACAGCCTTACTTAGATTCTTGGCAATTAAAGGATTCACAATGTGATGAATAGTAATACGAAGAACTTCTTTATGTTTCTTCTCTTTTTTCCTCATCTTATCTTCGTCATCAATATCCTCAATGTTGGTCTTCAAAGCACGATTAAAAGCTTTGTTTGCCCCTTTAAGGGTTTTATTTTCCCTTTTAAAATAACTGATTCGCTTCTGAAGAAGATACTTCCCACGTTCAAGTTTTTGAATCTTAGCAGCATACTCATTTATGCGCTGCGAGTACCTCATTTTTGGTTGTTCATCAAAATACTTCATCATCTCGAATTTGACTTTCCTTCACTATTCACCTACTTTTTTTTTCATCTAAACTAGGAGGATGATTAGTCATAGTAGGGAACTTTTGGATAGCAAGGGAATTAGACCTTGTTAATTTTGCAGTAGATGGAATAATAGAAGAAGCAGGTGAATCAATATTTGAATTATTATTTCCCATAATGAATTCAAGCGATTCACACTGAGCTTGACTATCTTTCAATTTAATTTCCAAATCACTTAGTCGTTGGAGAAGTTCCGACATCTTGTGGTCAAAGTCAATTGAAGGATTTGACTTGATTTGGCACTTCAATATGGAGAATGCTTCATTCTTACTCTTAACATCCACCTCAAGATTGGAAATCTGATCATTGAGATTTCTAATAATCGTCTTTTGAAGCAAATAACTTTTGTACCATTCAAGAGTTGCGGTATTGTTTTGGAAGTGAGAAGATAAGGGATCATTAGCGAGTTTTCTCTTTTCAATATCCGCTAATAGCCGATCTTTGATGCTGATGAAACGAGATGGAGAATCTAACGAGAATGGCATTATAGATAAATTTAACTCCTATTTAAACAAAAAGAGAAAAGAAAATGGAGTTAAAACAAGAATAATCAATCTCTTTATTTCAGCAACAAAGGGTTACAACTCAAGTAAAAATGAAACAAAAAAATACAATTAGACATTTGTTTCACATCTAAAGTTGGGAAACTGCATTTCTAACTTTACATGAGGAATTAGTAGAAAGAATAACTGTTGAGTCAAAAGGAACATTAAGTCCTTCCACGGTAATAACCGGAGGATATTTGCTATAGTCCCACTCCCCGACAGGAGGACTATCGCGACCACATATTAGTTTGGTATGATATGTCCGGATTTCCTTAAGAAGCTTTTCTTTTTCTTCACCAAGAAAATCGAAACGAAGACGAGGATGTTTCATGTAAAGTTTTTGCAAATCTCTAAGAAAGCAATATCTGGCTAATTTTGAAGATTTCAAAATTGATACCTTTTCAAGATAATCTCTTCTTAGTTTAACATACTTGCTTAGATAATCTCTAGAGACAAAGTTTCCTGAGGGACATTCATTCTGTGATAATGTAATAAAATACAGCTAAGTATAAAAGAAATCTAAAGCAAAAGTTTAAAGATCAATATTAATACATAATTACGACTGTTCATCTGGTTCATACAAAATCAACTTTGTAAATAATTCTAAAATAAACTTGTCCTTATAGTATTTGAGTTTACCAGGAGGCAGTTCTTGGGGAATCGATCTGACTCGTGGTAAGTTCCAACATGCTCCAGGATGAGGATTGGATCCAATTCGTCCAAATACCTTTTGTATAAACGCTTAAGTAGACCCCCACTAAAATCACCTAAGTACGAGAAATCTACAGTTAGGTGTCTACAATAGGCTTTGTATAGGAAGTCTACCAAAATGTTTCTCTATTCAATCAACATCCAAAAGAGCGTAATCAACTCCCAATTCTCTTTCAAAAGAAGGCGCGCCCTCCTCGGTCGTGGGGTAGCTTCTTGATTTTTGAAGGATTCTAACACTGCCGCACTTCTATTAAGTCTATGATACTTATTGGAGAGAATATTGTGTTCTTTCAATTGTTTATCTAACTCTCTATTAGGCTATTTATTTCCGCTTGTTTTCTTTCAAGCTTGGTTTTATAAGGGTGAATAGGTTTCCTTCTTACCTAAAATAAAGGATTTAAACTATTATTATCTTGGAAGTGAAAGTCGTTTAAACAAAGAATCCCATACCTAAGAGATAGGAATTGACACTTGAGAGACCTTCTTTTTCTCTCTTGGTTCTTCCACGTTAATGTAAACAGGCTCCTCTTGAGAGTCAGAAAGCGCGGGGGTTCGGGTGGGCTTGCTTCATGAATAGATGGATCAGGATTGATCTTTTTAGAAGCCCTGGTGTTGTCATCATCATCATTTTCAGGAGCATCAGTATGACCACCCCTCGCCACCTGAACCTTGACCCCCATCCACATTGTCGTCATCATTATCATCGTAATCATCTTTACCGCCCTCTTCCTCAGCGACTTCATCTTTGTTACCTTCATCTTCAAAGTCGAAGTCTATTTTGAAGGAACGGCTTCGAAGGATAGAATTTTAGAGGCATTGATCTCTTCTTTTTCAGAAACTTCAGCCCGCTGCTCCATTCTTTTAATTTTATCCATAACCCTGTTGACAAGAGCAGGGTTGAGTAAGGGAAAGCTCAAGTCTGGGCATTAATTGATATTGTCGGCGTAAGCAAGCATCATAGCATCTTCAAAAGAATTGACAATGATGTCCTCAAGAGATGTATCAAAGAATTGAGATACCCGCTGCTTTGCATCAGAAATAACATTGATGGCCAACTTTAGAGAATCTTTATTTTTCTTCAGCTTTTTCTCTAGAGAAGATTGTTTTGCTGCCATCCGAGCTTTTTTGTCCTTAGATTCTTTCAGGGCCATTTTCAAGGCCAAATTTTTTTCGGCAAGGACAAGGAGTTGATAAGCTTTCCTCTCCTCAGAAATAACAGATTTTGATTAAGCAAGAGAAGCTCTCAATCGCTCTAATTCCATCATAGCTTCATTTTTATCTACGGACAGAGAGGAAAATTGACTGTTTAAGTTTGAAATTTCTCCTCGAAGCTTAGACGATTTAGTAGTGGATTTTAATGCATTTTCTTGCAATGCGAGCTAGCTTTTGGAAATCTAAAAAGGGAAAAGTATAACATAAGTCAAAAACCTAGAAAGAAATAGTAACAATAAAGTTAAGTGACATGAAGCATACCATGAGTTGTTGTTCAACTAGAGATCGACATGATCCATTGGATTAGAAATGGACGAAGGCGGACAAATAGAAGTAAAGGATGAAGAACTCAAAATAGACTGAACCATCACTTAAAGGCACAGGTGATGTGGATCAGGAGAGTGCAACGTCTAAGAAGGGGTCGAAGTCCCCAAGTCTTTATGCATTTGATCAATCACTCGAGGAGAGAAGGAGATGACAATGCGTGATAGGGGATCGACCTTTGTGGGAGTCTTTTTAGGTTGATCAAGAGAAGCTTCAATAGTTGTACTCTCCAGAGTTTTGTCAGTATCAACAGACTCCCCCTCTTCTAGCGGCAGAGAATCAGGAACTTCAACGATCTTGGCCTTCTTTAGGGATGGTTCCGCCACGGCCACTTTACCCAGCTTTATTTTGTAGTCATCTTTAATCTAGCAATGGCATGAGACAAAGATGACGCATGAGTTGTAGAAGTAGGGAGAGTTGGATCAGTTATAATTGGTTCAACATGAGAAGCAGCTTCTGAAAATTCAAGAAAGTACAAGTCAGAGAAGCTATTTAAAAAGTAACACAATAACAAACTACAAGTACTATGTTTAAACTTACCAGAGTGATCGGGACAAATTTGTGACATTGGAGATAAATTCTTCAGATCACCCAAAGAAGGAAGCATTTGCTTCAAGATGTGTGTTGAACTAAAGGAGGTTGACCAAGTACCCTCTGGCTCGTTGGTAGGACAGAATTCTTTTGCAGATTTGAAGGATTTAGCAGAGTTAATCTATTCCCAATCCTACTTAAAGCGGCAATCAGCGACTTACCATTTTCATATCTTCTTCATTCAGCTCTTTAACAGAAGCACCTAATAAAGAAGCATAGATTAGCAAAGGAAAGTAATTAAAAAAATAAATAAAGACTGTGATTAACTTACGGAGGGAAGAGAAAACCACACTGATGTTGGAAAAGCATGTAACGAAGAAGAACCGAGTTTCCTAGTCTATGAATTTATTTACCCCCTCAGATATTAGCTTTTTGGGGGGATTGGCTTTAAATATTTGGTTATTCAGGTTGACGAGCTTAACCATTCAAACAAGATAGTTCAAAACTTCAGCATTAAGTGATGGCAGACTCCAGCGCCATGAGTTCCAAAGATAGAAGATATGTATATACGTTTGGTGATAGTTGAATGGGAACAATGCCCAAGTTGGTCAGGAACTTGACCAAGAAGTCTGGAAAAGGTAAGAAGCCTCCATGCCAAATGTGGATAGTGGTATTGGCAAAGGACCCTTTAGGAGGGCTTTGAATGGTGTCCTTTTCACTCGGGGGAATAGCTTCCACCCCAGAATGTCGAAGTAGTTGAGAATTGCGTCCACCTCATCCTGGGCAGATATTAAGGAGTGTTTGGAAGTTTCTTTAATCTTCTTGGGAGAAGATTTCAACACTGGTATTATGTCCTTTTCTGGTTTTTGGGAAGACTTTTTCATGCCCATGATCCATTCAGGTGAAATCATTTCAGTTAGAAATTATAATTTGTTATTAAATTAACATTTCTTCAAGGATATTGGAAACCTATCACAACAATTTGAATATCAAGCAAAACATGAAGTTTCATATTCTTAAAAGAATGTTAGAGTTAGAAAAATGAAAGATGTTGAGCTTTCGACAAAGTCGAAAGAGAATAGAAGTTGATGCCCAACAAACAATCTTCAACAATGTCGAAAGCTCAAGGTTAATTTTGTTATTGAAGGAAGTAGTTGAAACCTACACAACCAATTTGAATAAAAATATACAATACCAACATTCAATAAACAAGACAAAAGATCCTTTCGACACTTTCGAAACCCATGAACTTAGTTTTTCAAAGAGAGTTCGAATTTTGTCGAAACCCCATATGCCAATTGGGTCAAAAGGTTTGAATTTGAGTAACATTGATATAAATGAAAAGGCTTTGAGACATTTCGACAACATTTGTATAAAATAATGGTTAAGTCCTAATTAGTTACAAGGAATGTCGAGCAAGTCAAAAGGGGTACATGATTTCGAAAGCATGCCAACAACCAAACATGAATCGATACAAAAGGTTTCGATCACATCGAAAGGTATCAGAATATACTAAAGCATGGATATGCTTTCGAAGAAAGTCTACTTCATATTAACTACAGCGACTTTCGACGAGTTCAATTAAGAGGTAGGCGCTGGACATCCATTCGACCACATCGAAAGGGGTTAAAGAAGCCATCGAAAAACACCAAAACTGATATTCAAAAACATCTCAAAAAATCGATTCGTTTTGAATCACAAATTCAAAATTCTGGCTCGCCTATTGATAGGCTTTATGGCCTTCAAAACAGTTCAGAAATATCACAAAAACAAGACGCAGAAGTCGGAAAACGGATTAGAAAACAAGACGCAGAAGTCGGAAAACGGATTAGAAAATAAGACAGAACACAAAAATGCACATGCTAAAAACAATACCCAGGTCTGAAATCTTCTCCGGGTTCAACTTTCGGACATAATTTGAAAGGCTTAATGACCTCAGAATGGTCTAAAATTTGATACACACAAAGTAGAAAAATTTATATATGAACTGGAAATCGATTCACTGAATTCCGATATGAATTGCTAAAGATATGAAATCTCAAACATGGACTCAGGCCATGTTGAATTCTGCCCAGGTCTAAAACCCTCTCGGGTTCAACTTACAGACATGGAACAGGTGGCCAATCGACCTCTGATTGAACTAAAAATTGGCGTGCACATAGTAGTAAACTTCAGCTTTCAAATAAAAAACGAATCAATGAATTCCGACTGGAAATGATCGCTATCTCAAACATGGACTGAGGCCATGTTTGCAGCAGTTCAAAAACAAAAATGTGCCCAGGGCTGAAAACCATCTTGGGTTCAACTTACAGGCCTGAAACAGAGAACCAAACGACCTCATATTGAGCTGAAAATTGGTATGCACATACTACAAAATTTCTTCTTTAAAAAAAAGAATCGACGAATTTCAGCAAGAAATGAAAGTGATATGTTGTCTCAAACTTGGACTCAGGCCATGTTTGTAGCAATTCAGAAAACAATGTGTACAGACAAAAATCCGGGTTTGTATTTATTTTGCAACAAAGTTTTCAAGTATTAAACAAAAGAGTTTTGCTATGAAATTTTGCACACTTATACTATAACACATGAACTATTAATAGAAGAAAATCCGACAACATTTCATTACCGGAATTGAGAGAAAAAGACATGCAAAACAACACCCAGACTCAGTTTCACAGAAAACTAAAACATCAACAACAAAATGCTATTTTTCAAGGATTTTTGGCAATTTGAAGCTTTTTCTTCAGCTAGCATTATGTGAGCAGCAACTCACCTGCTGTAGTTGTGCAAAAACTCAAATATTGGTGGAAAGTTTGAAGCTTTGGAGCGATTTCTTGCCTTCAAGAACCTATAGAGGATAGATACAGTACATGCAAGAAGGAAAAACAAATTAACAGACAACTCTCAACTCAAAATAGGATTTTGATGAAATTATTTAGGTTTTGGGATTAGATTACCTTTGAATTCACTTTAGTTTGATAAAAATCTCAACTTGCTTGAAGAAATTTTGAGTTTTGAAAGCTTGGAATTTGAAAATTTGTGAATTTCTCTTTACTGTTTTGAGGAACAAGGTGAGATAAGTTTCTGTACGTACAGTAGAGTGTTTTCCTCTTTTCTCATTTTCAGGTTAAGGCTAAGTGGGCTTTTGGACCCAAAAATTAAAAGAAAACTAATTAGGTTAAGTGAATTTATTTAACACTTAAACCAAAATGCACGTATATACACTATTTTATAAAACAAATTACATTTTCTTTTAAATTTTAATCCAAACAATTAATGTAAACCTACATACATATGAAATAAAATATTTTTCATCATATAAAAAGATAATTTTAGTCTTAAAAACATTTTTATTATTAAAAACCCTTATTTTACAAAAATACACAATTTTACCCTAATAAATGCATAAAACCTTATTTTGAATTTCTAAAATTTTACAAAAATTATTTTCTTGCTTAGAAAATTATAACAAACCATTTCAAACTCAAATTTATAACCAAAACACATTTTTAAACCAAATTTCACCTTTTTATTTTAATAAACAACCTTTAAAAAAATCAAATACTTCCTTTAAAAATTATTAAAAGAAGTAGTTGGCAATATTTAATAAAATTATTGCATTTTTCACTATTTGAAAATCATTTTTCATTCATTATTAACCCAAACAAACAAAATAAAGTTTCCAAACTTTATTTTCACATTTTATTTTCAAAATTCATTGTTTATTTCAAATAAATAATTTAAAATCTCCAATTTTATTTTAATTCACAATATTAACAGGTAATCACCAAAATCAGCGTTGTTACAGACTTCTCCCTTATAAAAATTACGTCCTCGCAATTTCTAGAGAAGAGTTTGTATTCAACATAATTATTTCATCAATCAAAAGAAAAAGATAAGCTTGAGATAATATATTCTCACCATCGCTATGCGAAGAAAGAAAACCAAGGTAGGATCGCTCGATAAACTCTTTGGTTTCCCAAGTGTAGTCATTGGGATTTGCGGACCACTGAACTTTAACGAGCAGCACGTCCTTGTTTCGAAGGCGTCTCATCTCTGAAGCAAGTACACAAATAGGCTGCTGCACAATAGATAGGTCTGGTGAGATATCAAGCTCTTGCAAATCAGGAGAATCGATAATAGAATTCGACTCTTAAAGACACTTTCGAAGCTGAGATACGTGAAACACACTGTGAATGCCAGATAGATGAGCTAGAAGTGAAACTCTATAAGCCACAGGGCCAATATGTTCAGTAATAGGAAATGGTCCTATAAAGCGAGGAGCCAATTTCCCAGTCGTACTGAAACGTATAACCCCATTCAAAAAAGAAACACGAATAAAGACGAGATCACCGATAGAGAACTCAAGAGGCTTCCTACGGTTATCCATGTAGGATTTCTGACGGCTCTGTGCCTCTTTTATTCTCTGGCAAATAAGAATAATCTTCTCAGAAGAATCACAAATATAATTGGGGCCTAGAATAAGCTTCTCCCCGAATTCCAACCAACACGAAGATGATCGACATGGCCTTCCGTATAGGGCTTCGAAAGGAGCCATATCGATACTAGACTGAAAGTTATTGTTGTAGGAGACCTCCACAAGAGGCAAGTGGTCCTCCCAACTACCACCAAAATCCAGAATGCAAGCACGAAGAAGATCCTCTAAGATACGATTCACCCGCTCAGTCTGTCCATCAGACTACGGATGATATGTTGTGCTGAAATTAAGCTTTGTTCCCAAAGCTTGCTGAAGACTCTACCAGAAAAGACTCATGAAAAGCAGATCACGGTCATAAACAATTGAACTAGGAATACCGTGAAGTCTCACGATTTCCTTGATATATAACTTGGCCAGATGAGAAGCAGTCCTATTAGACTTAATAGGAATGAAGTGAGCAGACTTAGTGAGGCGATGAACAATAACCCAAATACTGCAATCGCTCGTTCTCGAACGAGGTAGGCCATCAATGAAATCCATGGAAATTCGATACCACTTCCATAATGGGACCTCTAAAGGCTGAAGAAGACCAGAAGGGCGCTAATGCTCAGCTTTGATGAGTTGACAAGTAATGCAATTACTCACATAACTCGCCACATCACGCTTCATGCCCTCCCAATAATAAAGGTGATGCATATCGGCATACATCTTGCTACTGCTAGGATGGATGGTATACTTAGAACGGTGACAATCATCGAGAATGTCCTTCCTAAGTGTAGAATCAAAAGGCACGACTAGATGGTTCTTCTTACGAAGACACCCACGAGAATCAATGCTGAAATCCCTTAACTCCTCGTCATGGGACTCAGACTCGCAAATTTGGATAAGGTGCACAAGATCGGGATCACGCCGCTGAACATTGGCAATACGATCCAATAAACTGGGTCAAGCTTCCAAACTGAATAATAAAATAGGCAAATCAGAAGATGGAGCACGATCCCGAATATAACAAAGAGATAAGGACTCTAGAACATCCCACTCGGCTAGCATCATAGAAACGACAACCGTATGTTTGCGACTAAGCGCATCAGCAACACGATTCCGCTTTCCAGGGGTATACTGGATAGCAAAGTCATAGGAGGTAAGGAACTCGAGCCAACGTTGTTGCCTCATATTGAGCTCCTTCTGAGTGAACAGATACTTCAAAGACTTGTGATCGATATAGAGAATGAAGTGCTCGCCTAAAAGATAATGTCGCCAAATCTTCAAGGCGAAAACTATGGCGGCAAACTCGAGGTCGTGAGTGGCGTAGCGAACTTCATCTGATCGTAGTTGCCTAAAAGCGTAAGCAACTACCCGATCCCTTTGCATAAGCAGGGCACCGAGGCCACATCTACTAGCATCGGTGTAGACAACAGGATCATGATGCCCTTCGGGAACCACTAGAATAGGACTATTTGTGAGAAGCTCCTTCAACTGCGGAAAAGAAGCTTCACACTTGTCTGACCAGACGAATCGAACGCCTTTCCAAGTAAGGCTGGTGAGAGGAAACAAAGTTTGCCGCCTCAACCTCTTTTGAAGGGGTAGAAAGGTAAAATTGCAGTGCCAAAACACGATTCATACTACTAAAACTTCTTTAAGAAGTAACTAGAAATCTCCTTCTTCCCCAAATTCGATTTTAACCCAGAACTTCAAAAAATCAATGACTAACTTGATATGAACGCGAATTTACAATCGTTAATCTTAAAGAAAAAAAACCCCTAAATTGCAAATTCGAACCTTAAAAAAATTCAAATCAGATGAGTTTTGAATGAAAATTAAATGAGGGAAGGAAACAAAGTAAGCCATGAGAATGAATTAGAGAATGCCTTCAAGCAATTTAAATGATTTCTATTAAATTAAAACAATAGTTCAGATTCGAACCGAGAAAATTAAAAAAAAATCAAAATTCACTGTGGAAGGAGAATTTGAAAAGCAAGATAATAAAAATTTACTTTAAATTTGAATTTCTGTTATTGGAAATAGAAATTGTTTGGGAATTTAAAAACTTTGATTCTTGCTGGAAGTTTCTTCTAATTGCAGATAAGTAAAAGAGGGGAAGAAAGGAACTTTCTTTATAAGAAAAGTCAGTATGGACGGCAAACCGTACGATCAAATTTAAATGAACGGCCATGATTTACACAAGAATATGAAAAGGTGAGAAACATTAAGGGCTTCGAAATGGTTGACTTGGAAGGTCAAGGGCATCCCTTCGCAAGAGGGGGGCAAGTATTACCACCAATTCTCACATCAACCTTGTCGAAACCAAAATGAATAGAAAGAAAAAAAGAACGAGAAATGACACTGCCAACAAAGCCTTTCAAAGGAGTCGAAGGGATGCAACAACCAAAAGCCAGAAATGTTACAAGCTTTCGAAGGGGTCCAAGTAGTCGAAAGTTCCCTTTCGCTTCAATTCCTTCCTTTCAAAAAAAATGCTTTCGCCTACATGAAGACGTTTCGAATAAGAGGAAGAATACATTTCGACGGCAGCGAATGGCAGCCCCTCACATGCGCGCCAAACCTTTTGAAACCAAAGGTTTCGCCTTCATTCAAACTACTCAGAAAGATGCCTTAATCAGAATAACCCTTTCGAAAGCACAATCAAGCCTTTCGAACCGATCGAAGCCTTTAACAACCAAGAAAGGTGCCGCATCAATTCGCAAGCATGTCTTCAAAAGCTACCTTCTCCGTCGAAACCTAGAGTATTTCAATACCTTCGAAACCAAAGGATGTACCTACTGACAAAGTTAAAAGTATATGCTACTTCCCACTAGCAACACAAGGGGAAAAGGTGCATCCACCCCTTTCGACGAAGACGGAGGCATTCAAACCCATTCAAATGCAATACAGGGGGATGTGCAAGTGTCAAAGTGACGAAAGGTCTATAAAACCACCTTTTGACCAGGTCGAAAGCTCTGAGTCAAAAGGTGCCAACCTGCCCCTATAAATAAGACCCTAAGGTTCTGGTTTTGGGGATCAAAATTCATTCACTCTCTTCTTATACTTTCTTAAACTTGTAAATTTGTCACCCTAATTCTGAAATTAGATTGGGGATTTGATCAAATTGTACCATTTGAGTTTAATAAGAGCAAGATTATAGTACTTTTGAATATGTTATTGATTTGATATTCTGAATGGATTTTGTTACGATCTGGTTGGTCGACTTGGTCGAAAGGTCATTTTCTAAAAGAGCTGAAACCCTAAACCCATCCAATTTTTCTTAATTCTCAGCATCTAATCTCTAAATACCTAAAAGTCATCTTTCAAGTGAGACGAAACCTTAAACTTATCTTATTTACCTTAGATTTCAGGATTGAACCCAAGCCATTTAAAAGACCATCTTTCGACGAAGTCGAAGCCCATCCAGTCAAACCATATTCTCGAATCCTTAATGTCAACCCTTGGTGCTTCGCAACCGTTTTGAAAGAAGGTTTCGAAAGGTTAACCAAACAACTTCAGCAAGCTCGAAATACTTAAAAGAAGGAGATATAAGGGTGTCGACTGAGTCGAAAGGTTGAATAAAGAGTTAAATTCTATCATAGTGATCTATTCGAAAGATAGATTGAAAGGAGTAATAAGATTCTAACTGCCTCAACTTAATCGAGAGAGGGTTTCGAATAAGACTTCTACACTTTAAATTTAACATCGGGTGTTGACAAGTTTTCTTATTAACAGATTCCATCATTTCTTAGGCAATCTAATGAACCGTTTATGTTAAAAACCAGTTAACTTATTGTAGCTTACTTGAACTTGTTATGTGATGTACAATTCTAGACATCGATAATGTTACTAAAGGTTATATGCAACTATGAGCTGCTATTGCTTTACGGTGGTATAAAACCACTCATACATTTCATTTTCCTTGTGGTGAGCTAGGAATTACACCATTTGACTTTTCTATACATACCGGCATTAGCATATGGGTGGGCACTTTTCCATCGATCCCATACGGCATTCGATAGCATGATCTCACACTTTTTCAGCATCTTCTGCCACATTCTGACACTTTGCTTGCATTGTATCAAACCCTGACACTATTCGAGTTAGAGCGATTGCTGCTGTCATGGACATCATACTGAGCGAGTATTCTCTAGAGCATGACTTGACGCTTGCTAGATTATTGTTTTATACCTTATGTAGAACTTGTTTTTCAGCACCACCAGTAGTAGTTTAGCGGTCGAGTTTATTGAGGTCATCTCTCTTTTGGGTTTCGATGGTGCTGTTATGTATAATTGGGGTACGCCTATTCTTGCATACCTTTATAGATGTCTAGACGTAAAGTGCACCATTTCAAAGTAACATGTTTCTTTATATGGTTTTTAGGAGTTATTACAGTACTGGTACTTTGAGTACTCCAGGAACTTTCATTTCGTCACATTGACCACGGACGCATCTACTTTCTTCCCTCATTTATCATTTTGGTGCACAAACAACAGAGGGCCTAGAGATAATGAATCCCGCCATGTATATTCGGTTGCCCACAACTAGATCGATTTGAGGATGTACAGAGGGCATATTGTATTGCATCCTTATCATACTAGTATATCGATAGATCTTGATTTTATACAGATTTCTAGGATGCTTGACGGGCGGATATTTCCACTATTATCGTATCTCTTAGTGTTTAGTGCATATTGGTATCTTGGTGAGAGGTCTTGGAGATATTTTTACGACTATAATGCCATTCCTGATGATTGATACCCTCATACTTATTGATGTATGATTTATCCTATAGATCAACTAGACTTGGCGAGAGCAGTAGGCTGGTAGCCGGTAGAGAGCTTTGTTATTACCGGTCCATCATACATTGACTTGATTTTACACTGCATTGGTGATACCATTACCCATACAACAACATTAGATTTGGTGGGTCCATCCACTATACCTCACGTTATAGCACCTCCGATTATCGAGGATCTTACCCAGCCTAGTTAGAGGTACCGTGCACCGGATCACATGTCAGCTGCTTCTCACTTTGGTTGGACCATGGTAGTGCCTATTACTATTAGGGAAGACCGCTATGTTGACATATTTCATTCTCTGGCAGATGATCTGTATCCAGATCCCACCTAGATATCATATACTGATCTATACGACATACATATGGGAATCCGACATATAGGATATGTACAGCACAAATGTACTATTGACTATTATGAAGCTGAGCTACGCTGATAGACGGAGGATATAGCACAACTGTAGGCACTGCTAGAGGCAGAGCGTTAGAGATTTTTTGACTTTGGTATGTACTATGACCATTTAGCCGGCACGAGCGGTGGCAGAGACGATGTTGACGAGACACATCGCCATCGTCGTACATGCGTACGGATGAGTGATCTTATGTACTATCTCTTGTTTATATTATCATTGATATTATTATTCACATACTGTGGCAGATGATATATATATTAAATTCATTTTATACATCGATGCCATTGTTTTTCATGTTTCTGTGTCGTTCATGTTATTAGTCATGTACTATGACAGATGATATATCTACTATATTCATTTTATACATTGATGACATTATTTTTCATTTTTCTATGTCCGATTGCTTGTCATTCTGTAGTATGTAGTTTTTATGTATTTTCTCCTTTATCGGTACACGACTGTGTATTCTTTATCAGATATCATATTGATAATTAAATGTGAAACGAATCATAGTACTTATGTATTTTCTGTCAGATATTAGTACGTGACTCTGTATTGAAAAATGTGAAACGAACCATATCATAGTGACAATTAAAATATGCGCAATGTATATTGCCTTGAACAATAATTCCAAATGGTTAAATCCATTATTGATTATAACTTAGGAGGTAAATTAAACTTTGCAGCTGTGAAATGAAAATACAGTAAACTTGCACAAATAGGCACTAATTGTTTAACCACTTCCATAATTAAAATTACTCAATGGCAAGATAAAAAATTAAGAATGAAAGAAAGATCTAATGGCATATTGCCTCAATTGAAAAGGAAAAAAACTCAATCAGAAATTTTCACCTGTCCAATAAAAATAAACTTAAATACTATCTACCCACTTTCCAAAACTTTAATAATTGCTTGTATCAATTCTCAGTAAAGGCAAGTGTAGCCAAGTTGATCAATCCATAACTATTCAATGTTGTGTCCTATCTGACACTATAGCAATACATACACTGTAGCGATGACTTGTGAATTTTCTGTGCAATGGTACAATTTAGGTACTCCTTTATCGGTACATTACTGTGTATTTTTTGGAAAATAGCATTCAGTGACAAGTCTTATTAGTACTGTAGCCACGTCATTGTTTTTTATAATGCCTTATGAATTTCTGTCCAACGGTAAAATTTACTTACCACACACGCTGTTCTTTCGGTATAAGTAACATCCTTGTACCATTGAGATATACAAACTCTTCTAATTTTCCATATAATATCTCATAATGGCGGACTACAACCTTATTTCATTGCCTTCTTCACAGTCATACAAAGGTCCATTGAGTCACGAATTCCCTCCAAATCCTTCTTCTCCACAACCACCGACGGAATGGTACGTAGAAATGCAGGAAATGCACTATGAAGATCTAAGGGAGCATGAAAGAGAGGAGCAGGAGCATCAGTTGAGAGAGGAGAGACGAAGACTTGCAGATGAACGAAGACTCCATCGTAGAAACAGACAAGAACGTTGGGAAGTCCATAATCAACATATTGAGATGGAGCAGAAGGTTGACTCTCCTCCAATATTTTATGTTTGCGGAGTGTCGTTTATGTATTCTGTCATACGAAGCCGAAACAACAATGGACGGGGGCCATTATAAATGCTAAAAATTTCCAAATGGTTATAGCTTATGGGAATGAATTGATAATCCATTCCCTTGTCAAGCAGTATAATATGCTATCAAAGTAGAACAAGAACTAGCCGTGCTTCGCAACAGGCTAAGTTCACTGGAATTTCAATATGGTGATGGACATAACTAAGCATCGTTTATCTGACGTATGTTTAAGTATGTGGATGTTTATCTATGTCGTATGTTTAACAATGTGGTATGTTTAAGTATGTCGTATGTTTAAGTACATAGTACAATCTTTTACCTAGAACATAAATAACTCATATTAGTAAACGTAGACATACACTGAACTAATACAGCTCATAGATAGTGACATGGAAACAAGCACAACACATAGAAATACCCACCATAGTTACAAATACATAGAATACATAGAGTGTCACCCATAAATCATGGAACTCAATCAAACTGTCTAATATAACTCACCAACAAATCGTATGCAGCATGACCAACAAAGTATGTTCGATGATCCATAAAATACAGGGAGTCAACTTTTGACCGAGTCATTTGAAAAATATTTTCTTGTTCCACCTCGGTTATAATTTTTCGATACCTTCGGCAAGCTCTAGTAAACCTAACAAATGTACTTCTAGTATCCAAATTTCATCTTCTTAACCTACAGTATGGATGGTTGTTGTAAGCTTCATTGATGGTTACCAAAAAATCTTCATCGACCTCCTCGTCCATGTGTCTCTGATCAGCCTTAATATAAGCTTTAATCAACTTCGAATAATCATGGAGAGTCCATGTCTAATTTGCCATATATAATCCTATGAACTTCTCATACCGACACTTACAATATAAATAATGATCATATGTAGTGCATTTGTAGCTACGCTCTACATTTCATAACCATTCATTGTACTCTGCAAATGTACACTGTAGCGATTAATGCCTTGTCCTATCCCACACCGTAGACACACTGTGAATCCATAGTTAACGAATGGCCTCTGCCAACGTACACTGTAGCCAGTATTGCTTTGTCCAATCCCAGCCACATAGAGCAAACTGTAACCATTCAACGTTGTGTCACATCCCACACTATAGACATGATGTGAATCTGTAGCCGTAATGCCTGATCTAATCCTAGCCACATGGAGCAAACCGTAACCATTAAATGTTGTGTCATATCCTACACTGCAACCATTCATTGTCTTTTCTATTCCATATCCTTTTAGCTTCCACACTTATATATACTCGCATTCTGAGCTACTTCAACACATAATTGCAGAAAAATAAAGCAAACCAAGAAATCAAATTACTTACTCCTCTCAATAACAATGGATCCTTACCTTTACTACTAATACAACCAAGATGTGAACCAAAGCTTCGACAATGAACAAGAAATGGTCGATGAAACCGTAGAGTTTCAAATGCAACAAGCTACAACAGGATATTCTTACCTTTTGGTGAAGGATCTATGAGCAACTACCGTGGTAGTATGCCTGGATGGATTGACCGTTGATATAAGAGGGACTAAAAGATGGACATGAAGTCTGATGAAGGACTACTTCATTGATAATCCAACCTACGATATAAGTTTGTTCCATCATCGATTTCACATGGGCTCGGATGTTTTCTCTAAAATTTATCTCAAACCTTATGAAAACAACCTATATTTCACTTACAGGTTAAATGGAGCACTAAAACCTAGGATTTCGCCCCACATCAAAATTTTGGCTGATTTACGTATGTTAAGCTATGGAACATCTAATGATCAATTAGACGAATATTTCATAATTGCATCATCAACAACGATAGAGTGCTTGAAGGAATTCTGCAAGAAAGTGATCGAATAGTTCAGCAAGGAATACTTACGAATGCAGGACCAAATGATATAGCCAAAATACTATCCAGAGGAGAAGCTAAAGGTTTTTCAGGTATGCTTGGAAGTTTGGACTACATGCATTGGGCATGGAAAAATTGACCGATTGGTTGGAAAGGAATGTTCACCGAACACAAAAAGGTGCCAACAATGATCCTAGAAGCAGTAGCTTCCGATGATTTATGCATTTGGCATGCTTTCTTTGGAGTGCCAGGTTCGTTAAACAACATAAATGTTTTAAAACAAACATACTTATTCTCTGAACTATCTAATGGACTATCAATGGACATTACATACAAAGTTGGTAATGCAGTGCATCGAATTGGATATTACCTAGTGGATGGCATTTATCCAAAATGGAGAACTTTAATGCAAGCTATAGGATCCCAACAAATGACAAAGAGAGATATTTTACTGAAAAAATGGCAAGCTATAAAAAGTACATCGAACGTACGTTTGTTGTCTTACAAGAAAGGTTTCAAATTTTACGAAACCCTTGCTAATTTCATAACCCAAGAGTTCTATCTCAAATTATGTATGCTTGTATAATAATTCATAACATTATTGTGGAGTCTGAAAGGGGTGGGTTTAAAAAACGAAAGAGGTGGGCACACGGAGGAAGGAACGGTAGGAATTCTTAGTCACGCATATGACAGTTGTTTATGGAATTGTTGATGAAGTTGTATGTTTACTAGTGTGTTTACTATGCTATGTTTTAAAGTTTGCAAGCTGAGCGTTTCATAATATTAACGAGGAACTTGTTTACTAGAATGTTGTACGACATTGGTTCAAAATACAAAATGATACGATAATATTATAACACATACAACAAACACCAATTTCACACCTAAAAAAAGAAACAAGGTAACACTAAACAAGTACAATACAAATACACATCTAAAACCCATCCCTAGACGTGCCACTTTCACTTCTGCTTCCACTGTCTCTCTCATTTTCTTATAAGCTTCTAACTGCTTGGTTACAAGTTCTTGCTGCAAAGGAGAAAGCTTACTAAAATCATAAGTCATCAGTCTGATATAGTTCTTCTCTCGCATCAAAGCTTCCTTCCGCACTTGGGCTTGTCCCTTGAACTCTCAATCTTCCATAATTGCCTTCTGAAACTCCATTTCGATGTGACTTCTTTGTGTTGAAAGGTTGGCTCTATGCTCTCTTGTTTCTCTAGCAGACGTCTCTAAATTTCCTACAAATCTTGAAAAAATTTCACTCCGCTGCTCCAATTGAATTAACTTGTTTCTACTAAGAGGATGTCCGTTAATGTTTCCAAATAGCGGCAATATTTCCTGAGAACTAGGTTCACTCCCTGGACTTGAAACTGAATAGTTCTTTTTTTTTGGCCTTATTTTGCTGCTCGAACATAAGGTTGTTAGGGTTCTTCCATTTTGGTAGAGAGGAGAGAAGCTTAAAGCACTCTTCAAACTTGAATGGATGGTCATATTTCAGGTTATTAGACATGCACTTCTTCTATTTGTAGAACAAAGCCAAAAGTTATGAATATACAATAAATTCAAAAACCATACCATTTAAAAAAATATGTAATAAAACAACATTTCACTTACAACGTCATAAGGAGCTGCACCACTTTGCTGTCTATTCTTTAACTTGGTAAGTATTACCAGATAGTTTTGGCAAGCCAAGTTCATAACTCTATATCCTCCTCTAAGCGAACTCCATATTCTCTTCAATGACTCCAAGGTGTTATAAAAATCTACAACTCTTTCCCAAAAATTTTGGCCTTTCATATTATTGCCGGTAATACTATCTTATGAAATTCATATCCATGATTTAACAATTGAAATATATTGTTGAGAAGTAAACTTAACTTGCTTTTTTCTGTCGTCAACTGCTAAAGCTTCCTCTTCAGCATTCTCCATGTCAATGTCTTCTATGCCAATGTCCAATTCAACTGCAATTGAATCCCTACGTCGATTGCTAAACATGTCGCTTAAGGATTTCCACTTCTTCTTCTTGTTATATTCTGACTCTAAGGTGCAGGCATCTATTCAACGGCTTCATCGTTGTTGTCTTTCGTATTTTCTACATCGCCTTCTTGATCATCGTCTTCCTCCTCCTCCTCCGAACTGCTAATGATATCTTTATTAGTTGGACCCTTATATGCATACGAATATTGACTTGAGAGATTCTACATTGCTTCACGATCACGAGTATCTATCTGTTTCGCACTAAGATGATGGTGTTGTAGTTGGTCATTTCGCATCATCAAAGACGTATACAAAGACAAATCTCCGTACGTGCCAAAAGGAGGACGTTGTTGGTGATATGGTTATGGAGTGGTAGAATGGAAATAAGTTGGTTGTTCAGAAGGAAAGCTAGGAGGAGCGTGCGGTTGGTAAGGTTAGCTACAGGGAATGTTTGAATATGGCATATAGCCATATTCGCGCGATGGACGAAGTGTTTGTTATTGTTTTGGTAGGCGTTGGTTGGAACGCCGGTGGAAGGGTATGTGGATATGAGTATGGACTTCTTGCTCATGACTTTTTTTGCACTTGTTTGGTGAAAAGACATTTGCAAAATTAGTGCGATTGGAGGAGAAAGAAGTGATGAAGAGGTGGTGAGGAAGGAGGAGTAGGGGAGGGGTTTATAGGGGGAAGAGGAGTGGTAGTTGAGACTAGCCACTGTTGGCTCAACGACTAGTTTTTTTAACGGCGAAGCTTTCGCCGTTATAAGTTTATAATAGTGAAAGCTTTGTCGTTATAAAAACTAGCCACACCGTTATAAACTTATAATGATGAAATTTTCATTGTTCAATGAACTAGCCACGAGAAAGTGAACGTCACACCTGACATTGCTCCATGGCTAGTTTTTCAGTTGAAAAGTCATTGTTGGTTATGCCCTTATATGCTACTTGATATTCTATTTTTTTACTATGGTCTAAATAGTTGCATGTCTTTATAAGTAGCCATGGCAGTAGTATTTATGGTTTTGTAGCAATCATAACAGTCAACAACTCCAAGTATTAACAGTATACAAAAGTAGATTTTATTGTTTTATGGTAGTACACAGTAGATGAAATAAGTCTTGTGTAGTTGAGTGAACTATAAAGAAAATCTAATATGCCAAGAAACGGAAGAAAATTTTATAACTATAAAGCAAGTTTACTCAAATAAATGTTCATGTGGAAAACTTACTGATATAAGTCATCAAATTAATCATTATTATGAAGCAAGGTTACTCAAATCTAATATGCCTAAAGGAGTAATATTATAAGTGTCTTAGAACTTAGCCCTGTGAACAATTCAGAAATCAGTTGTAAATGTTTACATGGTATACAAATGTCTCATAATACTCACTGATATTTTGTGTTTTTCAATTATTTCATCCAGTGTTAATTGAAATACAATTTGTAAGCCTGTAGTAATTTAATAAAATATAAATGTTTAATTAGAGTGACATTTATTTAAAAGTACATAATACATATACAAATATAATCTTAATTAAGAACACACTACGCATTCATGGAAAACAAATTAAAATAGTGAAATAACTGATAGAGTTAGGAGTATGCGCTAGGTACAATTTTGTAATTTATTATAAATTAATTAACTCTGTAATCAATTCTCGTTTGTAATAAAGATGTTTTTCTTTATGCTTATATATATGTTATGACGTGTTATCAATAACTAAATGCTTAATTAAAATATATTTAAAAGTAAATCCATCAATGAGGTGTTTATCATAGTAATTACAAATAGTTGTAATCATGAGTATTGTATCACAATATTTTAAATGTTCCTAGTCAAGATGAATCGAGACTGGATATCGATGTATCCATTGAGACTGGAGTACATAACACTCTCCAAATATGGGACATTGTATTACTCATGACTACTGGGGACACGTGGATGTTACATACTAATAGTTATTGGATAGCTATGAATGACTCACTTGATAGTTTTCCATTGGTTAATATAACTAAGGTCCAACAGAAAATATCAATGTTACTGATTTACACAGTTCTCTCGACTTGAGAATACTATTGATCTTCAATATGAAAGCTATGTTTTGATTATAGTCAAATCATAGCATCGAGTGATTATAGTTGGGTCGAGTGGAAGTATTGGAAGTGAAACACTATTCAAGAGAGGATTCATATCCTCGGTTTTATGGGGTTAGTATTATGGTCAACTCAAGCCAAAGTCAAAATCTCTTGCCCGATTAGTACGGTTAATAATAATTGTTATTACTGGACCAAAGGTTTTGTGTTTGGATTGTAGAATTGAATATTGACGATATTGGGACTTTAACCATTATCAAATTCCATAAGTCCAAAGTGATATAATTTTGATGAAGAGAATTGGTGTAAATAAAAGTCACAACCGGGTAATGTTTAGTGAAGTGAAATTGAACTTTACCGAAACCAAGTAAGTGATAAATTATGCTAAAATGTCACACCACCTTCTAAGTGACGTGTGAACGTTAATGTTCGAATAGTTCGATATTAATTGCTGATCGAATTTACACCTGACGAGTCACACAACTGAAATGATGAATTCTATTTTGACCAACCGATTTAATTAGTTTATAATTATTATAAACTAATTAAATTAATTAATCTTTATGAAATATTAATTATAAAATTATGATTATGATTTGAGGAATAAATATTATTAAACATATTTATAATAGTTATAAATATATCAATCGATATACAATATCGATAAGCGATTAAATTAGATTTAATTAAATAATATTTTCTAAGGGCTTAAATGGGATCTTGGCTCATGACTATGGGTGACAATTTTCAGCTAAAATATAGACTAAAGGGGTGGCTCAAATAGGTTAGGGTTGTGGGTTTTGGATGGCTCAGATTGAGAAAGAACTGGTATGAGATGAGAGCGACTATTTTCTCTCTTTCATCCACTATTTAAACACCTCTAACACTAATTGAAAACAACCTTTTTGTTGCCATTCCTACCTCTGTTGCTGGCCGACTTCAATCCCTAAGAGCCCCAATATATCAAGCCCAAATCAATTCAAGGTCAATTACTATCTAATGTTCAAAGATCAACGGTTCAAGGATTAACAGTCTGTTGAATCTAAAAGCTTATAAAAGGAGAGAATCCATCATTACAGGGTGTGCTATAAGGCACTGGTTCTCAGGTATATTATTCATTGTATCATAGCATGTAATTTATGATTAATACTTCTATATGTGTGTGTGTGTGTATGATGTTGTTATTATATTGTTAGTTATGTGAGATTCTTATATCTATCGTTGTTGTCACAATCTAGATTGGTAATATGTATGTATTCACTTAACAAACAAATTTTTTTATATACATTTCAGATATGTACTGCCAAATTTTTAAATATAATAATAATAATATAATTTTAGTATTTTTATATATACATATCTCTTTTAGTTATATATATAGTTCATATTTAATTATAATATCATTCTATAGTAATAATTGATCCTATAATTTCATACATGTATATTTACAGCAACAATAATTATGGAAAGCTACAAAATATTTTTATAATTAAATATATTATCTAAATAAATCATATAAAATAAAATATGTTTCAAGAATTACTTATAAATTTATAAAATTATTTTATCATAAGAAAAGCTCTCGGTCGGAATAAGAAAATTAAAAAAACAAGTTTGCTATTTTTAAAAATTATTGTAATTAACGGTCGAAAAATAATTAATTAATAAAAAATAGATTTTGACTATAAAATTATGAATTTTTTTCAGACTTCAAAATATAATATAAGATTTTCTACAAATTTAGAATTTGAATAAACTATTCTGTAAATATTTTTATTAATATTTTATTTATGTTCAAGTAAAAAATCAATAAATATATATTTTAAACAATAAAAATTAATAATAAAATTTTATAGTGTTGTACTTATAATCTGAAATTATAAAAAAATTATTTTGTTAACTAATACATACATATATATTATAAATATGTTTATGTATGTATATATAATAAAATAATAAAAATATTATTTTGTCGTTATAGATACACATATATATTTGATTCATAATTTATAAAAAAATTATGTATATATGTACTAAATGAATACATATTAGAATAATATGCTCATATGTGTGTTTGTGTGCATATTGGTTAGGTTAACCGATTTTTATAGTGGACCGTCAACTTTTATTACTAACAAATCAATAGTTAATACAGGAGTAAGGCAGCATGTCTCAACTACTAAGAAGAGGATACAAAATAGGAGATAGGAAAAAGGGTCTAAGCTACTATAAATGACCTTAAGATAGTCCTCCTCAAAAGAGAAGGAACCACTACTAGCATCCGAAGAGACTGGGTTGGTCACATGCAAGAAACCCTCGAAATGTAATACAATATTTGAAATAAAAATAGAGTAATCATGGAAGTAGATAAATTTCCTATCCTAACTATTATCTTTAAGAACAACCATATTCCTAGCACCAAGATCACCATCTACCGAAAGAACAAGTCCTTCCCCATCAACAAAATAATAAAGATGTTGGATTCACCTTCAAATTCACTAACAAACATAAAGAATTCATCTTGAACTAGGGCATATCTCAACTCAGATGGCTCATGAATCCAAGCATTCTCAAAAGAATTCCACTCAGTTACAAAAACCAGGGGGTGGCAGAAGACACATGATCAGCAGTAGCATTAGAAAGAGAAATCACAAAGGAAACAATACCTTCAGTTGTAAGGGTGGTAAGCTGAGTCACAGGAGGACCAGTAGCAACTTTTGGAATTGTTGTAGAAGAGCCTTCAAAAGGGCTAACAGTCTATACCGTAACCTCAGAAGAGCAGTTCCTAGCCTTAGGAACCCATCTTCGCACATGGGGACGAGGAAGCGGCACCTTGGGCGGAGAAGGAGCCATAAACGAGCTCAGGAGCTTGCAAGTCTCAGCAATATGGCCAAAAGAATGACAAGTCGTACATATGTCAGGCGCCTAGCCATATCTAATATGAACTTCGACTACTTGGCATCAACAAGATGAACACTAATCGAAGATGGAAGCGGATTTTCATGGATTATTTAATATGGGCCTTAGCATATACCAATCCCTCGCATGCCATCGTATTAGAATCAAAACATTTCAATTTACCAATAGAGCATCATAACCAATTCAAACCCACCAACAACTATAAAACAAACAGAATGTGCGAAAAGTATGCCCAAACAAGAATAGACATAACCCGATCCCTATCACTAGCTACAGTAGGAGACCGGTAGGATTTATGAAAGGTTTCCCTTCAATAAAAAACAGATCGGCTTCAAGGTCACACTAATGCTCATCAATGTTAGAAAATTCAAAAAAGAACATTGAGTCGATGTAGATTACACAGAGATCCCCATGAAGTTTCCATAAATGACAGCATAGAGTTCTAGCATCTTGGGTTATATGGATGGGATTCAAGAAAAAACCAACCAAAAGCCTAACTAATAATCAACCTCAGCTTGCATTACAATAGGTGGGGGCAGCATAACTCCATTAACTTCCTCAATCTCAAAGTTAACAGGGGTGTAGACACTCGCACTTCGGGGCAAGGAACTAAAAAGGGATGGCCAAGTCTTTGGAATAGACTTGGGAATAGATTGACTAGCCACTTCACATGGAGCTATGAAAATAGGGATACTCGACTGATCATGGGACAAGGTTGCACTGGGAAAGATAGCAGGATTGCACGTTTCCAAAGGGGCAATCAATCGAACACCAACAATGCACGATCCAAAAACTGCCAGTTTAGGGTTACGAGTCGAGGTTCATCATCTAACGACATACACTAACCATTGATTGATAACCAAGGTAGTCATCCTTACTACCAAGCAACGGAGACACACTCACAGTGGATAGATTCTCAAGAAAAGACTGCTCAACAAGAGCAGCCATAGTTAGTGCTTCAAATGGGTTTTTCATGGCAACCTAAGAACGAACAACATCAGAGAGTGGATAAAAATCAACAGCCGAACCTAACATCGGCCTAGGCGGAGGCAGAGATCTGAAAGGTTGGAACGAGACCTTGTAAGCACAGCCAGATCTAGTCAATCTCGAAAAGTCGGAGTCGGGAAGGAGAGGGGAATAGTTGCACTACTTCTTAGGCATGGAGAGGTCAAAGTGGGAGGAGGAGGCTGCGAAGGATTAGAGGGTGGAGAAGGGAGCGGAAGCGAAGACTAGAAGAGGATAATGTAAAAAAGAGGGTGCCAAGCCTAGAAGTTATATATATATATATAAATGTATATATATATGTATGTATGTATGTATATGTATATTTTAGTTATATTATATATATTATATATATTTATAAATTTTATATATTCATATAGATAAATATAAATATATATTTTAAATATTTTCACATACATAAAATTATTTAAACAAAATAAACATATACTTATATATATAATAGTTATATAAGTAATATTTATGTAAATCGAGCTAATGTATCAGTTGCGATGTAAATCCAAATATCTATACGCTGGCATGTTATACCTTACACGGGCTTACATGTACATGCATACATATATGTATATGATACATGAGTGTGTATTTATATGTATCAGTACAACATACAATACATATCAGACGAGCTAATGTATCAGTTGCGATGTAAATCCAAATATCTATACGCTGGCATGTTATACCTTACACGGGCTTACATGTACATGCATACATATATGTATATGATACATGAGTGTGTATTTATATGTATTAAAATATAAATTAAATAAAAATATATAATTTATAAATTTAAATAAAATAAGAGATTTTATTTAAATAAAATTTAGAAATGTGCTAAGTTAATGAGACTTTATTGGCCAAATATAGATCCAATAAGAGAATTGTTGTTATAAATTCATCCATAACTTATGCTACGGGTTGGCCTAGTCCAACATTAACACCTTTAGGTTCACCAATTTCTCGGGAAATACTCTAATATAATCTAATATATCTAATATATAGATATATCAGGGTTGATTTTCGTTCCTACCAAGAAGAGATAGAATATGATCCCTAATCTAACTATGGAGCATATGATTGAATAATCTCGAATTGGGTACAAGAAATGGATGGATACAAGTTGCAACATGAGAATCAAAAATGGGAATACAAATGGATTCTCTCTAGAGAAGCAGCCAAATAAGTGTACCCTGAATTCATTATTTTCAAAATCAACGCACATATTGTGGCTGTCTACACTTTCCATAGTGCGGACATCGTACCCACTATTGGCATCCATTGTTTCCTTCCTCCTCCTTTTCCAAAAAAAGAAAAGAAACAAATTTACGAGGAGGAGGTGAGATTAATAATGCTTTCTAATTATTAAAAATAGCTAAACCATTATACCTTTTTTTTATTAAGAATGACAGGTAAACAAAACGTTCAAAATATTATACAATCAATCCACGAGAATATTCAACTTATTTGAAAAATCTAGAGGATTAAGAAAAATAAATTCATTAAGATTACTTACCTCGAATTTAAATGTAGAGGAAACAAAGTGTACAGAATCATGCGTTCATAACAATCTTCAAAGGCAAATAGGCAAATAAACTTTTAAAACTACTCAAGTATGCCTTCAGAATCCTCTTTAACATATCTAGCATCCTCCACAGAATCAACATCCATGTTGTTTTCTTCATATTCTTTTCTAATATAACTTACATCCTCAATAGACTCATCTGTATCTAATTCATGAAAGCCTTGCGGTGGTGCCTTCAAATCAACATACCAGTTAGAAGAATCATTTTCTCTTGAATAATTGATTTGTTTCCTTAAGATACAAGGATATACAGATCTCTTGAAAATGAAGCTTGACTTTGATGTAAATTAACAAAAGTAATTCCATCTTCAACTTTCACTCTATTTACTTTGTTTGCCCAATTGCACTTAAAAATGGGGATATAAAAGATATTATAGTCTAACAAAATCATGTCAGTTAAAATCTCATAGTATGTGACCACATCAACCATTTGAGAGGTATCTTTTGCACTTGCTCTACACATAGTAGCCGCATCATAGGTCACCCCACAATTTTGAGTTTCTCTCTCAATATCTTCTGTGTGAAAATGTTGCTCATTGATAATATATCCTTTGAAAGATAAGGCATTACTACTAGGACCATAGGCAATCCATTTTAACAATTTATCATGATCCTTTGATTCAACAAATATCTAAAAGTAATAAGTGTATTTAACATAGATTTCAAAAATAATATTATAAAGCCAATGAAAAAGTATTTAAAATAACCTTCTTTTTAATCCAATCTGCAAAGTTTTTTGTATGATTATTCCAAAGCAATGTCACATTTTTTCCACACGTAGGTTTGAATTTTCTAACTCCTCCCAATGTAAACTAGAACAAAAAATGATGCTAAGTTATTGTAACACCTCTAATTTTAGTTTAACATTATTCGGAAGATTTAATTAGATAGATTAGATAGAATAATGTAGCGGGATAAGGAGAATGAGATTTGACAATTAGCTGGGTCAAGTCTTAACTAATATTTTAATAAGATTGTTTTAAAACTTATAAACAAAGGAATGAATGAGAGAGTAAAATTAGAAATAGAACCTTATTTCATCTCTTAAGCCCTCCCTCTCTCATTCATTCTCATTTTACATTCACAACCAATCAAAAGCAGACACTTAGTGGCCGGCCATTCCTAAAGGCTAGGAGAGAAGGAAATCAAAGGGGATTCAAAGGGCAAAGCTTATGGGAGCTAAACTT
Organism: Allium fistulosum; assembly: GCA_030737815.1. NCBI lineage: Eukaryota > Viridiplantae > Streptophyta > Magnoliopsida > Asparagales > Amaryllidaceae > Allium > Allium fistulosum. The sequence goes on along the minus strand of CM060904.1, from coordinate 1,001,801,608 downwards.
CATCAAATCTCAATCTCATCATCAAATCTAAGGTGAATAATAATTAAGCACCTCTATAAATGTTGCTTGGATTCGGTTAAGGCTAATTTCTGAATTGATCCAGATTGTTTTGCCATGTTATGGATGTTTGATTATTATTTTGATAGAATAATGATTTGTGAAAATTTGTGGAATTATTATGATATATTTTAAAGGTAAAACCTAAGTTTTTAATCTCCAATTGATTTGATTTTTGGGTATGTGGTGTAAAATATTATCTTGGCAATGGTTTTTTAATTTCATTATTTTCCAAGCGAATATGGATATTTTATAAATTACTTAAGGAGGAAGTAGTGTTTATTTTAGGTTTTAATAATTAAAAATAATTAAATAATTATTTTAGTCCTAAAATTTTTATAAAAGAAAGAATATATAAATTCTGATTTTCGAGGATTTTGCCAAAAGGTTATAATTTTCTATGAAATTAATAAGCTAGAAAAGATTTTAATTAATATTATGTAATAATATTAATTGATGGGTTGCGAAATGAATTTGGAAAGATAAAATTGACTTGCAGCAGTCTTTCTGCATAGAAATTGATAAAGTTTGTTTTTAACTTATAGAAAATTGACAAGGGACTAGAATTGTTGTAAAAAAAATTTCTTTATATAGAAATAAAATAGTTTCCATATTAATAACGATACTGCCATGTCGTATGTTAGAATGTCAAATGCCTGATGATGGCCGATGCCCATGTCGCCACTATAAAGTTCGACATTAACATGGACAGATACATATGATATCAACTTGTGTTGGTATGGAATGTATCTAGTCAAGTTGAAGTTATACATATAAGGATTTCAGCATACCATCATTTCGACATTAGTGATTTCGTATCTCACTAGAACCATTTAGACATCCCTTATCCTTTTTTTTGGAACCCATATCATACGGCGTTGATGTCGTAATTCTTTAACCATGAAACATATGCTTCAAAGGCTTTGATGCCGCATGTCTTTATATTCGATGACCTTCAAGTAGCGGCATAGATATTGTAGTTTTATGAAGCCGATATCAAATGTTTTAAGGCTTTGATACCGCAAGTTGAGTCACAAGTTGAGAAAGACTGTATTTGAGAAACAAAGGACAAGATTAAGGATACTTATCTTGAGTTGTTATGAGGGAATGTTCTATACTTGTTATAGAGACTTTCTAGCTGGTAGGATATACTGGCGTTGTTTGTTATAGTTGTTTGTATGTTTGATATGCTTATTGTATGGTCCTAATTGAATTTCAAGGAAGAAATTCTTTAAGGATGGGAGCCTATAGCAGCCCTAATTTAGTTTAACATTATTTAGGAGATTTAATTGAATAGATTAAATAGAATAATGTAGTGCGATGAGAAGGATGAGATTTGATAATTAATTGGGTCAGGCCTTAACTAATCTATTAATAAGATTATTATAAAACTTATAAAAGAGGGGAATAAATGAGAGGGGTAGATTAGGAATAGAACCTTATTTCATTCCTTAAGCCTTCCCTCTCTCATTAATTCTCATTTTACACTCACAAACAATCAAAAGCAAACATTTAAAAACCGGCCATTCCTAAAGAGTAGAGGAGAAGGAAACTAGCCTCCATCAAATCTCAATCTTGTTATCCAATCTAAGGTGAATAATAATTAACCATCTCTTTTATTTGTGTTTGAATTCGGTCATGGCTAATTTTTGAATTGATCTTGATTGCTTTGTCCTGTTATGGATGTTTGATCATTATTTGGATAGAATAATGATTTATGGAAATTCCATGCAATTATTATGATAAGTTCTAAAGATAAAACCTAGATTTTTAATCTCCAATTGATTTGATTTTCTAGTATGTTGTGTAAACATTATTTTGGAATGGTTTTTTAATTTCATAATTTTTCAAGTTAATATGAATATTTTGTAAATTTCCTAAGGAGAAAATAGTGGTTATTTCGGATTTTAATTATTAAAAATAATTAAATAATTATTTTAGTTTTGAAATTTTTACAGGAGAAAGAATATATAGATTCTAATTTTCGGTGATATTGGGGATATTTCCCAAAATGTTATGATTTTCTATGAATTAATAAGCTAGAAAAGCTTATAACTAATATTAAGTAATAATATTAATTGATGGGTTTCGAAATGGATTTGAAAAGATAAAACTGACTTGTGGCAGTTTTTCTACAAAGAAATTGATAATGTTTGTTTTTAGTCAATAGAAAATTGACAAGGGATTAGAGATGGTAAAAGGAAATTTCTTTATATAGAAATAAAATAGTGTTAGAACCTCTATTCTATGGTTTTGATGACAACAACTATACAATCATACACATACAATATATTCCATCTATTTGCAGGTAAAACCTTTCCGAATTCACATTATCACGACTTGAAGATGACTAGTAGAAGAGAAGAATCATTAGTATTAAAGAAACTATTATAGTGTGTTATGGTCATAGATAGATGTTTTTTGAAATCTCCTTTAGTTGTTTTCACACAACATTGCACATCATAGTTTTTATAAAACTTTCACTGTTTTAAATAAGTTAACTGCAGAAGTTAACAGGCATCAGACGTCTGTCCATATATGCCAGACGTCTGACTCTGTTCGTTGTTTAAAAAATATTAACAGGTATCAGACTTCTGTCCATATATGCCAGACGTCTGAATATGTTCTCTGTTTAAAAATATATAATTAAACAGACGTATGAAATTTATAGGCAGACGTCTGTGCTGGGTAACGGAATTAAACTATGAACAGGCACTTCTTTCATTCTAATGATTGCATCCGTATCTCTTCAACCCATCTCTTCTTACTCAAAGATTACAACCCTTAGACTGAAATAGAACATACTAAAGGATGTTACTCTTCAAGAAAACTCTTCAACGCTTATAAATATGTAAAGATTTAAAGAAACAAATCACTTGAATTTTATGAATCTCATATCTATACTCTGATTCCTGAAAGCAATCAATATATCAGTTTTATCACTTCCTAAAAGCAAAGCTTCACATACACATGCTACTCAAAGGAGATTATAGGAAGATTTGTACCATGCAGTCAAAATCAGTGTTACTAAGAACACATACTTCTCCGGAAAAGGTTTTTGTATCAATCCTATTCCTCTGGGAAAATCGAGGGTTGTTTACTAGTTAAGACCGAAGGGGAGCTTCGGGACTTGACATAGGATGGGAGGTCCGAGTCCAAACCAGTATAAAAACTCTGGTGTGATTGTTTCTTTACTTTTATTACTATACTCTGCCAGTTATAAGTTAGCTATTTATTACACTTGCATATTAGATATAAATACACAATCCATACACACTTTCAATTGGTATCAGAGCACGGTTATTTCAAGTTACAGTAACACGTAATTGAAACATATTTAATATGGAAAGTACATTCCAAGAAGGTCAATCCACTGCTCGTCCTCCTCCACTATTCACTGAATCCAATTATGCTTATTGGTTTACAAGAATTCGTATTTTTATAGAAGCTAACGGTCTAGAAATTTGGTTAGCAACTCAAAATAAATATGAAGCACCAAACACAGACATAAGCACTTGGACAGATGCTCAAAAGAACACAGCAAAAAACAATGTTAAATCCATGAATGTTCTATTCTATTCACTTGACAAAAATGAATTTTCATATTCCATGTTGTGCACTATTGCATATGATATATGGCGTACACTACAAATCACTTATGAAGGCACAAAAAAAAGTAAAACAAACAAAGATTTCCATTTTACAGAATCAATTTTCTTCATTTAAAATGAAAGCAAATGAATCTATTGGTGATATGTATGCTAGATTTCAAACTATTCAACATGATCTTATGGCACTTGGAGTCAAATTTACAAACTTTGATTTAGTAACACGTATTCTAAATTCCTAAACTAATGATGGGAATGAATAGTGTTGGCTATAGAAGAGACCAATGATCTATCTCAACTAAAAGTTGAATAATTAATAGGAAATTTGATGTCATACGAAGCAAATTTGCAGGCAAGAAAAGAACAAAATAATGAAAAGAAAAATATAGCTTTTCAAGCCAATGATAATAATTCAGTCTTAGATGAATATGAGATCGTATTTATTGCCAAAAACTACGACAAGTTTAAGAAATTCAAAAAGATGACGAGATTCCAAAACGGAGGAAATTCAAATTCATCCAACCAAACTTCAATCAAATGCTTTGGATGTGACAAGTTCGGACACATGAAAAACAATGCCCAGAACTCAATAATGACAAAAAGAAAAGCAAGTTCGAGAAATTCAAGAAAAGAAATCAGGCTTCTCAAGTAACTTGGGATGACTCAGATTCGTCTTCATTATCAGACAGTGACAACAGTAGTGATTCTGAGCAAACAAATGTATGCTTCATGGCAAACACCGAGGAGGTATGTCCTGATCTTACTTACAATGAAATTTTAGAACTTAGCATGGAACTAGATGACAAATATAGAGAAGTTAAGAAATTAAATAAAGAATATGTCTCTAAAATTAATCGTATGGAACTTGAAATAGGATTATTAAAAGATGAGAAAACCATTCTAGAAGAAGAACTAGCAACCACACAAGAAAAATATAAAAATCTATCTAATCAAAATGATTCTCTATTATGTGAAATAGGAAAAGTTAAACTAGAAAATGATGATATTATAAAAGAAAACATTGTATCAAAGGGTAATCTAGAAGCATCAAAATCCGAAATTTCCAATCTTAGAAATGAGTTAGATAAGATTAAAAATAATATTTCAAAATTCAACAAAGGAAAGCGGAATTTGGACAATTTGATCAAAAATTCTAAACCATCTAGAAATCGGAATGGATTAGGTTTCAAGAAAACTTTAAAACATAGAAACTATAGCTCATTATATAAAAAGTTCAAGAAGTTTCATACTGGAGAAAAGGCTTCTAACTCTAAAATAATAAACATATGGATTCCAAAATCTGGTAACAAATTAATTAGACAAAAACACATAGATAACTATTTGAAAAGTGTTGTTCATAATTAGAATTACTCTTTTAGTGGTGTCAAACCCTCTTGGGTACGACAACCTTCACTCTCTAACACTTAGGACCCTAACAAAGGAAGTGGGTACCAATTAAATTTTTTTTATATTGCAGGTACCCAAAAGAAAATCTAATAACAAGGAGAAGTGGATACTTGATAAGGGATGCTCCAAACATATGACTGGAAATGCATAAATGTTATCGAATATAACATATAGAGATGGTGGTACTGTAACCTTTGGAGATAATTCAAAAGGATTTGTCATTGGAATTGGAGATGTCATAAATGTTGAAGAAAGACATGAGAAAGGTACAGGGTCGATCATCATCACGATCTTCATCTTCTCCATCCTCGACACCATCGCCGCCGCCACAGGCATTTCAACCAGGATGTTCTTCAAGTGCAGGTCCGTCATGTGAACCGACACCACAATCTCGTCATGTAAGGCACCAATCAATGTTGACACTGAAGAAAGCAAAGATATATCTTGGCTTCCACAAAACCCTCCATACAATAGTCATTATGCATCATTTAAGGTCTCTCTATTCAAGAGGATGAGGAGTAGAATGATCAGTCTCAGTGGCAACAAGGTGGATATGAAGAAGATACATATAATTCCTGGGGTTACTTCAACTATGAGTGAGTTCTCTTCTATTTCTATCATGTAGGTTTTATGTATCTTTGTTTGATTTCTTGAAAACAATTTTTTTATAACTATGGCAAATATTATCTGTGGTTCTGTGCACACTTATGATCTTTGTGTTACTTCCAAATTTCATTATTATTGTATCTCTTTTAAATAATGTCAATGGGGAGAGATATCATAATACATGTATATAGGGGGAGGAATCACATTTAGGGGGAGTTATATGCTTATTTAATAAGTGATTGTATAGTTGTCATCGTCAAAAAGGGGAAGAATATTAGAACCTCTATTCTATGGTTTCGACGACAACAACTACACAATCAATACACATTCAATATATTCCATCTATTTGCAGGTAAAATCTTTCAGAATTCACATTATCACGACTTGAAGACGACCGATATAAGAGAAGAATCATTAGTATTAAAGAAGCTATTATAGTGTGTTATGGTCATAGATATATGGTTTGTAAAATCTCCTTTAGTAGTTTTCACACAACATTGCACATAACAGTTTTTATAAACCTTTCACAGTTTCAAGTAAGTTAACTGCAGAAGTTAACAGGCATCAGACGTCTGTCCATATATGCCAGACGTCTGACTCTGTTCGCTGTTTAAAAAATATTAACAGGCATCATACGTCTGTCCATATATGCCAGACATCTGAATCTGTTCTCTGTTTAAAAATATATATTTAAACAGACGTCTGAAATTTATGGAAAGATGTTTGTGCTGGGTAACAGAATTAAACTATGAACATGCACTTCTTTCATTCTAATGGTTGCATCCATATCTCTTCAACGATCTCTTCTTCCTTAAAGATTGTAACCCTTACACTAAAATAGAACATACTAAAGGACGTTACCCTTCAAGAAAACTCTTCAACACCTATATATGTAAAGATTTTGAGAAACAAATCACTTGAATTTTCTGAATCTCTTATCTATACTCTTTGCATACTCTGATTCCTAAAAGCAATCAATATATTAGTTTTATCACTTCCTAAAATGAAAGCTTCACATACACATACTACTCAAAGGAGATTATAAGAAGATTTATACTGTGCAGTCAAAATCAATGTTACTAAGAACACATACTTGTCAAGAAAAGATTTTTGTATCATGCCTATTCCTCCGGGCAAAGCGAGGGTTGTTTACTACATAAGGCTGAAGGGGAGCTTCAGGATTGGATGTAGGACGGGAGGTCCGAACCAGTATAAAAACTTTGGTGTGATTGTTTCTTTACTTTTATTTACTTTACTCTGCCAATTATAAGTTAGCTATTTATTACACTTGCATATTAGATATAAATACACGATCCATACACACTTTCAAATAGTTTTCATATTAACTACGATACTGCCATGTCATATGTTAGAATGCCAGATGCCTGATGATGACCAATGTCCATGTTACCACTACAAAGTTCGACATTAACATGGATAGATGCATTCGATTTCAACTTATGTTGGTATGGAATGAATCTAGTCAGGTTGAAGTCAAACATATAAGGATTTCCGCATACCATCACTTTGACATTGGTGATTTCATATCTCGCCAGGACCATTTAGACATCCCTCGTCCTTTTGTTTTTGAAACCCATATCACATGGCATTGATGTCGTAAGTCTTTAACCCTAAAACCTATGCATTAAAGGCTTTGATACCACATGTCTTTATATTCGACGACCGTCAAGTAGTGGTGTAGTTACCATAGTTTTATGTAGAGGATATCAAAAGTTTTAAGGCTTTTGTTAGCACCAAAATTGGTCACTAACACCCAAAGAGAGTTTTGTGTAGAGAGATTAATGAAGAAGATAAATTAAAACAGAGGGAAGCAAGCTAAATTAACTGTAGAGAATAAGAACACCAGATTTATAGTGGTTCGGCGTAGCTGCCTACGTCCACTTTGAATTTTAATCTTTATTGCTTTCACAAGTAGTTGAATACAGATACAATCCGTACACTAGTGACTTGAATACAAGTTTTAATTGGAAAAGAAAGAGTCTTGAAAATGGCAGAGTCTCCCCAGTGTTCTCGAAAAAAAGGTCCCTTTCACTGTGCCCCTGCCCTTCTATTTATAGACGAAGATGGGTTGGACTTCCCTCATGGGCCTAGGAACAACGTACCTTGGTCCGTGGTAAGTAACTTCTATGCACCGAGCCGTAGATGCCGAACGGCAATTGCCGAGCGAGGGGAGGTGTGCCGAGCAAGGCCTTAGTGCCGAACGGCATTCGTATGCCGAGCCACACACCCAGGCCGAAGAACCTTTATGTGCTGAGCGAGGTGAGATGCCGAATGACCCTTCAATGTCGAGCGAGGTGAGATGATGAACGACCCCTCAATGTCGAACGAGGTGAGATGTCGAACGACCCCTCTATGCCGAATGAGGCAACATGCCGAGCAACCCTGTCATGCCGAACGAGGTGAGATGTCGAACGACCCCTCAATGCCGAACGAGGTGAGATGCCGAACGACCCCTCTATGCAAACGAGGCAACATGCCAAGCGACCCTGTCATGCCGAACGAGGTGAGATGCTGAACGACCCTTCAATGTCGAACGAAGCCTTGTGCCGAGCGATGCTCTATGCTGAGCGAGGGGAGGGTGCCGAACGAGGCCTGTGCCGAGCCTCTTGTTACATGGTCAAACAACCGGGTAACACTCGCCCCCTAAAGTGTATCATGTGGATGAACATGATGCGCTTTGAATCATGAGTACTCCGTGTTTTCTTTCGATCTCCTAAATGCCGAACGAGGCATTGAATGTCGAATGACATACTGATGCCGAACGAGGGAGGTGCCTTGACCGGTTCTACCGGTCACTGTCTATTCGCCTTCCCTCTTTCCTATATAACCCAATACTTCACTTCTTTCCCCTTTTACTTTTATCTCCACTCTAACATCCTTACAAACTCGTCTTTTTCCAGACTTTCGCCAACATCTCAACCTCCCTTAAGACTCCCGAATCTTACATGTTACTCCTCGACTACCCTCAACAACAAATCTGAGTGGATTCCACTTCTAAATCGAGCACCTCACTAGACTTCGACCCCTTCTTCTAGGTACGAACCTTTCACTTGCTCTACTTTCTCCAATTAGGGATTTTGGACAAGAATTGAATTTACGACCTTCCTCTAACCCACGAATATGCGTAGATAAGGAAGGTAGATCCGAGGTTTAAGCAAGCCTTATGATTAAATAGAGAGGAGGATGAAAGAGGGTGTCGGTCCAGTAGGAATCGGTGAGGGTTGATATGGTCGGTTGAAGGTGGCGTGCGAATTGGAGTGGTGATCGTCTGGCCACCTTGGAGGGTATCTGGTTTGTTCGAAGAAATGAGTTGGAGGAGGAAGTATGGTTGTGGCTCGGCATGAATTCTGCATGCCGAACGATGTGCGGGAGTGTAGGAGTTAAGTTGAAGTTGGGTTTAGCGTGCCAAGCGATGTGGCTCGGTATGACCACGGCTCGGCATGACTCCCTTATGCCGAACGGGGTAATAGGGAGTGCAGGAGAAAAGTAGGAGATGGGTAAAGTGCCGAGCGATGCGGCTCGGCATGACTGCGGTTCGGCATGACTTGCCGCATGCTGAACGGTGGAGAGGGAAGGTAGGAGAGTGGTGTACAACAACAATACTAGTCGAACACATTGCATTGTTGAATTAACTTACTTTTTATGCCCGAACATATGACAGTGAACAAGGACAAGGACTTAAGCAATTAAGCATATCGGACAATCCAGACTGATAACTCCTCTGTTTTGACAACTATAAACCTGAATTTAACTTGATTAAAATGGATAATAACCTTCAACATACAGTGTCGATGTCGAGTTCAAAACATAAACCATCTTACGACAAGCTCTCGTAAACGGTCAGCGATGACGGTCTTCGAAGATGATAGTTCAAAGCCTAACTTTATTTCATCAACTCTGTGACTTGTAATTCTTTGGCACTTATACTTGAATGGCTGCACTAGTTCACACACCACACGGGGGGAGTATTTTTGTTGTTATGTCTAATGTCGATCGTTTTTCAAGTATAGTTCAAACAGGTGTTTCATCAGATCCAACATTCATCAGAGATGTCTAGGAAATCCATCTCTACCACAGTCTCAGATAGACATGAGCAAACTTCACGACAGGATGTAGTTGGAACTTCAAACCCGTCGACTACTCCTGTATAAGATATTCCGAGTCCCACGATCGCATCCGTCGACTTGGCTCCCGATGCTTTGGATGCAGCGATCTTTATAGATAACCCGGTCGATTCTCAAGTTTCGAGAATTAACGAAAGCGCTCTTCGTCGCATATGCTCAATACACGGGATTCCTTTCGACGATATGTTGGTTCCATCAAGACAAGATTGTCCTCACTTGCCCTCAGTCGGATATACGGCCTGCAATAAATTTATGTGTTGAGTAGGTAGCGTGCCACCATTTAATTGCTTCCTCCGCGACCTGTTACAGTATATTGAGATTGCTCCATTACAGTTACATCCTAACAGTCATGCGTTCGTATATGGCATGTGCATTCTCTTTATGAGCGTCCTTTTTAGGCTCCCGACTCCTGGCAATATCCGCTATATTTATCGTTTCAAGAGATGATCAAACAGCCCATCCTTTGTATTTCTTGAGCCGCATATCAAGTGTCAAATTCTGACTGGGGCGTGGAGCAAATTCGCCCAGTATAAGCAGGAATGGTTCTACGTGCGCTGTCCCCCTGGCTTTGCAAGGAGATGGGTGGAAGGGAGTGAGTCTCTTTTCTAGATCAATACTTGCATTCAGCGGGAATTTCACCATTTCTAATTCTTTCTCTACTTTTATAGGTATCAGCCCACGTCCTGAAGACTCCGGGTACTCTGAGGCCGTTGAAGCTATCCGAGCTGTCCCCGCGGAAGACCGGGATATCAGGTCTATCATTTCTAATGAAATGCTCTTGAAATTCGGCCTGCTGGCGGAAGGTCGCCGAATAAGTCTTCCTCACGGCGTCACTATAACTGGTTCTGCCTTGGATAAAGGCAAAAGGCAAGCTGGGCCTTCAGCACGTGATGCCCCTGACACACCTGAGGAGGGGGAGATTAGAGAAGCTAAAATGCTCGAAGTTCCGGGTGAAAATGTTAGTCCTGCTCAGGAGTCGGTAGTTGAGGTTCATGACATTGAAGTAACACCTCCTCCTTCAAAGGGAAAGAAGAAATTGACTTACAAATTGTGGAAAAAGATAGCAGGCGGAACCTCTAAGGTCACAATCATTCCAGTAGAGAGAGATCCCTCTCCTCAACACTTAGAGAGTTCATTGAAAGGCTTGTCGGACCTCACTATTCCCGACGGTTTGCTTAATTACGGCTTCGATGATCCGGAAGCCTTGAAGCTTCGCTTGCCCGCGAAAGGCGATGGAGATGCTCAAGTCCAAAATCAAGGAGAGAAAACTCCAATTAGTAAAGCTAAAAAAACTGGTCCGCTGGGGGGAAACACTAGGACACACACGATAACACTTACACTTCACCCTGCACTCAATCTTTAGTCACTATGTGATTCTGGCTAACCCGCGTTCATTTAATTTTTGTGCAGGTGATATGGGGCATTCTCACAGATTTGACTGCCTCCGCGGTTCCTCTATTTTCCATCATTCTGGACGAGATTCGGGCTCCGGCAAACGTTGGGATAAAGATGATAACAACAACAAACATTACCGCTCCCGGGATTCATCATACCTAAGGAAAACTTACCATCAGCCTTCATCTCATTACAATTCTCCTTCTCACTCGGAACAAGGCAGGGAGAAATCTGGCCATAAAGGGTCCCAGTCCGATACTCCCCGCGATCAACACTCAGAATCTTCCAGCACAAGGCCTCACAAGAAAATTGTGGTTTCAAAACCAACTCCTCCTACTCCCGCACAAGATCCATCGGTATCAGAAAAGCTGGCCGAGCTCAAGGCTACGTTCCCCAAAATATGCTTTGATGGTCTGAAGTTCCTTCCTGCGATCCATCCCATTCCAGGACATGTCAAGCAAAGCGCCATTGCATGTAACAACAACGTCTACATCCAATATGATGCATTCATCCATTTGGTTGAAAAAGTCTCGGAAGTCTCTATTGAGCATCAACATGAAATCGACCGTCTGAAGCTCACGGCTATTCATGACAAAGACATCATTAAAGCTCAGGATGAAGAGCTCTCTTCATACAAGTCTCAACTCGAAGCTGCTCAAAAGAATGCTAAAGACACAGCGGAGGCCGTTAGTCATTTGGAGACGACACATAAGAAAGAAATTAACGAAGTGGTTCAACGTTGTGGGGCCTTAGCTTTAGCGAAAGATTCTGTTCAAAAGGATAGAGACATGCTCGCTCAATGAGTCAAAGAGCTGGAGGGGCTATTTCTCAAAGAGAAAAAAGAAAAGGTGGCTGCTCTAGAGGAGTCGCAACGTTACTGCGACGAGATTGTCGCTACACGACTCCTGAAGACAAAGCTTGACGAAGAACTCTCCAAGGCTGAGACGCTGAAGGACGAAGCCCGCGAAGAGGGCAAAAGGATAGCGTTTACGAAGATGGATTCTCACCTCGAGGCGGCCACCGAAGCGGGTAGGGAGGAGATCAAATGCTTATTTGATCCGCTTATAGCCGAGTACAACGCTCGAGTCCTCATGCATCGTGACTTAACATTTCTCGGCGAGGGTTATCTCGAATCTCTGGCCGAAGCATGGGAGACTTTAATCAAGATTAGAAAGGTTGAGTTGGGAACGGAAGAAATCGATGAGAGAGCTTTAGTGAAAGAATTCCTCCAAGGGAACGAGCCTTCGGACTTGTCTGCAGTGAAGGCTCTCTACAGCAGAGACTCCTCCTCACCGAAAGGAAAATATGACATTGCCTGCCCATCCGGAGCCAAGCCTATAATTTCTCCTCCTATTCAATCGACTGATCGCCTACCACTTGACCCCTTCGAAAAACACGTCGGTTATGACCCAGAAGATCCTGGTCTCGGTATTTCTATTCTGTCTCCCATTCCAGAAGGCGAAACTCCCCGAACAGTTGAGAGTCAACCAGATACTGGTACATAACTTTTCCTTCAGAGTTCAAAGGATTCTCACTTTCAGCGAGTGATAAATGTATTCTAACATTTGTTTCTTACGATTCCACGTAGGTCATCCTGATCCCGTACATACTCCAAGGAGTGATGCCGCCATGGAGAAAGAGGAGAAGACGGGAGAAACGACGCAAGCGAAAGAGATCCCCGGACCTGACGCTCAAGTGTTTGAGGCGCTTAATGAAGACAAATCCAACAATCCGTCGCCTGTTGAAGAACATTACGAGATTAAAATTACCGGCGCCTCCAAACACACTACAAAGCTGAGCATGAAGGAACAGGTCACCTAAAATTGGAGAAAGAAGGCCGAAATTAAGGTCGAGCCTCAAGTGGTAGAACTCGACGACCCACTGAACAGGCCTTTGAAGATTATTCTTCCAGGTGGGACTAGGCCGTTAGAAGTTCCTCCTTCCTCTGACACCCCTTCTCAGGTGAGCAAAACGTCCAAGAGAAAACGCATGGGGGAGGAGTCGTCTGAGAAATCGAAGAAGGAGAAGAAGTCAAAGAAGTAAATATAATGCTCGTTCAACGAGAATCAGCCTGAATTATGTAATTATTACTTATTTTTTCATTTTCACAGCCGTTGTAGATAGACTTTTTGCCCCGAGTTTGGGAGAAGTTGTAGTAGGACTTCATTTTGAATTAATGAATAAAATTTCGTTCTTTGTCTTTCAAATGACTTCTGTTGTTCAGCTCACTGTATAACTTGTAGTCGAAATTTGAAACCTTGTGAGTTATATAAGCCCTAGTTCACTTCCATATGACTCGAAGATTTTTTGAATCGCTTATACTCTGATTCGTACTCTGGAAACTCAGAACATTCTAGTCCATGCTAAGGGGACTTTATAGATTTCGAAGTTGATTACACTCTAGTCCGCACCCTGGGGACTCAGAGTACTCTAGTCCGCACTTTGGGGACTTAGAGATTTTTCAGTCGTTTATACTCTGGTCTGCACTCTAGGGACTCAGAGTACTCTAGTCCGCACTCTGGGGACTTAGAGATTTATCGGTCGTTTATACTCTAGTCTGCACTCTGGGGACTCAGAGTACTCTAGTCCGCACTCTGGGGACTTAGAGATTTTTCAGTCGTTTATACTCTAGTCCGCACTTTGGGGACTCAAAGTACCCTAGTCCGCACTCTGGGGACTTAGAGATTTTTCAGTCGTTTATACTCTAGTCCGCACTCTGGGGACTCAGAGTACTCTAGTCCGCACTCTGGGGACTTAGAGATTTTTCAGTTTTGAATGCGCGTTCATACGCCAGACAGAATAACACAATTTAAACTTCGTCACTGAAGTGCACTATATGGTAACAGCAATAGTTCATGGAAAAGATGGCTACAAGCCTTTATTGATCATAACAAATAAAAACAGACTAAATTGTCTTATTACATGCTGACAACTAAAAACAATGAAAGGAACGTAAACTGGAAATAATTACAACTAAAATGCGAAATAGTTGTGCTAAGTGTAATAACGGCGCAGGTGTTCGCCATTCCATGTTCGGGGGAGTGTCGCGCCATCTACGGTCACTGGCTTGAAAGTTCCTTCTCCAAGCTTCCGTTCGATGACATATGGACCTTCCCATGTGGGATTCATATGTGATGGGGCCGGAAAGACTCGCTTCAAAACAAGATCGCCCACATTGAAACTTCTCGGTTGGACTTGTTCATTATAATATCGAGCAATTCTATTCCTATGTGCATCCGCTCTCAAATCAGCTTCTTCACGTTTTTCATCAACAATTTCCAGTGATTCCAATAAGATATTCTGATTCGTCTTGGGATCATAATAGGTTACCCGATGAGAAGGAACTTCAAGTTTGACGGGTATCAGAGCTTCAGCGCCATATGCCAAGGTGAATGGAGTATGGCCAGTCGCAGACTTGTGGGTTGTTCTGTAAGCCCAGAGCACTGTCGGAAGCTCATCCAGCCACTTGCCTCTAGCCTTTTCCAAACGTTTCTTTAATATTGACTTGATTATTTTACTTATGGCTTCCACTTGTCCATTTGTTTTAGGGTGAGCGACCGCTGAAAATCTTTTCTCAATGTGATATTTTTGGCAAAAATCTTTGATCTCCCTACTTTCAAATTGAGTTCCATTGTCCGTAATGATAGTTCGTGGGAGACCAAAACGGCATATAATGTTTCGTACGATGAAATTGATGACCTTTTTGGTGGTGATTGTGGCTAAAGGCTTGGCTTCCGCCCATTTGGTAAAATAATCAACTGCAACAATTGCATATTTTGCACCACCTTTAAAAATAGGTAAGGAACCGATTATATCGATCCCCCAAATCGCAAATGGCCAAGGACTAACCATTTGCATGAGTTCCGTTGGCGGAGCTCGTGGGATTTTCGCAAACTTTTGACATTTGTCGCACTTTCTCGCATTATGTATCAAAACTCGTTTTACCTCGTCATGGGCGATGCACTGGAGTAGGGGAATCGAGAACCCCCTCCGATACATTATTCCATCTTGCATTATGTATCTTGAAGCTTTACGAAGGACTTGTCGTCTCTCGTTCTTCCTATCGGGCAAGGTTCCGTGTAGTATGTATTGTTTGAATGGGGTCATCCACGACTCCTTTTCAATTTCTGTTTCTAGAAAAAAATCTATCTCCATTTCGTCTATACTTGGAAATTGCAAAACTTGGACGGGAACCAAGCCCATTTGCTGTGCATCGTCTGTACTTGCGAACTTTGCCAATGAATCGGCCTCCTTGTTTTTCTCGCGCGGGACATGGGAAATATCGTAGTATTGAAGGTCCGCCAATAGTTCTTGAACTTGTGCAAGGTATAGGGCGAGTCTCTGCCACTTTGCTTGATAGTCTCCACGAACTTGGTACATTACCAATTGTGAGTCGCAAAAGATTTCAATCGATCTTATTCCGAGTTCCCTGATAAGTTTCAATCCAGCAATCAACGCTTCATACTCAGCTTCGTTGTTTGTGGCTGGGAAATTGAGTTTCAAAGCGTAACAAATTGATCGGTTTTCGGGAGTCACAAGAATTATACCAGCCCCAGAACAACGGTTGTTGGATGCTCCATCAGTGTACAGTTTCCATCGAATAGGCGGAATGACATCATAATCGTTTGATTCGTCTGACATGGTGAATTCAGCAATGAAGTCTGCTAGCGCTTGCCCTTGTATGGCTCTTCGCGGCAGGTAGGTAATATCGAACTGACTCAACTCGATATTCCATTTTAACATCCTTCCAGAGGTTTCTGGTCGTTGGAGTACCTGTCGCAAGGGTTGATCGGTATAAACATTAATCGAGTATGCCTGGAAGTACGGACGTAGCTTGCGTGATGCAATCACCAAGCAGTAGGTCAATTTCTCAATTTTGGGATAATTTCTTTCTGCCCCCATTAGATGTTTACTAACATAGTACACCGGCTTTTGAACTCGGTCCTCCTTGCGAACCAAAGCTGTACTGATAGCGTGTTAGGACACAGCCAAGTATACATACAATACTTCATGGTCTACAGGCTTCGACAGCACCGGGGGACTTTCCAAATGCCTTACCAGAGCTCGGAATGCGTCTTCGCAATAGGGCGTCCATTCAAAATTTCTCTTTCCCTTCTTTATTACATCGAAGAATGGAATACACTTATCTGTGGCCCTAGATATGAATCGACTCAACGCGGCTACTTTCCCATTCAAGCTTTGTACTTGATTTATAGTTCTGGGTATTTGTGTGTCTCGGATAACTTGAATCTTCTCCGGGTTAGCTTCAATTCCTCGTGCATTGACAATGAAACCCAAAAACTTTCCCGATGCAACACCAAAGGAACACTTCAGTGGGTTGATTTTCATTCCATAATTCCTGAGTATATCAAACATCTCTGCCAAGTCTCGAATGTGGTCGTTTGACTGTCGTGACTTCACGAGCATGTCATCCACATAGACTTCCATTGTTCTACCAATTTGGTCTTTAAACATCCTATTCACCAAGCGCTGATAAGTCGCCCCTGCATTTTTCAGCCCAAAAGGCATCACTACATAACATTACAGTCCAACATCTATGACGAAACTGGTGTGTTCTTGATCTGGAATGTGCATCGGGATTTGATTGTATTCCGAGTACGCATCCATAAATGATAATAACTCGTGCCCTACCGTTGAATCGACTAGCTGATCAATTCTAGGTAATGGGAAACTATCCTTAGGGCATGCTTTGTTTAAATCGGAGTAATCAACACAAGCCCTCCATTTCCCATTCGCTTTTCTCACTAGTACAGGGTTAGAGACCCATTCTGGGTAGAGGGCGTCGTGGACGAACCCATTGGCTTTGAGAGCCACGGACCTCTCCGGGTCCATGCCTCTCCTTTTCTGCTTTACCGGAATGTACTTCGGGCCTGTGTTTAACATATGACTCGCAATAGCGGGAGAAATCCCGCACATATCAGAATGTGTCCAACCGAAAACATCCAGATTCGCTCGGAGGAAATCAGTGAGATCCTCGGTCATCGAGGGGCTGAGTTGCGACCCAATCTTAAGTACTCGCGACGGATCGTCTCGGCTGATTGAAATGTCAATCGTCAGTTCAGCCGGCGTTGCTTTTTCTTCCCCAGGTTCCTCATCATCATCTCTCGGATCTATGTCTCTGTAGATCCGATCATGTTGCCCGAGCCAGGGCTTGGGCATTACTTGTCAATTTTCAACAACTCGGTTGTGGACGGGGCTGTCCACAACCTTTCCCTTCTCTCTTCGCTGGGCCTCTCTTAGCTCAGCCACATAGCATGCTCTACCAGTCGCCAGATCGCCATGTACAACACCAACTCCTTTGTCTGTCGGAAATTTTAGAGTTAAACACCACGGGGCCAAAGCTACCCTGAATTCCGCCAAGGCCGGTCGACCCAGAAATACATTGTATGGAGAATCAACATCCAAAACTATGAAAGGTAGTATTCGCACCCTCCTACGTTCACCTTGCCCTAGTTCAACTGGCAATTCAACATAACCCACCGCATCGGTTGCAGCACTATTAAAGCCATGGATACGAGCTTTAGATGGTTTTAAATCTTTCGTCTCCATCTTCATCTGGTCATATGCTTTTTTGAAGATGATATTAACAGAACTTCCACAATGAATCAGAATTCTTTTCACAAATGTTGGCCCGATTGTCGCGGATATGACCATCGGGTCAACGATAGGAGCCTCCACCTGATCAGCATCTCTGCTCCTGAATACTATATCGTCCGTCATCATGCGTTGTTGTTTAGCGGGGGTCCCATCCTCCACATTCGAACAACACTCAAAATACGCATGCCTCAAGGAGTTAGCATACCACTCCATTTCTTTCCAGTTCTTATCTGCAGGGTGAGGTCCACCTACTATCATGTTTATGACCAGTCTGCCTACGGTCCGAGCAGGCTCCTCAGGGTGACGTGGCGCCGGTGTGCGACCGGGATTGGACGTTCCCTGTTCACCCTCTTGAGGATTCTTTACAAACTCCTGCAACTTTTTCTGTCTAATCAACTTTTCTATTGCGTCATGGAGGTGCCTACACTCCGCAGTATTGTGCCCGTAAGTCTCATGGAAGCGGCAATACTTCCCAGTCCGCTTTTGCTCTTCAGTAGACTCTTTTGGGTGTGGCTTTCGATATTGGAAAGTATTACAAGTTGACAGGTAAATATTTTCCAAGATGCATTCAAAGGAGTGTATTCGTTGTAAGTTGGGATCCTTGGTTTCCACTTTCCAGCTTCCCTTTTCTTTCCGAGATTCCCCCATCAGATCCTTTAGATTGTTCGGGCTTGTTTTGAACATTGACTTGTACCTTTCCAGAGTTGTCACCAGATTGTTTTACAGCGATGTTACTCTGCATAGCCTCCTTGCCATGTACCGGTGCATTATCTCGCCTCGTTCATCTAGCTTCCTCCCTTCTTATAAATTGGTGTGCTTTTGAATAAAAACGTTCTAGCGTAGTCAGGGGCTTTCCCGCCAGCCAGTCTCCAAACTCTGAATCCGGATTTACCCCTCGCATCACGGCCATTAAAATAGCATGGTCGTTGGGGTTGCTAACTTTAGTTGCGGCAACATGAAATCTTTGTGAGTACTCTTTCAACGACTCCCCTGGAGCATGAATCACACGGGACAAGGGCATCACATTCTTGGGACAAGTGGCATGAATCTTGAATTGTTCCATAAATTTTGTTGCTAATTCATCAAAGCTGGAGATAGTTCGCGGAGAAAGTCGGGTGAACCACATGGTAGAGACTCCAGATAAAGTTATTGGAAAACATCTACACTTGGTTGCATCGTTCGCTCTAGCCGAGTCCATCATCCATTTATACCTCATCACATGCTGTCAGGGATCAGTCTTTCCTTCATAGGCCGGAATAGTCGACATGTTAAACTTCATGGGGTACTCAGCCTGTAAGATAACATCTGTAAACGGAGTATGACTCCTGGATACCCCCAATCATCATTTGATAAGCCTTGATTCTCTTTCATCAGCTGTCTGACCATAGCTGATAGGTCTGGGGTTTGTATGGAAGATGGCAGGTTGGTGTATAGCTGATATATAGTGATATATGATATGAGTAGGTAATATGTTATAGATTATTGTTGAAATTGAAATTATTGGATGCTATTGTAGCACTGGCTTGAATTTTGATAATTTAAATACCATAAATATATTTTTAAAATTTAAGGGATAAAGGGGAATTTTTGGTATAAAAATATTCGTATTGGAGTTGGAAATTATTTCAAAGAAATGAGTTAGAGAGGGAAAAAAAGAAATATATTTGATTCTTTTTATACTTAACTACTGTGAATTTTTAAATGGAGATTTTAAAAATGACTTATGAAAAAGAATTTATAAATGGTATTTGGGAATATGAAAAGGAGTTAAAATCAATGTTAAAAATATATCGGAAGTATAAATGGAATTTATAAGAAATGAATTTATATAATGGAATTTTATAAATAAGATTTGTTTTATAAATAAGTAAAACTCAAAAGGAGTTTATAAATTTATGAAAAATGTTTATAAATAAGAAAAATGATGGTCGGTTGATAAATTGGAAATATAGATTAACGATGTGAATTTATATCGAGTTATGGAAATCGTTGGGGAAAGAAATAGTGGAATCTATTTCTGGATGTGAGAATGGTGATAAAACTAAAATATAGTCGATGTGATACAAATCGAGAGAGATTATAAATTGAAATTGGTAATATTGGATTTTTAAAATAGATTTTTTTTGTCGAGAGATTAAAATTGTTTAAATGGGATTTAAAATTACTATATAATGTAACTTAAATTAAGATTTAGAATATTCTAGAAAGTTAGCTATTCTAATATGTTAATATTTATTGAAATAAATTCTAATTTTTATTAAATTAGTTTTATAAATTAATTAGTTATTTAAAAATGATTTGGAAATGAGTTATCGATGTTATTTAAAATGTTTTTTTTATATTTTAAATTTACTTAAACATATTTTACAAATAAACTATTATTCTGTAAAAATACTTATTTTATATATAAAATTTTAAAAGATTGAAATTTATTTATAAATCCTCTCGGGATTGGAAATGAAGTTTATTAAACGGATATGATTTTTGGAGGGAACCTTATAGGGAAATTTTGGGAACTTAAAGAAATTTCCAAGGTGTTAAAATACGAGAACCTCGAAGAATGAATTAAAATTCGTAAAAGGAGTTATAAATGGGCATTTGGAGATATAGGCAAGTGTATTCGACTTTGGAAATATTAAGGGATTTACAAATAAAATTTGAAAAGGATTTGAGAAATAGGAAAATAAATAGACCATTTCCCTAATATTAGAGATAAAAAGATCTTTGGAAATATACTTATAAATATTCCTAAGTATTGAACGAGAAGGTTTTTGAATTATTTAACTTCGAGATTTTTATTATAGAAATGTTTAAAAAGGGGATGAAATATAGATGGAAGCGAGGAAAATATTTCTAAGTATTAAAACGATTCGGAAGTATCCTGGTGTGGATATAAGAAATTGATGTCGTTTCGAATATTGAATATATTGAAGAGATTTGGATATATATCTTTGTGAAGATATTTTGAAATGAGTATTTTCAAAGGATTAAAATAATGGGGCCTAGTGATTGCTTATGGATGTTTATTTGATAGTTAAATAACCGACTATCAATATTGGCCAATTTCGTTAACCATTTCGAAGAGACCGGGATCGGATTTAATTATCCGAAAACCACTTCGATCCGGTTTGAATGTTACGAATGAATACCGTGAAGATGATGAAGACGGTGATTCGGTCTGTCCAGACCCAGGACAACTTGTATGGACGAATGCTATCAGAACATCATCATTGGAGGACGATGAGCATTCTAAGTAAAATTGTTCTTGAAAGGTAACGCTTAGCCTCGAACCTCATCAACCGGGAATGACTAAAACAGGGGAGATGCCGCAAGGTTAAGTGGGTCGCACCCAAGTAGGGTATGTTATCACTTTCTAGATGTCCTCGGAAACCTTTATATTATGGATATGGTTGTGCATGAAAGAAGGAGCGCTCGATAGTAAGGGTGGGAACACCCTGAGTGATAACATATTCGGTCTATCCAGGTTAGGATTAGGCCGGCCTTCTGTAACAGGGGATCCCGGTGATGGTTCTCAGTACATTGTTCTAGAGGTGTACTGTGATGGGCGGTACCCTAGTAGCCCAGTCATTCGTTGGAATCCATTCTCCAATATGAGCTTACGGTTTTGTTTGTAGAGCCTAGTATGCTGGAATTTAATTAATGTAACAATTTCAGCTATTTGAATAAGTATTTGTATTTAGACACTATTATAATATCACTGGATTTTCTATAAAATGTTTTGGTTATCGTAAGGTAAAAACCCGTCGTGTTTATGTGTGATGCGGTCTTATGAGATACCTTTTTTTTCAAAGGATTTTGATAACTCTAATAATTCAAATTGAGTGTGTTTTCTCACGCTGATTTTCCAGACTGACTCGGGTGTTATTTTATTATAATGCTCGGGTCAGACCGAGTATTACAAATTCAGGATAGGATGCTTTAGAGCTCAGGAGACGAGCTGGATGATAGAGACGTATCTCCATACTTGGCTTATATTTCTGCTGTGCAAGGACAAGCTATATAACTGTCCAGATTGATATATTGATTGTTGTACTCTGATGATGGTAAGTATAAACAGTTACAGATTCTTTTGTATAAAAATCTATTATTATATATTATATTTTGTTCCACTGTGATTGTGAGATTCTGTGTTATTGTTTTCTATTTTCTTCTACCTTTTTCTTCTTTACCCTAGTTATTCGCTCTTTCGCAAAATTTGGGTTGAACGGGAGTGAATTTTTATTATCAACTCAAAGGGTACGGAACTACGAGTCACTACATTTGGTATCAGAGCTGAAGGTTAAGCGAGAACCTTGGCCCTGGTGGGGATTACTCATTAGGGATAGAGTCAGTAGTACTCTAGAATGAGTTGAGTGTAAAAATAGCTATGAGCGCGTATTTGTTAATGATATAAATGGTTTTATATTGTGTTGATTTATTGGTCGAGTGGTATATGAATTCTGATCGAATAGTGGGACGCCACTAAATCAATAGGAGTTTCTAAACACTTGAATAGAGTAATTCGACACAGTATGGTTTTGAAGAAGGTAAATGAATAATTTTACCCAAACTATATTATGATATAAAAGAGAATAATTTTCTGAAAATTATTATAGTAGATTGATGTGTTTGGTTAGTATTATATAACCAAAATAAGATTTTAAAATTTTGGAATAGTTATAAAAACCCAATTGGATTGTATAAGTGAATTATACAAATGAGTTAAAAACTACAAATATGTCCAAACCAGAATTTGGAAAATTTAAATCCCGGAGATTTTTACAAGTATTTTCCAATGTGTTGGAAGATAAATAATAGTAATATTATTTTGGAGATATTTTTGAAGGGAAAATAGTTTTAAATGGATTTTGGAAGTGATATAGCACTGAACTCACTTCAGTCGCTGGAAAATAATTATGATGATGATGGTCGCATCATCAATATTCATTTTCGAGTTTCTAAGTGACGGATTGCTTCCGAAATTGATTTGATTCAGATTTGTTGGGCAAACAAGTTTTGTTTAAAAATTCCGAAGGGAATTGTTTTGGATAAAATCAGGTTGACTTTGAAAAATCCAAAGAAATGGTTTGTTAAACCCAAAAGGCTAAATATTTGATTTCAAGGTGATTTGAAATAAATACCGGGTATTTAAAAATTCTAGAAATCCTTCTTTAAAAGTTCTAGAGAATATTAGAAAAATAATTTTTAAAAACTTATAAGTGGAAGATGATATTTATAAGGAAAGAAGTGTGAAAATTGAAGTTTGGATTAAAAATTTAGATTGAGAAAGTTGAAATGGAATTCAACTTAAGTTAATTTGAGTAAATTAAATTTTAGAAATTTAATCGAGTGGATTTGAATTGAATTAATATAGTGCATTAATGAATGAGAGCTAACTTAAGCAAAGTAATTGAAATATATATTGAAATAAATGGTGATATGAAATTGAATGAAGTAAAAATAAATTTGCTTGGAGTGAAATTTAATTTAAGTATGGAAAATTCGAATATGCTTTTGAAATGTTGGTTAAAAAGGAATTTAAATTTAAATAGAAGGTGAATTGGATTTGAATTATTTGGAATTGAATTAAATGTGTAAAGGTGAATTATAAAGTGAATATATAACTATAAGTTATAAAATTTGAATTAGATTAGAAATAATGTCGAATTGAAGTAAATATAAATTTCGAGTTGAGAAATAACTATATAACCATATGGATAAAATTTTGAATGAAATAAAATTCAAGTGAAAAATTGGAATAGTGAATAAATAAATTGGAATAGCTTATAAAAATTGAAATTAATTGAATAAAAATATACTTAAGCTATAAATAAATGTATAATCTCGAGTTAAAAATAAAATGTGAATATACTCGAGTATAAAATTTATGAAATGAGAAAAAAATAAGTTGTGCGACTTAAAAAATTGAAAAGTGAAATAGAAAAACCCAAAATAAAATTGTTTGATATTTTGGTAAAGGAAATTAAATCCAAACTTGAATTATAAAAAGGAATTTAAACTCAAGAAAAATAAGAAGAAGTGATTTTTGAGATAAAAATTAGATATTGAGTTATAAATTGAAGTGAACTAATTAGATAATTAATTAGTTAAATGAATGTAAAGATGGAATTTAACTGGGTTAAGTTAAAATTGGAGTGTGGATTAAAAATGGATATTGGAAATAGAACTTGGGTTGTAAATAAAAATTCGACAAATTTTAAGCGAATTTAATATAATTGGAAATATTGTCAAATAAAATAGAATTGGATTGAAATAGAAATGGCTTGGGTTATAAATAAAATTCAATTTAAGTGAAAATAAATTGAATATGGCTATGTGAGTTGTTTAAATAAATTCGAGCTTGGAATTAAAATTGAAGTTAATAAAATGAATGAACTAATTAATAAATTAGTAAATGAAATGGAAGTTGGTTGAAATGAAAATATACTTAAGTTATAAAGCGATAATAATGTAAAATAATGGATTAACTTAAGTTAATATGTTGAATGGAAGTTCGCTCGAATAAATTGTGGAATGGTCATGTAATAAATTAGCATGAAATGATTCCGAGTTTAATAAAGTGGATTTGAATATAATAAATGTGGATATTAATGAAACGTAAATGAATTGATTGAGAATCAATTTGAAATGGAATAGAATTGCATATAAATTGATGTGAAATCAATTTAAAATAGCTATAAACTTAAGTGGCTAATTTATTTAAATGTGTAGCGCCGAATTTGCATAGAAAAATTATTGTTCGACGCAAAACGAAAGTAAATAAAATTCTATGAATTTATAGAAGTGAATAAGATTGATGTTTAAATCAATTTGGAATGGGTATGAGCTTGTTCGGTATAAATATGAATTGGATGCAATAAATTTGGTTGGAAATCATATAAATTGAATGAAATGGTATATGGATTGTTTGAAAGTAAGTAAATTAGTATTGAGACCCTGTAATTGCTTATAAATAAATGTTTAGCATGTATTGCTTATGAAGTTTAGGTGTTTTAACCATTTAAATAAGTGAAATGTTATTTAAACTCATGTTTTGGTACTTACAGGTTTAAATTGAATAAGTACAGGTGCCTGGAGCTGTTTTACTTGACTTTGATTGCGCGAATTGCAAAATAAATAAGCCGCTTTTTAAAAAATGCTAAAATAAGGTACGTTTTTGGATCAAATACTGCGAAAATATAAAATATTGATATATATTTTGTTTTTCGACCGTGTAGGTCGATGTGTGTGTGTGTATATATATATATATATCTTGTCATATTGCAAAAGGTCTTTCGTACAAGGGAGACTCTACCAAAAAAATTCGGAAATTTAGAGTGTTAGAAAAATTTTTGAAAATTTTTGGAAAAGTTTTTGTTAACAGAAATCGACTTCGAATTTATAATCGAAATAAAGGATTTTGGAATTTGAATTAAAAACTAATTGTTTTGAATGAAGGTAAAAGATTAGAAAAGTGAAATATCGAATTTTCACTAAGTGGGTTTTGTTAAGATTATGGGTTTGGAGCATTTTTTCTGCCTTAGTAAATTTCGGGGACGAAAATCTTTTAAGTGGGGAGGACTGTAACGATCCATAATTTTGGTTATTTGAGATTGGAATATTTAATTAATTTTAAACATTTAAAAGTTAATTTTTAACTTGAATTTTAAATATAACGATTGGTTGGATAATTTAATTATTTGATTTTATAATTAAATATTGGATAAATCATTGTATCTTGAGTTTTAAGCTTGATAAAAATAATTTAAAGGCTTGTAAAACTCATATTAATAAGAGTGAAGGTAAATATAATTTTAAAGTTGAATTTAAGAGTGATTTGTTCAGTTTAAAAAAAATATCGTTTAAATTAACGTATATAAATAGCCTTCCAGGACACGGTCTCGGAATTCGACGAAACCAGTTCCATTGGATCCGTAATAGTGTATTATTATCGGATTTTAAATTTCATAGCATTTTGAGTTATCATTTGATCGTACAGGATATAAACGCGTTGAAATTAATATCGAAATTTAATATAATAATTTGGTTCAAAAAGCTATCTTCTCCATACGATCGAATTAGTACTCGAAACCTTTTCCATTGCATTCGAAATAGGGGTATAACATTATGAACACCTAGCGGCACGCCTCGATAAGAGATCGAAGTTTTTAATTGTTAAAAATTAGATATTTACCAGTAAATAATATTATAACTGGTCAAGTCAAGACTTTGCCTTCTGATTCACGCCACCTATCACGTAGAAAGATACCCCTATCGTCTTTTTAAATCATGCCATCCCCTTTAATTTCAAATCGCACCTCGTTTTCCCTTCCCCCTCAGTCAAACGAATTAATTCAAATCAAACGAAAATCGATTTTTTTTTAAAAAAAGAAGTTAAACGAAATCGACTTCGAAAAAAAAATCTTTAATCCAGTCACGAAATCGTGGGGAAAGCTTGGCTTGGAGGGCAAAGCCCTAGAGTGGCGACGAGAGCGCCTGGGAGGGGAGGTTGCAAGCAAGTCGTCGATGGGCATAGCAGTGTTAGCGTGGTTGCGTTTCGATAGTGGAGGAGTGGTGGAGCTACTGCATTCGCGATTTGATCAATCTTGGTATTGGGGTCGCGACTGTCAAGGATTCGCGTGAGGAGAGGAGCGAGCATCACGATGAACAAGTAGGAGAGGGGAGAGTTGCACGGACGACAGTAAGGGAGCTGGAGTTGAAACGAAGTCACGATTTAAGGTGGGGCTTCGACTGTGCAAGGTGAGTCGACAGCATCGTTGAGGGTTTTTGCTGTTATGATTCGAGCGCTTGGCAAGGGCTGAGGAGAATTGGGCGGTCTCCAGTAGGGCAGCAACAGTGTAGGTGACTTCGGCGTAGGAAGGAGGAGCGGTAAGTGTCGCAATGGTTTTGTGCTTGCCTGGAAGCATGATTGGTAGGAAGGTAAATTTTAATTATGTTGTTTTAAAAGAAAATAGTGGAATTTAATTTTATTAAATTGAAGTTAACTTATAAATTCAATAACTATGTCACATGAGGTTGGAATCACCTAAACAAGTTGGGTTGATTCGTATCTGGATATCTACGCAAAAAGATTGGTTTGGCGAACAGAAAAAAAAGGTGAGTGTTTGCACAAAAAATGGACAAACACCTCAAAGTTGTATGATTTAGTAGATCTTATGTTGTTCTTAGTAATTTGAGTGATTTATGCAAATATATGAAAAGCAGGGGCTAAACTGTAAAAAGACACGCAGATTTATAGTGGTTCAGCCTGAATGTGCCTACGTCCACTTTATATGTTATTTCTCTTTTCTTCTTTAGATTACAAGTACAAAACTTTGATACAAGTAAAAGAAAGTTGTTTGTTTGAAAGTTCCTTCCGTGCTTGAGCTCTCAAACTTGTCCCCCATTGTTGTACCCCTGCCCCTCTATTTATAGAGTGAGGCTGGAGGTAGGGGTCTTGGATGTATACAGCTGCTGATGGGCCCGGGCTGATACAATCTGGCCTGGCAAATCTGGTTCTGCATCGTCTTGGTTCGGTGGGAAGTGTGGTCCGGTAGGAAGCTTGGTTCGGTGGGAAGTGTGGTTCGGTAGGAAGCTTGGTTCGGTGGGAAGTGTAGTTCGGTAGGAAGCTTGGTTCGGTGGGAAGTGTGGTTCGGTAGGAAGCTTGGTTCGGTGGGAAGTGGTGGTTCGGTAGGAGGTGAGTGTCTCTCGTTCGGTGGTGGCTGGTTCGGATGTGGTGAGGATGCCGAATGAACTTTAGCTTTCCATGGTCTTGAGATCTTCTGGGTGAGAAATTTACCCAACATTTGCCCCCCAAAGTAGGATGTGCGTGCGCGCATGTCCTGCTTTGTTTGAGTTTGAGCAATCTCATCCGGCTCCAGAAACGAACCATGTGGTTCGATGATTCAACCTCCTCCTATAAATGGGAGGCTTAGGCCATTGCATTTCATCACCGAATATTGCTTGTTAGCCGAATCAATTGCAGCCGAATCAATTGCAGCCGAATCAACGTGCGCCGAATCATTGTAATCGAATCACTTGCAGCCGAATCAACGTGCGCCGAATCATTGTAACTTAATCACTTGCAGCCGAATCAACGTGCGTCGAATCACTTGTAGCCGAATCACTTGTAGCCGAATCACTTGTAGTCGAATCACGTGAGTTGCTTTACCACCGAATGAAAGCTTATACTACATGTTACCGAATGGGCTACTGATGTTTATTTGTTTACATCCTCTGTTCTAACAGCATGTTTTTCTGGTGTTGCAGATAATGTCTCGCAAAGCAGAGACTCGATCGGACAAGAAGAAATCTGGGGGTGAAGGAAGTTCCTCCGCCGTGCCCCCAGCTCAGCCGAATCCCGAACGTCACGGTCCAATCCCGAGATCATTAGTGGACGGGTACGGCCCTCAGGAACTTCTGAACTCCCCGCCCGATTGCTTTCCTAGCTCCCTTAAGGAGGAGCAGCTCGACGTCATTTCCCGGTCTTTCGAAATTGATAGGGTGCATTTGCTGTTGCCAGGGAGAGAAGTTATGCCGTACGATCCTCCTGAAGGGTACTTCGCCTACAGTAGATACCACTGCATGTGTGGTGCCATTCCTCCTCTCAACGCTTGGATAGCCAGCTTCCTCACATATCTAAAGGTGGCCCCATTCCAACTTCAACCCAACTCTTACGCTATACTGGTGAGCCTCTTCGTCATCTTCCAGAGGAAGTATGGTCGCGCTCCTTCCAATCGGGAGATCCGGTATCTATATAATCTGAGGGGCTATAAGAAAGGGTCCCCATACATTAGCTTGGAGTCGGCTGTGACCTTCAAGCCGGTTTTGGATCTGTACTCCAAATTCAGCATGTTCAAGAAAGAGTGGTTTTTTGTCAAGGACGACTCAGTTTCTTTTAGGCGTTTCACCTCTGGATGTAAGTTGAGTTTTCGCTTATAATTTCTATTCCGGTTGCGATGCTTCTTCTCATACTCTCTCATTTTTGCTAGCGACAGGTGGCTTTGTGGTTGTGGAGACTGACCGCCTGGTTCAGACGGCGGTCGAGATAGAAGCTATTCTTGGGAAATATAGATCATCTGCCTTCCTGATCAGAAATGCGATCCTTCTGGAGTACAACTTAATCCTCCCACAGCAGTCAGTAGTTAAGCTGAGGGAAACGGCGGAGGAGAGGGCGGCTGCTCAGACCAAGGAAGGTGTTACGGTAGAGAGTAGCAAGCGGAAACCTTTCACGAAACCTCCAGCCGTCGGAGGTAAGAAACTCAAGAAGTCGGATGGTCCCTCCCCCAGCAACTGTCCACTTACCCAGGAGGAGGAAGATATAGAGGAGGAAAGAGGTGAGGGTGGAGATGGTCGGGAAGATGATAAAGGTGGTGATGGCATCGGGGCCTTGCTTCCTGGGCAAGCGGGAGAGATTCAGGAGTGGACGGATGACGCGTTCCACCAGGCTTTCGAGGGGCTGGACGAAAATTCGGCTTTGGTAGAGAAAACCGGGAAAGCGGACAAGGCCGGGACCGGTGCAAGCGAGTCTTCTCAGACCATTCCAGCCAAGGCGGCTCCGACGACTCAAGGTGAACTCTTGACTCCTGCATGCTTCATTAATGATAGGGACTTAGGAATATTTTATGACCCGCTCCCGTCCTGGAATGAAATCCAGGACTTATTGCAGTATCCTACTCCTCCCCAGGGTTTGTACAACCACAGCTGTGTTTCTTTTTCCTTTTTTAACTTGTAATTTACCGCGTTTCTCGAATCATATAGTGATGTAAGTTTGTGACACTTGTTCTTTATATCAGGAGCAGGCAAGACGTCCAAGGCCTCAGATCTTCGACACAGGCTTGAGCAATATAAGCTTTCCAAAACTTCTGCTAAGCCGAAGCCCTCGACCCAACGCTCCGGAGATGTAGTCGGCTACCGTCCTCTTCTTGGGGTCATCGAAGAGGGTATTCAGCAGAGGAAGAGGAGTCATCCTTTATCCGAACCTTTGCCCGGTCCTCAGCTTCCGGCTCAGCCTCTTCATGATATCACTGAGGAGGGTAGCGAGTTTGCACCTTCTCCGCACCCGTCCGGAAACCCTTCTGTTATTCACATCGACCGTCCTGACTTGGCTCGTAATCCATTTGCGGGTCATCCTGATCTGGATCCAAGCTCTCATGACATTACTTTTGACGAAGTCACTGGTGAACACCTTCTCCCCCGTAACCCCATGGTACGAGTACTTGATGAAGCTAAGTCCTTAGATCTCGATTTACTCACTACTCGTATAGTCACTATGGCAGACGAGGCCAAGGCTAATATTGATCGGGTGGCGGAGGAGACCAAGAAGCTGATGGGGCATCATGCTCGGCTGGTTAAGGCCGGAGAGGAGATTGGGAGCGCCAATATCCGACTTCGATTGGTGGTTTCGGATCAGGCCAAACAGCTTGCGGATCAGGCTATTCAGATTTCTCAGCATGAGGCTGCTACTGGACGATTAAGGAAAAACATGGAAGAGGCCAGTCGGGCCGAATTGCGGAAAATGGAAGCTACTTGCAAAGAGCGGATTGACATGGCTATTGCCACGGTGGACGAGGTTCAGAAAGCGGATCTCGAGCAGGTGGAGGAATTGTCCGGGAAACTTGAGGCTGCAGAGCTTGCTCAAGCTAAGCTGAGGGAGGAGATGGAGGCAATGCGGGGATCCCTTCTAGCCGACTGCTCGAGATACCGATCGGAGAGAGATGCTGCCGTTGGGAGGTTGTTGGCTTCCGAGGCCCGGATGAGGGAGTTTGAGGAGAACGAGGGGATGATGGACGAAATGCTCCAGGACATGTACTTCCGAACCTGGAAGCAGGGCAACCTATCCTGGATGGATGATTATCCCAGGATCATGGCTAAGATCTATCTTCGGGCTCTGGAGGAGGCCAAGGCCGATGCGGATAAAGATGGTGGCGTGGCCTTCAGCATGGATGCGGTCACTGCCCAGTTTGCCAAGGAGGAGAAGGTGGCGGTGAAGGAAGGTATGCGGTTGCTTGCCGCTGAGGAGGTAGGCGTGCAGGTAGAGGATGACGATCAGGATAGTCAGGAAGCAGGCGCTGGTAAGTCTCTCTTTTTAGTTTCTCCATCAACTTGGTTGCTTATTGCTAATGAGTCCTTTCTTTGACTGGACAGGGGGTCAACAGGACAAGGATAAAGCTCCACTGCAGCCGACCCCTTGATTATATCTGAAAAAACTCTTTTTGTGGGTTTGACAGGGTTGTATATGTTAGTCGAAAAATAGTAAAGTAGCCTTTGGGTTATAATATTTTGCCACTTGTAATAAATAGTCTTATTTTTGACGTGTAATTCTTTAACTTGGGCTGATTTTCTTGAATGTTTGTTGCTTTTTCGACATGTTGTATGAGAAATATAGCTATGCGTATTCTTGCAATTGAGTTGTGTTTGATGTCAGGTTTTGGTTTTAAAACAGTGAGTAAATCTCACTCTGTTGGACTGCTGGTTTTAATTTAATATAGTTTGAATTAACTATTGAATGCTGGTTGAATTTTATAAATTTTTATCTGTTGAATGTTAAATATATATAGTAATATATATACTAGTATTGGAGTGATAATCCCGCACATTATAGCGGATGAGACCCTATGCGCCCCGCATAATAGCGGATGACCCTTTATACCACGATATCCCCATCAAAGTGGGATTGGTATTTTTTATGTTGTATTAACATCTGTGGATGCAGGGAAAACAGGTTGGAGGGATCCAACTGGATTCCTCAAATATATTGTTTATTTTTCATATATAGTGATATATGATGTAAGTAGGTAATCTGTTATAGATTATTGTTGAAATTGAAATTATTGGATGCTATTGTAGCACTGGCCTGAATTTTGATAAATTAAATACTATAATATATTTTTAAAATTTAAGGGATAAAATGGAATTTTTGATAAGAAAATATTTGTATTGGAGTTGGAAATTATTTTAAAAAAATGAGTTAGAGAGAAAAAAAAGAAATATATTTGATTTTTAGTTATACTTAACTATTGTGAATTTTTAAATGGGGATTTTAAAAATGACTTATATAAAAGAATTTATAAATGGTATCTGGGAATATGAAAAGGAGTTAAAATCAATGTTAAAAATATATTGGAAGTATAAATGGAATTTATAAGAAATGAATTTATACAATGGAATTTTATAAATAAGATTTGTTTTATAAACAAGTAAAACTCAAAAGGAGTTTATAAATTTATGAACGATGTTTATAAATAAGGAAAATGATGGTCGGTTGATAAATTGGAAATGTAGATTTACGATGTGAATTTATATCGAGTTATGGAAATCGTTTGGGAAAGAAATAATGGAATCTATTTCTGGATGTGAGAATAGTGATAAAACTAAAATATAGTCGATGTGATAAAAATCGAGAGGGTTTATAAGTTGAAATTGGTAATATTGGATTTTTAAAATAGATTTTTTTGTCGAGAGATTAAAATTGTTTAAATGGGATTTAAAATTACTATACCATGTAACTTAAATTGAGATTTAGAATATTCTAAAAAGTTAGTTATTCTAATATGTTAATATTTATTGAAATAAATTCTAATTTTTATTAAATCAGTTTTGTAAATTAATTAGTTATTTAAAATGATTTGGAAATAAGTTATCGATCTTATTTAATATGTTTTCTTTGATATTTTAAATTTACTTAAACATATTTTACAAATAAACTATTATTCTTTAAAAATACTTATTTTATATATAAAATTTTAAAAGATTGAAATTTATTTATAAATCCTCTAGGGATTGGAAACGAAGTTTATTAAACAGATATGATTTTTGAAGGGAACCTTATAGGGAAATTTTGGGAACTTAAAGAAATTTCCAAGGTTTTGAAATACGAGAACCTCGGAGAATGAATTAGAATTCATAAAAGGAGGTAGAAATGGGCATTTGGAGATATAGGCAAGTGTATTCGACTTTGGAAATATTAAGGGATTTACAAATAATATTTGTAAAGGATTTGAAATAGGAAAATAAATAGACTATTTCCCAAATATTAGAGATAAAAAGATCTTAGGAAATACACTTATAAATATTCCTAAGTATTGAACGGGAAGGTTCTCGAAATATTTAACTTCGAGATTTTTATTATAGAAATGTTTAAAAAGGGAATGAAATATAGATGGAAGCGACGAAAATATTTCTAAGTATTAAAACGATTCGGAAGTATCATGTTGTGGATACAAGAAATTGATGTCGTTTCAAATATTGAATATATTAAAGAGATTTCGATATATATCTTTGTGAAGATATTTTGAAATGAGTATTTTCAAAGAATTAAAATAATGGGGCCTAGTGATTGCTTATGGATGTTTATTTGATAGTTTAATAACCGACTATCAATATTGG
Source organism: Allium fistulosum (assembly GCA_030737815.1). Taxonomy (NCBI): domain Eukaryota; kingdom Viridiplantae; phylum Streptophyta; class Magnoliopsida; order Asparagales; family Amaryllidaceae; genus Allium; species Allium fistulosum. The sequence goes on along the minus strand of CM060904.1, from coordinate 1,001,768,385 downwards.
CCAATTTCGTTAATCGTTTCGAAGAGACCGGGATCGGATTTAATTATCTAAAAACCATTTCGATCCGGTTTGAACATTACGAATGAATACCGTGAAGATGATGAAGACGGTGATTCGGTTTGTCCAGACCCAGGACAACTTGTATGGACGAATGCTATCAAAACATCATCATTGGAGGACGATGAGCATTCTAAGTAAAATTGTTCTTGAAAGGTAACGCTTAGCCTCGAACCTCATCAACCGGGAATGACTAAAACAGGGGAGATGCAACAAGGCTAAGTGGGTCGCACCCAAGTAGGGTATGTTATCACTTTTCTAGATGTCCTTGGAAACCTTTATATTATGGATATGGTTGTGCATGAAAGAAGGGGCGCTCGATAGTAAGGGTGGGAACACCCGAAGTGATAACATATTCGGTCTATCCAGGTTAGGGGTAGGCCGGCCTTGTGTAGCAAGGGATCCCGACGATGGTCCTCGATACATTGTTCTAGAGGTGTACTATGATGGACGGTACCCCAGTGGCCCAGTCATTCATTGGAATCCATTCTCCAATACGAGCTTACGGTTTTGTTTGTAGATCCTAGTATACTGGAATTTAATTAATGTAACAATTTCAGCTATTTGAATAAGTATTTGTATTTAGACACTATTATAATATCACTGGATTTTCTATAAAATGTTTTGGTTATCGTAAGGTAAAAATCCGTCGTGTTTATGTGTGACGCGGTCTTACGAGATACCTTTGTTTTCAAAGGATTTTGATAACTCTAATAATTCAAATTGAGTGTGTTTTCTCACGCTGGTTTTCCAGACTGACTCGGGTGTTATTTTATTATATTGCTCGAGCCAGACTAAGTATTACAGATTCAGGATAGGATGCTTTGGAGCTCATGAGACAAGCTGGATGACAAAGACGTATCTCCGTACTTGGCTTATATTTCCACTGTGTAAGGACAAGCTATATAACTGTCCAGATTGATGTATTGATTGTTGTACTCTGATGATTGTAAGTATAAAACAGTTACAGATTCTTTTATATAAAATTATGTTATTATATATTATATTTTGTTACGCTGGATTGTGAGATTCTTTGTTGTTGTTTTCTAACTTCTACCTTTTTCTTCTTTACCCTAGTTATTCGCTCTTTCGTACAATTTGGGTTGAACAGGAGTGAATTTTATTATCAACTCAAAGGGTACGGAACTGCGGGTCGCTACAGACAGTTTGGTGAATAATATTATATTCTAATTATAGATTGATATTTAATGGGTTCATAGTGATCCTAAGAAAACTATGAGTTGTGTGATGAATAGTCCACATAATGCTAGAGATTGATAGTCCCTATATGGTTCATGATGGTTTAATAATCATCTTAGAAAAACTATGATATATGTACTGGATGGTCCATATAATTTTAAATAGATAAACCATGTGTGATGTATAGTCCATATGGCATAGGATAGATAATCCATATTATGTTTATATATGAGATTGGTAGCCCACATAAATATAAGACAAATAGTCTGATTAAATTTTGATGAATAGTCGTTTAAATTTAAAAGATAGTCAATTAAATTTGGGTGGGTAATCCATTATATGATTTTGGATAGGGTAAGGGAGTGTATAACACCAAGAAGACGGGTTAGTCAGACTTACCTATGTTACATGCCTGTAGATGATTATTTTAATATGTTCTAACCATTGTGGTTGCAGGTGGATGGTTTTTTATTAATATAATTGGTTAAGATACTTGTGAGGGGAAAACTCGTTCTACTCCACGACGTGGTCCCACTAGATATCTATTTTGGTTCGATATCGTAGTTTATTATTCACATTAGACTTTTTGTCCGACCCAAAGTTTATGTTGTCCCCTTAAACTCTCGGGTGCTCATTTGAGTAGGCTGGGAGTAAGAGTTTTTAGGTTTCCAGGTTAGAAGAATAAGCTTTTGGAGACATGCAAGAGGCAAGCTAGCTATTAATAAAAGCTTTTATTTTTCACTGTGTTGTTTTGTGTCTAAATAGATATAATGACAGAAGTTATAACCATCAAGTATTAGACTCTTATCAACCAAGAGGGCATCTTCATATGTCGCTCTTGGAGTATTTTGTAAATATTATACTTCTCAGAACGTGGGATCAAATGGAATTATGTAATGAACATGAACTTTTATTTATGAAACGAAATGAAAAAGTTTGCTATTGAAATGAGTTTGAAAAAAATCTCATATTCTTATACTTCTGATGTTATCGATTCATTTAACATGACAGTATTTTATCATCGGAAATTTTCTCTGTGGATGACTACAACATTAGTAGCACTTTGTTTCGGGCCTCAAAATGGGGGATGTTATAGTTTGGTATTAGAGTAGGTTTATATAAAAATTTAAAAGATTAATTTTTTTTGAAAACATAATCTAGTGATTCAGAGAATAAGATCAGGGTATGGGATAACGCTATAGTAACGTACTTGTATTTGCTATATGTAAGTATGTATTCTCCCCTCTCTCTTGGACCATTCTTCTGTATCTTATTAAGGTTGTATGCAAATTATGAAAAATCAAGATATGGAAGCAGGAAATGAATGAGTGAATTTAGGTGGAGGAATCACCACAGCTAATAGAAATGCTCGGTTCAATACAAGAAAGAACCAAGATCGACTAGCAAATTCTAATCAAAATGCAAATGCTAATGTGGGTGTTGGAATCCCATCGTAGACATGGGGGTTATGTATCAGTTCTTTATCAATATGATGCAAGTGAGGGCTATTGCTGATTTGGTTAGAGGGAATGCTGCTAATGCATGAGGAGCTAATCCTGTGGAGCCAGTTGGCAATAACCATGCCAAGCTAAACCACGATTACACCAGTTTTGGACGAAAGCCTTTCCTAGAAACTGAGGATGTTAATGAAGTGGAGAAATGGCTAATGTTCTATGAGAGAATCTTTGTTGACTTAGATCTAAATAATGAGCAGAAGAGGAGGTTAACATCGAGGAAGTTGCAAGGAGCTGCTTTGTACTAGTGGAATGGTGTAACCATAGGAGTCATAGAGGAGGAATTGACTTAGGATGAGTTTAGAAGGAGGTTTGAGGAAAGGTTCTTGTCTAAGATAGTAAAGACAACTTTGCTCAAGAAATTTATGGAATTAGAGTAAGGAGAAATGTATGTTCTGGAATATGCAACTAAGTTTGATGAGTTGTCAAGATACGGACATGAAACCATATATACTGTGATTAAGAGAAATGAAAAGTTTATATGGGGTTTAAAGTCGAAGATTGCCAAGGCAACAATGCCGCTTCTTAAGGATTCAAGTAATGTAGTGGTGGAGAAGGCTATAAGGAACGAGGAGATGCTTTTGACTTTTGGAAAGGAGCAGTAGGTGGAAACCCAGAGTTCTTAAATTACGAGGAGAAAGCTCTTCAAGAGGAAGGGAGCTCAAAAGGATGGAGCTGCCAAGATAGGAAAAACTGATATTGTTTCTTACAAGGATGATAAGAAGGGGCATTATGCTAATGCGTGTCGATATGGTGATGATAAGATAGTTGTGGGAAAGAAGAATCTAAAGTGCTATAACTACAACTAGGTGGGGGCATTATAAGAATAAATTTCCATAAGCGGCCAAGGAGGGAAAAAGAAAAATCTTTGCTTTGGAGCCATTATCTTCTAGACCAACGACAAAGGAGAAGGAAAAGGCTGTGATGGAAGGCACGCTTTTGATTCATGGCATACCTATTAAAGTATTGTTTGATACTGGTGCGTCATATTCTTTTATCTCTCGGTGTTTGGTAGATAAGTTAGATTTAGAACCATCATACCTTGTTACTTCCTTAAGGATCGCGAATCTAATATGAGGGTATGCAACTCTTGGGATGAGATGCGACCATTTAGAATTTGAGTTGTTAGGTCATCTTTTTGACTGCAGTTTGTTAGTGTTTGATTTTGTAGGCTTTGGGATTATTTTGGGTATGGATTGGTTGAGCAAATATGAGGATATTTTGCCAAGATAGGAAAATATCATTAAGACATCCTAATAGTAGTGATTGAATTATATACTCTATTAGGAATTCGAGTTTAGATATTTGTGCTTTATAGGGTGCTACAGAGGTGGAAGATGAGTAGAGTTGGGTTTTAATTGTAAGAAAATTTGTAGATCTTTTTGAACCAGTTATAGGATTACCATCAAGGAGAACTATTGAGTTCAGAATTGATCTTGTACCTAGAGCTAAACCCATTAGACTGCCTAACAGAATGACACCTACTGAGATGAAAGAGTTAAAGGTGCAACTAATGAACTTAGAAGGAAAGAGTTTTATTAGACCAAGCAGTTCGCCTTGGGGAGCGGCTGCGGTGTTCGTAAAGAAATCGGACAAATCGTTGAGGTTGTGTATTAATTATCGTAAGCTCAATGAGAAGAGATAAACAATATATATCTTTTGTCGAGAATCGATAATTTATTTGATCAGTTGAGTGGAGTCAAAGTGTTTTCCCAGTTGGTTTTGGCGACTGGGTTCCATCAACTGAGGGTGGCGGAGAATAATATCCCTTTGACGGCGTTTCTAATGAGGTATGGTTCGTATAAGTGGTTAGTCATGCCATTCAGGTTGACTAATGTGCCTGCTTTCTTTATGGACTTGATGAACCGAATTTTCCGAAACTACTTAGATAGGTTCATGTTGGCATTCATTGATGACATTTTGATATATTCTAAGGATGAAGAGATCATGAGATTCATCTTAGAATAGTGCTTGAGCCATTGAGGCAGCATTAACTAAAAACTATGTTTTCAAAGTGTCATTTTTTGGAATAGAGAAGTGAAGTTGCTTGGTCATGTAGTTTTATAAGAAGGATTGTCTATGGATCCAGCTAAGATTGAAGCTATAAATAATTGAAAGAGACCCGAGATGGTGACCGAGATAAAGAGTTTTCTTGGATTAGCTGGCTATTACTGGAGATTCATTAAGGATTTCTCTCAGATAGCAATACCCCTGACTAAACTAACTAGAAAGGATGTAAAGTTTATTTGGTCTAGCAAATGTGAGGAAGCATTCTAGAAGCGAAAACATTTATTGAACAATGCACCCATGTTAGTTATGCTAGATGGTAATCAAGATTTGGTGGTGTACATAGATGCATGTGGAACATGATTAGGAGCTGTGTTGATGCAAAGAGGTAAAGTGATTGTCTGCGCTTCTCGACAGTTTAGACCACATGAAGTCAGGTATCCAACTCATGATTTGGAGTTGGCAGCGGTGGTATTTTCTTTGAAGGTGTGGAGACACTACCTCCTAGGAGAAAGATTCAATTTGTTTACGGACATAAGCCTTTGAGGCATTTATTCTCTCAGAAGGAGTTGAATATGAGACAATAGAGATGGCTAGAGTTTTTAGTAGCTTATGATTTTGGTATTAAGGTATACACCAGGAAAAGGAAATAAAGTTGCTAATGCACTTAGCAGGAAATGGCTGAATATGGTGTTAACTATGATAGCTGAATGGAAGGATTTAGAAGCATTGACTACTTGTGGTGTGCAGTTAAGATGAACGGCGAGTTCTACTCAAGAAACTGCCATGTTGTTATGTTTAGAAGTTCAACCAGTGATGATAGAAAGGATTACTTCTAAGAAAAGAGATGATCCATTTCTAGCAGAAAGGATTACAAGCTTGAAGGTGGAACTAAGATTGATGATTTAAAGGATTTTAGTCTTAACTAGAATGGATGGTTAAGAAAGAAGGGATGATTGTGTGTTTCAGATGTTGGTGACCTGATGCAGCCCAGTCTGAAGAAGTCTTAGGTCGCGAACGACCTAACAAGCTGTTAAGTCACGTGCGACCTAACGGGGTGAAGAATGATGCGAGTTATGCGAGAAAGAGTAGTTCAGCGACCTATGAAAAGTCGCCAAGCGAGCTAACGAACATCGACCTAAATGAGTTACGACCTAACAAGTTAATTCTTAGGTCGCGTGAAGAGTTAGGTCGCTCAAACGAAACCCAACGACCTAACAATGAAAGAGCTAACAAGAAAGGTCGCTCCAGTATGCCACTTGACTTAGGTCGCGAACGACCTTCCGTCCTTAGGTCGCGAACGACTTTACGTAGGTTGCCTGAAGCTCTTGAGTCGCGTGAAGATAAGGCTCTTAGGTCGAGGAAGCGTTTATTCTTAGGTCGCTGTATGGTATGGTGTTTTAGGTCGCAAGAAGTCATGCCGATTATTCTTGAGATGTTCAAGTGGTTATGTCGCAAGTTCATGAAGCTGTTCTGTCTTACTTAGGTCGCGAGGACTTAGGTCGCTCAAGAGTAGGTCGTTGAGATCCCTTATGCCGCTGTGAAGTTAGGTCGCTGCTAAAGCTTAAGTCGCTGGGAAGATAGGCCGCTAAGTCGCTCCTGGAGGATGTGTTATGACGTCTGAGTTCTTAGGTCGAGTGTGTGGTATTCTTAAGTCGTTGTGTTGTAACTCGTGTTTGTTAACTCGTTGATGTCGTTGTGCTTAAGTCGTTTACTTGTTATAACTTGTATTTTGTTTTTAGGTCGTAGGTCGCGTCTGTTAGGTCGCGTGTGTTGTAATCTGTTAGGTCGTTCACGACCTATGTGTTGTCAAGTGTTGAGTCGTGTGAGTTGTAACCCTATAAATAGGGATGTTGTGTCATTTGTAAAGTTGATTGATTTTAAATAAACTCGTTTGTGTGCTTTGTGCCACTTCTCAAATTGGTAGTTGAGTGTAATCTCCTATCTCCACCTTCGGCATTCGAGTGCGCTCGAATCAACGACTGCTGAAGCCGATTCACGGAATCTAGTGCGTTAGATCAACGTACGAAGAATCGTAGATCTTTAAACACGGTATCGTGCGCGATCAACGTGTTTGGGATAGCTAGAATCCGGTATCTTCGGATCAACGGATTTGGGCGTTTGGTATTCTCAATCCACAGATTGCTACTTTCACCGTTTCATACATTTCAGTTATCCGCTGCTGCATCATTTGCGATGATGCAGCCCAGTCTGAAGAAGTCTTAGGTCGCGAACGACCTAACGAGCTGTTAAGTCGCGTGCGACCTAACGGGGTGAAGAATGATGCGAGTTATGCGAGAAAGAGTAGTTCAGCGACCTATGACAAGTCGCCAAGCGAGCTAACGAACATCGACCTAAATGAGTTACGACCTAACAAGTTAATTCTTAGGTCGCATGAAGAGTTAGGTCGCTCAAACGAAACCCAACGACCTAACAATGAAAGAGCTAACAAGAAAGGTCGCTCCAGTATGCCACTTGACTTAGGTCGCGAACGACCTTCCGTCCTTAGGTCGCGAACGACTTTATGTAGGTTGCCTGAAGCTTTTGAGTCGCGTGAAGATAAGGCTCTTAGGTCGAGGAAGCTCTTATTCTTAGGTTGCTTTATGGTATGGTGTTTTAGATCGCAAGAAGTCATGCCGATTATTCTTGAGATGTTCAAGTGGTTATGTCGCAAGTTCATGAAGCTGTTCTGTCTTACTTAGGTCGCGAGGACTTAGGTCGCTCAAGAGTAGGTCGCTGAGATCCCTTATGCCGCTGTGAAGTTAGGTTGCTGCTAAAGCTTAAGTCGTTGGGAAGATAGGCCGCTAAGTCGCTCCTGGAGGATGTGTTATGACGTCTGAGTTCTTAGGTCGAGTGTGTGGTATTCTTAAGTCGTTGTGTTGTAACTCGTGTTTGTTAACTCGTTGATGTCGTTGTGCTTAAGTCGTTTACTTGTTATAACTTGTATTTTGTTTTTAGGTCGTAGGTCGCGTCTGTTAGGTCGCGTGTGTTGTAATCTGTTAGGTCGTTCACGACCTATGTGTTGTCAAGTGTTGAGTCGTGTGAGTTGTAACCCTATAAATAGGGATGTTGTGTCATTTGTAAAGTTGATTGATTTTAAATAAACTTGTTTGTGTGCTTTGTGCCACTTCTCAAATTGGTAGTTGAGTGTAATCTCCTATCTCCACCTTCGGCATTCGAGTGCGCTCGAATCAACGACTTCTGAAGCCGATTCATGGAATCTAGTGCGTTAGATCAACGTACGAAGAATCGTAGATCTTTAAACACGGTATCGTGCGCGATCAATGTGTTTGGGATAGCTAGAATCCGGTATCTTCGGATCAACGGATTTGGGCATTTGGTATTCTCAATCCACAAATTGCTACTTTCACCGTTTCATACATTTCAGTTATCCACTGCTGCATCATTTGCGATGATGCAGCCCAGTCTGAAGAAGTCTTAGGTTGCGAACGACCTAACGAGCTGTTAAGTCGCGTGCGACCTAACGGGGTGAAGAATGATGCGAGTTATGCGAGAAAGAGTAGTTCCGCGACCTATGACAAGTCGCCAAGCGAGCTAACGAACATCGACCTAAATGAGTTACGACCTAACAAGTTAATTCTTAGTTCGCATGAAGAGTTAGGTCGCTCAAACGAAACCCAACGACCTAACAATGAAAGAGCTAACAAGAAAGGTCGCTCTAGTATGCCACTTGACTTAGGTCGCGAACGACCTTCCGTCCTTAGGTCGCGAACGACTTTATGTAGGTTGCCTGAAGCTTTTGAGTCGCGTGAAGATAAGGCTCTTAGGTCGAGGAAGCTCTTATTCTTAGGTTGCTTTATGGTATGGTGTTTTAGGTCGCAAGAAGTCATGCCGATTATTCTTGAGATGTTCAAGTGGTTATGTCGCAAGTTCATGAAGCTGTTCTATCTTACATAGGTCGCGAGGACTTAGGTCGCTCAAGAGTAGGTCGCTGAGATCCCTTATGCCGCTGTGAAGTTAGGTCGCTGCTAAAGCTTACGTCGCTGGGAAGATAGGCCGCTAAGTCGCTCCTGGAGGATGTGTTATGACGTCTGAGTTCTTAGGTCGAGTGTGTGGTATTCTTAAGTCGTTGTGTTGTAACTCATGTTTGTTAACTCGTTGATGTCGTTGTGCTTAAGTCGTTTACTTGTTATAACTTGTATTTTGTTTTTAGGTCGTAGGTCGCGTCTGTTAGGTCGCGTGTGTTGTAACCTGTTACGTCGTTCACGACCTATGTGTTGTCAAGTGTTGAGTCGTGTGAGTTGTAACCCTATAAATAGGGATGTTGTGTCATTTGTAAAGTTGATTGATTTTAAATAAACTTGTTTGTGTGCTTTGTGCCACTTCTCAAATTGGTAGTTGAGTGTAATCTCCTATCTCCACCTTCGACATTCGAGTGCGCTCGAATCAACGACTGCTGAAGCTGATTCACGGAATCTAGTGCGCTAGATCAACATACGAAGAATCATAGATCTTTAAACACGGTATCGTGCACGATCAACGTGTTTGGGATAGCTAGAATCTGGTATCTTTGGATCAATGGATTTGGGCGTTTGGTATTCTCAATCCACAGATTGCTACTTTCACCGTTTCATACATTTCTGTTATTCCGCTGCTGCATCATTTGGTATCAGAGCTAGACTTAGCCAATCATAGCTAAGCCGAGTCTTGGAGCCAATTCTTATTGAAGAGTTAAAGTCAAGGCCGAGAGTTGAAGTGTAGATCCGAGCTTAGTGAAGAAGCCGTGCATCATTTTGTAATTCAAGGCCGAAAGTTTAAAGTTGAAGTTGTGAAGTTTGACAATGCCGCCGAGAAGAGCTAATCACCATCAGAATGTTGAAGCGTTGTATAGAAGAGAAGAAGCCGAGCAAATGGAACAACGCATCAATGAAAAGTTTGATGAAGGCATTGGGAAGTTAGAGAAACTGATGAATGATATGAATCAAAGTCAAAGGAGAAGGTCGCCAGTCTCGAACCATGGAGGAAACAGAGTTTCGCCATCGGTTACGGAAGCGAGGAGGGTGTCGCCGCAATCTTTTCGAGAAAGAAGAGAATCTTTAGTTTCATTGAGAAGAGAACATCATGAGTATAGAGATGAAGAGAGAAGAACTCCACGTGAGTTTGAACATGAACCATACCGTGATGATGAAAGACAAAGTCGAAGAGATATGCGTGATCATAGAGATGTGGGTGGTCAAGATCGTTATCGAAGTACATCTGTTTTTGATGAAGATGGTGGTAGATGTAGTGTTCATTCGCGAGATCGAGACCAAGTACGAAATGCATATCGGGATGTTGAAGATGATCGACGATGGGAGTCGGGGATGAAAACTGAAATTCCAGAATTCAAGGGTGGAATGGTAGCGGAGGAATTTTTGGATTGGTTGTCTAATGTGGAAGAAATTATTGACTTTAAGGAGGTTCCTGAGCATCGGAGAGTTAAGTTGGTTGCTACACGTTTGAAAGGGAGAGCTATGGCATGGTGGCAGCAAACTAAACTAACACGGGAGAGAATGGGAAAGTCAAAGATTGAGTCATGGGAGAAGATGAAGAAGTTGATGAAAGCTACATTTTTACCGTATAATTATCAGTCTCTTATGTATCAACGATTGCAGAATCTGAGGCAGGGAACAAAGTCAGTGAATGATTATGCGAATGAATTTTATCCATTGATTGCGAGGAATGATATTATGGAGACAGAGGAGCAATTGACCGCTAGATTTGTTGGAGGGTTGAGAATGCAGATTCAAGATATGGTGAATATGTTTGATCCCAGATCTATCGCTGAAGCACATCAAAAAGCTCTAGCTTGGGAGAAGCAAGGTAGGAGAGGTGGTGGTGTGCTTACAAATTCCAACAACCAAAACAAGGATGTTAGTAACAGTGCGGATGTTTCCAAAGTCGTCAGTAAGCCGATTGTGAATGAAGCCAGCAAAGCAAAGGTCAATAGTAGTCTCAAATGCTTTAATTGTCAAGAGTGGGGTCATAAAAGCAATGAATGTACAAAGCCAAAGAAGCGAGCAATGATTGCGGAGATTGAGGATGAAGGTGCTGAGGTAGAGTGTGTTAATTCACTACCAGTTGAAGAAGAAGAATTATTGACAGGAGATGAGGGTTGTAGTTTGTTGATGAGGAGATCTTGTTTAACACCAAAGCAAGAGGATGATTCTAGTTGGTTGAGGAACAATATTTTCCGGTTAACATGCACTATTCTGGGAAAGGTTTGTAAATTTGCCATCGATGCAGGAAGCTGTGATAATATTATTTCTTCAGAAGCTATAAAGAAGTTGTCATTGAAAACAGAGAAACATCCAAACCCCTACAAATTAGCTTGGTTGAGGAAAGGAGGGGAAGTGAAGGTTAATCGAAGAGCTTGTGTTAATTTCTCCATTGGGAAGAAATACAAAGACGAAATTTGGTGTGATGAGGTTGATATGGATGTTTGCCATTTGTTATTGGGGAGACCATGGCAATATGATAGAGCTGTGCAACATGATGGTCACACCAACAGCTACAGTTTTATGTTCGAAGATACACGAATCATTTTGGTTCCTAAAAGGCGTCAACAGAGTGAAAACAAATTGGAGGATATTGAAGAACTTAAAACTTTGCTATCTTTAAAGGAATTTGTTGATGTGGAAGATGAATTCGATTGTTTTCAATCACCAAAGTTTGATAAAGATGAAGTTGATGATTTTCAACCAACGAAATTTGATGAACATGCGGTTGAAAATTCACAATCAGCAGAGTTGGACGAGTGTGAAGAAAGTAAGTCAGGAGATGAAGAGGGTAATTTGTTGATGAAGGAGGTGGATTCGACTAGTCTACAATCTACAAGAGAATTTGTTGAAGAAGTGGAGGATAGCACAGAAGTATTCCTGTTGAATGAAAATGAAACCAGTAAAAGTGTTGAAATTCTCGAAGAGGATAAGCCAGTGGTGAATGAATGTGAAGATGTAACTTCTGCAGAGTTGTCCAAGGAATTACTGCCACTGAGGGACGTACAACATCATGTTAATCAAGCGTTAGGTGCTGTTGTACCGCATATGCCACGTAATCATATGTGTCCGACAGAGCAGGTAGAGTTGAGAAGATTGGTTGATGGGTTTCTGTTCAAAGAAAGGCAATTGTATACTCCTGATTACAGTTGACGAATAAGAGTTACCAAAGATTTACAGGTAGAAATAAATGAGGACTGTGATCGTACCATGCAGTTGATTACAACGACTTGTTTTGGGTTGTCAATAAGGAAGGAGGTTGAAAGGTTTGTCCAGAGGAGCCATAATTATCAAATTTCAAGAGAGTCCGCGACAAAGTCAGGTTTATGCATGTCATTACCTATACATACTAGACTAGAGGAGGAGGTAAGTATGGACTTTGTATTGAGTTTGATGAGAACGCAAAGTGGCAACGAATCTATCTACTTGATGGTTGAACGATTTCTTGTTGGTACGTACAACAAGCTAGATGCCGGAGGAATGGGTCGTTTGGAAATTTGTGAGAATGATTGTAAGCTGAGTTTGCCGGATCATCTTCCTATTGCTAATATTGACAATATCAAACACTTGGTTCTGTTTCACGAGGACGAGAATGTCGAAGACGAAGAAATTTTAAATTCGAGGACGAATTTTTCTCAACCGGGGGAGGATGATGCAGCCCAGTCTGAAGAAGTCTTAGGTCGCGAACGACCTAACGAGCTATTAAGTCGCGTGCGACCTAACGGGGTGAAGAATGATGCGAGTTATGCGAGAAAGAGTAGTTCAGCGACCTATGACAAGTCGCCAAGCGAGCTAACGAACATCGACCTAAATGAGTTACGACCTAACAAGTTAATTCTTAGGTCGCGTGAAGAGTTAGGTCGCTCAAACGAAACCCAACGACCTAACAATGAAAGAGCTAACAAGAAAGGTCGCTCCAGTATGCCACTTGACTTAGGTCGCGAACGACCTTCCGTCATTAGGTCGCGAATGACTTTACGTAGGTTGCCTGAAGCTCTTGAGTCGCGTGAAGATAAGGCTCTTAGGTCGAGGAAGCTCTTATTCTTAGGTTGCTGTATGGTATGGTGTTTTAGGTCGCAAGAAGTCATGCCGATTATTCTTGAGATGTTCAAGTGGTTATGTCGCAAGTTCATGAAGCTATTCTGTCTTACTTAGGTCGCGAGGACTTAGGTCGCTCAAGAGTAGGTCGCTGAAATCCCTTATGCCGCTGTGAAGTTAGGTTGCTGCTAAAGCTTAAGTCGCTGGGAAGATAGGCCGCTAAGTCGCTCCTGGAGGATGTGTTATGACGTCTGAGTTCTTAGGTCGAGTGTGTGGTATTCTTAAGTCGTTGTGTTGTAACTCGTGTTTGTTAACTCATTGATGTTGTTGTGCTTAAGTCGTTTACTTGTTATAACTTGTATTTTGTTTTTAGGTCGTAGGTCGCCTCTGTTAGGTCGCGTGTGTTGTAACCTGTTAGGTCGTTCACGACCTATGTGTTGTCAAGTGTTGAGTCGTGTGAGTTCTAACCCTATAAATAGGGATGTTGTGTCATTTGTAAAGTTGATTGATTTTAAATAAACTTGTTTGTGTGCTTTGTGCCACTTCTCAAATTGGTAGTTGAGTGTAATCTCCTATCTCCACCTTCGGCATTCGAGTGCGCTCGAATCAACGACTGCTGAAGCCGATTCACGGAATCTAGTGCGCTAGATCAACGTACGAAGAATCGTAGATCTTTAAACACGGTATCGTGCGCGATCAACGTGTTTGGGATAGCTAGAATCCGTTATCTTTGGATCAACGGATTTGGGCGTTTGGTATTCTCAATCCACAGATTTCTACTTTCATCGTTTCATACATTTCTGTTATTCTGCTGCTGCATCATGGCCTAAGGAAGGAAATTCTTAATGAATTTCATCGATCGAAGTTTACTATTCATCTTGGAGGAACTAAGATGTATCCGGATATGAAGTGGAGTTTCTTCTGGAAAGGTATGAAAAGGGATGTAGGATTATGGGTAAAACAATGTTTGAATTGCCAGCAAGTGAAAGCCGAGCATCAAAAGCCAAGTGGATTGCTTCAGCCTTTATATATACCAGTTTAGAAATGGAAGTATATATCCATGGATTTTATTGATGGGCTGCCAAGGTCGAATAGGGGAAATTAGAGTATTTGGGTTATATTGGATAGACCGACCAAGAGTGCACATTTCATTCCCATTAAGGTCAACCAGGACGGCACATGTATTGTCTAAGTTGTTTATGAGGAACATTATCAGACTCATGGGATTCCAAATAGCATAGTCAGTGACAGAGATACTTTGTTGACTAATGAGCTTTGGAAGAGTCTACAGGAAGTGTTAGGTACCAAGATTAAGATGAGTACCGCTTATCACCCACAAATAGATAGGCAGACAGAGAGAGTCAATAAAGTACTTAAATATTTGCTAAGAGCTTGCGTAATAGATTTTGGTGGGTCATGGGAAGACCATTTGCACTTGGTTGAATTTTCTTTTAATAATGGTTATCAGACTTGTATAGGAATAACGCCTTTCGAAGCTTTGTGTGGAAGGCCATGCAATCACCAGTATGTTGGTTGGAGACCGAAGATAGATTGGTTTGTGGTCCAGATATGGTGAGAAAAGCCATGGAAAAGATTGAGTTGATCTGAGCACGAATGAAGGAGGCTTGGTCTAGGTAGAAAAGTTACGTAGATAAGAGGCGTATGGATCTAGAGTTCATAATGGGAGATTGAGTTTTTATTAAAGTATCATCGATGAAGAGTGTGGTACGATTTGGAAAATCGGGTAAACTAACACCTAGATATTCCCTATTATAGAGAGGATTGGAAAGCTTACGTACTAGCTAGCGTTACCAAGTAGTTTGGCAGGAGTCCATAATTTTTTTTATGTTTCTCATCTAAGGAAGTGTGTGGATAATCCAGAGACTACTATTGCTCTGACTACATTGGAAGATTTAGTAGTGGAATCAAATCTGACTATTGTGAGACAACCAGTTCCTGTTGTGGTCAGAGATCAGAAGAGGCTAAGGAATAAGATAGTCAGATTAATGAAAGTCTAGTGGAGTGATAAGTTGAGAAAGACTGTACTTGAGAAACAGAGGACATGATTATGGATGCTTATCCTGAGTTTTTATGAGGGAATGTTCTATACTTGTTATATAGACTTTCTGGCTGGTAGGATATACTAGCATTGTTTGCATGTTTGATATGCTTATTGTGTGGTTCTTGCTAAATTTCGAGGAAGAAATTGTTTAAGGATAGGAGCCTGTAACACCCCTAATTTTAGTTTCACATTATTCAGAAAATTTAATTGGATAGATTAAATAGAATAATATAGTGAGATAAGAAGGATGGGATTTAATAATTAATTGGGTCAGGCCTTAGCTAATCTATTAATAAGATTTTTTAAAAACTTAAAAAAGAGGGGAATAAATGAGAGGGGTAAATTAGGAATAAAACCTTATTTCATTCCTTAAGCCCTCTCTCTCATTCATTCTCATTTTACACTCACAAAAAATCAAAAGCAAACACTTAAAGAACTGTAATTCCTAAAGGGTAGGAGAGAAGGAAACTAGCCTCCATCAAATCTCAATCTTGTTATTCAATCTAAGGTGAATAATAATTAACCATCTCTATTATTTGTGTTTGAATTCGGTTATGGCTAATTTTCTAATTGATCTTGATTGCTTTGTCATGTTATGGATGTTTGATCATTGTTTGGATAGAATAATGATTTACGGAAATTCCATGCAATTATTATGATAGGTTTTAAAGGTACAACCTAAATTTTTAATCTCCAACTGGTTTGCTTTTCTGGTATGTTGTGTAAACATTATTTTGGAGACGGTTTTTTAATTTCATAAATTTTCAAGTTAATATGAATATTTTGTAAATTTCCTAAGGAGAAAATAGTGGTTATTTTGGATTTTAATTACTACAAATAATTAAATAATTTTTTTAGTTCCGACATTTTTACACTAGAAAGAATATATAAATACTGAATTTCGGTGATATTTCCCAAAATGTTATGATTTTCTATTAATTAATAAGCTAGAAAAGCTTATAATTAATATTAAGTAATAATATTAATTGATGGGTTTTGAAATGGATTTGAAAAGAAAAAACTGACTATGGCAATCTTTCTGCAAAGAAATTGAAAAAGTTTGTTTTTAATCAATAGAAAATTGACAAGGGATTAGAGTTAGTAAAAAGAAATTTCTTTATATAGAAACAAAACAGTTTTTATATTAACTATGATATTGCCATGTCGTATGTTAGAATGTCAGATGCCTGTTGATGACCAATGTCCATGTTGCCACAATAAAGTTCAACATCAACATGGATAGATGCATTCAATATCAACATGTGTTGGTATGGAATAAATCTAGTCAGGTTGAAGTGATGCATATTAGGATTTCAACATACCATCATTTTAACATTGGTGATTTCATATCTCGCCAGAACCATTTAGACATCCCTTGTCCTTTTTTTTGAAACCCATATCATGGCATTGATGCCGTAAGTCTTTAACCCTAAAACCTATGCATTAAAGGCTTTGATGCCGCATGTCTTCATATTCGATGACCTTCAAGTAGTGGCGTAGTTCCCATAGTTTTATATAAACGATATCAAATGTTTTAAGGCTTTGATGCCACAAGTCACCATTTCTGATATCAACTGTTTTGCAACATAGTAGATGAAGTACCATATTCTTGACATCATATTTTATTTAGCATATTAATGCTGTAAGAAATTGATTTCGACTTGAGTAATTGATGTTGTAGCTTGTCGACTCCAACTTCACATGTTTTCCCTATTTTCGACAACCAGGTTAAGCGCATTTAATGCCTTGACTCTTTTATTTTGAAATTAATGCTTTGTGGGCGGAGAAGCCTTGTTTTCATAAAAACTAAAAGTCATGTATTAAAGGCGACATAGCATATGTTTTAAGAAAATCAATAACTTTATGATTTCAATAGTATGGCATTATATTTTATAAAATCGGAGTTTTGTTTTTGAATCTCGGATAGAGGTTCAATACCATTTTAATCACATGGATGCCGTGAGTTACTATTTCAAATAGATTAATGGCTTGACAAGCTATATATTTTATGAGTTCAACAACTTCATTGGGGATGCTAATGTATATTATTTTCGATATGCAATAGTTTAAGGGTTTGGCAACCTAATTGGGGATACAAATGGACATAGGTTGGGCACTTTGGTGAATAATATTATGTTCTAATTATAGATTGATATTTAATGGGTTTATAGTCATCCTAGGAAAACAATGAGTTGTGTGATGAATATTCCATATAATGCCAGAGATTGATAGTCTCTATATGGTTCATGATGGGTTCATAATCATCTTAGAAAAACTATGATATGTGTGTTGGATGGTCCATGTAATTTTAAATAGATAAACCATGTGTGATGGATAGTATATATAGCCTGGGATAGAAAATTCATATAATGTTTATATGTGAGATGGATAGTCCATGTAAATATAAGACAGATAGTCAGATTAAATTTAGACGGATAGTCATTTAAATTTTATGGATAGACAATCACATTGGGATGGGAAATCTGTTGTATGATTTTGGGTAGGGTAAGGGAGTGTATAACACTATGAAGATAGATTAG
Organism: Allium fistulosum; assembly: GCA_030737815.1. Lineage (NCBI taxonomy): Eukaryota > Viridiplantae > Streptophyta > Magnoliopsida > Asparagales > Amaryllidaceae > Allium > Allium fistulosum. Next base: position 1,001,750,969 of record CM060904.1, on the reverse strand, counting down.
TCGCATTTACCCATGGTGCATGCCTGCAGATGATTATTTTATTATGTTCTAACAATTGGGGTTGCAGGTGCATGAATTTTGATTAACATAATTGGTTAAGATACTATTGACGGGAAAACCCGTTCCGCTCTGCGGCATGGTCTCACTAGATATCAATTTTGGTTCAAGATGATAGATTATTATTCGCACCAGACTTTTTGTTCGAGCCGAAGTTTTTGTTTTTACCTTAAACTCTCGAGTGCTTATTTGAGTATGCCACGAGTATGGGTTTTCTGGTTTTCAGATTAGACGAATAAGCTTCCGAAGACATGCAGGAGGTAAGCTAGCTATTAGTAGGAACTTTTATTTTCTACTGTGTTGTTTTATGTTTAAATGGATGTAATGACAGAAGTTATAATTATCAAGTATTATACTCTGATCAACCAAAGGGGCATCTACATATGTCGCTCTTAGAGTATTTTGTAAATATTTACTTCTCAAAGCGTGGGATCGAATGAGATTATGTAATGAATATGAAATTTTATTTATGAAATGAAACGAAGAAGTTTACTATTGAAATGAGTTTGAAAATTTTCATATTCTTGTGCTTTTGATGTTATCGATACAATTAACATGACCGCATTTTATCACCGAAAATTAGCACCGTGGATGACTATAGCATCCGTATCGCTTAGTTTCGAGCCTCAAAATGGGGGATTTTATAGTTATACATGCAATTGCACACATCAAAACAATAAAAATAGAATGTAATATCTACTTACTCTAAAAACGGTTCCACTCTGGACATATTCATCAGGACAACCAAATGAGCACTTTCTTTCTCATTAGATGAGAATGTAATTGTCTCAAGCTTTGAAATTGGATGTCCTTTGAGTATTGCATGGTTTTCATAATCTTCATTTTGACCTTGTTTCTCCCCCATTTATAATTATATTTTTTAAAATTCACCAAAAAATCTCATGGACTCTTCTACAAGATGATACTCTACAATAAACCCTCAGCCCGCTCATAGTTCTTTACATATTCTTTAAGAATCTTCATAAACCTTTCAAAGGGGTACATCCAACGAAAATAGATCGTCCACATAATCGTGTTTCTCTTCCATGATGATTTGTTAAATGAATCATTATATAAAAAAAGGTGGAAAATATTTTTCAAGATCACATAATATTATAACGATCTCATCATAGAGTTGCTGCAGCTTTTCTTTACCAAGAACACATTGACATAGTTTATTGAAAAACGAACAGAAATGGAATATTGTTTTCCTCGGCTTTGGAAACAATCCACTTATTGTAACCGACAATGTTATCTGCGTTAAAACATGATAATCATGAGACTTATAGCCATTAAATTTGCAGTTCTCCAATGACATACATCTTTTGAAATGTGAGCAATAACCATCAAACCCCTTGTAATCATATAATCTTTTGAAAAATATTTTTTTGATAACTTGCCAATGTATATAGAGCCGATGGAAGATATGTTTTCGTTCCACGAAGTTATGCAAGAAGACTATGTCAAATTGCCTGATACTTTAAATCCTCTCTGGAATTAGTTCCATCCTTTGATTTGCTATCATGCAATATTGTGCCTAACAACCTTTCTCCTATATTTTTCTCGACATGCATTACATCTAAATTGCGTCGCAATGGAAGTTCCCATAAACATCAATAGTATAACATTTTAGCATTATAATTTTTTTACTGTTAAATCAATGTAGGAAAATTTTTTGAACACTAACCTCCCAATATGGTAAATCAAAGAAAATTGACCGTATTTTCACCTTGATAACTCTGTTTTTATAGGGTCATCATCCTCATCATGTTCATCTTCTTTTTCATGGACACACTTTCTTTTTTTACTCACACTCCTTTTTCTCTGCTCCTAATTTGGTCTCTTCTTATTCTTTACCTTCTTTTTCTTCTTCTTTCTTATCTTTTCAAAATCATTTGGAAATTTTTTCAAAATAACATAAATGTTTGTACATATTAGATTTCTAGGCCCGTTGCCTTTCTCCACGATATTATCAAACCAAGTTTTTTGTTTACTCAATGAATCTAAAGGAGGTAAAAATCTTCTATGACCCATATACACATTCTTTCGACTATTATTCAATATTAACATAATTTCCCAGTTGCTTTAGACCAGGAATCACCAATATTAACATAATTTTTCTTTTTTCATGCACAACATATATGGAAGATTATATGTCACGAGCATTACTGGCTAGCAAATATATTTAGAACTCTTAATGGCAAATGGATTGAAACCATCCGTAGCAAGACCATGTCTGAGATTACGTGGATCAACCGAAAACAATTTATATTTCTCATCCACCACATTCCAAGTTATAGAATCCATGGGATGGCACATTTTTCCATCATTGTTTTTATTACTATAATGCCATCTTAGATCTTCCGTCATCTTTTGGAATCTAAACAATCTTTTAAATCTTGGAATGATTGAAAAATATCTCAATATTTTAACATAGATGCCTTGCATAATCTCTTTTACTCTTATTTATCTTCCATTTTGAAGAACCACATTTTGGATAACTATTCAAATTTTTGTACTCTTTTCAAAAAAGGCAAAAATCATTTCTACAAGCATGAATCTTCTCAAAACTCATATAAGATATTTTAAGAATTTTTTACTTCACATAAAGTGTTAGGGAGTACATTATTCTTTAGCAATAACACCTGTTGCATATTTAATAACATATTAAAACAATACGAGATAATCCAATCTCACATTTAAGATCAGATAAAGCAGTGATAGCAGATAATTTTGTCTGGCCTTCACAATCTAGGTATAACGGGCTTTCTACGTCTTCCAAATTCTCAGGTAAATCATCTTCTCATCTTTGTGGACCATTATTATCTTTATCCTCAGTAAAAAAAGTATGATTAACAAAATCTTCATCTTCATAGTGAATGGTTGGAGTAAGTCATATGTGTCACTCAAATTCGTTTCTTAGATGATATTTATTTCTTCACCATAATTATACTACCTACTGCAATTGTACTTAGGATCTATTCCTTTTATAATCAAATGCTCAAAGGCAATCTTGTCATAATGATGACAAAGATTTCAATAGTTTATGCAAGGACATAAAAAAATTTCTGTAGTTGCTAAATTTTTCTTCACAGCGTGCACAAAATTTCATGCTCCTTGCTGGTATTCTATAATAGTTCTAAGATGAAAAATAGACAATATAAATATTGACTTTGATATCATATTTTATTTAATTCTCAAATTAAGTTTTGAGTTAAGTACTATCCTATTATCTATGTAAATGCACCCAGTCTTTTTCCATCGTCGATATAGTTTGAAAACAAGCAAATATCCAAAAATCATTGTAACAATTAGTTATTAATTCCAAGTAAAGAAGTGATTATCATATAATATATTACTAGTGTAAATGCATCAGGCATGAGCAGTTATAATGTATTATCTATACACACCAAATTACAATGAGAATTCAATGAATGGGATTTCCATTGTATCGTTTTGAAATTTCGAAAATACCCCCATTAATGGAATTCCACAGTGACTACCAAAGGTTTTGCACTTATAGTACACATCCATCAATTATTGATTTTATTAAATGAAAGTGAATATCTATATATTAGATGCACAATTAAAGTATTTTCTGAAATAATTGTGAAAAATATTGACAAATTAACCAAAGTATGGTTAATTTCTGACCCAGTCGACATGTAAATACCAGTAATATGTATTATGTCATCTATCATGGCGTGGTCCTATCACTTTCTCATTCCTGAACCTATACACAAATACAAAATGACTACTACAGATTTTTAACATGCTTCTGATATTCTGTTATTATAGTCAAGCATCCACTACGCCATAGATTTCATACTGCAACACCAAAGAAGTGATGCAGGAAGTGCCAAAAAATGTTGCTGTAGGCTAAAAAAGGGCAAAGGCAACACTTTCTCGGTGATGCATTTTGTCGCGTTGCCGCAGACCTCAAAGGCAACATTTTGACTATCTAAGGCAACATAAGAAATATTGTTGCAATAGAACCCTATTTGGGTCTATAGCAACATCCATATGTGTCTGTAGCAACATTCCAAAATGTTGCTATAAATATTAACTTTCTGAATTTGTGGGGCCCACAATGTAGAGCATATTTGATTTTTTAATAGAAATAAATAATTATTTAATAAAATGCTATTGCACAGAATTTGATATCCAAACAGTAATTTATTTAAATAAATATTTTATTTCAACATTTGAAATAGTACAAATTATTGACTCCACTATTTTACAATTCAATGATATATAACACTGATATTCACATATACAGATATTCCTCACTACATCACTCAGTTCACTCATTACATATGCAGTTTCAATTTATACAGACACTGACACTGACAAATATATGACGAGCCGAGTGCCGAGCCGAAGGCGAGTCGAGTAGCGGGTCCGGGCGCAGCGCCGGCGGGGGTCTGAAGCCCCGCAGTCCCGATTCATCCGATTTCGGAAGATCGAGCCTTCTTTGAAACCTGTCTTCAAGCTCATGCACTCATACACTCATGCACATTTGATTTGACTCTGTCTCCAAGCTTGTATCCAGCTGTCCAGTCTTCAATACCTGTCACATATAATTCAAAAGCAGTAATCTGGAAAATAATATTTAACTCGAACAGAAAATGAAAATATTTTTGTTATATTATTTGCCTTGGGTATTTGGGTTGTTATAATTCAAAAGCCAAACATGAATGCAACACATGGATACAAGACAGTATGGAAGACAGCAAGCAACAGTTCAGGCAAAAATGCACAAAGGATAAGCCAAGTGCACAAAGTAGTACTCAACACAGCAAGCAACATAACATGACCAAGAAATGCATGTACATGGATGAACATACATGCATCATAAGGCTTGGTACAAGAAACCACTCAAGTGCAACTACTCAAGTGCAAGTTCATACTCAAGTGCAGCTAGATATGTAGACAAGCCAAAAAAAATGGACACGGCACAAGGTCAAACCCGAGTCATCGACTGGATTCAACTCAGGGCCAAGCAACCAACAAAACAAACAAGAACCACGTTCAGCAAAATGTAGACAAGCCAGTGCAAGAAACACAGCAGTACACATAGGCAGCCCATCAAGCAAAAACAGTGAATGCAGCAGGCATGTACAAGAGAAACATAGGCAGTAATATGATATACAGAGGACTTGGAGCATCAGTTCATGTTAAAGAACAAGGTTAGTATGGTACCAGTTCAGTCCAGACCAAGCAAAACCAACAAAGCTCAACACACATATGTTTGTATATATCGTGGAAATCAAAACTCAATGTTCAGATTAGTCAACAGTTTTAGAAAACCAAAGATCACTTTCAAAGTTCTGATTTTCAAAAATGCAGAAGTTTTCAAGTGAAGCAGTTTTCAAGAGGACAGCAGAATACAAATACTTCAAGTTCTGGTTTAACAAATGCAGCAAGGTACAAAGGTATGTGAACAAGTTTAACAAAGGTTCAAGTTCTGGTTTAACAAATGCAGCAGAAAGGAGCTAACAAGCTCAGATCAGAAATAAAAAACAAGCCAGTGAACCAAAATCCAACATACCAAATAATATCACATCGCAATTCATCATCGGCAAAGCAAAATCAAGCCAGTGAACCAAAATCCAACATACCAATACATCATCACAATCCAACATACCAGATTTCTCAAAGTCCAACAGAAAGATTAAACTCGAGATTATAGGAAATAAAGCCTATAAATAAATCCCAATTCATCATCGGCAAAAGCGTGCGAGTGTAACCAAAATCGAGAATAATCAAGTAAACCAAAAGGCAAAAAACATACCAAATAATATCACATCGCACCCGACGACGAAGTCAAAGCAATTCGAGCAATCAATCAAGGAGAACGAAGGAGCAAGCTACCAGGAACGTTTCTCACACTAGATTCGATCAATTAGAGCATCAAAGCAACTGGAATCGCGTGCCCTAGTTTTCACAGAGAGGAACGAGAAAGAAAAATCCCGTGCCCTAATTTCACACAGAGAGGAACGAGAAAGAAAAGTAAAGCGGGAAATGGAAATTGCTAAGGTATGGATTGATGGTGTGGATTGATGGTTGAGATTTTGTTTTAAATGATGGTGTGAATCGCTGAGGTGTAAAATTTTATTAATTTTATTAATTTGAATATATTTATAGCTACTGCAACATTTTGCTGATATCTATGCTAACACATTGAAGTGAATGTTGCAATAGACAAAAATCAGCATAGCTATCGTTACATTGTAGCTAGCAACACCTTGTAATTTCGTTGCAATAGGCCATCTATGGCGTAGTGATCCAAAGCTACAAAATTCATAAAATAAAAGTTCTTGCAACCTGATTCAACTGACTAAAAGTTTTTATTGCATTGTATTTTTATAAGGTTTAATTGAAACTAACATAACACATTAGAGCCACCTTGATATCCTTAAATATAATAGAATATCATATGAACTATAACAATCATTTATCTTTTATAACTTAGTGGAGTCAAGAGCACAAATGTCCAAAACAAACGAAAATATATACTCAAAACTAAATGCCATCATGAACATAATATTTAATCTGTACGGACAAATTATTTTATTATGTTTTGTAGATTCAGATGAAAAATACTATCAGTTACAGTATGGCACAATGATGAAAAAGTAGTACGTTGGTAGTTAGCATAAAAGATGTATTGGAATTTTAATCATAAATACTGAAACTAATTTCATGGGGTTTACAAAAATGTATATCAGAATTAGGAAATATGAAACCATAATTGATTTTCGACTCCTCAATTACATAGGTAGATGAAAGGAACTTATGCAACTAACAAATGTTTATGACAGCGCCATCCAATAGCAAAATTTAAAGCCTTAAACAAAACTGTTAAAGAGCATTCATTGATTTTTGACTCCTAAATTACATAGGTAGATGAAAGAATCTTATGTAGCGAAAAATGTTTGTGAAAGCACCTTCCAATAACAAAGTTTCCTTTCATTATTTGATGCATAGGAGCTTATGCAACTACTGGATGTAAATAGCGACGGATCTTTGAGCTCTGATGAGTTTGCTCTACTTTGAAGTTAGGTAATCATTGTCTGGGTGATTTACGTGACATTTATTCCTATAGCACTAGCAATTTATTTATTTTCTTTTAGGTTGAATTTATAAGAAATATGGAGAATACAGACAGTGAATACAGGACAATACTGGATTAAAAAACTTCAGATGAGTGACCACACTGGCTTGATCCAGGTTTATCGTAAGGAATTGGGTGATAAACTTGCATTAAGCTAATATTGATGTAAATATTTCCAAAAGAAATAAATCTTAACATAATTACAATTTGTTGTATAATGTACCATTATGCAACCAATTATAGTGAATAATATAGTTAAATTACATTTTATTTACAATTTGCACTGACATACACAAAATTACGCAATTCATTACTCATTTGGTTACTAAGTTATTCAATATCCTTCTTCCATAACTTTATGTGTTAATACAGTTATACATAGTCAATTTATGCTCAAACGGTATATTTATTCGGTTGAATAATAGTATTGCTACTTACTTTTACTCTGTTCTCAATCTTCCTTCTTTTTACACCACGACTATTTCACCATGGTTGTACACTAGGGTGTTTATTCATCAACTACATGTGTTTGCATGTTCTAATTTACACTAAACAAAGTTAACATTAGGATAGTACATACACTTTAGACAAGCATATTGCTTATGTTGAAAACTTTTCTAACCAAAATATATTTAATTTCTTGTAGTGACTGTCTATTCCTATTCATCAACTTAGACTGCCTATTGTTCATACTACCTAAAGAATCAAGCTTTTAAACTATCAGATAAGGCATGATATATCACATCATGATATATCATAAACATTAATCATTTACACAAACCATACACCTACGAATAATAAACTACAGTACAAAATATTTAACCCTCATTTTCACTATAAACAAGATTACTACATCATCAAATTTATTGACAAAATAAATATTATATTGCTTTGAATTATGAAGGATCATTTTAAAGAATATTTGTTTACATCTTTTGAACAAAAATGGTGGAAACTTGCACATACATCACCCAAATATGTAGGATGTATTACTGCATAGAAAAGTGTAATGACCTGGTATTTCGAACCATTCAAATCGACAATCATACACTCATGTCAGACTTGAATTTCTCAAAACAACAGATTGTTAATTTATATTTGGCAAAACTCAGCATATACAGTAAATAAATCAATCACAGAATCACAGACACAGAGTAATATAACAATAAGCAGCGGAAAAGATAAATAGTAGTTCATGAAGTTACTATAAAACATCAGAGTCTGAAACAAAATACAACAGAATCTCAAATACAAATGAATCTCTAATGCATAAGCAACTGACAAGTCTGAACATAAACTGGGAATGAACTGAAATAACTGAAAGCTGGATAGAAAGACAGATCTTCAAGAAAAGCTCCAAGATCCAAAGGTGAGTCTCAAATGCTGTGACACTCAGTTTGACCCGAGCATAAAGCAAAACACAAAACACTCGAGTCAGGATTAACATCCTTATATTAGTAAATTCAACTCAAACGAAATGTCAACTGAAATACAAATAACTTAAAGGATGTTTGGGATTTACATCCTCTAAGGATCCATGGAACTATCTACTATATAGTAATATACGCTATTATAATATGTCTATCGGTAAAGTAAAGTATTAAAATAGCGTTAAGGCGTTACCCATATCCCCCTTAACACATTTTATATATTTCAGTAGTCTATACAGTACCGTAAGCTCCACCAAACCGGTGGTTTACCTAGAGGGCACTCCATAGGTATGGTACAAGCCAAACTCGTAGAAGGTGCGATAAGGCATGTGACAAGGCATGCGAGGCAATGCCAGGGCAGAAATACCATTTGCACTCTCGGACTGGTGGTAACGCATAGCAGCTACTACCGCCCACCTCGAGACACAATCCTAAATCAAAGGTGCACCCAATCGAATCACAAAAGCAATTGAATGGTATCGAAGAAATGTACCCGATAGGGGGAGCGACCCCACTTGGCCCGGTATAGCTCCTGTTTTAGCCACATCATGCTGACCCGCGGGAGTCAGGGTTGCACTAATACCTCATACAGAATCATCGCCAAACCATCTTACTTCGTTCTTGAATCTCCACCATGTATACAGTTGTTAAAGTGGTTTCGGTATTGGCAGAGAGTATGACAATATCTGATCCCGGTCTCTTTAATAACCGAACGCTTATTTCACGCCATGGTCATTTTATATTTCAAACAGTTCATACTTCATATCAAAATATCATATTTGATTCAAAAATCATATCACTTTCGAAATCATATTCGCTTCTGAAATCATATCATTTTAAATCATATTCATTTGCAAAATCATAACAGTTCCAACTTAAACAGTTTGAATATTGAAAATAGTATATATATTAAAATAGTATATATTTAAAATAGGTTATAGATTTAAAATAGTCTATTTATAAAATAGTTTATATGATAAGAATAGTTTATAACTAGAATTATTTCTTCCAATTTCACGAATCAGTTCAAATCAACTTAAGTTCCAAAGATGTAATCAAAATCAATCTTAGTTCAATAATTTCAATTAACAGGTTCAATTCGAATTCTCATTAAAAGCAATTCTAATTTATACCGATTTCAAATCCAAGTTTGAATTTCAAATTTAAACCACTTTCAATTCAATAGGTTTCGAAGTTAAATATTCAAACAATTTACAGTTACTCAATTTGATAAATTTCATTTATATTTCAAAATTCAACTGTAATTTTATTTAAACTTGAAAATATTCACTTAATCACTTTTATAAATATTTAAATAAAATTTCAAATTACACATTTCAAATCAAAATTAAATATTCAATTTAAATTTAATTTAAATTTGAAAAATATTCATTATCACCTTTAATCAAAATCAAGTTATAAATTCAGATCTTTAAAATCTCAAATTGAATAAGTTTCAAATCAATTTTATTTAAATATAATTCTTAAACAAATACAATTTCAAACCAATTTCAATTTATCTTCCCAACCTTAATTTATTAAAGTTATTACAAAATCTATTTTTAAAATATAATTTTAGATAAATACTTAAACATATTATATATATATATATACTAATTAAATTAAATTTTATTAAATTAAATCTTATTATTAAATTTTATTTTATATTAAATCTTATTTTATATATTTGAAAATAATAAAATTATAAGTAAAATCTTAAAATTTATATTTCAAAACTAACTTATAAATTTAAAATATATATAATTTTTAAAAATCTAAATTTTACACATATATAAAAATAAAATTTATATAATATATTTTAAAAATCAATATTTATTAAAATCCATATATTTCCTTTCCAAAACTTTGGAAATCATTTTCAAAAATAGACCAACGGCCGTATATAATTTTCTATCCTATGGTCAAGTGATACAGATATTTATCATTTCAATCCGCAATTAAAATTCATATATTTACGGGTATATATCATTTCAACCTGCAATCCCAAAATTTCAAAATCAATGGAAATCGCTTGGGTTTATCATTTCAATCCATAACGATTTTCCCCTAATCTATAATATCGTTCGGGTATGTATCATTTCAACCCATAAGGAATTTCTACACTAACAGGGAACTTGCAGAGTGAGAACAAGTATGATAATAATATAACATATCAACAACATGCATATATCATCAGTAACAAATTTAAAGATAATATATACAACATGTTATGGTGTCATATGTTATAGGTAAGCAATTGCAGATAATGGCATATCATATTTAACAATTAAATGACTTAATAATTCCAATTTAACAGCATATTTCAATCGTCATTTCATGTGAATTAAATTTTACTAAATATAAGGATGTTAATCGTGAGTGATTGCTCACCTTTCGAGGCTAGAGAATACAAAATGAGAAGCAACTGACATGGACACGCACACGGACATGGGCACGATACGGGACAAGACAAATCAAAGATCAGCGACAAGCACAAAAGCAAATTTAGCACGAGAATTCGATGAAAACAAATATATTTATATACATATGTGTAACATATATATATATATATACACACACGTTTGTTTTTAAAAAAAAATTGAAGGAACAAATATGGATATGTGGCATATAACTTTTCAGACGACAAAACATATATAAGCTTGGGCTTAATAAACAAATATGACTTCTATCTACAAACATATATATGCAATATATATATATGACATAAATAAGCATAGTTTTAAATGAGTAAGAATATGACTTCTGGCGACCCATATATATAAACAATATGTGTACATGGTAGTACATGCTCCGAGTGCAACAACGTATATCAATATATACGTGTAACTTTCTGTCATGATATTTATATATATAGCATATATATATATAGCATATATATATATATATTCAACATGGGAAGCAAAGAAAACAAAGGAAGGAGCAGGTCCATGCAAAGCCATCGTATGTACAACTATGTGTATATACATACATACATAATTTGTTTTTTTAACAAGAAGAGGAAAAGCAAGATTTATATAATTAATGTATATATATACACTAGACATATATATATATATATATATATATATATATAACCATGCATTATTTCTGGTGGCACGCGTATATGTATAAGTTTGTTTATTTTTTCGCATGAAGAGGGAAAAGATCATGGTGTTAGGGTGCTTTGGGTCGGTAGTCTGGAGGCAGTGGTGGAGAAGTCTTGGAGGCGGTCACGGAACGAAGGAGTTCGGAGAAGGAAGAGTTTGGTCGCTTGGGTGTTGGACGTAGAAAAATGGCGATCTGTTGCGTGGAAGGTGGAGTGGAAAGGTGGGTCGCGATCTGATGTAGGTGTGGCGAGGCTGGACGAGCATGGCAATGGAGTGGGTTCAGTGGGGTTTTGCGGGCGTATCTGGTCGTGTAGCAAGCAACGTGGGTTTGAGGGTTGGTGAGTGTCAGGCGAAAATAACAAGCACGAGCAGGGTATTTGCAAATAGATGATGAAGATGCTCTGGTGAAGGTCGGCCATGAGATGGTGGGTGTATGGCGCTTGATGTTGAGAAGCGGACTGTGGCTATGGTGGAAGGGAGGTCGGGAAGGAATGGGTTCGGGTAGGGTTGCACAGATGTGAGGAGCATATTTTGGGTTTATAAAGCTTGTATAGTAATAAAATATTCTCTTATAAAGTAAAAATGGAAGAAGAGAAAGCAGAGAGGAAGAAAGTGGAACGGAGAAAAAGTGAACAGAAATAATATATGAAATATTGAATAACCAAAGTCACGTCTATTGAATTTAGGAATATAAAAGGTTAAACGGCTATTGGTATTATACAGTGGATAATAGAAAGGTCATGGAAAACAAATAGACTCGAACGGGTACCGATACGGCTGACCGTTTCACAGATTTCGCTGCGTACCGGACACCGAAATGCACAAATGAATATACTGTGGAGATCAGCACAACGAGATGATCACAATGGTACACAGATATGATCGATTCGATCATCCTATCAAAAGTCGATATTTGCTGCCAAACCGCTCCTATAACACCGAAAATAAGAAAAACGGAGCTAAAGTAGTCTAGATTTGGCGAAACGAAATATGACGACTCACCCAGAAAATGATTTATATTTTTATTATATAAAAATATTCAGATTTCAAAAACATTTAATTTTCATCAAATTAACTGATTTTAAATTAAAATTGAAAAATTACACAACATAACTAACTTTTATAATTTCCAATAAAAATTTACCATTTACTATGTTTGAATAGACGCATACCAAATATCAAATTTTATTACCCAATTCAATTGTTTAAATTTTCACAAAAATTCAGTTAATTACGGTTTTTTTTAAACCGTTAAAATTTACGGGTCGTTACAAAAAGAGCAAAGTTGAAGGACAAATTATTGTGAGTTTATTACTTATAATTTAATATAAAAATTCATCTATGTATAATGAGTTAAAATTATTGTATATTGGATAGTAGAGTTTTGGTAATTTTTATGAGTAACTATTAACACATAAGGAACATAATTAAAAGATACAAGTTTGATAATAAGGGTAGATAATTAAAAGGTATAAGTTTGGTAATAAAGGTAGATAATAAGAACATTAAAGGCATGCATGTTTGGATTATTGATAATACCAGTGGCTATATTCAGAGACTTTACAAGGTATGGTGCCCCATGCGTGAAAGTATCTCCATTTCCATTAATTTTATAGCATAAACAAAATTCTAAATCATCCAAAAAGTTGGATATTCTTTCAATTTTTATTTTCTTTGTTAGAAAAAAGGAATATAAGTGAAAAATGTATTTTGAAATTTGTTTAAGGTTAAAATTGGGTTTAAGTCTATTTAGTAAAACACTGTTTTAACTCAAAAAACAAGTTTTAAAATATCATTTGAACTTAAATGGATTGTTAGAAACAAGGTTAACACTATATTTTAACAAATTAATATAAGAAACCCAAATTAAGTAAAATTAAAAAAGTGATTCCCAAAATAACCTGAAATAAAAATGTACATATGAAATTGAAAAGCTGTTAAACTTCATAATGAAAACACAACTCCAGTATTGAAATCCATGTATGTAAAGAACACTTCAGGGTCAATATTGAGAAGCAAAAATAAAGTAAGAAATCAAACCAGAAAATTCTAAATGATTACATTTCAGTTTTGAAAGATAAGATTTAAGAGTTAGTTTGAAAACTGTATTTTTTTAATAAACTCGATATTTTTATAGGAAGAACATATAAATTATGTACCTATAAAGGATGAATACATTATATTTTATCGTAAATAAATTAAAAAGCTATACACTATAAAGCATTGTGAAAATGAACTTGCAATATATATAATAGAATATGTATTTTTCATCATTTGATTGTTTAGTAATACCTTAATTTGACTAGTCTGCTTTATAACATAAATATTGTTTGTAAGAACCCGCCATCTATGACACCCCGACCTACGTATAAAAGTGGAACTGGTATCGCAGACCTTGTAGACTATGGATCATTTTGAGGAAAAATATAAAACGAATCACAAGGTTATCTACAATATTCTACACTTTTTGAAACTCACAGCGGAAGGAATAAAATATAATAATCAATATTAAAATCCTAGACAAATATAACAATACAAATCAAATAAATTCCAACTACAAATCTCTCTCTATACTGGAAATGGAAATAGTATAATGTTTGGGAATAAAAATAGTAGATAGGTAATGAATGAATATGTTCCTTCGTCACACCATCATGCCTCCAAGTCACCACCAGTTATCTCTATTGACCTACCAGAGTATAACTAAAAAGGAATAAAATTATAGAGGGAGTCAGACATACATCTGGTGAGTGAAACGCATCATATAAATATATAGTACTAATAAGCTAGTAAAACAATACTTATGCTCGAAACTATACCTTATCCCGAGTCACCTGCACCCAACAAGTAAGTTAAACATAATACAATACTTTAGTGACATCATATACCAAGGTCATACTAAAATCTAGCTCACGCCTAATCATACATCTACGATTTGACCCTAGAGTCTCAACCTGCTATTATCAAATCGATAATAAGGACTTGGCACCTCTAAACATGTCGTAATGCCAAATCGAATATTAAGGACTCAACCACTTGTACTATCGCCAGCAAGCGACTCGCTACTGGGGAACTACATGTCCCAGCCCACTATCGCTAAAATTGTGGAGGACTCGCTATTGAGAAACTCAATGTCTCAACCCGCTATTGTTAAACCGTAAGCGGCTCGCTGCTGTGGAATGTAACATCTTAGCCCACTATCGCCAAATCGTAAGTGAATCATTACCGAGGAATGCAATTTCCCAGCCTACTATCACTAAATCGTAAGCGAATCACTACTGGGGAACTCAATGTCCCAGCCTACCATCATCAAATCATAAGCGATTAGCTACTGGGGAACTCAATGTCCTAACCCAATATTGCCAAATCGAAAGCGACTCACTACTAAGGAATAAGATGTCTCAGCCTACTATTGCCTAATCATAAGCGACTTGCTAACAAGGAACAAATTATTTCAGCTCACTATCGCCATATCGAACAACGTATAACAAATTTATTAAAACAAGGCACTTTTTAGAAGTGTATCAAAACACAACAAACAATATACTAAAATGTTCTTCATCTCATTACGATTGCATGCCATGAACCGCACGTGGAATAAAGGTCGCATGTGAGAGTTATAAGCGTTCGAAGGTCAAGGGCAATATCGTAATTATAAAATATATTCATTTTAATATTATTATCTCTATCGCATTAGCTACAAGATTCTACCCTCCTCGACATCGTTTAAAACTCTTCAGCAGCCGTAAATCTTGCCTTGCCGCCATCCCCAAAGCCTTCTAGCATCAAATACAACTCACCAGTGAACTCTCTGTTTCGTGCTCCATCCATCCCCTACTTCGAAGCAAATATTATAATTTTCTTCGGTTGTCAATAATAACCGAAGAAAATGAACTAAAACAAATAGCGTTATTGCATCAGTTCCTTAGGAACTGAAGCAAATGCACCGAGCAAATAGTGCTATTTGCTTTGGTTGTCCTTAACCGAAGCAAATATTGTTATTTGCATCTGTTCCTTAGGAACTGAAGCAAATGCACCGACATAAGTACTGTTATTTGTTTCAGTTGTCCTTATAACCGAAGCAAATTGTGTTATTGTGATTGATTCCTTAGGAACCGAAGCAACTGCACATTATTTTAATCAGAGTAAATGCACACATCAATAATAATAAACAACAGCATATATATATACACACGTCATTATTTATTATTTATTATAATTAATGATTATCGGTAAATAATTTATAATTATTAATTATTAGAAATAATCAATAATTATTTTTTATATTTAATTGACAATTATTATAGTTAATTATTAATAATTAGTTAATCAATAATTATTATAGTTAATTATTAACAATTAGTAAATTATAGTTAATATTTACTAATTACATTTAATAATTAATAAATATAATTAATAATTACTATTGAATAATTAATATTGAATAATTAATAATCAATATTTAATAATAACATTTAATATTTAATCAATAATTATTATAGTTAATTATTAATAATTGGTAAATTATATTTAATATTCATTAATTACATTTAATAATTAATAAATATAATAATACTTAATATTGAATAATTAATAATCAATATTTAATAATTAATGTTTCAAATTTAATATTTAATAAATAATTATTATAATTAATTATTAATAATTAGAAAATTATCGTTAATATTTATTAATTACATTTAATAATTAATAAATATAATTAATAAATAATATTAAATAACTAATATTAAATAATTAATAATCAATATTTTATAATTAATGTTTAACATTTAATAATTAATTAATAAGTAATATTTAGCAATTAAGAAGTAGTATTAAATATTTAATTATTAATTTTTAATAATTATTAATTAATAGTTCCAGTTAAACGATTAATTATTAATAATTATCAAATAATTAAGACTAATATTTAAGAATTAATAATTAATAATAAAATTTAATACTTAGGAATTGATATTTAGTATTTAATAATTAATTTTAAATAATCACTAATTAATAATGGCTATTAAAAAATTAAAAATTAATAAATAATCAATAATTAAGAGAAATATTTAATAATTCATAACTAATAAGAAATATTAATAATTGAGAAGTAACATTTAGCATTTAATATTTTATAATTATATTTAATATTTTAAAAAAATTGAAATTTTCTAAAATAGTTAGAATAATCAATTTCATTCTTACTAATAATACGGAAAATTGAAGAAACATAAAAAATAAAACTTCCTAAAATTTGACTAGTATTTACAATATGGAAATAATTTAAAATTAACGATTTATGAATATTAATTTAAAATTAATAATTATATTTAAATTTTAATATTTCAAAATATTTGAAATTTTGGAATATTCTAAAATAAAATTCAAAGTATTCATAAAATTTTGATTTTTTTTCTGAAATTTTCGTAGTAAATTAATTTTTTATAGTATATTCAACATTTATAAAATATTTAAAATTTATAAAATAAAAAATAATGTAACTCTCAAATATACATGTTTATATTTTGGTGGTAACCCCAATAATTTGGTATAAATATTTTGGCTCCAAAAACAATTCTTTTGGTTCCATGGACAAATTTTTGGCTCCACAGCAAATATTTTTCTCCTCGTTTGCTCCGCCATTTTCTCTATTTTGATATTTGAAATTTCATATCTCTGAATCCATTTTCCTTTTATATCCACCTTACTCCAGATCTCAATTTTTAAATATCCATAGCGATTAAGTCTCTCAACTTCCTCTGTCCTCCCAAAACCCACCGCTGCATCTTCAAAGCACTAGCAATCTCCTTCCCTTCTTCGTTGTAACCCTTGTTGTTAACCGTCGATGCTAGCTCCGCATCATTTGCTCCAACGATCTTATCAATAGAAATATACATCAATAATGGCTACTCAAGATATGAAAAACCCAATATTGGGGAATTCAGTTATCAGCCCTGTATTCAAATTAGTTGCTTGCTAGTATTATTGTATAAGACAACCAATAAGAGAATCAAATTATAGCAAAAGACCAAAGTTTAGATCCTCATCTAATTCTAAAAGGTATGTTAGTAGAAAAGAAACACTTTTTTAAACATTTTTGTTTGATTTGCTATGACTTAAAAGTGCCGGCTCTTTTATTTTGCTGTGGAAAATGAAGGATAAGGAAGCAATCAACTGATCCAATACCAACAGCAATTCTTTGTTTAGATGATGATGCTAAAAAAGGGTTCACTTCTGAATAATTTGTATTTATTTATAAGTGTTAAATCTTTTTCTTCATGTGGTTATTACAAGCTTTCTAATGAAAAATCATAAAATAAAACTTATTTAGCATTCTAATTAACATAAGCATTTGTACTTTGGATTCTATAGATAATATCCTCGAAAACAAAGAAAAGAAGGATATTGTTGTTGAAGAAGATGATCAGAAGAAAAACAAAGAAGTAGATTCTAATAAGGAAGATTCTTCTAATAAAGGAATAGCATGTGTGCATAACTTGGGAGAGGAGCTTTCATGCGCGGTTAGTTGTTTTATAAACTAGTTGCGTTCATTTACGTTATTTGCAAAGGTGACTTATATATGTTTCTTCTTTCTTTCTTATATTTTGATCTTATAGATTTGTTTGGAGATATGCTATGAACCAAGCACTACTCCGTGTGGACATAAATAATTAAACTTGATACTCTGAAGGTGTATACTTAGTAAGAATTAAGATATTGCATTTATTCAAAAAGAGTGCTTTAATATTATGATAAACTTTCCAGGGTTAAGAAAAATGTATGCTTCTAGTGGTTAGAATGTTATGAGTTAGAGAAAGGAATTAAATCAATTAAGTTGCCATCCCTTTTTAAAATCAAAGTTATCATTAAAAATATGAACTTCAGAACAACTCATGGTACTCATCGCATACATAATTGTTCATATTGAACTTTAAATGATATGAAAATAGTTTTCTACGTAGTCCAGTGGTCAAAGTGTATCCTTTCTTTTTATTCCATGTTTATATATGAAAGATATTTATCATGACTGTTGCATAGTTTCTACTTGAAATGTTTGAAACAGGCGGCTTCCAAATGTAGGAAGAAGTGTCCAAAGTGCAGGCAACTTATAAGGATAATACGTTGTTACAGAAGTGGAGCTAAAGGAGAACGGGTTCAGATCAACGCAGAGAACGAAGTTGGGGTGCATCATTGGGCCTGCCACTTGCAAGGCGAAGTAGCTAGAGGCATTGGCGGTAGGAGGGATGAACTTTGCAAGGTTAAACATGTGTCACGGTACTCATGAATGGCATAGAGAGGTGATTAAAATTTGTGAGGGGATTGAACGAGAAGAAAGGGTTTGCAGTTGATGTCACGATGGATACTGAAGGCAACAAAATTCATATAGGGGATCTTGGTGGCGCACCTTCGGCTAAAGCGGAGGTATTGGCCTTTTAAATTTCTGATTTGATGTATTTTGTGTATTTGTTTGTTGACTGGATTTAGACATATAAATATGCAATATATTAGAACATTATGATGCATTATCATCGTGTAAAATAGGGTACATTATACCTATGCATAATTTGAATGGGCATTTGACTATCTTATTCTCTGTGCATTGTGCCTATTTTGTCCAAATCATTTTGCTGTTTTCTTTATGTTGACGTGAAATGTTTGACCTTTGCATTGGCATATTTGAAATCTAACTTGCAGGTATCAATGCTTCTTTCTTGTGATTTTATTTTGTTCTCTCCATTTTAACATTTTTACTTGTTTATTATGTAGGTAAATTTTAAAGAATAGTTGATTGTTGGGATATATTTGGTTAGAATTTGGTAATGAATTTGATTTTTTGGTTTCAGCAGCTATCCAAGAAGCAGCACATACAGTTTCAGAATAAGGTATGCTTTTACTTTGCTGGTACCTCTTGATTTTCATACACTTTTATTATAGTTTGCTATATGTTCGTGTTAATTTGAAGAATTGTTTGGAGACAATCTACGTGACTCATATTAAAGCAACTATACTACCTGAATGCACCTATATGTGTTCTTATGTTGTATTTCTTGGGTATGAAAGCATAACACAAACTAATTTGACATAGGATATATGATCCAACGCTTATTAAAGAAAGGAAAGGTCAGCTATCTGAAACCCAAGGATGTTGTGATAAGTGGATAATAAATTTCATATTTCATAATCTTCTTTTATTTTTTATTTATTGTGTTTTTGGGATTTTGGATAACAAATTGACATTCCGTAATAGTTCTGCACAAACTGCAAATATTTATGGTTAACTTTGCTTTTATAGCAAATATGTTTTCTAAAAATCAAATCATCCTACATTAATAACGATCAGAAAACACATTGAATATTTTGATTATTTAGGCAAAATTATCCTATGATAAAAAAAGAAACTACTTGCTTTGCAAATCCAGTAAAAATGGGAACATGGATCTACATGCATGCATATATACATGAATGGGTAGTTTGTTTGATTATTCCTTATTAATATCGATGTAAATGAATTCCTGAGTTCTTTATGCTCTAATACTAGTTGGTTTGAAAAAGTACTTTTTGATATATGTTTTTATGGTATTTACTTATCAAGATTCATCGGTTCATGGCCTTTCAGGAAGAAGAAGGTTAAAATTTCTCATTCCAAATTTCTAGTGCTGCTGCTAATGACACCATCTATTAAAAACTAGTTATTAATTATGCTTGTTATTTTTTGTACCAGTTTTATTGTCTCTTCTATTCTATATGCATCCATATCTAAGTATACTATTTGTGCTTATGTTGTCTATATAGTAAACATGAACTATGTTGATATATAATATAATAATAATATTTGTTCGACAAGGTTCTTAGTAATAATGTATTTATGAATTTCTTAAATACAATTTAATACTGTTTCAGGTTTTAAAACCCAAAACAGTATCATTTTTTTTCTACGGCTAACATTTGCTTCAGTCGTTTAACTCCTGTTACTTTTGTTCAATGACCAAAGCAAATGAAGACAATGTAAAAGACTAATGTCTGCTGCTTCGGTTGTTAAACCGAAAGCAAATGACGTCTTTTGCTTCGGTTCAACAATCGAAGCAACAGACGTTGGTCTTTTGCATCGTCTTTACTTGCCTCGGTCATTGAACCGAAGCAACAAAGGTTAAACAACCAAAGAAAATAATCTGTTTTGTAATAGTGAAATATGATAAATCCCACTCACCAATCAGCCGTATGTCTTCTCCAAGTCGAGGTAAATCCTTCTCCTTCTTCGCTGTCCAGAGATTTCCCGCCTTGAAAATTCCAAATCTCTCAATAGCTTTGAGTTAATTGTGTAGCCCTTATCATGATGTTAGTTTTAAAATGTCATTTAAAAGTTCTCAAATTATTTTATAAAGTCTAACCATAGATTTTAATAAATGCTTATAGAGTATCATTCTCATACTTAAATACTCGAAACCATTTCAAACAATTTCAAAACAACAACTAATCGAGTTAGTGATTAGATAAAACACATATTTATATGACTTTATTAGCAAGCAACTCAGTCCATATCACTTGTTAGATTAAATACAATTGTTAGACTAAATAACTAACATCTAACATTTCAAAATAGTATATTTTCTCCAAACCGATAATATACCTCAAAATCCTTTTGTTTTCAATTTATTATATTTCAAACATTCTTATTTAACTTAAAAAAAATTCACAAATTTTCCTTCAAAAAATAATACTATTATCACTTTACATCAAAACAATTTATTTTAATTTTTTTGACAAACATTTTATTATTTATTAATTCAATAAAAATAACAACATTCTGCATTAAATCTCAAAACTCTTTTAAATGTTATTTGCATCAAAATAGTAATAATTTATTTCAAAAATATTCATGGAAAATACCCTTTTATTATAATTATCATTCTAAAAATACCTCTTATTTTTTTACCTAAATAATAATAATACAATTTTCATAAACTTCGTAATTAGTTATATTATTATTTGCTCAAAATTTAGATAATCCTTCAAAAATCATATTACTATTTACTTAAATTTCTCATTAGTTTATGAATAATAGTAAATTCCTAACTCAAAATAGATTTTTCATTATTGTTTCCAAATCTTTTTTTTCCCAGAATTCTTAATTAAACAATATCTTTATAAATTTTCAGTATATAACCCTATGTCAAATCCATAACGTTAATTTCTAGCTAGTCCTAAGCGCACCGGCATATTGACTGTCCTAGCTAGTTCACCTTAGTCAATTCAAGCTCTGTAGGCTGTGTAATTATTCTCTAACTCCAAGCAAATTTCCAATTGATAATATCAATAAACTTTTAGTTCAGTTTTTAATCAAAATCGCTGATCTCAAAACTTATTTTTTTACAAAATTAGTAGGATTTGAAAACCATGAAATTCACTATTAATTTTGACCAACATTAATTTCGATCATTACATTTTCTCCAAAATAAATGCCTTAAATTCTACTTTTGCAAATTTTCAAAAAGTTTTACTTTAAACATTTCATATTAAATTATTTGATAAGAAATCATAACTCATATTTATTTCAATTTAATTACATTATATGCATGTCCTTAAATTAACAATATTATACTTCCAATTTCAAGTTAATTTTAATTTTAATCCTAAGAATATCATTACCTAAAAGCATATAACTTTCAAAACTCAATTTTTTATGGTTTCCCCGAATTCAATATTAATTACTCAAAATTAATTTCGGAATAACTTTGGTTATTTTTCAAAAATACTCATAATTCAATTTTAAAATATCATTTCATATAATTTTTTTGACATCATGTCATATAATTTATAACCAATTTATCATATATAAGTATATTTCACTATATTTAATAATTAGCTAATCTTAATCATCATTAAACAATAATTAATGTCTATTCAATGACTATAATTTTTAAGTTCATTTTTTTAGAATTAATTAATTTCCAGTATCTTTTACATTGTATATCATACATAAAAAAATATTTCTGAAATTTATTTTTTACTAATAGTTATACTCATATCGGGTTTGAAAATAATTTTCAAATTTTAAACCGTTTATTAATGCATATTGTCAAAAGTATATATCAAAAATCGTTTAATTTCCATTCCAATATATATATATATATTGCAATTAAAATAATTCCACAAGTTTTAATTTTTTTTTCAATTTAGATTACTGCCAAAATGGTTAAAATTTAAATTAGAAAAATAAACATATAAATCACACCTTTTAAAACTTTGTAAATTAGAAATTTTCACAAAAGTGTACAGTAAGTGTAATATTTTAATTAATTTTCTAAAGTTTGAATTTTTTTTAATGAAAGATATTTAGAAAAGGTATGTCTTTTCTAGTTAATTTACGCTAAAAATGTTTCTTTATCAAAAAGAAAATAAAATATAAAGGCAACAACATGCCTTGCATGATTTTTCAAAAACAAAGACTTTAATATATTCATGGAAAATTAAATTTTCTTACGTTTAAAACTTAAAATAAGAGTTTAACCTTTCAAACAAACTTAATTTTATCTATTTTCCAAAAAATCTTAAACGTTATTATTTATAACTTTTTAGGAAACTTTTTTTTTCTTTTTGGGCAAAGATACTTTTATTGATCGACAAGAAATCATATACTTCCATAATATGCTTCATCGAAACCTTGCAACTCCCCTAACCTAGATGGATGCTTTGCAAGAAAAAAGAGTATATATCATTTTCATAAATTAACTTACAACCGCAGAAAAAAGCTTGAGAATAAACAAAGAAAAGAGCCAGCTTATCAAGTAGATGCTTGATCAAGGATACTAAGACTGAAACACATCTATACGAAAGTGACTGGTCCCAAGAATTAAAAAACAAAAACTACGAATAAAAAATAAGTGCTCTCTAACTACCAACCATAACATAAAATAGCTACAACTACAAAGCCGGTTGTCAGTTAGAACAACATCTTCCAAAGTAGCTTGATCTTTGGGACTAAGAATCCGAACCATAAGAATTTGAGGCGATGCCTTGAAGCGTTTATCTAGGGCTGGTTGATGGGTTGATCTTTGGGAGGTTGTCGATCTGGGTTCATCAACAGGGTTTGAGTCAGTCTTGATGCCAAACTCTGCAAAGATGATCTCTCTACCCTTAATCTCTGTATTTTTGATTTTACGTTGAGACATTAGGCTTTTTCAATCTTGTATGATCTAAACATTCCAAACTTCTAGTGGTGTTTGAATGTTATTGAAATTTCTAGCGTTTCTTTCGCACCAGATATGCCAAATTAAGGTAGTAATTGCGACGTTTATCTGTTGGGAGTAACAAGTAGATTCGAGTTTTAGGTTATCAGTATGATCAAGAAGATGAGTGATGCCCCTAATGTTCGAATCATTGATTTGTAGTTTTCTGCATATGTTGTCCATTAGAGTTGAGGAATAGCGGTAGTCAAAGAATAGATGGTCCCTATTTTCAGTTTGTTGAAGACGTAGACAACAAGTTAGGTCAATGTTATTATTCCATTTGCTGATTCTCTCCTTGGTGTTGAGTTTGTTCAGTCTTGCTAGTAGTGAACATAAAGACATTTTAGGTGCACATGCTTTGTCCCATATTAGTTTTCATAAGCTATATTCAGTGTTTTTGTTTCTGATCCAGTCCCAGGCAGAATGGAAATCAAATTTCCCATTACTATTAGACAGCCAGAACCAGAAATCATTGTCCATTTGTCGATTAAATTTAATTTTAGAGATTATATGTTTAACAACAGTAGGTAGACAATTAAAGTCATGTTTGGTTTGTCCTTTTTAATTTTGGGTTTTCATTTAAACAAATGTGCACATGATGCATGTATTTCTAAAAAACAATTAATTTGAAAAATGAAGCTAACAGACGAAGTAGAAAACAAATTTATTTTGTTTTTCTGTGTTTTGGGAAAATAACACGAGCATGGGAAACAATCCACCTCACCGTCGTTCCTTCTCTCCTCCATGGTCTCTCCATTCACTCCGCCGCCCCTCATTGTCATTATAATGACTTAAAATTTTAAAATTTCCCCTCCACCATCCTCTTATTTTGTAATGAATGTTGAAAAATCAAAACTCAAAACTCAAAATGAAACCAAATGGATCCTAAAGTTTCCATTCCATTGAAAATCATTAAGGGGGTAGGAGACCGAGCTGTGACGCCCCACCTCTATACCCACACTAGCCAAGAACACTACGGAGTAATGCCGTCAACTAGCGCGGAGAATAAGGCTATTGAGGAGCGACCATCCGTATAATTGTTTTGTGCGAGCACCAATATGTCAGATAGAATAACATGCTTTTCATCTCAAGAGGAAATCCGACATACCGATACATACTCAAAATTACTACATGGTGGCTATAATATCTTCGGAAACAAATATAGAAATAAATATAATACAAATCAGTCACAGACATTCATATCACAAAGGCAGAAACAGATATGAATATAACACATAAAAGTGTGCATCAGAGTAGTGGTCAAACAAGATCCACAATATCACAAAAGAATAGATACAAGTGCTAGACAAAAGAATATGTAATTATGTATACATCAAGGAGTCTCTATCTCAAATGTATAACAACAGAAACTACAAATGTAATGTAGTTAGACAAAAGTCAGAAGATGATCCCAGATGAGAGGTCAAGCAGAAGCACCTGTAGCATCTCGGTCTGACCCGAGTATTATTTAATAAGAAAATAATAAACGGATCAGTCTAACTATAAATATCAGATTAAAATGAGATAGAATATGAGATATGACAAAAGACGTATGATAACATTAATGCCTTACTATAACTAGTATGCATGTAAAACACCAAAATCATACAATACCTCAATAATCTCAAAACACAGAAAAGAACGTCATATTCTTTAGTTTATTCACCAAACACAAAAATATTGACTATAATATCAATGGCAATCACAAAAGTTAACGACACACAAATTCACCAATACACAAATATTGATAGAGCTTATCAATGTAAATCACAAAAATTGGTGAAACAGAAGTTCTAGAAATCATCAACAAGAAATCCAGAAATCACAATAAAAAGAGGGGGGAAGGCCTATCACAAAACGTGAGCATGAAAACTCTCAACACGTGTATCACAAAATGGAATGCTATTCCATGGTTGCTAACCATTAATTTTTTTGAGCCGAGGCTCCACAAAACGGCCCGAAGACCATGGGTCGCTACCCCACCAATTTGAACCGAAGTTCCACAGAAACGGGGTTTAGTCTCCCTCGCAGACAAATAGACATCGCACATCGCTAGTCTAAATCACAAAATGATCGCCATCGATCAATAAAAAGTGTAAATTACACTAAGCCAGTAAATATAAGAGTTTAGCTTCATGTCCCATAACCACTAGCTTAACTTAAATATTTATGAACAAATTGTAGATTTCCACTCGAAAATTGTCACAAGATTTTCAATCGAACAAGTCCATAAATTAACCGACGAAGTAAACACAAGCGTTTCATACCACTTGTTTTACTAAGTCGTTTAATTAGATTTCTCATACGAGTGAGGTAAAGGTTTGTATATACTAGTAGATTGGAAAGCGGTTTTATAAACGAGTTTGATATTGGAAATAGAGTTTAAATCATCTTTGATAAAGCATTTGAATATTTACTACTAGTATAGAAACCTTTGTATTTTAAAGTGACAAACCACAAAAATGATTCTAGAAACAGTTAATCATTAAAATTCACATTCGAAGACGTGAATCAAATCCAATTAAACCGATAAAGAATCCATCGAAATGGATATTCAAAAATCCCGAAAAAGGGGTCATCAAAGTCATAATAAATGATAACAACAAATAGGATCATCATGAATCGATTTAAATTGGAAATTCAATCCCAAAAAGGCAAATTGGGCAGAAACAACAAATTCAGTCGACTGACTCAGAGATTTCAGTCGACTGACTCAGGTCTTGGAAACTTTCTGTTTCCAGGTTCAGTCGACTGACTCAGAGATTTCAGTCGACTGAATCATGCTTGGGAACTTTTGGGTTCCAGGTTCAGTCGACTGAACAGAGATTTCAGTCGACTGATACCGGCCTTAGGAAATTTCCTGGCTTCAGCTTAGTCGACTGAACGCTCTGAGTCAGTCAACTGAACTGGGATTTCCAGTATTTACAGCCTAAAAATGAAGAGGCAATCTCTTCACAAATGCAACCGGACGAGCAATGGGCGCTAGGGGTTTATGCCAATCGACGACCCGGCCCTATAAGCTCTTCGATGCATTACCAAACCATGATCAAACATCCATAAAAGGATTTACACACAAATTTGACTTCAAAAACCAAAAATTGAAATATTCACAAAACCAATCCAAATCAAGAGAAAACGCACATGAGGAAGTGTTAGGAATTCATACCTAACAACCAAAGATAATTATAAACATAGATGTGAGATAAAAATCTCACTTTTTTTACATTAAAACAAGGAAGGAGAAGCTTGAAAACAAAGGAGGATCAACCACTCTTCAATCCCAACTCAAGAAGCTTGAATTTAACCTTAAAAGAGAAACATTTCCTAAGTTAGGTTTAGGAATTTCTGAAATTGAAAGGAGAACGAGTTGGGGAAGAAGAAGAGAAGGCTTACCAATGCTTCTCTTTGAATTTGGAGCTAGAACTTGATTTGCAAATGGAAACTAGGGCTTAGGATTTTTAATTCTCTTTCCCTTCCCTCATTATTCTCTTTAGAACTGAAAAGATAAGGAAGAGGGGATGAATGAAGAGAGGTGGTTCAGTTTTGGGTATTAAGTTGGCTAGTGGGCTGAACCCAAACCCAAAGTGAAAAAGGTCAAATTTTTAGCTAGCTCCAAACATATCAATGTTTATACTCAAAAAGGTTGCAAACGACATTTTGAATTCAATGGAAGGGGTCCTGAGTCCCAATTCGACTATTTGCAAAAAGTAACTTTTCGGACTAAAATCCGACTAACGATACCATATTTAAATAAAAACATTTAAATAGATAATTGTAAAATATGCGGGTTGTTATAGTGTTGTTGGTATTGTCTACTAAAGACATGTATTGTAATCCAAGAAGGTCAATTGATGATGTGCCATTCACCCAAGGATCAAACTACATACTAGTATCTTCCCCATTACTAATCTTTTTGTCTATCAATCTTTTTCATAAACAACTGCATTTAGGAAGAGTTTTCCAGGTATGTGATGCATTGTTATCTGTCTGTACGGTCCGGATGTTTATATTTTTGCAGTAGTTGTTCTTCATCCATTGGGCCCAAAGACTATTACCTTGTAGGAAGCTCCAAACTAATTTGATGTTAATTTCCTTAGTCATTTCATCAAGCCTTCTAAGACCAAGATGTTGTGGGAATTCTAACTCGAGACAACTCAAATCAAAACCCCAAAGCACAGCGGAAAAACGAGATCGTGTAAAGAAGTGCAAAAACAACCAATCAATATCTCAATTCAATTCTCAAACCAATCCAAATCCAATCACAATCACTAAATAAGCAATAGAAAGCCAAAGCAATTACGATAAAATAAATCACACACCGATTTATAGTGGTTCCACTAAAGTCTTATTAGCGTACATACACTTTGAGAGAGAGTTTTTATTAATACCAATGAGAAAAGTACAAGAGATTGATTACAATGATCAAAATTTTAATAGAATTGATTTGTGGAGAAGAGAATTGAAAAAATTAGGTTTAGATAAAACCATAATTAGTGGAGGATAAATCCTAGATTAAACCCTTAATCTCGTCTTGTCTCCCAGTTTCGAACCCTAAAAATAGCTTACATAGTGAACCATCCTTCATTGACAAATCCCTGATTTTCCCCCTGAAGTCTTACAAGCGAATACACAAATTATGGGCCAAAAAAACAAAACTGCACCGCGACAAACGTCTATCACAACATCTTAGACATCTGTCGCAACTTTTAGGCTGCAGTAAGCCTGCTGACAGATGTCTGTCACAAGATAACAGGTGTCTGTCATAACTCTCAGGTTACCAAAACCCAGAGCTTGGATGTCTGTCACTTTCTGACAGACGTCAGTCACATGTTGTTCAAGCAGCACTCCACCTTTTTTGCCATATCTTCCTCCTCCGAGCTCCGATTTGCGAACCATTTTCACCGTTATAAAGCTAATTTCGACCTTTTCAATTATCCATATAGTGTCGCCACAACACTCCATGTAACGACCCGGATTTTTAGCCATCTGATATTGGGATAATTAACTAATTTTAATATTAATTTTCTTTTAAGTCGAATAGATAAATTCTCTGATTTTTGAAATATTTGAATCTATTAATTTTGAAACTATATTAAATTTCGAACCGCTAATTTCTAAATATGATAAAAATTATATATATATATATGTATGTATGTAACTTGACATTTCAAATATAGGATTAAATATCTATATGTATATATATACAATGCTTATGAAAAAAATAAAGAAATAAATACATGTAAGTGTCTATATATATATGTGTGTATATGTTAAATATAGTATATAGGTAATAATATATACACATAAGTATAAATTTTATGTTAACAGAAAAGTATATATGTGTAAATACATATATACATATATATATGTTTATAAAAATAAATGATTATGAAAGATATGTAAGCAGGCAAACATATACATGGTCAAATTAGTTTACATGTGAATCTATGTATATATGAATGTATATACATATGCATAGGGACGTCATGATGAAAAACATCAATTCAAGCACAAAACAAATCCAATCACACTCAAATTATCACATCACTTATGAAATCAAATCAAACTAGAAAATCAAACCAGAAAAAAATTTGAAAACCTATACAAGAAAACTTCAGCCCCCTTTGTGTCTAAATGTCTCCCCTC
This sequence comes from Allium fistulosum, assembly GCA_030737815.1. NCBI lineage: Eukaryota > Viridiplantae > Streptophyta > Magnoliopsida > Asparagales > Amaryllidaceae > Allium > Allium fistulosum. The sequence goes on along the minus strand of CM060904.1, from coordinate 1,001,721,382 downwards.
CCATCTTCATAAATACCTATGGTTGTTCATTTGTTTGGGCGATTTACGTATAACATACAAGAAAAAAATCTACCTTTAAAACAAGACCTGGTTGAATGTGTGAAGCCTAAAGAGAGGATTAAGACAGCAGTGTTCATCACTTTATATACCTGTGAGTAGAACTTTAAAACTTTGTCCACTGGTTAATCTATATATGTATGTACAACCGTGATCTTGCCGAAACTTGATTTGTGCCAAGTATATATGTGTGTAGTGAATATGTGTGTGTATATGTATATATGACATGGTCAGATAAGCCTAAAATGCACTGTACTTATTCTTTCCTCCTCCCTGTACCTGTTGTTGATAAAAAATCAGTTGGGTCATTTAACTTCAAAAATCAATTACTCATCTTCTACTCAGTTTTTACCTTTGATTCCAAAACAAAAGATGTTTGTTTTTGAATATAGGTTATTTTAAAATTGGTTTCATTCAAATCTATCGAGTAGGGGCCGTGAAAAACTTATGTAACCGCGAGTTTGTCAGTAATGGATAAAAATCAAATACCCTAATTAAATCAATAGAGTACATGGGTGTGATGGTGGTGGAAAGTCATGATTTTAAAAAGTAGTTTGGGGGTTTTTAGTTGTGTATGGGATGAGATAGAGGGAGATGACCAGAATTTGGGTTTTGGTCGAATTCAGGTGACCGAGGCGATTTGATGGTTCGTCGTTGGTTGTGGAGGTGCTTGGGTGATGGAGGATCGAGGAAAAATGGTGCGGCATTTTTTGGTGAGGCGTGGAGTCTAGTCGAGGTCGATATAGGGTTTTAGGTGGATTTTTATGTGGGTTCGGGTTTGAGGCAATGGCGACGGCAAGGGATGAAGGGAGACGTGCGCGAGGGGGGGGCAAGAAGAAGGAGGGTGTGGTGAACCTTGTGGCATAGTTTGGTGGTGGATGGTCGAGTACAGTGCCAAGGGAGGTGTTTGAAGGGAGGTGGCCTCGTCCGGTTTTTTGGGTCTGAGTTCAAATTTTCGAAAGAAGGTTGGGCCGAGGGTTCCAGGGGTTTGGGCGAAGTGAGGGGGTCGTGGGTGACGTGTAGAGATGGTTGGTGGCGAGGTATGGTCATACGTGGCGTGTGCACGTGCACGGTGATATGCATGTTGGGTCAGTGAAAAAGAAAGAGGAGAGAAAGGAAGCATGAGGAAAAAGAAAGAAAAAAAAGGGGGGGTTTGGGTCTGGATTATTTGGATGGGCTGGAGTATTTGGGTTGGGTTTTTATTTTATTTTTATTTTAAAAAAAAGAAAAAAATTTTAAATAGAGTAATTAGTAACCTTAAAATTTTTAAAATAATAGTCCTCTTCCATTTTAAATCCAATTAAAGTGTAGTTTGTTGCGTCGAGACCCTATCACAGCATATTTTACTAAACTGATATTGACAAGCTTTCTGAAATGTTAAAATTAAATGATTTATAATAACAACAAATTTATTCATTTTTAAAAAAATTGATAAAACAAAATCCAAAATGAACTGTTTAGTTTTTAAATTGACTAAGAATAAAATTATTTATTCAATTAGCAAATAATCTTGATTTAAGTGTAACTCGACTCAGTTAAGTTAAACCAGTCCGGTCTGATTTGTAAACTGATTTAATATTAAATAAAAATCATTGACTGAATTAATGATCTATGCTTTGACTGGTATTCTTTTAGATATTGATTTCAATTATCTACTATCTGTGCCATTAAGTAGCCAAACAAATTAAAGTGGTTAGAATAAAACGTTGACACGTTTTAATTGAAATAAATCTACTTGTACTAATCACTATTCCAATTTCAGAAAAAATGAAATTAGTACAAGCAAATAAATCTCGATGGACTGGTCATGATAAAATAAACATATGGAATGAATTTCCATATGTAAATATTAACACCCTGATTGTGAAATTGTTATTTAAACGACTTGGACTTTTAAAATTTATCGTTTGGATTCGAAGAGACCAGGATTGGATATCAACGTTATCCAAAACCACTTCGATCCAATATCCACCACGAACCTTAACGGTTTTGATTGTAGAGCCTAGTATACTGTGTTTTAATTAATGTAACAATTTCGGCTATTTTAATAAGTATTTATACTTAGACACTATTATAATATCACTGGATTTTCTATAAAAATGTTTTGGTTATCGTAAGGGAAAAACCCATCGTGTTTATATGTGACGCGGTCTTACGAGATACCTTTGTTTTTTGAAGGATTTTAATAACCTAAGTAATTCAAATTAAGTGTGTTTACTCACGTTGGTACCATACTATCATTAACAACCGATAGCACCAACTATTACCACTTCTACCTTCAATCAAACATGAATGCTTTCCCAATGAGCTTCGGCAAAGCCACCGTCCATTGCACTCCATCAACGAGCTCAGGCATAACCCCCGCCCGCTAACTAAGTGTTGAAAGCACCCAAATCCAAAACCGTCTCACCAAAAGACAAAAGCACTATGGAGTGTAAACTAGTACTCACTAAGAAGATAGAACCACAATCTCTCACCGATACTCTTCCTCATCCATAACCAAGCTCTTCCCTCAACCGTGCTACCCCCATGGCACCTAGCACTTCAACAAGCAAATCAAATTCGAGCAATGCTCGAACTTCTCAATCGGCAATGCCTTAGTAAACATATCTGTCGCATTATCCGTTGTGTGCACTTTTCGAAGATATACTTGCTTATCTTCATCCATGGCTACTAAAAATGACTCTGTCACTTCAATATGCTTAGTCCATGAGCTAAACACCAATTTCTCCACCAAGTGAATAGCACTTTAGCTATCACATCGAACATCGATACTATCATGCTCGTATCCCTAGTCACACAACAATCGCCTCAAGTAAAGTGCCTCCTTTGCCGCCTCCACCACGGCTATCAACTCCGCCTCCGTGGTGGATAAAGCAATTATGGTTTGCAATCTCGATCTCCAACTTATGGTCGTACCTCCAAGTGTAAAGACATATTCGAAAGTTGATTTTCTTCAATCCCTATCACCAGCGTAGTTCGAATCACAGTAACCAACCAACTTGCAATTCATCCCCTTACTACCGCCAAAAACAAGACCATGAGATGATGTACCTCTAAGGTATCTCAATATAAGCTTAACAGCTTTCCAATGCGATTTCTCCGTTTTTTCCATATATCGACTAACCATCCCGACGACATTTGTAATATCGGACCTTGTATACACCAGGACATACATTAGACTTCCAAATGCACTAGCATATGGCACCTTTGCCATATAAGCCTTGTCTTTCTCCAAGATAGGTGATACCTTACTCGAAAGCTTCATATGCAAAGGCAGAGGTGTATTTGACGCCTTTGCATTCTCCTGCTAAACCGGCAAAGCACATTCTCAGTGTATTCCGTTTGAGTCAATTTCAACTCAAAACGCTTTCAATCCCTTTCAATTTCTATACCCAATATCATGTTTGCTTCTCCTAGATCCTTCATTTCGAACTCCGGTTTTACACTCAATTTTAAATTGTTGATTTCATTCTTATCCTTAGAAGCAATAAGCATGTTGTCCACATACAAGAGTAAACACACCCAACAATCATTTTTCAACTTCTTCAAGTATACACAAGCATCCTTGATGCTTCTATCAAAACCATTTTCAAGCATAAAATGATCAAATCTCTTGTACCATTGTCTAGGTGATTGCTTTAAACTATATAGTGATTTCTTTAACTTGTAAACCAAATTTGACTTATCATCTACTATAAACTCTTGCGGTTGTTCCATATAAATGTCTTCATCTAAGTCACCATGCAAGAAGGCGGTTTTCACATCAAGTTGCTCCAACTCCAAGTCGTGAATATCAACTATGGCAAGTAATATCCGGATAGAAGTATGGCGCACAACCGGTGCGAATATCTCATCATACTCATTTCCCTTCCTTTGTGCAAACCCCTTAGTCACTAGCCTAGCATTGTATCTACCATCGTCCTTCATCTTGCATATACATTTTCACCCAATAGCACGGTTTATGATTTATTAAAAATAATAATTTAATTGAAAAATTGTTCAAAATTTTTCGTAACCTTTCATTCATGATCCTAAAATTTCTGAAATTTTGAATTTTGAATTTTTAATAATAAGTTATTTTATATTAAATAATTATTGCCGAAATCAATGTATTTGTTTTTAAAAATAATATTTCAACTTTGAAAAATCTCCATATTATTTCTAAGCTCTATTTTATGATCCTAGATTTTCGAAAATTGTAAAAATTGAATTTTTATCAATAGATTATTTTATGTTAATTATTTATGGATGAAAACATTATTCTATTCATAATATATACAAATTAAAATACTAAACTTATTATGTTTGCAAAACTAAGTTAATTTTGAATTATAAATAATTTTTAATAATTGTTCTCTCTCTTTCTATGTATATATTTATCTATATGTAAATGTTTTATGTTCATATATTATATATAATATATTTATACATACATATGTGTGTGCATGTGTATATATATTTTGTAACACATATACATGCACATATTTTGACGACATACATGACATACAAAATGAGCTAATATGTATGTGCGATGTAAATCCCAACATCTACATATGGGCATATTATACTTTTCACGGATTATTATGTTACGCATGCACTCACACATATATGTATATGATACATTTATGTATAAGCTAAATCAAATAAAATTAATTTCATATCTTAATATATTTGAATTTAAATAAAATAAATGATTTTATTTAAATGAAATTTAGAAATGTTCTAGTTCAGTTAGACTTCATAGGCCCAATAAAAGATCCAATAGGGTAAAAATTTTGAAATTCAACCATAACTTCCGCTATGGGCTGGTCCAGTTCCAACAATGGTATCAGAGCCCAATAGCATATGCGGTCTAAATTAGTCATATTAGGATTAACTAATTAAGCTTGCCCACTTAGTACAGTGTCTAGAAAGATAATGTCTAGGATTGGAATTGGGTAATCAAGTACCCTGTCCTACCTGGTTACCGGCCTGGCCCGAAAGGTGAAGTGAGCCCGGTTGCTCCTAATAGAAAAGGCCCAACTTAATTTAGGCCTTGGGCTAATTTTCAAAATCGTTTTAAAAATTAATGTTAAAGATTTTAAATTTAATAGTTAAATTTAAAATAAAACATGTTTATTATAAAAATTATAATACTACATAAGTTTTCAAAATGTTTGGAAGGATAATGATGTTTTCAAAATGTTTGAAAATATCTATATAATAATTTCAAATTTCAAATTTATTAATAAGATTAATAAAATAAATTAATTAAATATGTTAATTAATTAATGCATATATGCATGTATTATATATGTTGATATATGTTATATTATTTTAAAATGTTTAAGATAACATAAGTATACATGTATGTATAGAAGATAAATTTTGAATTTAATAAATTTTATAAAAATTGGTTAATTGAATAAATTAATTAAATAAAATACACATATATATGATATATGTGTGTTACACTATAAAGGTTATAGTATATACTATAAATGTTGTAGTAGATATGTCCAATATAAAAGTTATATTGGAATACTAATTTGAAATTAATTAAAGAGTTAATTGATTAAAATTAATTAGATAAGATTTAATAAATGATATATTATACGTAAGACTATCATATAAGTAATATGAAATATAAAAGTTATATAACAATAAAACTTATATGATATGTGTATAAACTAAATGTGGAACATTAAAGAAACCCAAATGGACTTGGTAAATAAATACATTTGCAAATGTACGTATATCGTGATTTCTGTTGTGTCTGACACTTAAAACACTGGGGTATTTCATAAGAAATATATTATTCTATAAGTCGATATCACTCAATATATATATTAAAGATTATGAATCTTCAATATAATGTTGTCCTTTACCATATATATATATATTAATAAATTACTTGCATACTCCTTAGTTGTTGAGCAAACTCAAGCTAGGGATGTTATGCATAGTATTATTAATATATTGAACAGATGAGGTAAGATAACTATATGTATTTTTTGAGCAAACTCAAGGTACATATATTATACTTAGGCCATCACGATATGGTAGGTATGAGTGAATAATCTCTTTCGATTTGTTGAACAAACTCAAGGTCGAAATGAGATTAGAACAAGGAAAAATGGTTTAGGAGTTGTATATGATACAACCGATAAGGAGTTATCCACCGTTTGTGGGGCTATGATTTGTTGAGAAAACTCAAGGTCAGAATACCAAAACAAATGAGTCCTAACACCCACTAGTGAAGTTGTAAGACTTCTATGTTTCATCTTAGGGTTTGGAGAAACATAAAAGACTAGTTGGAGCCTTATTATAAAAATGAAATGGTAACATTTAACTTTTCTAATATTGTAAGAATGTATGCTATATAATGTTATAATTATCTACAATGATAAATTTGTACATTTAATATGATTGATAAAATGTTTGTCAATTAACATATATAAAAAACTAAATTGAAAGTTGACAAATAGTAATATAATATATACTCATTAATAATTCTAATTGCATGTTATATAGTGTTTCTATACCCATGCAAGTGCCTAATTTCAACTACTTAATACATTCGTAAGTTGGTCACTTATATGTTTATTTGGTTTAGACCGCGTATTGCATTTTATGAGTTTTTGAACTCTAAATGCAATTTAAGACTATGGATATTTGATCCATGTACTTTCACATATAAATGTTATATGGTGAACAGTCATAGTTTGTGGGGTACAATATTTCGATGAAGTTAGTTCATTCGAAGTAAGCCAATATATAGTATTTTAAGATCATGTATTCAACTTGAATGATTTCAAAAGGATCATATTGTGTTAATGTAACACAAGACCGTAAACTACGAAATACATCTAAGAACTCGATCATTGAAATGTCATCTTGATCGGTTTACATAAAGTGCAACATATTTGATGTCTTAAACGTTAAGAATAATTGAATGCACTTTTGTAAAAGGTCTGTTATGATATTGTAGTAAGGTTTTCTTTTGAATAGTTTGACCATTTGAAAGAAAAATAAATGTACAAGAATAGATTTAAGGTAAAGTTGGAATGAAGAGAATGAATGGTCACTTCTGCTTCATACAGAAACATTGGAAACAATAAATGTAATACTAATTGATACTTAATATTGAAATATGAAATATGATTTTTATTACAAAATGTATTTTCATATAGAAAATTGTTTTTTATAACATTTATTTCTTTGCGTTCGAGATATATGATCAAAGAACTCTCCACTGTAAACTAGTTGCAGCATATGAAATAGGTAAACAATATTAAGTGAATGGTGGACCTTTAAATTTAGTACGCTATTATAGTAATGGAGGAAATAGTGGGAGCATGCCATATAGCACCTAATGATTGCATCAAATTACGAAAACTGTTTTCATAAAATGTACCGAACATTATTTGTGAAATAATGTTTATTTTGGTATTGATTGAAAAATAGATATAACTATATTTCAACATGAGTATTATGAATATTCATTATGAAATAGAACTATATTATGGGAAAAAAATTCATAGTAAAAGTGATGCAACAAAAATACATATGTGTCTAATATTATTTACAGTTATTTTGGAATTATAGACTAACCCGTAGTTTTGAGAAATAATTTTACTATATGATTATGAATCATATGATACAGGTTAATTATATCTCAAACAATTAATGGTTATGCACCCATTCAGTGGGAGCATCATAAGAGTTGATGAACTTTTGAATTAATACATATTGATGTATGCAATCACAAGTCTATTAATACCAAAAGGGTTCCATATACTTTGTTATATTGATCGATGATTTATTACCAACATGTACATATGTATTGGATACACATGTAGTAAGTTTATGATAAAATCATAGAATATAAAAGAAAAGTAAATAAAATAACATGCAATAGAATAAAATGATTTGATTTGGTCGAATAAGTGAGTATATTGGAAAGAGTTCCAAATGTACCTAAAAATGAATATAGATTCTATCTCAAAAGTCACTCCTCCATATGATACATAATGATGCATCGATAAGGAGTAATCAGACATTGTTGGACAATTTATAATTAATTGTGAGTGAAGTTGAGTTAGTTTCTTTCTATAAGGTCATGTAATTAAGCTTAGTACATAAGGTTGATATTATTTCATCTAAACAACAGTTTACAAATTCATACAAGATAAGGGTTTGTAAGAAATCCCAACATATCCTAGGCCAAGGAGTTGGCAGGTTGTGCGAGTCGTAAGATTGCACGTACTAATTGTTCGTGAGGGATCTTGTATGAATCTCCAAAAGGTTTTTGGAAAGGTCTGTCATCAAATGACATATTTATGTTTTGAACATAATTTTTGTAAACTAAAATCAGTTTTATAAATAAAAAGGTTCATAAAGCGTTTATGAATCCCTATTCTATTTGCACTAAGAAACAATTGTTGTTTCAAGATATATCAACTTCATTGTGAAGGAATTTCTTTGATAAATTTTTGGTAGTTAAATGGAATTGGATCCGATCCATAAATAGAACTGATTATATGAGATGAAGTGAAATTAACTAACCTAAATGAACACATAGCATTAGAATGTCTAATAAGTATTCTCGTACATCGAAGAGAAACAATGAGTTTCTTATTAATGTCAAAAATATACATTACCCTCGGTTGTTCAATTAAACCATTAAGATTGTTGACTCTATATGGTACGATGTGCAAATCTGAAAGAATTCCAAGTACGCTATCAAAGTATGATTTTGGTTGTCGTAACCAAAGAGATGTGATCCATCGGTCGAGATTATGTCTTTATTGGAAAGACTAATGTGGTTGGAATTAAATGAGCAATGTTGATAAGAATAATATCGCAAATTTCAATTGTTGAAATTAGCATAACAGATTCGATATTCAACATGCTCAAGTTAATTTAGATTTACTCACAAAATTATCGCTCGATAAGATTTAGTGTTTGATCCTTATATATTGAAACAGAAAATTCTAAATAATGATTTAGAGTAAGCTATTTACACATATTAACCAAAAATACCTCAAAGTCAGTGGGAGCGATATTGGGTTTGTGAGTCTTCGGATATGATCCATGAAATGATACGAATGTATCATTTTATAAGCATCAAGATTGAATAAGTATTTTGATAAAAATATCAAATAGTTTGATTTTCAATCAAAGTGCAGAGGAAGCGTGTGTTCATAAGAAAGAACGTTAAAATGTATATTGATATTTCTAAACTATAAGTAAACAACATGCTGTTGATTTTAACAATATGCTTGTATTAAAATGAACTTTAGTTGTTTTAATACTCAATTTTGGATTGTAAATGATGTCTTTTATGGTGAGTATAAAAGATATAAGGATTGTCCCAAAACGATATACAAGAGCACCCTATTAAAAAAGAACATGTAAGTTGGTCTCCTTATGCATTAGCAATAGGAATTATCATACGGGTTATGTTGTGCATGATATTGTGTTTTGTTTATGTATTTGATACATGGAGCAAATATAAAATCACTAAATGTTTGTTTGAGGTGTTCTCGCGTATTTATGAAATACTAGACAATTGTTTATAGAAACAACGAACTCGTTATGATGGAACATTTGGACACAAACTTTTATAAGTGATTGATTATAACATGTCAATGATAAAATTCAAGTTAAAATCTTTAATTTGAAAATGTTTCAAAATAAAAGTGATTGTGGTCGATTCAACTAAATGTTGAGAACATTAACTTGAATAGCGCTACAATAACCTGTGTATATAGATATAAATGCACAAATTTATAATTGAGCCAAAGGTGATTCCAAATGTTGAGAATCCCATAATATTGTTATAAGATAACAATGTCATGAAATTGGTCATGATAGAACTTAAAGCTCACTAGAAGTCGAAAGACATACTTTGAATCGTTCCACATGATAAAGGCAGTTTATCAATGTCAGAGAGAGTTAATCGACAAAGTAGATAATTAAAACATAATAGCATACCTATTCACTAAGGGACTGACATAATTGGTTTTGAGAAAACTGATAGGAGAAGTTGGAATTAGATTCCATAATTGACCCCAAGTGCAAGTTGGTGATTGATAGAGTTAATGGTATGCCCTATGGGCAATTATGTAATTTGTTTCATATATCTAACTTGTTGACCAATCTTGTTCGAAATAAAAGATATTTTCTTCCTATTATATACTTGATATAATGTGATTATATTAATTGATTAATTTAATTAAAAGTATATTTAATAGAAAAATCCATAAATGGTATATTTTGTGATAGTAGTTACAAAATGTTGTAACCGTGAGTAATTTATCACAATGAAACAAATATACCATTTTAAATGTTCCTAGTCAAGATGCATCGAGATTGGATATCGATGTATCTGTTGAGTCTGGAGAACGTAACGCTCTCCAAATGTTGGGCAGTGTATTACTCATGACTGATGGGGGCACCTAGGGGTTACGTACTAATAGTTATTGGATAACTATGGAACGACTCACTTGATAGTTTTCTGTTGGTTAATATAACTAAGGTCAAACAGAAAATATCGATGTGACTGATTTACACAGTTCTCTCAACTTGAGAATACTGTGGATCTTCAATATGAAAGCTCTGCTTTGATTATAGCCAAATCATGACATGGCGTCCATCGAGTGACTATAGTTGGGTCGAGTGGAAGTATTGGAAGTGAAGCACTATTCAAGAGAGGATTCGTCTCTTTAGTTATATGCGGTTAGTATCACAGTCAACTCAAGTCAACTCAAAGTCAAAGTCTTTACCAGAGCATTTCGGTTAATAATAATTGTTATTATTGAACCAAGAACTTTGTATTTGGACTATAAAGTTGAATGTGGATGAGGTTGGAATTTTGACCATTACCAAATTCCATAAGTCCAAAGTGATATAGTTTTGACGAAGAGAATTGGTGTAAACAAATGTCACAATTGGGTAACGCTTATTAAACTAAAATTGGATTTTACCAAAAATGAGTAAGCGATAAATTTGGCTATAAAGTCACACCACCTTCTAAGTGACGTGTGAAAGTTAACATTAGAATAGTTCGATGTTAATCGCTGACCAAATTTACACCCAAGAGTTACACAGCCGAAATGATGAATTCCCTTAAGACCGAAAGATTTAATTAGTTTATAATTGTTATAAATTAATTAAATTAATTAATATTTATGAAATATTAATTATAAAATTTGAATATGGTTTTAGAAATAAATATTGTTATATATATTTATAGCAGTTATAAATATATCGATCGATATACAATATCGACAAGCGATTAAATTAGATTTAATTACATAGTATTTTGGTTTGGGATTAGATGGGTTTAAGGCCCATCATTAGGGTTGTAAAATTTCAGTTTTGGGAAGGTCTTGGGGTGGTTAAAATATAGGGAATTGGCTTGGACATAATGGGTTGAGATCAAGTGAGAATAGGTAAAAAGGTTTTCCTCGTTTCTCTCTAATACAACCCTATATATATATATATATATATATATATATATATATATATCTAAAAATAATGATGAACCTTTTTTTGGCCGTCGTTACCTTCTACATTGCTGGCTCTCAATCCACTTTAAAATTCTCAAATATATTTCAAATTAAAATAATATTATTCGATAGTTAGAGGTCGGTGATTCCGGACTTGCAATCTGACGAATCAAGAAGAGTAAAAGAAAGGGAAGTCATTGCTTCAACGTGGATTCAAAGGAATCATTAAATTGGTAATTTTAATTCATATTACAGTAATTCAATTATATTCTATGATCCTATAATGAGCAATTTCATACCTATTTAAATATATTGCTACTATATGTTTAGTTAGGTGAGATTTTGTAAGTAGATGTAGTTACCACAAATCAGTTTGGTCATGTGCATAATTTGTTTATTATACTATTTGATTTATGTATAGAAAAATGTTGTTTACTGTTCAAAATCAATTTTCGTCATTAATAATTATTTTATATATATTTATTAATAAATTCATATATATATATATATATATTAGTGTATATTTCTCTCTCATAATAGCATATATGCATATATAAGATATATATATATGATTTAAAAATTTTAGTACACTTATTTATATATAATATGAATTTACAAATTAGAAAATTAATTATCATACATATATTCATATTTTATTGAATTTTGAATTGTTTATTATATATAAAATAATTATTACAGTAAAATTTTAATTTTGTATTTTATAAAAATATTATATCATTCCAGAAACCTATAGAAAACATTTAGGATTTTTTCAATAAAGTTTATTATTTTTAATAATTAATATTATTTTGGAAAAATTGTTTATGATTTATTAAAAATAATAATTTATTGAAAAAAATTTCAGATTTTTCTTAACTTTTGAATTTCTGAAATTTTAAATTTTGAATTTTTAATAATATATTATTTTATATTAAATAATTATTGCCCAAATCAATGTATTTGTTTTTAAAAATAATATTTCAACTTTGAAAAATCTCCAGATTTTTTCTAAGCTCTATTTTATGATCCTAGATTTTCGAAAAATGTAAAATTTGAATTTTCATCAATAGATTATTTTATGTTAATTATTTATGGATGGAAACATTATTTTATTCATAATATATACAAATTAAAATATTAAAATTATTATGTTTGCAAAACTAAGTTAATTTTGAATTATAAATAATTTTTAATAATCGTTCTCTCTCTTTATATATATATATATTTATCTATATATAAATGTTTTATGTTCATATATTATATATAATATATTTATACATACATGTGTGTGTGTGTATACTGTAACACATATACACACACATATTTGGACAACATACATGACATACAAAATGAGCTAATATGTCTATTGCGATGTAAATCACATCTACATATGGGCATATTATACCTTTCACGGATTATTATGTTACACATGCACTCACACATATATGTATATGATACATTTATGTATAAACTAAATAAAATAAAATTAATTTCATATCTTAATATATTTGAATTTAAATAAAATAAATGATTTTATTTAAATGAAATTTACAAATGTTCTAATTTAGTTAGACTTCATAGACCCAATAAAAGATCCAATAGGGTAAATTTTTTGAAATTCACCCAAACTTCCACTTTGGGCTGGTCCAGTTCCAACACTTATAGCACGACGACCCACCCGATTAGCAATACCATCACCCAAATTCCTTTCTGCTCCACCTTGAACGGAATCCTCTCTAGAATCATGTACATCTTCAACACTACTAGAAGAACCCTGTGGACTATGTGATCTTACATCAACCGCTTTCTCCTCATAAGCAACTTCAACTATTCTACTCTCTCTACTTCTTAGAAAAAATATGGGAATAACTTCCTTCTCCTTTAATTCACCATGAACCAAATCTGGAACATCCGATGAGCTCTCATTCTCCTTGAACAAAGCCGACTCATCAAAAGTAACATGACGAGAATTCACAACCTTCTTCATTTTCGGATTCCAAATTCGATAGCCTTTTATACCGTCCGTATAACCAAGCAAGACCCTTTGAAAGCTCTAGGCTCAAGCTTATCAATTTCCGGATCATGCACATAAACCGGACTGCCAAACACACAAAGATAACTCAAGTCAATGCTCTTTCCCTTCCACACTTCCTCCAGAATTTTGTTACCAATAGCCGAGCTCGGAATTCGATTAATTATAAGCACCGCGGTTGACAAAGCTTTGCCCAAAATCCCTTAGACAAACCCGATGTTAATCTCAAGCGTCGAGCTTTCTCAAGTAGAGTACAACTCATCCTCTCCGCAACACCATTCGACTGCGGATTTCCCAGTGTAGTAAAATGCCTCCGAATAGCATGATATTTTCAAATCTCCAAGAATTCTCCGGAAACATACTCTCTACCATTGTCGGACTTTAGAATCTTCAAAGACTAGCCACCCTCATTCTCAACAAGGGCTTTTCATGCTTTGAACTTTGAAATGCCTCCGACTTGGCCTTCATTACATACACCCATACCTTTTGAGAAAAATCACCGATGAAAGAAATATAATAGCGAGCTTCCCCCAAAGAAGCTACTGGTCCTTAAATATCTGTGTGAACATACTCAAGAATCCTTCTCGAATCATGTTTCCCTCACCGAATGAAACTTTAGTTTGCTTCCCCATGACACATTCCTCGTAAAACTCTAGTTTGTTGAAACTCTCTCCATCGATCATCTCCCTCTTTCGAAGAATATCCAAACTCCTCTCCGAGACATGACCTAACCTCAAATGCCACAACCTAAATGCATCCAAGCCATGAGAACTATCGACTACCACACAAGTTTGACCTTCTATAGTCACTCCTTAAAGAAAATAAACACCATGAGCCCTAACACCCTTCATCACCACAAGCGCACCCTTTGAAACCTGCAAGCTATCACTCTCAATAGTGATCTTACAACCTAAAGGATCCAGCTGCCTCAAAGAGATAAAAGACTTCTGAAGTCCCGGAGCATAGTGTACATTAGTAAGAGTACGAACCACTCCGTCAAACATTCGAATTTGCACGGAACCAATGCCCTTTGACTTACAAATAGCACCATTACCCATAACAATTGAATTTCCTTCTTTGTCGATATAAGAAGAAAAACAATTCTTATTCGGCATCATATGATAAGACACCTCCGAATCGAGCACCCATTCACTACCCGAAACATCTGATACTACTGCCGTCAACACATCTACTCTCCCTCACTAACTCCACTCTCCACCGCTATGGATGAAGATGCTACTTCCTTCTTTGCTTTCTCCTTGCCTGAACACTCATTCTTCCAATGACCGGGCTTCTTACAAAGATAGCACTTGTCCTTTCTTTCCTTCGACTTTCTTCTCCAACCGGGGTTCCTCGATTTAGAACACCCTCGGTTCTTCTTCTTCGCATATCTCTCCTTCTCCACAAATAAATCATGACCACTACTAGCACCACTACTTCCATCACCCAACTCCTTCATTTGATCCCGCAACTTATCGCTAAGAAGACCCGTTTTGATATCATCTAGAGTCAAAATATCCCGGCTATAGATCAAACTATTTGAGAAACCCATATAACAGGCCCGGCAATGAATAAAACAATATCATCGCCTTTTGCTCTTCCTCAATCTTCAAATCTACTGCCTTCATCTTCATTAGCAAATCATCAAAGGTATTCAAGTACGCCTTTAGCGAAGTATCTTCCTTCATCTTATAGGTGAAGAACGTTCGCAACAAGATCAGACAATAAGTTAGTGACTTCTTCATATACAACTCCTCTAACTTGTTCCAAATACCCTTAGTGGTAGTCTCACTACTAATTTCGGAGATAACATTCTCCCCATAGCAAGTTGAAGTGTAGTGAATGCTCACTCTTTAATTACCTCTTTATCAACATCCGAGATGTCTACCGGCAACAAAAGTGTGTCAAACACTACCCGATGCGCCCGATTCCTACTTAGAACCGCTTTCATCTTCCATTGCCACTTTTCAAAATCATTTTTGACATTCCACTTATCTATAATCAATTATGATCCCAAAGCCGCGTACGATCCACGTACATACGGTGCTACACTACTTGGACTAACCATTGAGGGACTACCTGTGGTATTATCTGATCCAAGTATTTCTACAACCACCTACCAACACCAAAGCTTTGATACCGAATGTTGTCGGAATTCTAACTCAAGACCACTCAAATCAAAACCCCAAAGAACAACGAAAAAATGAGATTGTGGTAAGAAGTGCAAAAATAACCAATCAATATCTCAATTCAATTCTCAACCCAATCCAATCCAATCACAATCACCAAACAAATAATAGAAAACCAAAGCAATAACGATAAAATAAATCACACACCGATTTATAGTGGTTCCATTAACGTCTTGTTAGTGTATATCCACTTTGAAAGAGACTTTATTAATACCAATGAGAATAGTACAAGAGATTGATTACTGTAACAACCCGCATATTTAACGGTTGTATATTTAAATATTTTATTTAAATATAATGTCGTTTGTCGGATTATAGTCCGAAAAGCTACTTTTTGCAAACGGCCGAATTAGAGCTCGAAACCACTTCCATTGAGTTCAAAATGTCATTTGCGATCTTTTTGAGTATAAGCTTCGATATGTTTGGAGTTTGTGGAGTTTTGACCCTTTTTCACTTTGGACTTGGGTTTGGGTTCAGCCCTTAACCCCACTTAACCCCTCTAACTCAGCCCCTTCTCTTCATTCCATCTTCATTTCATTCCTTTTCTCAATCCAAAAATTAAATGGGGAAAAGGAAGAGGAAATAGAAATTGCAAACCCTAGTTTCTTCTTGCATCTTGATTTCTTGCTCCAAAATCAAAGTGAAGCCATAGGTAAGCCTCCTCTCCATCTTCTCCAACTCTTTCTCCTTCAATTTCAGGAAGTTTCCTAAACCTAATTTGGGAAATATGTGTTGTCTTCTTAGATTTAAGCTTGTAGAATTGAAGTGGAGTGTGATTGGTTGTTTCCTTGCAATTGAGCTTCTTCTTCTTTGCTTGTGTGTAAAAAGGTGAGTTTTGAACTCACATCTACTTCTCTTGATATCATTGATGTTGGGTATGAATTCCTAACAAGTATTCATGTGCTATTGCTTTGATTTGGAAAGAATTAGCATTTCATTTGATAGGGCAAGAAGTACTGGAAAACAGGCTCCGGCCGACCGAACGCAGGGTCCGATCGACCGACCTGCTACTTGAGCACTTCCCTGCCTCTGTTTTGGGAGTGCAGGAATTCAGGCTCTGGCTGACCGACCCAGGAAGTCCGGTCAACCGACCTGCTTCCCGATAATTTTTCCAAGACAGTGTCCGGTCGACCGAGCCCTATAGCCGGTCGACCGACCTGCTCCTGTTTTCCCTGTTTTGCCTATTTTTGTTCGTTTTGATCGGTTTTCCAAATCTTATCGATGCAAGTTGGTTTTTAATGTTTGTTATTGCATCTTTGGCTTTGATAACATACTTTTGACTTCATTCATGAGTTTTATAAATAATCCCTCTAAATCGTATTAAAAGCTCCCTTCTCCGCTTTATAAATTTCTATTTAAACACACATGATTTTGCACTTCGAACGAAGTGGAAAGGAGATTAAATGGTTAGATAAAACACAGACCATGAATCCGCGCGTTCACCTTTCCGATTAGTCCCCGACCTATTCGATTGATCGTTTTGACCTTTGTTTCTGGTTTACCGATGACATGAGGTAAACTTTGTAATGCTTTGAGTGTGAAATTGGCTAATGGATAGTAAACCGTTTAGTGCGAACGAGTGGTTATGGGACATACGTTAACACTTTTCGGGTTCCTTTTCGAGAGTTATGACACATTTCGCCAGTTAGTGGTGTCCAGTACTGGGCCTCCGGACCTTCGCCACTGCGGTTTGTTGCCTTCGGGGTTTATTGCCTTCGGGTTAAGCCTTCGGGGTTTGTTGCCTTCGGGTATGTTGCCTTCGGGTATGTGGCCTTCGGGTTTGTACCTTCGGGTGTGTGCCTTCGGGTTTGTTGCCCTATAGTATCGCTTCCGATGTTGGTCTTTATGAGCCGCATGGGTGATATTTGGGTTTGGAGCCTTCGGGCTCATGGATCCTTGTTTATACAGTACTAAGCTCGAGCATCTTTTGTTGTTTTGATTGATATGTATATTCCCTTGTGCATCGCCTTTCGGTGTTGGTCTTTTTGAGCCGCATGATATGTAGCGATCATCTAGTGGAACTTGTGTACCTTCATTGGTATTTGTTATTTGCCTTTTTGGCTTGATTTGGGATATGATATCCTTTGCTTGTTGAGATGCCGATGATATGAGGCTTGTTTTGTTATGATTCATCTTATGTTAGATGATTGAGTTATCTCCTTTAGAGATAATTGTTATACTATATGATCTTGCAGGTTTATTATCGTTCGGTTTATCTAACTGATTTGTTTAGCTAGACTGACCTGTGTATTCTATACTCGGGTCAGACCGAGATGTTTCAGGTTAGGTGCTTTTGGACTTAGCCTATTTTGCTTCCGCATGGACTACTCCGCTAGCTTCTTTTTGTTATAGCTTTTTGTGTAGTCCTTATCTATTGTAACCCTGATATGTATTCTTTTGGATTCGCCTGTATATTGTGGTTTGCTATACCACTTGATAAGTATTATTTTGTATACTCTGTTATGTATCAGTATATGTGTTTATGATGATCCGCTGTTCTGTGATGTATATTACATTGAGTTGTTACATTTTGTTCTGATAGATCCTATAGCCATTGTAGTTTTGCTTTAAGTATTTATTGAACTTGTCGAACCACATGAGATGATAAAAACCACTTTTCGGCGTGTTCAGTAGATAGTTAAAGTAAGACTACACATGGTCGCTTTCATTATACTCTATTGTCCGCATTAGCAGACGGTATTATCCATATAATACTCTTTGTTAATGAGGCTCTCGGAGTGGGGCGTTACAATTACAATGATCAAAATTCTAATAGAATTGATTTGTGGAGAAGAGAATTGAAGAAAATTAGGTTTAGATAAAACCCTAATCAGTAGAGGATAAATCCTAAATTAAACCCTTAATCTCCTCCCGTCTCCCAGTCTCAAATCCTGAAAATATCATATATAGTGAACCATCCTTCATTGACAAATACCCGATTTGCCCCTCGAAGCTCTACAAGCGAATACAAAAATTCTGGGCTGAAAACAAAACTGCACTGCGACAGACGTCTGTCACAACCTCTCAGACGTCTCTCGCAACTTTCGGGCTGCAGTAAGCATGCTGACAAACGTCTGTCACAAGATGACAGACGTTTGTCATAACTCTCGGGTTACTAAAACCTAGAGCTCAGACGTCTGTCACTTGTTGTTCCAGCAGCACTCCACCTTTTTCGCCATATCTTCCTCTTCCGAGCTCCGATTTGCGAACCGTTTTCACTGTTATAAAGCTACTTTCGACCTCTTCAATTTTTCATATAGTGTCATCAAAGTTCAATCCAAGACCACCATCATCCTTAGTTTTGCAGACATCATCCCATGCCATTTATGAGATTTGGATTTCCAAATAAAACTAGCACAGAGGGAGTTAATTTTGTGTAGGATGCACTACAAGAGAAACGGCTCTTTCCAACGACGGTAAGCCATTGGAGGCCGTTGGAAAGCCGTTGGAGGCCGTTGGAAAGCCGTTGGAGGCCGTTGAAAATCCCATTGGTATACGTTTCAACGGCTTCCAACGACTTCCAACGGCACCAACGGGGTTATACCAACGGCTTCCAACGGCAAGTTTTCCAACGTGGCAAATCCTGTTGACTAAACTACCGTTGGAAATCCGTTGGAATGCGTTGGAATTTGCCGTTGGAAGCCGTTGGACGTAAATGACCAGTGTGTCGTTGGTCGTCGTTGGAAGCCGTTGGAAATCTGAGTATATTTTTTTTAAATAAAACTAGCAGCGCTTGCTTCCAGCCACACACAACCACAATTATATCAAAATAGCTCCATTTCGAGCATATATATATATATATAACAACTATATCAAAACATATCCAAACATATAGATATAACCAAATCATGCATATATTTCAACATAAACCAATATCCAAAAATAACCAACATCAAAAAATCCAAACCAACATCAAAAAATCCAAACCAACATCCACAACCAAACCATCAGAATGTATCAAATCCAAATATACACAGAAACCATCAGAATGTATCAAATTCTCACCAACTCCAAAATATACATGCCAATAACAAAACATACCTAAATCACTCCGCACCAGAACCACCAGATGAAGGAGGCTGTCCATACTGTGCGATGAACTCCGCCATACGCCGGTTCATCTCCTCCGTCCTTGCTTCATGCAGCAAATTGCGTTCCCGCATCTCGGCAAGCTTGGCTCGTAGCTGCGCAATCTCTTCCTTATCTTGAGCCTTTTGATATTCTCTTTGGGTTGTCTGAGCCTGTAAACAAATTTAAATTATCAACTACACTAAAAAAATTAGTATTAAAATAATTGCAAATTAACTAACCTATATATATTAACTAACAAATTCATAAAACAAACTACGGATATGGAAGCGTCTGCCGCGGGTATAAGGATAGTTCAAAATATGAATGGAATACACTAGTATAAGGATATTTACTAACTTAAAATTTAACTTAAAATTACCGATTGGCTTCCATATCCGTAGCGTCTGCCGCGGGTCACTGGATCCATGATAGACTCAAAAATGGCGTCCTCCTCATCGGGGGTCAAGTGAGCTCGTCCCGTATCCTCAAGTAAGGCTGTCCGCGCTTCCTGGAACTTTTGCTGTCATGCAAAATATAATTGAATTTAGTTAACGTTATTTCAATTAACTTGTAAGTTTTAGTTACTTATGTTATACTTACATAGGCAGCACGCGCTTTGTCATCGTGGTCCCAAGATTAAGAAACTACGCTGGAATCATCGACCTGAGTCAAGGCATGTGTATGGGTAAACACATCCCATTCAACAAAATTTCGACAGCACTTCGCTTTAGTTCCCTGAACAGTACACAATTGCGTGTACACAGGGAACATAAAGGGAAGCGCTGCCGAAATTTTGCGAATCGTTTAAACTGAAATGATTTACGAGATTTAATTACGTTATTGTTTTTGTAACTTGTCCAATACAGTGACAAATCCAACAAATACTGTATACGATGAATATAGATGTCCGTTCTGTTAAAAAAACGAATATCCACACAACGATCATATACAATACTTATCAGACGGGGCCAAAAACACTCTAAGAGTTTAAATTTTAAAATTAGTGATACAAAAGTTTAAATTTTATTTTCATAAAATTTAAACTTTTATATCAATAAACAATATGTTGAATCAACGCATATATAATGAATTTTTCCTAAAACAAAAAAAATCCAGTGTGTGTACGTAACGTATAAAATAAACAAACAATGTTATACATATAATCGCATCACAAATCACATCCAGTCATGCACAAAATGTATCACGTATATATCGTATCATAACATGTCAAAAGTGAACAATTTATAGGTCAATATAAACACTTTCTACGTACGATTTTACGCAATTCAATCACCAATATAATAACAAGCGAGGTTCATGCTTAGGTTAGTAATAATTATTAAGTTTGACACTAATTTAATAATAAACCTAATTTAACAAATCATAGTTAAACATGCAATAATTAGTTTAATAACAATAATTAAGGTCCAATACACTACACTACACAGACAATAGCACAATAAATACACAAAAATTACCAATTTAACCTAAAATTAAAAATTTAACAAAATTAGGGTTTTAGCAAATAATACCTGATTTTGAAGGTTGTGAAGCTTGCAAACCAAGATGTGGATGCTAGAACGTGTAGAAGGGGATAAAACGGGGTTGGAAATTTTTTAGGGTGGGAAAATTGAGATTTTTGGGTTGATTTTCATGTGTAAGATGAATGAGGAGGAAGAAGATTGATCTGCAGGTAAGTCGCGGATTTCCAACGGCGAGCAACGGCCGCCAACGGTATTATTCCAACGGCTTCCAACGGCATGTGTTTTTTGTTATTAAAAAATTCCGAGAAAAACTTGCCGTTGCTCGCCGTTGGAAGCCATTGGAGGCCGTTGCCCCCCCTCCCCCCTATAAACAGTAATTTTTGTAGTGATGTTAGTTGGGACTTGACTAAACTGCATCCAAAAACTAATCATAGTGTAAATTACAGTTTTGATTAGTTCGATCCTCCCACTAATATTCAAATGTTTGTTACTCCAACAAGAGAGTTTTTTGTTTATTTTGTCAATCAAAAGACCAAAGTCTCTCGCCTTAAGCTTACTTTGTGACAGAGGAATACCAAGATACATGATAGGTAGATTAGCAGGCTTAACCTTGATAATATTAGAGATATCTTGTCTATATCTGGCTCCCTTGCTAAAAACTATATTAGATTTATTGTCACTCAACATTAAGCCAGCAACTTGTTGCATCATTTGCATGGTTCTATTTATAGCATGAGCACTTCCTTTTGTAGCTTTTGACATAACTAATATATTGTACTATGCAAAAGGTGAGTGATGATTGGCTCGACTTGATAGATAGGAGTCATGTTGTCTTTCAATTGTCCCATATCTAGCATGATTGTTAGATATTCCATTACTATGGAAAAAAGGTAAGGGGAGAGGGAGTCCCCTTGCCTTATTCCCCTGTTACTCTCAAAGAAACCGTAAGGAGATCCATTAATGAGTAAGGAAAAATTTGGAGTGGAAATACATTCATAGATCAAATTGGAAAATTTGTATGGAAAGCCCATGCAAATTAGCATATGATGAATAAACTCTCCGCTCACTCTATCATAGGCTTTGTGCAAGTCAATTTTAACGCATAAATTATTAGCATTTTTCCTATTGAAGCCTCTGACCATTTTGTATGCCATTAAGGAGTTTTCACTAATCACTCTCCCAGGGATGAATGCATTCTAATTTAAGGAAATGTAGTCATCCATGTAAACTTTCATTCTGTTACATATAAGATTTGCTAAAATTTTATATGTAACATTACAAAGGGGAATAGGTCTGTAATCAGTAATGCTATCTGGATTGGGTTTTTTTGGCTATTAGGCAAATGAAGGTATGATTAATTTTCTTGATTATTTTACCCGATTCTTTAATGCCCTGCATTGCTTCCCACAACTCCATTTTTATTTGCTCCCAGTGAATCTTGTAAAATTTGGAATTCGGTCCATCTAGACCCGGTGAACTATTATCCTCAATATGAAATAGAGCTTCTTTGATTTCCTCAAGTAGGAATGGTTTGGTCAGAGAGTCTTTAGCACTTGCTGATAGAATCTTTTTGCACGTAATGCCTGAGGACTGATGTGTGTGAGTATGAGCATTAAATGAGTCTGAGCAATATTTGATGCCTTCATTTGCTAATTTTTCTGATGCTGATTGAAGATTGCTATTTGCATCAAGAATGTATTATCTTTTATTGTTGGATTTAGGAATTGACATTGTGTTATGGAAGTATTTTAATGTCTTATCTCCTTGAGTTAGCCACTTGAGTTTCATTCTTTGAGTGTTTTCCAAACCAATTTTCTGCATTAAATTAGAGAGGTGGTCCTTCTTTAGAGCATATTGATTGGCTATATTAACATCAAAAGGATTATGAACCGTATATAGAGAACATCTGCTTTTTTTGAGCTGCTCTGAAAGTTTTTGGTAGTTACCAATATTTTTCTGCCATGCTTTTAGGGCTGCTTTTGTAGTCTTTAATTTGTTGATAAGAACAGAGTGGATTACCTTGGATATTGGTATTAAGGGACTGCTGCACTATGTTCATGTATTGCTCATTCAGGTGACATGAGTTGTTACATCTGACTGGAATTCTAGCATTGGCTGCATCATTAGAATTGAATTTGATGAGAATAGCTAGGAGTATGGTCACTCAATGAATGAGGTCCAAAATGAATTCCAAACTCGGTAAATTTTCTATTCCAAAATTCATTAATGAAAACTCTATCAATTTTGCTATGTATGGAAAAAATTTCTCCACCCCTCCATGTAAAGAAGTTACCTGAAAACTCAGGTTCAATTAATTTGGAATTGTTAATACAGTTCATGAAGTTAGTATCCCCTAATGAAGAGTAAATGCCTTGATTTATTCTTTCTTGACTAGATAGGATAGTATTGAAGTCACCAAGAATAATCCAGGGTAGATTAAAAAGACTAGCTTGATGAATGAGATAGTGCCAGAGATCTACTCTTTGTTCTATGATATTAAATGCGTACATCATTGTACATATTATGCACAGCCGAGTTGCATTGTGAAGAATGCAAGTGATATACTGTTCATTTGTGTGCATGACAATAGTTGACCAAACTGATGTGTCCCAAACTAGGAGAATTCTACTCTTTTGATTTTCATTGCAATTGTGTGAGCATTTCGATTTGCCGTTTAGTTTATACGTGAATTGTTCAATACTATAATTACTTAACTTATTTTCCAATATTCCCATAAAAGAGAACTTGTTACTATTAATGAGATTCAGGATTCCTAATTGTTTAGAAGGGGAGTTCATACCCCTAAAGTTCCATACAAGAAACTCCATTAATCTGATGAGTTGGACTTACTTCTTTTAGCCAGGGTAGCAGATTCCCCAGTAATATTTAGTTTCTTTCCTTTTTTCCTTTTTGACTTTGGCCGATTAACCAAACTGTTCCATGCAGGGTTCTCTATCACAGTAGGAGGAAGATAAGCTTTGAATTCGAAGGGCATTTCCTCTGATCTGATTTTTTTGGAAGCTTCTGTTCTGGTGGCATAATTTGAGACAGAAGTGCTTTCAGATGTCCCGTTGATGCCATAACCAGGCGAGTCATCCATGGCATCCGGGTCAACTGGTTCCTTGTCTGCTTCAGCTGGGTTGGATACATCATCAGTGGTGTTCTCTGTGCGTAAAATATTAGGAGTGGAATTGTGTTGTATGTTATTTGCATTATCGATTTGTTGACTGGGTTGTTTGATTCGGGACTGTGATCTGTTTATGTTATTGTTTTCAACCACTGCCTGATGCTTTGCACTATCATTTGCTGTGTAATTATTTGCTGGATTGTCCATTTGTACGTAGCCAGAGTTCTTTTTTGGGAATTGGTTTGTACGATCTGACAAATTAAACGTGGTTTACCTGTGTTTTCATTCATTTGATGGGGAGTATGAACAGAGTTTTGCTGATTATTTTTAATTTCCGTATCTATATTTTCGTAAGTTTCTCGCTTATCAGACTTTTGGACCCAAATTTTAGTGAATTGATTTATATTTTCCGTGTGATCAATGCTTTGACAGTTGTTGCATTCTTTTATGTTATCAAAATATCATCGGTTAAAATAAGAATTTGTTTAGGAAAATTAAATGAGCTAGAGATTTCTATAAGCACCCTCGTATAGGAAATTTTAATAATACATTCTGTGAATTTATCCATTTTAATAGGGGTACTTAACACAGGTGATGCGATGGATACCCTTTTCTGTCCAATAATTTAATAATAGACAATGGAGACGAATTCAGATAGAAATGGTATGAAGCAATTCCTTATTTTAATGCATTCCTAACGTACATCTTTTCATCATCATTAATTTTTTATTGTAAAAATACGGATCACCTTCTAATAGTTTATCACAATCATCTTTTCTATCAAATTTTATAACATAAAATCCATTCTCTTTGAAGAAAATGGAGAACTCACCAGCGGGTTTTCAAACTTTGTGAATATAGGTTTTAAAAATACGGATAGTGAGGTCCAGAACCTATCACATAGATGATTATAACATTATCCCATTGTTTTCTAGCTTCTTGAACAACTTTTGTGTTCATTTTAGTACAGTTAAGAGCGTTAAAATCCCGTGGATGGAAAATTTTGGGAGTAATAGAAATAGGGACTGCGTTACCTTTGATGGAATCTATCCCAGCACGACTAGCATTGGTAGGATTTGACAAATGTTAGGTATTGAGGATTTATCAGTATGGGTTCGGGTATGAGACGATAATGGAGGAGTCGAGGGTTGAGTGTAAGGTGGGGAGATGGGAGGTTGTTGTTTGGAGGATGGATTGGATCTTCTATTAGGGGGGTTAAGTTTAGGCACTCTTTTCCATTTCCTAGTCAACATAGTTGTAAATCCTTCATCATCCATTATCATTTGAGGAGGGTCTGACGGGGACATGGTTGGAGTGAATCTTGGGGGAGGATCCAAGGGAGGGGGGCCAGAGGAGAAACACGACTTGTAGAGGGGGAAGCGGACGTGGTAGGGTACATGAGAAGCAAGCTAGGGTTTCCCGTGTTACCTAGTATTTCGTAAGCGATCCAAATTCAAGGAAAACATTTCAATTAATTTAAATACTTTAATCGGAGAATATCATAACTTACACTAGCCCAACTACAATAAAAATGGTGAAGTACCCTCATTAGACCATATAAACATCACATTAAATGCTATAGACTTAAGGATACTACTCTCCTTCTTATTCATCCATAGTCCCACAATTTACTCCATTATTACTTGGCATATAATCTCTCTTTTTGTAATATTCTATGGAGTAAATTAAAAAGTTTGATGGATTTATCTACTACCCCCAAACTATTTAAATGTCAACATTTATTTAACTTGTAGTTGTTTACTTCTATAAGGGATAAGTCAACAACTACCTCTATAAGTCAAAATATAAGGTGTGGTGTAATAATATATATAATATATACAAAAAAACAAAAATTACAAATACGCTCATTCATGCACTCTAATTTAGCAAGAATCGCCTAAACTAAGTTCTGATACCACATATAACAATTCGCCATCTATGATGCCCTGACCCATATATAAAAGTGGAACTGGTATCGCGAACCTCATAGACGATGGATCATTTTGAGGAAAAATATAAAACAAAATAGAGTTATCTACAATATTCTACATTTTCTGAAACTCATTGTAGAAGAAATAAAATATAATAATCAATAATACAATCTCAGACAAATATAATAATATAAAATAAAATAAACTCCAATTACAACATCTCTCTATATACTGGAAATGATGACAATATAATGTTTGGGAACAAAAATAGTAAATAACTAAATGAATGAATATGCAACACCATCGCACTATCGCGCCTCCAAGTCATCACCGGTCCTTTCATCGACCTATCAGACTATAACTAAGAAGAAAAAAATGATAGAGGGATTTAGATATACGTCTGTTGAGTGAAACACATCATATAAGTGTATAATACTAATAAGCTTTATGTTATTTGCACCCAATAAGTCATCTAGACATAATACAATATTACAGTGACATCATATGCTAAGTTCCAACCAAAATCTAGCTCATGCCTAATCATATGTCTACGATTGGATCACAAAGTCTCAACCTGCTATTGTCAAATCGTATACCAAGGACTCAGCTCCTCTAAACGTGTCATGATACCAAATCAATATTGAGGACTCGGCCACTTGAACTATCGCCAAATCCTTACTATTGGGGAACTATATGTCCCAGCCCAATATCGCTAAATCGTGGATGACTCACTACTTAGGAACTCTATGTCTCAACCCGCTATTGTGAAGCAACTCCTACCGAGGAACACAATGTCTCGGCCCACTATCACATAATCGTAAGTGGCTCGCTACTTGGGAACATAATGTCCCAGCCCGCTATCACCAAATTGTAAACTGTTAGAACCTCTCTTCTGAAATTTTAATTACAACAACTATACAATCACGTATGCAAGAAATGCCTTATCTATTTACAGGTATATGATAGAAGAGATCACTCCACTCACTGATATCACGGCGTAAAGACAATCCTGAAGAATGATAGATCATA
The DNA here is from genome assembly GCA_030737815.1 of Allium fistulosum. Taxonomy (NCBI): domain Eukaryota; kingdom Viridiplantae; phylum Streptophyta; class Magnoliopsida; order Asparagales; family Amaryllidaceae; genus Allium; species Allium fistulosum. The sequence continues at coordinate 1,001,693,964 of CM060904.1, read as the reverse complement.
CTATTGAAGTAAGGTCATATATTAATATCATTGGTCTTAGAATATCTTGTGCACTCCCCTTGAGTTATCATAAGCATACACAAAAGCATATCATCAAAACACTTGGCGAATTTTAGACAAAGTACTCAGGTTTTACAAACAAAATAGTCTCAGACGTCTGGGACATAATGTCAGACGTCTGACAAATAGTTCGGATTAAAACCTGGAAGGTCTCAGACGTTTGACAATATATGCCAAATGTTTGACAATATTTCAACTGTCATATTTTGAACGGTCACTTCTCTTCATTTTAATCGTTCATGTCTTCTTCCTTATAGTTGCACCTCTTGATCAAAAGAAAAACTCTTTGAGAAGACATACGCTTTGAAACACGACTATTAATTATCTATAAATACATTCAAGTTTGAGATTGAAAAAAACTTTTTACTCAACTATTCTCTATTTTCTAAGTGCTTGCGCTATCAACAATTTCATATTCTCAATCACTTACAACCAAAATTTACATTTTGGTAAACCTACTTCCTACAAATCCAAGTATTTACACTCACAAACACTCATGTATGTGTGTGTATGTGTGTGTGTATAGACAAACACACACACATACACAACAAGAGCCGGATGTCTAGACATATTAACTACCATATTACCACACTTATGCCTTCTCCAACACCACCAAAGTCAACACAATAAATATTGTACTTCATTACTACTACAGTGAAGTAATACATACTTCTATGAACTATGCTTCAGCTAACAAAGTACTCGGTTTAGGGGTACTACACTTTAAAGACTAGCGGCATCAAGGATTTCCTAGCATATGCCAACCCAACGATGTATAGCAATACATATCCATAAAATCATGTGGTCCACTATAACATCGTCATAACTTCATTAGTATGTTGTCGAATCAAAATGAGATATCATACAAGTACTAATACTATGTACCATAGGTTAAAACTCTTAAATGCACAAATATCAATTCCTTAATATGCTAATACCCACACTATTATTCTTAATAAAGGTTAACCTAGATGGACAAAATTAATTTTATAATTTATGTTTCGTTTTTTATATTTTTGTTTCATAGCATTTTCATTAATTACATAATATTTAATTTAATTAATTGTCTAAGTGCTGTTAACCTTGTTAATCAAACATTACTTGAGTGATTAATGTTTACTTTTGAAATTAAAGAATTATTTAATTTATTGTTTTAATATAACGGTCTCATAATTGGACCTTTTACAATATTGGATGTTGAGGTAATTCATTATATGGACTATCAAATGGTGAACTATAGTACACAACGAGATATTTTGTAATTCTCCAACCAAAACTTACAAATTCCATCGACGTCTTAAACAAGCACGAAAGGTTTGTTAAAACCATAAATGTCAAATGGTTTATTCTAATGACAAGAGTGATACTTTATTCAAGTATAACACTCATTTTGATGTATCATGAGTTCGAATTTATGACATTCAAAACCTCTGTCTAAATCGTCGTACCTTTAACCACTTGAGCTGGAGGTCCATAACAAGTATCAAATGGTAATTGGGCAATGTTTATTTGTATAAAATTAATACTTTATTACTACAAATTCATTTTTTTCAATAATATGTCTAATCCAAACCTTACGGCCTCTAACCTAATTGGACAATTATATTTAAATAAGTTTCATGCTGGTAAATTTGTAGTTATATGTAGGGATGAGCAATCTTTGGATAAACCAAATAAACTAACCAAACCAGTCGATTTTGGTTGGTTTGGTTTGATTTTGAAACTAGATTGGTTTCTAATCGGTTCGCAGAAAATTAGTTCAGTTATCGGTTTAACCGAACTTTTAATATGTTCTCGAAATTACTAATGTTATAATAATTTTTTTTAGATTAGTTTAGTGGACTAAATAAATTTTGTTTATCATATATGTGTGAAAATTATTATTAAAAAGCATAAGAATACAAAAAAGAATACTTTAATGGTATATTTATGTTTTATTCTTAAGTACGGTGAATATTACAAGCATAGAAATATAAAACATTTTTAGTTTGATTAAATCGGATAACCAAACAAACCAATCGAACCAACCAAACTTAATTCGATTGGTTTAATTTGATTTTCATTTTTATTGGTTTTAGTCTGGCTTAACAATTTTTATTATCGGATCAACCAAACCAAACAAATGTTCAGCCCTAATCATATGTCTTTATGTAGAAGACATCTGGGTATATGTGATTATTTTGTCTCTCGCGCAACATAAAACATGCCCTATGCACCAATTATCCAATTCATACACCATTATGAGATATAGGTAATGTCACATGTGCATCATATTAATAAATTTTTGTTTATTACAAAAGTATAAGCTAATGATTTGTGATTATTATGTGTGCTGGCAAGATTGTACTATTCATAATGTACCAAAATGATCTACAAATTTTATGCATTTCGGTATAAAAAGAGAATGCTAGGTTGGTGACATGTAACCTTCCTCATTTTCAAATATTTAATACAATAACACCAATTCCACTCAAATGCTGAAGAGGACTTTTGATGCATTTATCTGTCAAAATCAGAAGTCGGAAGTCGAATTAAAATGGACAACGTGAAAGACCCGCTGACCCCATTTTAAAATTCTTGCTGGACCACATTTACATAGCCTTTATATATATATATAACTGGAAGCTACGGCTTGATGATAAAGAATCATCTTCGTATTGTTTTTTGTATCTTTTATCTAGAAGTGTCTACCAGTATTTTACTCGGTATTCTGTAAAATCATATGATAGTTTCAGCCTTTTTAGTGTAGGGTAGGCTGATAATTCGGTCTTTTAGTGTACGATTAGAATGCCCAACTAACTGCATAATTGACACGCACATCTCATTTCACATAAGTATTACACGCGTTCAATGCTATGCTTTACTTTATACCACACAAAGCATGCGTCTAAACTAACCAGAAAGTAAGTAGAAGAAGAAGACAACATATTCTTTTTCTGCAGCACGTTTCAAAGTTAATAAAAATGAGACATAAATTTAACATATTAAAGCACGTCTTCATTGGCGGTTTCCGTGATCATCGTGTATCATGCATCACCCTAAATCCATGTATTATCTTTGACCAAATTAAAAAATATATATTCATTTCAAATTAGAAGAATATTCACGTAATTATCTTATCTCACTACCATTTTATAAATAAAATTTCAAGCATGTTACATCTCTTCTTATCTTTTGTTCAGATTTATTAGTACAGATCATGGTAACTACTCTTATCACCTAATACTTCTATATAAGTAAATGACGTTTTAGATAAAATCATTGATCCTAATTTAAGTTTTGTTAGACAGTTCCTGTTAAAATTGTTCTCTTCCACCATTTTCACCTCTGAATAACTCTTCCCTTAAGAATAGCACCACTTAGCCGGCCATCAGAACTATCGAAAACTCGAAGTTTATACAATTTAAGATGAAATAATACGCTTTTACGGGCATCAACATTCTCCTGTCTATGTATTATTGCTTCCAGTTGATTTTATTCAATAATATTACTGTTGCTTTGCTTAATGGAGAGCATTTTTTTTTACACGACAAATTTACACTACAATTTGAAAGAGAGATATGATTTGTTGACGTTTTTCAAAACATTTTTATGTAAACAATTCAGAATGGAAGTTTATTGTACAATTTTACGACTACTGTTACTTTTAAAGGCAAGAGCTTTCATTTGGAAAAATAGTAATTACAAAATAGTTAACACATTCAAATTTCTTTATATAAAGGTTAATTATTTAAACCTTTTTCCAAAACTTCTTCAATTATTTGAATTTTGATAATCTCATTAGAGCATCTCCAATCCTTAACAATGTTATTTCATGAAATATCTATGTGGCATAGATAGTTAAACAATGTTAAGTTAATGTGATTCTACATCACAATAAAATAATTTTATTTTCTCCAATGCAAACATCTTTACATATTGAAATTTGCATAGATGTCAAAAAGTTAATGGTAGTTAACACTTAACATTGTGAATTACAATGTCTAAAAGTAGACATTTTGCTCCACAATGTCTAACAAAAAATATGTCACATCATATTGCACATTTTAATTACTTTTGCATTGGAGATTAAAAATTAAAACACAATGTTTAGTATCTATGTGTCAATCACTTTACATTAAAAATACATTTGGATTGGAGATGCTCTTATGCTGTGATACTATATATAATATGTGTATTTCTTTATTCAAATTGTAATTATCTAAATTTCTTTATTCAAATTTTGATCCAACATAAAGTCTTCTTAAAATTACGCCACAACAAATATATGAAATAAAAAATACAATGGCAAGTTTTGGTCACAACAACTATTCTTTTGCACACTTCTAACATGAATTATTAACTTAATAATACAGTATCATTATATAAATTAAAATACACATAATTCGAACTGCAATCTTGATAAAAATTTAATGGATATTTTTTTGGATGTGAATACTATCATATCTGTATTGGTATCTATTGTTTGAAATTTGAATAATTTTCATTTTACAGCTACTGCGAATAGGTTTTGGAATTTTTTTTTTTTTTTGTATCCATTGATAGTCCTAGTTATCTATTTTTGGTATAATGTTGCTTTTGTTGCAACAATTATTTTATGATTTGTGTTTAAAGGATGAAAATAAGATTTTTAATTGGTGAAGACTTTCATAAAAGAAAATAAATGATTACAGCAATGAAGTTCATTAGAGTGTGGGAGGTAGCTAGCATTTCATTCTCAATGGGAAGATGTAGAGTCTAAACAATTTATTTTTGAAAAATTGATGGATGTACACTTATTTATATGTCAACATTCTGTTTTATTGAACCTAATACCTTATCATGTGATACTACACATGAATCATCAAGTATGTATAATACTTTGACTTTCTACTATTGTGCACAGTTGAATATTTGTGTGGATTTTTAGTTGTAAAGTTTTCATTAAGTAAAGAAGAAAGATATGATGTTGTACAAGTGTGCTAATTAGTAATAAATAATGGTATAATATTCTTAATCAGTAATAACATGATAAAATTACATGCATGATGAGATACAATAAAAAGACCGATACCAATATTACTACATCTTTACGGTGAGAACCATAATGTCAGCACTTTTCTTAATCATGCCTAGTTATACAAAAATGGTGTTTAATTGATATATGAATCTAACTTGGTTATGATTGGAGCATGCTTGAAATTCATTTTTAGCGTGGATAGCCTTTACAAATAGGGTGGAATTCAAATTCATTGTTTTTTGGTGCTACAAAAGTGTGCAGTAATGATTCTCCTTGGTAGATAATAATATGAATGTGTTCTTGAAAAATTTAAAGTAATTGTTAAAAGAATTATAGTTTTTGAATAAGAGAGGACAACCGGGTTCCAGCTCAAAAGAAAAAGAGACTTCATCAAATAAAATAATTTACTATTTTAACCCTCTTGCGAAACAAGATTCAACAGCATTCAATCGAAAAAATGAAGAAAAAAACAAATATGATGATTCGTCAAAAATCATTTTTTGTGGAATATGATCGAAAAAAATTCAAAATTCGATAGAGGATTATTGAAATATATTAACAACAGTTATGAAATCTTTTTTTTTAAGACGGACAAATTTTTGTGATACACCAATTCACAATTTTCGAAAAATGAAAATGTATCGCTTTTTAAAAATTGAAACCCTAAAGATGCCCTTAAATTTTAATAATATCATTATGATGTCGTCTTTGATATTACAACAGAATTATCTAAGTTCAGTTTTTGGAAATGAGGGGAGCATTTGTCAGTATTTGGCTTCTACATTTTGGGATTGTGAGTTTGCAGACTGATCATGACTCATGAGGTATACACAAACATCAATGGAACAGGAAGATATTTACAGTTAGGCCTCAACTTCACATGTTTGGAACAATGACCATATCGAACTACTGGGTTTCAAGGTTTTATGCGTATTTGCATGAACGCCATTTGTTGGGGAATCTATGCCAGTGCCAAAATGCTTATAATATTAGTTATGGGTCATTTTAAGTGTTCTTGGTATTTATTCTACGTTTTTAAAGATGATCTACTTCAATAATACCTCCAAGTGGGCACAATACATTATATATATATATATATATATATATATATATATATAAAGCTTATTTAATATAGATTAAGTTAGATTACCTGTTTATATCAATCGCAAAAGTCAATCATATATTTATTGCATCACTCATTGTTAACATTACGTATTTGAACCTACAGCCGCCCAACACAGAAATTTTTGTCAACTGCCTACCTTTAGGTCTCTATATAAAATCCCACTTCATCTTCGCATTAATTCATCCACTCACAGTCGAAGTTCAATTCATACACAAATGGGTGATGTTTCGTCTCTTTCATCGTCCCCAATTCAACCTAAAAAAAGCAACAGCATCTTCCTCCAAATCGTCGAACATGAGGACGGCACCATCACCCGCCCCACCATCCCCCTCATCCCGCCGTCGATCGACGATAACTCTCCCGTCCTAACAAAAGACCTCCTCCTCGATCCGATCAACAACACCAAGCTCCGCCTCTACCTCCCAAACCCTAACCTCTCCAACAAACCCTCCAAGCTTCCAATCCTCGTCTACTACCACGGCGGCGGCTTCGTCCTCTTCAGTCCCGACTTCGTCCTCTATCACCAGTTCTGCCACAACATGTCTCTAGCTGTAGGAGTTTTGGTCGTTTCTTTAGACTACCGACTTTCGCCGGAAGATCGTCTTCCGGCGGCGTACGACGACGCAGTGGACGCGATACGGTGGGTGGAAGAAACGTCGGATCCGTGGATCGTCGATCACGGAGATCTGGACAGAGTCTTCATAATCGGGAGCAGTTCAGGGGGGAACATGGCGTTTTTCGCAAGTAATAGGGCTTTGAAAATGGAATCAGGGCTTCCAAAAATCAAGGGTTTGGTGATGATACAGCCGTACTTCGGAGGTGAATCGAGGACTGAGTCGGAAAAGGAATCAGAGGAGGATGAGATGCTACCGCTGAGAGCGAGCGATATGATGTGGCGGATGGCGCTGCCTGTGGGTGCGAATAGGGATCACGAGTACTGCAATTTTGAGAAGGTGTTTGGGAAGGAAACTGTTTTGCTACCGATGAGTTTGGTAATGGGAGCGAGAGGTGATCCATTGTTCGACAGGCACAAGATGTTTGTGGAAAAGTTAACGGAAGAAAGAGTCGAGGTTGTTGGGAAGCTTTGGGAGGAAGAAGGAGGGATTCATGCGATCGAGCTTTTTGATGCTGGTAAGGCTCAGCTTATGTTTAATCAAATTCGTGAATTTGTTATTGAATGTTGATGTGTGTGTATTAATTTAGCGTGTTCGATTTGAAGTGTAAATCATATTTTGATTGTTTATGCGGTCGTTTGCTGTTACTATTGCATGGGAAATTGGGAATAACGAAGTATCGCCAAAAGTACAAGTTTCGTATTTTTAAAACACGCTTCTTTGAGTTTTAAATTGCAGAAAGCTCCTTGTATAAACACATTCCACCAAGCATACCTATGATTATTTTCAATATTTATTTATTTTCCTTTATTTTCCCATATTTTTTATCTGCACTGCAATGTCGCGCAATCTAAACAATTATTTTTTTTTAAAAAAAAAGACAAAACACTATTATCTAAGTGGTTAAGTGATTCGACTTTGGTGCGGGTAAGCCTGTCAATGGTACGGGTTTCGGCCCGAGCCCGGTCCCAACCCGCCCTATTTATGCGGATACGGGTTTTGCCTTTTACTACCCAAGCCCGACTCAGGTCCGATCCGGGTCGGTTATGGTTTTATCAAAACCCAACCCGGTTATGGCTCGACCCGACTATTAGTTTTTCGTCGTATCAAAACATGTGTGCGTATGTTATTTATTTATCATTTTGTTTGTTTACATGTAGATGTTTTTGCATACTTTCGTTATGAGCTTGACTACAACACCTTCCAATTTATATGTTAACATTGTTTGTATACAAATTTTACTAAAGTTGCAGTTTTAAAATATGATTTTGACATAAGTATTCTGAGTTAGGTATATAGTTATTACCCAACGGGCTTAAAAACCCCGACGGGCCGGGCTCGAATATTGGGTTGAAATACCCTGCGGGTTCTGACCGGACTCGGGTTTTAATTATTGTAATTGGACTCGGGTCCGGGTTTTATAATACCCGGACCGAACTTGTCCTAGTGACATGTTGTATATAAAGTACCATTCTAAAATAATAATAATAATAATAATTTTTATTAAAAAATAATAATTTTAAGAAAAACCATATTTTTTATGCAAATATTTGCAATTTACGCATATTAAAATTCTAGAAAAAAATGGAAAATTTAATAATTTTGGAACTTAGAAAGAAATGTTTGATGATACTAGATTTTGAGAAAGGAGCCATCAACTTTGGAAAGAAGAGTGCGTGTCTACTCTTCACTAGCCTTAAATTATCAAACTAAATTATAATTTTTGCCTTTTTATTAATTAATTTAGTCTGACTATTGAAAAGTAAAATGTCATACTTTTAATTAACTTCATGTTAATTCAACAATTTCTTCTTTGAATACGTACTATGAGTATTCTTTAAAAAAAGGATTTACATGCAATCTTAGGCTCGTATAGATCAATCTTGTTACATATATCTAACTCGTTATATATATCTAACTCGTTGACCAATCTTGTTCGAAATAAAAGATATTTTCTTCCTATTATATACTTGATATAATGTGATTATATTAATTAATAACTTAATTAAAAGTATATTTAATAGAAAAAAAATCCATAAATGGTATATTTTGTTAAAGTAGTTACAAAGTGTTGTAACCGTGAGTAATTTATCACAACGAAATAAATATACCATTTTAAATGTTCTTAGTCAAGATGCATCGAGACTGGATATCGATGTATCCATCGAGACTGGAGTACGTAACGCTCTCTAAATGTTGGGTAGTGTATTCTTCATGACTACTTGGGGCACCTTGAGGTTACGTACTAATAGTTATTGGATAACTATGGAATGACTCACTCGATAGTTTTCTGTTGGTTAATATAACTAAGGTCAAACATAAAATATCGATGTGACTGATCTACACAGTTCTCTCGACTTGAGAATACTGTAGATCTTCAATATGAAAGCTCCGCTTTGATTATAGCCAAATCATGGCATGGCGTCTGAAAGTGTGCTATGGATCGTGTAATATGGATATACGATAATACATAATATAGTGATGATAGCTATACAGTAAATAGTGCTGAATATAAGAGCAGTATAATAAAAATGACACCAGAGATTTTTATACTGGTTCGGAGCTCCGTCCTACGTCCAATCCCAGACTCCTTCTGGAATTTCACTAAAACAACAACCCTCACTTAACCCGGAGGAACATGTCCATACAACCCCTGAGCAGTCGAACAGGGACCTGGGCAGCGGAACAGGATTTCGCTTCAACAACCGAAGTGGACTTCACACGCCTGAGCAGCAGAACAGGACTTTAACAAACTAGATTTTAACCTGACTTTGTGTGTTCTGAATAACACAGGTTTGTCACTTGTAGTACACCCTTCCTATAATCTTTTCCTCAAGTATGATGTGTGTATATGAAGATTTGGAAGTTTCAAATTGCTTTTAGAAATATAGAATGGTGATTGTAAGCAATGAATGTATGAATTCAAGAGAGTAGTTAATTCAAAAATTATGATTCAAGTATAAGCAAGTAAGTGAAGTGATTTGATCTTGAAATTCATGCATATATATAGTAGTTAAGAAGTTGCAACTGTTGGTGAAGAGATCTCTACGAATAGCAATGGTTGCAACCCTTGGGGAGGAAGACAGCTATTCAGAAAAGAGGTGTCTTTTCATAAAAAAACGACAGTTGTAGGATTCAGTCGACTGAATTTAAAAACATGCACATATATGTTCAAATGCACATATTTAGTCGACTGACTGAATGTATTCAGTCGACTGAATTCTGTTGTTAAAAAAAACTACGGTAGCTCATTTGGTTAGAGTACTTGCCTTCCAAACTAGTGACTCGGGTTCGAGCCTCGCTCCATGCATTTTTTGAAAACTTGATTTTGATTAAAATATGCATGCAAGTTTATTTGAATGTGAATGATGATTCTTGAAGAAAGATTTTAACAAAGCACTAAACTAGACTCTATATACACATTTGATGACTCTTGTTAAAATATATAACTATACAAACCATATATTGAGCCGATGAGTCTGGATGTTATCGTAGTCGTAGATTCGTGAATTGTTGTGCCTTGTCAGCAATCAAAACCTATGTTCCAATATTCTCCCTCTTTTTGATGATGACAACTTCATTTGCTATGAACGAATCTTTGACAAGCTTTGTTGATCTTATCTCTCCTACTGAATATATTCCTGTAATTGTGCTATAGATTTCTCCCCTTGAATCTATGCTATATATTCCTGTAAATAATTAATCTTTTCTCCCCCTTAGTCTGTGCTTGCATGGTTTATTCCTGCAAATAGTGTTAGAGCAATATCTTTCTTCCCCTTTGTCATCGGCAAAAAGGAGAGTTTATATGGTGGTATAAATTATATTTTACATAAGTGTTAACATAGAACAATATAAAACAAAATAACTACTACTTATAATGCAAGGTATCGGACAAAAATTAACTTTTAAAGCATGCGATACCCAAGGTTCTTATAATTTCCTAATTTTTAGGAAACCATACCCATTTGGGTGTGGTTGAACCTGTATAAATATAATTTTCATTATTAACTACCATATCAAAATAATCATCAATGTATTTTTCTCTATTTTTCCAATTAACAAGAGCCCAAATACTTAGATAATTTTTATTCATATTTCCCGTCAATGATTTTGTACTTCTAAAGAAATTATAAACATTATCAGTCATAGCTATATTTGAATTTCTATTAGACTTTACTCGAAATTTAGTACTAGCACTAACATTTTTACTATACATGAAAGTGTATCTAGTGCTATTTCTACGGTTAGGTTTATTATATCCTAAACCACTTTTATCATGTAAAAGTCTAGAACTAGATAAAATCATGTTTAAATCGTTTTGACCTTAAATTTTGTGACTTCAGTGTTAAGTTTATCAAATTTAGCTTTAAAGTTACAATTATTATTTTCAAATGAAATATTGCTGCTTTTCAAAATATCAATTTGCTTGTTTAATTCAGAATTCTCCTTTTTTAACATACAGTTCTCATTTTCAAGAAAACAAATTCAAGATTCTGAAGTATCTAAAGATGATTGTAATAAATCATTTTGTCTTTTCAAATCCGTAATTTCTTTTGAAAATTTTTCCTTTTCTTTTTCAAACATAGTATTTTGTTCATCTAGAAAATCTTTAAGAGCCTTAAAATTATTTTTCAAAACACCCTGTTGATTTTCTAAATCTAATTTCTCATTTTTCAATTTCTCATTTTCAAGTTTGATTGATTTCATCTTTTCTAAAATAAGATAATTAAGCTTTGAGATCTTATCGCTTATACTAACTAATTCATTATTCTCATTTACTGAAATTTGTAAATCAGAAAGTACCTTTTTGTAGTCCTCACCAGTGGCTTTGAGAGGGATTTTGCCAGTTGTATTTCGACTGGATCGTTTTCTGGCCATTATTCTATGATGTTGTGACGATCGATAGAATTCATGGCTCTGATACCAAATGAAAGTGACTGCTATGCTATAGGATCGAAATGACCAACAGTTGTAAACAATGTAATAGCAGTGGTGTGATATAAACTAAGTTATCTACTGATGCGGAATATGAGTATAAAAAATAAATAGTAAAGTAAATGACACCATAGATTTTTATACTGGTTCGGAGCTCCGTCCTACGTCCAGTCCTAGACTCCTTCTGGAATTTCACTAAAATAGCAACCCTCACTTAACCCGGAGGAACAGGTCTATACAACCCTTGAGCAGCCGAACAGGGACCTGAGCAGCGGAACATGATTTCGCCTCAGCAGCCGAAGAGGACTTCACACGCTTGAGCAGCAGAACAGGACTTTAACAAACTGGATTTTAACCTGACTTTGTGTGTTCTGAATAACACGGATTTGTCACTTGTAGTACACCCTTCCTATAATCTTTTCCTCAAGTATGATGTGTGTATATGAAGATTAGGAAGTTTCAAATTGCTTTTAGAAATATAGAATTGTGATTGTAAGCAATGAATGTTTGAATTCAAGAGTAGTTAATTCAGAAATTATGATTCAAGTATAAGCAAGTAAGTGAAGTGATTTGATCTTGAAATTCATGGATATATATAGTAGTGAAGAAGTTGGAACTACTGGTGAAGAGATCTCTACGAATAGCAATGGTTGCAACCCTTGGGGAGGAAGACAACTATTCAGAAAAGAGGCGTCTTTTCATAAAAAACGACAATTGCAAGATTCAGTCGACTGACTTTGATCATTCAGTCGACTGAATTTAAAAACATGCACATATATGTTAAAATGCACAAATTCAGTCGACTGATTGAATGTATTCAGTCGACTGAATTACGTTGTTAAACAAAAACTACGGTAGTTCATTTGGTTAGAGTACTTGCCTTCCAAACTACTGACCCGGGTTCGAGCCTCGCTCCATGCATCTTTTGTAAACTTGATTTTGATTAAAATATGCATGCAAGCTTATTTGAATGTGAATGATGATTCTTGAGGAAAGATTTTAACAAAGCACTAAACTAGACTCTATATACACATTTGATGACTCTTGTTAAAATATATAACTATACAAACCATATATTGAGCCGATGAGTCTGGATGTTATCGTAGTCGTAGATTCGTGAATTGTTGTGTCTTGTCAACAATCAAAACCTATGTTCCAACAGCGTCCATCGAGTTACTATAGTTGGGTCGAGTGGAAGTATTGGAAGTGAACCACTATTCAAGAGAGGATTCGTCTCCTCAGTTATATGCGGTTAGTATCACAGTCAACTCAAAGTCAAAGTCTTTGGCCAAAGCATTTCGGTTAATAATAATTGTTATTATTGAACCAAGGACATTGTATTTAGACTATAAATTTGAATGTGGATGAGGTTGGAATTTTGACCGTTATCAAATTCCATAAGTCCAAAGTGATATAGTTTTGACGAAGAGAATTGGTGTAAACAAATGTCACAATCGGGTAACGCATATTAAACTAAAATTGGATTTTACCGAAAATGAGTAAGCGATAAATTTGTCCAAAATGTCACACCACCTGCTAAGTGACGTGTGAACGTTAATATTAGAATAATTCGATGTTAATCGTTGACGAAATTTACACCCAAGAGTTACACAGCCGAAATGATGAATTACCTTAAGACCGAACGATTTAATTAGTTTATAATTGTTATAAATTAATTAAATTAATTAATATTTATGAATTGTTAATTATAAAATTTGAATATGATTTGAGAAATAAATAATGTTATATATATTTATAACAGTTATAAATATATCGATCGATATACAATATCGACAAGCGATTAAATTAGATTTAATTGCATAGTATTTTGGCTTGGGCTTAGATGGGTTTAAGGCCCATAATTAGGGCTGCAAAATTTCGGTTTTGGGAAGGTCTAGGTGTGGCTAAAACATAGGGAATTGACTTGGAGATAATGGGTTGAGATAAAGTGAGAATGGGTAAAAAGGTTTTCCTCGTTTCTCTCTAATACAACCCTATATATATATATATATATATATATCTGTGTGTGTGTATGTATGTATGTATATGTATGTATGTATGTATCTCTAAAAACAATTACTAATCTTTTGGGTCGCCATTACCTTTTACATTGATGGTTAAAACATAGCTCTCAATCCACTCCAAAATTCTCAAATATATTTCAAATTAAAATAATACTATTCGATAGTTAGAGGTCGGTGATTCCGGACTTGCAATCTGACGAATCAAGAACAGTAAAAGGAAGGGAAGTTATTGCTTCAACGTGGGCTCAAAGGCATCATTAAATTGGTAATTTTAATTCATATTACAGTAATTAAATTATATTCTATGATCCTATAATGAGTAATTTCATATCTGTTTAAATATATTGCTATTATATTTTTAGTTAGGTGAATTTTTGTAAGTAGATGTAGTTGTCACAAATCAGTTTGGTTTTGCGCATAACTTGTTTATTATACTATTTGATTTATGTATAGACAAATGTTGTTTACTGTACAAAATCAATTTTTGCCATTAATAATTGTTTTATATATATTTATTAATAAATTCATATATATATATATATATTAGTGTATATTTCTCTCTCATAATAGCATATATGCATATATAAGATATATATTTGATTTAAAAAAATTAGTACACTTATTTATATATAATATGAATTTACAAATCCGAAAATTAGTTATCATACATATATTCATAATTTTAAATTAACATTTATTAAATTTTGAATTTTTTATTATATATAAAATAATTACTACATTATAAATTCTATTTTATATTTAAAAAAAATATTATATCATTCCAGAAATGTATAAAAAAAATTAGGATTTTTTCAATAAGGTTTATTATTTTTAATAATTAATATTATTTCGAAAAAACTGTTTATGATTTATTAAAAATAATAATTTAATTGAAAAACTCTTCAAAAATTTTTGTAACCGTTCATTCATGATCCTAGAATTTCTGAAATTTTGAATTTTGAATTTTTAATAATATATTATTTTATATTAAATAATTATTGCCGAAATCAATGTATTTGTTTTTAAAAATAATATTTCAACTTTGAAAAATCTCCAAATTTTTTCTAAGCTATATTTATGGTCCTAGATTTTTGAAAATTGTAAAATTTTAATTTTCATCAATAGATTATTTTATGTTAATTATTTATGGATGAAAACATTATTTATTCATAATATATACAAATTAAAATACTAAAATTATTATGTTTGGAAAACAAACTTAATTTTGAATTATAAATAATTATTAATAATTGTTCTCTCTCTTTCTATATATATATCTATATATAAATGTTTTATGTTCATACATTATATATAATATATGTATGCATACATGTATGTGCGTGTATTTTGTAACACATATACATGCACATATTTGGACAACATACATTACATACAAAATAAGCTAATATGTCTGTTGCGATGTAAATCCCAACATCTACATATGGACATATTATACCTTTCATGGATTATTATGTTACACATGCACTCATACATATATGTATATGATAATATATGTATAAACTAAATCAAATAAAATTAATTTCATATCTTAATATATTTGTATTTAAATAAAATAAATGATTTTATTTAAATGAAATTTAGAAATGTTCTAATTCAGTTAGACTTCATAGGCCCAATAAAGATTCAATAGGGTAAAAAATTTAAAATTGACCTATAACTTCCGCAGCGGGCTAGTCCAGTTCCAACAATGGTATCAGAGCCCAATAGCCTATGCGGTCTAAGTTAGTCATATTAGGGCTAACTAATTAAGCTTGCCCACTTAGTACGGTGTCTAGAAATGTAATGTCTAGGATTGGAATTGGGTAATCAAGTATCATGTCCTACCTGGTTACCGGCCTGGCCCGAAAGGTGAAGTGAGCCCAAAGGTTGCCCCTAATAGAAAATGCCCAACTTAATTTGGGCCTTGGGTTTATTTTCAAAATCGTTTTGAAAATTAATGTTAAAGATTTTAAATTTAATAGTTAAATTTAAAATAAAACATGTTTATTATAAAAATTATAATACTACATAAGTTTTCAAAATGTTTAAAAGGATAATGATATTTTCAAAATGTTTGAAAATATTTATATAATAATTTCAAATTTCAAATTTATTAATAAGATTAATAAAATAAATTAATAAAATATGTTAATTAATTAATTAATATATGCATGTATTATATAAGTTATGTTATTTTAAAATGTTTAAGATAACATAAGTATATATGTATGTATAAAAGATAAATTTTGAAATTAATAAATTTTATAAAAATTGTTTAATTGAATAAATTAATTAAAGGTTAATTGATTAAATAAAATACACATATATATGATATTTGTGTGTTACACTATAAAGGTTATATTATACACTATAAATGTTATAGTAGATATGTCCAATGTAAAAGTTATATTGGAATACTAGTTTAAAATTAATTAAAGAGTTGATTAAAATTAATTAGATAAGATTTAATTAGTGATATATTATACGTAAGACTATCATATAAGTAATATGAAATATAAAAGTTATATAACAATAAAAATTATATGATATGTGTATAAACTAAATGTGGAACATTAAAGAAACCCAAATAGACTTGAGAAATAAATAAATATGTAAATGTACATATACCGTGATTTCTAATGTGTCTGATACTTGAATCGCTGTGATATTTCATAAGAAATATATTATTCTATAAGTCGATATCACTCAATATATATTGAAGATTATGAATCTTCAATATAATGTTGTCCTCTACCATATATATATATTAATAAATTACTTCCATACTCCTTAGTTGTTGACCAAACTCAAGCAAGGGATATTATGCGTAGTATAATTAATATATTGAACAGATTAGGTAAGATAACTATATGTATTTGTTGAGCAAACTCAAGGTACATATACTATACTTAGGCCATCACGATATGGTAGGTATGAGTGAATAATCTCTTTCGATTTGTTGAGCAAACACAAGGTCGAAATGAGATTAGAACAAAGAAAAATGAGTTAGGAGTTGTATGTGATACAACCTATAAGGAGTTATTCATCGTTTATGGGGCTATGATTTGTTGAGCAAACTCAAGGTCAGAATACCAAAACAAACGAGTCCTAACACCCTCTAGTGAAGTTGTAAGACTTCTATGTTTCATCCTAGGGTTTGGAGAAACATAAAAGACTAGTGGGAGCCTTATTAGAAAAATGAAATGGTAACATTTAACCTTTCTAATATTGTGAGAACATATGCTATATAATGTTATAAGTATCTACAATGATAAATTTATGCATTTAATATGATTGATAAAACGTTTGTCAATTAACTTTTTTATATATATACAAACTGAATTGAAAGTTGACAAATAGAAATATAATATATACTTACTAACAATTCTAATTGCATGTTATATAATGTTTCTATACCCATGCAAGTGCCTAATTTCAACTACTTAATACATTCGTAAGTTGGTCGCTTATATGTTTATTTGGTTTAGACCGTGTATTGCATTTCATGAGTTTTTGAACTCTAAATGCAATTCAAGACTATGGATATTTGGTCCATGTACTTTCACATATAAATGTTATATGGTGAACAGTTATAGTTTGTAGGGTACAATATTTTGATGAAGTTAGTTCATTCGAAGTAAGCCAATAAACAATATTTTAAGATCATGTATTCAACTTGAATGATTTCGAAAGGATCATATTGTGTTAATGTAACACAAGACTATAAACTACGAGATACATCTAAGAACTCGATCGTTGAAATGTCATCTTGATCGGTTTACATAAAGTGCAACATATTTGATGTCTTAAATGTTAAGAATAATCGAATGCGCTTTTGTAAAATGTTTGTTATGATATTGTAGTAAGGTTTTCTTTTGAATAGTTTGACCATTTGAAGAATGAATAGTCACTTCTGCTTCATAGAGAAGCATTGGAAACAAGAATTGTAATACTAATTGATATTTAATATTGAAATATGAAATATGATTTTTATTTCGAAATGTATTTTCATATAGAAAATTGTTTTCTATAACATTTATTTCTTTGAGCTCAAGATATTTGATCAAAGAACTCTCCACTGTAAACTAGCTGCAGCATATGAAATAAGTAAACAATATTAACAATATTAAGTGAATGGTGGACCTCTAAATTTAGTACGCTATTATAGTAATGGCGGAAATAGTGGGAGCATGCCATATAGCACCTAATGATTGCATCAAATTATGAAAATTGTTTTCATAAAATGTACCGAACATTATTTGTGAAATAATGTTTATTTTTTGGTATTGGTTGAAAAATAGATATAACTATATTCCGATATGAGTATTATGAATATTCATTATGAAATAGAACTATATTATGGAATTTGTTTTTATAGTAAAAGTGATGCAACAAAAATACATTTGTATCTAATATTATTTACAATTGTTTTGGAATTATAGACTAAGTCATGGTTTTGAGAAATAATTTTACTATATTATTATGAATCATATGATACATGTTAATTATATCTCAAACAATTAATGGCTATGCACCCATTCAGTAGGAGCATCATAAGAGTTGATGAACTCTTTGAATTAATACATATTGATGTATGCAATCACAAGTCTACTAATACCAAAAGGGTTCCACATACTTTGTTACATTCATCGATGATTTATTATCAACATGAACATGTGTATTAGATACACATGTAGTAAGTTTATGATAAAATCATAGAATATAAAAGAAAGTAAATAAAATAACATGCAATAGAATAAAATGATTTGATTTGGTCGAATAAGTGAGTATATTGGAAAGAGTTCCAAATGTACCTAAAATTTAATATAGATTCAATCTCAAAATCACTCCTCCATGTGATACATAATGATGCATCGATAAGGAGTAATAAGACATTGTTGGACAATTTACGATTAATTATGAGTGAAGTTGAGTTAGTTTCTTTCTATAAGGTCATGTACTTAAGATTAGTACACAAGGTTGATATTATTTCATCTAAACTACAGTTTACAAAATCATACAAGATAAGGGTATGTAAGAAATCCAACATATCCTAGGCCAAGGAGTTGGCAGGTTGTGCGAGTCAAAAGATTGCACGTAATAATTTTTCATAAGGGATCTTGTATGAATCTCCAAAAAGTTTTTTGGAAAGTTCTGTCATCAAATGACATATTTATGTTTAAACATAATTTTTGTAAACTAAAATCAGTCTTATAAATAAAAAGGTTCATAAAGCGTTGCACTAAGAAACAATTGTTTTTTCAAGATATATCAACTTCATTGTGAAGGAATTTCTTTGAGAAATTTTTGGTAGTTAAATGGAATTGGATCCAATCCATAGATAGAACTGATTATATGAGATGAACTGAAATTAACTAACCTAAATGAACACATAGCATTAGAATTTCTAATGAGTATTCTCGTACATCGAAGAGAAACTATGAGTTTCTTATTAATGTCTAAAATATACATTACCCTCGATTGTTCAATTAAACCATTAAGATTATTGACTCAATATGGTATGATGCGTAGATCTGAAAGAATTCTAAGTACGCTATCAAAATATGATTTTAGTGGCCGTAACCAAAGAGATGTGATCCATCGGTTGAGATAGTGTCTTTATTGGAAAGACTAATGTGGTTGGAATTAAATAAGCAATGTTGACAAGAATAATATCGCAAATTTCATTTGTTGAAATTATCATAACAGATTCGGTATTCAACATGCTTAAGTTAATTCAAATTTACTCATAAAATTATCGCTCGATAAGACTTAGTGTTTGGTACTTATGTACCGAAACAGAAAATTCTAAATAATGATTTAGAGTAAGTCGTTTACACATATTAACCAAAAATGCCTCGAAGTCAGTGGGAGCGATATTGGGTTTGTAAGTCTTTGGATATGATCCAAGAAATGATACGAATGTATCATTTTATAAGCATCAAGATTGAATAAGTATTTTGATAGAAATATCAAATAGTTTGATTTTCAATCAAAGTGCAGAGGAAGCATGTGTTCATAAGAAAGAACGTTAAAAGGTACATTGATATTTCTAAACTATAAGTAAACAACACATTGTTGATTTTTAACAATATGATTGTACTAAAATCAACTTTAGTTGTTTTAATACTCAATTTTGGATTGTAAATGATGTCTTTTATGGTGAGTATAAAAGATATAAGGATTGTCCCAAAATGATATACAAGGCACCCTATTAAAAGGAGAACATGTAAGTTGGATTCCTTATGCATTAGCAATAGGAATTATCATACAGGTTATGTTGTGTATGATATTGTGTTTTGTTTATGTATTTGATACATGGAGCAAATATAAAATCCAAATTGATATCACTAAATGGTTGTTTGAGGTGTTCTCGCATATTTATGAAATACTAGAGAAATTTTTATATAAACAATGAACTCGTTATGATGGAACGTTTGGACACAAACTTTTATAAGTGATATTGAGTATAATATGTCAATGATAAAATTCAAGTTAAAATCTTTAATTTTAAATTGTTTCAAAATAAAAGTGATTGTGGTCGATACAACGAAATGTTGAGAACATTAACTTGAATAGTGCTACAATAAACCAATGTATATAAATATAAATGCACAAATTTATAATTGAGCCAAAGGTGATTCCAAATCTTGAGAATCCCATAATATTGTTATAAGATAACAATGTCATGAAATTGGTCATGATAGAACTTAAAGCTCACTAGAAGTCGAAAGACATACTTCGAATCGTTCCACATAATAAAGGCAGTTTATCAGTGTTAGAGAGGGTTAATCAACAAAGTTGATAATTAAAACAGAATAGCATACCCATTCACTAAGGGACTGACCTAATTGGTTTTGAGAAAACAGATTGGAGAAGTTGGAATTAGATTCCATAATTGACCCCAAGTGCAAGTGGGAGATTGATAGAGTTAGGGGTATGCCCTAGGGGCAATTATGTAATTTGTTACATATATCTAACTCGTTGACCAATCTTGTTCGAAATAAAAGGTATTTTCTTCCTATTATATACTTGATATAATGTGATTATATTAATTAATAACTTAATTAAAAGTATATTTAATAGAAAAAAAATCCATAAATGGTATATTTTGTGAAAGTAGTTACAAAGTGTTGTAACCGTGAGTAATTTATCATAATGAAACAAATATACCATTTTAAATGTTCTTAGTCAAGATGCATCGAGACTGGATATCGATTTATCCATGGAGACTGGAGTACGTAATGCTCTCTAAATGTTGGGCAGTGTATTCTTCATGACTACTTGGGGAACCTAGGGGTTACGTACTAATAGTTATTGGATAACTATGGAACGACTCACTCGATAGTTTTCTGTTGGTTAATATAACTAAGGTCAAACAGAAAATATCGATGTGACTGATTTACATAGTTCTCTCAACTTGAGAATACTGTGGATCTTCAATATGAAAGCTCCGCTTTGATTACAGCCAAATCATGGCATGACGTCCATCGAGTGACTATAGCTGGGTCGGGTGGAAGTATTGGAAGTGAAGCACTATCCAAGAGATGATTTGTCTCATCAGTTATATGCGGTTAGTATCACAGTCAACTCAAGTCAACTCAAAGTCAAAGTCTCTGGCCAGAGCAAACCAAAGACTTTATATTTAGACTATAAAGTTGAATGTGGATGAGGTTGGAATTTTGACCATTACCAAATTTCATAAGTCCAAAGTGATATAGTTTTGACGAAGAAAATTGGTGTAAACAAATGTCACAGACGGGTAACGCTTCTTAAACTAAAATTGGATTTTACCGAAAATGAGTAAGCGATAAATTTGGCCATAATGTCACACCACCTGCTAAGTGACGTGTGAACGTTAACAGTATAATGGTTCGATGTTAATCACTGACCAAATTTACACCCAAGGGTTACACAGCCGAAATGATGAATTCCCTTAAGACCGAACGATTTAATTAGTTTATAATTGTTATAAATTAACTAAATTAAATAATATTTATGAAATATTAATTATAACATTTGAATATGATTTGAGAAATAAATAATGTTATATATATTTATAATAGTTATAAATATATCGATCGATATATAATATTGACAAGCGATTAAATTAGATTTAATTGCATAGTATTTTGGTTTGGGCTTAGATGGGTTTAAGGCCCATCATTAGGGCTGCAAAATTTTGGTTTTGGGAAGGTCTAGGGGTGGCTAAAACATAGGGAATTGGCTTGGAGATAATGAGTTGAGATAAAGTGAGAATGAGTAAAAAGGTTTTCCTCGTTTCTCTCTAATACAACCATATACATATATGCATCTCTAAAAACAATTACTAACCTTTTTGGCCGCCATTACCTTCTACATTGCTGGTTAAAACATAACTCTCAATTCACTCCAAAATTCTCAAATATTTTCAAATTAAAATAATACTATTCGATAGTTAGAGGTCGGTGATTCCGGACTTGCAATCTGACGAATCAAGAACAGTAAAAGGAAGGGAAGCCATTGCTTCAACGTGGATTCAAAGGCATCATTAAATTGGTAATTTGAATTCATATTACAGTAATTAAATTACATTCTATGATCCTATAATGAGCAATTTCATATCTGTTTAAATTTATTGCTAATATATGTTTAGTTAGGTGAGATTTTGTAAGTAGATGTAGTTGTCACAAATCAGTTTGGTTATGTGCATAATTTGTTTATTATATCTTATTTGATTTATGTATAGACAAATGTTGTTTACTGTACAAAATCAAATTTTGTCATTAATAATTGTTATATATATATATATATATTTATTAATAAATTCATATATATATATATAATAGTGTATATTTCTCTCTCATAATAGCATATATGCATGTATAAGATATATATATATATATATGATTTAAGAAATTTAATACACTTATTTATATATAATATGAATTTACAAATTCGAAAATTAATATCATACATATATTTATATTTTTAAATTAACATTTATTGAATTTTGAATTGTTTATTATATATAAAATAATTATTACATTAAAAATTCAATTTATATTTAAAAAAATATTATATCATTCCAGAATCGTATAGAAAAAATTTAGGATTTTTTTAGTAAATTTTATTATTTTTAATAATTAATATTATTTCATAAAAACTGTTTATGATTTATTTAAAATAATAATTTAATTGAAAAATTGTTCAAAATTCTTCATAACCTTTCATTCATGATCCTAGAATTTAGGAAATTTTAAATTTTGAATTTTTAATAATCTTTTATTTTATATTAAATAATTATTGCCGAAATCAATGTATTTGTTTTTAAAAATAATATTTCAACTTTGAAAAATCTCCAGATTTTTTCTAAGCTCTATTTTATGATCCTAGATCTTCAAAAATTGTAAAATTTGAATTTTCATCAATAGATTATTTTATATTAATTATTTATGGATGAAAACATTATTTTATTCATAATATATACAAATTAAAATACTAAAATTATTATGTTTGCAAAACTAAGTTAATTTTGAATTATAAATAATTATGTAATAATTGTTCTCTCTCATTCTACATATATATTTATCTATATTTAAATGTTTTTATGTTCATATATTATATATAATATATTTATACATACATATGTGTATGTATATATATATATATTGTAACACATATACATTCACATATTTGTACAACATACATGACATACAAAATAAGCTAATATGTCTGTTGCGATGTAAATCTCAACATCTACATATGGGCATATTATACCTTTTACGGATTATTATGTTACACATGCATTCACACATATATGTATATGGTACATTTATGTATAAACTAAATCAAATAAAATTAATTTCATATCTTAATATATTTGAATCTAAATAAAATAAATGATTTTATTTAAATGAAATTTAGAAATGTTCTAATTCAGTTAGACTTCATAGGCCCAATAAAGATCCAATAGGGTAAAATTTTTGAAATTCACCCATAACTTCCGTTGCAGGCTGGTCCAGTTCCAACAGTAGCCAGACTAAAGATGGGCTGGCTAGTGAGGCCGTATCGAGTCGAGCCAGCCGATCGAATGTCTGGAGTATTATTGAGGATGAGGCTTTGAGGGAGGTACCAGACCGGATGTGAGATGATATGTATAGGCCACCTAGGACCGATTTTGAGCATGTCGTTTGATACGTAGCCGAGAGAGATGTTTGAGTAGATAGTCTAATCTTGAGCCATGCTGAGCGAGGACCGACATGAGAGAGCCAGTCGTAAGTGAGACAATCCGGTGTGGATCGGGTCTGGTTATATGTAACTTCACGAAATTGAATAATTAGATTTATAAGGATAAAATCGTAATTTTACATAAAGAGGAAAATAGTAAATATGTACACGATTTGAAATTAGGCATCGAGACCTTTTCCATTGCATCTGGAATGCCGTTTATAGTCAGAAAAAATATATAACTTGCTGAATTTGGTTTAATAGGCTAGAAATTAGAAGAAGTCAAACTCATTGGCATTTTCGTAATATATTGAGTTCGAGATTTTAGCTTGAATTTTAGTTATTAAAGCCTATAAATAAAGATGAAAACCATATTCTCTAATCGCACTTTAGCCTAAACGTCTTACCTCTAATATCCATCCTCTTTTCATCTAATCCCTTGTAACACCCCGCGTTTTTACGATAACTAATTAAATAAATAAATAATAATGTTGAAAAATAGAATTTTTACAAACATCAAAATTTGGCTACGAAACTTATACCGTTGGGTTCATGGCAATTTTTTGATCAATTTTCATATATAAAGTTTTCCGGTTGAAGTTCAAACGAAAAAGGTTATTGACGTTTGAAATTTTGAAATCAGAAATAATTTATATGCAATTAAGGAAACAAATGATAATTAACTAACGTTAATTACAAACAGGGAAACTTAACGGTAGCTTAGAGTTTAAGTAAAGGGTAATAGGAAAAACATTATAAGAATCGGTTAAACAACGAATAAAACTAAACGAATCAACAAAGCAGAACAATTCACCTTAAAACAACAGGAACGGTCGATCAAATTGTCCCCAGATCAACGGTAGTGGTCTACCCAAGGGCTTGAGCGGTCGACCGTTGCCAGTGTTGAATCAACAGTAAACAGAGGCCTTAACGGCCCGAATTTAATATAATTTTATCGTATGGCTTGCACTGATTTGAACCTCTATAAATATAGACCTAGACCCTCACTTCCAAACTCATATTTTCTAATGGATGCGGAAGCTCTGCCATTTTCTCTTCTCCTTCAAAATTGCTGAATTCTTAAAAATAGTTCTAGTTTCCATGTATACAAAATTGGAGACTTGTAAAAGATAATAGATTTATATCAAATCGGCAAAGCTAAATTAAATTGTAAATCCGAATCTGAAATACAAATCAAATTCCAAATATTTTTTACAATCTAGATCTCTGATAAATTTATATACGCTTGCGGTGTATAAATCCAAATAGAAAAAAGAAGAAGTCAAAGTTGAATAATAGAGATTAGATCTGGAGGTTTGAAAGGCTAAAAGGGTGAGTGAGAATATTATATACTTTTGTATAATATTAGATTTATACCGTTGTAGATCTATTTCTATATGCCTGGAATGTAAATTGGAGTTGAATGCTAAATCTATGCATATGCAATGAAATCATAAACCTTGCCTACATATTTTGTAATTATTAACCTGATTTATGTGCGTTATATGAATGTAAATCTAGGGAATGTTTAGGACATTAGTAGTCCCTAAATTTGTTATTGCAAAATAGTAAACCATGAACTTGTAAGTGACGTAATAATTCTAGATCGTTATTTAAATGGATATTGGAAAATATGAATGTAAAATAACGTAATCACAATAAGATTTTAGGGGTTCAAGCTGCATTTCAATTCGTTGGAATATAAGATATTACAATATGAATTTCTATACATTATCACATTTAAAATAAAAGCGCGTCGTTTGAAGTGATAAGGAATACACCTAACAAAAGAAAGAGATGTATAAAATAAGGATATTTATCGAATAAAAAATAATTCCTTATCATTCCAAACGCAACACAAATCTTTCGCTTAGATAAGATATAGAAATTTACAGTGTTAATATTTTCATGATAGAAACGCAGTTCCAATGTATTAAAATGCAGAAAATTCCAAAGTGTTAAATAAAGAGACATAAACGTGATAAGAACATTCTAAAGCAAATGATGTGCGATACCAATAAAGGTGGGAATTAAATAGAAATAAATGTAAGCGTAGGCAAGAACAAATAAAAGGGTAAAAAGAGAATAGAAATAGAAAATGATGAAAAAGGGTAAAGTGATAGAAAAAAATCATTATAAATCTTTTAAAAAGAAAGAAGTCAATAACCTTAAAGTAAGAAAGATATAAACGCATAATGAAATAATGACCTATGGTCAATAGTAAATTGTAGAGGCAAAATGATAAAGAATATATATATATATATGTGTGTGTGTGTGTGTGGCCTCAAGTATGCATTTATGATAGGAGTAAATATTGAAGTTAATAAACGATTGGATGAACAGAATGACATTAGTCATTAGTGTGGGTTGGAATCCGAGGTCAGTAATGTTACACAATAGAAATCTGCCCACCCCAAGGGTATACCAGCAGTTGTGTGTACATTATTCTGATGTGAGACATATCCCACCATAGGATCCAAGGAGAGTATATGCTTGCGTATATATGAAGGAATACCCTAATAGATAGAGGAATCTGTTCTAATAATAGGAAAATGGGTATTGCCTTAATCGCAATAGGCAATCTAAATTGAACGATGAGCGAAGAGCAACACTATGCCGGTATGTGTTGGTACCAAATAAAGAAGTAGGGCTGTACATAGGTCTAAAACGCCATCAATCCTTAGTGGTCAATGGAAAAGACAGGGTTTACACCTAACAGAATACACTGCCTAATAGTGTACGGATCACGTTGGATCATGCACCACCATGTTATTTGCTATTTTGTTTGTTAGGAGGCAAGGCTCATTAACCATATTAAGGAGATCTTTCAAATTGTGCTTGAGGTAGTCCGTGGAGCTAAGTCCACAACCGGTGGGGATGAATCCACCATATTTATAGTTCGTAGAGCTAAGTCTACAACCGGGAAGCAAACAAGAAAATCCTCAAAAATGCAAGTTAGAGTATGGCTAAATTATAGTAAAGCTGTTAATAGGCATTATGGGAGTTTATCAGTATGCGCGACGACGAGATCGTGACACGGCGAGGATGATGGATCCTGATGGGGTACTTATATAGAGATACTAGTGGGGATAGTATCTAGGTCCAATTAGGGACCATGGTACTTAAATTTATATATACGTACATAGTTCTAATCTACTGCGGGTAGAAGAGATGTATTGTACACGTATGTGGAGTCGAAGCAGTTAAATAAAACTAAAAGACATTACATAAAATGG
The DNA here is from genome assembly GCA_030737815.1 of Allium fistulosum. Lineage (NCBI taxonomy): Eukaryota > Viridiplantae > Streptophyta > Magnoliopsida > Asparagales > Amaryllidaceae > Allium > Allium fistulosum. The sequence continues at coordinate 1,001,666,761 of CM060904.1, read as the reverse complement.
AAGAAAATTGGCATAAACCAGTGTTATGTATAAAGTGTATAATTTACTAGTCACCGGAACGTTGTTCTGGCCCCCTCCTCATTACAACCCACATGACAGCTTAGATGGACAGGTACTGGTACAAGGCAGGAAAAGTGAAAGACCATGTTCCTTCTCCATGGTCGATAGTGACAAGGACACTAGACATTCAAAGTATCAAATCTTGGTCAGTGACTATGTGACTTATTATATTTTATTATTCCACTATAAGTCATATCGTTAGTGCTCTAATGTGCATTCATTTATTTATTTGTAGGATACCAAACCAACAATCCATACTATGGTAGACTTGGATTTTTGTTTTAATGGAAATCCAGGCCCACTGGGGTGTTGGTTGTTACATTTGATATTAGAGCTTTGGCTAGTTGATCTTGAAAAAAATAGGAAACGTTGAGTGAATGTATTTTTATTTTTCCTATAAATATAAATATAATACACGTCAAATTTCAAGAATTCCGACTAAAAAGTAGTTGCAACCATAAACGAAAGTATGAATAATTTGATTATGAGTCGGGACTATGGATAAAGTTGAAGATGTACACTTATCCCGATTACTCCACGGGAAATAGGTTGTATGGGGAAGGCGTTGATTTAAAAGAGCATGAGTGTAGCATATGGAAGGTCGTTGAACCTGGATAGTACGCGACTCCTTAGTTGGGCTTCCTAAATCCCAATAATTGTAGATCCCTGTATGATACCGATCGATGATATACAAAAGGTCCAGATAAGGGGAAAGTAAGAGTCCATGTGTTGTAAGTATCAGGAAGCAGTTAAGTTCTTGAAGGAAGATGTGACGTAATCACTCCAAGATGATTGCCGGATTTTAATATTGGAAAAAACGTAGAAAAGTAGAGAAGTCCAAAAGATAGAACGAATAAAAATCCACTCTGAGTCCGACCCCATGTAAAAAAATTTAATATAAAATTAGAAATGATTTCAATATAAAAGCTTAAGAAAATATATGTATAATATATTTGAAATGATTTTCACATGAATTATTTGAAGGTAGACAAACCTATTTTTGAAATGCAAGTAAATATTAAATTTTTGAAAAAATATAAATATATAAATAACTAGGTAATGTTAAATAAAAATATTTAGTAGAAAATTTAATATCTATGAACCGAAAATAACAGTAAATGGATTTTAATAAGAAGACTAATTCTTTTGAAAAAATAGTATAGTATATGTAACTCATTAATTTTTCTAAGATAATTTTTTTAAGGTTGGGAAACTCTTTTTTTTGGGGTGGACAATAGGAAGTGGTATAAGTTTAAAATGAGGTAAATAATACGGGAAAGAAGACTAGATCTCGAAAATAAATGCAGTAGGCGAATGCATTAACATAGTTCAATAGAGTAGACTTTAGGTTGAGTGAAAAGTTAATAAAGGTGAACCATTAAATAAGAGTAGTTTATGTAGGAGAAAGATAAATAGTAGTAACATTATGAAATACAAATAGAAACAAAGTTAGGAATTTGAATAAAATAATGTTAGTAATAAGAAATAGTATTAGAAGATTATATAGAAAAAATAATGCCAGTAATTTAATTAGAAGCAGCATTGAAAATTAAAGGCAAAACAAAGAAAAATGGACATTTTCCTTTGTTGCGCGCATTTAATATAAATATCTTTTAAAAGTCCCCCTCCTATGATATTAGAGACTCCGCCAAGGATTGGAAATGGAGATAGTATGAGTGATAAGAAATGATAGATTAAGTGTTGTTCTTATCTACTTCAGTTTTTATTATTTAAAATTATAAAAGATGTTTTAGAAATACTGTAAAGTACATTTTAAAATGAAAAGTTTTGGTTAAAAATCTCAATTTTTAAGAAGTAAAAGTTAAAAAGGTTTTTAAAAGAAAAAGTTGTTTTGAAGAAAAAGGAAAGAAACTTTTTAGAATTTATTTTGCTTACATTTTTGGACTTAATGAATAAGCTAAATTCAAAATTTTAAAATTATAGTTTTAAAACTTAAGACACCAAGTATTTTTGAATTTAACAAATAGTTTCTAAATTGCACTTTTAAAGACAAAGGTTTTGGGATTGAGAATTTCAAAATTTTAAAGGTTTTAATTTTTGACAAAAAGGAGCAGGGAAAATACCAAACTAAAATTTTAAATATGGAGTAGATAGGAATGACTGCCTAGGTAAGATGGGGTAAATGATAAGACTATGAAGAAGATGGCGAGGACTACCCTTAGAGTAGCAATGAAGAATCCCCATAGAGTGTAAAGAATACTCGTGAGAACCTCAGAATGTTTTGTTAGACGTGTATGCGAGACATAAGAAGGGCTGCAAAGGAATGATAAATGGTATTAAAGTACACTTCTACAAGTTCTAAGGGTATGGTCGTAGGAAAGATCTAGAGTAAAGGAAGTAAATACCAAGATTTGGATTAAAAGAAGATGGTAGCAGAGGTAATGAGATGGTAAACACACATAGAGGGCATTGGTAGACTCAAAGTCAAGGAAGGTAAAATAGGGGGTGGAAAAGTTATTCTGCCAAGCCAGTTGCCAATGAGTTATTCAAAATATGCGTAGTTGTATTTTCTATCCGCTGCAGTGTGGGGATGCATGGTTTATTCCATAATTCGATGTGGTGATGGAAGTAATGGATGAACCCTATTTATAAGAAGCTATAAAGAAAAGTTAAAATATGATGACACGTTGGAAAGATCCATTTAACTTCCTGTAAGAAGTGATAGGGCCACAACATCGTTAGTTAGTTGAGCTGGAAAGGCAGCTTCCAGCAATAGTTTCTTTGAGGTTTGGTTTGTAAGCATTAGTTGTCTCTATTGGTATAAAAATGCATACGATGTAATGGAAATGTTCCTTTTTATGTGTTTTCTGTATGGACCGCTATATTATGGGAAAACAATAAAAAACAAGGAAATTTTGAAAAGACACTTAACTAATGCAGAGGAAAAGAAATAGTAGAGACTAGAAGTTAAGAAATAAATTAAGAAAATTTATTTAACGAACTACTATGATAAAAAAATAAGATTGTAACCCCCAAAAAAATTCGAGAAATAAATTTAAACAAGCGGAGGACAGGGAAGGAATGTTGCGTAGCAACGGATCAATGTTCATGTACCTTAAAAGCTGAAATTTATAATTGAACTTATGTGTCGGTTGCTATTATGAATAAAAGAAAAGTTTTGAAACTTAAAAGTTTATCGCCAAATTAGATGAAGTCCATTATGGACATTAAACGGTTAACTATACCCCAATTTCATGAGACGTGACATAAATTATTTTGAATGAAATATATAATATGTATACTTTTGAGAATTTTTGTTCAGAATTCTTGGTTTTGAAAAATAAAATACCTTTGTTAAAAGTTTTGAAAATTTTGTGATGAAAATTTTCAAAGTCTAAATTTTTTATCGATGTTTTGAAAAGTAATATAAAATTATTTTTGCGCAGAAAAGAAAGAAATCAAATTTTGGAAATGCCACATCCCTGACATAGGAGAATAATTGACAGGTTGGTTAGTATGATTTTACCGTGCAGCAGAAGTGGCAGTAAAATAAAATACAGTTAGTGATGAGAAAGCTGTTTTAGCTATGAAATCTTTTCCCTTATACCTTGTCGATAAGCGAACTAAAAGTTGATTTTGAAGAGAAAAAACTCTGTTTTAAAACTTTAAGATAAAAATTAACTATGCAAACTGTACTTGGAAAAGTTGAAAAAGAATTCGGGGGCGAAAAGTATGTTCCAAAGTACAGTGGGAAGTTGGGTACCCAAGAGAGAAAAAAATGAAAAAAATGGAAATTTCCATTTAAACCCTTTTCTCGACATAAAGAAAACAACTTTAAAAAAGTGTATTTTTCTAAATTTGGATGTTAGCAACGGTTTGCAAGGATTTTGGATAGTTGGTAATGGATAAAAAATTTGTTGAACTATGTTTCTATTCGTAAAGTGTGGAAAAATTTAGATGTAAAAAAAATAAGTTTTGGTTTTCAAAAGTTGGATGCATATACAACTAGTAGTATATTTAGGATGTTTGCACCATATTTTTGGAATTAACTTAAAAAGATGCAATCATATAGGAGGCACCGATTTAGAACTGCTCAGTATGCATATCATATATGTTGTGATACACCATGCACCTGTACATGATTGGTTGCAAAATCATTTGTACACTAATTGATTTGTTAGTTTAGAATGGTTGTACGTTATGTTACGTTGTTCGGTCCTTGAGAAATTTCGGGGACGAAATTCCTTTGTGGGAGGAGAATGTAACACCCTACGATTTTACGACAATTAAATAAAAATAAATATAATAAATAAATAATAATTTTGAAAAATAGAATTTTTACAAACGTTAGAATTTGGCTATGAAACTTACAATGTTGGGTTCGTGACGATTTTTCGATCAATTTTCATACATGAAGTTTTCTGATCGGAGTTCAAACAAAAAATTTATTAACGTTTGAAGTTTTGAAATCCGAAATAATTATGTATGTAATTATGGAAACAAATAATAATTAACTAACGTTAATTACAACAGTTAAACTTAACGGTAGCTTAGATGTTAAGTAAGGGGTAATAGCGAACAAATTATAAGAATCGGCTAATTGAGGAATAAAACCAAATGAATCAACATGACAAAACAATTCACTGTAAAACAACATGAACGATCAACCCAAGATGTCTCCTGGTCGACCGTTAGCAATCGACCCAAAGGCATGGGCGGTCTATCGTTGTTAGTGTTGAATCGACCGTAAACAAAGGCCTACACGGTCCAGATTTAATACATTTTTATCGAACGGCTGACATTGATTTGAACACTATGAATATAGATCTAGACCCTCACTTTCAAACTTAAATTTTCCAATGGACACGAAAGTTGTAACGACCCGTAAATTTATCACTTTGATAAATTTGATTTATTTTTAAAAATATTCAAATAAATTGTAATAATACAAATAATATAGTTTTGAGTAATAATAAGTAATAATAATCTTGTTCTGAACAATGAAAAATAACGGTAATCTTATTTTGAATGGATATTTACAAAAATATCTTCCTCGAGATTTAAATGGGTAAAATAGCCAAAAATCATTTTATCGATAAACGACTCTAAAATTATTCAAAATCATGAACGAGACTGGATACATACACTCAGTTTTATATTTAAACAAAAATATAAAATTAAATAATTTATTTTTTAAAACTAAAAATGGAAATTAGGTTGAAGGGCTTTTATTTCCAAGGTAATTAGTTTTAAAGACAACACTTTTGAATAATTAGTTTTAAGGACAACTTACAAGATAATGATAAATTCATTTATCTTTTTAAGTTATACAGGAAAATGATAAATCCTTTTAGCATTATTTCTGTATAACTGAAAATGATAAATTCTTTTATCTTTTTCCTGTAAAATGTCCTTAAAACTAATTTTTCAAAAGTAGTGTCCTTAAAACTTATTACCCACGCAAATAAGCCCTTGAAGTGAAAATCCCCAAAATAAAATGTATATATAACATCTTCGGTAATGTCATTATAATTAATAATTAATTAATGATTTTCAATTGAGATTAAAAGATTTAATAATTATTATAATTATTCAGGTAATTTTTTCTAAAATGTAATAATTCATTTATAATAGTAATAAAGTGATAATAAATCATTTATAATGGTTTTATAAAGATATATATAATTGATTTGAAAATATAAGGAAAATCAATATCGGTTTACCGATATAGAAACACTTTTTGTAAACAATTGTTCAATATTGATTTATATGGTTTTATAACTCACATAAGGTCATTTTACTTCATGAATAATGATAAGAAAATAGTTTTCAAAGTTTGTTTACAAATATATATACGTTAATTAATAAATGATCGAAGATTGGAATCCGAATTCGTAACGGTTTGATATATATAAGTTGTATGACGTAGTTCAAATAACTTGTACACATTTATGACATGCACAAACACACATTATCATGTACATTTACACATGATAAGAGTAGAAAGTAAATATATATTAACTAATGGTAAAAGAATAAAATATCTAAAGTAATAATTACTTTCAAAAGCAAACATCAAATCATTCTTACACCACATCATATCACCACCATCACCTACACCTCATCATCACATGAGGGGAGGGGGGAGGAGGGGGCTGCCGGGCGCCACAAGGGTGGAGGTAGGAGGTGTTTGCTTGGGTAGGTAAGGGTATGGTAGTAATTTCACTTCGAAGATATTTTCTCATTTTTTCCATTAAATACCACCCCTCCTTCTCACTTATTCTTCACATTCTTCTTCTTCTTCATTCTCAAGCTCTCTTATGCTCTTTAATGGCTTCTATGGAAGTCTCTATTCTTTCTCAAAAAATTTAGAAAAAGTAGGAGGGTTAAAAATAGTGGAAGTGCTTAAGCACTAATCCACTGATTACTCTTTAACTTTTTCAAAAGTTAACCAAATCTTCTCTAATTTCTTCTAAACTCTAGTATTAAGCCTAAGTCATCATGGGAAGCATGATTAGCAAGTGGAAGGAGGCATGACCGTAAGCTTTGGCTATTTAGGAGATGTTTAGTGAAGCGTTGATTTGTTTGAATGTTGGTAGGAAGTATTAGTTTGGATTAAGGTGAGAACTCTATTTACATATACTATATATTGGATGATATATATTTTTGGCCATGGTTGTTTATAATGATTGTTTATCATGTTTGGATGTTGTGAAAATATTGTTGTTTGATTATATTAACAAGTCATGTTAAATACACATCGAAAATCATAAAGGAGATCACTTTTCTTTTATTAATGAAATGATATATATGAAATGTTAAACCTCTTAAAAATGGTTTAAAATATTTTAATATTTTTATAAACAGTAAAATTTTTTTGGTGAAGTTTGAATGGAAATTGAAAAACGAGTCAAAACTAGGTGCGTCGCGTAACCGTAGTTCGCGATTTCGCACTGCAAAAGTTAAATGAGTATATAAAATGGAATATAGTTCGGAATTCTTTGTAATAAGAACTTTCTAAACTATTATATCCATAGTTTTCAAACAAAGGAAGAAAATCAAGATTTTTTCTTATAGACTTTGAAATATAAGTAAAACAAGTTTTCCAAAAATATCGCGGTTTTTTAGTTCGAAATCCAAAAAGGAATTTCTTAAAATTTAATATTTTTAAATGTTTTAAAAACTTGAAAAAATCTGTATAAATCTTTTGAAATGTTTTAAAAGAGATTTGAGTTATATAAATAAATTTTCAAAATATAAAAAAGTCATTTTGGTCAATATAACTTTAAAAAACACTATTCGCAGCACTATTTGCAGTGGTTTTCAATAACTTTTGAAATATAACTTTAAACTTAACAATTCTTTCCCAAATCTTTTATAAATGTTTTCAAATGAATAATTAAGTGTTTTAAAGATGATTTGAAGATTTAATGCTTTTTCTAAGAGGATTTAAATAAAAGAATTAAATAAAAGCTGTTATAAGCAATTGTTTTAATCTTGGCTCTAAATAAGCCGACGAGTACACCTGATTTTGCTATTCGTGAGATTTTTGTTAAAATGCTTAAACTAAGGAGATGTTCAGGAGCAACCAATGCCCTGTCTCACCTGGCCTCCCCCAGGCGAGGGATAGATATGGTCGAAATGTCGGAAACGAGTTAAGTATAAAAGATTAAATTTTCCACATTTAAACAATTCGGATTTACCATCTTAGATAACATGGTTTCAACTTATTAAAAAGGTCACGTTCTAAAAATAAGAAATCTTGGTTAAGATTTAAGTAAAATGATTTGGAATTATTTAATTAAACGAAAGAAATTAATAATGATAGGTTTAATGATTCCATATATACCAGCAAGGATGTTTTTAAGATATACATCTCTCAAAGATACCGTTTTCCAATAAAAAGAAATGAATAAATCAAATGATAATAGCCTATTTATAAAACATCTTTTTATCGATAATTGTTTTGAAGGAACCAGGGTCGGATTTGGGTAATTCCTATTCGAAAACAACTTTAATCCAATTTACGTTTCTAAAGTGAAGAAAATATGTATTGAAGACCTTGATTTTGAAGGCGGGGATCTTCATAACGGAAGGACTACTTGCTGACAATATTCGGATGTGCTTTCAAGATAAATATATAGCAGTGGTCCCTTCGTTCTGGGATCTTCGTATGCAAGGACTAACTACTACTAATCCTAGGGGTAATACCTGACAGGATGTGGTAGGAGAGTGCCTTTGGTTTGTCATGTTCCTTAACAACTTGTATGGACGAATGTCTGACGTTGCATTTCTAGATCATATTGATTGATCTCTATGAACATACCATCTGTTTGGTGGTGGAGAATGCAACTTCTCTTAGCTTAACACCCTTTTCCGAGACATACGAGCTCAGGAGTTATACGTTTGTAGAAATTAGTCGTGTGATTGTGAATTGGCAAAGTGGCATTCAAAGTGGAATATGTGCTATATAAAAGGTAATCGTTACCTCAAAGCCTCACACCCGGGAATAGTAAAACAGGGGATGCTTTAAGGTTAAAGTGGGTCGCAACCAATCAGGGTATAAAATCACCTTCTAGATGGATAAAATTTCTACACACTATAACGTTGGGTTTAAATTAAGTGGTGTATGCTATGAGACGTCTTGGATAGGTCGGGAATGGTCGGGTGATGTAATACTCGGTGCTATTCGTATATTATATTTTCGGGTAAGCCGGTCTTAATTCGCATGAGGACCAACATAGGGGCCTTACGGGTGGTTGTCCCTTACCTCGCTATTCATTTGAAAATCCAATGTCCAATTAATAAGGGTCGTATGGATTAGTTATGCAAAGTACTGAAATGTGAGATGCAAGCATTTCAGCTAAGATTTATAAGTTTATTTGAAAATGTTTTCAAAAGAATGTCATTAAAAATAATATTACCAAATTTCCATGTAAAAATTTTTTGGTTATCATAAGGTAAAATCCCATTCTGTGTTTATGTGCGGCATGGTCTTATGAGATACCCTTTTGTTTTCAAAACCCGTATTTTGAGTTCTCACACCAGTTCCATGATTGAACCAAAGTTTATTTCCTTTTTCTTAAACTCTTGGCGCCCTATTTTTCCGGCCAGCCTAGTAGTCATGTTTAGTTGGAAAAAATCTGGAAGAGCTCGGACCGTGGAGTTAGAAGATTCTTTAGTAGACTATTACCTTTTTGCTACTGCACTTGTGTACTATTGTATTCTGCTTTTGTACAGACAGAGATTTATAGCATCCATGTTTTACTCTGATAAATATATTTAAATTTTTCGCTGTAAAGATTATATATATTGAAATAATACATGTTATTCCATTCGTATAAGATTCTGTTCTGTCTTCTTTTCCCTTTTACCCTTAAGGAACCGCCTCTCTGGTGCTCGGAGTTACAGCAAGTGAATTCCAAGGAGTTATTAGTGTCGATTTCCGAGGGTCGAAGATCCAGGTCCTTACATTTGGTATCAGAGCTTTGGTTGAGTGAACACCTAAGCCTGATCGTGGTAAAGTCTTATCAGAGATAGGGTTAGTAATACTCTAGGATGAGTAAATAGGGTTAGTAACACCCAAGAATGAGTTGAGAGTATTATATATATGTGAGTGCGTATTTGTTAATGATATATAAAAAATGATTTTTGAGACATATGGTAAATGAAATAATTTTACCTAGAATTATATTTTATTTATAAATAATATATTTTAGAAAAGTATACATAGTTAGATATATTATAACCTAGATGATTTTTAATCAAGATTTGTAAAATCTAAGTATAAACATCCTGTGATTTGAATTTCACAGTTTGACTGTAAGTTGTTTAACAAATAATGCTAAGAATATTAAGGGATATAAATAATAAATAAAACCTGATAAGTTGAAAAATGGTTATGAAATGAGATTTTAATCTAAAAGGTTTTTGGGAAAAAGTTTTCAAAGAATTTTTGGAAGATGATAATAATAAAAATTCAGTAATTATTATTGATTAATCAATCGTTTGGTTAAAAGTTTAAATACTAACACCTCATGAATTTAGTTTCACAATTTGACTATGTGGTGTTTGATAAAAACAAATTAATTTTGAAAAACAATAAAATTAGTTCACTTCAATCGAATGAATTTTGATTTAAAAGTTTAAACATGAACATCTCGTGAATTTAGTTTCACAATTTGACTATTAGATAGATAATAAGTTAAAAATAAATTTGTAATTCGTTAAATATATAGGTTAAGTAAAGTAAATTGGAAATTTTATACTGTAAAAAAGTGTGAAATAAATATAAACTTAAGTTGTAAAGTGATTATATAACCATAAGTTGTAATTATATAAGGTGAATAAAATTAAATAAGGATTTATAAAATTTTAAGTAAATAAGTTTGTATAACTTATGAATTTGAGAAAATAGAAAGTAAAACCAAATTTTAAAAATGGTTAAAACATTTTGGTTTAGTAAAAACAAAATTTGAAATTGCACTATGAAATGAAAATTTAACTTAAGTGAATTTAAACGAAATAATATTATAAATATAAACTTCAGTTTTGTAGTGATAATAAAACATAAGTTTATAAAAAAACTTAAGTAATGATTTTACAGAATGGTCCATAAAGTATTATTAGTATTTCAGAAAATATACTAAGTAATATATGAATATGAATAAAAGAATCTTAAGATTAACTAGTTCAAGTGGCTCGAAAGTAATTAAAAAGGGGTAGGAGTTATGTTCGGATGGCAAATGTTTCTCTTAAGTATTGCCCTTCCGGTTAAGAGGATATATAATACTATTGGTAGTACCCAGTTCCTTGGTATTATTTTAAAGTTACTCGATCTAAATAATTTTCTAAAGTTAAAAAGGAATACATATTATAATAAGAGAAGTTTATTGTGAATTTGGAAAATAAAGGTAAATTACCTTTTAAATTTAAATGGTTTTATTTTGGAAAAGAGATAGAAATATTTTGTGAATAAATATTTCGAAGCAATAAATTTATAAACAAACATTTATAAATAAAGGGATATATTTATAAATGACATTTTGATAAATAAAAGTAATAAGTGCTATAAAGGAGATTTTATAAAGAAGTAGATTTTTGAGTGAAACTTAATAAATGAAAGGTTTTCATAAAGATTTTAGGAAGTTAATAAGCATGTATGTTGTGCATAGATCATTTCGTCGTACAATTTTGATTTAAGATTCGAGTATGGAACTTTAAGGTATTTGCACCGATCCAGAAAAGAATTTATCACTTGATTCTTAACGATGAACATTGATGAGGGTTAATGATAGGGTACTTGAGTTTTCTTTCATAGTTGAGTGCTACGCAAGGAAGACTAAAGTTTTGATCAGAAAACCTAATCAGGATCCGCACTAGAGGATCGGGGGATCAATACTAGTTCAGAAGTAAAGTTGTGGACTCGAGTAGTAGATTGAATCAGATAATGCATACGAATGATCAATATATACATTGTTCATGAGTAAGTTTAAAAATAAATATTTTGTGCAAACACCTTCGGGTTTTTGTTCTGGTGTAATTTCGGGGACGAAATTCTTTCAAGGGGGAAGTCTGTAACGAGCCGCAAATTTATCACTTTGATAAATTTGATTTATTTTTAAAAATATTCAAATAACAGATTAATAATACAAAAAATATTTTTTGAGTAATAATAAATAATAATAATCTTGTTTTGAACAGGTAATCTTATTTTGAATGGATATTTACAAAAATATCTTCCTCGGGATTTAAATCGATAAAACAGCCGAAAATCGTTATATCGATAAACGACTGTATAATTATCCAAAGTCGCGAACGGGACTGGATACATACACTCATTTTTATATTTAAACAAGAATATAAAATAAAATTTATTTATAACGTCTTCAATAATGTCATTATAATTAATAATTAATTAATGATTTTAAATTGAGATTAAAAGATTTAATAATTATTATAATTATTCAGATAATTGTTTTAAAATTACAATAATTCATTTGTAATAGTAATAAAGTGATAATAAATCATTTATAACAGTTTTATAAAGATATATAATTGATTTGAAAATATAAGGAAAATCGATATCGGTTTATCTATATAATAACACTTTTTGTAAACAATTGTTCAATATTGATTAATATGGTTTTGTAACTCACATAAGATCATTTTAATTCATGAATAATAATAAAACATCATTTTAAAAGTTTTTTTACAAATATATATAAGTTAATTAATAAATGAAAATATGACCAAAGATCGGAATCCGAATTCATAACGGTTTGACGTATATAAGTTGTATAACATAGTTCAAATAACTTGTACACATTTGTGACACGCACATACACACATTATCAAATACATATACACATGATAAGAGTATAAAGTAATATATAGTTACTAATGGTAAAAGAATAAAATATTTAAAGTAATAATTACATTAAAAAGCAAACATCAAATCAATCTTACGCCACATCACATCACCACCTCTACCATCATCACCACCATCACCTACTCCTCATCATCACATGGGGGGAGGGGACAGCTGTGCGCCACAAGGGTGGATGGGGAAGGTATTTGCTTGGGTAAGTAAGGGTATGGTGGTAATTTCACTTCGAAGATATTTTCTTATTTTTTCCTATAAATATCACCCCACCTTCTCACTTAATCTTCACATTCTTCTTCTTCTTCATTCTTGAGCTCTCTTATGCTCTTTAATGGCTTCCATGGAAGTCTCTCCTCTTTCTCAAAAAACTTGAGAAAAGTAGGAGGGTTAAAAATAGTGAAAGTGCTTAAGCACTAATCCACTAATTACTCTCTAACTTTTTCAAAAGTTAACCAAATCTTCTCTAATTTCTTCTAAACTCTATTATTAAGCCTAAGTCATCATGGGAAGCATGATTAGCAAGTGGAAGGAGGCATGACCTTAAGCTTTGGCTGTTTAGGAGACGTTTAGTGAAGTGTTGATTAGTTTGAATGTTGGTAGGAAGTATCGGTTTGGATTAAGGTGAGAACTCTATTTACATATACTATATATTGGATGATATATATGTTTGGCTATGGTTGTTTATAATGATTGTTTATCATGTTTGGATGTTTTGAAAATATCGTTTTTTGATTATATTAACAAGTCACGTGAAATACACGTCGAAAATCACAAAGGGAATCACTTTCCTTTTATTAATGAAATGGTATATATGAAATGTTAAACCTATTAAAAATGGTTTAAAATGTTTTAATTTGTTTTATAAACACTAGAAACAAATTTGGTGAAGTTTGAACGGAAATTTAAAAGACAAGTCAAAACTAGGCGCGTCGCGTAACAATAGTTCGCGATTTCGCGTCGTAGAAGTTAAATGAGTATATAAAGAGGAATATAGCTCAGAATTCTTTTTAATAAGAATTTTCCAAACTATAGTTTTCAAACAAAGGAAGAAAATCAAGATTTCATCTTGTAGATTTTTGAAATATAAGTACAACAAGTTTTTCAAAAATATCACGGTTTTGTAGTTTAGAATCCAAAAAGGGATTTATTAAAATTTAATATTTTTAAATTTTTTAAAAATATGGAAAAATCTTTATAAATATTTTAAAATGTTTTAAAATAGATTTGAGTTATATAAGTAAATTTTCAAAAGAAAGAAAAGTCATTTTGGTCATATAACTTTAAAAACACTATTCGTAGCATTATTTGCAGCGTTTTTCAATAACTTTTGAAATATAACTTTAAACTTAACAATTCTTTCCCAAATCTTTTATAAATGTTTTGAAATGAATAATTAAGTATTTTAAAGATGATTTAATGATTTATTTAAGAGGATTTAAATAAAAGAATTAAAGAAAAGCTGTTATATGCAATTGTTCTAATCTTGGCTCTAATAAGCCGACGAGTACACTTGATTTTTCTATTCGTGAGATTTGGTGGATGCTTAAATTAAGGAAATGTTCAGGAGCAACTAGTGCCCTGGTTCACCTGGCCTTCCCCAGACGAGGAATAGATAAGGTCGAAATGTCAAACAAGAGTTAAGTATAAAAGATTAAATTTTCCAAATTTAAACAATTCGGATTTACCATCTTAGATAACATGGTTTCAACTTATTAAAAAAGTTACATTTTAAAAATAAGAAATCTTAGTTAAGATTTAAGTAAAAAGATTCAGAATTATTTAATTAAACCAAAATTTTTAATAAAGAAATGTTTAATGATTCCACATATACCAATAAGAATGTTTTTAAGATATATATCTCTCGAAGATATTTTTCCAATAAAAAGAAATGAATAAATCAAATGATAATCGCCTATTTATAAAACATTTTTTATTGATAATTGGTTTGAAGGAACCGGTGTCGGATTTGGGTAATTCCTATTCGAAAACCACTTCGAACCAATTTATGTTTCAAAAGTGAAGAAAATATATATTGAAGACCTTGATTTTGAAGGTAGGGATCTTCATAATGGAAGGGCTGCTTGTTGACAATATTTGGATTTGCTCCTAGATAAATAAATAGCAATGTTCCCTTCATTCTGGGATCTTCGTATGCAAGGGCTAACTTGCTACTAATCCTAGGGATAATACCCGACAAGATGTGGTAGGAGAGTGCCTTCGGTTTGTCCTGTTCCTCGAAAACTTGTATGAAAGAATGTCTGACATTGCATTTATAGATCATATTGATTGATCTCTATGAACGTATCATCTGTTTAGTCGTGGAGAAGGCAAGTTCTCTTAGCTTAACACCCTTTCCTGAAACGTACGAGCTCAGGAGTTTTACGTTTGTAGAAATCAGTCATGTGATTATGAAATGGCAAAGCGGCATTCAAAGTGGAATATGTGTTATATAAAAGGTAATCATTACCTTAAAGCCTCACATCCGGGAATAGTAAAACAGGGGATGCTTTAAGGCTAAAGTGGGTCGCAACCAATCAGGGTATGAAATCACCTTCTAGATGGATAAAATTTCTACCCGCTATAACGTCGGGTTTAAATTAAGTGGTGATGTAATACTAGGTGCTATTCGTATATTATATATTCAGATAGGCCGGTCTCAATTCGCATGAGGACCAACATAGGGGCCTTAGGTGCATTCCTCTAGAAATGCACTGTACGAGAGGTAGTCCCTTACCTCGCTACTCAGTTGGCAATCCAATATCTAATAAGTGTTGTACGGACTTAGTTATGCAAAGTACTGAAATGTGAGATGTAAGCATTTCAGCCAAGATTTATAAGTTTATTTGAAAATGTTTTCAAAAGAATGTCATTAAAAATAAAATTACCAAAATTCCACATAAAAAAAGTTTTGGTTATCATAAGGTATAAACACGTTTCGTGTTTATGTGCGGCATGGTCTTATGAGATACCCTTTTGTTTTCAAAACCCGTATTGAGTTCTCACACCAGTCCAATGACCGACCCGAAGTTTATTTCCTTTTCCTTAAACTCTGAGTACCCTATTTTTCCAGCCAGCCTAGTAGTCAGGTTTAGTTAGAAGAAATCTGGAAGAGCTCGGAGCATGGAGTTAGAAGATTCTTCAGTAGACTATTACCTTTTGCCACCACACCTGTGTACTATTGTATTCCGCTTTTGTGTAGATAGAGATCTATAACTGTCCATGTTTAACTTTGATAAATATATTTAAAATTTTCACTGTAAAGATTATATATATTGAAATAATATGTGTTATTCCATTCATGTAAGATTCTATTCCGTCTTCTTTTCTTTTTACCCTTAACGAACCGCCTCTCCGGCACTCGAATCTACGTCACGTGAATACCGAGGATGTATTAGTATCAATTCCCGAGGGCCGAAGAAACAGATCTTTACAGAAGCTCTGTCATTTTCTTTTCTCCTTCAAAATTTCTGAAGTCTTACAAATAGTCCTAGTTTACATGTATACAAAATTAGAGAATTATAGAAGATGATTGAGGAAGATAATAGGTTCAAATCAAACCGCCAAAGCCATTGTAAATTGTAAATCCGAATCTAAAATACAAATCAAATTCCAAATCTATTTTCTAATCTAGATCTCTGATAACTCTATGTACGCTTGTAGTGTATAAATCCAAATAGGGAAAAAAGGGAGTCAAAGTGGAATAGTAAGGATTAGATTAGGAGGTTTGGAAAGCTAAAAAGAAGAGAGAATATTATACACTTTTGTATAATATTAGATTTATGTCATTATAGATCTATTCCTATATGCCTGGAATGTAAATTGGAGTTGTAGACTAAATCTATTTATATGCAATGAAATTATAAACCCTGCCTGCACATTCTGTAATTGTTAACCTGATTTATATGTGTTATATGAATGTAATCTAGAGAATGTTTGGGACATTAGCAGTCTCTAAATTTATGATTGAAAAATTGGAACAATTACTACACCGGTGGGCCAGAATTTTTGCTAAATCAAAAACTCAAGTCCATAAAAGTACAGAATGTTGGTTTGGTATCCTACAAATAAAACAAAAGATGCAAATTGGAGCACTAACGATATAACTCACAATGAAATAACAAAATATAATAAGTCACATAACTACTGATCAAGATTTGACACTTCCAAAGTCAAGTGTCCTTGTCAGCAACGAACACACTTAGCACTAGGGCTGTTAATTTCCAACACGACCCAAAACCCACACGGAAATTAGCGGGTTAACCCGACACGTTTAAAAGGGCGGGTCATTTTTACGTCAACCCGTTAGAACCCGTTTAATAAACGGGTGGGTTTAGGGTTGACCCGTGAACCCGAATTTGACCCGACTAACCCATTTATGGACTCGGTGTTGTAAAATTCTCATTTTAGCTTGCACAAGAATGGTATTGTTGTTTTTCACTTATTCCTACATATTCGCACTGAACAACTTCCTACATTTTCATTCCCATTCCCATGTTTTCATGCCCATTCCCATGTAACAACTTCCCAAATTTTCATACCCATCTTAGCTTGCAATAAAAGAATGACAACAATACCCTTCTTTTGCTCCAACATTCTCATCCTAGCTTGAAAAAGAAGGGTATTGTTGTCATTCACTTATTCCTACACATTCACATTTAACAACTTCCCACATTTTCATGCCCATTTCCATTTCTTTATACAAATATTTTTCTTAATGGGTTACACGAATCAACCCGAAACCCACCCGATATATAATCAGGTCAACCCAAAACCCGTCTATTTAATAAATGGGTTGACCTAACCTATTTAAAAATCAACCCGCACCCGAGTTGACCCGACCCGAACCCGACCCATTGACAGGCCTACTTAGCACCATCACCTATCCTTTAAGTTATCCTGTGGGCTGTAACGAGGAGGGGGTCAAGACAACGTTATAGTGGCTAGTAAATTATACACTTCATACATAATACTAGTTTATGCCGATTGCCTTCTATCTTTTGTTATGACTTTTATTATTTAATTTGTCGTCTCGATTCCATATCCGCGTACCATTCGTTCCCATCTACCCGGTGTAGAATCATGGCTACGTTTGTGTTTATACACACACACACACATATTCCACGGTACCCAGATGGACCTAGATACCATCCCCGCTAGTATCTCTTCATCAGCACCCCATCAGGGTCCATCGCCCTCGTCATGTCACGATCTCCATATCGAAAAACTAGAGGGGCTCCCATAGTGGCTAGTGATAGCTTTTCATACATTTTTGCACTCTTTATCTCTCTTTGGGGATATACTACTTTCTATACTTTCTATTGTAGACTTGGCTCCACGGACCAACCTAACCATTTTGAAGGAACTCCTTTTGGACTAAAGCCTTGCCCTAATAAACTAACTAGCAATCAATTATGGTGTTGCATGACCCAACTTGATCTACACTGGTAGGTGGAAAAGATCTGCTAGGTGTAACCTCAACCTTCCCGTTGACCGCTATGGACTGATGACATATCGCCGTATGCAGTCTTACCTCTCACTATTTGGTACCAAATGCATCAACTGTTGCTTCATAGTGCCTAATCCCACTAATTATCCTAATTAGATTATGTGATAACCCGGATTTTTAGAATAGCTATAATTAATAAATTAACTGGATTTAATAGAAATATTGATAAATAATTCTGATAATAAAATATATCTTAAATTATACTTTGGTTTTAAAATGTATTTTATATGATTTTATTTAAAAACATAAATTGTTTTATATTATTTTCTTTTTAAAGGAATTTATTTATATATGTATAAATTAGGAAATTTATTTTTAAGGCTTTATAAACATTTAAAAATTAATTAATGCATGTAAAGTTACATGTGTTAAGTTATAAACCTCTCTAATAACATGTGTTAGCAAATTATTTAAGGATTATGACAAGTGTTAATATAATTGTACAAGTGTCTTTAATTTTTTTTTTTTAAAAGTTAAATAAAGATAAATAAAACCTCTCCACTCTCCTCTCTCATTTTCTTTACCAATTCCTTTTCAAAACTAAGAAAAAGAAATAACCTGTAAAATCCAGTAAAACTAAATAAGGAATTCAAGCAAATCTTCTCTAAGAATTCAAATCTAAAGGCAAGCTTTTCAAAATTCAAGTGCAACTAATCAGATCGGTAGGAAAAATCATTCAGCTCAAGTTCCTAGCAACATTAATCAGCAGGCAAAACAAAGTTCCAGTTTTTAAGAAACGAGTATTTTCCAGTTCCAGATTCAAGCAATTTTTATTCAAGTTCAAAGTTTTCAAACATCTCAAAATTTAGAGCTCTGTTCATCTTCTTTAAAACAGGTGAGTAAACTACCCTTCAAAAAAAAATATATGGAATTTGTTATATCTTGGTTTGCATGTGATGATCTGTAAGTTGTGATTGAAATTATGCTTGCATGTATATGGATTCCAGATATATTAATAAGTTGAGATGTGCATGTCTGATATGTTATGTTCATCTCTGTTTATAGTTACAGAGTTTAAATTTAAATCAAAAAAAAAAAAAATTCTAATCTCCTTATCTATTCACTGATAGGCTTTAGTTTTCAAACCAAATAAGTTTGTTCAAACATAGATTAAGGTTTAAAAATATATTTAAGCAAGTTCAGTTTGAAAATTTCTGGAAATCAAGAAGATCAGTAGGAAACTTAAGAACATGTTGAAATCCATTATCATAGTTTGCTGATTTATGTTTATAACCTGAATTCCCTTTGAAAATTAGGATATTTAAAATCAAAATTAAGATTTTTAGTTGAGTTTTGAATGAGTTTTTCGAAGATAATCAGAATATTGGTTTTTGGCTATTTTTGGTGGTCGGAGGACTCGGGAAGGTCAGGATCGTTGCTGAAGGAAGGTCATGGGTAGAGGGTCATAGGAAAAATGGTCGGTTAATTTTTAGATCACCGTGGTAGCATGGCGGTGGCAAAGTAGGGTTTAAGATCCTGTTCGAGTCGACGAGGTTGTCGAGGCAACTACGTCGACATAGGTGAACCGGAGGCGACCGGTGGTAGGGGAATCGAAGCGTGAAGGCGTGACGTAGTTTTGGACATGATCGCGTGATGTTCGGTGGTCGGAATCATCGACGTGAGGAGTTTTGGTCGATTGGGTTCTTGGGTTCCAGTTTGATCGAATACTCGATTTCGATTTTCAGACGAATTGATCTAATCTGAGTGTGCGGCAAATCGAGAAGGTCATCACTGACTTGTTGATGACGGCGAGGTCGATCGGAGTTCGACAGTTGCGTGTGCACGTGCACGCTTGCATTCGCGTATCTGGGTTTTCGAAGAAGCTTTGGGGAAGAAAGCTTCGACTCGAGACGATCTCGAAGGAGTTTGGGTGATGGCTCGAAGTAGCAGGAAGGAGTTTGGGTGACTCGGTGCTTTGTTTTAAATGCTCGGGTTTTTGTTTAATTTTGCTCGAGCGTTTTTTTTTAGTTTGGGAACAGGTTTCAAATTTTAAAGGAAATTTAGTTCGGTACTTTTAAGCAAATGCAAGTTGATTAATCAATTTAAAAAGGGTTGTAGCCAAGTTTAGAGATATATAATTTTAAATGTTTTCAAGAAAAATAATAGAAAAGAAAATGTCAAAGTTGTTGGTTAAAAGTAATTATATTTGAATTAATTATGTAATTAATTCCAGAATGATTCTCAAATAAAGTTTAATAATACAATGAAGTATTTAAATTTTAAATAAAGAATTTATCTTTATTTAAAGTAAGGTTGTGATTAATTGAGGTTAATTAATTAGTGAAATGAGTTAGAAGTTAATCACTTAATGTAATTAATAATAGTTAATTAATTTAAGTACAATTAATTAAGGAAGTAATTAAGGGATAGTAAATGAATATAACTTAAATTAAGGAACATTAGCAATGGTTAAGAGATAATTAGTTAATATAAATTAATTCAAGATAATTGGTTAATTAAGGTAGTAATTACTTAATTAATTAAAGGTTAAATAGTCTAAGTAATTGAAGGTAATTAATTAAGGAGTAATAAATTAATGGAAGTAATTAAAGGGATTAATTACTCAATGTAATTAATTAAATTAATGTGATTAATTTAAGTAAATTAATTAGGTATAGTAATTAAAGGATAATTAAGCAAAGGTGATTGATTAAGATGGATAATTAAAGGATGGTTAATTAATTGGGTTGTAATTAATTAATTTTTAGTAAAGGTAACTTAAGTGATTAAAGATTTGTAATTAATTTAATTAGAGATAAATTAAATTTATTTTGGAAGTAATCAATCTTGTTTATAAAAGATTGAACGATGGTTGATATCTCTGATATGAAATGTTTTGTGATATGATATGATTAGGTGGACAGTGATAATGTAGTTATTTATCGATGATAAATTGCTGTGTATAAGTGACATCCTATTTAAAGTTGAATTGTATTTCACTTGAATAACTTGGGTTAAGATAACATTGGATTCGAAGAGACAGGAGTCGGGTATTAGTAAATACCCGAAACCACTGTGATTCTTTATAGATTGATATGTGAAATCAATAAGCTGGAATGGAATGATTTAAGTGAATTGGACCATTAAATCTAAGTTTTGGTACTTAGAAATTAGTGAGTGAATTAAGTGATGTCTATAACAATTTATGAATTTGTAATTGATACAAGTTACCCCGGGTTATATATATAAGTTGTATGCTTTTGTAATTCATGTTAGATGGGTTTACTCACGCTGGTTTCCAGCCTGACCCGGGTGTTACTTGATGTAATGCTCGGGTCAGACCGAGTATTACAGATTTCCAGGTAAGGACGTTCTGGAGCTCAGGAGACGAGCTGGATGGCAGGAACGTATGGAGTGTATTCCGCTGTGATATATTGTTATTTATTTAGGACGAGTTATTTTAACTATCCAGTGATTGTGAAATGTTGTAACTCTGATATATTAAAATGTAATTGACTGATACAGATTTCTTTGTATATTGATATTATTATTTGATATTGTATTTTGATCCGCTGCGAATGTGAGAATCTGTGTCTTGTTTTGTTTCTTTCTTCTATCTCTTTTCTTTTTCTCCTAACTATCTGGAATTTTCGGGTTCGAAAATTCCGGGTCGTTACAGTTGGTATCAGAGCCCTGGTTAAGCGAGAACCTTGGCTCTGGTAGGTGTACTCATCAGAGATAGGGTTAGTATTACCCTAGGATGAGTTAAGTGTATATATATATGAGAGAACGTACTTGTTATTTTCTTATATAAAGATTTTAAATGGTTTTAAAAATAAATGATTTTTATATAAGTTTATTTTTTTGATATATATGGAAATAATTTTCTAATTATTAAATATATTAAAGAAATTGGTTGTTGAATCATTAGAATAAAATAATGAGAATTAAGTGGTAATAGTAATACGACCAAATTAAAATTGAATGAAGATAAGTTTGAAATGGATCCAAACTGAAATTAAAATCTTGAATTTGTAGAAGTGTTATCAGAATAAAGATAATAATGAATTGGTTTCCAGATATGATAATCTTGGTTATTATCATAAATGGGTGTTGTGTTTAAAAATGAAATGTTTTAGGGAAGTAAATTTTTAGGTGAGTATGACTTATAAATTGGAAATAAAGATAATTTAAATTTGTGAAGTTTTAAATCTAAATCCAGAAAACTTGAAATTGTTTTAAAGAAATTTGTTCTGAATTAAAACGTAACCAAAGGTGGTTTAAAAATTTAAGACATAACTTAGTGTGTAAAGTAAATAAAGAAAATGTATAAATGAGGATATACATAATATCAAAAATGATTTGAAATAAACTCTAAGTGTTGAGTTTTAAATTTTTCCTTGGAATGTGATATGAAAACCAAAAGTGATAAGTTTTGAACTTATAAGTGGGAAGATTATTAATATAAAGTTTAAAATTTGAAATGGGGATTCAAATTGAGTAAGGTTAATGGGATTAAATTGAAATTAACTTAGAAGAAGTTAAATAAGTTTGGAATGAACAATCTGATTTGAAAATTTCAAGATGAAATTGGAATTTAATTTGGGTAGTTAAATGGTTGATTTTAAATGGGATTTATGAGTGATCTCAAAATGGGTTTGAGATCTGGAAATTGAAAATAGATAATAAATTAAAATCTGAAGATTAAATTGATTTTGAATTCTTATTTGAACTTTGTAATAAGTTAAGTAAAGATAATTTTAAAATGGAATTTTGAAATTTGAATTCAGAATTAAATGGTTTAAAGATTTAAGTTGTTGAATTAATTTAAAAGTAAAGGTTAATTTGACTTAAGGAATTAAATTAACATTTAAAAATTTTAACTCAAATTTATGAAATTCGAGATGGTTTTAAGTTGAGGTTTGAATAGAATTAGTTCAAATTGAATTTGATTTGAATTTGGATAGGAATTAAGGTTAATTCAACTTGAATTGGGATTAAATCAATTTCAATGGAAATTGAAGTATTAAGTCAATTTAATTGGAAATGGAAATTGGGAAATTAAACAGTTTGGCTCTGGATTATTTTCAAAATAAATTGTTTTAATACAAATATATTTTTTCAAACTATTTACTATACTATCTTTTTTCTTAAACCCCTAAACTATCTTATACTTATTTTACAATTATTTTGGAACTATTTAACTATTTTGAAACTGTCTTATAAACTCATTACTATTTTTCAGTTACCTACATCTAATCACTATTTTAAAAACTATTTTGCAATTATCTAACTATTTTATATCTACTTAACTATTTTACAGCTATTTTACAAACTAACAACTATTTTCCAACTACTTATCTATTTTAAACTTTTTCAAGCTATTTTTAAATTTAAATAGGTCAAAGTTCAAACTGTTTGTAATTAAAGTAATAACTCAATTGGAAATGGAAGCAATTGAGAATAAGTGAATGAAATTAAAGGAAATATGAATAGAAAAGAAAATTGATTTGGCTAATAACCAATAAAGATAAATACGTAGGATATACGTATATTATTCTATTCGCATAGTGATTTGATCCAGATTCGAACACAGAATTTCGAGATAATATTATCGATCCGAGTTGGGATTTTTCGCTCGATTTTCGACGGCGAACCTGGATATGGGTTTTTGATTGGTTCTGGATATTCTCTATCGTAGTTGTGACTATGCAAGGAGAATGACGGTTTCTGATCAAGAAACCAGATCTGAGTCCGCACTAGGAGGTCGGGTGGACGATACTAGTTCGGAAGTGAAATTGTGTGATCGATTGAGCGATCAGATTGATATTGCGTACGGATGATATGTGTACATCGTACGGGTTTGAATGAAATTGGCATTGAAAATTTGTGGATAAGAAATTTGAAATGGTTTTTGAAATGAAAAGGTATATTATGTGAAATATAATGGAATTGGATATTTCTTTGGTTGAAATTTACTTTATAGAGGTAAGTAATATGGTAAATAACTTTATAAAGAAATCAAACTTGAATATTTGATTTGGCAATAAATAAAGTTATATTTTGTAATATGATAAACTTCCCTTATTGAATCTAGCCAGAATAAAAAGGGATTTTGGAAGTATTTGAAGTATAAAAGAGGTTTTATACAAGTTTAAGTGATCCAAAGATTTTCAATGTTATATATATCTATATATATAAAGGGTTTTATGAGAATGATTTTGGAAAAGGTTTTGGGAACCTATATAATTTGGAAAAGGCTTTTGATTTTTAGGAAAATCAATTTTGGGAAAATTGGAAAGCCTAGTTTGAGAATTATCGATTTTGGATATCGATTTGT
Source organism: Allium fistulosum (assembly GCA_030737815.1). NCBI lineage: Eukaryota > Viridiplantae > Streptophyta > Magnoliopsida > Asparagales > Amaryllidaceae > Allium > Allium fistulosum. Next base: position 1,001,642,569 of record CM060904.1, on the reverse strand, counting down.
GTAAAGGAGATTTTGATATAAATCATAAAGGGTATGATTTGAAGATACTATAAATGTATAGTATAAAATGTTTTGAGTATAGCTCTGGGGAAAAAGGCGCTTCCTTGAAATGAACTTCTCAGGAGTGCCACTGGGTGGTACTGCCTTGAACCCCAAGGGGGGATTCTAAAGTTAATCCTGTGAGGAGTCCGGAATAAACTAGTTCCTGAGGATTATTTGTGTAGCGAAAGTCGAGGGGCTGGTGCCCACAGAGGCATTTGGGTTATGCTGTGACGACAGTTTAACTCGATGTCACTGCGATCTACTGCAGACCATAGCGAAAGTCATGTGTGCCGCTGAGAGCCAACTGTCTACGTTTGATTTTATATCGGTAGACTGTGACACTATGGTAACATAGCGAAAGTCGTTTGTGCCGCTGAGAGCCAACAGTCTGCGTTTGATTTTATATCGGTAGACTGCGACCTATGTGGGAGAAGTTTCATTTAGACAGCGAAATCGTGTGTGCCGCTGAGAGCCAACAGTTACATGGACTTTTGCTGCGACAGCAACGTAACCCTGGAATGTAACTGCGATCTGTTGTGGGTTTCATGGTGTAATTAGTTACATGGACTTTTGCTGCGATGGCAACGTAACCCGTGATGTAACTGTGACCATGAATGGGGGTGATGATTTCCAGAGCATTCTCACCAAAGATATTTCCTCTATTTTCAAAGCTGTTTTCTATATTTTCATAAATTATTTTCCAAGTATTTTCACTTGGTGTTGAGAACGGGTTTATCAAGTACTTATAGATTTTCAGTCTTACGTCTGATCAACGTATGACCGAATTTCTGTGAGAACGAGGATGGACTTGTTGAAACATCGAGTTATAAAAAGTATTTTTATAAAAACTATTATAGTAATATTATATAGATTTTAAAAAGTGTTTTTTAAAAATGATCAAAGAAAATTTATCTGATTTTAAGCAATTTAATAAAATTGGCTTCGTTCCTTTTCGAGGACGAAAAGATTCTAAGAGGGGAGGAATGTGATAACCCGGATTTTTAGAATAGCTATAATTAATAAATTAACTGGATTTAATAGAAATATTGATAAATAATTCTGATAATAAAATATATCTTAAATTATACTTTGGTTTTAAAATGTATTTTATATGATTTTATTTAAAAACATAAATTGTTTTATATTATTTTCTTTTTAAAGGAATTTATTTATATATGTATAAATTAGGAAATTTATTTTTAAGGCTTTATAAACATTTAAAAATTAATTAATGCATGTAAAGTTACATGTGTTAAGTTATAAACCTCTCTAATAACATGTGTTAGCAAATTATTTAAGGATTATGACAAGTGTTAATATAATTGTACAAGTGTCTTTAATTTTTTTTTTTTTAAAAGTTAAATAAAGATAAATAAAACCTCTCCACTCTCCTCTCTCATTTTCTTTACCAATTCCTTTTCAAAACTAAGAAAAAGAAATAACCTGTAAAATCCAGTAAAACTAAATAAGGAATTCAAGCAAATCTTCTCTAAGAATTCAAATCTAAAGGCAAGCTTTTCAAAATTCAAGTGCAACTAATCAGATCGGTAGGAAAAATCATTCAGCTCAAGTTCCTAGCAACATTAATCAGCAGGCAAAACAAAGTTCCAGTTTTTAAGAAACGAGTATTTTCCAGTTCCAGATTCAAGCAATTTTTATTCAAGTTCAAAGTTTTCAAACATCTCAAAATTTAGAGCTCTGTTCATCTTCTTTAAAACAGGTGAGTAAACTACCCTTCAAAAAAAAATATATGGAATTTGTTATATCTTGGTTTGCATGTGATGATCTGTAAGTTGTGATTGAAATTATGCTTGCATGTATATGGATTCCAGATATATTAATAAGTTGAGATGTGCATGTCTGATATGTTATGTTCATCTCTGTTTATAGTTACAGAGTTTAAATTTAAATCAAAAAAAAAAAAAAATTTCTAATCTCCTTATCTATTCACTGATAGGCTTTAGTTTTCAAACCAAATAAGTTTGTTCAAACATAGATTAAGGTTTAAAAATATATTTAAGCAAGTTCAGTTTGAAAATTTCTGGAAATCAAGAAGATCAGTAGGAAACTTAAGAACATGTTGAAATCCATTATCATAGTTTGCTGATTTATGTTTATAACCTGAATTCCCTTTGAAAATTAGGATATTTAAAATCAAAATTAAGATTTTTAGTTGAGTTTTGAATGAGTTTTTCGAAGATAATCAGAATATTGGTTTTTGGCTATTTCTGGTGGTCGGAGGACTCGGGAAGGTCAGGATCGTTGCTGAAGGAAGGTCATGGGTAGAGGGTCATAGGAAAAATGGTCGGTTAATTTTTAGATCACCGTGGTAGCATGGCGGTGGCAAAGTAGGGTTTAAGATCCTGTTCGAGTCGACGAGGTTGTCGAGGCAACTACGTCGACATGGGTGAACCGGAGGCGACCGGTGGTAGGGGAATCGAAGCGTGAAGGCGTGACGTAGTTTTGGACGTGATCGCGTGATGTTCGGTGGTCGGAATCATCGACGTGAGGAGTTTTGGTCGATTGGGTTCTTGGGTTCCAGTTTGATCGAATACTCGATTTCGATTTTCAGACGAATTGATCTAATCTGAGTGCGCGGCAAATCGAGAAGGTCATCACTGACTTGTTGATGACGGCGAGGTCGATCGGAGTTCGACAGTTGCGTGTGCACGTGCACGCTTGCATTCGCGTATCTGGGTTTTCGAAGAAGCTTTGGGGAAGAAATCTTCGACTCGAGACGATCTCGAAGGAGTTTGGGTGATGGCTCGAAGTAGCAGGAAGGAGTTTGGGTGACTCGGTGCTTTGTTTTAAATGCTCGGGTTTTTGTTTAATTTTGCTCGAGCGTTTTTTTTTAGTTTGGGAACAGGTTTCAAATTTTAAAGGAAATTTAGTTCGGTACTTTTAAGCAAATGCAAGTTGATTAATCAATTTAAAAAGGGTTGTAGCCAAGTTTAGAGATATATAATTTTAAATGTTTTCAAGAAAAATAAAAGAAAAGAAAATGTCAAAGTTGTTGGTTAAAAGTAATTATATTTGAATTAATTATGTAATTAATTCCAGAATGATTCTCAAATAAAGTTTAATAATACAATGAAGTATTTAAATTTTAAATAAAGAATTTATCTTTATTTAAAGTAAGGTTGTGATTAATTGAGGTTAATTAATTAGTGAAATGAGTTAGAAGTTAATCACTTAATGTAATTAATAATAGTTAATTAATTTAAGTACAATTAATTAAGGAAGTAATTAAGGGATAGTAAATGAATATAACTTAAATTAAGGAACATTAGCAATGGTTAAGAGATAATTAGTTAATATAAATTAATTCAAGATAATTGGTTAATTAAGGTAGTAATTACTTAATTAATTAAAGGTTAAATAGTCTAAGTAATTGAAGGTAATTAATTAAGGAGTAATAAATTAATGGAAGTAATTAAAGGGATTAATTACTCAATGTAATTAATTAAATTAATGTGATTAATTTAAGTAAATTAATTAGGTATAGTAATTAAAGGATAATTAAGCAAAGGTGATTGATTAAGATGGATAATTAAAGGATGGTTAATTAATTGGGTTGTAATTAATTAATTTTTAGTAAAGGTAACTTAAGTGATTAAAGATTTGTAATTAATTTAATTAGAGATAAATTAAATTTATTTTGGAAGTAATCAATCTTGTTTATAAAAGATTGAACGATGGTTGATATCTCTGATATGAAATGTTTTGTGATATGATATGATTAGGTGGACAGTGATAATGTAGTTATTTATCGATGATAAATTGCTGTGTATAAGTGACATCCTATTTAAAGTTGAATTGTATTTCACTTGAATAACTTGGGTTAAGATAACATTGGATTCGAAGAGACAGGAGTCGGGTATTAGTAAATACCCGAAACCACTGTGATTCTTTATAGATTGATATGTGAAATCAATAAGCTGGAATGGAATGATTTAAGTGAATTGGACCATTAAATCTAAGTTTTGGTACTTAGAAATTAGTGAGTGAATTAAGTGATGTCTATAACAATTTGTGAATTTGTAATTGATACAAGTTACCCCGGGTTATATATATAAGTTGTATGCTTTTGTAATTCATGTTAGATGGGTTTACTCACGCTGGTTTCCAGCCTGACCCGGGTGTTACTTGATGTAATGCTCGGGTCAGACCGAGTATTACAGATTTCCAGGTAAGGACGTTCTGGAGCTCAGGAGACGAGCTGGATGGCAGGAACGTATGGAGTGTATTCCGCTGTGATATATTGTTATTTATTTAGGACGAGTTATTTTAACTATCCAGTGATTGTGAAATGTTGTAACTCTGATATATTAAAATGTAATTGACTGATACAGATTTCTTTGTATATTGATATTATTATTTGATATTGTATTTTGATCCGCTGCGAATGTGAGAATCTGTGTCTTGTTTTGTTTCTTTCTTCTATCTCTTTTCTTTTTCTCCTAACTATCTGGAATTTTCGGGTTCGAAAATTCCGGGTCGTTACAGATTACCTAGTGCAATCAAGGAAATACCCCCTCTATCTATTGTTGAAGCAGACTCCTCTATCTAATGTCGACTTTCAAATATTTTGCTGTCATCTATCTATTTGAGGGTATTCCTTAATCTATACGCAAACATATATCCTCTACAGGTCCTATGGTTGGATATGTCTCACATTAGTATAATGTTACACAACTGCTTGTAGCCTCTTACGGCGGGTAGGCTTCTATTGTGTAACACTACTGACCTCGCATTCCAACCTACTTTAATGACCATTTGTCATATCATTTCTTTAATTATACTTTAATTATAATAATTCACACCCGTCATAAACGCATATTCGATGCTACTTATATATATATGTAATATATATACTCTTTCATACTTACTTAATTATCATGCCTCTATAGTTTTACAATTGACCCTAGGTCTTCATTTCATTATGCATTTCACCTTTTTCTTTACATTAAGTTCATTTACTGTTTTTCTCTTATCAAGTTCATAATATCATTACATATTTTTTTATCCGTTCTCTATTTTCCATTTTTATTCTCATGTTATCCTTTTATTTCTACTTGCCTATCTTTCATATTTTCTTTCCATTAACTTCCAAATTTTATTTGTATTTCACATCTTTACTTTTTAGGATCTTTTTACTTTATTCGTGTCTTTCCGTTTAACTTTTGAGGTTTACTACATTTATGCATTGGAACTACATTTCTATTCTAAAAAAGTTAACACTGTAAATTTCTATATCTTATCCAAAAATAGAGATTTGTGTAGTTTTTGTAACTACAAGGAACTATCTTTTTATTACCTAAAATAGACAGTACAAAATACGGTATTCGGCCTTATTTTGTACATCTCTTTCTTTTTAGGTGTATTCTTTGTCATTTCAAACTTTGCATTTTTATTTATTCAAACTTGATAATACATAGAATCCTACTTGCAACATCTTAGATTCCAACGAACTAAAATATCACTTAAACCCCTAAAGTCTTAATAAAGTTTCTTTATTTTACATTCCCTTTCTACATTCAAATACAAATTTATTATTATCAAAGTAATAACAAGTTACTTGTACAAAATATGTAGGCAAGTTTTCCAATTTCATTAAATTTATACCATAATCAATTTTTACTAAATCTATTCCATAATCAATCAATTTAGTCCATAATCATTACGTTATAATTCATCATCCAATCCGTTATTTACATTAATTCATTACACGTATACAATAAATTATCCGAATCGAGATTTATATATAATCATTACGCACTTACAATTAAATATCCAAATCGATTATACATAGGCATAAATGGAATAGATCACAAAGATATAAATTTAATCTTATTTCAAAACAGGTAATTTTCTCACTAACCTTTCCAAGTGTTCCCAAATCTCCAGATCTAATCCATGTTATATGTACTTCTACTTTGACTTCCCTTTTGTATTCCCATATAATATATACATACAAATATATTAGAGTTTGGATTAGAAAGGAGAGGTTTAGGTTGATTATAATTTCAAATTTGGATTTATAGTTTAACTTGGTTGTAGCGACTTGATTTGAACTTATTCTCTATCTCTATCATCTTCCAGAAATCCTCCAATAGTGTATACGTACAACTAGAACTATTTCTATGAATTTAGAGTTTTGGAGGAGAAGAGAAAATGACAGAGTTTTCGCGCCCATTTAAAAATTATGTGTAGGAAGTGAGTCTAGGTCTGTATTTATAGAGATTCAAACCAATGCTAACTGTTCGATTAAACCACGTCTGCTGTCGCTGTTTACAAATCTCAGGTCAACCGCTACTAGTCGACCTTGGATCTTCTTGGGTCGACTTAAGCTTTGTAAACTAGGCTAATTATCAACGTTAATTGATTTTGTTAATCTCTTTCCACTTTTAGCCGATCGACGCTATCTCATTCCTTAATCTACTTGTTAACGTTTAAATCACAGTTTAGTTTGACAGTTTTTAATTAATGTTAATTAATTATTAATTATTTCCTTAATTACATATATAATTATTTTCAACTTTAAAATTTTAAACATTAATAACTTTTTTGTTTGAACTTCGATCGAAAAAGTTTATATATGAAAATTGATTAGAAAATCGCAACGAATCCAATGGTACAAGTTTCGTAGCCAAATTCTAATGCTTGCAAAAATTCCATTTTTCGCTATTTATTATTTATTAATTAATTTTCTATTTAAATTAATTTTTGCAAAAATCACGGGGTGTCACATTATCCCCCCTTAAAAGAATCTCATCCCAAAATTACTCAAGGGCTCGATCATGTAACCTAATGTACATCCGTTCTATGCTATCAAATTATGAGTGTATAAACAATTTTGCAACCAATCGTGTACAAGTACAAAGTGTATCATAATATATATGATATGCACGTAGAATGATTCTAACTGGTGCCTCATATATGAATGCTTTCTTTTAAATCAATTTTCAAAAATATGATGCAAACATCTTAAATATACTGGCCGTTCTACATGTATGCAACTTTTTTAAAATCAAAAACTATTTTTCATCCAATTTTTCCCATACTCCTATGAATAGAAGTGTAGTTCAACCTAATTTTCAACCAATTCCTACCATCCAAAATCCAAGCACACCATTACGAACTCCAAATTTAGAAAAATTCAGTATTTTAAACCTATTTCCTTATGATTGAAAAGGGTCTACACAGAAAATTCCATATTTCCATCCTTCTATTATGTACCCTTTTTCATTATATTTTGAAATCTCTTTTGCCCTTTAATTCTTTTTCAACTTTTCCAAGTACAGTTAGCATAGTTAGTTTTTATCTTAAATTTTTAAAACATGGTTTATTTCAAAATCAACTTTTTTTTACTAATAAGATCTGGAAAAAGTGATTTCCTAGCTATAACAACTTTCTCTCTTGTTTCTAACCGTATTTTATTTTACTGTCATTTTTGCTGCAAAGTAAAATCCATTCTAACCCACCTGTCACCTACTTCCCAATGTCATATATGTGGTATTTTCAATTTTTCAAATTGTTTTTCCTCAAAGATATTTTTATATTACTTTCTAAAATATCCATTAAAATTTTAAAATTAAAAATCTTTCAGAACATTTTGCAAATATACTTTATTTTTCAAAAGTGTACATATGTATAGGTTTTTCAAAATAAATTTTTCCACATCTCAAGAAATCGAGTTTTTGTTAATAGTCCAATGTCCATAGTGGACTCCTCTTAATTGACGCGGTAAATTTCAAGTTTCAAAAACTTTTCTTTTATAATAACAACCAGCAACAAAATTCAACTATAAATTCTAAACTCTTAGGTACATGGGCATGACCCGTGGTTACACAACATTCTTTCCTTATCCTCCATTCACTGAAATTTATTTCCTGAATTTTTGGGACTTACGATTTTATTTTATTTCTATATTAAATAAGTTTTCTTAAATTATTTCTTAATTTCCAGCCTCTGCTATTTTCTTTTCCTTTGCATTAGTTGAATGCCATTTTTGAAATTTCCTTATCATTATTGTTTTCCTATAACATTGCGGTCCATATCGAAAATAAAATAAAAGGAACATTTCATATAATATTGTACGCGCTTTTACCCCCAAATAAGGCAACTAATGCTTAAAACCCAACCTAAACAGAACAACTGCTGGAAGCTTCCCTTCAACATCAAGTAACACTCATGATGTTGTGGCTCTATCACTCTGACTTGAATGGACTTTTCAAACATGTAATCCTTCTGCAATTCTCATATCTTAATTTTTCCTATATTGCTTCTGATGAATATGATCTATTCATTTTTTCCATCACCATGCCTAATTATAGAATAAACTGCGCATCTCAACACTACAGTGGATAAGAAATACAATCTATGCATATTTTGAATAACTCATTGGCAGCTGGCTCGGTGGAATAACTTTTCCAACCCCTATCTTGTCTTCTATAACTTTAAGTCTACCAATATCCTCTATGTGTGTTTTCCACCTCATAATCCTCTAAAACCATCTTCTTTTAATCCAAATTCCTTGATGGTATTCTTAAATCTTGGTATTTATGTCCTTTATCTTTGACCCTCCATACTAGCATATCCTATAACTTGTCTAAGCGTACTTTAATACCATTTATCATTCCTTTACTGGTTCTTCCTATGGCTTGCACACTTATCTAACAATATTTCTAGGTTCTTACCATTATTCTTTACATTCTATGGGGGTTTCTTATTACTACTCTGTGACTCCATGTTTAAAATTTTGGTTTGGTCTTCGCAATGTTTTTTTTCAAAAATTGAAAACTTCAAAATTTAAATACTTTGTGCCAAAACCTTTGTCTCTTTGAAAAGTACAAGTTAGAAAACTTTTATCAAATTCAAAAATACTAGGTGCCAACTTTTAAAACTTATAATTTAGGATTTTTATGAAAATAAATCATTTTGACTAAGTTAATTTGAAACTAGAAATCCTTTCCAAAATATAGAATTTGTTTTACTTAGTAAAACAGTTAAAAAACTATATTATAGATTTATAAATTGAAAATATAATATACATCTATATTAAAAGATTTAAACAAAGTTATTATAATATTTAAATAACTATAATTGATAAAAATAATTTTTTATTATATATATGATATTACATTAAAACAATTAATAAATTATATATATATATATATATATGAAATGCCGTATGACAAAATTTTTCTTCATTTCGTATTTAATATATTAAAAACATAATTTTATAAAATTAAATTGTTAATTTATAAATAAATACATACACACACATATTAGAAAATGTAAATTATACAAAATATAATTTTGTTTTGGGAATTTTTTTATAGTCGAAAACAAGTTGGTGCATAAAGTAATTTAGAATAATTATATATATACATTTCCATTTAAATCAATTTGAATTAATTAAAGGGATTGTTTGGCTCACATCCTTGTTAAGTTTCAAAATATAGAAAAATCCTCCCAAAATAAACTTACGTTTCTAGTCCATATTTTAAAATCTGCTTGCGCCAAAAGACCAAAATACCCTTTACGTTTTTAGCATTTCAAACGTGCATAACTTTCTGTAGAAACATCAGATCAGCATACCGTTTTTACCAAAAAATCATAAATTTTACAATCTTTAAAATGAGATCCATTGTTGATACCAAAAAATCATATTTGCAGTAAGGTTACAATTATTCCATATATTTGCAGAGAATTATGCAATTTTTGTCTATTTTTCTTCAAATGTCAGCAATTATTCCATATAATTACAGACTTTTATGCAATTATATGGAATAATTGCAGACATCTATGCAATTATATGGAATAATTGCAGACTTCTTTGCTATTATTCCATATAATTGCAAACTTTTCTGCAATTATTTCGTATACTTGCCCTATAATTATATAAAATAATCATCAATTTTTCTTCAAATGTCAGCAATTATTCCATATAATTGCAGACATTTATGCGATTATATGGAATAATTGCAGACTTTTATATAATTCAGTGGAATAATTGCAGACTTTTTTGCTATTATTCCATATAATTGTAGACTTTTCTGCAATTAAATGGAATAATTGCAGACTTTTCTACAATTATTCCATATAATTGTATACTTTTATGCAATTATATCGAATAATTGCAGAAAAGTCTGCAATTATTCCAAGTAATCGTAGAAAAGTGCAACCGTACCATATAATTGCAAAATTTTCTGCAATTATTGCATATAATTGTTGAATTGTCTACAGTCATACCATATAATAGTTGGATCCACGAATAACTTGGTCTGCCATTGTTTTTACATATGCATAATGCCACTCATTAGAAAGATAATAAAATTTGTGATTTAATGGTGAAAATGGTTTGTTAATCCGTCGTTTCTACAAAAAAGTTACTGCGTTTTAAAGATTGATAATTAATGGGGTGCAAATTTTAATTATGGATGTGAGAATAACATCCACATATGAAGAACCAACGTTCAGCCATGAAGCAGAAGGGTATTTTAGGGAAGAAAATTGCAGTATTTAAAAATAAAGGTGTAATTTATATCTTTTTTTTGGGAGGATGTTTAGTGTATTAAGTTTGATTTTAAGGATGTGTCCCTTATTTTCACTTAATTAAAACTAATTTTAATGTTTTAAAAATTATATATATATATATATATATATATAGCTCAAAACACTATTATATATATAAAATATTTATTTTAATAATACAAAGATGTAATATTAATAGTCAAGCTTGCAGATCCGATTAGATATATAATTGTATAATAGTATACTGGCAAGGTGGACAACTATTATGCATATAAATTTGTTCGAGCAATGATATATATATTTATATATATAACACGATAGGATGTATATCATAAACAAGTGAATATTACTTTATTAGACGTCGCCTTTGAATTCACTTTGATTGATTGAATAACTCCAAGAATCATCTGGAATTAGCCTTTGGATATTGCAAAAATCTGGAGTACTATGTTTTGTAATTTGATTAAGATTGGAGCAAGTAGTATAGACCAAGGGGTAGAAGAACACATGACTACGGTTGAGAAAAGATATTAAAGAAAAGGATCAAAAATAGTGAGGGGCTAGGATGGATTTTATAGAGAGAGCCAAAGAGAACTTTTCTCCTTAATTTCTAATCCACCTTTTACCTGGTTCTAGATCTAAATTCAAAGCTTGAATCCCTCCTTTCCTCCACTCTTGGTCAACCATACATGGAGCATTTTGGGCCCTCAGATGTACCAAAACTTTTTAGCAATAACCCACACTTAAATTCAATTTAAATGCGTACCGATATCATATATCGATATCGTATATCGATTTGTACATATATAACTTATATATAAGCACCAAATTTTACTAAGGAACCAATACATTTAATAAATAATTAATATATATTTTATAAATATTAGTTAATTTAATTAACTTACAATATGTAAAAATTAATTAACTCATGTGGTATTTCAGAGTATTCTTCAATAGGTTGTGCGACTTGCTAGTGTAAATTCAATCAATGATTAATATCGAACAATTCGAATATAAAAATTCACCCTTTACCTTAGCTAGTGATGTGACAGTACTATGATTATAGAGTTTGGAAGAGAAGAGGAAATGACATAGCTTCCGCACCCATTAGAAAATTATGTGTTGGAAGTGAGGGTCTATATCTGTATTTATAAAGGATCAAACCAATGCCAAACATTTGATTAAACCGTTCTAAATCTAGGCCATTAATGCCAAATCTCTTGTCACTGTTTACAAATCTTGGGTCAAATGCTTCGTGCCCTAGGTAGACCGCTACTGGTCGACCTTGGAACTTCTCAGATCAACCTGAGCTTTGTAACTGGGCTAATTATCAATGTTAACAGATTTTGTTAATCTCTTTCCACTTTTAGCCGATTGACACTATCCCATTCCTTAATCTACTTGCTTAATGTTTAAGTCATACTTAAGTTTAATAGTTTTTAATTAACATTAATTAACTATGTTCTTAATTACATATATAATTATTTCCGACTTTTGTCAAACGTTAATAATGTTTTTGTTTGAACTCTGATCGGAAAAATTTATATATGAAAATTGATTAGAAAATCGCCACAAATTCATTGGTGCAAGTTTCATGGACAAATTCTAATATTTGCAAAAATTCCATTTTTCATTATTTATTATTTATTAATTAATTTTCCATTTAAATTAATTATCACAAAATTGTGGGGTGTTCCAAAAATAGTAAACCATGAACTTGTAAGTGATGTAATAATTCTAGATCGTTATTTAAATGGATATTGGAAAATAGGTTGACGTAATCACAATAAGATTTTAGGGGTTTAAGATGTATTTTAATTTGTTGGAATATAAGATGTTACAATGTGAATTTCTATACATTATCACATTTTAAATAAATAAAAGTGCGTCGTTTGAAGTGACAAGGAATACACCTAACAAAAGAAAGTGATGTATAAAATAACGATATTTATCGTATTTTGTACCGTCTATTTCAATAACTATGAAAAAATAATTCCTTATCATTGCAAATTCAACATAAATCTTTCGCTTAGATAAGATATAGAAATTTACAATGTTAATATTTCTATGATAGTAACGTAATTCCAATGTATTAAAATGCAGAGAAGTGGATAATTAAATAATTAAATAAATATAATTAAATTTTTAATTAGATAATTGCAATAAATATCTTACCTTCAAACGCTTATATCTCTTGCATACGAACTCTGTTTCACATGTAGTTTATTGCATTAGGATCGTTGCGAGATGAGGAATATTTTGGTATGTTGTTTGGTATGTTCCAGATGTTTCAGAAAAGTATCTTATTGTGTTAAGTTCGTTATACTATTTTACACTTACGGTTTGGCGCTTGATCTAATAGCTTCATAAGCAATGGGGTGAGGATGAATATTTGGTTTGATCCCAGTAGTGTCACAAATTGTTAGGCGAATGTCTAACATGGACTTGACCACAACAATCATGTGTGATTTCCATGACATTGTCGCATATTGGCCACATGAGTTATAACTTTGAGCTCAATAGTGTTGTATATGGTAGGAGTCGGGTGAACTTTGGTAAGGCCGGTGACGTTTAGCGATGGCGAATTTAGACTTTGAGCATAATAGTGTCATAGTTGGTGGTACACGAGCTGGGACTTTGAGCTTAATAGTATACATACGATTTTGCAATAGTGGACTGAGACATATAGATCTTTAATCGTGAGTCGCATAGGATTTTGCGATAGCAAGCTGAGGCACATAAATCTTTAGTAGCGTGTCACATACGGTTTTGCAATAGTGGGCTGAGACACATAGATCTTCAGTAGCGAATCACATACGATTTTGTGATAACGGGTCAAGACACGTAGATCTTCAGTAGCGAGTCGCATATGTTTTCAACATGTGAGTTAGGGCTTTAGGCTTGATCGAGTGCATATGATTAGACATGGGTTAAATTTTAGTGAGACCTTATCATATGATGTCACTATAGTGTTAGGTGCAGGTGACACATGTTAAAGTATGGTTTTTGAGCATACACGTTGTTTTACTAGCTTATTAGCATTATACACTTATATGATGCATTTCACTCACCAGACGTATGTCTAACCCCTCTATCATTTACATCCTTTTAGTTATACTATAACTAGATGATGGAAAAGATGGGTGGTGACTTGAATGTGTGATTGTACAATAGAGACGTGCATTTATTTGTCTATTAGCTAGCTACTATTTTAAATCAGTTGTTCCTAGACATTAGGTTGTTTTAGTTACTAGTGTAGAGAAATGTTGTAAGTGAAGTACATTTGATACCGTACTATTTTGTTCCTCTAGAATTATTGTATTATTGATTACTACTATATTTTATTCCTTCTACTGTGAGTTTCAAAAAGTGTAGAATATCGTAGATAGCTCTATGATCTGTTTTCTATATTTTACTTCAAAAATGATCCACTATCTGTAAGGTTCACTATGTCCGGTCACTTTATGTGCGAGTCGATGCATCGTAGATATTGAGTTGTTCATTTTGTATTAGAGCCTAGGTTTAGCAATTCCTAGTAAACTAGGGCATACACGGGAGCATATTTGTAATTTCTATTATTTATATTATATATACACACATACATACACACCACACTCCATATATTTTGACTCATAGAGATAGTTTTTTTGCTTATCCCTTATAGAATTAAGTAACTATGACTTAAATAAATGTTGACATTTGAATAGTTTGTGGTGAAAGATAAATCCATCGCGTTTGTTGCAATTTAATCTATAGGGATTTGCTAAAAGTGAGTTTTTATGCAAAGTAGCAGTGGAGTAAATTGTAGGACTAGAGATGACTAAGAAGAAGAGTAGTATCCTTAAGTCCATAAAATATAGTGTGACGAAGCATAATAAAGAAACTTAAGCATTTTTTAAAAGTTCTATGACCTAGTTGGGCTTATGTAAGTTATGATCTACTTCAATTAAAGTAATTAAATTAATTCAAATGTTTTTTCTAAAAAATTAGAAATAATAGCGTTTGAGATTTTAAGGAAAATATAGTTGAAGTTTGTTTATTAAATTGGAATAATAACCCATATTTGAGCTTCAAACATGGAAAATTTTCATAAGAGGTGATTTTTCATAAATATTTTAAAGGTCTTATGTTTATAAAAAAAGTTTGGTATGACGCACATTATTTGCACTTATATTTTGATGTATACTTGCTTTTGACAAAGGAACTTTTGAAAGTAAATAGAAAAAAAGTAAATAAAACATATTTTTTCCAAATGGCTTTATTTTACAAATATTTCTATCATATTTTGAAAGAAAATTAAAATGTTGCACTTCCTTTATGCTTTGTGAAAGTTTCTAATTAGTGAACGTAAAATTTAATGTGGTAAGTTTTACATGTTCATTTTTCTAAGTCAAATTTGAACCATTTTGTATAGAATTTAAATTTTAAAAAAGGGGGCTTAAAATTATTATTTTAGACTTGTGGAAATTTTTAATTTCAATATGTATTTTTGAATGAAATTGAAAATTTTGCAATATTAACTCTTAAAAAATGCACTAGTAAATAATTTAGTATTTTGAAAATTATTTCTAATTGCATATGAAAATAATCAGTAGCTAAAATCGAATTTTAAAAATATATTTATACATATACATGGTGTATTGTTTAAAGATGTTAAAAGCTAGATAATTATAAAATAAAATGATATATACTAAAATGTTATAATTTATGCGAAATAATATTGCAAAAATGAAGTATGAGTATTTCAGATATAACCGAACATATTTCAAATCTAACTATATTTTGTGTAATTAATATTGAATTGGTAAAGTTATAAAGAATTGTGTTTTGGAATTTTTTTTATAATTTTTTGAAAAGTAATCAGCATTTGAAATTCATATAATATTATTTTTTTATAAGGAGATTCAGGAATTGATATGAATTGATTAACTTGAGATAAATTTTATTTATGATTATTTTTATGAAACGAATTAATATAAAATGTCTAAAGTGTAAAGCTTTTTGAAAATTTGTTTAAGTGAAATTTAAAGAATTTGATTTGAAAAGGAAGTATTATGATTTTATTAAATGTTTATTAAAATTAATAGAGAATTCTATAGTTTTCATATCTTGCAAGTTGCATGAAGAACAAGATTTGAGATCAACGATTTTGATTTAAAAACTTAATGAAAAGTTATTTATATCTATTAAAATTTGATTGGAGCTAAAAAAGTATTACACCGCTTATAAAGTTTTAATTGATTATGGTGAACTAGCTACGATAGTCAATATGCAACTATGCTTAGGACTGGTTAGAAAATGATGTTATGAATTTGAGACATAGGATTTGTACTGAAAATTAACGAGGGCATTATTATTAATTTTAGAAAATTTTGAAATAATAACGTAAAATCTATTTTGAATGAAGAATTTACTATCATCTAAAGTGGAATTTAAATAAATAGTAATATGATCTTTTGAAAGATTATCTAATTTTGAGCAAATAATAATATAATTATTTTATGGAGTTTATGAAAAATTGTTATTATTTTTTAAGAAATAAAAATAAGAGGTATTATGAAATAAGTCGTTAATAAAGAGATATTTTCCCTGAATATTTTTGGGGTAAGTGATTACTATTTTTGATGTAAATAACAATAAAAATGATTTTTCGATTTAATGTAAAAGTGTTATTGTTGTTAATAAAGTGGTGGTGAAAATAATGATTTAAATAATATTATTGTTTTGATGTAAAGCGATAATAATATTATTATTTTGAAAGAAATTTGCCGAAAATATTTTTTTTGGATTAAATAGTGATGTTTGAGATATTTAAAGTAATATGATGAAAACAAGTCTTGTTTTTGAAGTATATTGTCGATTTGAAAAATACACTATTTTGAGATAATATATAAAATGTATTTTTATAATAAATAATATTGAGATAATTAATACTTAAGAAGAAAATAACTAGTTTAAATTTATTATTTTGAATTGTCAAGCATATGTGATTATATGTTGTTTGAAATTAACATATACGTTTGCGTTAAGGTTTGGGATACACTTGTAACACCCCGTAAAATTAACGATAATTAATAAAGCTCCAAAAAGGGAATTTGAGCAAACATTGGAATCTGGTCACAAAACCTGCACTATTGTGTTCTTGATGATTTTCTAAGCAACTTTTAGAGTTTTGCGATCGGAGCTCAAACAAAAAAGTTATTAGCTTTCGAAATTTCGAGAGCAAAAATAATTAAATACAAAAAATACAATAAATAAACATTAAATACGGAACCCCACAGGTCAATCCCTCATTAAGCCTGTCGACCGTTATCGGTTGCCTATAGAGGAGCGGTCGACCGGTCGCATGGTGGCGGCTAGGGTTTGAATCTTGACCAATGACCCAGAGTTAATTATTTTAATCTAACGTTTACAAATGATTCGTGAGCCTATAAATAATGACATAATCCCTCACTTCTCTTCTCACGTTTTCTAATTCAAGTAGCGAAGCTCTGCCATTTTCTCTTCACTCTTTCTAAATATTATAAAATACTAGATATATACACACACACACACACACACACGCATACAAATCAGAGAAGGGCGGAAAATAAAAGAGAAGAAGCGAATCAATAATGCGGAAAAAGGTAAATTTCAATCTATATTCCTCCCAACCTCTAATCTCTTCTCAAATATGTAATTCTAATAATATATATACCTTGTTATGCATATTCATTTAGAGTAGAATGGGAAAAGTAGTCTAGCAAAGCATTGGATTTAGATTTGGAGATTTGAAAAGCTTAAAATGGTGAGTGAGAAATTATATAATTTATTTATAACATTGAAATTTATCTCCTTGAATTCTTATTTAATTATTATGCCTAAATAAGATCTGATGAATCATAGGCTTAAAATAAACCGATAGGATTAGTGCCTACACATTCAATAAAATAGGTAACTAGAATAGGAATAATATGTATAACACGATCTAGAAATTTGAAATCAGTCCCAAATATTCATTCGTAGAATGTTAGTAAAGTTGTAAAATTATTCCGGATCTATAATTGGGTTGTAAATTAGGTTGCCCTTGGAATGTGAATTTCTATGTTTTGATTTGTTTGGAATGGGTTTCGTGTAATTTCCATAGGTTATCCAATTCCAAAATATGTATAAAAATGCATCATTTGAAATAAAAAGGAATATATCAAAAAGAGAAAGAGATGTGTAAAATATGGATATTCTTTTCCATGGTTTACACTGTCTATTTGAACAATAGAAAAAAAAATCCTTGTAATTTCAAATGAAGCAAAGACCTCAGTTTTGGTTAATTTATGGAAAATTATAAGGATAATCCTTTTTAGAAGGATATCTCTAATAAATTAAAACGTGGAAAGAAATGTTCTAGGTTAGAAATTAATAATTAGAAATACACACACACACACGTATAACCACACTTAACATTCAAAAATAGAAACATATAAATAACATAATCTAGGACTGTATATGTATTAGTTATTAATGTCATAATAATTAATGGACTACGATTTATGGACATTAAGTACAAATTTAATGGGCAATAAATTTGTAACTAACAGAGTTAAAAGGGAATTAAATGGGGATTGGTTAGGGAAATTAATATAGCATTTATGGGAAAATAAATAGGCATAATAGGTTGATTTTGAAACTAGTAAATAAATGTCATTAGAAATTTTAATATGGTAATTATGACAAACTGAATAGCCCTAATAGTTAGATTTTGAAAAGGGGTAAATAGATTGAAGGAATTAAAAGAGGATTAGTTAGAGGTTATCCAATTTTGGCATAAGTGACTAATTAATACGGGTAAGTGACATTTCAAGGAAACTAAAGCCTAAGCGTATAAATTATAATAATAACATAGCGAATAAGTAAGTATTAATACTATTAATTACACGTAGGAAGTAATATAATTTTCATTGTAGGAAATTATACAGCTTAAATTATACATTTAAGGCAAACGTGAATTAGTGGCCTAGCCTAATGCTTAAGCTTTGGGTGCTAGGTTTGGTTTAGTGGGTTAGGATGGGAGGTTTGTCGAGTTACACAACAGAAGTCTGTCCTTCAACTAGAGGCTACCAGCAGTTGTGTATACTTACTACTGATGTGGGGCATCTCCAACCATAGGACTCATGGGAAAGGGATATATGTTGCAGAAAAGTAGGGGAAAAAATATTGAGGATTCGCCTTAGATTTGAAGTATTGAATGGTCCAGTACTTTTTGGGGAATAGGTTCCTTTTTATACCCAATAAGATGTAGTAAGTAACCAAAAGAGGCATTTTCCTTGACTTACTTAGGTTAGTCTAAATGGGATGTCAGTTATGGAAGATCGGTGGGATGTGTTAGTTGTTATGTTAGTTGTTAGTACCAATATTTAGTAGTAGGTCTGGCATATAGGCTTTAATGCCCAGTGATCCTAAGCAAGTTGTAGCAAAGACACGGGTTATGCCCTGATGATATCACTTTCTACCAGTATAGAATCCGCATAGGAGACGCACATACCTCAAAGTTAATGGTTAGGAGAAAAATTAGTTGAGTGCAGGTGGGCTAGTTAACCCTTAAATGAGTCTTTGAATTATGTTAGTAGTACAATAATTAAAGCATATATTATATTACAAAGCCGCATATAGGGCTCATCGATCTCTGTAGCTAGGACCGATTGACTAGCGTTAACATTGTGAAGGGCCCTTCAGGGAGTTGAGGTAGTAAATGGCTGATGGGTCTGCCACCTCCCTATTTATAAAGTATTAATTGGTCGGGGTTTTGGATAGTGAAATATTTAGATAAATTTGAATACAAAGATATATATATATATACATGCATAAAGATACCTTGAAGAAGGTTAGGTTAGGCATATTGTACGTGCACATAAGAATTAGCAGATTAGCCATAAATAATAGACATAACATTTAAATGGAAATCAGTCGGCATAAATTAATGGGATTGATAAAGTATGTAATTTCCAATCATCAGATGTTGTTCTGACCCCTCCTCATAACAACCTACATGTTAGATTTAGAAGGACTGGATTCTGGACCAAGGTGGGAATGGTAGATGACGAAGTCTTCTTATTCATGCTTAGCACTGACAAAGCAATTAAATATCCAAGGATTAATATTTCAAGTTAGTAGCCTTAGTCGATATGTATGTTATATCATATATTTCAATTCCACTGTGAGTTTATATTGATCGCATTCTAATATACTTGTGTTTACTATAAGTTACCAATACCAATGATCCTACCCTAATGGGCTTGAGTTTCACCTTAGTCGAAATTTGAGCTCACTAAAGTGCGGGCTGTTACATTTGGTAGAGCTTAGGTTAGTCGATCAAAGGAATTAGGATACCTGAGAGAACATATTTTTATTTTTACCTATAACCATATGTAAATTATATGCTTAACTCTATAAATTTCGACTATAGAAGTAGTTGTGACCATATTCCGAAAGAATGGGCAAGGCGACTATGAGCTAGAAAAATAAATAGAGTTAAATTTTACTGCCTCGATTACCCCATGTGATAGAGGTCGTGTCATAAGGAGTGGGCCAAGAAGAGCATGACCGCGATATATAGAAGCACCTCAGAAACTGAATGGTATTTGACTCCTTTTTTGGACCTAGGCTTCCTTATGATTATAGATTTGGATGGATAGTTGGTTGAAGATATACATTTCATCTAGACTGATGAGAGATAAGAACCTATATGTTGGAAGCATCCGGAAGTAAGGAATGATAGTAGTGGAGCAAGTTCCGGCAAGTAGGTGTGCACTAATTACCATAAGGAGATCAGCCAAATTTTTGATGGAGATGAGTTAAGGATGAATGGAACGGAATGAGAATCCAAAAGGAATGGAAATTAAAGTCCATTTCTAATTCTAGCCCCATGTGAAAGAATTTAACAAAATTTTTGTGGGAATTCCTTGAAATATTGACGAAGTGAAAAATAAATTTGGAATTTCCCTTTTAAAATTCTTTCTAAAAGGTGGATAAATTAAAATGCCATTTGATGCAAAGGAGGTATAGAAGGGTAAGAACGCCCAATAATCTATATAGAAATAGCATTAGGAATGTACATGTACACACACAGACACACACATATATAGGATTAGTAATCTAGTTAGAAATAAAATAGTGGAAAAATAATAGGATATGAAGAATGGAAAATTTCCATGGATATGTAGTAATTGCGCATATACTTTAGATAGACGCTTAGATAGATGTTGAAATTATGCGTATCTTTTAGAAGTCCCCCTCTTGTGCTATGAAAATCTCCGTCATAGGTGGAAGCGGAGATGACATGAGTATAGGAAATAATAGGAAGAAAGTTATCCTTGTTCAATCCACTTTTCATTATTTAAAGTTATATAAGATGGTTTTGAAAAAATGGTTTGGTATGATAATTGAGTTTTTTTTTATGTATTGAGTTAAAGATCCTACATTTAACGAAGTAAGTTTTCGGAAAGGGAAATTTTTCATAGCTCTTTTTTAGAAACCAAGCAACTTTGGAATTTTTGAATTTGATAAAAAAGTTTCTAAGTTTATATTTTTAAAGATAAAGGTTTTGGATCAAGTACTTCATGATTGTGTGGTTTTAATTTTATAAAGAATCATGGGGACCAAACCACATTTTCAATATGGAGTAGATAGGGATCACTTTCTAGATAAGATGAGGCAATGCTTTTAAGCTATAAATGGAATAGCTACAAATGCTTGTAGGGTAGCGATAGGGAATCCCCATTGAATTTAAGGAATATTGTATGAACCTATGAATATTTTATTGGGAATGTATGGAAGCCATGAGAAGAACCTTCAAAGGAATGGAGAATGGTACCAGAGTACAATTTTACAAGTCCCATAGTATACTCACATAAATGATTAAAAATATTGAGAAAGTAAATACCGAATTTGAGGATACTATCAAGAGATTTTGATTAGATAAGAAAATAATAAGATGTCACAACATCTAAAGGTTTTTTGTTGACTTAAGGTTATTGAAGGTAAGATAGGCGGTAGGAGTTATTCCACCAAGCCAATTTTCCGATGAATGGGTGTAAATGTGCGTAGTTATATTTCCTACCCACTGCGATGTGGGAAAGCACAATTTATCCCAGAATTAGGTATAGTGATTGAAGTAATGGATGCGCCACGTTTATGGAAAGCCAAGAAGGTGAGTTAAGGTTGGTGATAGTAGAAGGGTATACTAGGAATGTCCATCTTAATTTAGTAAGGAGTGTTGGGGCCACAACATCATTAACCCCAGTTGATAATGAAGTGCAGCTTCCATCAATTTTCTTTTAGGGTTTTTAGGCTGAAATCGCTAGTTGTCTCCCTTAAAATTTAGGACAAGCGTACAATATGGGATGAGATATATTTCTAATTTATCACTGTGTTGATTTAATGGATGGGATGAGATTGCTGTATATATATATATATATATATATATATATATCCGTATGTGTGTGTATTGAGAAACTGTATAAATAAGGAAATCACGTAAGGACATTTAACTAGCGATCAAATGTACGTAAGATTGGAAGTTTATAAAATAATTAGAAAATTAAGTTCGCAACTAGAAATTAAAAATGCTTAAATTCCAAAACCTTTGGATTTTGGGAAAAATAAATTTAATCAAGTGGAGGAAAGGGAAAGATTGTTGCAGAATCAAAACCACTATCCCTATGACTTAAATGCTAAAATTTATAAATACGCTTGTTGGTAGTTTGTTGTTTTAGAGTAAAAATAAAAGGTTCCCCAAATCTAGAATTAACTGCACAATACTAGGGTCAATCAAATGCATTAACTCATTGATCAAGTCCCGATTTCGTTAAGATTGTGGGTTGCAGAATAATGGATATTAAGGCTAATTCAACACTAGAGGGAAGGTGAATAGTGTTTTCTAACTTATGTATATCTTTTTAAAATTCTTTTAAGATTTATATCAATTCATAGATTAACGACACAAATTCTATTAACAATTAGTCACAGATGCAATCATAGATAAATATAAAAGTAAGAAAGTAAAGTAAGAAAGTAAAGTAAGAAAGAAGACACCAGGAATTCTATACTTGTTCAGATTAACCAATTCCACATCCAGTTCCATGCAATTGCTTGTACAGATTTCTTTTCAATCGCCAACTTTAAACCGGGTAGAAGGAAAAATAGAATAAAAACTCGATTTCAAGGCAACGAGACACACTCTCCTGTATCACGGGTCTAGGGCAAACTCTCTTGATTTGACTGGGCAACAAGATCACCCACTAGATTTATCAGGCTACTAAGCACATCCACTTAATTTGAATAGGCTACAAGCATACCCGATAGCACTTTGATTGTTGAAATGAGATAGATGCTTGCAAAATAGTAAGTGATAGTTAACTAATACAATGGAGTATGAAAGATTCTAAATGACTTTGAAGAGTATATACTATATTTTTCAAGAGCTTTAGAAGTGAGAAGAAAGTAAGTTATTAATTGATTAAAAATTCATTTGCACTCCCATATATGTAGTGGATGAACAGATGTGCCCATTCATGAAGGGTTATGTCCAAAAGACACTTCCATTCAAAAAATTTAAAACAAATTAATGGCCTATATGTCGACATATCAAAATATGTATATCGACATATGCTAGTTATTTTTGAAAATGTTTTTCTTTTTAAATTATTTTGAAAATCCTATACTTTGTAAAAAAAACTTGAACATAGTTTTTAAATATTTTTGAACTCTTAAAAAACTTTTATAAAATATTTAAAAATATACTTCGAAATTAAAATAATTTATTTTTGTTTAAAATATCAAGATCATAAAATAAAGATCAGAAATTACTATGAAAGACTTTAACAATATATTCTAATGACTCTAAACACTAACTTATAATCTTAAGCTCTTCATATCTTTACCTTTGAACTCATAAGTCTTCAAATTTTTATCTTGTCTTTATATCATACAGTCTTCGATTCAGCACCTGTGTAATATTCTGCACTATATACTATATAATTTGGAAAAACATTAGTATCTATATTTTATATGGTTATTGTCATCAAAATCAATAATTGAGGTATTAACAATCTCCCCTTTTTTGATGATGACAACCATTTAATATTTCTATATATAAAATATGATATAACTCCCCCTAAATGTAGGCATGTGTATTTTTAAAATTTTCCCTCTTTGTTATCAATAAAAAATGAATGAATAAAATAAAACTCCTCCTAAATAATATATATAAACTATGGAGTCAAAATCAACAGTTTAGAATTTTAAGTGATATGCTAATCAATATGGATTTGACTATATAATTGTGATTGGACTAAAATAATTAAAGTATAAAATTAAATATGACATATTAAAATGTAATATGTGAGACACATATGAAGAAATACTGGATACTTAATATGATATAATCATGGCATACATTAAAATATTAAATGATCAATCTTTGAGTTATATACTCAATACTATGGGTAATAAATAAATAGGATAATGAAAACTTTAATTATTTATTTAATTTATATAGTACACACTATAATACATTCAAAATCAA
This sequence comes from Allium fistulosum, assembly GCA_030737815.1. Lineage (NCBI taxonomy): Eukaryota > Viridiplantae > Streptophyta > Magnoliopsida > Asparagales > Amaryllidaceae > Allium > Allium fistulosum. The sequence continues at coordinate 1,001,618,430 of CM060904.1, read as the reverse complement.
ATCAAAACACAATTCAATACCTAATTAATTAACAATCCACACTATGTAATCACACTAAATAAAACCTATGGTAATCAATCCAAACCTAAGAGTATTAATTATTTACATATTGATCAAATTTAAATAAATAAGTTTTCAATATACATACTTACAAATTAAAACAAACAGAAATCCATATATTTCTATGGACTTCAACCCAGCTTTCAGATCCAAAGATTGGATTTGTTTTGATGGCATCCCAATGTTCACTCTCCTTGGCGTTTGAGCATTCTGGGTTGTTGGTTTGATCATCTTTGATAAGGGAGGAACCCTCGAAGAGCATCAAAACGCTTCTTTTGCTTTTTAATCATTTTGCATTTGGCTTAGTTCCAAATGCCTTTGATTACTTAGTATAAAGTAGATAACATCTTTGAATGATTGGAGTGATCTTTAAGGTTTTCATAAAGTTTTTGGTGTGGAGAAGTCATTTTTATTAAGGAAAATGGTGAAAATGGAAAGAGATAGAAGGATGAATTAATGAGTGAGTTTTTCTGGAAGAAATAGGCTTAAATAGGAGTGAAAATACATTTTGAAATAACTGAATTAAAAGTAGTTACAATATTTCAAAAGTTAAAATTTTTACAAACGACTATAGTATATCGACATATATAAATATGTATGTCGACATATGTGCTTGAATTGCATTTTTTAAGTTTTTGATATAATTTTTGTTTCTATTTAATACCATTATATTTTAATGATTCCAGAGACTAATATGATAATATACAATAGCAAAAACTATTTTTTATTGATTAAAACAAGATCATACATAGAAAAAAAAGAAGATAACATGAAATAAACTAAGGAAATGCAAGGAAATAAAAGCTATAAAAGGTACAATGGATAACTGGATAGAATTAAAAGATAACTAAGGAGATGAGCTCCTATCAAGCTTTTTCATAATCCTCACGAATCACTTATCCACTTTGTTGGAAAGATTAATAAATTTCCTACTTAGCTTCTTTTGATTTTTGATGATCTTCTCTTAATTTTTGAGGAATCCTTTTTTTGAGCTTTGAGATGGTCTCTCAAAACCTTCAAGAGAAGGGTCTACTTCCTCATCTTCTTCTTCTTGATCTTCTCCTTGAATATCGTAACATTCTTCTTCTTCCTGTTCTTCAATTTCTTGTTGTTCTTCCCTCGCTATGCATGAGAGAAATGTTGGATTTGTTGAATAGTTTTAAAGGTAAAGTGCGTTCTCCTCCTAAATTGACACCAAAATATTCAAAAATTCTAGTGAGATACACACCATGGTAAAGTGCATTATCATGTTTGAAAATATTCCTTTGAACAAAACCATCTAAGGTGACTTGTGCCCAATTGATGTCATAATTTCCATAAATGGCAAGAAGAGCCTTAAAAACCTTTTGAGTCGGGTTATTGTAATTATCTATCCTTGGAGTGATGCTTTGTTGTAAAACAAGACTCATAAGTCTCGATTTAGGTCTAAGTATTTTGTGTTTAATTTAAGTCTTTATTGTTTTCAAAAATATCATGAAAAACTTCTCGATTTTGTTCATTAATTTTAAGTGGAGAGGCTAATTCCATTATATTTGCAACCAAGTATTTGACTCAAAATTTCACAATCTAAAACAATTATAGCGCATTTCACATTACTCCAAAATTTTCCCTCTTCTCCTTCCAAAAATTTTCTACCTAAATTTGCATAAAACGTTTTACTAAATTCAAAAAAAGACAAATCATTTTGAGAAGAGTCGACTAAACAAAGAATATCATTTTGAAAGCAAAGATCTTGAAGACCATAAGAAGAAAAATCGTCAAATTTTGCAATTTTTCTGGGAAATACTTTTCCGGCAGTAACATATTCAATATAAGTGTCGATGGCTTCTTTGTCATTGAAAAGAAAGCCTTTGATTCTTTTTTAGAGCCTACTGGTTTTTGGTTGTTGGCTTGAGGAGGCCATTCTAGAGTATTTTAGGAGATAATAAAGTGAAGAGATGTTTTGAACTTTTGAAGTAAAGTGAATTAATAAATGGATAGAATTGCACTGATTAATAGGGTATGGACTGACATGTTTCAGGTCAAAAGATGCCTTTTCGGGTTTTTAGAATAAATGTGAAAGAGAGGAAAATTAACATTTTGAATTTGAAAATTCAGGCTGATATGTCGGTATATGGATTTGGATATTTCGACATATGGGCAAAAAAATCCAAAAATAAAATTAAGGCAAAAGATTCCTAGACACACACACTCTTTTATGCATCTAATATTTTTGTTAATCTATTTTATTCCTAAATTTAATAATAATAAAAGAAAAGAAATTAAAAAATTAAAAGTATCTCTTTTTGCTCCTTTCTTTTGATATGTTCTGATTAATGTATTATTGCTGTGAAACATGTGTTTACATCCTCAGTATCAGGTTCATTGTCACTTCAAGTAGTATTTGACTCATTTAATGTTGCTGTGTAAGCCCTTTTTCTTTTTCTGGATGAACCTGTGATTGGCGAGACCCTTAATTTCATTTGATGCAGACAGCCTCTTTGCAGATGACCAGGTTCATCATAGTTAAAACATTTAATTGCAATTCCATTCCAGGAGTTTTATTTTCAGATCTACGAAAGTAGTTCATCTTTTTATACTATTAACTTTATGAAATTCCTAGTCATGAAGGCAATCTCCTTATCATTGTCATCATCTGATTCCTAATCGTTAGTTAGTGTGTTGAAAGCAATGGATTTAATTTTTGTTTCCTTGCTTTCCCTTCTACCCTGCAATTGTGCTTCATAGGATGTTAATTTACCTATTAACTCTTCAATTTTAAAAGTACCAATGTCATTAGCCTCTTCTATTGCTAATGTCTTTTGAACACACTTTGAAGAGAGTGAAATAAGGACTTTTCTAACTTCATCTTCTTCAGAAAAGTTTTTACCTACAATACATGTCAGAAATAGACTCATTTTGATTCATTTTAAATAATTGAAACTGATTAGTTAACATGTAAATTTTAGTCTGTTTAACTTTACTAGTGCCATCATGTGTAACTTGCAATGTTCTTTAAATTTCATACGTAGACTTACAAATAGAGACTCTATTAAATTCATTTTTATTTAATAAGAAAAATAAAATAATCATAGTAGTCCATTGTGAAATGTTAGTTTAGGGTTCAGTGTACTCATTCTGTGTAATATTCCATATATCTAAACCATTAGTCTGCAAATAAATCTTCATCCTACATGACTAATAAGTGTAATTACTGCCTGTAACATCCCCTATCTGAAGGCCCAAAGCTAAGCGCTACAGATACTGCAGTCATCCATAGTATTAACTTCCGATGACCAAATACGGTAATGTTAATGGTATCCACAATATCAGAAGCACTTGAATATAAAATAAAATCATCACAGAATAAAACATTTTTCTGGTTATATTTCAAAACAGCATTTCATATTCCTAGTCACATAATCCAAAATGTTTCCCAGGTTCAGATCAAATATAATTATTACAAAATACGCCAAGAGCAACATATGAAGATACCCCTTGGATGACCAGAGTAATAATTAGTCATAACTGACTTAATGCAACACAGTGGAAATAAAAACACAACAACTCCTAAATAGCTAACTTCAGTCTCCTGCTTATCTTAGAAAGCTTTATTCGTCCACCTACTAAAACCCGAAAATCCTCAACCCTCAGCCTACTCAAATCAATTTTGAGCACCCGAGAGTTTAAGGGGAAAAACATAAACTTTGAGTCAGACATAAAGCTAGGTGTGAATAATACTATACATCTCGGTTATTTGATATTAAGTGAGACCGTGCCGCTTAGAGGAATGGGTTTCCGCTCACTAATATCCTTTTAAACATATCTTTCGCATATCTTAATCCTGCAACCAAAACGGGTTAAAACAATAAAGAAATATCATGTAAGCATATAAATAGGTAACAAATGGACTATCTATCCGAACAATATAGTTTTGTTTAGCTAGCTACTAACCTTTGGCTAACTCGGGCCTACCACACAAAATAAACAAATAATCTAACTTCTGTTAGATACTCCTCTTCTTGACGGTCCGTCCCTAACTTAATTCTCCAAGGTCAACCGATCCTAATGGTTTTGCAAGCTCACCAATAACCTATCCTCTCTCTGTATATTCCATTCTGTCTGTAACATCATTTTAGTCTTACCTGTGACAAAGCCCTACACACTGGAATTATGGACTAAATTAGCTAGGGGCTAGTAGCTAATGTATAGGGCACGACCCTATAACAGTCCCATCTGGTATTCTAATATCTGAGTCATTTTACTTAGGGTCATCTGCCCTTTTAATTTTCGTTGAAAACATTTTCTCTCAAATTGATTTAAACCTTTAAATCATACTTTAAACAAGGAAACTATACCTCTATGCTTTACTCAAATCACCTTGCTATGTTATATATACTTTACACAAAAATTTGTTGATGAAACCATTTAAACCATTGAAAGCATTCCTTCCGAATCCATTGAAAGTACCCGTTTCGATACAACTAAAACCTTAGGCCGAAAGGCCAAAACATACCTTTCGAAACCGTTCTTACTAAACCTTTCGAAAACATTAAAAAACCTTTCTTTCGAGAGCTTTAAAAGCTTAGACATCCTCTTATCAAAACACTGTAACATTGCCTTTCGAAAACATTGGAACCTTACTTTTAAAACCTTTCGAAACCCTTGACGAACCACCCCTTCGAAACCTTTATCATAAACCTTTTGAAAGCACTAAATCCTTTTCACAAAATCAAACCTTTCGAAGGCATTTGAGTTCAAGTAAAACAAGTGGAATAACCTTTCAAAACCATTTAAAACTATTCCTTTCGAAACCTTTGGGTTTTACCTTAAACAGAACAAAAGGCCATAAAACAACAAAGTTGAAAGCACTCTTTCAAAAAAAATTCCTAAGTAAAGAAGTGATGGTGTCGAAATCAACCCTTTGAAAGCATTGGAGAAGCGGCTTGAGTTTTAAAATAGAAAATCCTTTCGAAGGCATTGCTTCGAAAGGTAAGATGCGGCAGCAAGAGGTTTCGGCCCATTCGAAAGCATTTACTTAAAAACGAAAGGTGCAACCTCTTTCGAAACTAATCCTTTAAAACAATTTGACCCAGTCGAAAGCTAACTAAGTCGAAAGCATAAGCAAAGCATGCACATTTTCATTTAAAAACAAAGTAAAGCTTAGACCCCTTCGGAACCCTATGTTTCGACTACGTACCTTTCGCCTAGGTCCAATTCGCTGCGCAACAAGTATTTGATACCATGCGCATTGGTTTCGATGGTGATGGAGGCGGAAGTACTTGGTCGAAAGCTCGGTGCCGAAAGTGGCGAAACATGTAAAAAGCATGTTTAAGCTGATTTTTAACTTTTTAAGGCAATTTTTTTTAACTAACCTGCCTTGTTTGTCAAAACATGATTGGTTGCTAATTTCTTTTTCTTTTTTAAAAGTATTGTCGAAATTTTAGAAATAACAAATTAAATTATTTACAAAATACCCCTTCTCCTTTTATAAATACATAAAACATTTAAGTACCATACCTTAAATAATTTTATATATCTACTAAAACACTTAGGAAAAATCTATAAAAATTCCCATAAATCATTTTTAATATGTTTTCTAACATATACTAATTTCAGACCCAAAACATAAATATATTAGCCATAATTAATTTTAAACCCAATAACCATTTTCTTCACTAGAAAATTAATATTAAATCCACATTAATTCAGAAAATTATGAAAATTGAAACCCATCTCTAAAATATCATTTTTGACCTTATTCTAAAATCGCAAGGCATTTGGATGTCATTTATTTGGGTTTACATTAAAACATATCATAAAATCTATATGAACTAGCAAAAATCGTCAACAAGCATGTATATCCAAATTAACAATAAAAAAACATGGCAATATACTTTGCAAAATAGATTGGATTTATTCTAAAACTAAAATCAATTAAAAACATGAGATGTAACCTATTATTCACCTTTAGCTTGAGATTAAGTAGTTGAGCTTTGATATTGGATTAAGTTGATTAACTTCTTCTCCTTGATTTTAGCTTTTTCTTCTTCTTGCTTTCCTAATGGTGGCCGGCCTCTTATGTTTTTGTTTGTGAGAATGAACGTTTAAAATGAATGTGGTTTAAGGGTTTAGAGTATAAGAATATACTTATTCCTATATTGCCCTTGTTTACTTACCCTAACTTAGTTCATTTTAATTTTCTTAGTTCATTAGTTCAAATAGGCACGACTACCCTTCTATTAATCACAAATATCAATCCCCTAATCATTTACACTATTTTATTTAATTTAACAAATTAAATGTCCTAAATAATGTTACTAAAAATTAGGGGTGTTACACTGCCATTAAAAAGTAAGGGTGTAGCAGTGGATTGTCCTTCTATAAAAGTGTTAACAAGTGTACTAACTGTAATGCTTGCCATATGTACTTTTAAAAAAGATAAGATTACAAGTTATTGAAAACCTAGTGCTCTGATACTAAATGTGGGTTGCAGAATAATGGATCTTAAGGCTAATTTAATATTGGAGGGCGGATGAATAGTGTTTTCTAACTTATGTAAATCTTTTTAAATTTCTTTCAAGATTAATATCAATTCACAAATTAACGACATAAATTTATACTAACAGTCAATCACATATGTGATCATAGATAAATATAATAGCAATAAAGTAAAGTAAGAGAGAAGACACTAGGAATTTTATACTAGTTCGGATTAACCAATTCTACATCCAGTCCTATACAATTGCTTATACAGAGTTCTTTTGAATCGCCAACATTAAGCCAAGTAGAAGGCAAACCAAAATACAATCTCGATTTCAAGCCTACGAGACACACCCTCCCGTAGCATGAGTTCGGGGAAAACTCTCTTGATTCTACCAGGCAACAATTTCACATACTAGATTTACCGAGCTACTAAGCACACCCACTTGATTTGAATTGGCTATAATCACACCCATACGAACAAGAGTAGAGTTGATGTTTTTCCAAAGACAAATAGTTGTACTTTGGATACAATGGACCCTATATCCACTGCGATATCACTTTGAACTTTGAAATGAGAGAGATACTTCCAAAATAGTAAGTAGTGGTAAATCAATACAATGGAGTTTGAATTGATTCTATATGAGTTTAAAAGGTATAGAGTATATTTTTCAACAGAATTTTCAAGAGGGCAAGGAATGAGAAGAAAGTAAGTTATTAATTGATTAAAAATTCATTTGCACTCCCCCTTATATAGTGCACGAACAGAAGTATCCATTCATTAAGGGTTGTGTCCAAAAGACACTTCCAGTCAAAATTTAAAAACCAAATTATTGGCTTACATGTCGACATATCAAAATATGTATGCCAACATATGCTAATTAAATTTAAAAATGTTTCCTTAATTTGTTTTGAAATTCTAAAGTATAACTTGAACATAGTTTTTAAATATATTTGAATTGTTAAATTTTTTTTATATAATATTTTAAAATATATTTTGAAATTAAATTAATTTATTTTTGTTTAAAATATCAAAGATCAAAAATTGCTATCAAGAACTTTAACAATATATTCTAATGACTCTAAACACTAACTTATAATCTTAAGCTCTTCATATCTTTGTCTTTGAACCCATGAGTCTTCGAATTTTTATCTTGAGTCTTCATTCTTTATAGTCTTCAATTCAGCACCTATGTGATATTTTACACTATATACTATATAACTTGGAAAAACACTAGTATCTATATTTTATATGGTTGTTGTCTTCAAAATCAATAATTGGAGTATTAACAAAAATGTGGCTTAATTTGTTTTTAAAGATAAAGCGGCAAATGTTTTGGGAAAAAAATTTGTGTGTTCAAAAGGTTTGAAATATTTTATTTATATACTTTGAAAAAGTTAGTTTTGAAGTATTTGAAATTTTTTAAATGATGGTGGCATATTAAGAATTGATATGAAATATTTTAAAAAGGCGATTTGGGAATTTAATGATTGTTTGGTAAAAGGTTTTGGAAATGTTTTGGAAGTAAATTTAAAAATGGTGGAATGTTTTAGAAAACAAAATGGCGGATAAATTTTGTATATAGGAATTTCAAGTCATTTGGAAAAGTTGGTGTAAGTTTTGAAATGTTGAGTTCAAATGTTTTTGGAAGTTTTTGTTCAAGTGCTAAAAAAATGGTGTTTAAATGCTTTTGGGAATTCGATTCTCTTAACTTTTTTGCAAGTTGGAAATTCTTTTGGAAGATTTATTTAAAGTTCTCTTTTGAAATGAGAAAATTCCTGATTTTCAAATGCCACATACTAGCATAATGAGCATTAATGTGTTAGTAGGTGCGATTTTTTACTGTCTGACTAGGGTTACAATATATATAGATAATAATAAGGGAAAATGCTATTTTAGCTTTGGAAATTTCTATTTTAATACCTTATTGATAATGAAATGAAACTTGCGCTTAGGATAATTACGCTTTAACATCCAAAAATAAACCTCCTTATGCTGATTGTATTTGAAAGAGTTGGAAAAGAATTGGGGGTAGAAGAGAAGGTTCCAATCTAAGTTGCAACGAAATAGGTATCCAAAAGAAGGGTGGAAATGTAAGATTTATTTTCTAAATTTCTTTTCCAACATAGGAGTAACAATTCAAATATCAAAATTTTAAAAAAATTTGGACGTTAAAAATTGTATGCTAGGTTTTCGATGGTAGAGATTAGATGCAAAATTGGTTGAACCATACTCTCACATGCAGTATGAGGAAATTATTGTATGAAAAATGATTTTTGAAAAATTGCATACATATATAACTGCCGGCATATCTAGGTTGATTGCATCATATTTTCAAAATGTTTTTAAAAGAACGCATTCATATAGAAGGCGCCGATTTAGAATCATTCTGCATACATGTTTTATATGTTGTGATATACTTTGCACTTGTACACGTTTGGCTAAAAAATTGGATGTACACTAATTTGGTTAGTTAGCTTAGATTAGTTGCGTGTTAAGTTACACGACTAAACCCTTGGTGAATTTCAGGGATGAAATTCATTTTAGGGAGGAGAAAATAACACCCCGTAAAATTAATGATAATTAATAAATAATTAATAAGGCTCCAAAAATGAAATTTGAGCTAATACTGGAATTTGGTCACGAAAATTACACCATTGCGTTCGTGACGATTTTCTAAGCAACTTTCATATTTGAGGTTTCGCAATCGGAGCTCGAATGAAAAGTTATTAGCATTTCAAGTTTCGAGAGCGAAAATAATTAAATACAAAAAAATAAAATTAATAAACATTAAATTCAGGACCCCACCGATCGACCCCATTATCGGGTCGGTCGACCGCTAGCATTTGATTGCCTATACGGAGTGGTCGAACGGTCCCATGGGGGCGACTAAAATCTAAACCTTGGTTAATTGCCGGATTTAATTATTTTAATCTAACGGTTACAATTAATTCATGTGCCTATAAATAAAGGCCTAACCCCTTACTTCTTTTCTCATATTTTCTGATTCAAGTAGCAAAGCTCTGCCATTTTCCCCTTTCCACTATTTCAAAAAAAATTATAAAATATTATATACACACACAATACAAAAAACGAAGAACGGCGGAAAATAAAAGAGAAGAGAAAAGAAGCGAATCAATACTGCGGCAAATGGTAAACTTCAACCTATATTCTCCTTAATCTCCAATCTCTTCTCAGATATGTAATTCTAATAATATGTATATACCTTGTTATACATATTCTTTTGGATTAAAATGGAAAATGGTGTCAAGTAAAGGATTAGATTCAGATCTGGAGATTTGAAAAGCTTAAAAAGGTAGTGAGAAATTATATAATTTATTTATAACATTGAAATTTATCTTGTTGAATTCTTATTTAATTATTGTGTCTAAATAAGACCTGATGAATTGTAGGCTTAAAATAAATGTATAGGATTAACGCCTACAGATTCAATAAAATAGGTAAAGGGAATAGGAATATTATATACAATCTGGTCTGGAAATTTGAAATCGGTCTGAAATATTCGTTCATAGAATGTTAGTAAAGTTGTAAAATTATTACAGATCTATAATTGGGCTATAAATTTGGTTGCCCTTGGAATGTGAATTTCTATATTTTGATTTATTTCTAGCGGGTTTCGCATATCCAATTCCAAAATATGTATAAAAGCGCATCATTTGAATTAACAAGGAATATGCCAAAAAGAGAAAAAGATGTGTAAAATATGGATATTCTTTTCCATAGTTTATACTGTCTATTTCAATAAAAGAAAGGAAATAATTTCATGTAATTTCAAACGAAGCAAAGACATCACTTTTGGTTAATTTATGGAAAATTATAACGGTGATCCTTTTTAGAAGGACAGCTCTGATAAATTAAAACGCAGAAAGGAATGTTCTAGTTTAGGAATTAATGATTAGAAATACATACATACATACATATATATATATATATAAAGGTATAACCATGCATAACCTTCAAAAATAAAAATAAATGGGTAATTTATGACGATATACATATTAGTTTTTAACAATGTAATAGTTAACGGAATATAATTTATGAACATTAGGTACAAATTTAACAGGCAATAAATTTGTAATTAGGCATTAATGATTAGAAATATATATATATACATACATACATACATACATACATGCATACATATATATATATATATATATAAAGGTATAACCATGCATAACCTTCAAAAATGAAAATAAATGGGTAATTTATGATGATATACATATTAGTTTTAACAGCGTAATAATTAACAGAATAGAATTTGTGAACATTAGGTACAAATTTAACGGGAAATAAATTTGTAATTAATAGAGAATTAAAAGGGATTGAAATGGGGACTGATCAGGAAATTAATACGGCATTTATGGGAAAATGAATAGGCATAATAGGTTGATTTTAAAACTAATTAATAAATGTCATTAGAAAATTTAATACGACAATTATGGTAAAATGAAGAGCCATAATAAGTAGATTTTGAAACGAATAAATAGATGAAAGTAATTAAACGATGATTTATTAGAGATTGTCCTATTTTGGCATTAGTGACTAATTGTTACAGGTAATAGAAATTTATTAGACATTTCAAGGAAACCAAAACCTAAGCTTATAAATTAGAAATAATAATGTAGCAAATAAGTAAGTATTAATACAATTATTTATACATAGGAAGTAATGTAATTTTCATAATAGGAAATTATACAGCTTAAACTATACGTTTAGGACAAACGTGAATTAGTAGGCCTTGCTTAATACTTAGGCTTTGGGTGGTAGGTTTAGTTTGGTGGGTTGGGATGCGAGATTAGTAAAGTTACACAATAGAAGTGTGCCTTTCATCTAGAGGCTACTAGCATTTGTGTATACATACTACTGATGTGGGACATCTCCAACCATAGGACCCATGGGACAGGGATATACATTGCAGAGATGTAAGAGAAAATATTTCGAGGATTCACTTCGGATTTGAAGTATTAAATGGCTTAGTACTTTTTGGAGAATGTGATCTGCTTCATATCCAATAAGAGGTGGTAGTAAGTAACCGAAAGAGGCATTTTGGTTGCCTTACTTAGGTTAGCCTAAACAGGATGTCAGTTATGGTACGTCGGTGAGCTAAGTCAGTTGTTTTGTCAGTTATTAGTACAAATATTAGTAGTAGGTCTGGCATATAGGCTTTGATGCTCGACGATCCCAAGCAAGCGGTAGCAAAGGCTCGGGTTATGCCCTAATGGATTTTGCTTCCTACTAGTGTAGAGCCCATATGGGAGACGCGTTGACCTCAAAGTAGATGGCTAGACAAAAAATTAGTTTGGTGAAGGTGGGTTAGTTAACCCTTAGATGACTTTTTGAGTTATGTTAGTAGTACGTCAATTAAATTATATATTATATTACAAAGTCGTATATAAGGGTCATCAGTCTCTATAGCTAGAACAGATTGACTAGCTTTGACGTTGCGAACGGCCCGCTATAGGGACTTGAGGTAGTAAATGGTTGAGGGTCTACCTCCTCTCTATTTAAGAAATATTAAATGGCTGGGTTTTTGGGTAGTGAAATGTTTAGATAAATATGAATATAGATACACATACACACACACACAATGATACTTTGAAGAAGGTTAGGTTAGGCAAATCGTACGTGCACATAATAATTAACGGATTAGCCATAAATATTAGACATAACATTTAAATGGAAATCAATCGACATAAATTAATGGAATGGGTAAAGCGTCTAATTTTCCAATTACTAGAACGTTATTCTGACCCCCTCCATATAACAACCCACATATTAGATTTATGTGGACTGGATACTATAGTAAGGCAGAACGGTAGATAATGAAGTCTTCTTATTCATGCTTGGCAGTGACATGGCAATTAAATATCCAAGAAATGATATTCCGAGGTATTAGCTTTAGTCGTACGTATGTTATATTATAATTTTCAATTCCGCTATGAGTTTATATTGATTTCCCTCTAATATATTTGTGTTTATTATAAGTTATCAAAACCAACGATCCATAACCTAATGGACTTGGGTTTCGATTTAGTTGAAATTGGAGCCTATTAAGGTGTGGGTTCTTACAACGCTTATGTAAGACAAGAGAAGTATGCGAGCACATTTAAGTAAAAAATATTCTTGAAAGGTTAAATAATAGAAGATTAGTGGTATAAGATAGTTTTTGATAGAGGATAACTATACATGTCTATATAAAATGTTTTTGGAGTATTGTGATGTACATAAGGTATTCTAGCCGAATGTTAGTTTACAGGACCTCATAAGCATTGGGAGTTAATAATATTTTGAAGAGTCTAATGCTATATGATTTCAAGACATGAAGTAAATTCCCGACTTGCACGTACTAAGGTACGAAGGTTACTTTAAGGAGGGAGATATTTGTTGATTTGGAAGAAAATTAACTAAGAGGTAAGATTAGTTCTTTTTCATCATAAGTTGAATTGAAAGAACTATCTTATGAAGTCAATTTTACGAAAATGGTGACCTTCTACGCATAACTTAATTTCAACTCTCGGTGCACATGAAAATAAGTGAAAAGTGCACAACCTAGTCTATGAGGTTGTTATAGTAATATTGTTTTAATCGAAATCAAGGAATCATCCATTTGTGATATGAAGCGACCTTGAAATTCGAACACTTCGTCTTTGAATATCAAAACGTTTTGAAATATCATTAAGTATTATAAATATGATTTTATAACTTTATTAGAGATCATTTAATTGTTGAATAACGATAAGAAACTTGTATTTGAAAATTGTTTGCAAAAATATATTCTTCGATGGAAAATCGGTAATGTGATCGAAAATCGGTTTATCGATAAAGAGCTTTTCGATCGATATAAGTTGTTCGAACTCTTGTGAACTTGACTAATGATCAAATGAAAACATTAGCAACTAATTAACACACACACCTCTTCATAAATCTTGGAATGTTCTAGAAGCTTCCATATGGATAAGAGATATTATGAGAAGGGTATAACTGTAATATGCATAAAGGAGAAGATGAGAGGTGAAGCTTCCATGGCATAGTGGGGGAGGAGTGTGAGTGAGAGCTAAATCAATGCCATTCCTAAGCTTATATGAGGAGGGGCATACCCTTAGTTATCATTCACAAAAATTTACAAAGCTTGAGTGAGAAAAATCAATGGCTTCTTGTTCATCTCTTATGTCCTAAAGAAAATTATTGCAAATTAAATCCAAATCACCTCAAACTTAGAATAAAGCCTTACCACCACATTAAAAAAGGTAGAAGTTGAAAAAGTGAAGCACACCTCTCTCCCCATTGATAGGCCATGAGATAAAGTGAGAAGAAAGAGGCAAAGGTAAGGTGGAAAAGCAGAGGAGCAAGGAAGGAAAGGTGTTGCATGGTTGCGTCTTGGCTTAGGTGCTTGGATCTTGGTTGTTTGTGAGGTTAAAGGTGTGTTAATGCCTCACTTTCAATGAAAATATAACACATACATATGTTGTGTTGATTGTATATATGTTGTTTGAATTGTTGTTAACTTATGTTAAAACATTGGTTTGGATTCTTACATTAAAAGTAAGTGACATGTGTAATCCATGTATATGGACTTGAACGAACTTGGAATGGACTTGAATGGACTTTTATGACATATGAATAGTCCTTGAACAAAGTACATAGGTTATAGATGGACTTTGGTTTTGATTGGACTCGGATTTGGAAGTGCACTTATAGAGATAGTCTCTATAGATGCAGTTCGAAATTGCCTTATTTTTGGCAATTGTTGTGGAACTTTGTAGAGAGATACATTGGGTTTCTTCCATATTTATAATTTTTTATATGTATTTTTGTTTCTATTAAAATCTTGGATAGCAAAAAGTTAAGCAACATCTCAAAATGTGGCCAAAACATCGCTAGTGCAAAACTGCCCCGTTTAGCCTTGATTATGGACTTTTAAAGATTTAAAAAGATATTTAAATTTAAGTATTTTTTTCATTCTTCTTACAAGTGTTTAAAAACGCATATTAGAGTATTTCAAAAGTGTTTTGAGACCATTATGAATTTCAAAAGTCGTTTTCAAGTTTTTAAGGAAAATAGTAATGTTGTTATTTTCAAGTAATATTTTGGATAAATGTTTTAAAACCTATTACAAGTATTTTAGAGTATTTAAAAAGTATAAATAAAAGGTTTAGAAAGGTGTTATAATTGCTAAATGGTTGATTGTTTAATTACTTGTTTGAAAAGTAATTAACTATACTTAACACTAAAAGCCGACGAAGTAAGACTTATCTATTTGTGAGAGTTAAGATTGATATTGAGTAGGATGGAGCAATAGAGCTCTAGCCTACTGGGATTTCCACTTGACCAAGGACTAGTAAGTCAGAAAATATCGAAAACGTGTTATTCGCATTGATTTCTTATTGTTTATTGAAATCATTAATACTATACTTAACATTAAAAGCCGACAAGGTAGACTTATCTATTTGTGAGATTCAAGAATGAAGTTTCTAGATAAGGCTTTGATGCAAATAGTGCTCTAACTTACCTGGCTTCAATCATAAATGAGAAATAGTTAAGTTGGAATGTCAGAAATGGGTTTAGCATACGAATCGTGATTTGTATAAGTAATTGTTTTTAATAGATAATCGATTAGTCAATTATTGAACTTGACCAAATATTTGCTTAAGAAGTTGTTGAAAGACTTCACGATTTCATACTAATAAGAACCCCTGGGGAGGAGTAATGGTATGAAATGTCTCTAGCTTTTACTTACTTCTGATAGAATCGAAATCAAGTTAACCGGGAATTCATTGATTGGTTTTATAAAGTCCGATAAGCGAGAAGAGTGTACTTATATGAGATGACTAAAAACCCATAATCACTTCAAAACCATATACGTGATCTATGTTCTGGAAGCGGTTGTAAAGTGGAATGTTATAGAGTTGAACTATCTATCTTGAGGATTATTCTAAAAGAGAGGACAACATTAGCATTAATAGGAGGACTTATGCGGGGAACCTATGTGGAGGTTCAAGATCTGTTCGAGATGCTCGTATCTATGTAGTGATTCGTGGTCTATTCAAGATAATGGAATCCATTTGGGGATTCATGTTCTGTTCGAGTAATGAAGACTCGTGTGAGAGATGTCGAATGTAGCCTCGACATCGAGAAAATGATAGAAAATAGAAAAGGAGCATGGCCAGGGGTTTCAGCTAATCTCAAGAGCATATCAACTCCGGATCTAGAGATGCTTATCGATTGTTGCTAGCGAGATTTGATATGATCCGGATCATACACCAAGGGTGATCCAGTTATGTTTACCTTAGAGTATACCCCATGTAGAGATATACGATGCTTAGAAGGTAGTTTCTGATCCTTGTCATATAGTTCAGATGTGGTCAGACTGAGAAGATCTCCACAGAAAAATCCTTATATGAACGAGCCTTAGTGGTATTGATTGTATACATATTATTAATGTGGCTTTCACATAGCAGCTATTTGATATGATTTGTGTGCTATACACTAGACATTATCTATCATATCACTATTTGATAAACTTAATGAATGGTCGGTTTCATTTGAAAGGAAAACTGTTATGGTAATATGTACAGTCTCAATGGTTACTGTTACTTGTCCCATATTTCTTGAGTTTCTCATGCTGGTTTACCGGATTGATTTGGGTAGTAGTTTCTTATAATGCTCGGGTCAGCCCCGTGTATGTTTTCAGATTTAACTTTGGACGCTTGGAGTTTATGAAGAAGAGCTGGATGATTATCTTTTGTAGTATTCTTATTTCCACTGCATTTCTGTATTGTATATATCAGCATTGTGAGGACAAGCAGTAATAACTATCCAATTTGATGATATTACTTAGGTTTTAGTAGCTCTGATATTTTTGTATTGAGAGTAACCCTTTTTACCGTTTCTTTCATATTAAATTTTACCATACCGTTGTGAGATTTTGATATCATGTTCTTCTTTTCTTATTCTATTCGTTTTGTTTTATTTCACCCTAACTTTCTGTCTTTTTAGCGCTTGGGTGCTCAGCATACGAAAACAGTTGATGTATTTAGTGTCAACATTTGACAGTTGAAAAGTAGGATCTTTACATCTAGTATTAGAGCTCAAGGTTGAATGAACACATTGGCTTTGGTTGGGTAGAGCTAATTAGATATAGGGTAAGTGACACCCTAGAATGAGTCGAGTGTATTATACATATGAGAGAGTATTTGTATTTTGAAAACTAGACTTCTAAATTATTCCTTAGGAATATCTCTTCCTTAATAACTCTCTCTTTGAAATAACTCTAGGCCTTTATTTTCCTAAAGCTATTTCACTTTGATTAGGTAGAAAGAACCATGAGTATTAGGAATTTTAATGTTAAGGGAAGTATAGTAGAAAAATGGTGCATGATCGACCACGGAAAGACTTTGCTTCGATATGACACGAGTTTGAGATATTGGACAAAAAGGAGGTTCAATGGCACCGAGAATATCCTCGAAGTCCAGGCTTGGATTAGTTTGTGTGACATGGTATGTAAGGACATGATGGATCATATCTAGGGAGCATTCAAGGATGTTATAATTACGGCTTTTCGGTTCGAGAGTTCGGCTCCCAAGCCATTTGTATCTGCACCAACTGGAGGCAACAAGCGTATGTTCTAGCCATCGAAGAATGGCCCAACCAACTTAGTTTGTTATCAATGTGGAAAGAAGGGGCATCTTGCCAAATAATGTGGGTTTGGGAATGGAAGGCAACTGGCTAGAGCATAGATAGCGAGAGCACCGAATGAAGAGGTCTTGAAGCTTGAGGAATAGTTTGCACCAAAAGATTGTTGCAACTATCACCAGCCTGGCCATTTTGATAGGGATTGTCCGATTCTTCAGGTAAGGAAACAGCCTAAGGTATTTGCACTTGCTTCAGCACCTTTCACTTTTGCAGCTGTAAAGGAAAGCGGATTCTTGAATGTATACTATCTGTTTATAGTTTACCGATTCGTGTTTGGTTTAATCTTAGCGCTTCTCATAGTTTAATATTACGTAACCTTGATTGTTTAATCATGCTCGGTCGATTTAGGAGCTTTGCTTATTTTTGATTTATGCTCAACCAGTTTATGAGCAGTTTTACCTTTCTACATAATGGGGGTAGGTAGAAATTGTGGGTGCAATGAGCGAACGCCTTGTGAATTAACTTTCATAGTTTAGCTATAAGGTGTTCGTAGGTAATGTTGGGTTAGAGGTTAAAATTTAGTAAAAAGTGTTTACTATAATCAAGAGGAAAGATAGAATATTTTGGGAATAAATATTTGTGAAAAGATTTATATAAGTAGTTTATAATTAATATGATTTATAAAGGAAAAGGATTTAAATAGAGAATTTGAGAACTTAAATCCCAGTATCTTTGAAATAGTTTTTCAAATTTTTAGCGAAAATAGTAATAGTATTATTTGAAAGTAAATATTTGGGAAACAGATTTAAGAAATCGAGATCATGATACTTAGTATTATTATACGAATTATTTGATACCGCTTTGGAATGATATTGGGTAAGTACCAAAAGTATTGTTTGGATGTACTGAACTCACTTTTGTCGCTTGAAAATAATTTCGGTGATGACTGCAACATCATCAGCATTCATTTTTGGATTTTAACCGTGGGATGCTACCAAGTTGTTTCGGTAAAACAGATTTTGATTTAAATCCCAAAAGTATGATTTGACATACAAAGGTTAAATGTATATATTGGTTCAAAATAATTTGAAATGAAAACTAGTGTTTAGTTCTAAAGTTCTCTTGTTAAGTTATTTCATGGACACATGTAGCCTATGTATTAGGAAAGCATGGTATATGCGTCCTGATATGATATGTTGTTTGATAATTTTCATTGTTGAAAGGAAACGGAGTTTCGACGGTTTTGGATAGTCGGGAACTTTCGAGTTGTTTTAGAACTTGTATTTGAGTGTTTTCGAAAATATAAAGTTGAGTTTATATAACACTTGAATTAAGAAGGTATTAAGTTAAAATAAGTGTTAAATAGTTAAGCTTGTTTAGTAAAGAAAAATGATGTTTTGTATATGCTCTTAGGATGTAATGGTGTATTATATGAGTATGAAGTTAAGTATAAAATGTGGATAAACTCGAAGTTATGTTTTATGAAATGATTCATAAATGATTTTAGTATTGAATGGCATACTAATTGTATAAATGAATGCAATTAAAAAAGGAATTAGTGTAGTTAAGAAACCAATAGGATAAATACGTAAGTTGTACGTAGATCGTTTTATTTGCATGACTGTTCTTAATCCAGTATTCGAGTACATGTTTTCAAGGTGGTTTACATCAGTTTGAACAAGAAATTTTCACTCGATTCTTGATGGTGGACACTTGATACAGGTTCGTGATACGATCCCGATGTTTTCTATCATAGTATACGACTATGCAAGGATAACAGAGGTTTCTAATCAAGGAACCAAATCAAAGTCCATACTAAAGAGGTTAATTGATCTATACTAGTTCTGAAGTAAAATTTATGTGATCGGGTAAGTGATCAGATCGGGTATTGCGTACGGATGGTGTATGTGCATCATAAGGGCTTCAGTACATCTTTATACTATGTTTATTGTCTTATGAAGAGTTTAGGGAATGGCTCTTAGATTTATTATGAGATAGCATGAATAATCGTCTGAGTAATGACCTGAGGCTGTTCAACGTAAGGTATGCTTAGTATATTGTTTATCGTTGTTGGACGATGGGAGAGTTTTGAACCTGAGCAAACCACGAGCATTGGTTGCCAGTGTTGTGAATGATATTTGAATATTTGTGTGCTTATTCCTTTGTTAAGGTTAAAAGTGCCATGGAGCAAGGGTTCTTGGGGTGGTACAAAGAAGATGAGGGATCGTTTGATGGAAATCCATCTAGAGTTGCTTATAGACTAGCGATTTCTTCTTATCTTAATATCATATATCTTTTGTAATGTACTCACCGCTTAATGTGGAGTCGCTTAGAATGCATTTTAGTTTACAGTTTAATTTGTATATAGTTTCAGCAGTATGCTATATATATATTGTTTCGTCTATCTCCTTTGTTTATCGTTCCTATTTGAATTTCAAGGAAAAATGTTCTAAGTGGGGGAGAATGTAGTGACCCTGAAATTCGAACACTTCATCTTCAAATATCGAAACGTTTTGAAATATAATTAATTGTTATAAATATGATTTTATAACCTTATTAGAAATCATTTAATTGATGAAAAATGAGAAGAGACTTGTTTTTGAAAATTGTTTACAAAAATATATTCTTCGATGAAAAATCGATAATGTGACCAAAAATCGATTTATCGGTAAACAGCTTTTCGATCGATATAAGTTGATCGAACTCTTGTGCACTTGACTAATGATAAAATGAACACATTAGCAACTAATTAATGCACACACCTCTACATAAAGTTTGGAATGTACTAGAAGCTTCCCTATGGATAAGCGATATTATGAGAAGGGTATAATAGTAATATGCATAAAGGTAAAGTGACTTAAAGGAAAAATGATAGGAAGTGAACCTTCCATAACATGGTTTGGGAGGGCGGGGGTGAGTGAGAGCTTAAGCAACACCATTCCTAAGCCTATATAAGGAGGGGGCATACCCTTAGTTATCATTCATAGAAATTTATGAAGCTTAAGTGAGAAAAATAAATGGCTTCTTCTTCTTCTTCTTCATCTCTTATGTCCTAAAGAAATTTATTGCAAATCAAATCCAAATCACCTCAAACTTGGAGTGAAGCCATGCCACCACATCACAAAACCTTCTACCTAGTTAGAAGTTAAAAAAGTGAAGAACACCTCTCTCCCCATTGATAGGCCATGAGGTTAAGTGAGACGAAGGAGGCAAAGGCAAGGTGGAAAAGCAAAGGAGCAAGGAAGGAAAGGTGTTGCAAGGTTGGGTCTAGGCATGGGTGCTTGGATCTTCATTGTTTCTGAGGCTAAAGGTGAGCTAACATCTCACTTCAAATGAAAATATAACACATACATATGTTTTGTTGATTTTATGTATGTTGGTTGAATTGTTGTTAACTTATGTTAAAACATTGGGTTGAAATCTTACTTTAAAAGTAAGTGACAAATGTGATCCATGTATATATACTTGAACGAACTTGGAATGGACTTGAATAGACTTATCTAACATATAACTAGGTTTTGAACAAAGCACATAGATTATAGGTGGACTTTGGTTTAGATTGGACTCGAATTTGGAAGTGCACTTATAGCGATAATTGTTATAGATGCAGTTTGGAATTTCCTTGTTTTTGGTGATTTTACTGGAACATTGTAGAGAGATCCTTAGGGATTTCTCACCTTATTTATAATTTTTTATATGTATGTTTGTTGCCATTAAAATCTTGGATAGTAAAAAATTAAGTAACACCTCGACAAGTGGGCAAAATATCACTAGTGCAAACTGCCCCATCTAGCCTAGATTTTGGACATTAAAAGTTTTAAAAGATATTTAAATTTAAGTATTTGTTTCATTATTTTTACAAATGTTTACTAACTAATATTAGAGTATTTCAAAAGTGGTTTGAGAACTTAGTGTATTTTTAAGAATTAGTAGTGAATTTTTAGAGGAGAGATATTTTGTTAAAATATATAGAAAACATGTCGTTTTTAAGTTTTTGAGGAAAATTGTAAAGTTGTTAATTTCAAGTAATATTTTAGATAAATGTTTTAAAACCTATTATAAGTATTTTAAGTATTTCAAAAGTATAAACAAAAGGTTTAGAATGGAGTTAGAATTGCTAAATGGCCAAATAGTTGATTGAATTACTTGTTTGAAAAGTAATTTACTATGCTTAATACTAAAAGCCGACGAAGTAAGGCTTATCTATATATGAGAGATAAGATTGATGTCGAGTAGGGACAAAGAAATAGATCTCTAACCTACCGGGCTTCCCACTTGACCGAGGAATAGTAAGTCAAAAAATATCGAAAACGTATTAATCCTTGTTGATTTCTTGTTGTTTATGAAAATCATTAATACTATACTTAACACTAAAAGCGAACGAGGTAGACTTATCTATTTGTAGGATTCAAGAATGAAGTATTTAGGCAAGGCTTTGATGCAACCAGTGCTCTAACTTACCTGGCTTCACTCTTGAACGAGGAATAGTTAAGTTGGAATATCAGAAACGAGTTAAGCATACAAATCATGATTTGTATAAGAAATTGTTTTGGCTAAATAATAGATTAGTCGATTATCGAACTTGCCAAATATTGGCTTTAGAATTTATCGAAAGACCTTACAATTTCATACCAATGAGAGCCCCAAGGGAGGAGTATTGGTATGAAACGTCTCTAGCTTTCACTTACTTTTGAGAGAACCGAAATTGAGTTAACCAGGAATTCGTCGATTGGTTTTGGGGAGTCCGATAAGCTAAAAATTCTTATGCATACGTGCCTTAGCAACATTGATTATATACTTATTATTGATATGTCATTCACACAGCAGTTATTTGATATGATTTATGTGCTACACAGTAGACATTATGTATCATATCATTATATGATAAACTTAATGAATAGTTAGTTTCATTTGAAAGGAAAACCATTATGGCAATCCGTACGGTCTCAATGGTTACTGTTACTTGTCTCGTTTTTCTTGATTTTCTCACGCTGGTTTACCTGACTGCTCAGGAGTTATTTTCTTATAATGCTCGGGTCAGCCCCGTGTATGTTTTTAGATTTAACTTTGGACGCTTGGAGCTTATGGAGAAGAGCTAGATGATTATCTTCTATGGTATTCTTATTTTCGCTACATTTCTGTATTGTATATATTAGCATTGTGAGGACATGAAGTTATAACTGTCCAGGTTGATGATAGTACTAAAGTTTTAGTAACTTTGATATTTCTGTATTATGAGTAACCCTTTTTACTGTTCCTTTGATATTATATATTACCGTTCCAATGTGAGGTTCTTATATTGTGTTCTTCTTTTCTTGTTCAATTCATTTTCTTTTATTTTACGCTAACTTTCTGTCTTTTCAACACTTGGGTGCTCCACACACGAATATCGTGGATGTATTTAGTGTCGACATTTGAGGGTCGAAACGTCGGGTCGTTACATGATACCTATATATTAAATGGAGTTGGAGTATGAGGTTCACCTATGAATCCTAAATGTTAGTCCATTTAATGGTAAGATGCCATCCGTTATCATGCTATTGTGACCATGGACTTAAAGAAGGAGTTTCATGAGTTATGTCAAAGGATACAAAGATGATTTTCTATTGCTCGAGAATGAAGAAGCAAGTGGCAGAGTCTGTTATTAATGATGAAGATATGTTAGTAGTGAAGCTGTTTAATTGAAGCTATATTTGGACATTATATGATTACAGATGGCTCAATGATAAGCCAAGGAATGGAAATTGTTTAGGATAGATATGCATAGAGAGTTAGTAGTGAGTAGCTCAGTAGGTTAAGACACACTATTGAGATATATAATAAAACTAGCGGCTTAAGTTGTTGATCCTTTCCTAATTGTATAGGAAGAGGGAAGCCAGCATATTGAGTGGGCATTTTGAAAAGTTGGCGAGTGCTCATGCATATTCTTTTTATCCCATTTGCGAACATACGTTGATGATTTTGCGATTATGGTAGAGCCTAGTCAACTTGTTGAGGTGAATATAGAGATGGTGGAAAACTCGTGGTCGAGAAGCTAATAATTGATGACTTAATGATAATTAAAAAGATTTAAATATGGTTTTGAATGAAATTAAAGAAATGATTAGGAGAATTGATTCAAAATAGTTTATTGAAATAAAAAGGATTTAATTTGAAAGGAAAATTGATTTAATAATTTATTTAGATATTTTTACATGTGAAGTTATGAATTATAATTTGCAATAAATTGATAAAATAAGATTTTGTGGGATTTTATCATAAAGAAGATTTGAATAACGAATTGGAATTCAGTTAGAAGTTGGAAAAGAATTTTATAGAGTTAAAAGAGTTTAAAATGTATTTAGAAATGATTTTGAATGAAAAAGAAACAAATAAAATTAAATTAGATGAGTTAGGCCCATTACCACACAAGCCTAAGTCCAAAAATGTCTTCATGTAAGCCAAGATAGTTTTGTTGCATAAATATTGTTTTCATGTAAAAAACAGAAAAAACAAATGTTTTTTAGCCCAATTAGTAAGGATCCAAATCCAATTACACACACATACATGTGTGTGTGTATACCTATATATTTGTATAATCGTTTTCACGAGGCTTGAGTTCTAGAGATTTCCAATTCTAGAGGTCTCATCCACCTATATATATGGAAACATATCCCTTCATTTTCATATATGAAATTTGAACTTTTTACCTAAACTCCACCATCCTAAATTCTAAAATTAATTAATAATAAATATTAATAAATAATACAAATTAAATAGGGGCTTCTTGGCAACAATCTACACTAAGCAATCACAAGGATCAAGTGATCATCACATTGACTTGAAGAAGAGATATTTGTAGAGAGGTAAAGAAGAGGAAAGCAAGAGAGGATTGGGAGATAGGTGATTATCTAGTCAAAGTAAGTTTTCCTTACTCACAACTATGGTTGATTAGATGTAGTGATCATAAGTAGATGATCAATTTATATGTACATTGATAGTGTACTGTTCCATCCTCTTCACCTAAGAATTGTACTTCATCAATATGATTGATCTTGAACGTTTGTAGTGTAATAGAAGTGTGTGGGAATAGGAGAGAATAACGCTAATGAAGGTGAGTAATCGAGTGAAATCGACGTGATGAAGCTCTGAAATTCTTTTCAGAACATCAGGTGTTTAGTCGACTGAATCATTAATCTAGTCAACTGAATCAATATAAAATTCATTCCAAAGACCAAACCCCAATTTTGACTGTATATATTAGGTTCAGTCGACTAAACTCGATCGACTGAAATAAATGCCCAGTCGTTTGAACAGTGACCTTTTTGAGTTTCTGAAAATGATTATTATTTTATATATTATATATTAATAACGATTAATGGTGTTTATTTTATACTATATTATAATCTTTCTGAAAGCTATTTTGATGATTTAAAAATTATATAATATATTATTAACAATTATATTTTGATTATATATATATATATATTATGTGATTATTTGATTGAGTATTTCTTATTTCTGTTTAACAAGGAATTTGAATAAACGGTTTAGTTATACTGTCTAGTTTAAGACTTTAACACTTTTTTGATTATTCATTGGATGTGTCATATAGAGTTATATAGTGTGGATCGAGTGTAGTTTATGAGCAATGAATAATTATCTAAATAACATGCAGTGGCATGAGACGATGTTATGTAATTTGCTTGATTATTCACTGTAAGTAAATTTCACTCAAACAGGGATTACACTCATGTGTATGTAGTGATACTCGCTGTGGTGAGTATTTGATAGTCATGTGTCGACTTATGAGAGCCATGCATTGCCCTACAATTGTATATATGTGTGACTATTGGATGAGTACATATGGTCATCCACCTTGAGTCCGCTCCCTTTAAGTTTAGGGAGTGAACTAGATTGGCTAGTATTTACCTCGGCGACCTAATTGAGGGGTCGCGCCTCCAATCCATGACACCATTGTATTGAGTTGAGTAGTAGATATGTGGTGCCCCTGTGTCACATAAGCCAGTAGTTAGTTACCATTGGGGCATAATGTCGGTAGTCGTGGCCGAAGAGGTTACGCGTAGTCGAGCATATGTGGATCATTATCATGATACCGAGAGGGGAAAGGTAATGGTAACCGACGACTGTAGGAGTCATGTCATATATACCATGTGTGGCTCCATGGCAAGCATACGTGTTGTTAGTCTTTCGTCTGGTTCCGATAAATGTGTGTCTAGTGGATTAGCATATATTATTCTCATTCCTATGATAAGTTAACTATATTGGAGACTGTGTCTAAAGTGTAGTCAATCCCCGTATATCCATACTCTTCTAATTTGATATTTAGAGATAGCCTTCGTTTATTGTTTCTGATTTGGATTATGATTGATTCAAACTTGTGATTCATTTGATGTTGATTTGGATGATATGATTCGATAGGCTATCTCACTTTATATATTGTTATATTTGATATTTTCATACTATATTGGTTATCCTCACTGCCACTATATTATTTGGTATTATAATCTGGCATAGTTTGACCCGTGTGTTCTTTTTAATACTCGGGTCAGTCTGAGAGACTTCTAGTGCGGGTACTTAGTGATAATGGAACAAGTTGTGGACCTTTATGGAGGCTAATAGGAGTGATAGGATGATACATTCCATGCTCATTTTGTAGCCTCATTATATTTAGTAGTAGTTGATGTATTTGATGATGTATTATGTATTGGGCTACTGACCATCATTTTGTAGCCCATTGGACTATGTAATGTATTATATGTATGTGTGTGTGGCTGTGTGTGTGTGTGTGTATATATATATATATTATATTTTATCTGTAGCATTATGACTCTGTGTTCTCTGATTGATATTTACTATCCATGATTGTGTATTATTCATCCTAGAGGAACACGTGTTTATTGCTTTGTACCGTGATCGAGTACAAATATTGTAAGTAGCATCATTATTTGAGATATGTACCGATGTTAGTCCAAGGGAATATCCACGTGTGAACCCCAATATCGCTTCGTTCTCTGTATCACTCGACAGTATACTTAGTGATACTCTTGAGTAGTATAGGTATAGAAGTGGGGGCGTTACAGATGGAGTCTAGAATACTTTGTAGGCATATTGACATCTTAAAGCTTGATGTGATACAACATAAAATGGAGAAATGAAATTGGTCCAGGTATGATAAGGAAAAGGTTTGGATAGGAGTACAAGGAAACTTAAGGAGAGCATCCGAGTTTCGAGTCATAAGCTTTGTGACCCCCCACCTCTATACCCACGCTAGACAAGAACACTACGGTGTAATGCTGTCGACTAGCACGGAGAATAAGGCTGTTGAGGAGCGACCATCCATGTAATTTCTTTGTGCGAGCACCGATATGTCAGATAGTATAGCATGCATTTCGTTTAAGGTGGAAATCCGACATACCGATACAAACTCAAAGCTATCACGCAGTGGCTATATATAATCTTCGAAAACAAATATAGAAATAAACATAACACAAACCAGTCACAGACATCCATATCACAAAGGCAGAAAAAAGATATGAATATATAACACATGAAAGTGTACATTAGAGTAGTGGTCTGAAAGATCCATGATGATACAAAAGAATAGCTACAAGCTACACAAAAGAATAAGTATACATCACGGAGTCTATATCTCAAATGTATACTACAAAAACTACTAATCTAAGTAGTTAGCCAAAAGTCAGTGTAATCCCAGAAGAGAAGTCAAGCAGAAGCACTTGTAACATCTCGGTCTGACCCGAGTATTATTTATAAGAAAATAATAAACGGATCAGTCTAGCTATAAATATCAGATGATATGGTACAAAATAAAAGACATGGCATGAACATGTAATAACCATAATGGCATACTACTATAAGTATGTAATTGAAAATCAACATGAGATTTATCACTATCACAAGAATCTTCTCAAAGATAAAATAGGGTATCATACCCTAAACTTGTATTCATAACAAGTCAATGACACACGAATTCACCAATGCACAAAAATTGATAAAACATATCAATGAAAATCATGAAAATTGGTGAAGCACAAATTCCAGAAATCAACATACGAAATCCAGAACAAATTCTAGAAATCAACACACGAAATCCAGAAATCACAAAAAGGGGGAAGGCCTATCACACGAACGAGAAGCTATCTCATGGAAGCTAACCATATAATTTTTCGAACACACGAATGGCCCGAAGACCTTTGAACACATGAACGGCCGGAAGACCATGGGGCGCTACCCCATATATGTGAGTAGAAACATCACACAAGCGGGGTCTAGTCTCCCTCGTAGACAAAGAGACATCGCTCAATTGCTAGTCTAAATCACAAAAATGATCGTCATGATCATCAAGAAGTGTCAATCACACCAAGCTAGTAAATATATGAGTTTAGCTTCATGTCCCATAACCACTTGCTTAACTTAAATATTTACGAACAAACTGTAGATCTTCACTAGAAAATTGTCACAAAAGGTTCAGTCAAACAAGTCCAAGAATTAACCGACGAAGTAAACGCAAGCGTTTCATACCACCTGTTTGCTAAGTCGTTTAATTAGATTTATCATCCGAGTGAAGTAAAGGCTTGTATATACTAATAGATTGGAAAACGGTTTAGGAAAAAGAGCTTTGTACTAAAATAGAATTTGAAATCGTTTTGATGAAAGAGTTTTGATATTTACTACTAGTATTGAAACCTTTATATTTTTGAAGTGACAAATCACAAAGATGATTGTAGAACAATCGGTCATAAAAATTCACATTCGAAGATGTGAATAAAATCCAAAAGAAATCAATATGAATCCATCAAAGTGGTAATACGATACAGCGCATCACAAGAATAACTTTAAATGGCGAGCTAGGAGTGAGTCGCGGCCTAACAAAGTAGTGCTCCAGGAATCACGACCTAGAACAAAGGAGTTGCGACCTAAAACCATCAAGTTACGACCTAACTCTTGGCCGAGCTAAACAGTTAACAGGGGCGTGCGACCTAAGGGGAAGATAGGTCGAGCGACCTAACCATGACCGAGCTAAAAAAAGGGTCGAGCGACCTAACGTGGAAACAGGTCGAACGACCTAAAGGCATATCATGCCGAGTGACCTAGGTGAAACGAGCTAGTGCTGAGCTAGCATGGCCGACCTAAAAGGGTGCGACCTAAGTAGTGGAACGACCTAATGCCTGAGCGACTTAGGGGTGAACGACCTAAGTAGTTAGCGACCTAAGCCTTCACGAGATGTAGCGTCCTATCAAGTGGCGCGACCTAGTGGTTGTCTCTGCCACGCGACCTAAAGTGGAACGAGTTGACAGGGGCGAGCGACCTAGCATGCAAGCGACCTAGCATGCAAGCGACCTAGCATGGCCGTGCGAACTAACGACCTAAGTGCAGGCGAGCGACCTAAGTCCAAAACGAAAATATGCAGGCCGTGTCTTCGAGGCAGTGCGACCTAAGACCCAGAATTTGCCAAACACGCTGAAAAATTAGGGTTTTTCACCAATTCAATTCAATCCAAACCAAATGCAAATATACATGCTAAAGTGATAGGAAGTCATTCCCATCAATCCAAGACAGTTATAGACAAGAATGTGAGATAAAAATCTCACCTTTGCACCAAAAATCAATGAAGATGAAGCCTAAAGCAAACAAGAATCAATTCCCTCTTCAATCTCAACACAAGAAGCTTGAATCCAATGTCTTCTTCTTGAATTTGGAGTTGAATGATGGATTACAATTGAATTTGAGCTTGGAGTTTTAATTTCCCTTTCCCTCCTCCATTTTTGATGAAGCTTCAAAGTTTAAGCAATTAGAAATGAAGTATGAAGAGAAGGAGGGGGTTGGGCTGAGTTAGTAAGTTCAGTCCAAACTAAAGCCCTAAGTGAAAAAGTGGAGAAAATTCCACTAACTCCAAACATATCAAAGTTTACACTTAAAAAGATCGCAAACGTCATTTTGAACTCAATGGAGGTGGTTTCGAGTCCTAATTTGACCGTATGCAGAAAGTAACTTTTCGGACCAAAAATCCGATTAACGATAAAATATTAAAATAAAATATTTAAATATAAAATCGATAAATATGCGGGTTGTTACAGACTCCCCTCCATAAAGAAATTGCGTCCTCGCAATATATAAGATGGAAATAAAAAGTAACAACCATAAAAGCATATTAACACAAAAGAAATTTGAAATAAGAAGTTCACCTTAAAGAGCATGAGAAAGTAAGTCCGGATGTGTACGCTCGATAAATTCTCTAGATTCCCAAGAGCAATCCTTAGGATTTGAGGACCATTGAACTTTAACAAGCGGAACATCTTTATTTCGAAGTCGTTTGACCTTCGAAGCAATAATTCGAATAGGATGTTGCTCATAAGTTAAATTAGGCGAAACTTCAATCTCTTCCACAACACCAGGCTCAAGAATAGATTCGGAATCTCGAAGACACTTCCGTAATTGAGAAACGTGAAACACGTCATGCATGGCAGAAAACTGAGCCGGTAATGAAAGGCGATAAGCCATGGAACCAATACGTTCAGTGATAGGAAATGGCCCAATATATCGAGGCGCTAACTTTCCCGATCGACTGAAACGTACAACACCCTTCATAGGTGAAACACGAATAAATACAAGATCTCCAACAGAAAATTCTAATTTCCTTCTTCGATTATCGGCATAGGGGTTTTGTCTACTTTGGGCTTCTTTCATCCTATGTCGAATAAGTTCAATCTTTTCTGTGGAATCACGAATAAAATCTGGACCTAAAACCAGCTTCTCACCGGCCTCAAGCCAACAAGAAGGAGATCGACATGGCCTTCCATAGAGTGCCTCAAAAGGTGCCATACCAATACTAGATTGGAAGCTGTTATTATAGGAAAATTCAACAAGTGAAATATGATCTTCCCAACTTCCACCGAAATCAAGCACACAAGAACGAAGAAGATCTTCAAGAGTTTGATTCACACGCTCAGTTTGTCCATCGGACTGGGGGTGATAAGCGGTGCTAAAATTAAGCTTCGTTCCCAAAGATTTTTGAAGACTCTTCCAGAATCCACTAGTAAACAATGGATCACGATCACTAACTATAGAAGTAGGAACTCCATGTAATTTAACAATTTCTTTGATAAAGAGTTTGGCCAGAAGAGGAACGGTTCGGTTCGACCGAACGGGAATAAAATGGGCGGATTTAGTAAGTCTATCAACGATCACCCATAAGCTATCATGACTCGAACGAGAACGGGGAAGGCCATCAATAAAATCCATGGAAATTTGATCCCACTTCCAAATTGGAATTTCCAATGGTTGCAATAACCCGCCAGGCCTTTGATGTTCGGCATTGACAAGTTGACAAGTCATGCAACACTTAACAAAGTTAGCAATATCAGATTTCATTCCCTCCCAGTAATAAAGTTGTTTCATATCCGCGTACATTTTACTACTACTGGGATGAATGGAATATTTGGAACGATGAGAATCTTCTAGAATATCTTTTCGAAGATCACTAATATTTGGTACAATAAGTCTACCAAATTTTCGAATGCCGCCACGTGAATCAATATCTAAGTCTTCCAAACCTTCAATATCAACTTTATCCTTAATCTTTTGGCCAAGAAGAGCCAATTCAGGATCTAGCCTTTGAGCTTCAAGAATGCGGTCTAAAAGAGAAGGACGAGCCTCAAGGCTACATAAAACAAGAGATGAACATAAATCGGAAACACGATCTCGAATTTCACAAGTGGATAAAACCTCGAGATCGTTCCATTCGGATATCATCATGGAAACAACCGCTTGTTGCTTGCGACTAAGCGCATCGGCAACTCGATTTCCCTTTCTGGGAGTATAAAGAATATCCAGATCATAAGAGGCAAGGAATTCGAGCCAACACTGTTGACGCAAATTAAGTTCCTTTTAAGAGAATAAATATTTCAAAGACTTATGATCAGTATAAAGTACAAATTTCTCTCCCAAAAGATAATGTCGCCAAATTCGAAGGGCGAAAACGATAGCCGTGAGTTCTAAATCATGTGTGGCATATCTAGTCTCAGCCGGCTTCAATTGCCTAGAAGCATAAGCAATAACACGTTCTTTTTGCATAAGAACGGCACCCAAACCAACGCGATTAGCATCGGTATAAACAACAAAATCTTGATTCCCTTTGGGAATAACAAGAATAGGAGCATCAAAAAGGAGTTCTTTTAATTTTTGAAAAGAAGCTTCACATTTGTCCGACCAAATGTATTTAACACCTTTCTTTGTTAAGCCAGTAAGAGGCACGGAAATTTTAGAAAAGTCCTTGATAAAACGACGGTAATAACCCGCCAATCCAAGGAAGCTACGGATTTCCGTGACACTCTCCGGTCTCTTCCAATTTTGAATCGCTTCAATCTTTGAAGGATCCACTGATATTCCGGATTCGGAAATAATATGACTGAGAAACTTCACAGTAGGTTGCCCAAAGTGGCATTTCGAAAATTTTGCTTTTAACTGATTACTCCTAAGAGTTTCCAATACAACCGGAAGATGCTTTTCATGTTCCTCCTCGGTTTTAGAATACACAAGAATATCATCAATAAAGATGAGAACGAATCGATCGAGAAAATCTTTAAAAACTCGATTCATAAGGTCAACGAAATAAGCCGGAGCATTCGTTAAACCAAATGGCATAACTAGCCATTCATAAGATCCATAACGAGTACGGAACGAAGTCAAAGGAATACTATCCTCTGCAATACGAAGCTGATGAAAACCGGTAGCCAAGTCCAATTGTGAAAAGACTCTAGCACCACTAAGTTGATCAAACAAATCATCAATCCGAGGTAAAGGATATTTATTCTTAATAGTAAGATCATTAAGCTTGCGGTAGTCGACGCAAAGCCTAAGTGTACCATCGGATTTCTTCACGAAAATTGCTGAAGCTCCCCAAGGCGAGGAACTAGAGCGAATAAATTGCTTCGTCTCCAATTCGGATAATTGTTTGCGCATCTCTTCATTCTCCTTATTGGACATGCGATAAGGCGGACGAGTAGTAGGTTGAGCTCCAGGTGTAAGATTAATTCTGAACTCAATTGCTCGCTTAGGCGGTAACCCTAAAACGGGCTCAAATATGTCGAAAAATTCACGAACGACGTGAATACGAGAAATGACATCTTCCTCATCATCATTATCATCATCACGCGGATTTAAAGAATATAAAGATGCAGCCAAAGTAGAATTCGAATCTTTAAGAATAATAGAAATCTGGTTTACAGATTGTGGGTGTCGGAGATAAATAGTCCGCTCAGGACATAGGATATGAGCTTCATAACGGTTAAGCCAATCCATACCCAAAATCATTCCAAAGCCTAAATAACGCATGACATGCAAATCGGCTAGGAAAGGAAAATCACACAAAATAATCTCCACATCTTTACAAAGCAAACTAAGAGTTGCGGATCCACCAACCGGATTCGCAATTCTTAAAGAAGTCATTAAAGCAATAACACTTAAAGAAAAAGTGTCTACAAGTTCCTTTGATATAAAAGAATGGGATGCACCCGTATCAAAGAGAACTCTAATAGGTTGATCATGAAATATAATAATGCCATCAAGGACAGAATGAGACATACCTTGACCGCGAGATGTGTTGCCAGGGGCTTGAGAAACGTTTAACTTTCCCTCCTTGCCTTGAAGCTTAGGGCATAGATGCATATGATGATCTGGACTTTTACAATAGCAACAAGAACGGGGCTTTGAACACTTGTTCACAAAATGTCCCCTAGCACCACAGTTGAAGCATTTCCCATCACTAGGGGAAAGTGTCTTTGCAGCAGGAGTTGCTTGCTTACCCTTTTTGTTGGGATAAGGACCTTTGAACTTGTTAGGCCTTTTCTTGTTGTTGAAGTTTTGTTTGGAACCCACTACTTCAACATCACTTTCCCTATCCGCCTCTTCAAGACGAAGAGCGATATCAATGAGTTGATCGAAAGAAACTTCTAATTTTAGAAGTAATGGCTTCTTGAGATTCTTGTTTAAGCCATAGACGAATCTTTGGTTCTTCTTCAATGGGGTGTTGATGTATTCAACCCCATATTTAGACAGTGACTCGAAGGATGCGACATAATCTGTCACAGAGGATTCACCTTGAACAAGGTCTATGAAACGTCGAGCCAATGTCACTTTCTCTGCTTCTGGTACAAATTTTAATTCGAAGCGTTCCCGGAATTGCTCCCAGGTGAGATCCGCTTCATTAATTTCAGAAATAAGATGTTCGTACCAGTCCAATGCTCTTTCTTGGAGCATACTGGAGGCCACCTGAACATGGTGAAGATCGATAAGATTCATGTGAGAAAAGATTCGATCGCATGTTCTTAACCAAGCCTGGACCTTAATAATAGTTTCGGAACCTTTGAACGGTTTCCCACCCAAGTTTGTATAATTGTTGCACAAACGTGCAAATCCAGACTTAGGATGAGTAGATTCCTGATTAGGACCAACTGCTTGAGCATTCTTTACTAAATCAAGAAGCTGTTGAGCGGTCATAAAAACTCCATCCTGGGGAGTAACAGTAGATGGTCCAGCTCTGGGACGGCTTGGTCTAGACATTCTTTTCTTTAAGGAAGAGAAAAGAAGAAAAGTTATTCTCCAAGTAAATATCAAGCAAATATTGATGGATAAAACAAGGATACATAAAAGGAAATAGGATGAGTCGGTTCAAAGACTCGACTTAAATCCTAAGGCACGACTCCTAAGTTGGACTTAGAACGATGATCCTTGTTAAGTTATTCTACATTGTTCCGAAGTTTGGCTCTAATACCAAGCTGTGACGCCCCACCTCTATACCCACGCTAGACAAGAACACTACGGTGTAATGCTGTCGACTAGCACGGAGAATAAGGCTGTTGAGGAGCGACCATCCATGTAATTTCTTTGTGCGAGCACTGATATGTCAGATAGTATAGCATGCATTTCATTTAAGGTGGAAATCCGACATACCGATACAAACTCAAAGCTATCACGCAGTGGCTATATATAATCTTCGGAAACAAATATAGAAATAAACATAACACAAACCAGTCATAGACATCCATATCACAAAGGCGAAAAAAAGATATGAATATATAACACATGAAAGTGTACATCAAAGTAGTGGTCTGAAAGATCCACGATGATACAAAAGAATAGCTACAAGCTACACAAAAGAATAAGTATACATCACGGAGTCTATATCTCAAATGTATACTACAAAAACTACTAATCTAAGTAGTTAGCCAAAAGTCAGTGTAATCCTAGAAGAGAAGTCAAGCAGAAGCACCTATAACATCTCGGTCTGACCCGAGTATTATTTATAAG
This sequence comes from Allium fistulosum, assembly GCA_030737815.1. Lineage (NCBI taxonomy): Eukaryota > Viridiplantae > Streptophyta > Magnoliopsida > Asparagales > Amaryllidaceae > Allium > Allium fistulosum. Next base: position 1,001,583,923 of record CM060904.1, on the reverse strand, counting down.
AAAATAATAAACGGATCAGTCTAGCTATAAATATCAGATGATATGGTACAAAATAAAAGACGTGGCATGAACATGTAATAACCATAATGGCATACTACTATAAGTATGTAATTGAAAATCAACATGAGATTTATCACTATCACAAGAATCTTCTCAAAAATAAAATAGGGTATCATACCCTAAACTTGTATTCATAACAAGTCAATGACACACGAATTCACCAATGCACAAAAATTGATAAAACATATCAATGAAAATCATGAAAATTGGTGAAGCACAAATTCCAGAAATCAACACACGAAATCCAGAACAAATTCCAGAAATCAACACACGAAATCCAGAAATCACAAAAAGGGGGAAGGCCTATCACACGAACGAGAAGCTATCTCATGGAAGCTAACCATATAATTTTTCGAACACACGAATGGCCGGAAGACCTTTGAACACACGAACGGCCGGAAGACCATGGGGCGCTACCCCATATATGTGAGTAGAAACATCACACAAGCGGGGTCTAGTCTCCCTTGCAGACAAAGAGACATCGCTCAATTGCTAGTCTAAATCACAAAAATGATCGTCATGATCATCAAGAAGTGTCAATCACACCAAGCTAGTAAATATATGAGTTTAGCTTCATGTCCCATAACCACTTGCTTAACTTAAATATTTACGAACAAACTATAGATCTTCACTAGAAAATTGTCACAAAAGGTTCAGTCAAACAAGTCCAAGAATTAAGCGACGAAGTAAATGCAAGCGTTTCATACCACCTGTTTTGCTAAGTCGTTTAATTAGATTTCTCATCCGAGTGAAGTAAAGGCTTGTATATACTAATAGATTGGAAAACGGTTTAGGAAAAAGAGCTTTGTACTAAAATAGAATTTGAAATCGTTTTGATGAAAGAGTTTTGATATTTACTACTAGTATTGAAACCTTTATATTTTTGAAGTGACAAATCACAAAGATGATTGTAGAACAATCGGTCATAAAAATTCTCATTCGAAGATGTGAATAAAATCCAAAAGAAATCAATATGAATCCATCAAAGTGGTAATACGATGCAGCGCATCACAAGAATAACTTTAAATGGCGAGCTAGGAGTGAGTCACGGCCTAACAAAGTAGTGCTCCAGGAATCACGACCTAGAACCAAGGAGTTGCGACCTAAAACCATCAAGTTACGACCTAACTCTTGGCCGAGCTAAACAGTTAACAGGGGTGTGCGACCTAAGGGGAAGACAGGTCGAGCGACCTAACCATGACCGAGCTAAAAAAAGGGTCTAGCGACCTAACGTGGAAACAGGCGAACGACCTAAAGGCATATTATGCCGAGCGACCTAGGTGAAACGAGCTAGTGCTGAGCTAGCATGGCCGACCTAAAAGGGTGAGACCTAAGTAGTGGAACGACCTAATGGCTAAGCGACTTAGGGGTGAACGACCTAAGTAGTTAGCGACCTAAGCCTTCACGAGATGTAGCGTCCTATCACGTGGCGCGACCTAGTGGTTGTCTGTGCCACGCGACCTAAAGTGGAACAAGTTGACAGGGGCGAGCGACCTAGCATGCAAGCGACCTAGCATGGCCGTGCGAACTAACGACCTAAGTGCAGGCGAGCGACCTAAGTCCAGAACGAAAATATGCAGGCCGTGTCTTCGAGGTAGTGCGACCTAAGACCCAGAATTTGCCAAACATGCTGAAAAATTGGGTTTTTCACCAATTCAATCCAAACCAAATGCAAATATACATGCTAAAGTGATAGGAAGTCATTCCCATCAATCCAAGACGGTTATAGACAAGAATGTGAGATAAAAATCTCACCTTTGCACCAAAAATCAATGAAGATAAAGCCTAAAGCAAACAAGAATCAATTCCCTCTTCAATCTCAACACAAGAAGCTTGAATCCAATGTCATCTTCTTGAATTTGGAGTTGAATGATGGATTACAATTGAATTTGAGCTTGGAGTTTTAATTTCCCTTTCCCTCCTCCATTTTTGATGAAGCTTCAAAGTTTAAGCAATTAGAAATGAAGTATGAAGAGAAGGAGGGGGTTGGGCTGAGTTAGTAAGTTCAGTCCAAACCAAAGCCCTAAGTGAAAAAGTGGAGAAAATTCCACTAACTCCAAACATATCAAAGTTTACACTTAAAAAGAGAGCAAACGTCATTTTGAACTCAATGGAGGTGGTTTCGAGTCCTAATTTGACCGTATGCAAAAAGTAACTTTTCGGACCAAAAATCCGATTAACGATAAAATATTTAAATAAAATATTTAAATATAAAATCGATAAATATGCGGGTTGTTACAAGCTTTCTTCCAATAAATTTCTCTTTAAGTTAGTCGGTAGGTTAGTTTGTTCGTTAAGTCGTTGTTTATTTGAATGGTTTCTTTAGCTAGCTAATTTATACCTGTTTAAGTTATACCATGTTGGCTTGTATGTATATACATTCCAACCTAGGATAGATATTTATAGTTAGGCGTTCTTATTTATGGTAGATAATTTTTTATATGCTTTTTATTGTTTCTTTATATATGCATTTACTAATTGTGTTTATGGACGTGATTGTTTACTTGCACTTTGATACGAATGTTGCATATGGATATATGGATGCACGCGCACACACTCACACACACAGATATATATATATATATATATATATATATATCTGTGTGTGTGTGTGTGTGAAAATAAGGGACACATCCATAAAATCAAACTTAATACACAACATCCTCCTCAAAAAAAGATATAAATTACATCCCTATTTTCAAATACTGCAATTTTATTCCCTAAAATACCCCTTTGCTCCATGGCTGAACGTTGGTTCTTCATATGTGAATGTTATTTTCATATCCATAATTAAAATTTGCACCCTATTAATTATCAATCTTTAACACGCAATAACTTTTTATAAAAATGACAGATTAACAAACCGCTTTCACCATTAAATCTCAAATTTTATTATCTTTCTAGTGAGTGGCATTATGCATATGTTTTTCAAAATTTCTGCAATTATATGGTATGATTGCAGACAATTCAGCAATTATATGCAATAATTGCAGAAAAGTCTACAATTATATGGTATAGTTGCACTTTACTGTGACTACTTGAAATAATTGCAAACTTTTCTGCAATTATTCGATATAATTGCATAAAAATATGTAATTATATGGAATAATTGCAGAAAAGTATGCAATTATATGGAATAATAGCGGAAAAGTCTGCAACTATTCCACTGACTTGCATAAAAGTCTGCAATTATATGTAATAATTGCTGACATTTGAAGAAAAATTGATGATTATTTCATATAATTGCAGAAAATGGCAAGTATATAGAATAACTGCAGAAAAGTCTGCAATTATACGGAATAATAGTAGAAAAGTCTACAATTATTCCATATAATTTCATAAAAGTCTGCAATTATTTCATATAATTGCATAAAAGTATGTAATTATATGGATTATTGCTGACATTTGAAGAAAAATTATGTTTTTCAAAAATTGCAGAATTCTCTGCAAATATATAGAATAATTGCAGCCTTACTGCAAATATGATTTTTTTGTATCAAAATGGATCTCATTTTAAAGATTGTAAAATTTATGATTTTTTGGTGAAAACGATATGCTGATCCGATGTTTCTACAGAAAGTTATACGCATTTGAAATGCTAAAAACATAAAGGGTATTTTGGTCTTTTGGCACAAGCGGATTTGAAAATAGGGACTGGAAACGTAAGTTTATTTTGGGGAGGATGTTTTCTCTATTTTGAAACATAATAGAGATGTGAGCCAAACTATCCCTATATATATTAGGATGTTTGCATAAATATTGGTTGCACTACATATGCATTCATAAAGGAGGCAGATTTAATTGCATTTGCACTCATCTCATATCATGTCATCGTATTTTATCTGTCATATGTTTTACAGACTCTTGGCTGTGTTTACACTTGTGTTGTATAATGGATGTTAGATGAATGAAGTTGTGTTTGTTTGTATGTTTATATAATGTAAATGGAGTTGCATTATCGACCTCTTGGAATTTAGAGGACGAAATCGTTTTAAGGAGTACAATTTAACACCCCGTAATTTTTCGAAACTAAATAATTAAATTTCAATGGGTAAAATCATAATTTTACATAAAGAAGAAAATAGTAAATTTCTACATGATTTGGAACTAGGCTTCGGAGCCTATTCCGTTCCGTCCGTAATATTGTTTATAGTCAGAAAACATATATAACTTATTGAATTTGGTTTAATGGGTTAGAAATTAGAAGAAGTCAAAACCAGTGGCATTTTCGTAATATATTAATTTCGAGATTTTAGCCTAAATTTGAGATATGTCAACCTGTAAATAGAAATGAAAACCTTATTCCCTAATCATACTTTAGCTTAAACATCTTACTTCTAATCTCCTCGTCTTCGTCTATTCTCTAAAAAAATCATTTCTAAATCCGCCAAATCAAATCCAAATTAAATGAATTAACATATAAAAGTGTTTGTACTAAAATTGGGTACAACACCCTTCGGATGTGTTTGAAGAGATAAAATGAAGAAAATAAATGTAAAATGAAGCAGATCTAACAAACACACCAATAAACAGATAAGAAAATGCACAGAAACACACGGATTTAGAGTGGTTTGGCGGATTGCCTACGTCCACTATGAAATGACTGATGTTTATTAAACTTTTCTCGCTGATTACAAAAGGTTACAGCAGTACAACTGAAATTTAATGGTGATTCCGACAGAGTATCAGCGTAGAGAAGCCAAAAGTCCAATTTCTATAGGTCCAGGGCTGCTATTTATAGGCGTAGGCTGCAAATATCTCGCTCAGATCTCGGATGACCTTTTCTCTCATGTGGGTGGGCCCACACGATCGATCCCATGCCGTTTGTACTCGATCTGTGATCGATACGAACAAATTTTGTATCGATCAATATTTTTTCCAATCGAGTCGAGATCGTTCATGAACATTTTTGAGAATGTACGCAAGCTCCTGTGAAAATTTGGTGGCATTTGGACTTGTAGATTTTGAGTTATGATCGATGTAAGCTTGTATTATTCGATGGTTGTTGAATTCGCATCGATCCTTCTTCGCATCGCTCTGTTCGTATCGGTCCGGGCACGTGCCTGCTAGTTGATGTGGTTATAACTTTTTGGATCGCTCCACTCTTCACGCCGAACGATCGAGTCTTTCCTATGTATACGCCTCGTTCATATCGACCTGGTTTAGCTCTGTTCGTATCGATTGTAACTGCTATGTTTGTATCGATCGTCACTGCTTTGTTCGTATCGATCGTCACTGCTCTGTTCGTATCGATCACTGGCAGATCGATACGTAGTAGCGGCTTTGTATGGTTTCGATGGATACGAAATGGACGTTGGTTGATCGATACGAACAAGCTGGAGACGATGGCTGTGAAGAACGCCGCTTTCGATGGATACGAACTTGTGCTCCCCTTATCGATACGAAGCTATATGCGCCCGATGGATTCGAACAGATCGATACGAATGTGGTTTCTTCCTGGTTGCTTGATGGATACGAACAATGTGATCACTTGAGCTGTATCGATCATATCTTGAGCATGCAAACTCGGATTGACTTGAAATTTAGAACGTTGGCTTTCATAGTTTTGTTTGTCGTGCCACATCAATTGTAGCTCGATCCGGACTCGGACCATATTTTCGGTATCCATAGTGAACCTGCGTATAACTGATCTTTGGGACGGACTGTCTTGGATTTTCAGTCAATTCCTTGTTGTCACGGCCTTACCAAAATGCGGGATAACATTTGCCCCCCAAAGTACGTCTTGTGAGAACACGACGTGCTTTGAAAAGATGCAATCTTCATTTTGAAAAGTCTTATCCAATTCGTTGAATGGTTGTTATCTTTCCGTCGAAAGATATAACCTTTGACTGATCTCCAGCAATACAAATACTGAATTGTTGACTGCTAATTGTTGTACTGTGCACTACTGTAACTGAGTTTTGAATGATAGCAAATCGTTGTTCAATGTTGTAATTGTCACTAGGTGAGCATTCAATTCCTGTAAATTTTAGGAATTAAATGTTAATTTATGGCATATAGAATATATATAAACTTGGCTCTCGTCAACGTTTGTTCGTTCACGAGTCGTTGCCGAGTTCTTTAGTTCTTGTTTAGATCGAGTTTCGTATCGATCCTCTCCTGAATCGATGTGAAATTCGAGTTGTAGCAACGATCGATAGTCATTTTAAGCAACTTTTTTCGTATCGATCCTCTCCTGGATCGATCCGGGATGCATGCTTCGTATCGATGGCTATCGATACGAAATGGATAGCTCTTGGAGGTACATCGTATCGATGGAGATGTAGTTTAGGTCTTCGAGCAAATGGATACGAAATAAGTGTTTTGTATCGATGAAATTTTCACTGATGGATAAGAAATGAACGCTTCGTATCGATGGAGTCACATGGCTCCAGTGCAACCTAGCTGCTCATGTCGTATCGTTCTGGCTCAACCGTTTCAACCGGTCCATTTAACTGAGAGACAAATCGTCTCTTTCCCTTGGGTTCGAGTCCATATGAATACATTTTGGACTTAACCAAATTCCCACTTGTTTTCATTTATACAGACTGTATTCGTATCGATCGAAAGACTAAGAAGAAAAACTGCCCTTTACCTTCAAACCAAATGAGACTTTAATCCTTCGAATCGATTGCTTAAATTAGGTAATTAACTGAAATAATCCTTTCTAGAACGATGAGACTTGAGATTGAAGCCAATTCATCTATAATTATGGCCAATTCAAACGATGGCGAGGTCGGAATTGGGTCGAAGTACAGTTGAAGGAGAAGCGCATGGAGTTCAGGCCGATCGGAGAAGGAGGAGTGTAGAGGATTAGGAAGGCAGCATTCGTGATTGAAGAAAAGTGACTCGTATCGGTCTGAGTGTATGGAGTTCGTACCGATCAAATGCAATAGAATTTCGTGTCGAATTAAGTGATTGGCTTTGTATCGATAAGAGGTGGTGTGGGTTCGTATCGATCTGGGGCGATCGATACAAAAGACTAACTGCCTGATCGATTCGAAGAATTGGGTATGTTGACCGATACGAAGACGTTGTCCATGATCGATACAAACTTATTTTCTGGGGGTCGATGCGAATTTCCTTCCTGGTGATCGATACGAAGTAATTTTCCCTGCGAATGGAGCTTCTGGCGATCGATCCAAGTCTTGACCTTGACGGATATAAAATCTTCTCTACATTTGAACATTTGACTCCGACGAGCTTTTGCCTTGCATATCTGGACTTAACTGTTAAACTACACATTTGACTACCCTCCAAAGCTCGTCGATGGAACTATAACTTAACTGAATTTAATAAACTTTAACTTGGATCGGTCTCTAAATTCTGGATGGCATGGTTGTGACGGTCAGCGATGATGGTCACTCCGGTTGAATCTCGAAGTCTTGTCGTTCAAACATTCCTTAAATTTCGTAGAATTTCTTAAGTATCATGTAGCACTGCACTGCACAACACATTCATGGACTTCACACTGGGGAACACACAGGCTTAGTATCATCTAATGATGGTTTTTACTAAGTTGACTAGTTATGGAACCTACAAGTTCGCAACAGCAGGAGCCTCAAAGCTCATCTTCTTTGATAATAGAGATCCCGGCCATCGCCGTCGAAGTAATAGATCCAGCTCCCGACGAGCTTCCGGGAGCAACCTTTATTGCGAGCCCACAAGATTCCATGCCATCCAACATCTTCGAAGACATGCTAGGGCGAATATGCTTAAGACATGGTTTATCTTTAGATGACGTCCTGCTACCCGGACCAAGTGATAGGCCGCACGCTCCTCTAGAAGGATTCACGGCTTTCAATCGACATTCGTGCACAGCTGGAACACTTCCCTCATTCAACCAGTACATTCAGGAAGTGTTGGCTTTTTTCGGAATTGCCCCCTCGCAATTACATCCCAATAGATATGCGCTACTGAACAGTCTATTCATTGTATTCATGGAGCATCTTTTTCGACCCCCGACCCCGATCGAGATCAGGTACTTATTTAATGTTAAGAGTCGGGGAGACAGTCCTTCGTTCACATTTCTTGAGGCAGTTTGGAACTGCCAAGTGATGGTCGGATCCTGGACCAGACTTAGTTATTTCAAGACAGAGTGGTTCTACGTCCGATGTCCTCCAGGGTTTGCTAGTCGATGGTTGGTCAGACGTAAGTGTTGCAATTTTTCCAGTAGTTAACGAGATAACCATAGTTGATGTTGAAACTAATATCTTCTTTCCTTTACAGCTACAATCCCGCGACCCGAAGGTGCTCAGTTCAAAGAAATAGTACGGATTCTCCAGGAAGTGCCGAGCGAAATGAAAGATATAGAATCGGTGCTAACAGACAGAAACTTAAGGATCGTTGGGCTGATCGTGCGAAACCAAAGCATAAGACTTGAAGGAACGCTTAGGGAAGCCCCGACGAGGCGGGTTAAGCGTAAAGCGCATGGGGTCGTGATAGCTGAGGAAGGTGATGAAAAAAATACACCTACTAACGACGAACCCATAGCCGGGCCTTCTGATAGTTTTCAGGGTTTAGAGGAAAGGAGAAAAGGCAAGGCAGTAGCACACAAGCGTCATAAATCTTCGAGATGGAAATCTATAGTCGTGTCCCTGCCAGCCTCCGGTATCAGAATTTCGGAGGCTCCTCCCTCGCAAGTAGAGAATCCTTTTGAAGGACTTGCCGATATTCCGATTCCGGACTATGTGTCACTTCAACATGACACCAGATTGGAGGGGCTTCAAAGTGCTCTAGATTTAAGCGAGTCTCTTCCCACAAGTGTGGCCGACATTTCCAGTTGGTCGGGGGGTTGCACACACATATACACTTCACGGTACTACATGGTTTCCAGTCTTAAGTTGCTCACTTCTTGGAGATTATCGATTCTGTTTTTCTTTTATTCTACAGATACAATGACTAGGCGATATTCTATGCTTGGAGTTCATACTATGAGTCTCGTAGGAGGGAAGCTGATAGAGACCGCGATCACGGTTATTCTAGTCAAGAATGTTATGAGAGGGATAGGGATAGAGACAGAGAATATAGATATCGCTCCCGATCACGCTCTCCACCTATAAATACACATCCTCGGGCCCCAACACCACCCTCCAAAAACGGAAACAATCTTTAGAGCCTCCACGTCAAAAAACATCTTCTCAAGCCACCAGACCTGATTCACAACGCCGTAGAACTGAGGCCGAAACTCCCATAGTCATTGAACAAGCCATTACTAAGCCCACCGGGGAAGGAGCAATCAGAATTGCCCAGTTGAAAAAAGACTTCCCTAATATCTGTTTCGATGGCTTCGCCTTCCCTCTGCATTTAAAGAGAATTCCAACTGAGGCGGAGCAGACTATGCATGACTACATCCATGATATATATAATTAGTATCGAGAATGGATGAAAACTACCGGCAAAGCATTAGCGGTGGCCTTTGAGCGGGCAAAAGTAATCGAGAAACTAGAAATTGATATTGCACAAAAGGACCGTATAATTCAAGTGCTCAACAATGATGTTGAATCCTCCAGGAAGTCGGAGATAGAGGCCACTAAGAAAGCCGATGAGGCGAATCAGGCTATGGAAAAGATGCGACAGACGCATTTTGCTTTAGTGGAGGAGATGGGCCACCAGAATACTACTGTCACAGCCGAAAGGGATGCTACGTTGAAGGAACTTAACGAGCTTAAAGCCAAATTTTCTCAAATTGTTAAGGAAAAGGATGACGCAAACAAAGCAGCCCAGGAGGCGTGCGAACAAGCGGTGGTGCTCTGGGACGAGAAGGATGCGGTAGAACTTAAAGTTCGGGAAGCTAAGGCCAAGGTTGAGGATGAAGTTAAGATGGAAGAGGCCAGGTTAGAGGCCGATATTGAAGATATCCTGATTACATACAACGCTAGAATGTTGAAGCACAGGGATCTGACCTGGCTTGATAATTATCCAACACATCTGTACAATGCTTGGCGTCGGTTGGTGTAGGATGAGAAAGCTGAACGACAAGCGGAATCGGTCGATGAGTTCGAGCTTGAAAATCAGGTGCTAAACGAAGATGAAAGAAAAATTCTCCATGACATCATGATTGTATATGAGAAGGAGAAGCTTTGCACTCAGCAATCTGTGGCTGGAGAAGGTTCTGGTGTTGAGCACCATGATGCAGGCTCTGAAATTCTGGTGCCAACTCAGCCTTCGTCTACATCTGCGGTTGATCCCCAGTCTGTTCCTGCATATAATCCCGATCAACCGCGGTTGTCTCTAGGTCACGAGCACGTCAGGGAAGCTGCTCCAGCTCCGCCTGTAAGTCAAACTAAGGAAGGTATTCTGAACATCTTTTGTGCTCACTTCAAAGCTGGAATATTGATTGGATTAATCTCTAACTCTTTTTATTCGTCTCTATTCAATGACAGGAGCTTCATCTGCCATGCCTCCTGCAACCCAAGAGTTACATCATGAGCAGGAGGCTATCATAACTGAAGCGACCACAACAACGGCTACTGCACATACAGATGAGGTACAAGGGAGCACACTTATCTTCGATGAACAAATGATGGAGGAACTTCTCTGTCATCACAGTGACACCTTTGTTGATCTATCATTTGTCATGCGTGGGAGGGCACCTGTGACTAGCTCTGCGGGCCCAACTGCTAGCGTCCCTAGCAAAGCTCAAACAATTCACGAAGAAGAAATACTGGCTGAAATTAACGCCGAGATGGAAGCAGCTACGCGGGGCAGTGGCTTTGGAGGCGGATTGGCGGGACCTGGCCCAGCCCCTTTGCGGATGATATCCCTAGGTGGAACGGTCGTTGATACAAATGTGCCTCCTACGCCTGCTAACATTGATCCTATCCCTCTGTAACGACCCGATATTTTGGACCATTCGCGTCCATTATAAGTGTATAGGCAGACACTCATGCCGGAGTTGAATTGCTCAAAATACCGCGTTGTTAATTTAAATTTGGCAAAACTGAACATATACAGTAAATAGATATAATCACAGACACAGAGTAATAAATGCAGCGGAAATAAAAGAGATAGTAGTTCATGAAGCTACTATATGAATATATAAAATACATCAGAGTTTACAACAGAAGAGTAATACGATACATCAGATACAAATCAGAATACATCACTGGAATCAACGAACTGAAAGCAGAATAGATGGCTGGATCTCCAAGCGAAGCTCCAACTCCAAAGGTGAGTCTCGAAAGCTGAACTACTCAGTCTGACCCGAGCGTAAAGCAAAACACAAAACACTCGAGTCAGGATTAACATTCTTATATTAATAAATCCAACTCAAGTGAAATAGCAATTGAAATACAAGTAACTCAAAGGATGTTTGGAATAACCATCCTTTAAGGATCCGTTAAACTATCTACTAGGTAGTAATGTACGCTAAGTAGATAATGTCTATCAGTAATATAAAGATATCAAAGTAGGGTTAAGCAGGGCCCATACACCTCTTAACCTGTTTATTCCCAAAAGCATATACAAGACCGTAGTTTCCCCAAAACCGGAAGTCACCAGAGGGCAATCCATATACTAAAGGTACAAATCAAAATCGTAGTGGTCTCGAATAGGATAATCAGTATGACAAGGTACATGAGGCGATACCAACTAGGATACTAGTAGTTGCGTGATCCGGACTGATGTTGGGCATAGCAGCTACTATCCCAACACCGCGAAACAACACTCCCAAATCAAGGGGTGCACCCAAATCGAATCACAAAAGTAATAGATAAGGTATCGAAGAAGTGTGTCCGCTAGAGGTAGCGAACCTCAATGGCCCGGCGCGGCTCCTGTTTTAGTCATGTCAGGGGTCATCCAAAATCGTTCTCTTTCTTCAGTCAACGCGTTCATCAAAACCATCCACTTCATTCTGGATCAACACTTCGCGTATAGTTATTAAAGTGGTTTCGGTTCAGATAGAGAGTATATCCATTACCGATCCCGGTCTCTTTAATAACATTCGTAATTATTACACCGATTGGTCGTTTATATATTTCAAAAACCAAATCAATTTCAAATTCAAATAGAATTCGTAAATCAACATTTCATTTGTCTTTCAAAACAATTTCCAAATTTTCGTTTCAAAACTTCCAATTTTCCGTTTCAAAATCTTATAATTCAATTTCACTTTCTATTTAAAACAATTCAAATATTGATTCAAGTTCGTATATAAGTTTCATTCCGAAATCATTTAAATAAATTCTATTTAACATTCAAATCAATTTAAACTCATTTATCGATTTCATTCAATATTCGTTAAGTTACTTTATCATTCAAAACAATTTCTATTAAATTTCCAATTCATTTAATCAATTCTTAAGTTCAACTTCATTAAAACAAAACTTACAATTTTGAATTAAACTAAATTCGTCAAATCAATTCTCCAATTACAAGTCTTACATTAATTCCAAAAATATCACATTTCATTTTTGTTAAAGAAATCCAATTTCACTTATTTACTTCCTTAATAATTTTCCAAAACTTAATTAATAAAGAAACTCAATTTCAATTCTTTACGAAGTAAAATTCACTTATTCAAAAGTTCAATTTTCTTATTAAAGAATTTCAATTTAATCATTTAATAATTCATTATTAAATAGTTCAAAACTTAATTATTAAATAATTTCAAAGTTTAATAATTTCAAACTTAATTATTAAATCATTTCAAACTTAATTCAATCATTTCTCAAATTAAACAACATTCTTTCATTGATTATATCGTTAATCTTTTGTTTCAGATTATTAAATATTACCATTTTCCTTTCATCAAAAATTCAAATTTCAACTTCATTTCAAAACCATATTCTTTATTCAAATAAAATCTTCGTTTATTTTCAAATCAAATTATTGACCAATCGGGTTTTTATTTAATTTTCTATCCTAAGTCAAAGTTCAATTTGGGTATTTATCATTTCAACCCGATTCCAATTCAATTCAAAATCAAAACATATCAAAGGGAACTTGCAGTGTGATAACTGGAATGGTGTCAAAGTAAATAAACAAGCAATAACAACAAACAATAACAATCCAATCATCAATTCAAATAATCCCGAAATAACCGTATTAATTCGTATTGTTATTTGTACGAATTAATATAATTATTTCTCGAATCTACACTATCATTTCATGCAGATTAAAGATTATTACACTACGGTTTTCACTTGTCATCTATTACAATTTCATCCATCATCAATTTAACAACATACATTCAGTGGTTCAAAATGTAATTAAACAAATCCTACGTGTCAATAAATTTAACAGTTAAAGGGGTCATATTATACAAATGTCAGTTAATCAAATTAACATTTAACTATCCTATATCAAGTTCAATTTCATATTATTTATCATTTTAACATTAACAATTTAACGTCCAATATAACATCAACAATCAATCAATTAACAATCAAACTGGATTATCATTTCATATATAACAGATAATGGTGTCAGATGTCATAGGTGAACTGATACAGGTGATAATAGTGCAAATATCAAACAGCAGCATATTTCAATTGTCGTTTCAATTGAAATCAAATTTAATAAATAAAAGAACGTTAATCGTGAGTGAGTGCTCACCTTTCGAGGCTAGATAGAGTAAACAAAAACTGAACCAAGAATTCCAAAGGATCGCTAGATTTGCATGAATTTGACGAACAAGCTGATAATACGAATAGACGAAATAAATTAGAACTGTATCGATGATGATAATTGGAATCAGCTTGAGAAATACAACAATATATGCACTATGATATATGTATAACTTATTGTTATTCTTCAATAATTTATCTTAAAACAAATATTATCATATATAAAAGTCATTATTTAAATTAAAATCAAATATGTCAATTTATACACAGCATATGTTGGAAAAATTACATGTACATACTTGGCCATATTATATATATACCCACAAAAGTCAAAGTACCAATACATAAACATTTAAATCTTTACAGTCCATATGTGTACATTAGAACAACATAGGTACACATGCATAACACATATATATACAAACTTATAAAATACAATGTTCATATATATAGCATTTACTGTACAAAAGTATGCATAGGAAACTGCAGCATATATATATATATATACATACTTTGAACATGTAATGTAATACCTTTGCAAACTGTATTGAAACAATAATAACTTAAAACAGAAGCTTATATAGTTTTTATGTATGTCTCATATGCAACAGTTAATATGTATTAGCGTTTATAAAGCATGTCCAGAACCTTGTATGAGTATACAACCAAAATATATATACACGGAAAACTAATTAGCTTGAATATAAATATAAATAAAGTAACCTTTTATATAGAAACTGAACCGTATGCATAATATAACTAAATATAAACTTCTCAAGTAGCTGTCACGCGCATATCTATATTTAAGAATACAAACATTCATATTTCTGGAAAGAGCATATACTCAAGTATTATATATATAAAAATCAGTTTTTTTTACATAGATATATAAACCATTTTTTTTTTCTTCAGCAAAAGAAGGCAAGCTTTAAATATATTCACAAGCATAGGATAATACAAAATACGAAATACATCTTAATACATATAAATCTAATGTAACATATTATACGTATACATAAAACATTGTATATTTTTATCAAAACCGTTCAAAATACTATATAGCTTCAGTATAAATATATGCATACTAACATATTTATAATAAACATATATACAGCTATGTATACACAACCGATATGATATATTGTATGAATTATGCTATTATATAAAATACCAAGAGAAGAGAAAGGAAGGGAAACCTCAGGTGGCTCGGCCAACGAAGAACTGTCGGCGAGAAGCATGAGAGAAAGGAACCGGACGAGCTGTGCTTGCGGATTGAAAGAAAAAGGAAAGAAGGAAAAAATGGGCGGAGGTTGAGTCGGCACGCGGAGGGGAAGGCAACCGGAGTAGTGCACGCGTATCGATGAGGGGAGGTGGAGAGAGGATCGGCTGCTTGCTGGAAGGAGGGGTGGTCACTGACGTTTGGTGATGGCAAGGCATGGTCTCGGCCGAAGCCTGGGTGGTCGAAAATGGCCGCGTGAGACTGAAGAGGCAAGGGGTGCGACTAGGGTAGGTTGTTTGGCCTGCGAGTATCGATGGAGATGGTGGAGTTTGCTCAGCGGAGGAGGAGTTGCCGAGTGATGGGTCAGCTATGGGCGAGTTGTCATGTTGCGTGCGTGTCTTTTTTTTTTTTAGAAGAGGTGGAAGAAAGTTCAGGGAGAGATGGAAGAAAGATGAGAGAAGAGGTACAGGCAATGAGAGGGGAAGATGTTAAAGCAAAGCAAAACAGAGGAGCATGTTTATGATATGCACAAAGTTTAATTTTATGATTTCCAATGTGGCCAGAGAACATAAATTTCAAGGAATAGGGAAGGTCAAATAATAAATCTCTGAAAACGTAAGTGGCCATTCGTTACAACAGATGAATAAAAGGATCAGGAATCCAAAAATTTGAAAATTTGGGTACCGGTGTGATTACCGTTTCGCAAAGTTCACCGCAAATCGGATTTCAAAACACATAATTGAATATACCCTAAAGATCAGCACGATGAGACGATCAAAACGGTATATAGATATCGGTGGTACGAACGAATTATAGAAATTTCAAATTTTATACTACGAAAAATGCAAGAAAAACGCTGAAAAATAAGATCGACGGAGCCAAAGATGTCCGAATTTGGAAAAATGACGAACTGACATCTTGCTCAGAAGATGTTTTAGAATTTTTCTATGTAAAAATATTTATGTTTCGGAAACAATTTATTTTCAACGCTTTTTAACTGATTGAATTGAAGTGAATTTACGCGCGAAATAAACCTTCATATTTTCGAACGAAAATTTACCAGTTGCTATGTTTAACTAGACGTATTCCAAATATTAAATTTTAAATTTCAAAATTTTATCGTTTAAAATTTCACAAAATTTCAACTAATTACGTTATTAAAACAGTTAAAATTTACGGGTCGTTACATTCTCCCCCACTCAAAACTTTTCGTCCCCGAAAAGGAACGAGGTAGGAGAATAGAAACAACCAGGAAGAAAACAGATTGAAAACAAAATAAAACAATTAGTTTAAACCATATGAATTTCAATTTAAATTAATTAATATTTAACCAGTTGATTTAAACCATTTGATTTCACTAAAATCAATCTCAACTATTTCTAAATTCATTATCTTATTATCCAATCATCTTCAATTCACAATTTTTAAACCCATAAATTTTAATCTTTTATTATAATCATATTTTCTTCCACAAATTTTAAATTCTTCTTTATTCCAAATTACTGTTAAATTTTCTACTTAATATATCTACTCACGTATATTTAACCTATATAAATTAATTTAAAACACAAAAGTTTCGATTTAAATTAATTTACATCTATTAATTTCTTTTAAATTCAAGGTATTTCATATGTTGATCAAATTTCAATTTATTAATTCTTCCAAAACAAATTTATTAATTCTTTCAAAACAAATTTATTTCATTGTTAACTGAGTTTTTACTTCTTACCCTATCTAACTCTATTAACATCTTTATAATCAAAATTTAGTGTATAGCATTTATTATAAACACTCAGATTTTATTTATAAATTCAATTTATATTATATATTATCCAATTACATATTAAACTTCTGAATGATTTAGGTAAGTTGTATTTTAGAATGCAGTTGAACAATATACAAATAAAATTTTCCCAATTCGATTATTCAAGTTTAAATATTTATTCCAAATTTTGGTCTTATTTATAATTAAAATCATCCTTTAACAAAATTTAAGAATTAGATTTCCGATTAACTTCAAACAATTTAGAGATATATATAATATATTTATCTAAACAAATTAAAATTTTAAAATAAGATACCTATATATATATATATATAAATCAAATTATACTACAGAAATTCAAATCAAAATATTTTCAAAACAAAATCGTAGCAAGGCTACAAAATAGTATCTCCACTTCGAAACTCGAAAATGAATGTCGATGATGCGGCCGCCATCCCCGAAATTATTTTCCAGCGACAAAGAGAAGAGTATTGATTTCAACATTTTAAAATTCTTTGGAAACGATTTCTATTCGAAAATACTTTCAATAATATATACTTTAAAATTTTAAAACCAAAGTTCGAAATCACCGGAAACTAAATTCTCAAATTTCTGAATTAAATTCATTTCAAATTCCAAATCAATTTATAAACCGTATTTATAAATTTACTTAGAACAATAAATGATAATCAAATATTATCATTTCAAACAAACAATTTAATTTACCTATTAAATTCCAGAAAATTTTACTTATATTTTTACAATATAATCAACAAATTTATTTTATTTACCAAATTTGAAAATAATATTGTGTCAGTTTGCTCTGTTCAAGTGTTTTGGAAATCCTATCGATAGCGTTGATCAGACGAATCGATCGGAAACCCAAATCAACATCAACAACTCAAACAACACAACATATATTAAAACATTTTTAATATTAATTTACAAATACACTTATTTGCTCGACGATACAGGAATGAATTTTCAAAATAAGGATAGGGATTCAATTTTTGATAGAAATCAAATCAAAGAGAATTTTTGATTCGAAGATAAGTCTGAAACAAAAGATAAGATGATTTAAATAACAAATAAGAAGATGGATGAGTTTATATAAATCGCGGGCAACCTTAACCGGATCAGCCGTGACTTCAAGAATAAGATCGTTGTAGAATTTCGAGGTAAATCGACATTCGATCTCAAGAAATAGAATTCAGGTATAGCAGGAGATAGATAGCATCGTAAACCGAGGATACAGAAATCTCCGGTAAATCAATGCCAATTGTAAAGGAGTTTCACCACCTTACAAATCATTCGAAGTTTGGCGAGAACGCCAAGTTATTATAGAGATCATTCAAAGTGGAGTTATTGGATACTCCAGAATTCAGATGAATATGAATAGTGAGGGACAAGAATGAATTTCGGAACCGAGGGAACGTTCCAAAAATTCAAGGAATCGAGTCAAAAGAAGAGATTGAAACCCGAATGAAAGTGATTCTGTAAATACATTTACCCTATATGTTAAGTTTGCCTAGAGCTACCAAAGCTCTGATACCAACTGTAACGACCCGATATTTTGGACCATTCGCGTCCATTATAAGTGTATAGGCAGACACTCATGCCGGAGTTGAATTGCTCAAAATACCGCGTTGTTAATTTAAATTTGGCAAAACTGAACATATACAGTAAATAGATATAATCAAAGATCACAGACACAGAGTAATAAATGCAGCGGAAATAAAAGAGATAGTAGTTCATGAAGCTACTATATGAATATATAAAATACATCAGAGTTTACAACAGAAGAGTAATACGATACATCAGATACAAATCAGAATACATCACTGGAATCAACGAACTGAAAGCAGAATAGATGGCTGGATCTCCAAGCGAAGCTCCAACTCCAAAGGTGAGTCTCGAAAGCTGAACTACTCAGTCTGACCCGAGCGTAAAGCAAAACACAAAACACTCGAGTCAGGATTAACATTCTTATATTAATAAATCCAACTCAAGTGAAATAGCAATTGAAATACAAGTAACTCAAAGGATGTTTGGAATAACCATCCTTTAAGGATCCGTTAAACTATCTACTAGGTAGTAATGTACGCTAAGTAGATAATGTCTATCAGTAATATAAAGATATCAAAGTAGGGTTAAGCAGGGCCCATACACCTCTTAACCTGTTTATTCCCAAAAGCATATACAAGACCGTAGTTTCCCCAAAACCGGAAGTCACCAGAGGGCAATCCATATACTAAAGGTACAAATCAAAATCGTAGTGGTCTCGAATAGGATAATCAGTATGACAAGGTACATGAGGCGATACCAACTAGGATACTAGTAGTTGCGTGATCCGGACTGATGTTGGGCATAGCAGCTACTATCCCAACACCGCGAAACAACACTCCCAAATCAAGGGGTGCACCCAAATCGAATCACAAAAGTAATAGATAAGGTATCGAAGAAGTGTGTCCGCTAGAGGTAGCGAACCTCAATGGCCCGGCGCGGCTCCTGTTTTAGTCATGTCAGGGGTCATCCAAAATCGTTCTCTTTCTTCAGTCAACGCGTTCATCAAAACCATCCACTTCATTCTGGATCAACACTTCGCGTATAGTTATTAAAGTGGTTTCGGTTCAGATAGAGAGTATATCCATTACCGATCCCGGTCTCTTTAATAACATTCGTAATTATTACACCGATTGGTCGTTTATATATTTCAAAAACCAAATCAATTTCAATTTCAAATAGAATTCGTAAATCAACATTTCATTTGTCTTTCAAAACAATTTCCAAATTTTCGTTTCAAAACTTCCAATTTTCCGTTTCAAAATCTTATAATTCAATTTCACTTTCTATTTAAAACAATTCAAATATTGATTCAAGTTCGTATATAAGTTTCATTCCGAAATCATTTAAATAAATTCTATTTAACATTCAAATCAATTTAAACTCATTTATCGATTTCATTCAATATTCGTTAAGTTACTTTATCATTCAAAACAATTTCTATTAAATTTCCAATTCATTTAATCAATTCTTAAGTTCAACTTCATTAAAACAAAACTTAC
This sequence comes from Allium fistulosum, assembly GCA_030737815.1. Classification (NCBI taxonomy): domain Eukaryota; kingdom Viridiplantae; phylum Streptophyta; class Magnoliopsida; order Asparagales; family Amaryllidaceae; genus Allium; species Allium fistulosum. The sequence goes on along the minus strand of CM060904.1, from coordinate 1,001,564,246 downwards.
AATTTTGAATTAAACTAAATTCGTCAAATCAATTCTCCAATTACAAGTCTTACATTAATTCCAAAAATATCACATTTCATTTTTGTTAAAGAAATCCAATTTCACTTATTTACTTCCTTAATAATTTTCCAAAACTTAATTAATAAAGAAACTCAATTTCAATTCTTTACGAAGTAAAATTCACTTATTCAAAAGTTCAATTTTCTTATTAAAGAATTTCAATTTAATCATTTAATAATTCATTATTAAATAGTTCAAAACTTAATTATTAAATAATTTCAAAGTTTAATAATTTCAAACTTAATTATTAAATCATTTCAAACTTAATTCAATCATTTCTCAAATTAAACAACATTCTTTCATTGATTATATCGTTAATCTTTTGTTTCAGATTATTAAATATTACCATTTTCCTTTCATCAAAAATTCAAATTTCAACTTCATTTCAAAACCATATTCTTTATTCAAATAAAATCTTCGTTTATTTTCAAATCAAATTATTGACCAATCGGGTTTTTATTTAATTTTCTATCCTAAGTCAAAGTTCAATTTGGGTATTTATCATTTCAACCCGATTCCAATTCAATTCAAAATCAAAACATATCAAAGGGAACTTGCAGTGTGATAACTGGAATGGTGTCAAAGTAAATAAACAAGCAATAACAACAAACAATAACAATCCAATCATCAATTCAAATAATCCCGAAATAACCGTATTAATTCGTATTGTTATTTGTACGAATTAATATAATTATTTCTCGAATCTACACTATCATTTCATGCAGATTAAAGATTATTACACTACGGTTTTCACTTGTCATCTATTACAATTTCATCCATCATCAATTTAACAACATACATTCAGTGGTTCAAAATGTAATTAAACAAATCCTACGTGTCAATAAATTTAACAGTTAAAGGGGTCATATTATACAAATGTCAGTTAATCAAATTAACATTTAACTATCCTATATCAAGTTCAATTTCATATTATTTATCATTTTAACATTAACAATTTAACGTCCAATATAACATCAACAATCAATCAATTAACAATCAAACTGGATTATCATTTCATATATAACAGATAATGGTGTCAGATGTCATAGGTGAACTGATACAGGTGATAATAGTGCAAATATCAAACAGCAGCATATTTCAATTGTCGTTTCAATTGAAATCAAATTTAATAAATAAAAGAACGTTAATCGTGAGTGAGTGCTCACCTTTCGAGGCTAGATAGAGTAAACAAAAACTGAACCAAGAATTCCAAAGGATCGCTAGATTTGCACGAATTTGACGAACAAGCTGATAATACGAATAGACGAAATAAATTAGAACTGTATCGATGATGATAATTGGAATCAGCTTGAGAAATACAACAATATATGCACTATGATATATGTATAACTTATTGTTATTCTTCAATAATTTATCTTAAAACAAATATTATCATATATAAAAGTCATTATTTAAATTAAAATCAAATATGTCAATTTATACACAGCATATGTTGGAAAAATTACATGTACATACTTGGCCATATTATATATATACCCACAAAAGTCAAAGTACCAATACATAAACATTTAAATCTTTACAGTCCATATGTGTACATTAGAACAACATAGGTACACATGCATAACACATATATATACAAACTTATAAAATACAATGTTCATATATATAGCATTTACTGTACAAAAGTATGCATAGGAAACTGCAGCATATATATATATATACATACTTTGAACATGTAATGTAATACCTTTGCAAACTGTATTGAAACAATAATAACTTAAAACAGAAGCTTATATAGTTTTTATGTATGTCTCATATGCAACAGTTAATATGTATTAGCGTTTATAAAGCATGTCCAGAACCTTGTATGAGTATACAACCAAAATATATATACACGGAAAACTAATTAGCTTGAATATAAATATAAATAAAGTAACCTTTTATATAGAAACTGAACCGTATGCATAATATAACTAAATATAAACTTCTCAAGTAGTTGTCACGCGCATATCTATATTTAAGAATACAAACATTCATATTTCTGGAAACAGCATATACTCAAGTATTATATATATAAAAATCAGTTTTTTTTTTACATAGATATATAAACCATTTTTTTTTTCTTCAGCAAAAGAAGGCAAGCTTTAAATATATTCACAAGCATAAGATAATACAAAATACGAAATACATCTTAATACATATAAATCTAATGTAACATATTATACGTATACATAAAACATTGTATATTTTTATCAAAACCGTTCAAAATACTATATAGCTTCAGTATAAATATATGCATACTAACATATTTATAATAAACATATATACAGCTATGTATACACAACCGATATGATATATTGTATGAATTATGCTATTATATAAAATACCAAGAGAAGAGAAAGGAAGGGAAACCTCAGGTGGCTCGGCCAACGAAGAACTGTCGGCGAGAAGCATGAGAGAAAGGAACCGGACGAGCTGTGCTTGCGGACTGAAAGAAAAAGGAAAGAAGGAAAAAATGGGCGGAGGTTGAGTCGGCACGCGGAGGGGAAGGCAACCGGAGTAGTGCACGCGTATCGATGAGGGGAGGTGGAGAGAGGATCGGCTGCTTGCTGGAAGGAGGGGTGGCCACTGACGTTTGGTGATGGCAAGGCATGGTCTCGGCCGAAGCCTGGGTGGTCGAAAATGGCCGCGTGAGACTGAAGAGGCAAGGGGTGCGACTAGGGTAGGTTGTTTGGCCTGCGAGTATCGATGGAGATGGTGGAGTTTGCTCAGCGGAGGAGGAGTTGCCGAGTGATGGGTCAGCTATGGGCGAGTTGTCATGTTGCGTGCGTGTCTTTTTTTTTTTAGAAGAGGTGGAAGAAAGTTCAGGGAGAGATGGAAGAAAGATGAGAGAAGAGGTACAGGCAATGAGAGGGGAAGATGTTAAAGCAAAGCAAAACAGAGGAGCATGTTTATGATATGCACAAAGTTTAATTTTATGATTTCCAATGTGGCCAGAGAACATAAATTTCAAGGAATAGGGAAGGTCAAATAATAAATCTCTGAAAACGTAAGTGGCCATTCGTTACAACAGATGAATAAAAGGATCAGGAATCCAAAAATTTGAAAATTTGGGTACCGGTGTGATTACCGTTTCGCAAAGTTCACCACAAATCGGATTTCAAAACACATAATTGAATATACCCTAAAGATCAGCACGATGAGACGATCAAAACGGTATATAGATATCGGTGGTACGAACGAATTATAGAAATTTCAAATTTTATACTACGAAAAATGCAAGAAAAACGCTGAAAAATAAGATCGACGGAGCCAAAGATGTCCGAATTTGGAAAAATGACGAACTGACATCTTGCTCAGAAGATGTTTTAGAATTTTTCTATGTAAAAATATTTATGTTTCGGAAACAATTTATTTTCAACGCTTTTTAACTGATTGAATTGAAGTGAATTTACGCGCGAAATAAACCTTCATATTTTCGAACGAAAATTTACCAGTTGCTATGTTTAACTAGACGTATTCCAAATATTAAATTTTAATTTCAAAATTTTATCGTTTAAAATTTCACAAAATTTCAACTAATTACGTTATTAAAACAGTTAAAATTTACGGGTCGTTACACCCTCCGACTCCGCCTTCGGGAAGCATTCCTCTTCACTTGAGTTCGGAGGAGGAAGTTGATATAATGCCCCCAACTGGGGATCGGCCGCCAAAAGGCAAGGGTTCGAAGAGGAAACCAAGCGGCGAATCTAGCGGGTCAACGCCGAAGAAGAAACTGAGAAAAAAGAAAGATTAGATATGTCTCTTCGGCTCATTTTTGGGTAGATAGAATGGAATCTACTTTTGATTTCTTTTTGTAGGCCGTGTATAGATGCGGGTTCGGCCTCTGCTAGTAGGATTTTTGAAACAATTTTGTACTTATCCTTCTTTTCCGAAGTATAGTTGAAATAAAATTTCATTTTGCTTCTAGCTCGTTTTGTGTTCATTTGTCAAAGAGCTTCAGCGATTGAACTTCATTCAACACACTTATGGAGTTTTAGCCTTTAAATCGAATCCGGGTTTAGTTGCTAAGTTCCAGAGTCACGGTCTCAGATCGTGATCGAGCGCTAAGTCGAACTCCGATATTGCACAATCCCGATCAGTGGTTGGCACTTATGTCCTGCCTCCAATTCCGGGGAGAAATTGAAAAGATTGGCTAACAATTGTTGATTTCCTTTAATATATCGAGCTACACTTCGCTGAAGTAGAATTGAAACAGGAAGAGTTCAGATGGTCGAATCACACTTTCTCGTTTATCGGTGATCGCATCCACACTCTAGGGATTGTACTTGTAAATCGGTGGTCTGTCACACCTGCACAAGGTTTTGAGATATGTCCGCGCTCCAGTGACTTAAGTTATTTTATGGGCGGTCAGTCACGCCCGTTCGATATTCAGAACTTCGTCTGCACTCTGGGGACTTAGACTGGTTCGTGGGTGGTCAGTTACACCCGACTAGCGTTTATACCCCAATCCGCACTCTGGGGATTTAGAGTTATTCAATGTTTATACTCCAGTTCACACTCTGGGAATCTGAAGTTATTTAATGTTTATACTCCGATTCGCACTCTGGGAATCCGGAGTTAGTTAATGGGTGGTCTGTCACACCCATTTGGTATTTATGTTCATACTCTAGCTCGCACTCCGGGAGTCTGGAGTCAGCCGACATACGGTCAGTCACATCTGTTTAGGCTTTAGGATTTCGTTCGCACTCCGGGAACAATAGATCTATCAGGATCGTGGATGGTCAACTCACATCTACCCTGAGTTAACAAGTGAGGTCGTTAGATGGACGTATCCATCTTCCTCGAACTTGGTTCGAATACGGGCGAAGTCGTTAGGCGGACGGATCCACCCCCTTCAAAACCGCATTTATAAGTTTATACTCCAGTTCGCACTCAAGGAATCTGGAGTTGGTTAAAGGATTGTCGTGTATCAATCCTTTTTTGGCTTTAGTGTGATGACTTGTCCCCGAGCTCGGGTTTCACTTAGTGAGTGACCGGTCGTATCACAGTCACTCCTTATTTGAATAAATTCCACCATATGATGGAACTTAGCTCTCCGTGCATAATGATGGCTACATGACGCATTTCAAATAAATCACAGCTCTGGCTCGAAGAGATTGCATTTTATTGCTGAAATAAGAAAATACGGAAAAATCACTTGCCTTATTACAAATTCAAATTTCGAAATGCATAAACAAATTGCAAATGAAAAGTAGACTGAATAAATAAACAGAGCCTGTTATGTGTAGTAGCGACGAAGACTCTCGCTGTTCCAGGCTCTCGACAGAGTGAGACCGTTAATGGTCAATAATTTAAATGTGCCATCTCCGAGTTTTCGTTCGATAACATATCGCCCTTCCTATGTTGGCTTCATATGTGAAGGAACCGGATAAATTCTCTTGAGGACGAGATCGCCGAGTTCAAAGGTTCGGGGTTGGACCTTGGCATTGTATAACCGGGCGACTCGACTTCGATATGCGGCTGCCCTAAAATCAGCCTCTTCCCGCTTCTCATCCAATAAATCGAGAGATTCGGCATGTAATATGGAATTTGTCTTCGGATCATAATACGTCACGCAATGAGAAGGTACTTCCATCTCTACTGGAATAACGGCTTCTGAACCGTAGGAAAGAGAAAATGAAGTGTGGCCGGTTGCGGATTTGTAGGTTGTCCGATAAGCCCATAAAGCCATAGGAAGTTCATCAACCCATTTGCTTCCGGCCTTTTCCAGTCGTTTCTTTAGAATAGACTTTAGAACTTTATTAACAACTTCAACCTGTCCATTGGCTTGTGGGTGTGCAACTGCGGAGAACTTCTTTTGGATGCGAAACCGTTGATAGAAATTCTTAAAGTCAACACTGTCGAATTGGGTTACGTTATCAATGATGATGGTGTGTGGGAGACCAAATCGACAGATAATGTTGCGTACAACAAATTTGATCACTTTTTTCGTTGTGATGGTAGCAAGAAGCTCAGCTTCCGCCCACTTGGTAAATTAATCAACTGCAATGATGGCGAACTTTGCACCACCTTTGGCCAGAGGTAGAGAACCAATAATGTCCCCCACACTGCAAACAGCCATGGACTGACCATCTGGGTTATTTCGGTAGGCGGGGCTCTGGGAATCCGAGTGTGTTTCTGACATCTGTCATATTTTCTGGCGTAATCTGATGTATCACGATTTACAGTTGGCCAACAGTATCCATACCGAAGCACTTTCTTGGCAAGAGCTTGCCCCCCTGGTGTGATCGCGACATTCTCCTTCGTGTACATCATGCAATACTAGTTTGATCTCATCGTGAGCGATACATCGGAGCAAAGGAACAGAGTATCCTCTTTTATACATGACTCCATTCTGGATGGTGAACCGCGAAGCTTTTCGAAGAACTTGTCTCTTTTCACTCCTACGCTTTTGCAGGGTCCCATGCTCGAGATAGTTTTTGAACGGAGTCATCCATGACTCCTTATCGGGAATGACCTCAAATACCCAATCTGTTTACATCTGATCGATGCTCGGTGAAGATAATGTCTCCACGGGAACAAGTCCCATTTGATGTGCCTCACCTGTACTAGCTAGCTTTGCTAACGAATCGGCTTTCTGATTGTGCTCTCGGGGTATGTAATAAATGGCATAAAAATCAAACTGATTCAATATCTCCTGAACCTAAGCAAGGTAAGTAGCCAGTCTTCGGTCTTTGGCTTGATACTCCCCTTGAACTTGACACACGACCAATTGCGAATCACAATAAATTTCCACAGCAATGATTTGTAAATCTCTAGCAAGTTTCAATCCAACCAGTAGGGCTTCATATTCGGCTTCGTTGTTGGTTGCACAGAAATTGAACTTTAAAGCATAGCATATAGATCGGCCTTCTGGAGTTTCAAGTACGACTCCGGTGCCTGAGCAACGGTCATTTGATGCACCATCAGTATGCAATTTCCAGATGTACTTGGGAGATTCACTAGTTTCGGGCAAGTCCTCCGGAATAGTGAACTCAGCGATGAAGTCTGCCGGGACTTTTCCTTGGATAGATTGGCTTGGAGTGTAAGTGATGTCAAACTGGCTTAGCTCGATATTCCACTTAAGTAACCTACCAGACGTCTCAGGCCACATAAGGACCTGCCGTAACGGCTGGTCGGTGTAGACGGTGATAGGATAAGCTTGAAAATATGGATGGAGCTTCCTTGAGGCAATGATAAGATAATAAGCCAACTTTTCCAGTTTTGGATAATTTCTCTCTGGCCCGGTCAGTCGTCTGCTAATGTAATATACTGGCCGTTGTATTCGGTCTTCCTCCCGAATTAGGGCAGCACTGATCGTGTTTTCTGACACTGCCAAGTAGATGTATAATCTCTCATGATCAACGGGCTTTGATAGAATAGGTGGTGTAGAAAGATGTTGAACTAGTGCTCGGAATGCGCCCTCACATTCCATAGTCCATTCAAAATTTCGCTTCCTTTTCTGATCAGGTTGAAGAAGAGAATACATTTGTCAGTGGATTTTGAGATGAACCTGCTTAGTGCTGCTACTTTCCCGTTGAGGCTCTGGACTTGCTTTATAGTTCTCGGGGTCTCAAGATTTTTGATTGCCCAGATTTTTTCAGGATTAGCTTCGATCCCTCGAGCATTGACAATAAACCCAAGGAATTTTCCGGATGCAACCCCAAAGTGACATTTCAAAGGGTTGAGCTTCATTCTATATTCTCGGAGGATATTAAACATTGACCCCAGGTCTTTGATATGGTCAATGGAAAATCACGATTTCACGAGCATGTCGTCCACATATACCTCTATGGTTTTTCCGATCTGGTTAGCAAACATTCGATTAAATAACTGTTGGTAAGTTGCCCCAGCATTCTTGAGTCCGAAAGGCATAACTTTATAGCAGTAAAGTCCCATATTGGTTACAAAGATGGTATGCTCCTGGTCGGGCAAGTGCATGGGTATTTGATTGTAGCTAGAGTACGCATCCATGAAGGAAAAGAGTTCATGTCCAGCCGTTGAGTCTACGAGCTGATCGATCCGGGGAAGTGGAAAACTGTCTTTAGGGCAAGCTTTATTCAAGTCCGAGTAATCGATGCAAGTTCTCCATTTCCCGTTTGGGTTTCGGACAAGTAGAGGATTTGACACCCATTCCGGATATAATGCATCTCGGATAAACCCATTCGATTTGAGCTTTTCTACTTCTTCCTTAAGGGCGAAAGATCTCTCTGGATCCATACCACGCCTTTTTTGTTTGACTGAGACATGCCGTGGGTCAATATTTAATGCGTGGCTTGCGATGTCCGGTGAGATCCCACACAAGTCAGAGTGCGTCCGGGAAAACACGTCGAGGTTTGCCCAGAGAAATTCAACCAATTCCTCTTGCATCTGTTGGCTTAGCTAAGATCCAATCTTTATCATTTTAGAATCGTCGTTATCGTCGATCATAACATCGATCGCCAATTCAGCCAGGGAGGCTTGACTATCTTTACTTTCATCTTCATTTTCAATATCTCTCGGGTCAAGATCCCTTGGGAATTGGTCGGGGTGCTCGAGCCTGGGCCCAGGCATCAATTGTCAATTCTCAGCAAAGCGGATGCAGAGAGATTCCTCTACACCCTTTCCTTTTTCTTTTCGTTGCGCCTCTCGCAACTCAGTAACATAACAGGCTCGTCCAGCAGCCTGGTCTCCCTGAATAACTCCTACTCCATTGTCGGTAGGGAATTTTCAAATCAGACATCAAGGGGCAATAGCTGCCCTAAATTCAGCTAGGGCCGGTCTGCCCAAGAAAGCATTATATGGCGAGGCTATGTCCAATACAACAAATTGTAATATCCGGACTCTCTGGCGTTCTCCAATTCTCAACTCCACTGGCAATTCAACTACTCCAGTGGGTATGGTTGTGCTCCCATTGAAGCCATGAATACGGGACTGACTAGGCTTTAAATCCTTTGTTTCCATTTTCATCTTGTCATAGGCTCGCTTGAACAGTATGTTCACTGAGCTTCCACTGTCTACCAAGATCCTCTTCATCCAAGCAGGACCTACCTGAGCGGATATAACAAGTGGATCAATAGTAGAGGATTTGACCTTGTTGGCATCTCGATCTCGAAATACGATGTTGTCTGTCATCATTTTCTGTTGCTTGGAAGGAGCCCTATCTTCCGAATTACTACAACATTCAAAGCCCGCATGCCTGATAGAGTTGGCATACGACTCCATTTCCCTCCAGCTATGTGGACCACCGCTAACAGTATTTATCACCAACCTTCTGCTAGTACAGGTGGGTTCCTCCTGTCTTGCCCGATTTGGCACATGGTTTTGATTCGATGGGCCCGCACCCCCTGACTGCGGCACCCGCACAAACTGCTCCAACTTTCTCTCACATATCAACTTTTCAATGAGGTCTTGTAAATGGCGACACTCATTTGTGTTATGTCCATAGCTCTCGTGGAATCTATAGAACTTCCCTGTCTGGATCTGTTTTTCCGATGATTGTTTCGGAGAAGGTTTCTTAAACTGAAAAGTATTGCAGGTCTGCAAATACACATTCTCCAACGACGTATTCAAAGGGGTATAATTGTCAAACATAGAAGCCATGCGTCGTAGCCCACGATTCTGATCCCGTTTGCTGTTTTGATCTCCATTGCCTTTCTGTTGATTCTGTTTATTTTGTATATTCAGTTGTACTTTTTTGGAACTCTCCCCGGTTTGTTTAACAACAACATTGTTCTGAATTCCTTCCATACTAGTCCCTGCATCATCCTTCTTCCTAGACTGTTTCGCATCCTCCCTTCTCAAGAATTGGGCTGCCTTGGAATAGAAACGGTCCAATGATGTAGGGGGTTTTTCGGCCAACCAGTTGTCGAATTCAGAATCGGGGTTAATCCCCTTAGTTAGTGCCATCAGAATTGAATTATCATTAGGGTTACTAATTTCAGCGCATGCAGCATGAAATCTTTCCAAATCACATCTAAGCGTCTCTCCAGGAGCTTGAGTGACACTAGACAAAGTATTAACATCTTTCGGCCTTGCGACATGCATACGGAATTGCTCAACAAACTTTGTCGCCAATTGGTCAAAACACGAGATGGATCGAGATGGTAAACGAGTGAACCACATAGTTGCTATGCCCCCTAGAGAGATCGGGAAACTTCGGCACTTAACTGCATCATCATATCGTGCAACATTCATTAACCATTCATACTTTAAGATATATTGATTAGGATCAGAGCTCCCTTCATAAACGGGTAAAGTCGGAATCCCGAATCGCCGAGGTGGTTCAGCATAGAGTATCTCATCAGTAAAAGGGGTATGACTCCGGGAGATTCCCCAGTCGTCATTAGTAAGACCCTGACTTTCATGGTTCATTTGACGGATCATCGTCGGGATGTCCGACATTCGGACATTTTGAGCATGTTGGGCCATGGTTTGGTCGGGTTGCACAATGCGAGGAGGGGCCTGGTCGCTGTCGACGGTCCATGTCTCGCCTCCTTTGTTCTAGGTCCTCTGGGATGTAAGGCTCAGGAGTATGGTTGTGTTGGCGGTGGGTCGGATCCATTCGGTTCCGAGTATCAGCTCCCAATTCAGTAGCGGTGGTAGTAGTGCGGTTGTCGGTAATATGGTATGGGGCAGCACCCCCTCGAGAGGAGGGTCCAGTCTGATGGTTGGTTGACGGACCAACTCTCGGTTGCCCAAGATTCAATGCGTGCTGATGTCAAGTGGCTTGTGTGTAACTTTCGTCCAGTCGTGGGCGTGTGGATCTATGATTGAAGTCAGAAGAGGCTAAACTTTCAGTGGATGAATGGGAAACCTGATCCCTCCTGGATCTCCTTCGTCTTTGACGGTTTAGTTGATTGGTCAGTTCTGCTTTGCATGCAGTTGTTGAGTAAGCTGTTGGCGACTTTGAGTAAGCTCTTGCATTAGCAATTCAAATTCTTCCCTGGTGACAGGGCTTTGCGGATCTGATGGTCCGACGACATTCTGATCAGCAGGAGGTAGTTATACGAAGTTCTGTCTGTCTCTTCCTTCTGGATCTGCAACAGTTGAAGTGGTCCTAGTGTTAACCATGATGGATAGCGAAGCTCTTTCCTAGACTTGATGCAAATCTGAATAGGATGGAAGAACTTTAAACTTGGAAATCTGGATCTTCTTCTTAGATTTATGCAATCTGGTATCGATAGTAGATCCAATGAGCAGGAGAAAAACTGGGTTTTCTCAGTGAAAGCACCAAAGTGTTTGTACCAAAATTAGGCACAACACCCTTCGGATGTGTTTGAAGAGATAAAATGAAGATAATAAATGTAAAATGGAGCAGATTTAACAAACACACCAATAAAGAGATAAGAAAATGCACAAAAACACACGGATTTAGAGTGGTTCGACGGATTGCCTACGTCCACTATGAAATGACTGATGTTTATTGAACTTTACTCACTGATTACAAAAGGTTACAGCAGTACAATTGAAATTTAATGGTGATTCCGGCAGAATATCAACGCAGAGAAGCCAAAAGTCCATTTTCTGTAGGTCCAGGGCTGCTATTTATAGGCGTAGGCTGCAAATATCTCGCTCAGATCTTGGATGACCTTTTCTCTCACGTGGGTGGGCCCACACGATCGATCCCATGCCGTTTGTACTCGATCTGTGATCGATACGAACGAATTTCATATCGATCAATATTTTGTCCAATTGAGTCGAGATCAATCATGAACATTCTTGAGGATGTACGCAAGCTCTTGTGAAAATTTGTTGGCATTTGGACTTGTAGATTTTGAGTTATGATCTATGTAAGCTTGTATTATTTGATGTCCGTTGAATTCACATCGATCATTCTTCGCATCGCTCTATTCGTATCAGTCCCAGCACGTGCCTGCTAGTTGACGTGGCGCTAACTTTTTGGATTGCTCCACTCTTCACGCCGAACGATCAAGTCTTTCCTATGTATACGCCTCGTTCGTATCGACCTGGTTTAGCTCTGTTCGTATCGATTGTAACTACTTTGTTCGTATCGATCATCACTGCTTTGTTCATATTGATCGTCACTGCTCTGTTCGTATCGATCACTGGCCGATCGATACGAAGTAGCGGCTTTATATGGTTTCGATGGATACGAAGTGGACGTTGGTTGATCGATACGAACATGCTGGAGACGATGGCTGCGAAGAATGCCGCTTTCTATGGATACAAACTTGTGCTCCCTTGATCGATACGAAGCTATGTGCGCCCGATGGATTCGAACAGATCGATACGAACGTGGTTTCTTCCTGGTTGCTTGATGGATACGAACAATGTGATCACTTGAGTTGTACCGATCATATCTTGAGCATACGAACTCGGATTGACTTGAAATTTGGAACGTTGGCTTTTATATCTTTGTTTGTCATGCCACATCAATTGTAGCTCGATCCAAACTCGGACCAGATTTCTAGTATCCATAGTGAACCTGCGTATAACTGATCTTTGGGACGGACTGTCTTGGATTTTCAGTCAATTCCTTGTTGTCACGGCCTTACCAAAATGCGGGATAACAAAAACAATCATCGTGAAGAGAGCTACGCAAATAAGTAGAAGCTATCGAGAAATTTAGCAATTTCAAGGCAAGGAATATTTGTACAGCAAAGAAGGAGGATTCATGTAACGCCCCACCTTTACATTCATACTACCAAAGGATACCACATGACGATATTGTTTAATAATACGGAGAATAAGACTGGTTAGGAGCGACCATCCATGAATATTTCTTTGGGCTAACACTAACACATTTTTCTTTACCTCAAATATCTACAAATAACTTGTACGCTGTTGGCATAAAGCAATAAACACGTTGGCTAATTTTAGAAAGAACAATATATAATACAACATAAAATACAAAGTCACTGATCACAGTTGAAAATATAATACATCTCAAACCATGTATTTACATACATTTGATAATCGATAAGTTTCAATAGAATATACAGCGCCATTCACATTAACTTGTAAATTTATACAAATGTATATACATAAGGGACTAAAGCAAAACTATATATCTATCCCCAATGCCCAACATCCATGGTCCATTAGTCCCCAAAAGTTGTAATGTCTCAGTTTGGCCCGAGTATTATAAAAATAATAAACGGGTCAGGCTATATATAATTCAAAAGGTGAGATTGTGAGAAATAAGCATATGTGAATCTCAAGCAATATAGTCGTAGTTGTATAAATTATGCCAACATCAAACAAGTCAAAATGGAAAATTTAAACGATATTGTCGCAACCCGAAAATATGCCAAAGCAAAATAAAACAAATGGCATCATCATTAGCAGAAATCACCATGTCATAAAATAAAATCATTAATCGAATCATAAAGGTTGTAATAAAGAGTAACTCAAAAAGGCACCGACACAAAGACGACATAAAAGCTCATCAACTCAAAGACGACATGAAAGCACGTCAACTCAAAAGATGGCCTGAAAGAACACTTATCTCAAAGACGGCATGAAAGCACGTCAAATCAAAGATAGCATGAAGCACGTCAACTCAGAAGATGGCCTGAAAGCATATCATCTCAAAAGATGGCTTCAAAGCACATTAACTCAAAAAGTGTCATATACCTCCAAATAGTAATCACTCGAGTAATGCCCGGGAGTCCCATACCAATCGGGCTTACTTGAATATTTATTGTATGTCAGTTTATTCCACTAAAATTGAGCTTGAAAGCACGTCACCACGAAATGTATCATATACATCCTAATAGTTATCACCCGAGTAAAGCCCGTGCGTCCCATACCACATGGGTTTACGTGAATATTTACTACAAGTTAGTAAACTCCACCACTAAAAAATATTTGAAACAAGCTGTACAAATAACCGATATTTTTACCGAAAGTCCCATACCAGATGGTAATACTAAATCATTTATTAAACTCCTCATTATATATATGAGATATTTATAGAAAGGCATTAAAAAGAATTTTTAGTTATGGTTTTATAAAAAATATTTATATTTTACTAAAAGACTCAAAATATATTGAAAGTACTTGTAATGCCTTTTCATTTAAATATACTTCGTTAAAATGGTTCTTACTTTAAACCTTTGTATAAATAAATATCTACTACACATATATATTCTTATTTATATATACACAATACTATATTTTCTCAAAAATCACTTTTAAATCCTTAAATTCATTCTTAAGAAGAGTTATTTATTTATAAAGACATGAAAACACTTTGAATAAATACTTGTAAAGTATTTTGTACTTGAATGACCCAATTTAAGATGTTTTCTTTTATAATGTAATTTACCTGTAATTTCTCATCATATAATACAAAATTTTATTTATTAAAAATATTTTAAAACCTTATAATTATTTTTGGAATAAATACTTTGTTTTAAAAAGCTTGGAAACACTTTCATATATTTTTAAGTAACTTCTACGATCAAATTCCCTTGAAACAAAATAATTTCTTTTATAACATATTTTATAAAAGAGCAACGTATTTTATTTTCCTTTAAAACATTATGAGGTTTAAACTATAATTGAAATAGTGCTTTTTAGAGGACTTTGTAAATAAGCAAAATTAATTTAAAAGCTTGAAACAAAATCTGAATCAGTGATTTAGTTAAGAATTAAATATGGTTTAATAAAATTTCCAAAAAAAATTAAAATGAGAAAATCACATTTTAGAAATTAAAAATATTTAAAACATCCATCACAATCATTCATCAATATTCAAATGAATTCAGACAACGTATCGGTCAAATAAATTTCTCCAAAAATATCACTCATTAAATTGAGCTATTTTAATGACCCAAGTCACTTTTGGTGGACTCCAATCACACAAATAGTGCACAAACATTGTATAATTTAGCTACGAAAATCAACTGCATTTTTGATGGTTTCTAATGTGCATGTAACTTCATAATCAAACATCGATTCGATCCAATATTTCAATCACATAATGTAACTCATCAACTATCAAACCAATAGAATCCATGGCATGCATTTGCATTTCAATAATTTCATTCAATCACGATAAATTTTTTACACAATCCATGACCCAAACAAGGCATGCAAAAAGGGATATAATTATATAAATATAGATGCGTGAGTTAGAATAACTCACTAAATCAAATAGCAGAACAAATCACTCGGCCGTAGCTTCAAGTTCAACGAACTTCTCTTGAAGCCTGCTCACAGCCCTCCCTCACAGATATTGCGCCACCAGACTTTGCCAACAATGTCGCTGGACCTCACCACGTTTCAACCAAACGGTAGTATGTTAGATTGGATACTTTCAGCAACCTTAACCCTAAGACATTAACATCAACCACAACCCCGCTTGCTCATCAATTCACACTATCAGTGCCCAAATCGATGCAGCCAAGTCATCGTTCACCTCTGCCATGCTCACGACCTCCGAGAGTTCCATCAATTGTCGCAACCACCTCGACCTTGAATTGCCAGCCATGCTCCATGTCGTCCAGGTCGTGCATCACCTTTCCCCCTGACGATCGCTTCCCATTCTTTTTTTCAATCGCGTATTTTTTTTTAATTTCAGTGCATATGTTTCTATTTGGGAATTAGTGCAATTGAAGACAAGTCGGTTGTATAGTCGGGTTTTTGATTAATGAGGAATCAAGGCTTTGATTGTTAAAGGGAGGAGTTTGTTCTTTTTAATTGGGTTGGGCTTTGTTTTATTAAGGAGAATTTGCATTTCATTTTAATCAAAGGGCGACTTCAATTTGCACATTTACTTATTTGTAAACATGTTTCTCTAATTTAAATTGATTTATTCTTCTTTGGAAAATTTATTTCCAATAACAACATAATCTCTTCAATTGAATACTCGTTTATTTTTATTTAATTATTCACTATAGTAATGTAAAATTAGTTTATTTTCAAATATTTCAATGATATATAAAGAAAAATTATATACAATTTTAAAATATATTATTTTTACTAAAACATTTTATTTGAGTGTAATATATTTTCTTAAAAGAATATATTAATATAAACTTTTATTAAATAAACTTCAGTTGAATAAAATCTTATCTTCGGAATAATGATCATCAAAATCGAATTCAAATACTTTCATTTTAATTAAATTTATCTAATATTATGGCTTTGAAAAGAGGGTTGTTATAATTCACCTTGGGTTGGAGAAGATACATGGCTAATCGGCGAGTGGTATTCATCAAACTCATGTATATATTAGTAATATATAATAATTCATCCCTTATGGTCGTAAATCACGTCAAATGATGTAATTGAAATTTAAAAGCGAACTTTTTATAAACATGATTAGCGTGTAGTATGCCATGGTTTGATGATTAAAAATCAAAATTTTATTGTAATTAGCAAAAGATAATCTCCTTCTAATTAAAAAGTGTAAAGTATAAAAGTGTCCCAAATCATATATATCAACTGCTGGTGTTTGTTAGTCGATTGGGTGTACGGATTGATCAGAAAACATGATGGAAGTCCAGTAAATGAGGATCATCCCTTTCAATCCAATGGTGAAATGACAATGGTACGATGATCGAAAGTCATGGATGTGAAGAGGATGTCGAGTAGATTATTATGTCGAGATCTGGTCGACCCCTCGTGGTCGTAGTTCGTTGAAATCGGTTAAAAAAGTTAGTCGTCGTGGTTTTGTTATAGGTGATGGAGTGGGAAGCGTAAGTGGTGCTGGGAACAGCTTAGTGAGGTGTTTCTAATGGAGTCATCAAATCTGGGAAATAATGCCTTTGGCGTCAGCTGCGATGGTTTGAAAATCTAATGGGTATTGATCGAAAGTGGCTGATACAGTAGTAATGCGGAGAAGTGGATAATAAATTAATAATATATATAATTAAATTGTTAATTAAATATCTTAATGAATACCTTTTCTTTCAACACTTATAACTTTTGCATACAAACTCCATTTCGTGCACGGTTTGTTGTATCAAAATCATGGCAAGGCAAGGAACATTTTCATACATTGCTTGCTATGTTTTGAGATGTTTCGAAAAAGTGGCTTATTGCGTTAGATTCATTATATTATTTTGCACTTATGGGTTGAGGCTTGATCTAGTAGCTTCATAAACGGTGAGACAATGACGAGCTTTGAGCTTGATCCCAATAGTTTTATAGACCATTAAACGAATGTCTAGCGTGGACTTGACCTCAATAGTCATGCTCATTTGTCGTTATTGTGTCGTGTCCGGGCCAAATGATTTGAGACTCTGAGCCCATTAATGTGGTATATGGTAGGCACTATGTGCACTTCAATAGGGTTGGTGGGGCCAGTGGCGTCTAGCGATGTCGAGTTAGGAAATTGTGCCCAATAGTGTCATAACTGGTGGTACATGAATTGGGACTTTAAGCTCGATATTGTACATACAATTTTGCGCTAGCGGACCAAGACACGTAAATCTTCATTAGCGAGTCGCATACAATTTTGTGACAGTAGGCCGATAACGTAGATCTTCAGTAAGGAGTCGCAAATGATTGCTGATAACAAGTTGAGACATGTAAATCTTCATTAGCGAGTCGCATATGATTTCATGATAGCGGACCAAGACACGTATATCATTTGTAGCGGGTCACATATTTTATGACATGTGATTGGGACTTTAAGCTCAATCGAGTGTATATGATTAGAGACTAGTTAGATTTTAGTGAGACCTTAGCATATGACGTCACCATAGTGTTATATTGTGTTTAGCTGACTTGTTAGGTGCAGGTGAAACAGGTTAAGGTATGATTTTTGAGTATAAGTGTTGTTTTACTAGCTAATTAGTATAATATACCTATATATTACGTTTCATTCACTAGTCATATGTCTGACCTCCTATATAATTCTCTTCTTTTTAGCTATACTTTGATATGTTGATAGAAAGGACTGGTGGTGACCTGGTGGTGTGATGGCAAGATAGTGAAGTGCATTTTTTTCAATTAGTTATCTACTATTTTATCTCGGTTATTTCTAGACATTAGGTTGTTTTTGTTACTACTATAGAGTAATAAGTGAAGTGCGTATGATACAGTCCTGTTTTGTTCATCTAGGATTATTGTATTATTGATTATGATTAAATTTTATTCCTTCTGCTGCGAGTTTCAGAAAGCATGGAATATTATAGATAGCTTTATGATCAGTTTCACATATTTTACTTCAAGAACATCTCATGCATCACTTTGTGCATGGACCGAGGCATCGTAGGTATCGACTTATTTCATTATACTTAAGTCTAGCTTGGCTTGATGAATTGGCTATTGAAGCTACTTCAGGGTGAGTCGAAAGGTTGTTGTCCTGATGTGTTGCTTAGTAGAGGGGAATGTACTAGCCTACCTTGGGTTTGGGTCGGTAGCTCAAGAAGTCTTCCCGGCTTGTCTTTAGCCTTAGTTGTTTTACGATAGATTAGTTTGGATCCGAGCTGACTTGGCCCAGACTAGGCCCAGACTAGGCCAGCTAAGAAGTCTTGATTGGTTTACCTTTTTTACTTACAAAAAAATCAAGTAAAATTTCCCCCCTCGTCCATGCCCATACATGGGTGTAGGCTTGTCAAATCATGAAGACTCGGTTGATTTGCCACTCTTCCACACATTTAGTGTGAGCCAAACGTGCTGGCTAATAGCTCAAACAGTTGCGCTTCTCAAGATGTGGTAAAGACATGTGGCGTCCCCTACTTCATGGTGTGACACAACACTTGATTACATCTAAATGATTGAGATTCTATTTTGCTTTTTGAATATAACATCTATATGATTGGAGGGGTAGGTGATAAATACTCTCCTTCCCTACACCCCGAACCATAAACCATGAAAGTTCCTCAAGAAATTCGAAACTTTCCATGGTTTTCTAATGGTAAAAGCAACTAACTTCATCTTCCCCTTTCTTTCTAAGAGCTCTTGAACGTTTTTCAAACTTGGCTTTTGTTATAAAAAGGATTTTAGTGCTTCTGTTCTAAGCGTTGATCTTCATCTTGGACTACTTTTTGGAATAGTGTTTTGAAGTGGATCTTACTGCACTGCCTAGCCTAAGCTCTCTTCCTCTGGTCATATTTCTGATGTCAATCAACCATTGTTGTTATATCGATGGTCCATCTGATGCTGGTGTGTTTCCTCGCCATCTTGCTATGGCTGTACCGAATCTTGGTCAGCTTGGATGATTTAATGCCTTTCTAGAAAGAGTAAGGGCTGTCGCCTTTGCCTCTAATATCACAGCTAAAGCCTTTGGCAGTTCTTTTGCATTGTTAACCAGTAGCTTTTCAATATCTCTTGTGAGATTCAATGTGGAAAGACAAGAGTGGCAGCACACCCCTACTTTTATAGCAAATTACTGACTGGCTAGAGCCAAGTTCGTGGGTTGGCATGCTTCGTCTACACATTTGAAGTCGGATCTTCTAAGGTTGTTAGCCAGCTTTTAGAACAAGCGGTTATCAATCAAATATTAACGTCGGGATGGAGACAAAATGGTTCAATGACTTGGGAACATTCTTGGAAGGGCAAAGGAAGGGGATTCAAGAGTTTGGAGTGCAATGGGAGCAAAGGAGAAAAATCGGTGCTGGCCACTTTTAGTTCGGTACCGAGTAAATATTGCGCAACCTGTGCTGCTTTGAAGCCTTGGTCTATGGATTTCTGATTAAAGTGTTCGTCATGAGGCCCATCTCTGAAGGAGCAGCGAACATGTAACATTCGTATCTGGAGGCCAAACGCTAAGCACTACAGATGCTGCAGTCATCTATAGTATTAACTTATGGTGACAAAATATGGCAATGCTAATGGTATTCATAATATCAAAAGCACTTGAATATGAACAAAATCATAGATCAAAAAATAACATTTTACCGATTACATTTTAAACAAATTCATATTCAAATTACATAATCCCATGTCCGTTTCCCAGGTAAAGATCAATTATAATCATTACAAAACTACGCCAAGAGCCATATATGACGATGCCCCCTTGGTTAATCTAAGAAATATAGTCACATCTGACTTAATATACACAACGAAAAAATAAACAGAATAATTTGTATTCCTAATTAGCTATCCGTCAGCCATCTGCTCGTCTTCAGAAGGTTTATTCGCCAAAATATCAAAAACCTGAAAACCTTAACTCTCAGCCTACTCAAATCAATTTTGAGCGCCAAAATGTTTAAGAGGAAACAAAAACTTCGAGTCAGATATAAAGCCTGATGTGAATAATTTTGTTATATCTCGGTTTACTGATATTAAGTGAGACCACGCCGCTTAGCGGATTGGGTTTCCCCTCACTAATATCCTTTTCAAAACATATATTTTGCAATCCTTTCCCGCAACCAAACTGGTTAATCAAATTGATTATATCAAAATAGCAATATCCTTTATGCTAATAAATGGACAATCTGTTTGTAAAATAGGTAATATGAGAACTATCTGTCCACAACAAAATAGCAAGGTCCGTTATGCTACAAATGGACTATATGTCTATATAACTGGGCTGACTGCCCACAAAATGGATTAACTATCTGAAATCTAGGCTGACTGCCTGCAAAATGGTGACTAACTGTCTGAATCATTTTCTTAGGGTTAACTACCCTTCAATTTTTCCTTGAAAACCTTTTCAAAATGATTTAGCCCTTCAAATCATATATATACAAGGAAAATATATCTTTAGCTTTACTCTAAGCAATTTTTCCATGTTATATATACTTTACTAAAAATAATTGTTATCCCGCTTTTGTGAATAGCGACTCAACTACTAAAGAAGAAGCCACGACTCAGAACTCAACAAAACAACAAGTTAAATACCCTGAATAATCCGAACGACTTAACCATCTGCATCCCCCAGCGACCTACGACCTACGGCATTCAACGAGCTAACATTGCTATGGGTTAGCGACTTAACAATCCAAGGTATAAACAACTCGGCGACTTAAGAAGCACTGACGACCTAACGACTTAAGGAAAGAGCGACCTAAAAGATTCCGCTATTCAACGAGTTAGCGACTTAGCGGTTCATTAAAGGCAGCGACCTAGAGACCTAGCGAGCTAACGACCTAGCGAGTTAACGAGCTAAGCGGCTTAACGACCTAAAGCATAAAGCGGCTCAACATGGCACGACCTAACTTCCCAACGACCTAACTTCCCAGCGACCTAACTTCCCAACGACCCAACTTCCCAGCGACCCAACTTCCCAACGACCTAACTTCCTAGCTTCCTAACGACCTAACTTCCCAGCGACTTAACCTTCTATGCAACAACATACTAAGTCGCTCACAGCCTATATCTCATCTAGGAAAGCTCCACTAAGTCGCGAACGGCTTATGCTACCTCAAAATCACCTTAGGTCGTTGACGACCTACGACCTACTCCAGATTTTTCCTATAAATACCCCGCCTACTCCATATTGAAGGGGACTTTTTTGGGGGGACTTTTCCGGACTTTGGAGACTTCGACACGCCGACACTTTGTTGTTTCCTCGACTCCTTCTTCACTTGCTTCAACGAACTATTGGGAGAAGGTCTAAATCATTCAACATGAAGATGAAGAGCCTTTCTAGATCGATGTTCTAGCTACTCGTCTTAATGGTGTTGTAATCTGTTTGTCCTAATCGTGTTGTAATCGAAAAGTGATTGTAAAGTTTGTAATGGAAGAGTGGTTGTAAAGTTTGTAATCGAGTCAGTGATAGTGGATGTAAAGTGGATGTAGGCTTGACTTTGAGCCAAACCACTATAAAAATTGCTGTCTTCTTTACTTTTTCGGCGATTTCCTGTTTACTTTAGGTTCCCGTGCAAACGGGTGGTGCTTTCACTTCATTGCTACTTAACCGGGGTGTTAGCGTTCACAATTTTAGCGTTAACATTTTGGTGCTTTCACTGAGAACTGAACTCAGGAATTCTACTGCTTGGAAGTTGAGTTTGGAGGTTTAAGAGTTTAGATCTGAAAAACTATGACAAGGCAATCAAATAGACGACAAAGACCGGAAAGAAGTCAACACGAGGGGAGTCAAGAGGCTTCCTCAAGAGCGAACCGAACTTCAGTCTTCATCATCAGGAATGAGATAGAGATAATGATGAGAAGACAAGAAGAAATGATCGAGAATTTGTTTCAACAGATCGCGTAACTTGGAGCGCAAAATCATAAACCAGACAGAGCGGGACCATCAGAGACAGCCCCTGAGCTAGGGGGCACACCCCAGGGGCATGTTGATCCAACCTTAGGCAGGATACCAACTGACACTAGGCCATTAAGAGCTAGAAGAGGAACAGAAGTCCAGTCAGAAGGACAGAATCTGGAATTCCCTCGTGAGCCCGGGGGGCAGGTCGAAGGCAATGAACGAGAACTACTGCTCAGAGATAATGACAGGTTAGCAGAGATGGTCAGACGTGCTATGAGAGGCGGATTGGTAAACAAAGACCTGGAGGATGTGAATAAGAGTCCATTTACTACAGCAATCAAGCGAGCTAGGAACCCACCGGATTTCAAGTTACCATCATTGGATATGTATAATGGGAGGACAGACCCTACAGTCCATCTGACAAAGTATATGAGGCATATGGAAGTGCTGGGGGGCATCAGAGGATGTCATGGCCCGGTGCTTTCCATTGTACTTGGCAGATATTGCAGCATTATGGTTTAGAAAACTTGAGAGTGAGTCTATTGGAACATGGAATGATTTGACTGAAAGGTTTATGAGACAATTCAGGGTCCACATTTTGAGGCCCAAGAATGTGATGAGTTTGGCGGCGCTGAAGCAAAGAACCGGAGAATCTTTGAGAAGCTTTTTAACGCGGTTTAACGCAGCCGCGGCATCGATGGATCGACCAGATCCATCCATGGTTTTAATGGCAGCTGTATCGGGCATAGCTGATGGCACAGAGTTCAAAAATTCACTGACAAGAGATCGCCCCATGGATCTAGGGGAGTTTTATCATGAGGCTGAAGGATTCTTACGATTAGAAGATGCAAATGCTGAAAGAGAAGAAGGAGAAGAGAAAGAAGTTTATGCACTCAAAGGCGGAAAACCTTTTGAAAAAGATTTTGACACAGACAAAGGAAAGCGGAAAGCGGAAGATAATGATGATAGGTCAAAGCGAGTGCGGAGGGAGCCGCATTTCACCACTTATTCAGAATTGAATGGAAGTTTGGAACGAATTTACCAAGATACTATAGAGCAAGTTTCTTATCGCAAACCAATGAGGAGGGATCCGACCAGCAATGAAAGAAAGTCGGACAAGTATTGCTTATTCCACGAGTTAAATGGTCATAACACAAATGATTGCAGACACTTGAAGGATGAAGTTGAATGGCAGATCCGGAATGGTCTACTATCACAGTATGTGAAAAGGAGAGCATCAACGATGGAGCAGCCACCACCTGCATCCACTGATGATGCCTCAGGATCGAGACAACAACTTGTCATCAATTGATTGGTGCAATGAAGAATAAGTAGCAAACTCCACACCAACGCGGATAAGTCTTTTACACATGTACAGGACCGCGAACGATCCTCAGGCATGCTCTGATATGACTTCTAATCGCATCGGTGTAGGTGTTTGCACTTGGACGTCCCTGTTTTACTTTTGTTTTCTGTTTCTGATGTTTAGACTTGATTCTGTTTGACATTTCTGCCAAAAACTTATTTTCAATGAAAAAATGCTACTTTTGATTCCATAATGGCTAAGCCACTTACACATGTACGGGATCGCGAACGGTCCCTAGGCATGCTCTGAGTTGGTGATAAACCGTCGCAACAAACAATCCAGAAACTCACCCGAACGTGAAATCTGGTATTGATGATGCTAAGTCCCCCCGGGCACATATAAACTCGACCACGAACGGTCACAAATCGCCTCGAACGGCACCCCTCCACCTCAAATGGCTCGATCGCGAACGTTCGTCATTTGAGGTCACATAAAAATGCTTGATCGCGAACGGTCGCATTCCACCTCAAATGGCTCGATCGTGAACGGTCGTCATTTGAGGTCATACAAAAATGCTTGATCGCGAACGGTCACATTCCACCTCAAATGGCTCGATCGCGAACGGTCGTCATTTGAGGTCACACAAAAATGCTTGATCGCGAATGGTCGCATTCCACCTCAAATGGCTCGATCGTGAACGGTCGTCGTTTGAGGTCACATAAAAATGCTAGATCGCGAACGGTCGCATTCCACCTCAAATGGCTTGATCGCGAACGGTCGCCATTTAAGGTCATACAAAAATGCTAGATCGCGAACGGTCGCATTTCACCTCAAATGGCTCGATCGCGAACGGTCGTCATTTGAGGTCATATAAAACTGTCAAACTCTTCGCATGTTGTACCACAAGTCATCAACATGATATGAACATCCAGCTTATGGCATTACAAAACACACCTTCCTACCGCAAGGCATGTTTTGAGGGGCAAGTGTTATCCCGCTTTTGTGAATAGCGACTCAACTACTAAAGAAGAAGCCACGACTCAGAACTCAACAAAACAACAAGTTAATTATCCTGAATAATCCGAACGACTTAACCATCTACAGCCCCCAGCGACCTACGACCTATGGCATTCAACGAGCTAACATTGCTATGGGTTAGCGACTTAACAATCCAAGGTATAAACAACTCGGCGACTTAAGAAGCACTGACGACCTAACGACTTAAGGAAAGAGCGACCTAAAAGATTCCGCTATTCAACGAGTTAGCGACTTAGCGGTTCATTAAAGGCAGCGACCTAGAGACCTAGCGAGCTAACGACCTAGCGAGTTAATGAGCTAAGCGACTTAACGACCTAAAGCATAAAGCGGCTCAACATGGCACGACCTAACTTCCCAACGACCTAACTTCCCAGCGACCTAACTTCCCAACGACCTAACTTCCCAGCGACCTAACTTCCCAATGACCAAACTTCCCAGCGACCCAACTTCCCAGCGACCTAACTTCCTAGCTTCCTAACGACCTAACTTCCCAGCGACTTAACCTTCTATGCAACAACATACTAAGTCGCTCATAGCCTATATCTCATCTAGGAAAGCTCCACTAAGTCGCGAACGACTTATGCTACCTCAGAATCACCTTAGGTCGCTGACGACCTACGACCTACTCCAGATTTTTCCTATAAATACCCCGCTTACTCCATATTTAAGGGGACTTTTTGAGGGGACTTTTTTGGACTTTGGAGACTTCGACACGCCAACACTTTGCTGTTTCCTCGACTCCTTCTTCACTTGCTTCAACGAACTATTGGGAGAAGGTCTAAATCATTCAACATGAAGATGAAGAGCCTTTCTAGATCGATGTTCTAGCTACTCGTCTTAATGGTGTTGTAATCTGTTTGTCCTAATCGTGTTGTAATCGAAAAGTGATTGTAAAGTTTGTAATGGAAGAGTGGTTGTAAAGTTTGTAATCGAGTCAGTGATATTGGATGTAAAGTGGACGTAGGCTTGACTTTGAGCCGAACCACTATAAAAATTGCTGTCTTCTTTACTTTTTCGGCAATTTCCTGTTTACTTTAGGTTCCCGTGCAAACGGGTGGTGCTTTCACTTCATTGCTACTTACACCGGGGTGTTAGCGTTCACAATTTTAGCGTTAACAATAATATTGATGAATATTAATAAGAATTGGCTATCCTTCCAAAACAAATTAAAACCCATTTTAACTTGAAAATACTTAGGCTATATTGTCCATTCAATACATTCGAAACCTTTGTTTAAAATCTTTAAACAACCCTTGAAGGTAACCCCTTCGAAACCATTGAAAGTGAGCCTTTCGAAACCATTAAAATCCTTTCCTTTGAAAGCTTCAAAACATTAGACATCCCTCTTTAATACCTTTAAATATTCCCTTTCGAAAGCATAGGAAAAACCTTCCCTTTCAACGCTGTTGAAACCCAAGGGAACTACCCCATTCGAAACCATTTATTAAAACCTTTCGAAACAGTCAAAACTCAATCCTTTCGAAAGCACTTTGGGTTCAATTTAAAACATGTGGAAACCTTTCGAAACCATTCGAAAATTTACTATTTCGAAACCATTGAAAATCGTCTTGGTTGAAATCATTTGGACCCTGCCTTCAAATAGAGCAAAAAGATCAGAAACCTATTAAAGTCGATAGCATTTTTTCGAAACCATTTAAAACTATCTCTTTCGAGACCATTTGGGTTTTACTTCAAACATAGAAAAAGGGTCTTAAAAACTTATAAGTTGAAATCATCTGCTTCGAAACCATTTCCTATGTAATGAAGTGATGGTGTCAAAACCATCCCTTCGAAAGCATTGGAGAGGTGGCCATATTTTAGAAACAAAATGAACCCCTTCAAAACCATCTGGATTGGAAGGTAGGAAGCCGCAGCTAAAGGTTTCGACTCAATCGAAAGCAAGCATTTAAAAAAAAAGGCGTAACTCAATCGAAACCATTCTTTTAAGCCATTTGACCTAGTCGAAAGCCAACTAAGTCGAAAGCATCTTAGTCGAAAGCAAGCAGGCGCATTTTCCTTTAAAGCCAAAGCAATGCTTCAACCCTTTCAAAACCCCCTGGTTTGATCCTATACCTTTTGCCCACATCCAATTCATTACATACCAGTTGCCTGATACCATATGCATTATTTTCGACGATGTCGGAGGCGATAGTATGAAGGCAGAACCTGGTGCCGAAAGAGACGAAACAGTGAAAAACCTATTTATTTGTACTTTTAAACTATTCTTTTGTACCTAACCTACCTTGTTTGTCTAAATCTGATTGGTTGAAAGGTTTCTCTTTTCAAAAGTGCTGCCGGCTTTCCAAACTTAACAATTTAAACATTTTTCAAAAAGCCCATTCTCCTCCTTTAATTATATAGAACATTTAAGTCCCATACCTTAAATAATTTTATATAACCATTAAAACTTAGGAAAAATCTAGAATAATTCCAAAAAATCACATTATATATGTTTTCTAACATATAAAAATTTCAGACCCAAACAATTAATTATTTACCTGTAATAATTTATAACCTAAAATACCATTTTCTTTACTAGAAAATTCATATTAATTCCATGAAAATTCAAAAAAAATCTGAGAATTGAAACCCTCTCCAAAATAATATTTATGATCTTTATAAAAATTCGCAAGGCATTTGGATGCCATTTAATAGGGTTTTCACCTTAAAACATATCATAAATTCAATATGAATAACCATAATTCATCAACAAGTATATATATTCATTCCATCATTCAAAAACATTGCAAATCATTGCAAAATATTTAGAATTCATATTAAAACCAAAAAAACCAAAAAAAAAATGAGATGTGAACATTATTCATCTTTGCTTTAGAGATTATAGAGATTGAGGTGTGAATGAATTTGATTTGAATTAGCTTCTTCCTTAGCTTTTCTTTATCTTCTTTCTCTTATTTTGTTAATGGTGGCCGACCTTGAGCTAAAAAAAATTCAAATGAAAATGAACGTGTATTCTAATACACGACCAAGGTTTGGAGGATATAGGAATGGCCTTTTTCCTATTCTACTCCTCCTATATTTCAATTTAACTCTTATTTTAATTCATTGTTAAATGGCATGGATACACCTTAATTAAAATCAAATCTCAATCCCCTAACCAACACATTATTTTATTTTATTTAACTAATTAAATATTCTAAATAATGTTACCAAAAATCTGGGGTGTTACAGCACAACTCAAAGGAAGCTTTGAAGGAAGGAAGATAAGTACTAGAGATATCAGAACATCTTAAAAATACATGATTTCTAAGGAGAAAGTGCTCAAAACTTGATGGATCTAAGCAAAATGGTAGAGTAGAGGAGGTTGGAATAGCTGACAATCAGGAATTCAGATTGGTACAAAGCACTTCAGGTTGATCCCAATATGATTTTCTTGCTCTAAGGCCTTTGTCTCCCTTTCTACATTCTCGGATCTGATGTTAGAATTGGTATTTCATTGTTCTACGACTTCGTTGGGGGCGATTTCTCTATAAAGATAAGACTCAGAGCATTTGAAAAAGGACTTTGGCATTTCATCTTCTTCACTCTCTTTCTCTACTCAACCTTAGTCAAAAGGGAAGCTAAATTTTGCTATTTTAGGATGTTAGATCAGTAATGTCCTTCCACTTATGACCAAAATCTATAAGCAATAACGTCGCAGTGGATGTAGGCCTCAAATTTGCTGAACGAATATAAAAATTTCCTGTCTTTCTTACTTTAATTTTCTAGATCACTTTATTTCAGTTTGTTTTGGGGCGTTGCACTATATTTTGGTTCAATATCATTGGTGCTTTCATTGAGAAAGGTGTTTTTAGGCATTGGTTTAACTATCTATTGTGGGTTGGAGTGTTTAGCCGTTAGATCTAGAAGGTTTTCTATATAAAGCCTGAAGGAATTTCATATTAGAACCAATGATACCATCAGGGAAGTTTGGTAGATTTGGTGCAGTGACTAGTGTAGACGAAGGAGCTTCTCATCATACTGAAGTTAGTAACCAATCTACAGCAGTGTAAGTAGGACCATCTGCCCCTTAGGTGATGATCACAAGAGTGGAATTTGATAAGACGATGACGGAGTTAAATCGGACAGTGAAAGATAGTCAGAAGGCTCCATTGGACAAAATAGATGCTAGCATAGCCTTGCTGACCCAGCAGTCATAGAGGATCAGGAAGAGTAGGAGAGAGGCATCTTGAATTCTACTCGAAGGGGCTGGAGGAGGAGTTGGACAAATAGAAACCCCTTTAGATTGAAGGGGGAGGAATGCTGATGGTCAAAGAAAGTAATACTAGAGTTATTTGCTAAGGAGGCAGTTGTGGTTGAGATTAAGGTGAAGGAAGGCTAGAAGCTGGACTATGGCGGTCACACGAATCATTATTTCTCATTCTGCGGTCGTAATCTCCTTTGCCTGCCTCCTTCTCCTATCCCTTTCCGCTTGGCGGTCGCTTTCTACCTCATGAGCCTTATGTTCTTTCTTTTCAACGGGCTCTTTCTTTTCCATTTCTTATTCCTAGTGAGAGCTAGGATGAGGTAGATATAGATTAGGAGTACATTTCCTTTCCTCGAAAACACCATAATGGAGATAGTTGAATCGGCCTTGGCCCATTGTACCTAAAATGTAAGAAAGGACGTATGTGAGCGCAGGGAATGTGTGCTCATGATCCTAGAAATATATGGAGTGCTGGTGTTCCCCTAAGTACTCTACGGACCGTGTTCGGAGGGTAGTATGGATGAAGTCTTGCCTCCTTCAACTAGGATGCCCTCAGATAGGAAGCTAAATCTCAAAGAGCACTCCTTAAGGAGATTAATAATTGAAAAGTCAAAGTCGTTCTATCAACGGATTCAACAATGTTCACCATGCCAGATGGGCCTTCAAGTCCCCTTTGGATATCTTTTCCAGATCTACGAATAGGGGTAGAAGACCTAGTTGGCATCCTGGAACTACTTGGTGGAGTTTTGACAGGAACGACAAAGAAGTCGGGATGTAGAAAGTTGCATCAATGTAGATTTTTTTTCGTCATGATATAAGTGGTAGTGCAATATCAGATGTTGATTCTCTTGAGAGTTTAAAGAGCTCGGAGTGTTCGGCACTCATGTCTCGAGTGGGAATATCTATGAAGAAAGGGGATAATAGGTTAAATACTTGGATGGTGAGAATCCAAGCACGGGGAAGAATGTAAAAGAAGGAGTCTTATTTTTGGATAACCATAGCCTATTGAAGTCATACA
Source organism: Allium fistulosum (assembly GCA_030737815.1). Taxonomy (NCBI): domain Eukaryota; kingdom Viridiplantae; phylum Streptophyta; class Magnoliopsida; order Asparagales; family Amaryllidaceae; genus Allium; species Allium fistulosum. The sequence goes on along the minus strand of CM060904.1, from coordinate 1,001,534,560 downwards.
GACATTGAATGAAGGAATATTCATTTTTGAGTTATGAATGCTTGTTGTCGAGTGCTTCGATGACCTTACATCGACACCAGATTTATGTAATCATATAAGAAGGTGATTCACTTCATTGCTTAAAGCTGAGGACATGTGTTGACTCTTTGAAAGTTAGGGGTCGCTGAAAATGATTTATGAATAGGACATACAGAGAACTCGGCAAGGCATAACTATTGGAATTCATTTGAGTAGGAGCAAGCCCACGTTCCTAAAGGAACGTATAAATGAATGGATTAAAGGGTGATATAACACCATCTAAGCATATAAATTTGTTGCAAGCCGTATAGTCCATTGGAGGATTATGCACCCGTTGGTTCTGGTTGGGAGCATGACATCACCTTCAGGAATCTCATGTTGTCGACATATGGTCTGGAGTTAGAACAGTTAGCATCTATTCAGGGGGTTCATCAAATTTTTTTAGATGATTCATTCATTTAGAGGAGGAGGCTGATCTTGAATTTGTTTTGCTAGTACAATCATGCTTTGTAATTGGATAGTTATGAAGCGCCTAGGTTCGACAGGTGTAGAAGTCGAAGCGTTATCAGTGGTAGGCCCAACTTCAGGAGGAGTTAATGGCCCAGCGGTAATGTTGAATCATGGAGAATGGATGTCATTCTAGATAGGAAAACTCGATGCAGGACACGGTTAGGTATGTTTTATTTTAGAATTTTATTTTAAATGTGAACTTGTGAGACCAACGCTTGAAATCTAATGGATGTTGACGTGTGTTGACTAATCAGATTCTGAACATTGACCAGGGCAATTGAAAGTGTCAATCTATACAGTGTGAATCATGTGTCTTATACACGATTAACAAATCATTCTGTGTAGATAGTCCACTCATGTTGGAAAATGAGTCACGTCGCAAGATGGAACTGTGCATCAGTTCTTACCCCTTATCATCGGATAATCGATATCGAAACCGCTATCCATAGCGACATAGAACGTTCTTTTGTAGGAACATAGGAAGTGCAATAATTGGAAGTACAAATGCAATGGAATCATTTAGATGCTAGAGTGTGTTCAACATGACTGTTTTTTGGAAGTGAACCATGTTACCAGAATTCAGTATGGTAATTGATGATCAACCACATTTTCTTGGACGGTGCATTCATGTTTGGAAATAAGCAAGGGATTGGCCATTGCAAAACCAAGGAAAGACTCAAAACAATGGGTAAAATACCTTGGGACAAACACCAAGTGGGCGAGAATCAAGTATACCTTGAGTGATCATTGTGGTTGCCTTGGGTTGTGCTCAGGTTCAGTCTAGAGGAATGAATGTACAAGAAATAGCCAAGGAAAAGTAGGGGTCGATCATGTCTTTGCAATCTTAGGCCAGTTACTGGTCATGGTGAAGCCCAAACGTTTCTAGCGATGACTTAAGATCACCACCATGAGAATAATCGACGGTCGCCTGCCTTTACATTCTCAAATCTGAAAATCGGCTTATGGAATTTGAGGACAACCTATCTCAAGGAGTCGATGGTGATTGAAGCAAAGATCTGATGGTGACAGCAGCCTCAAGTGAGCGGTGGCAGCCTTAAGGAAGCGGCAGCGAGCGATGTGGGTTGACTGATTTAGGCTGTGACTTTTCGAAGCGAACTTGAAGGCAAGTGAGAATACGAAGGTATGGAAGGAAAGCATGAAAAGCACTCAACACTTAAATGAATTTTCAAGCCTAAGTGACTTAGAAATAGAGTTCGATATCGATCTACTCAGATTAGTACTGACATGAAATTTTAGCACAACGTGAAATGGAGAAATAAGGAAAGGGAAAATGAAAGCAACCCGTACTTCGGTAAGGCATGGAACGATCTTCATAGTGAGCATTTTGTTCTTAGCATGGAGAATGAAATTCTACTATTTGAAGCGATTGAACGAATATCCACAGAATGGAGATAATGATTTGAAGAAACTCTTAGATAACCAACAAACTTGTATGGACGATTGTGCATTCTTGTCTTGTGCCATAGCACGCTTCGTTTCCAATAGAAGCGTACTCTGAGAGGAAAAGTGTTATTTGGGTTTTAGAACAAGTGGCTTTCAATCAGATTTGGACGTCAGGATGAAGACAAATGGTTCAACAAATTGGGAACATGCTTGGAAGGGAAAAAAAGGGGTTCAAGAGTGTGGAGTGCAATAGGAGCAAGAGAGACAGATCGGCACCCACCTTTTTCTGGTCGATACCGAGCACATTTTTCACAACATGTGGTGCTCTAAAGCTTTGGCCTATGGATTTCTGGTTAAAGTGATCGTCGTGGTGGCCCATCTCTGAAGGAGTAGGTGAACAACTCCAGGGAAGCTCTGAAGGAAGGAAGACAAGTACTAGAGATATCAAAACCTCTGGAAAACAACATGGTTTCTAAGGCAAATGTGCTCAGAACTTGATGTATCTATGCAAAGTGGTAGAGTAGAGGAGGGTGGAACAATTGGCATTCAAGAATTCAGATCGATACCGACCGCTTCAGGTCGGTACCGATATGATTTTTTTTGCTCTGGTGACTTTATCTCCTCTCCTACTTTCTCGAATCTGATGTTAGAACTGTTATTTCGTATATCTACGACTTCGTTGGGCGCGATTCCTCTATAAATATGAGATTTAGAGCAATTGAAAAATAACTTTTGACACTTTATCTTCTTTACTATCTTTCTTTACTTGACCCTAATCACAAAGGAAACTACCTTTTGCTATTCTAGGTTGTTAGATTAATAAAATCCTTGTACTTATGAACAAAATCTATAAGCAATACTATTACAGTGAACATAGGCCTCTGATCTGGCGAACCACTATAAATATTTCCCGACTTTCTTACATTATTTTGCTAGATCTCTTTATTTCATTTCATTTTGGGGTGTTGTGAAATTTTTTGGTTCAACAAGGAAATTCCATGGTGAGTGTCCTCTTCTTCTTTTTCTTCTTTTCAGTTATTTAGTGAAAAAATATTTTGTATGCCTAGAAGGGCAAGCACTTGGACTTTGCATATTCGTAATGTATATTTTGCAATGAATTCTGAATAAGAACTTTGTTGCTACATCCTTTTTTGTCTGTCTTTATATGACTTGTAAAGTTGTGCATACTTGAGTAGCTAACATAGTCCCAACATTATTTGCTTAAATGTTTCTTTCTTGAGATAACTTAAATAGCAATGTTGGTTTATGAGATGTGTTGAGCCCAACTAGTCACGCGAACTATGTGCTGGCTAGATGTAGGGTGGCAGGTGGCATCGGCTTGAGTGGGAGCGCATGTTAGCTCATAGGTTCTCATGGGTAATAAGTAGTCATATATAGAGTGGTGGATGGGTTCGACTCGACCAAAGGGCATGAGGGCTCGAAGCTTCACTTAGATGACACATCGCTAGTCGTATAGTAGCCGTAGGTCCCGGCATATGCCAGAGCAGACAAGTAGCTTGGGGACCCTTTTATATGTGTTGTATGATGACGAGATGAGCAGCCATTACCGTCCATTCATAAGATTTATGAGAATTTGTTTTTAGAAATGAGAACTTATTTGTTGTGATGTGCTGGCTTGTAAGCAAGCTTTGAGAAGAGTGCTAGTTGATAAGCCCGACGTCCTCAGATATGCAGAAGGATGTCTTGTTATATGTGGATATGATTGAAGGTTATTAGAGAAACCCATTGGTGAGGGCATGCCAGGATGAGGATGAAGATGAATGAAGGAGCTGTTAGTTTAGCTGCTGATTGAGTAGGCTTCCTGTTGTTGGGCCCCAACCCTATATGACAACTTGATTTGGTCATGACGCCTGGTGCCGTCGAGGAGGGGCTGGTCAGAACATAAACCATTATGTTGAATGGCTCTAGGATTTTCCATAGAGACATGTGGCATGTAGCTATGATCATCGGGTAAATTGCTTTATCCCCTAGCTTTGCTGCAAGCCCTGGCTGGCTCATGTATTTTTTCCAGAGGAGCATTCCTAGATGGAAATAAGAGCGCGCCTCTTTCCTGGTACAGGAGGCGATGCTACTTGCACTAGCATGACCATCGTCACTTAGTGAAATTCGGGAGGCGACTGAATTTGCCAAGCAATTGATGTGATCTTCATATCGAATACATGAATAATTACCGCAACCTGGTTGGTGGTAATAGTGATATGAAGAAGTGAAAGTGCATGCATCGTAGTTGTGCACGATATGAATCCAAATTAGGATTACTGTCCAAATGCTCGAAGGTATTTGTTCAGCAACTAGAGAAGGTGGTGGAACACAGTTTGCCGTTGTTACCACCGATGTTAGACATGGTACAACAAGCCTGAAAAGAATTTGCAGAGGACAAAGGGTAAGGAAATTTGAGAGCTTTAAGGGGAGGCCCTCTTTTTAGCATTAAAATGTTGACTAGAATTCAAGCCCTAACTTCTAGGGATAAAATGTTGACTAGAATGTTAGCCAACTTCGAAAGTGAGTTTGAGGGTGATACTAGCAAAATGTTGGTTACCAATACCCTAGTTAAAAATGAATAATGAAGAGAAACTAGTATACTAAAAAGTAAAGAGGCAAGGGTTTAGAGTGGTTCGACCAAAGATGGTATACGTCCACTATGAGAAATTGCTTATTACTTTCACTTTTATTACAATAGCCTAGATTATATGATACTAAGATACTTAAAAGCTAGTTTAACCCTTTTGTAGGGGCAATGCATGGTCTATTTATAGTAACTGAAATGGATGATGGATTGTTGAGATTGCACTATGAATCATGCAAAAAGCATGACTTGTCGTTGATCTAGTCAAACCAGGCTAATGGGAGACAGCTGGAAAACTGAAAGGAATGTGCGACTGAGATGAGCACCAACAAGGAAACTGTGCAAGGCGCATGTCTTGCCTTTACCGCACATTTAAAGCATATGTGTATGATGGCATGCTACAAGGGTACTGTATGCTTTTTGTCATAATAAGCTCACCTGGTTGTTCCCATTACCATTTAATTTTACATGTTGATGTGGCAAGGATTGACAAGCTGTTTGGTGGATAGTTGAAGACATAAAGAAAATAGAAAGTTGTCGAGGACCAAGCCGTGAGGGCATGCTAAGTCGGGCACGAGATAAAGAGATGGATGGCCTGAGATCGATCGATGGGGGCTGTAGAGAAGACAAGCAAAAGATGGGCTGCTTGCTGAGGCCATATCGAGTCGAGCCAGCCGGTTACAGGCTAGGAGTATTGTTGAGGACGAGGCTGAGAAGGAGGTGCTAGACCAGGTGTGAGATGACAGGCATGGGCCACTTGGGGCCCGCTTTTATCCATGTCAGTTGGTACGTAACTAGGAGAGATGCTTGAATAGATGAGCTAATCTAGAGCCAAGCCGAGTGAGGACCGACATGAGAGAGTCGGTCGAAAGTGAAATGGGCATGTATGGACCGGGCCGGTTATAATTAGGTCTGGCTTAGCATGATGAATTGGTTGTTAAAGCACCTTCGGGGTAAGACGGAAGGTTGTTGGCCTGATGTGATGCTTAGTATAGGGGCTGGCATAGGACCAACTTGGGTTTTGGTCCCGTAGCCAAGGAAGTCCGGTCGGTTGTCTCTGGCCTTGGCTATTTTGTGGTGGATTGACCCGAATCTGAGCTAACCTAGCCCGGACAGGGCCAAGTTAAGAAAGCTTGATCGGTTTATCTTTTTATTTACAAAAAAAGAGTAATAACATGGTTGGAAGTTTAATATGTATCGGTTTTATATGTTCTCCATAGAAGTTAAGGACCATTAGCTCAAGTGTTAAATGGTAATATGATCTAGACTTAGATTATTGAAATTTTTGATTCAGACTCTTGCAGTATCAAAATGATTAATTGGATTAAATAAATTACCACCCTAATAAAAGTTCTCCGTAGAAATAATATTACATACCGTTATATTTATTCTCTTAATTTCTATAGAATATAAAAAATAATTTTCCAATATGATCATTAAAAGTATAATTGAAGGAAAAATATAGCCTCTAAGAACACCTTATTTTGATGAGCTACGAATTACTAATAAAATTTCACTATACAGGTTTTCATTAGTCTTATAATTCAAAAGAACCGATTAGCACTATAAGAAAATTGTCTATTTATAGCAAGTGTGGATTGCATTAGAACATGACGTGCTATTGATACTTGCTTATGGTCATTTAGGTTAAAATATTACTCCCAATTCATGTTATTATTAATGAAAATAAAATTTTGGCGGTACATATTTTCCTCTCCCTCGCTCTCCAAATTCCTATTCCGCCACGATTCCCTCTATTCACTTCCAAAACCCTAAATTATGACCTCTCGTCTTCTCTTCAAAATTCATGAACTTCGCTTAAGCTCCGATGACACTTTTCTTCTCTTATCCAACCCACTGAAACCAATTCCTCAACTTCGATGAACAACTCCCACGATACCAAACTTCAACCAAATCAAATCTCATCTGACACAACCATCGACAATGATTGCTCCAACTCCACCGATCACCTTGACGAGCCCAGTTGCCCGTCTCTAGTCCACCGCTTTTCGCGTCCGTGTTGAACTAGAGCGAACAATCCACATTGATGGTTAGCGAACAATCCACATTGATGGTGCACCTGAGTAAATTGAAGTTATGCTTAAGCTTGTTCAAGGGAGAACGGTCAAGGAAGTTATTAGTGGCCAGGTAAGTCTATGCTCAAGTTAGTTTCATGATATCACAAAGTTTGTCTTTTCTTCTATTTATTGTTTGAAAATTATACTTTGTACAATCAACGTATATATTATAAATTTGATGATTGAAATAAATGCTTTGTCTTAATTCTAAACTGAGCTAAGAAAAATCTTACTATGGTCAGATAAATTATCTTTAGTTAACTAAGGTTTGGTATTAGTTCAGTTGTAAAACTACCTACACTTTTAGGCGAACATCTAGTTGAGTTAAAACTGATAAACATTAGACTATTGTATTCTTCAAGTTATCAAGACTGCCCATCTTGATGGCAACTAAAATAATACATATAAGTTCTATTAATAGCTGAACTCTGGTTGAATAGGGTCAGATTTCAATTTTCCGAAGTTATTGTTTTTTTTGTCTATTGTCTAATTGGATAAGAATGATGCATTGGTTAATCAAGCATGAAATATTGTTTGTTTTTATTGGGCATCCTCTTGTCTTTAAAGTTGGTTGGTTATAGCCTCATATTTCTTCCACTTGCTCTTATGCAATAACAAGAGGTAGAAACTCCGAATAAGGAAATATGCGTTGTTCATGTGAATGGGAATATGGATGGACAAGACATGTTTTAATTTTCATTAACACAGTTGTAATTTTTTGTAGATATGTTGATATTTATTATAATTTATCGAATCAACTATTTTTTTCATAGCTTTTTAACAACATTACACTTAATATTTAATTTATAATTTACTGAAATGCTCAAAACAAATACATATTAGACTGAAATTATCTATATGTTTAAATTTTGATTTGAGAGAAAGGGAAAAGGAAGTGTTCTCATGTATTTGTAAATATACTCTTTTCCACTTAAACTTGCATTCACAACAAATTTCCATTCACGAACCGCTAGACCATATCTCCTAAAATATTTCAATTTTCAAGCTTTGCACTATTATAAACCATTTAATCATATTCGATATGCTTCTCATTTTAACATCTTCTTGCTTTACATATTTCAACAGTATATTTTGTAGATGCAATAAATAATATCTACAAAACATATAGTGAAAATACATAAACCCCACCCACCCGAAGGAGTAGCAACTCCATTTATCTCAGTAGATAAAGGTAAAAATTCCTCCGTTCCCATGAAAGACTGAATTCCTCTTTGTTAAAGGGGAGAGTTATATGCTTGGTTTGCATGTGTGAAAATATGATTTTAATTAGAAATGTATTATTGTAATTTTCAGAAAAAATAACCGCTATTTTAGAGATTTAATAAGTAGTTATATTAAATTTATTAAGTACATATTGTGAAAATACTCCTCAACCATATTTTTACTTAATCAAAAGAATTTGTCCATGGGTCATGCTCACTTGCCATTACCATTCTAGTACAGAGACACGTAGGCACATGACCTAGAAAATGTGCAGTTATTTTAAATTTCCTTGTTTTATGCATAGCAGTTAATCAAAAGCGAATTACCTTTCCATCCCCACAATAATTTCGGCATCTCATAGTCGAAAATTATCCGTTTGGCCACCAATTAATCAAAAGAAATTTCCTTGCAAGTAAAATAAAATGCTATATTTAATCGGTAATATTAATGAAGTTGATGAAAATATATAACTATGAGAATTAAATAAGTTATTAGTAATTAATTAAATTTTACATAAGTTAACTAAGTTTTAAAAAATTAACTAGGTTAACTAAGTTTTGTAATTAAATAAGTTTCATTAATTATACATTGCTTTTGCTTCAAACATGCTACAGTAACTGGGAAGACATAAGTACTTAGCATAGAAATGTGAAATTTGAGCATAAGGATAGCTTAAGTTTGATTCGTAAAATCTGTTAGCTTATTCCAAACACTATTCTTATCTTTATGATTTTTAGTTTTATTAAGGTGTATAATCTTACTTTATCCTCTGTCCACAATCTTGTGAATTTCTTGGCTTCTGATCACGTGAACTTTGAGTTTCAGTGAAAACTATGGCAGCAATATGATGCTATTGGCATTCTGAGGACTGTGGTTGAATGGCTTGATGCGGAGAAGCATGCACTTCAAGGAAGCGCATGAATTACTAGCAGGAGCTTGAGAGCGAACATGAGACAGTACTACAACATAGTGAGATCCTACATGATGAGATGATGCTGCAACTTGTGGTAATGCAATACCAACATTTCCAATGGCTGTAAGATTTATTGCGGGATGCGATATGATGGCAGCTACTTCTCTTGTTGTTGGTTGTTGGTTTGAGAGGAACTGTCTTGCATATTCCAATTGTTCGGGTATATTATTACGAAGAATGTTAAAAAATAGTACAATTAACTCTAAAGTTGTTTTAGTTGTTTAAAGTCCCAAACCCAACCCAATTTTATGTGATGCTATTATACTTTTGCACATTGTAAATTGATAAAAAATTTGTACATTTTTTAATGAAAAAATAAGTAAAATGCAACTGAATTGTGCATTTAGCTGCAGTGTGCAACTAAGTCGTAGTTAATTGCTTTCAACTGAGTGCACAACTCAGTTGCCCACTACAACTAAGTGCACAACTTAGCACAGTTCAGTTGCAACAGTGTAACACCCCTAATTTTTGATAACATTATTCAGGAGATTTAGTTTGATAAATTAAATAGAATAATGTAAATGTTAAGTGATAAGGGGATTGCGATTTGAATAAATACTAAGTGGTCGTGCTTAATTAATTAATTAAGTGGGCTTAAGAATGTGTTATAAGTTAATTAATCTACATAAGGGTATTGGGAAATAGCTGCATATAACCTTTACCCTTATATATATTCTCGTTCCTTACACCATTTACGTTTTATTTTCCCATTCACGTCATTTTTCAAAAATGAAACACAAACGTAAAGAGAAGTTGGACATTGCTAGGAAGAAAAGAGAAGAGAAATTAAATCAAAGGCTAAAGAATTAAAGCTAGAGTAATAAATCTCAATCTCAATCCATTCTCCTTATCATAATCAAGGTGAATAATAATTTATGCCATCTCTATTTTGTTTCATGATCATATGTTTTCGGATTTAAGATTAAATTCGTTTTTATGATGATTTGGATGATGATAAGCTTGAATTATAATTTGTTTAATTGAAGCAAGATTGTTTAAATGAGGATTTATACGATTTTAGGGCAAAACTGATTGTAAATGATCTTTGAATGCCATGGAAAAATTTTATGTTATGTAAAACATGATTAAGTTGGGTTTTAATTTTGATAATTTTCCAAGCTATGGAAAGAATATTATGAATTTTCAAAAGAAAATATGATAAAATTGGTTTTAAATTTAATTTTGATTATTTCAGGAAGAAATCGGGTCTAGAATTTTTGTATGTTAGATAACATGATTAAAGTGAATTTCTGTAATTTTTGGGGATTTGTCCTAAGTGATTTGCTATGGAAATTAAATTATTTTAGAAGAACGACTTATTTGTAATATTGGTTTTGCTTAATGAAAGGGGTTATTTGTTAAATTAATCTTGATTTAGATATGAAATTAAGCGGCAGTTATTTTGGTAAAGAATTTGAAAAGGTTAGGCAACCAATCACATGTTTACACGTGGGCAGATTAGTAAGATAGAATTTGCTTTAATTGGCATTAACCAGCTTTTAATCAGAAAAGAAGGTTCCGCCTCTATTTTGAAGCACCTTTCGAGTCCAATGCTTCCGCTCCTTCTCAGTCGAAACCCACCCAAGTCGAAACAAATACACAAGGTATCACCTAGATGGTACGTAGTGGATTGGAGAAAGGCGGAAGGCATGATGTCGAAAGCATTGCTTCCGATGGGGTCGATACCTTTGTTTGTTTTAAAAAGCTAAGCGCCTGCCTTTTGTTTTATTAAAGCTATTGAAGGAGTCGAAACATATGCTTTTGAAAGTGGTTTTCTAATAGCTTTCAAAGGGGTTGCCATTTTATGTTTTAAAAGTAAGAGCTTTCGAACGAGTTCCATTATTTGTAAAATAATGCTTTCGAAAGAAGAGGTTCCGACCAAGTCGAAACCCAGCTGCCATTCTTTTGCCTTTCGAGTGTATTGAAGTCATCAATGCTTTCATTGGGTAGTGTTTGTTTTAAAGACGTATTAAGCCACTTCCTAAATCCTTCGAAAGGGTCCAGGGGTTTCGAAGGCAATAGCTTCGAAAGGAAGGCATCGATGCTAAACTTCAATGTTTTACTTAAATGTTTTGGAGCTTTCGAAAGGGATGGTGTCGACGCCATCAAGTTTTCCCCAATACTTTTATGTAATAAAGAATGGTTTCGAAAGAGATACTTTTGTTATATTCACTTTGACCCAAATGATATTTTTTATAAACCTAATGGTTTCGAAAGAGGGACTTTCAATGGTTTCAGACGGGATACTTCCAAAGGTTTCGAAAGGGGTACTTTCAATGGTTTCGAAGCTATGCTTCTAAAAGTTAATAAATAATACTTTATTAAATTCGAAAGGTTTCGAAAGAGAGGTTTTAAAGTGTTTTGAAAGGCAGGGGCCTAATCTTTTGAAAAGAGATTTATATGCTTTCGAAGGAGGTTATCCAGTGAGGTCGAAAGTAAGGTTTTGAAGGTTTCGAAAGCCTTAAATTTCAATACAAATAACCCAATCTCATTTTAAAAGAAAACCATGGCATAAATAAATAAAGTGTTTTGAAAAGGAGGTTTTGAAGAAGTTTTCTTTTATTAAACGGTTAAAGGGATTAACCAAGTTATTATGTTTGCTTCTTCATATATGTATATATTCACATTGTAATGGACCCATGCATGTATTTTGGGGAAGGGCAGAATAACCAGCTAGGTTGACCCAGTAGTGAATATAAATTATGTTAACTCCTGAATGAGTAGAATTTCATATATGAGGTTAGACAGACTAGAATATACGATGCTAAAATATTAAAGGAAGATATTGGCAAGGGCCAATAGGTTCTCAGTAAGCCCATGAAAACCATGTATAGGAAAAGATATTAGCAGGGGCCAATAGGTTCATAGTAAGCCCATAAAAACTATGTATAAATGAAGATGTCAGGATGACATGTTCATAGTTAGCACATGAAAACTATGATTTGATATTGGCAGGGGCCAATATGTTTGTAGTTAGCCCATGAAAACTATATCCGGATTAAGATATTAATAGATGTCAATAGGTTCCTAGTCAACCCATGAAAACTAGGATAAGAGAAGGATATTGGAGTTACTAATAGGTTCAGAGAGAACCCATGAAACAATAAAGATATTGCAGGGGCCAATAGGTTCTCAGTGATCCCATGAAAACTAGGAAATAAGACAGGAAGTCCATAGTCATTTAATCGGTTATTAGTCAGCCCATGAAAACTATTAGGTTAATAGTAACCATAGAAACTATAACCAAGACAAATAGTCAAAATGAATGGGGATGGGTAATCCAAAATTGATTCACTTGTTTTGCATATCATCATATTATATTGTTTTGAATTGTTTTAACCATTGTGGATGCAGGAGCATAGTATATGGTTTTATAAATGTTTTAAGATACAAGTGAGGAGAAAACCATTCCTCTAAGCGGCATGGCCTCACTAGATATCTAAATGGTTTGAGATGGCAGATTATTATTCATACCAGGCTTTATGTCTGACTCGAAGTTTATGTTTTCCCTTTAAACTCTCGGGTACTCAATTGATTTTGAGTAGTTTGAGAGTTGAGGTTTTCAGGTACTTCTTTAGACGAATAATCTTCCGGAGACGTGTAGGAAGCATGATAGCTACTTAGAGTTCTATTTTATTTTGATTCCGTTGTGTTGATGTTGTAATGGCAAAGTTGTTTAATTGCTTATATATATACTCTAATCATCCAAGGGGGCATCTTCATATGTCGCTATTGGCGTATGTTGTAATAAATATATTTTCTCTGAACGTGGCTAATAATTATGGGATTATGTAATGAATTTGAAATGTTTTGAAATGGAATGTGGATCTTGTTTGATGTTTTAATTTTTTTTTCCATATTAATGTGTTTCTGTGTATCAATGTATCTAACGTTGCCATATTTGGTCGTCGAGGATTAATAACTATAGATGACTGCAGCATCTTTAGCCATTAGTTTTGGACCTCCAAGTAGGGGGATGTTACAAACAACAACTAAGTTTTGAACTCAGTTGCAGTATGCAACTGAGTTGCATTCGGTTGCTTGCTCAGTTGCAACAGTAACTGAGTGCAACTCAAGCACTCAATCGAAAGCAACTCAGTTGCTTTCAACTGAGTGCGCAACTTCACATCTTCAGAATTTGTATCTTCTATGACATGAATCTCATTTATTAAAATATATGTTAGGTGAAGTTTTTCAAGAAGTATGATTCATCAAACATGTATAAGAAATATTTCTGGATAATGTACGTGTCATTTCGTTTGATCTTGATTTGTTGCAGGATGCTAAAGGAAATGATGTCGATCTTAGTATTTACAAAGGAAAAGTCCTACTGATTGTCAATGTTGCATCTAAATGGTATTGCTAAAAGTTTCTCTTTACCTGTATATTATATGATTTTAGTAAACTGTATATAGCATTCTCATTGTATGTGAATGTGAATGATTTGTAATTGTTTTTTTAGCACATTGATCATTTTCTTTTGCTTATTGCAGTGGATTGGCATATTCCAATTACACAGATATGAGTAAATTGTATAAGAAGTAAAAGGAACAAGGTATGGCTTTATTTGTTCAAATACATGCATCTTTTATAAATTGTTGATGATTTACCCTGGCATATGCTATCAACATCTGTTAACTAGTTATTTTATTTCCACAGTCTTGAATTGTTGGATGTGGCGGTGACTTTAAATAAGCACTCATTTAATTTACATAGATAAATCATCTTTCTATTAGACTCAGCATATATTTAACCGATACTGTCCATCATTTTGGTTAAAATAGAAACATGAGTAGCACTACTTTGCTTGGTCATGGATTAAACTGGTGGTTAACAAATGGTAGTTGTAATGACGCGGGGAACATGCCTTTGCTTGTTAGAAAATTAAAGTAATATATATTCTGTTGACAAAGAAATTAATAATGCATGGATATGTACACATATCACATTGACAGTTGGTTTTGTAGTACGGCTTAGTTTTTTATATTGATATAATAGTGTTAGCTACTAATGACTTTCATTATCTTTTATATTCTACTATTATCATTATTAATATAGTAGGATATCTAAACAAATGGTACTTTTTGTTTAATATAGTTTACTGATATTATTTTATTTTGGTTAACACGGTACTGTGCAAATGAACGAGGGGAAGAAGCCTTAGATTATTCTACGTCAATTCTGTATTTCTTCATACTCCAAAAAATGTTGCATTTTTTGAATGCTACCGATTGTAAGGCTTATATCATGTGTTATTTTTTGAATATTTCTAGTGGTTGTTTTAAATTTTGAATGATTAAATGCAGAAATAGTAGATTTCGCAATTATCTTGCTGGATGTTTTCCCACCGTACAATAAGTCTAAGCTTCAATCTATTTCATTTGTTTCCAAGTCGTCCAAGATTCCATCAAAAGCAAGGTTTTGTTCTTTACCTAATATCATTTTATATACACTTTAAGTATTTTTGATCGAAATTTCTATTATTGTTTGAGAATTAGTTTGAATTGTAGGTTACTAAACATATTCTACATTAGGAAACCACCAACAATAGTAGTGCACATCCTAGGTACTTCCTAAAATTAGAAATTAACAATGGCACATATAGGTATTTAATTGTTTGCTAACTTGAGCTGTGTGATTCAAGGTTTTAAATCTTGGATTTCAGTCACGTCTCGTCTCGAAGAATTTAGATAGCTTATCTCGTATCGGGTGAGATCTCAAACGAGATGAGTGCATCTCGGTCATCAATCTCGGATTTACATCTCAGTTTCTAAAATTTATTTCGGAGTTATCTCGGAGTATATGTCATGTCGAAAATTAGTTTTCATACACCTAAATTTATAATACTAGTCACCAAGGTTTTCAACATGGGATTTAAATCATAAATCAAAAAGTTTAAATCGTTAATCAAAACGAGATTCAAATCGTAAATCGTAGATTTAAAATATCCACATTTTAAGATTTGTATGCGCTTTGAAGTTGATTTTGATGTTTGAACTTCTACAATTAAACTTAAAAACTTAATTTTCTCTCTAATTCCATTTTTATTTTGTTTTAAAAACATTATAATGAGAATTGTGAATCTAAATAAGTATATTAAATATATCAGCATGAGTTGGATGTGTTTTCGTTGTGGTTTTAACAAAGTTCGAATCGGAATGTAAATCGAATCGTAAAGGGAGGGATTCGATTTGAATTGGGATTTAAATCGTAAGATTTTAAGATTTTTGACAATAATGCTAGTTACTACCTTAAGGAAAACACTATGCACTTACCTTGAATATAACACACGCTTATCATTAGTAATTTAGTATGGAAAAATACCACTTGTATCATGTAAAATAAACAAATAAGTAGATTTCATGAATAATGTTCAATATAATATCATATGAGATAAAGTAGACAAGAAACAAACCATAACATATGTACATTTACTTTGTTTGATCATTCACTTAACTTTCCTACACAATATAATGCCTCATTTCCACCTTTTATGATTTATAGTGCTGCAAGGGAAATCTAAATTTTATAACTTCAAATACAAAAGTCTACAAGTAGAATTAAGATATTCTATGTCTGATTATAGTATTTAATTATTAGCAAACAAAATCTCATTAAGCAACTAATAGCATAGATATTTCAAACAAACGTAGAAAATAGCATACATAGTACAAACAATTTTCAAACATTTAGTAATATTATAAGAAAAGTAAAAAAAATGATGTACGAATGAACATGTAATCATCAAATGAAATTAATAGTTGAAAGAGAATTCCTTTATTGCTTAAAAATAAGCCTTGAGGTAAAAAATTATAGCAGCAAAGACTAAATGATATCAAATTGGAAATCCATTTGGAATATAAAGTTAAATAAGTGAAGCCCAAAATTTATAGCCGCAGAAAAATAGGGTTAGGAAAAAAAATCAAGAAAGTGTCGAAAAAAGAAAAATGAAATTGGATGTAAATTAATTTGGATCAGAAACCTAAATGAAAATCATAAAGTTAAATACTTACCATAATCGATGTAGATTTTATCATCTTCTTACACTCATCACTGCCGTAAAATAAGAGACGAAGATTAAATGAGATTTATATAAGAAATAAGGGTTAAAAAAGTACAATTAAGAAGGCTTAAATTAAGGTAAAGGATGAGCCAGCCCAATACGGAAAAAGAGTTGATTTTTTCCAAAATTCAAAAATTCGGCCGATATCTCGCTGTTAAATCTCGTCCGAGATACCGGACGAGATATTGAAATATCGTCGGAGATTTGGGTCAGACGAGATTCAAACGAAATAGCCTATTTCGAATCGCCCGGGCTTGAAAACGAGATCTCGGCCGAGATGAGCGAGACTTAAAACCTTGGTGTGATTTTAGGACCTTTGGGAAACACTACGAGAAGGGAAATTTCCTTGATAATTAATAGTGCCACATCCTAAGGAAGCTTGGATTAGTTTGTTATCATTCTAAAAGGTAAACTAGTGTATTTTTATTGTTTATGGATTTGATTTTCAGGTTGGATTGGATAACTTCCCAGCCGCGACCCTTGTGGATTCTCACATTGCATGCAATCTTGTTTACTGTGTCCTGGCTTCATATAATTGCAAGAGTGAACTTGTTAAACAACATTTTCTCATTGAGTTACTACTGTTAGATTTACTATCGTCATTTCAATAGTTACATCATTTTATAATTTTGTTGCTAATGTCAACCTCTAGTATGAAACTTTAACGAACTTGTCGAAGGATGGCAATTTCTCTTAACTAAAAAGCACTGTTGCCAAGTTTAAGAGCATGAAGCCATGCTGCAGCGATAAAAACAAATCATCTTGATATTATGCAATACTCCAAACAATATTTTAAGTTTCAGTATCTTTTGTGTATTGGTGTTTGTCATATCTATTTTTCAGATAGGATATTGTATTATATCAGTTGCAGATGAAAATTGATAGGGACTTATAACTCGTGGCAAAGTGCTCATATCAATAGTCGTCTCTCTATTACTGTAAGTATTATTTAAGATATTATTACCTCTAGAATGTCATATGAAAGGATTTAGCATGATATATGCTTATTTTTAATCAATTATACTGTTTTTACTGTTATTCGTGTGTTATTGCTTTATGAAAAGTTCTATACTCAGTTGCACATGAGTTAATCGGTTTGCATGCTAATCCATATTAACAATATAAAATTTACCATTTTGTGCTGGATAACCAATGGTTTCAACATGGTTTGGAGGATAATTGAATGTAAAGGTTTATTTAATATAGTTGGATGCTAATATATATTCTAAGAGGGATTTTATTGATGATGTTGCTACAATAAACTCCAAAAATTATCAGATTTGGGAAGAACCACTTTTGTTGTTGAATCACTTTTTGCATTTAAACTGCATATAACGTTTATCATTTTTAAGCTTATGCCAATGTATTTTTCCATTTTAGGCGTCATAGAAGATGGCTAGCTAAGAAATAGGACAAAAAGTATTGTCTATCGACGTTCATACGTCTTTGTTTTTAGTATGTATCGTTTTGGTTTTCTACAATTGTATGTATTGTTGCTTTTGTTCACAAATATTTATATGCTTAATACTCCGTGTATGAAATATTATGGATATATATATATTTTATGGTTTGGCTTATGACTCCATTTGATTACGTACATTCAATGTGATAAGTGTGGTTTTTTGAATTGTTATAATATATTAGTTGAAATAAGTTTAGCAGAATTGAAATTATAAGCTTTAATGTATATGGCAATAAAAAAATGCAATCGAATTTTTTTTATAGCATTTTAACTATGCTATGAAAAAAACTTGTTTCGGCTTTCATATACTATAGCATTATGCTAGTGCTATACAAAAAATTCTACAAGGATTAAACAGTTTTCAACAAAAAACAATGCTATAGTAGACACTAATGAATTTTCCATAGCGTTTCATTACGTAGTAAAAGATTGACATAATATTTCCACAGCATTTTTAGACGCTATAATAATATGGCATGTCAACATATTATAGCAATTAAATGATGTCATAATTGTTAGTATCATAAAACGCAACTCTATGTAAAAGTTCAATAACAAGCTTCAAAACGCTATAGAAAAGTAGTTGTACCGATACGTCTAGTCTAAGACGACAACAAAAACGCTGTTAAAGTTCTGTTTTCCATTGCAATTTTGAAACGCTTGTATCTATCAGACATATAACAACTTGTTGATCTATGGCGTTTATAGAAACGCTATAGAAGGCTTTAATAGCGGTTTTTAAACACTATAAAAAGGTCTGTTTGTTGTAGTGTAGAAAAGAAACTTACAAAAAAAAGTTGAGATAAAACATGAAATATAAAGTCGTTTAAAACAAGTCGAAACCAGTGGTAGAAAACTCCAAAGTGCTTAATCAAGGATAACATCCCATTCAAATAAACACACCCCAACCCCTCCCCAATACATAGAAAATACTTTGAGATTAAAAACTCATTTACACACATTGTTTGTGAAAAATAAAAAATACTCAATTATAAGAAAAATGATTATTTGTTTGCATTGATTTTGGACTACACAAATACTTATCTTTAACCATTATAGTCATACGTATTTTTATAAATGGAACACAAATTCTTATTCGCTTTTGAAATTTCTAATAAAGTAAGAACTCTAAGTTTTAATTTTTAGGCCTATAATTATTGTATGCATTTTTATGGTCATTTTTACCCACATCACAACGAATATGAAATATAGTTGAGAAGCATAGAAATGGCTATAAGTCTATAATTGGAGCACCATCACTCAACTAGAAGAGCAACGGAGTAAGGCAAGAAGGTTACAAGATAGCTCGAGAAAAATCAGAATGAAAACATGATTTTTGAAGGGAGTAAGTAATCGGTTTGACAAAAACACAAAAGCAATGGTACGGTAGGCAGTCCGAACAAGTGGTTCAGTAGTGCCCATTAAAATAGGAAAATCAATGCGATAGGCAACTAATGAACTAGAAATGTGGTTCGCCATGGATATGCCAAAACAAACCCCTACCAGAGCAAAATTGTTACAGGACCATGCATGCCAAACCGAACCATTTATATATGGAAAGTTCATATTTTGATAGGATTACCGAGCTAGACACTGTATATTCCCACATCTATAAACGCCTTAAGGTATGGATAGTAATAAGGGACAATTTAGAGAACAACTACCTACTGCATAAGACGCTACCGGACCGAATAGCTCCACACTTATCTGAATAAGTTAGAGCATTATTTTGCTTTACTTTCCACGGTAGATCATTGGATTTTGTATATTACGTTGTACTTGTGATCTGTAAGAAAAGCAATGGCTATGGATAATGGATGTAGGTGTTACTCAACCGAACCACTATAAATCTATGTGCTCTTTATCTTACTGCACTTTACTTTTTGCCAAATCTATATGTGATTTTGATCTCTGGAATCGAATAATTGTTCATATGCAAAAAGTTGTGTATTACACACCGTATTCACAATTCTGCAAAATTAGTTGGAGGTTTTGCCTATTATTCTAGCAAATATTTTTGTTGCTTTCACTGAGATCTTATCTCGGCATGCCTCCGAAATCAAAGAGTAGGGCAGGTGCTACCAAAAGAAATATAAGGAACTCAGCACACCCAATCCGACTACTACCAATCAAGATTATCATTCAGCAAGTATCCCTGTGCTGGGAGATGTGAGTACCAAAGGCGACCTGGATAGGTCTGTGGCCAAGCTAAACAAACGATTCATTGCCCAATAGTAAGCAATTGTGGATCAACTCATGACACACTTAGGCAGCTACAAACTACTGGTCACAACACTGGAGCATGGGATAGATGCTAATCTATTGGACTAAGGTAGAGAAGGTGGCCACAGTTTGAAAGTGAATCTGATTGAAATAGTCATAGAGCTAGAAGAAGGAATGCTAAAGAGGTATAGCATATAAGAGCTCAGCCCTAAATTGGCCCCAAGGAATGGTTCGGTACCGAACTGATTAGAAGCGATGCTGAATTGGGTCATTTTATGGTTAACAGTTCATGCTCTCATTTGATTTCTCCTATCTGTGCAGATGCAGTTACTAATGAGGTACAAGGGGATCATCGAGATTGGTCTAGAAGTTAAGATCATCCTAAAGACCGATGATCAAGACATCGTGGGGAAGAAGGAGAGGTTGTACCCCAGTTAAGGAGAAGAATAGAATACCATCGCTAATCTCCTAAACTGGAAGATAGGATGGCTCAAATGATAAAATATTATATTCGAAGGGAGTAGGTAGAGCATGACATATGAGTAAGGGAGAGCAATCCCTTTACTTTGGATATAAAGAGCGTTGGAATCTTGAAGGATTTTAGGATGCCTACTGTGAAGCAATATAAGGGTTTGAGTGACCTTATAGTACATTTACAATGATATACCCGACATATGCTGATGAGCGGAGCTACAGAAGAAGTTTTATGTTAGTGTTTCCCTTTGTTCTTATCCATCCTAGTTATCATGTTGTTTTGTCGCTTACATTCGGGATTAATCTACTCTTTGGCAATTTGAAGGGAGAAATTTAGTAGCCAGTCACATGTGCACACGGAGCAACTAAAGGATGCATGCCCATTATCAGAAGTCAAGTAAAGGGATGAGGAGTTGATAATAGCTAACCCGATTTAACATCGCAACGACTAGCATCAAAACACGAATGAGTGACTGGTCTTGATTGCACTGTGTAATAGCATGCATCTGAGTACAAAGTTCGCATGAAGACTGATAAAAGAAAAACCAACTACCTTACAAGATTTCTATTATGAGGCAGCGAAGTATATAAGGCTAAAAGATGCTGCCTCAGAAAGGAAACCAGGCATGGAAACTTACATTGAAGAATAATCTATTAGTATTTTAAGGCGAACGGAGGTGGAGATGACTTTGCTAATAAGATGAAGGATAATAAACAGGGCGAATCTGGTGGAAAGAAAGTGGAGCAAAAAAGCTGGAGGACCGAACCAAGATTCAATGTTTTTATGGGCTTGAATGACACTGTTGAGAATATATACCTGGTTATCGAGGTATAGTTTAAGTGTAACAGGTCTTAGCCTAGGAAAGAAATACAAGCTAATCCCAACTCTTTGAATTATTGTCATCTCCATGGTCGCATAGGCATGACACCAATGAATGTCATCACTTGTGCGACCTCATCGAGGAATACATCAGGAAGAAATTTTTTACAAAGAAATGTCAAAAACCCCAATAGTCCCCCACTCCCCACATGTCGACCACCAAGGAAGCCACCACATGGTAAAGGGGGAGAAGAGATCAGTACCGCACTTAGAAATAGTGGAAGGATAGTGGTTAGCACAATAATGGAAGGACCCTACATCATCGATAGGAGTTGGGTTAAGATGGAATGGTATACTAACCCGTTAAAGAGCAACGATGAATTTGTGTATGCAGTAGATGAGGAGCTAATGCTAAAGCCCCTCGACGGGTGGATATGGAGATTATTTTTAGTAATTGGGACCTGCATGGGAAGAAATATCCGAGCAACGACCTATTGGTAGTCTCGGCTATGCTTGGCCCAACAGAAGTACCCCGCATTTTGGTGAATAATGGGCGTTTAGTCAATATTGTGTTCAAGGATGATTTTGATAAAATGGGGTTGTTAATGAAGAACTTTTCGCATGCAATAAACAGTTACATGGATTCATTGGAGAAGGGAAGATGACTCTAGGAAAACAGGATCAATTTGTCAAGCTCGAAGACTGTCCTAGATCAGTTAATGAAAGCATGCTTTCATTCTAGTGAATAGTATCTCGGCGTACATGTTTTCCTAGGCATCCTACTCTTTCCAATTTTCAGGCAGTCTTAGCTCAATGGAGACTAAAGATGAAATTCCCTACATCTAATGGTGTTGGAATCACCAAGGGTATCAGGGCTCCCTAAGAGAATGTTATGCAGCAGAGCCTCATTAAAACATGCGCATTGAGAATGGAAAGAATGCAGAGAGACTCTTTGCATTGAATAGGAAGAATGCAGGTAAGGTGCTCTACATTAAAAACCGAATGCATGGAAATTAAAGAAAAGGCCCCCGCTCTGGTACACAAGTGATACTTTTAATGAACTGGACCCAAAAGAATGAGAGGGGGAAACGATAAAGCTTGTAGAGGACATGGAGTTTCCAGTGGTTGATGAGCATGATTTGACCGAAGTAATGAAGATCAAATCCCAGCTCAAGCGAGGTCTAACAACATAGCTGGTAGGTTGTTATGGAATAACCAAGTTATGTTTGCGTTGTTGTAACAACCTGCACCTTAATGGACCTAAATTTTGACTAAATCGAAACCTAAGTGCACTAGAGTATGGATCGTTGGTGTTGGTAACCATAAATAAACATAAGTATATTAGAGAGTAATGTACATAAAATCACAGCGGAATAGAAAAAAATAATAGAAGGTATATACCGACTAAGGGTACTACCTTGTAATCAATAATATTTCTTGGATATATAGTTGCCTTATCGGTGCCGAGCATGAATGAGAGGACTTCTCCATCCACTGTTCCCGTCTTGCACCACTAATATATCCCTCTAAATCTATCATATTGGTTGTAATGAGGAGGGGTCAGAATAATGTTCCGGTGACTGGAAAATTACATGTTTACCCATAACACTGTTTTATGTGGATTGATTTCTATTTTAGTGTTATGTACATTGTTCAGGGTTATCCGTTTAATTCCATATGCATATACGATAAAACCAACCTTCTTCGAGGCACAACTACATATATAAACGTTGTATTACCCTAAAGAAAACCCTAACCACCGAATACTTCTTGAATAGGAAGGAGATAGACTCAACGACCATTTAATATCTCAACTCTGAAGCGGGCCCTGAGTAATGTAATCGCTAGCCAACTGGCCCCTAGCTACTAAGTCGGTGCCCCCTAGATATGGCTTTATAATTTAATTAGTCAGATTACTAGCATCTCAAAGACTTATCTAAGGGTTAACTAGTCCACCTCCAATAAAAAAACAATCAATTAAACTTTTAGGTCTTTTCGTATTTCATACACATTCTACACTAGTAGGAAGCAAAATCCATCAAGACATAACCCTAGTCTTTGCTAACAACCGCTCGAGACTGCTAGTAGTCCAAGCCCATATGCCAATCCTACTTCTAAATACCAGTTTACCAACAACATAGACATGGCCCATGACATCCCATAGCCGAAACCCGTTTATACTTACCTAATATAAGTCAAGGAAAATGTCCATTCCAGTTACCTAATATAACCCGTTTATTCTCTTTTACTTTCTACCCTTCTCCAATATATATATATATAATACAGTATTTTTATGATTTCTAGAAATAGTGGAGAAGGGAAAATGGTGAAGCTCCGCTGCTATGATCAGAAAATATGAGAAGAAAAGTGGAGGGCTAGGCCTGTATTTATATATGCTTGAAAAATTATGTTTATTAAATTAATATGAATTAAATTCGGGCCGTTAGTCAAGGTTCAACCCTAGCCGCCGCCACTTCAAGCGATGACTACTCCTCACAGAGGGTCGATCGCAAGCGGTCGACCGGCCTAAGGAGGGATCGACCAGTGAGGTTCACATGTTTATTATTATTTATTTACTTTTAGTTCCACTTTAAATATTTTTGATCTGAAAATTTCAAACGCTCATAACTTCTTCATTTGAACTCAAATAGCAAAACTTTACATATGAAAGTTACTCAAAAATCACCACGAATGCAATGGTGCAGTTTCATAGTCAAATTTTGAGGTTTGCACAAATTCCATTTTGAGCTTTAATTAATTAAGTCTTTTTTAACTATTTATTATTCATTTCATAGGGTGTTACAATGGCCTCATGCCGGTATGTGTAGGATCTCTCCAAACTTTGCATATCATGCATTGAACATCGACATGAGACTCCTCTCAAATAAAATAATAAGAGTATGGACTTGGCTAGTTAGCGGCCTTGAATGAAGAAATAAAAGCTTTGCTGGTAAGTTGGCTTATTTGGGAATCTATATACCCAGGATGGATAGCTAACCTAGTCATGGTTAAGAATCCTATTGGGAAATAAAGAACATATATCAACTTCTCGAATCTGAATGATGTATTCCCGAAGGATTCTTTTTTGCTTTCGAGAATTGACCAACTAGGAGATAAAAGAGAGGACAGGAGTTGCTCTCCTTCATAGATGCCTATTTTGGATATAACCAAATAGCAATGCATGTCCCTGACCAAGATCATACTAGCTTCATCATTGATCCAAGACTATATTGCTATAAGGTTATGCTTTTTGGCACAAAGAACGCAGAAGTTATGTATCAACATTTAGTTAATATGATTTTTTCTAACCATATTGGATGAACTATAGAAATATACATAGATGATATACTTGTAAATTCTTGAACCATGAAGGATCATATCGACCATTTGGACGAGATGTTCCAAGCAATTTGGAAATACGGGATGAAGTTAAACCTGTTGAAATGCTCATTTGGGCTTTCCTCTAAAAAGTTCCTTAGATTTATTGTACATGATAGAGGGATAGAGGGATAGAGGCAAATCCAGAAAAAATTCAAGCATAGAAAGACATCATAACATAGAAAACACGAAAAGAGATACAAAGCTTGAATGGGAAGGTCATGGCACTAAGATGGTACATCGTTAAGGCCACCGATAAATGCTTCCATTCTTTGAAACACTAAAGAAGGAGAAAGAAAGTTTGTGTGGACCAACGAGTGCTAAGCTGCATTTGTGAACCTTATGGAGAATTTAAAAAAACCACTCATCTTGTCTACTCCTACAGAAGGCCATGATCTATATTTGTACTTAGATATGTTAGTTCATGCCTTAAGTGCAGCCTTGGTGCGAAAGGAAGCCATAGTGCAAAAACCGATATACTACATCAACAAATTCTTCAATAGGCCTTAGTCTAGGTAGCCGAAGTCAAAGAAATTGGCTTATCATCTACTGGTTGCATTTTGGAAGCTAAGATATCACTTTCAGTCACACCATGTCATGGTGTTGACCGACAAACCTCTTAGGCAAGTCCTTCATCACCTGGATACTTAGGTTTGGATACTGAAATGGAGTATGTAGTATAGCCACTAGGAAATTGCTTAGCACCCCCGAACAACAATCAACAGACAAATAGTGGAAGATTTCATCGTAGAATTTCCCACCAGGGATGATGAATTAGAGGAAAATATGGCTGAAGCAGTCAAATGAAAAATATTCATGGATGGAGCTTCTAATGGACATGATTCATGCACAAGACTAATTTCAATCATATCTGAAGGACAATAGCTATGCATTAAGGCTAGGATTTTGAGTAGTAACGATAAGGTAGAGTACAAAGGATTAGAGAATGTGATTGAACTGGGAATCACATCACCATGTATCCATAGCGATTCGCAATTAGTGGTGAATCAAGTACGTGGAGAGTACCAGGTCAAAGGAGAACGATTGGCATCATATCTTAAACAACCAAAGGTTTTGCTTAACGAGCTAGCATATTATGTGATGAAACACATTCCATAGGAGGAAAATCATGATGCTAACGGCTTGGTGAAATTGGATAGCTCGGGGAATGGACCACTTCTTGGGCCAACATCAATGATGACACTACCAAACCCAAGTTTCTAGGAGACTGGCATCATAGGGACAGTAAGTGGAGAGGAGAACCAAATGACATCTATCATCAAATATCTGACTAATGCGACCGTACTTCCGAGTAGGAATGAAGCAAGGTAGATGCTACAGAAGGCGCCTCGATATACCATATATGATGACATCCTATAAAGAAGAGGATACTCTTACCCCCAACTAAGATGTATGGTAGGGTGAGAGACAAAGGACATATTGGAAAATGTGAATTAAGGTAGTCGTCGAGATCACACTAGGGGCAGATCTTAGCAAAGAAAAATCTTGCGATATGAAAACTTCCGGCTGACCCATAACAAAGACACTACAGAGTATACGAAAAGATGTGATATGTCTTAGAGATTTACTAAGATCCTCAGGTTACCACTAGCCAAACTAACACACATGGTCAAGCCTTAGCCATTTGCTATATGGTGTATCGATTTAATTGGGGAGCTCCCAATGGCAAAGGGTGGAGCTAAGTATGCAATAGTGGCAGTGGATTACTTCACTAAATGGGTGGAAGCAGAAGCACTTACCAAGGTATCCTCTATAAAAGTGATCAATTATCTAGTAAGAAATATTATTTTCAGGTTCGAAATCCTACTATAGATCATCTTGGACAACGGATTACAATTTGATGGTGAGAATTCGCCGACATTTGCTAACAACATGGAACTAAGAAAGGCTTCTCGACAGTAGCACATTAATAGGACAATTGTCGGGTTGAAGTAGTAAACAATGTTATCGAAACACTCACCGAAAAGTGATTGGAAAGATTTAAGAAGCGTGGATGGATGAGTTACCACTTGCACTCTGGGCGTACTATAATACTCACAAATCTACAATGGGAAATACTTCTTTGCCTAGGCTTATGTCTTAGAAACTACACTCCCCGTCGAATCCATACGTAACATCCCCCTGCTTGGAGGCCCAAAACTAACGGCTACGGATGTTGTAGTCATCCATAGTTATTAATCCCCGGCGACCAAATACGGCAGTGTTAAATACATTGATACACAGATACACATGAATATGGAAAAAATTTAAAACATCAAATAAGATCACATTCCATTTTAAAACATTCCAATTCATTACATAATCCCACCATCGTTAACCAAGTTTAGAGGAAATATATTTATTACAACATACGCCAAGAGTGACATATGAAGATACCTCCTTGGATGATCAGAGTATATACAGGAAATTTAACAGCTTTGCCAGTACAAACAACACATCAGAATCAAAATAAACGAGAACTCTAGATAGCTATCATGCCTCCTTCACATCTCCAGAAGCATTATTCGTCTAATGAGGTACCTGAAAACCTCAACTCTCAAACTACTCAAAATCAATTGAGTACCCAGAGTTTAAGGGGAAACCATAAACTTCGAGTCAGACATAAAGCCTGGTATAAATAATAATCTACCATATCAAACCATTTAGATATCTAGTGAGACCACGCCACTTAGCGGAATGGGTTTTCCACTCACTAGTATCCTAAAACATTTATAAAACCAAATACTGTGCTCCTGTATCCACAATGGTTAAAACAATTCAAAACAATATGATATGATGATATGCAAAACAAGTGAATCAATTCTGGATTATCCATCCCCATTAATTTTGACTATCTGTCACAGTTATAATTTCTAGGCTTACTGTTAACCTAATAGCTTTCATGGGCTGACTAATAACCGGTAAAATGTCAAAGGACTCCCTGTCTAATTACATAGTTTTTATGGGATCACTAAGAACCTATTGGTAACTCCAATATCTTTACTCTTATCCTAGTTTTCATGGCTGAATAGGCACCTATTGGTAACTCTAGTATCTTTTCTTCTTATCCTAGTTTTCATGGGCTGACTAGGAACCTATTGACATCTGTCAATAACTTAATCCGGATATAGTTTTCATGGGCTTACTATAAACCTATTGGCCCCTACCAATATCAAATCAAAGTTTTCATGGGCTAACTATGAACCTATCTTTCTGACATCTTCAATTATACGTAGTTATCATGGGCTTACTATGAACCTATTAGCCCCTGCCAATATTTTTCCTTAAATATTTTAGCATCCTATATTTTGGTCTTTCTGACCTCCTGGATGCAATTCTACTCATTTACGAGTTAACTTAATTTGTATTTGTTAGTCCTTGAGATGATGGTTTTGATGACAACAACCTTAGAATAAGATTATAAATATAAATACTAACATTATAGTTTAGATATATATATGTATATGCAGGATTTAACCATGCAGGTACAAAGAATGAAGACTGTACAGTATAGAGATTCAAGATATCAAGATTGAAGACTCATGAGTATCAAGATTATCAAGAGTTCAAGATTTCAAGATAAGTATCGAGTCTAGAATTATGTTAAAACTTCATAATAGCACTGAAATCTTCACTCCATTTTTCTTTTGGGATGGAACCCATTTCTACCTTTTTAGTGGCTTAAAAACCCACGACAAGTAGCTTACAAACCTATGACAAGTGGCTTACAAACCCATGAACATTCTGGTTTTGTACAAGTTCTCGAGTCCTGATGTGATGAGATATTCTGCAGGAAGAAGCTTGCAAAACTACTTCAGAATGATTTTCAAAACTGCTTTTCAAAATGTTTTAGCTTTAAAATATTCTTTGTTTTTGTTTTTAATAAACTCTTGTTTTAAACTTCGTTTGTTTTAAACTATCTTTTAATTATAATATATTTATACTTAGATTTAAATATAAAATTATAGTAAAATTTTATATATATTATTCTCTATATTTATCTATGTATTTTATCTATAGTTAAGTATATTTATAAAGTTTAAATAGTTCTTAATATAAGATAAAGGTTATTATCCAAAGAAAATCAAATCTTCAAAAAATGCTTTGGGATGTCGATATGCCCTAGTACCCCATGTCGACATAGTGTCAGTTAGGACCAAAAATTTGAATTTCAAAAGAAGTGTCTATTCGCCATAACCTTTCATGAATAGACATGACTGTTGTTCTTCTATAAATAGGGGTTAGTTTCAACGAATTTTATATCAGATTTTCTGGTTTTTCACTTCTCTTCTTCTTCCACATTTTCTTATTCAAAATCCTATCATCACTCTGCCAAAATCAACATTGAATCTAGCTAGATCATCTCTGGTTTGATTCTCTGTCACTATCTCATCAAGATCCTCAGTGTTATAGGCTTTCTTTGTAATCAATAGAGTAAAAGGTGTGATTGTAGCCTTGGAAATCAATCAAGTGAGAAACGGTGTGATTGTAGCCTTGAGAAATCAATTGGGTGAAGTTGTTTCCCGAAAATCAAGTATCTCTACCCAGAGGATTGTGATTCTGGAGGGTGTACCTCGTGGCCTTGAAATCGAGGGTTGTAATTGTTGAATTGCTTTTGAAAGGAAATCCGTACTTAGTTGTGCGGGACTGGATGTAGGGTAACTCCGAACCAGTATAAAATCCGATGTGTTCTTTCCTTTACTGCATTTACTTTATTTCTGCATCTGTGTTTGATTCTGTGATTATATCTGTGTTTGAATATTTATACATTTGTGTACAAATCAACTGTAACTCAAAAAGATTTAGTAATTTCTTATAAACACTATTCACCCCCCTCTAGTGTTCATTCTAGCCTTAAGATCTATATTCCGCATTCCTCACAGTATTCACTACTAGGTCAACCTAGCTGGTTATTCTGCCTTTTTCCAAAATTCAGTTATGGGTCCATTACAATGTTCATATATGCATATATGAAGAAGCAAGCACAATAACTTGGTTAAAACCCTTCAATCAAAGAAAACTTCTTCAAAAACTCCTTTTTAAAACACTTTATTTATTTATGCCATGGTTTTTCTTTTAAAATGAGATTGGGTTATTTGTATTGAAAACTAAGGCTTTCGAAACCTTCAAAACCTTGCTTTCGACCTCACTAGATAACCTCCTTAGAAAGCATATAAATCTCTTTTCAAAACATTAGGCCCATGCCATTCGAATCACTTTAAAACTTCTCTTTCGAAACCTTTCGAATGTAATAAAGTATTACTTATTAACTCTTAGAAGCATAGCTTCGAAACCTTTGTAAGTACCCCTTACGAAACCTTTGGAAGTACCCCTTCCGAAACCATTGAAAGTCCCTCTTTCAAAACCATTGGGTTTATACTTAAAATATCATTTGGGTCAAAGTGAACATAACCGAAAGTATCTCTTTCAAAACCATCCTTTATCATATAAAAGTATTGGGGAAACTTGATGGCGCCGGCACCATCCTTTTCGAAAGCTTCAAATAATTTAAACAAAACACTGAAGGATAGCATCGAAACCCCCTTTCAAAGCCATTTCCTTCGAAACCCTTAGACCCTTTCGAAAGCATTTAGGAAGTGGCTTAAAACATCTTTAAAACAAAACTACCCTTCGAAGGCATTGAGGACTTCAATATACTCGAAAGGCAAAAGAACGATAGTAGGGCTTCGACTAGGTCAGAACCCCTACTTTCGAAAGCATTATTTTTATAAGTAAAGGAAACCATTCGAAAGATTATTCTTTAAAACGTAAGATGGAAACCCCTTCGAAAGCCTTTAGAAAACCTCTTTCGAAAACATATGCTTCGACTCCTTCGAAGGCTTTAATAAAACAAAGGCAGGCGCTTAACTTTTTGAAACAAACAAAGGTATCGACACCATCAGATGTAATGCTTTCGACACCAAGCCTTTCGCCTTTCTCCAATCCATTATGTACCATCTAAGTGATACCTTGTGTATTGGTTTCGACTAAGATGGAGCGGAAGCATTAGAGTCGAAAGGTGCTTCTAAATAGAGGCGGAACCCACTTTTCTGGGTAAACCTGATTTAATACCAATTAAAGCAAACACTTTCTAACTAACCTGCCATGTGTAAACATATATTTGGTTGCCTTAACTTTTTAAATTCTTTACCAAAATATCTGCCGCTTAATTTCAGATCTAAACCAAGGTTAATTTAGCAAATAAGCCCTTCCATTAAGCAAAACCAATATTGCAAATAAGTCCTTCTTCTAAAATAATTTAATTTGCATAGCAAATCACTTCGTAAAAATCTCCAAAAATTACAAAAATTCACTTTCATCATGTTATCTAACATATCAAAATTTCAAACCCAAATTCTTAATATAATTTTTGAAATAAATTTCTAAACTCGGTTAACCATATTTTCCTTTGAAAATACATAATAATCTTTCCATAGTTTGGAAAAATATCAAAATTAAAACCCAACTTCAAAATCATGTTTTACATAACATAAAAAATTTCCACGGCATTCAAAATAAAATTTAATCAGTTTTACCCTTAAAACCATGAGAAATCATATCTAAACAATATTGTTTAAATCTAACATATTTTTGATCCGAGCATATCATCATTCAATTCATCATAAAAACGAACTTAATCTTAATTCCGAAAACATATGATCATAAATAAAATAGAGATGGTATAAATTATTTTCACCTTGATTAAGTTAAGGAGATTGGATTGAGATTTATTCCCCTAGCTTTAATCCTTAGCTTCCCTTTTCCTTATTAATGGCTGGCTCCTCTTTACGTTTTTGTTTTGTTTTTGTGAACGTGAATGGGGAAAATGAAACGTGAATGGTGTAGGAACGAGAATATATAAGGGTAATGGGTTATGTGTGGCTAATTCCCCATATGCCCTTATGTAAATTAATAAACTTGAACCACTCTTGAGCCCATTTAATTAATTAAATTGAGCACGACTCCTTAAGTATTTATTCAAATCTCAATCCCCTTATCGCTTAACATTTACATTATTCTATTTAATTTATCTAATTAAATCTCCTGAATAATGTTATCAAAAATTAGGGGTGTTAAATACTCCCCTCCTTGAAGAATTTCATCCTCGAAATTCAGTAAGGACTAAATACTAAACATATCAATCATCTGTAACGACTCCTAACAACCATACTAGTCTACTTAGATAGAAATTATCTACATAAATCTGATATAGACATACCCTCAAAGCAGATCAGGATAAGTATCTCGAATCCTGTCCTCTGTCTCCCAAGTACAGTCCTTCTCGTTGTCGCTCCACTGAACTTTCACCAACTTGATTGTCTTGTTCCTCAATCTTTTCTCATCTCTCGCTACAACCCGAACTGGTTGTCTAACAAAAGTCAAATTAGGCTCTACTACTAAATCTTCCAACCCTATCAGAGGAATAGTAATCTCTAGATCATGCACATACTTGCGAAGATGAGACAAATGAAATACATTATGGACACCTGCCATACTGCTCGGCAACTCTACTCTGTATGCGAGCTTTCCAATCCTCTCTATAATCTGGAATGGACCAATATATCTTGGTGCCAATTTCCCCGACTTTTCGAACCGTACCACACCCTTCATCCGTAATACCTTAATGAAAACCCTATCTCCAACAGAGAACTCTAGGTCCTCACACCACTTATATGCGTAACTCTTCTGTCTGGATTGAGCTTCCTTCATCCTTTCTCGGATCAACTCAATCTTCTTTGACGCCTCCCTAACCAAATCTAGAACTAAGACCAATCTGTCTCTAGTCACTACTAACCAACATGCTGGTGATTTTCATGGCCTTCCATACAAACCTTCAAAAGGTGCCATTTCTATACTAGTCTGATTGCTATTATTATAGGAAAACTCAACCAAATGCAAGTGATCTTCCCAAGATTCACCAAAGTCCAATATACATGCTCTTAGTAAATCCTCGAGTACCTTGTTGACTCTCTCTGTCTGCCCATCCGTCCAAGGGTGATATGAAGTACTCATCTTGAGTTAGTGCCTAATACATTCTGTAGACTCTTATAGAATTCACCAGTGAACAAAGCATCTTTGTCACTAACTATGCTATTAGGAACTCCATGTAGTCTAACTATGTTCTTCATGAACAACTTAGCTAAAATAGGTGTCGTCCTGGTTGACTGTACTGGAATGAAATGGACACTCTTGGTCAATCTGTCTACTACGACCCATATACTTTCATTTCCTCTATTTGACCTTGGCAACCCGTCTAGAAAATCCATGGATATTGAATCCCATTTCCAAACTAGAATCTCTAAAGGCTGAAGCAACACACTCGGCTTCTGATGTTTGGCTTTCACTGATTGACAGTTTGCACACAGCCTAAGCCACTAGCCAACATCCCTCTTCATTCCTTTCCAATAGAAGCTCATCTTCATATCTTGATACATCTTGGTCCCTCTAGGACGAATCATAAACTTGGATCAAAAACATTCTCCAAGAACTTCTTTCCTCAAGTACTTGACATTTGGAACACACACATGTCCTTTCTTTCTCAACCATCCTCTCTGGTCCAGACTATAATCCTTCAAATCATCAATCTCAGTTCCAACCTCAAGCCTTTTGATCTTCTCGGCTAATAATTGATCCTCATTCTGCTTAGAAGCGATTCTCTCGATCAACACTGGTCAAACTTCTAAACAGGACAACGTGGCAGTACTCTGACAGGAACTAGCAGTCGATCTTAACTGCACACTACAGGTAGTCAAAGCTTCTAAATCCTTCCATTCTGCCAACATAGCTAACACCACATTCTGATGTCTTTTGCTAAGAGCATCTGCTACTTTATTATCTTTCCCTGGAGTACACTCTATACCAAAATCATAAGCAGCTAAAAACTCCATCTGCTTCTGCTGTCTCATATTCAACTCCTTCTGAGAGAATAAGTATCTTAAAGACTTATGATCTATTTATAGCTTAAATCTCTCCCTTAAGAGATAATGCCTCCAAATCTTCAATGTGAAGACCACCGCAGCCAACTCCAAATCATGAGTAGGATATCTCACTTCATGCGGTCTAAGCTGTTGTGAAGCGTATGCAATCATTTTACCCTTTTGCATCAATACATCACCCAATCAAGTCCCACATGCATCGGTATACACCACCATCCCTTGGTTTTCGTCTAAACCTACTAACACTAGTGCATTGGTCAACAAATGCTTTAACTTAAGGAATGCTTCCTCACATTTGTCGGACCAAACAAACCTCACCTCCTTCCTGGTTATCTTAGTCAAAGGCGCTGCTATTTGCGAGAAATCCTTAATGAATCTCTGGTAATAGCCAGCAAGACCAAGAAAACTTCTAATCTCAATCACCGTCTCTGGTCTCTTCCAATTATTAACAGCTTCGATCTTATCTGGGTCAACTGATAACCCCTTCTCTGTAACCATGTGGCCAAGAAACTTAACCTCTTTCTTCCAAAAATGACACTTGGAAAACTTCGCCTTTAGCTGATGCCGCCTCAGCGTCTTAAGCACAACTCTA
This sequence comes from Allium fistulosum, assembly GCA_030737815.1. Lineage (NCBI taxonomy): Eukaryota > Viridiplantae > Streptophyta > Magnoliopsida > Asparagales > Amaryllidaceae > Allium > Allium fistulosum. The sequence continues at coordinate 1,001,500,818 of CM060904.1, read as the reverse complement.
AGATGATCTTCATGCTCCCTTTCATCCTTAGAGTATACCAAAATGTCATCTATAAACACCAACACAAATCTATCCAAATACTCTTGGAAGACTCGGTTCATCAAATCCCCGAATAAAGCAGGTGCATTCGTTAACCCGAATGGCATTACTAACAACTCGTATGAACCATACCTAATCTGAAATGTTGTCAAAGGGATATTATCCTCTGCCACTCTTAACTAATGGAAACTTGTCGCCAAATCCAACTGGGAAATCACTCTGGCTCCACACAACTGATCAAATAGATCATCAATTCTCGACAAAGGATACTTATTCTTTATCATCCTCTCATTCAGATTACGATAGTCGATACACATCCTCAACGACCCATCCGGTTTCTTCAAGAATATCGCGGCCGCTCCTCAAGGCAAACTAGTTGGTCTAGTGAAATTTCTTCCTTCTAGATCCACTAGCTGCACCTTCAATTCCTTCATCTCAGTCGGTGTCATCCTGCTAGGTGTTCTACTCATAGGTTCAGCTCCTGGCACAAGATCTATCTGAAACTCAACAGCTCGTTTCGGTGGTAGTCCTCTGACCGGCTCAAAGACATCTGCAAACTCCCATGCTACCTGAACCTGACTTAGTTCTTCTCCCACTTCCATTGCGCTTAACAAAGCACAACTACCTCGGTCATAATTCTCTACCGAGAATATAATTCGATTATGACTATCAAGATGTCTTAGTGATATCTCCCAATTCTGGTAAAATATCCTAACCTCATACCTTCTCAACTAATCCATACCCAAAATGTTTCCGAAATCTACGAAATTGAAAACATACAAATTTCATGCAAACTTATGACCTAACAAATCAAGTTCTAACTGGTCACATCTCATCCCTAGAGTTGCATACCCTCCTATTGGATTCACAACCCTAAAGGAAGTAACAAGGTATGTGGGTTCTAAGCATAACCTATCAACCGAACACTGTGATATAAATGAATGTGATGCACCAGTATCAAATAATATCCTAACTAGTATACTCTGAATCAAAAACGTACCTTCCATAAAAGTCTTCCCTTTTTCAGCTGCAGTTGGCTTAGCAGATGATAGTCCAACAGCAAAAACCTTTCCCTTGTGCACCCTAATCGGTTTTGGACACTGATTCTTATAATTCCCAACTTGATCATAGTTAAAGCACTTCACATTCTTCTTATCTGCAGCCTTCTTCCCATTGCCTGATCGACATTCATTTGCATAATGACCTTTCTTGTCACACTTGTAGCAAACTAAATCAGCCTTCGCCTTCTTGGCAGCATTTCCCTTCTGGGCTCCCTTCTTCTTCAAGAACTTTCTTTTCTTTCCCTGAGAACCCTGGCTTTCAGCTGGCTTCTCTCTAGCATAAATAACAAGCATCTCTTCATGGAAAATTGCCATCTCCACAACCACATTACAAGGATTTCAGATATGTGTCAGGGTCGCCCTAGCAAGCTCAGGTCTCAATCCCCGAATGAACCTCACAATTCTCCTGATGTCAGTGTCTGTAGTAGCATACCTATATCGAGAGAGCTCATCAATCTTAGTGGCATACTCGATAACCGACATCTCTCCCTGAACTAGATCCATAAATTTTCTCATCAATGCTGACTTAACAACCTCAGATAAAAACCTTTGTTCAAATCTCCTTCTGAATTCAACCCATGTCAACTTTTCCTTCAGAACTCCGGCAGTAACACTATTCCATCAATGAAGTGCTGACCCTTGCAACTGTCTAGAGGCCAACCTTCTTTTTTGCTCATCATCTAACCCTAAATCAGCAAAGATACGCTCATAATGCAACAACCAATTCTCAACTTCTATGGCATCCTCCAATCCCATAAACAGTTTCCCACCAAGACTGGTGTAGTTTCTTCTCAACTTAGCATAGTTATTCCCAACTGGAGCCACAGGATTAGCTCCTCCAACATTTCCAGCAACTCCTGCTTGCATCATATTGACGAAAAACTGATACATCACCCCCCATATCTACTGGTGGATTTCCAGCATCCATATTGGCATCAGCATTTTGGTTAGCATTAACCTGTCAACCTTGGTTCCTCTTGGTATTAGGTCGAGCATTTCCATTGGTTGTGGTGTTTCTCCATCGAGATTTCCTCCTCCGTTTCCTGCTTCCATATCTTCTTTCTCGTAAATCTGCATAGGAACCTTAGTAAGATACAAAAGAACGGTCTAAGAGAGTAGGGAATACGTACTTATATATATATATATATATCAAATACAAGTACGTTACTATATCGTTAATCCAAACACCGATCTTATTTTCTAACCCATTGGATTATATTTGAAAATCTTTTAGGTTTAACTTTTCTTTTAAGTTTTCATAAACCTATGCTCTAATACCAACTTGTAACATCCCCTTACTTGGAAACCCATAACTAACAGCTATGGATGCTGCAGTCATCCATAGTTATTAATCCTCGACGACCAAATAAGGCAGTATTAGATACATTGATACAAAGAAACACATGAATATGGAAAAAAATTAAAAACATCAAACAAGATCACATTCCATTTTAAAACATTTCCAATTCATTACATAATCCCACCATCATTAACCACGTTCAGAGAAAATATATTTATTACAACATATGCCAAGAGCGACATATGAAGATGTCCCCTTGGATGATCAGAGTATATACAGGCAATTTAACAACTTTGCCATTACAAACAACACAGCGGAATCAAAATAAAAGAGAACTCTAGATACCCATCATGCCTCCTGCACGCCTACGGAAGCTTTATTCGTCTAATGAGGTACCTGAAAACCTCAACTCTCAAACTACTCAAAATCAATTGAGTACCCGAGAGTTTAAGGGGAAAACATAAACTTCGAGTCAGACATAAATTCTGGTATGAATAATAATCTACCACGCCGCTTAGCGGAATGGGTTTTCCCCTCACTAGTATCCTAAAACATTTATAAAACCATATACTGTGCTCATGCATCCACAATGGTTAAAATAGTTCAAAACAATATGATATGATGATATATAAAACAAGTGAATCAATTCTGGATTACACATCCTCATTAATTTTGACTATCTGTCACAGTTATAATTTCTAGGGTTACTATTAACCTAATAGTTTTCATGGGTTGACTAATAACCGGTAAAATGTTAAAGGACTCCTTGTCCAATCAGATAGTTTTCATGGGATCACTAAGAACCTATTGGTAACTCCAATATCATTACTCTTATCCTAGTTTTCATAGGTTGACTAGGAACCTATTGGTAACTCCAATATCTTTTCTTCTTATCCTAGTTTTCATGGGCTGATTAGGAACCTATGGACATCTGTCAATATCTTAATCCGGATATAGTTTTCGTGGGCTAACTATAAACCTATTGGCCCCTGCCAATATTAATTCATAGTTTTCATAGGCTAATTATGAACCTGTCTTTCTGACATCTTCAATTATACATAGTTTTCATGGGCTTACTATGAACCTATTGGCCCCTGCCAATATCTTTACCTTTAATATTTTAGCATCCTATATTCTGGTCTTCCTGACCTCCTGGATGCAATTCTACTCATTTAGGAGTTAACTTAATTTATATTTACTATTGGGACAACTTAGCTGGTTATTCTACCCTTCCCCAAAATAAAGTTATGGGTCCATTATAATGTGACTATATACATATATGAAGAAGCAAACAAAATAACTTGGTTAATCCCTTTAACCCTTTAATCAAAGAAAACTTCTTCAAAAACTCCTTTTCAAAACACTTTATTTATTAATGCCATGGTTTTTTTTTAAAATGAGATTGGGTTATTTGTATTGAAAGCAAAGGCTTTTGAAACCTTCAAAACCCTACTTTCGACCTCATAGGATAACCTCCTTCGAAAGCATATAAATCTCTTTTCAAAACAATAGGCCATGCCTTTCGAAACACTTTAAAACTTCTCTTTCGAAGCCTTTCGAATGTAATAAAGTGTTACTTATTAACTCTTAGAAGCATAGCTTCAAAACCTTTGAAAGTATCCCTTTCGAAATCTTTGAAAGTACCCCTTTCGAAACCTTTGAAAGTACCCCTTTCGAAACCATTGAAAGTCCCTCTTTCGAAACCATTGGGTTTATACTTAAAATATCATTTGGGTCAAAGTAAATATAAACGAAAGTATCTCTTTCGAAACCATTCTTTATCATATAAAAGTATTGGGGAAAACTTATTGGCATCGGCACCATCCCTTTCCAAAGCTTCAAATCATTTAAACAAAACACTGAAGGATAGCATCGAAACCCCCTTTCGAAGTCATTGCCTTCGAAACCCTTGGACCCATTTGAAAGCATTTAGGAAGTGGCTTAAAACATCTTTAAAACAAAATTACCCTTTGAAGGCATTAAGGACTTCAATATACTCGAAAGGCAAATGAACGGCAGTAGCGCTTCGACTAGGTCGGAACCCCCACTTTCGAAAGCATTATTTTTATAAGTAAAGAAACCCATTCGAAAGCTTATTCTTTAAAACATAAGATGGCAACCCTTTCGAAAGCCTTTAGAAAACCTCTTTTGAAATCATATGCTTAGACACCTTCGAAGGCTATAATAAAACAAAGGTAGGCGCTTAACTTTTTAAGACAAACAAAGGTATCGACCCCATCAGAAGCAATGCTTCCGACACCATGCCTTTCGCCTTTCTCCAATCCACTATGTACCATCTAAGTTATACCTTGTGTATTGGTTTCGGCCTGCGTTGGTTTCGACTGAGATGAAGCGAAAGCATTGGAGTCGAAAGGTGCTTCTAAATAAAGGCGGAACCCACTTTTTTGGGTAAACCTAATTTAATACAAATTAAAGCAAACACTTTCTAACTAACCTGCCACGTGCAAATATATGATTGGTTGCCTTAACTTTTCAAATTCTTTACCAAAATAACTGCCACTTAATTTCAGATCTAAACCAAGGTTAATTTAGCAAATAAACCCTACCATTAAGCAAAACAATATTGCAAATAAGTTCTTCTTCTAATATGTATATACACAATCGAGTACCTGACTCTCAAACTACTTAATCGAGTACCCAAGAGTTGTCATGACATAAGCAGAAAAAGACAAAACATGGGCCAGACATAAAGTATGGTGTGAGGGGAACTATCTCAAAATACTATATATGAAAACTATATACAAATAAATAGGAACTATTGAATCACAACTGGCCCTCTCCATAAACGTGGCTCAGGGATAATACAGACTGCCTTTAAACAGGTCTAGTAAACCCATCTCGAAAATAGGGGATCATACCATAACCTACTCCTCTCCTGTAATCAACGAGTCATCACAACTAATATAATGTGACTGAAACTTAAATACCATACTATGATAAAAGTAACCCAATATCTAAAAGTAGGGTGATCATAATATAAGTCTATCACAAAGTACAAAATAATAGTAAATGTAGCAATAACAACAACAACCAACTAATTAACACACACATCATAACAATGGAAGATAACTAAGGAATACAAATCAGTACCATCATTTCTGATGGGTGGAGCCAATAATGAATATTTATCATGACCCAACAATTCCAGATAAACAGGGCCAGTGCACTAACGTACTCAGACATTTGTCACGATTCAGTTACAAATAGAATCAGCACACTAATGTGCCCAGACATCTGTCTCGATCGTATAATAAATAGTGACAACCCACTAACGTACCCAAACGTTTATCATGATCCTATAATTGGTGGAGTCAACACACTAACGTACCCAAGCATCTACCCCGATCCTATACTAAATAGAGCCAGCACACTAACATACACAGACGTCTATTAGGATCTAAGAAAAAATAGGGTCAGCACAATATCGTACCCAAACATCTATCATGATCGTATAATAAATAGGTCCATCACACTAACGTACTCAGACGCCTATCACAATCTTATAATAAGTGGAGTTAGTACACTAATGTACCCAGACATCTGCCACGATCCTATAATAAATAGAGCCAGCACACTAACGTACCCAGATGTTTATCAAGATCCAAAAATAGGAATGGCTACTAATATAAGGCCAATGCGGGGTATGGTCACTAATATAAGACCGATACAATTTATATAACTATACGTACCCTGAGCCAAAGCTCGAAGGTACAAATCCACTTCTTCGATCGTACATGTTCGCTGGACATGATCGTGTGACCAAATCTTTGTATTGACCTCATGCCCAGTCATAATTAATTCCAAAGGAATCACATGTCATAATATTCGTCAGGTATACTGCAACACCCCTAAGTTTAAATAACATTATTCAAGAGGTTTAATTAGATAAATTAAATAGAATAATGTAGAGACTAGAGTGATAAGGGAATTGAGATTGAAAACTAAATAGGGTCATGCCTAAACCAAATGGGTTTATAAAATGGTTTTATAAGTTAAATACCTAAGGGAATAAGGCAAGGGCCATATGGGAATAGCCGTATATAACCCCATAACCACTAAAACCTTACCTCATTCTCATTCATACTTCCATAAAAACAAAAACATAAACAAAAGGAGATCAAGTCCAACCATAACCCTAAGAGAAAAGGAGATCAAAATCAATTAGCACCTAAGATTCAAGCAAGGAAGAATTAAGCAAGAGGTTCCTTATCCAAACAAGGTGAATAATAATCTAAACCATCTCATATATGTTTTATTGAACATGTTAATTTTGGGTTTAAGTTTTTAAAACCGGTTGGATGGATGAATGATGATATGTTGTGATTATATGCCATATTTTGATTTAAATAAATATTTTTGTGTAGTGACATATTTCGATTTAAGGTTAAAATTGGTTTCGAAGGCCATAATGGTTGAATATGTTATGTAAAACATTACTTTGGAGATGGGTTTAAATTTTCACAATATTCTAATCTATGGATGATTTATTATGAATTTTGAATGGAAAATATAGTTATTTTGGGTTTAAATTGTTTAAGGAAATAATGTAATGTTATTGGGTCTGAAAATTTATGTATGATAGAAAACATATTAAAAGTGAAGTATTGTGATTTTTGGGGATTTTTTCTAAGTGATTTACTATGGAAATTAAATTAGTTAAGTTTGGGGACTTAAACGTTTTAATTGTTTTATTAAGGAGAAGGGCTTATTTTCTAAAGCATTTTCAATTATTAATTGATGAATTCGACAGCTTTTTTAGAAAAGTATTTTGATAAAGGATTGGCAACCAATCATATTTTGACAAATTAGGTAAGTTAGGTAAAAAGAAATTTCTTTTAAAGGTAAAAATTCAGTTTTCTTTCGAATTACAACCTTTCCACTTCCATTTGCTTGCTTCCAAAACCATGCCCAGTGAGCCTTTCGAACCCATTCGAAACTAATGCATAGGGCATCAAGAAATTGGTACGTAGTTTATTGGAGAAAGGCAGAGGGGATGGTGTTCGAAGGCTTTCTTTCAAAGGGGTTGAGGGTAACTTTAAATAGCTTTCGAATGAATTATCGCTTGCCATTGTTTTAAAAGAAGCTTTCGAATGAGTCGCCGCTTATTTTGTTTTAAAAAGGAACTTTCGATAGGGAAACCGCTTTTGAACCTATTTGAAATCTAGCTGCCCCATTCATGCCTTTCGACTTAGTTAAAGGTTGCTTTCTTTATAACTTTAAATTAATGCTTTCGAAAAGGAAGCTTTAGCCCTTGTATAATTTAAAGCCACCTTCTTAATGCTTTCAAAAGGGTTGTTTGAGCCGCTTTTAATAAGAGATTTGGAGGCAATGGTTTCGGAAGGATGGTTTTGAAACTATCATCTTCCCTAAATTCTTTTACTTAAAATCAGTACTTTAGACAGGTTTGCTTTTGCTTTCATTTTCTTTGACCCGGAGGTTTTATTTAATGTTAACCCAATGATTTCGAAAGAGATACTTTCAAATGGTTTTGAAGCTTTGCTTTCATTAATTTTACTTGAACTAAGTACCTTCGAAAGGTAAGCTTTAAGTGTTTCGAAAGGTAAGCTTCAAGTGTTTCGAAAGGTATATCTTTAATGGTTTCGAAAGGAATGGTTTAAATGTTTTGAAAGGAAGGTTTAAATACTTTGAAAAGGTATGTTTTAATGATTCCGAAAGAAAAGGCCTAAGGTTTCGAAAGCCTTAGTTTTCAAAAAAGAAACCCAATCTCAATTTTTAAAAAGTAAATCTATGGAAATATGAAAGAGCATTGAAATGGCATTTAACTTCGGAGTTTTTGAAGAAGTTTTCCTTGCTAAAGATAGTGGGTTAAGGGTATTAACCATATTTCATTAGAAAGATGATTACAAGGAAGTTAAATCATGGATGTTTATATTGATCAGTTATCATGTATGCTTTTGTAAACATATTCACTTAATAATTAACCCATAAGTGCATTTTAGTGTGTTAAGGGCAGAATAACTAGCTAGGTTGACCTAGCAGTGAATATACATTGAGTTAACTCTTGTGTGAGTAAAATTACACCTAGGAGGTCAGGTAGACCAGAATATAGGATGCCCAAAGATGGATCAAAGAATTATTGATTTAGACAGGTTCATAGTAAGCCCATGAAAACTATGTATGGAAATAGTTATTGGCATGGGCCAATAGCTCTTAGTGATCCCAAGAAAACTATGTCTGGATTAAGTTATTGAAAGAGATTAATAGGTTCATAGTGATCCCATGAAAACTATGAAATGACAGAAGTTATTGGAACCTAAAAGGTTCATAGTAAGCTCATGAGAACTATGATTGGAGAAAGTTATTGGTAAATACCAATATGTTCATAGAGATCCCATGAAAACTATGATTGGATGATAATATTGGTAGAAACCAATAGGTTCATAGTGACCCCATGAAACAATGAAAGTGGATAGGGATTACATAAAAACAATTAACAGGTTATTAATTAGCCCATGAAAACTAATAGGTTAATAGTGACCATAGAAACTATAACTTGTGACAGATAGTCAGATAAACGGGGATGGGTAAATCCAGAACATATTGCGTGTTTGTATATTATCATAATACCTTTTATTATGTTATGTTTTAACCAATATGGATGTAGGTGCATAGTATATGGTTATTATAAATTGAGTTAAGATACTAATGAGGGGAATACCCGTTCCGTAAACAGCATGGTCTCACTAGATATCTATATGGTTGGAGATGGCAGGTTATTATACATACCAGACTTTTGGTCTGACTCGAAGTTTATGTTTTCCCCTTAAACTCTCAGGTACTCAATTGATTTTGAGTAGTTTGAGAGTTAAGGTTTTCAGGTTCTCCTTTGGATGAATAAGCTTTCGGAGATGTGCAGGAGGCAAGCTAGCTATTAGGAGCTCTTTCTGTTTGATTCCGCTATATTTTGGTTGTAATGGAAAAGTTGTTTAGTTGCCTATGTTTAGACTTTGATCATCCAAGTGGGTATCTTCATATGTCGTTATTGGCGTATTTTGTAATATGTATATTTCTCCGAATGTGGTTTACGAAATTGGGATTATGTAATGAATTTGAAAAGAGATTGAAGTGGAATGAGAAATTTGTTTTATGAGTTTAATTTTTTTTCATATTCATGTGTTTCTGCAATATCAATGTATCTAACTTTATCGCATTTGGTCACCGGAATTAATAACTATGGATGACTGCAGCATCCGTAGCATTTAGTTTTGGGCCTGCAAGTGGGGGATGTTACACGTTGGTGTTAGAGCCAGGTTTATGAAAGTTTAAAAGAAATTTGAACCTAAAAGATTTTCAACACATATCCCAATGAATCAGAAAATAAGATCGGGATTTGGGTTAATGCTATTGTAACATACTTGTAATTGTTATATATATATATAAGTACGTTTTCCCCTCTCTCTTAGACCGTTCTTCTGTATCTTACTAAGGCTCGTATGTAGATATGCAAGAAAGGAGGATATGGAGGCAGGAAACAGAAGAGGAAATCTTGGTGGAGGAAGCACCATAACCAATGGAAACGCTCGACCCAATACCAGGAGGAACCCGGGTCGATAGGAAAATGCTAATCCAAACGAAAATGTCAACGTAAGTGCTGAAACCTCGTCCGTAGATACGGGGATGATGTATCAGTTCTTTGTCAATCTGATGTAAGATGGAGCGACTACAGGAGTAGCCAGTTGAAATGCTGTGAATGTTGGAGGAGCTAATCTCGTGGCCCCAGTTGGCAATAATTGTGCCAAGCTGAGCAGGGATTACACTAGTCTTGGTGGGAAATCGTTTTTGGGAATAGAGGATGCTGTCAAAGTGGAAAACTGGTTATTGCATTGTGAAAGGATCTTCGCTGACTTGGGATTAAACGATGAGCGGAAGAGGAGACTTGCCTCTAGACAGTTGTAGGGGGCAGCACTTCATTGGTGGAATAGTGCTACCATGGGAGTTCCCGAGGAAGAGTTGACTTGAGCAGAGTTTCGTAAGAGATTCGAAGAGAGGTTTTTGTCTGAAATCGCCAAGTCAGTATTGCTAAGAAAGTTCATGGACATAGTGCAGGGTGAGATGTCGGTGATTGAGTATGCTACGAAGTTGATGAGTTGTCCGGATACGGATATGCTACCATTGACGCCGTCATTAAAAGAGATGAGAAATTTATTCGAGGGCTAAGACTCGAGATTGCTATAGCGACAATGCCACATCTCCATGATCCAAGTGCAGTTGTAGTGGAAATGGCAATCCGAAATAAATAGATGCTTTCTACTTATGGGAAGGAGAAGCGGGTTGAAACCCAGGGTTTTTAGGGCAAGAAGAGAAAATTCTTTAAGAAGAAAGGAACCTAAAAAGGAGGAGCTGCCAAGAAGGCAAAAGCTGATCTAGTCTGTTTCAAGTGCGACAAAAAGGGACATTATGCTCATGAATGTCGAACTGGAAAAAGGAAAAAGGTTACAGAAAAGAAGAGAGTGAAGTGCTTCAACTATGACCAGATTGTACACTACAAGAATCAGTGTGTAGAACCAGTCAGAGCGGACCGAGGGAAATTCTTTGCTTTGGAACCATCTTCTTTAGACCAACTGCCGCTGAGAAGGGAAAGACAGTAATGGAAGGTACGCTTTTGATTCATAGTATACCAATTAGGGTACTATTTGATACTGGTGCATCGCATTCATTTATATCTCAGTCTTTGGTAGATAAGTTATGGTTAGAACCCTCATACCTTGTTACTTCTTTAAGGGTTGCAAATCCAATAGGAGTGTATGCAACTCTGGGGATGAGATGTGACCAGTTAGAACTTGAGTTGTTATTTCATAAGTTTGCATGCAGTTTTATATTTTTGATTTCGTAGGCTTCGGGATCATTTTGGGTATGGCTTGGTTAAATAGATATGATGCTAGGATATTTTGCCGAGATAGAGAAATATCACTAAGACACCCTAATAGTCATAATCGAATTATATATATTCAGCGGAGAATTCATATCTGAGTGCTTATGCTTTGTTGGGTGCTATAGAAGTAGAAGAAGAACTGAATCAGGTTTTGATAGCAAGAGAGTTTGCAGATGTTTTTGAGCTGGTCACAGGACTACCACCAAAGCGAGTCATTGAGTTTTAGATAGATCTTATACCAGGAGCAAAACCTGTAAGTAGACCACCTAGCAGTATAACACTTACCGAGATAAAGGAATTGAAGGTACAGCTAGTGGATTTAGAAGGGAAGAATTTCATTAGGCCAAGCAGTTCGCCTTGGGGAGCAGCCGCGGTGTTCGTAAAGAAACCAAATGGGTCATTAAGGATGTGTATCGACTATCATAAGTTGAATGAGAAGACAATCAAGAATAGGTATCCTTTGCCAAGAATCGATGATTTATTTGATCAGTTAAGTGGAGCTAGAGTATTTTCCTATTCGGATTTAGCGACAGGTTTCCATCAGCTAAGGGTGTCTGAGGACAGTATTCTGTTGACGGCGTTTCAGACTAGGTATAGTTCATACGAATGATTAGTAATGCACTTCGGGTTAACGAATGCACCAGCTTTCTTCGTGGATTTGATGAACTGGATTTCGCAAGAGCACTTGGATAGATTCGTGTTGGTATTCATAGATGACATTTTAATATACTCCAAGGATGAGAGAGAGCATGAAGTTCACCTTAGAGTGGTGCTGGAGACGTTGAGGCAGCATCAACTGAAAGCGAAGTTTTTGAAGTGTCATTTTTGGAAGAAAGAGGTTGAGTTTCTTAGTCACATAGTCTCAGAGAAGGGTTTGTCAGTTGTTCCAGATTAGATCGAAGCTGTTAACAACTGGAAGAGACCTGAGATGGTGACTGAGATCAGAAGTTTTCTTGGACTCGGTGGCTATCACCAGAGATTCATTAAGGATTTCTCACGGATAGCAGCGCCTTTAACTAAGCTAACCAGGAAGGACGTGAAGTTTATTTAGTTTGAGAAATGTGAGGAAGCAGTCCTTAAGTTAAAGCATTAGTTGACCAATGCGCCTATGTTAGTAGTTTCAGATGGAAACTAAGGATTAGTGGTGTATACCGATGCATGTGGAATTGGATTAGCGGCTGTGTTGATGCAGAAAGATAAGTTATTGCCTATGCTTCATGACAGCTTAGATTGCACAAAGTGAGATATCCTACTCATGATCTAGAGTTGACAGCGGTGATCTTCACCCTTAAAGTATGGAGACATTATCTCTTAGGGGAGAGATTTGAGTTATACACAGATCATAAGTCCTTAAGATATTTGTTCTCTCAAAAGGAGTTGAATATGAGACAGTAGAGATGGCTGGATTTTTTAGCATCTTATGATTTTGGCATAGAGTGTACACCTGGAAAAGGAAATAAAGTGGTGGATGCTCTTAGCAAAAAACATTATAATATGGTGTTAGCTATATTAATGGAATAGAAGGATCTAGAGGCTTTGATTACTTGTAGTGTGCACTTAAGATCGACTGCTAGTTCTAGTTAGAGCATTGACATGTTATCCTGCTTGAAAGTTTGACCAGTACTGATTGAAAAGATTGCTTCTAAGCAGAAAGTGGATCCATTGTTAGCCGAGAAGATTAAAGGCTTGAAGTTGGATCGGAGATTAATGATCTAAAAGATTTCAGCCTTGACCAGAGGGGATAGTTGAGAAAGAAGGGACGGTTGTGTGTTCCGAACGTTGGTGAGTTAAGGAGAGAAGTCCTTAGGGAATGTCATCGATCCAAATTTACGATTCATCCTAGGGGAACCAAGATGTATCAAGACATGAAGAGGAGTTTCTATTTGGAAGGTATGAAGAAGGATGTTGGCTTATGGGTAAGGCAGTGTGTGAATTTTCAACAAGTGAAGGCCGAATATCAAAAGCCGAGTGGGTTGCTTCAACCTTTGGAGATACCAGTTTGGAAATGGGATTCGATATAAGTGGATTTTATAGACGAGTTGCCAAGGTCAAATCGAGGAAATGAAAGTATATGGGTCATAGTGGAAAAGTTGACTAAGAGTGCCCATTTCATTCCAGTTAAGTCAACCAGGACGGCACCTGTTTTAGCTAAATTGTTTATGAAGAACATAGTTAGACTTCATGGAATTCCTAGTAGTATAATAAGTGATAGAGATACTTTGGTTGTTAACGAATTCTGGAAGAGTCTAGAGGATATGTTAGGTACCAAGCTCAAGATGAGTACTGTGTATCACCCTCAGAAAGATGGGCAAACAAAGAGGGTCAACAAGGTACTCGAGGATTTGTTAAGAGCTTGTGTACTAGATTTTGGTGGATCTTGGGAAGATCACTTACACTTAGTTGAGTTTTCCTATAATAACGTTTATCAGACTAGTATAGGAATGACGCCTTTCAAAGCTTTGTATGGAAGGCCATGCAAGTCACCAGCATGTTGGTTGGAAACTAGAGACATATTAGTCTTAGGTCTAGACCTGATAAGAGAGGCAACATAGAAGATTGAGTTGATCCAAGGAAGGATGAAGGAAGCTTAGTCTAGAAAAAAGAGCTATGCAGATAAGTGGCGTAAGGATCTAGAGTTCTCAGTTGGAGATAGGTTTTTTATTAAAGTATCACCAATGAAGGGCGTGGTACGATTCGAAAAGTCAGGGACACTGGCACTGAGATATGTTGGACTGTTCCCAGTTATAGAGAGGATCAGAAAGCTTGCATACAGAGTAGAGTTGCTAAGTAGTTTGGTAGGTGTCCATAATGTGTTTCATGTGTCTCATCCTCGTAAATATGTACATGATCCAGAGACTACTATTCCTCCAACTGCATTAGAAGATTTAATAGTAGAACCAGATTTGACTTTTGTTAGGCAACCAGTTCGGGTTGTAGCGAGAGACTGTGCATTTAATGCCCCGCTATTACCCCACCATAACCCTGCTATATCTCATAGCAGATTTCTACCGCTACGATTTTTCCATATAGCCCCAAATATAGGCTTTCTTCTTTAAGCCCCGCTATTTCCGCTATATCTCGTTATTCCCGCTATATTCCGCTATTTTTGCTATATCTTCTTTAAAAGAAATGAATTGAAAAATGACATTTATACATTATACAAATTATGAAATTTATTTATTTAATTGAATTTTTAATATATTTTCAGAAATTAAATTACTCTAATATTCTACTAAATTCAATTATGTTATATAACAGTTTTACGTTTACTTACAGTATATTCACACATGTTTTTATTTAAAATTATTTATGTATTAATTATAATTCAATTGAATGTTAAATTTTCATTTAATTACCATTTATAAATTTGTAAAAACATTAACTATGAGTTTTATATGCTATTTTAGAGTCATCCGCTATATCCCGCCATATCCTTGTTGTATCCCCGCTATGACTTTTTGCACCTCCACCACATTGAATTTGCCAAGCGCTTTAACTGCACAGGAGAGAGATGAGAAATTAAAAAATAAGCCAGTTAAGTTGGTGAAAGTTCAGTGGAGCGACAACGAGAGGACTGTACTTGGAAGACAGAAGACATGATTAGAGATACTTATCCTGATCTGCTGTAAGGTTATGTTCTATATTTGCTTTATATAGGTTGTTATCTAGTCAGGTAGGCTAGTATGGTAGTTAGGAGATGTTACATATGATTGCTATAATTAGTATTTAGTCCTCGTTGAATTTCGAGGACGAAATTCTTTAAGGAGGGGAGCCTATAACACCTCTAAGTTTAAATAACATTATTTAGGAGATTTAATTAGATAAATTAAATAGAATAATGTAGAGACTAGAGTGATAAGGGGATTGAGATAGAAAACTAAATAGGGTCGTGCCTTAACTAAATGGTTTTATAAAATCATTTAATAAGTTAAATACCTAAGGGAATAAGTCAAGGTTAATATGCGAATAGCCGTATATAACCCCTAAACCCTTACCTCATTCTCATTCATACTTTCATAAAAACAAATACATAAACAAAAGGAGATCAAGGCCGACCATAACCCTAAAAGAAAAGGAGATCAAAATCAATTAGAACCTAAGATTCAAGCAAGGAAGAATTAAGCAAGAACAAATATCAAGTTCCTTATTCAAACAAGGTGAATAATAATCTAAACCATCTCATATATGTTTTATTGAACATGTTAATTTCGGGTTTAAGTTTTTAAAACCGGTTGGATGGATGAATGATGATATGTTGTGATTATATGTCATGTTTTGATTTAAACAAAGATTTTTGTGTACTGACATAATTCGATTTTAAGGTTAAAATCGTGTAAATTGGTTTCGAATGCCATGATGGTTGAATATGTTATGTAAAACATTATTTTGGAGATGAGTTTAAATATTCGCAATATTCCAAACCATGGATGATTTATTATGAATTTTGAATGGAATAAATAGTTATTTGGGTTAAAATTGCTTAAGGCAATAATGTAATGTTTATGGATCTGAAAATTTATATATGATAGAAAATATATTAAAAGTGAATTATTGTGATTTTTGGGCATTTTTCCTAAGCGATTTACTATGGAAATTACATTAGTTAAGTTTGGGGACTTAAACGTTTTAATTGTTTTATTAAGGAGAATGGCTTATTTGCTAAAGCATTTTCAATTATTACTTGATGAATTCGGCAGCCTTTTTAGAAAAGTATTTTGATAAAGGATTGGCAACCAATCATATTTTGACAAATTAGGCAAGTTAGGTAAAAAGAAATTTCTTTTAAAAGAAAAAATTCAGTTTTGTTTCGAATTACAACCTTGCCACTTCCATTTGCTTGCTTCCGAAACCATGCCCAGTAAGCCTTTTGAACCTATTCGAAACCAATGCACAAGGTATCAAGAAATTAGTATGTAGTTTATTGGAGAAAGGCGGAGGGGACGGTGTCGAAGGCTTGCTTTTGAAGTGGTGGAGGCTACTTTTAAATAGCTTTCGAATGAATTGCCGCTTGCCATTGTTTTAAAAGAAGCTTTCGAATGAGTCGCTGGTTATTTTATTTTAAAAAGGAGCTTTCGATAGGGAAGCCGCTTTCAAACCTATTTGAAACCTAGCTGCCACATTTATGCCTTTCGAATTAGTTAAAGGTCGCTTTCTTTATAATTTAAATCAATGCTTTTGAAAAGGAAGCTTTCGCCCTTGTATAATTTAGCCACCTTCTTAATGCTTTCGAAAGGGTTGTTTGAGCCGCTTTTAATAAGAGATTTGGAGGCAATGGTTTTGAAAGGATGGTTTCGAAACTATCCTCTTCCCTAAATTCTTTTACTTAAAATCAATACTTTAGGTGTTTCGAAAGGTAAGCTTTAAGTGTTTCGAATGGTAAGCTTCAGGTGTTTTGAAAGGTATATATTTAATGGTTTCAAAAGGAATGTTTTAAATGTTTTGAAAGGAAGGTTTGAATACTTTCGAAAGGTATGTTTTAATGATTTCGAAAGAAATGGTCTAAGGTTTCGAAAGCCTTAGTTTTCAAAGAAGAAACCTAATCTCTATTTTTAAAAGGTAAATCCATGGCAATATGAAAGAGCTTTGAAATGGCATTTAATTTTGGAGTTTTTGAAGAAGCTTTCCTTGCTAAAGAGGTAAAATCATGGATGTTTATATTGATCAGTTATCATGTACGCTTTTGTAAACATATTCACTTAATAATTAACCCATAACTGCATTTTGGGGTGTTAAGAGAAAAATAACCAGTTAGGTTGACCCAGTAGTGAATATACATTGAGTTAACTCTTGTATGAGTATAATTACATCCAGGAGGTCGGGTAGACCAGAGTATAGGATGCCAAAAGATGGATCAAAGAATTATTGGTTTAGACAGGTTCGTAGTAAGCCCACGAAAACTATGTATGGAAATAGTTATTGGAAGGGGCCAATAAGTTCTTAATGATCCCATGAAAACTATGTCTGGATTAAGTTATTGAAGGAGATCAATAGGTTCATAGTGATCCCATGAAAACTATGGCATGAGAGAAGTTATTGGAGACCCGATAGGTTCATAGTAAGCCCATAAAAACTATGATTGGAGAAAGTTATTGGTAGATACCAATAGGTTCGTAGAGATCCTATGAAAACTATGATTGGATGATAGTATTGGTAGAAACCAATAGGTTCATAGTGACCCCATGAAAACTATGAAAGTAGATAGGAATTCCATAAAAAAAATAACAAGTTATTACTCAACCCATGAAAACTAATAGGTTAGTAATGACCCTAGAACCTATAACTTGAGATAGATAGTCAGATAAACGGGGATGTGAAAATCCAGAACATATTTCATGTTTGCATTTCAACATAATACCTTTTATTATGTTATGTTTTAACCATTGTGTATGCAGGTGCATAGTATATGGTTATTTTAAATTTAGTTAAGATACTAGTGAGGGGAATACCCATTCTGCTAAGCAGCGTGGTCTCACTAGATATCTAATGGTTCGAGATGGTAGGTTATTATTCATACCAGACTTTTTGTCCGACTCAAAGTTTATGTTTTCACCTTACACTCTTGGGTACTTAATTGATTTTGAGTAGTTTGAGAGTTAAGGTTTTCAGGTTCTCCTTGAGATGAATAACCTTCCAGATATGTGCAGGAGATAAGCTAGCTACTAGGAGCTCTTTTTGTATGATTCTGCTGTATTTTGGTTGTAACGGCAAGGTTGTTTAATTACCTATGTTTAGACTCTGATCATCCAAGGAGGCATCTTTATATGTCGCTCTTGGCGTATTTTGTGATAATTATATTTCTTTGAACGTGGTTAACGAAATTGAGATTACGTAATGAATTTGAAAAGAGATTGAAGTTTTTTTTTGGAGAAAAATGTGTGATCCTCTGTGGATAGAGTAGAGCACACATCAACTATATATATCACAATAATGAGGTGCTGCCAACATGCCTGGCAGGTAACAAAGCTAAAAACTAGAATCAAAGCTACAACAGGTACCCTAAGATGAGTTCCGGTAAGGCCACCACCCATCACACCCCGATATCGAGTTCCGGCATGGCCACCACCCAATACTAAGGTGTAAGGAGTACCTAGAAACAAAAGAAAATGAAACTCCAAACAACTAAATCGGGAGCTCTATGCAGCACAATCAAAGAAGAAAGCTCCAAGCATTTGTATCAGAAGGAGTGAGGACGCATCTACCCTAAAGTGGAACTGGATATGGTGCTGAATGAAGAATCTGCTCTAGATACTCTGTACAAAGGAAGAAGTGCCAAGCAAAAGAATGGATCCTCCTGAAGATAAAATGCCCTAATAGGGATGAACGTATCCTGCATCAGTGGTGGAACTGCAAGTAAACCTGAATAGAGAACTCTGCTATGATAGCCTCCCTGCAATCCGTAATCCTACAATCTGAAGATATGAGGACCTGTAGAAAGAGCCTGCCACCCTATCACCCATACCTATATCCGAAGGATGACTAAAGAAAACAGTAAGAATTATACATATATGTATATTTATATAATTAATATACATATGTATGTATAGATGAGATGGGAAATAAAACCTAATTGAGAAAAAACTGGACAAAAACAATAGAATTAAAATAACTATAAACTAAAACCACCAAAGACAAGAACAAATAATTGAAAACAAAATAAAGGAAAAAAAACTTAAGAATCTTTAATCATAAGCAAGTTATGATTAACATTTAGATCATCATAAAAATTTGAAAAATTATTAATATTAATACTGTTAATATTAAATATGTAATTGTTGTGTTTGAATAAGTTAATATTATAACTAACCTTATTAAGATACCCTTTAAAAAGATTATTTTTAGCTAATTTATATTTGGGATTAGAAATCCAATTAAAACAAAATAAAGAAATTGTAAAAATCAATTTGTTAAAATGACTATTATTATTAATAAAAATTCTTTGTTTCTATCAAACCATATATACCAACTAATAATAATGAATAAAGTGTCAAGTAAAAATCTAATATTCTTTTTGAACCTAAATCTAAAATTATTCCAGTAGAAATCACAATCCGAAATTTTAGTTGTTATATTAAAGTTAAAAATTTTAAGAATACTATTTAGAATGTAATAAGAATCCGTGCAATCATAGTATATATGTTTTATATCTTCAAGATGCAGATTACAAAAATAACATTTATTATCATTTTGAACGTTTTTTTCTTTTTAATAATTCTATTGTATTTAGTTTTCCATGCAGTATTAACCACATGTGAAATTTAGATTTAGGAGGAGCATTAGATTTCCAAATAAATTTAAATGAGTTGTTTATTGTACCCGAAAAATTAAAAAATTTGTAAAAAGAATTAGAAGTTTATTTCTTACTCTTATCCCATTCCCAACAAATAATATCATTCTCATTATCAATATTATAAAGATTTAATTTTGCATAAAGCAAATAAAGTTGCCTAAGAGTTGAACCTACTAAAATTCTATTAAAACTAAAATTCCAAGGAGGATCATTATAAGGAGAATAAACTTCATTAATTAAAGCAAACTTAAAATTACAAATATCATCAAGCTCTTTATATTCCAACTTGAGAGGTAAAACTGAAATCCAACGGTCATGCCAGAAAGAAGTACAATTACCAGAATGAACTATTATATTAGTTCCTAAGTTAAAAATATCATGACATTTTAAAATGTTTTTCCAAAAATTAGAAATATTTTGAGTGACTAGAGAAACCATTTGATATAAATTACTATTTCCATTGTAGTAATATTTAGAAATGATCTCTTTCCAAATAGCATTGATATCCTTAAACTTCCATAACCATTTACCTAGCAAGGACAAATTCATATTATGCAAATTAATAACACCTAAACCACCTTCCTTTTTAGCTTTACAAACAGTCTCCCAATTTACTAGACATTTTATATTATTATTAGGATTTTCCCCACTCTATAAGAAATCTCTTCTAATTTTATCAATAACCCAATCTGGAAACAGATGCATGGACATCCAATAAATCGGAAGGGCTGATACAACCGAATTTATTAAAACTAGTCTACCAACTCTAGATAAAAATCTTCCATTCCAATTAGAGATCTTATTTTTGATTTTATCAATGATAATAATCCAATCATCATGTTTGAGATTAGTGGGTCTAATCACAAAACCAAGGTAGTCAAAAGGAAAATTCATAATTTTGCAATTTAAAGTATTAGCTGAAAGTGAGTACGGATCGTGCTATATGGAATAGAATAATTAAATAGTGCGGAAATATAAAACTGATAAGTGATAATAGCAGTAAATAATAAAAAGGACACCAGAGATTTTTATACTGGTTCGGAGCATCGTCCTACGTCCAGTCCCAGACTCCTTCTGGAATTAACCAACTAACAATACCCTCACTTAACCTGGAGGAATAGGTTTATACAACCCTTGAGCAGCCGAACAAGGACCTGAGCAGCAGAACAGGATTTTGCCTCAGCAACAGAAGAGGTCTTTACTTAACCCGAGTAGCAGAACGGATCAATAATAAATCTAAATTAGTTTCTGACTTCTTGTGTTCTTAATAACACTAATGAGTCAATGATGTACAAAAACTTCCTATAATCTAATCCCCAAATTTGTGAATGTAAATAAGGATTGAAGGAAGAATATGATAGCCTTATAGAGCAAAAAGAATATTAGAGAATAAGATCAGAAAGCAATAATTGAATTGATGATTTTGATGTAGAACTAACGTGTTTATATAGTTGTATAAGAGATATAACCATTCACAAATAGTTCTTATCAAAAGAAGCATCTATTTAGAAGAAATATGGATTGAGACTCTTCATCAAAGGAGGTGTCTTTTCAGAAAAAAATGACAGTTGGAATACAGGAGTCGACTGGTCAAAATATACCGGCCAACTGGTCAAAGAAGGTGTGTGCACGTTTATGTGCATGTTTGCATATATATGAGCAAACTGCTGAACCAGTCGACTGGTTTAATTGTACCAGTCGACTGCTCTGGCTGTTTGAGCATATATATGCATATTTTCCAACTTATTTAAAATTACGATGAAGGTGGATAATTTCTTGATGTTTGTGAGAGATTTTGAGGATAAATTTTAACAAAAATAACTACTCTACAAACACAATATACATGTACTAACACATTTATACAATGTGACCTTGAGATCTCCAAAGTGCTAGCATATCTTCTTCGGTTAGTAGTTGCATCTTCTTTGCTTCTTCTTGTTAATTATTGTACGTTGTCATGAATCAAAATCCATGATTCAATATTAGCAACTAAGTTTTCAACTTTTTCAAAATCATTTAAAACTAACACGGAACTTTTTTCAAAATTTATTTTTAAACCAGATAAAAGTTCAAAACTGTATAGGATAAACTTGAGGGTTATGATGTGTCTAGGAAGATGGGAAGAAAAAAGTAAGGTATCATCGGCAAATTGAAGAACCGATATACCATTACGCGATATGCCATTGCCTACACATCCTAGAGATCCATTATCCATTGCTCTTTTAATAATTTTAGCAAAAACATCAGCAGTTAAGTTAAATAATAAAAGCGATAAGGGATCCCCCTGCCTTAAACCTCTCTTAGATTGAATTATATTACCTAATATACCGTTAACCATAATACTAGAGTTTCCAGTTCTAAGCAAAGTCATAATCCAAGTGGTCCATCCATGACCAAAACCTCTAGCATGAAAAATATCTACAAGAAAATCCCAATCCACCGAATCAAAAGCTTTAGCAAAATCAAGCTTTAAAATCGCACATGTTATGTTATTCTTACAACAGAAATTAATATATTCTTGAACAACTGCCACACCGTCAGTGATATTTCTCCCTTTTATAAAAGTCGATTGTGAACAATCAATTAAATCATTCATTCTTGTACTAAGTCTATTAGCTAGAACTTTAGAAATGATTTTAAATGAACAGTAAATCAAAGAAATAGGTCTAAAATCTTTTAAGTTTTTAGCTCCGACTTTTTTATGTAACAAAATAACATTTGCAAAATTAAATCTCCCTAATTGCAATTTACCATTAAAAAAATCATTAAACATATTAACTAAGTCAAGTTTTAAAACGTCCCAAAAAGTTTTATAAAATAGAATAGGAAACCCATCAGGGCCTGGGGATTTATCACCTGGCATGTCATTAATAGCTTTTCTAATTTCCTCTACAGTAAAAGGATTATCAAGTTCAGATAAATCAACAATAGAATCAGATGGATACAAGTCTTTCCATCTAACATTAATTCTATGTTTGATTTTAGAACCAAAAATGCTCTTATAATAATCTGTAAAAGCTTTATTAAGATCTCTTTGATCAACTAACTCTTCGTTATTAACAATAATGGAGTTAATTGTGTTACTACATTTTCTATCATTAGCTATATTGTGAAAGAATTTAGTGTTATTATCACCTTCATTAATCCATTGGATTCTGGATCTCTGCTTCCACATAACCTCCTCCTTTTCTAAAATAGAATTTAGTTCATCATTTAAATTGGCGAGAACATTACGTTCACCTAAATTTAATTGTCTAGATTCTTCTATCTTATTAATTTTAAGCATTTCATTAAGAATATTATCTTTTTTTTATTTTTAAATTGCCAAAAACATTTTTGTTCCAATTTTTAAGAAAAAACCTAAGATCCCTAAGTTTAGAAACAAAAGCTTTAGCGAAATTTTCCTTATTTCTGATATTATGGAAACTCAAAGAAAACCATTTACCTTTAACTAGGTTAACAAAGTTAGATTCCAAAAGCCACATCTTTTCAAATTTAAAATTGTTTGTAATAACTCTATGATAATCGTAAGAAAGTATAATAGGACAATGATCAGAGTAGGTATAAGGTAAACCAGTGACTCTACAGATTGGAAATTTGTCTTCAATTTCATCACTAACAAAAAAAATATTGATAAGAGCCATGGATGGAAACTCTCTAGCGTTACTCCAAGTAAAATCTCTATTAGAAAAGGGAATTTCAATCAAATTAGAATTAATAATAAATTGATCGAATTCCTCTATAGCAGAGTAATCCCATTCCCTAGGATATCGCTCACCTATGAAATGCGTAACATTAAAATCAACCCCAAAATCCATGAACCCGGAGCAAAGGATCTAAATTCTAGGCATTCATTCCATAAAATTCTCCTATTAATTTTAGAATTAGGCCCGTAAACATTAGAAATATTTAAAAGAGAGTTATAAAAAAAATTAATAAATATAACATGAAGAGAATGCTGCTTAATGATACATTGAAGTAGTTTAAAATAATTATCTCGCCAACCTATCATTAATCCCCCTGAAGAAACCACGGAAGGTAAAAAACCCATTTTCTAAAGTGAAAAGAGATTGAAGTGGAATGAGAAATTTGTTTTATGAGTTTAATTTTTTTTTCATATTCATGTGTTTCTGCTATATCAATGTATCTAACATTACCGCATTTAGTCACTGGGAATTAATAATTATGGATGACTGCTGCATCTGTAGCAGCTAGTTTTGGGCTTCCAAGTTAGAGAAGTTACATATACCCTCCCGGTCTACCTCAAAATCTATGGTTTTGGAAAACATGCCAGGGCGGGTCCCACGTAGGCTCCGAAATTAGTACCTCAAAACCTACCAAAATTTCACAGGTTGTAGTCCTCAGAAAATGATGAACAATGATCCAAAACTCACCTCAATCTGACCTTGTATACGAAAGTTATCATGTTTTGAAGTTTGCTCAACACACAGCAGGTCAGTCGACTGAAGGGCCATTCAATCGACTGAACCAGAGTCGAGACAACCAATTGACTGAACGGACCAAGTCAGTCAACTGAACTACAATACAACAATTATATTCTTATATAATCAAACAATTTCAAACATATAAAAACAACCAAACATACAACAATCATAACTACAATACAATATTGGTTTTTAATTGTCGCTTAACTCCAAATGCATTTATACGTATACACGCTCGTGTACAAATACACACACGTACATTCAATTGAGTAATTCGACCCTTACTAGATCAAATATTACTTTTACTTACTAATCTTTTCAATAAAAGTGAATCACCTCTTTATACTATTTTATAAAATCTCAAACAATTTTATAAGATACAATACTAGCTTGTAAATCGATTTAGCTCTTTAAAACATTTAGTCCGCTTCATTGAAAATCCAGTATTCATCATTTTACTATTTTATAAAATGTCATATCTATTTTATAAAATATAATCTTCATTTATAAAATCTTCAAACCATTTTATAAATATTAATTAAGGCTCATTAGTTCTCTAATCCTTTTAATGAGGGGTGTAGAGCTCCTAAACCCCTTTAATTAGTCTGCTAACCTTTTGTTAACCAATTCAAATGGATTAATTAATTATTACTAATGACATGCACTTAATTATCAAATGTACTCAGTCTCTAATCTACCACTATATCACTTATAATCATTCAATTAACCTAAAATCAATTTCTTAGGTTACTAACTATTTTCAAAAATAGTCATTATGGTCTTAAACAAATAATGAGCTAATCTAATCATGTTTATAACACAAAACATAAAATCAAATCAACGTAAACAATCTCCAAATCACTTTATGTGATACTATACTCATCAACAATTAAAGATATGAATTATAACACATAAATTTGCAAGGAGAATCATCTCA
The DNA here is from genome assembly GCA_030737815.1 of Allium fistulosum. Classification (NCBI taxonomy): domain Eukaryota; kingdom Viridiplantae; phylum Streptophyta; class Magnoliopsida; order Asparagales; family Amaryllidaceae; genus Allium; species Allium fistulosum. Next base: position 1,001,475,835 of record CM060904.1, on the reverse strand, counting down.
CTCACCTTGCTTTTCCCTAAACCAAGCCCAAATCACCAAAACCCATAAATTAGCTCTCTTAAAATCCAAGATGAAACCCCAAACTTCGAACTAGGCAAATTCCTCTGGGTGTTATGTGGAGAATAGCTTGAGAGGATTTATAGTCATTTTATTGGAATTTATAGAATTTTATTTAGGCAAGAATTAGTGGATCTAGGGTTTAGGCTTAAGGTGAGAATAGGAAAGTGATTAGGAGATGGAAAAAGAAATGAACATGGAATGAGAAATGAATGAAGAGCTTAACTTAATATAAGCTAAGTTAGGGGCAAGCTAGTGGGCTTAGCCCAAATCTCTTCATTCGGCACTATTTATTTCCGAAATCATCGACTTCAAACATATCGAACCTTATACTCAATCAAATTATGGATGTCATTCTAGACTCAGTGGAAAAGGTTTCGGGACCTAATTTCATTGTACACAAAAGTTGGCCTTTTGGATCGATTTACAAATCGAATGCAGGATACTAGCTAAAAATCCATCGATCAAAATATATCAATGCTTATACTCATTCAGATTCATAACATCGATCCAGACTCAACAAAAGTGGTCTCAAGTCCTATTTTGACCGTTTGTAAAAATTAAGTATAGGAGGCGTTCCTTCGTTTAACGATTAAATATTTAAATTGATCATTTAAATGCTCGATCGTTAAAATTACAAGGTGTTACAGTGTGTGTATTGTTATGAAAAACTTTAATAACAGACAGCAGTTTATGGCGGCCGCCTGATCCACAACCCCATAACGCACCTATCCATCCAACGACCACCTGGACCAAGTCATGGGAAAAGGAAGTTAGAGGATCTTCATCGTAGGAGTTTGAACCATAAGATTTAGATTTAGAATTCATTGCGAGATTACAGGACAACGGTATAAACAGGCATGTGATTCCTGAATCAAACAAGCATACAACAATTGAAAATAGGAATAACACTATTGTTGCATATGTTTTGGGCAGTAGTCCTTTGTATTCACAGTTTAATGATTACGTTGAAAAAGTTTGGAAATCAACAGGGCGTGTTGACGTTGAGGTATGTTATAAACAAGTAGTTTTATAGTGATACCCTTGGAGAAAGATGAAGATTATAACCGTATTTTAAGGTATGAACCCTACACTTTTAATTCTAAAATCATAATTATCAAGCCATGGAAGTAAGGGATGAAGTTTGCACGTGATTACTTTACAACTGTGCCAATCTGGGTTAAACTTCTTGATTTGGATTTAGAGATATGGTATAAAGAAGCAATTATCAAATTGTGTCTACACTGGGTAGACCAATTCGTATCGACACAAATATGGTAAAGTTAACGCGGTCGAACTATGCTCGTATCTTAATTGAAATTGACATTGCATCCTCATATCCTTATATGATTCATGGAATGAATTCTAATGGGGAAGAAATTGAAATGCATGTTGCATATGAGTACAGACCTAAACCATGTGATAACTGCAGAGTGTTCGGCCATAATATAAGAAATTGTAACTTATTAAGACGCAAAGCTTGGCAACCAAAACAAACAACTTCATCAGTTCATCAAAACGACAATCAGCGTGCATAAGAAAATAAGACATTTGACTCTACCGTTGATGATACTTCTGTTATAAAGGAGCAATCAGAATATACTAATTCATCACATGTACTATCTCATATAAATAAAGGAAAGGATGTGGTAAGTGCTTTTAACATGTTTTCTCTTCTTTCTGAAGAAGTTGGACCTTCAGAAACTGTTAGTGATAATGCTAATACATCAGATCATATCAGTTCATCATCTTATACTCCGAATCCAAATGCTGCACCTTCTCCTGCATATACAACCACTTCTACTGAGAACGTAACTGAACCACATACATTAGACAAATCAGAGGGTCTTATTTTAGCCCCAAAAATGCTTGAAGATGAACAACATTTATGGATGAAATAGAAAACCAAATTGAAGAAATTGGAAAACTCATAAAATCAAAGATAAATGTCTCCTCTAAGCTGTAGAATAATGTGAAATATAACAAACATAAGAAAAAGACACCTATTCCTGCAGCTCCTCTTAAAAGATCTACAATGGGCTCGATTAAGACTAAATGAATGCATGCTCCTGAAATGTGAGAGGATTAAGTACAGAAAATAAAATGTTACACGTACTTAACTTCCTCCAGCCCCATAGGCTATCTCTAATGGCCTTATATGAAACAAAACTTACTGATAATGGTATTTCTCAACTCATGCTGAAATTAACACCTCATTGGACTTGTATGCATAATAATAGTATGGAAACTAAAAAAGGAATTGTTATCCTCATCGATAGTACAGTTTGGGCTATACATATCTCAAATATGAGTTGTCAGCAAATAACTTCTACTCTGCTCAATTCTGGGGGATTTCAATGCATTGTTTCATTCATATATGCTAGCAACACTTATTCCGAAGGGGAGAAGCTGTGGGACTCACTTATTCTTAGTGCTAATTCTATTCACATGTCAAAGATAGCATTTGCGGATTCTAATAACGCTTTGAACCCTAAAGATAAGAAGGGAGGACTGCCTATTTCTTTTCTTATCATAATTGTTTCCCTAAAGATAAGAAGGGTGGACTGCCTATTCCTTTTCTTATCATAATTGTTTTAAAAATTGTCTCTTATAATGTGGTCTTGTTAAATGAAGTGTACAAGGATGTAAACACACATGGAGGAGAAGAGGCATGACTAGTAATATTGATAAAGTTTTGGTGAACTAGGATTTCATTCACATACTACCTGATTTGATGACTGTTGCTATTACTACTACTTTGACTGATCATACCCCAATTATCATCAACTTCAAGGACAGTGTGATTCAAACAAGAACTTACCATCCTGATACATAAACACATGGTGCACTCAAGATGGATATACAGACTGTTTTATACAAGGGCTCAAAGCAACTACATGGGGAGACTATATACATAATCTTATTCACAAGCTTAAAAGTGTTAAGGATAATCTCAAAAACTGGTACAAGAATAGCAAGAACACTGATGTGGTTAAAAATTTACATCATGCTTATAATCATGTGTATGTGCAAATTGATTAGAACCCAGAAGACATAAATCTATATGTTCAGCTTCTGCAAATAAATATGGAACTTAAAATGCAATTATAGATCCAACATGAAGAGATGACACAAAAAAAGTAAAACATTATGGCTTACTATAGGAGACACCAACTCTAAATTCTTTTTTGCTAAAATGTCCAAGAGGAAGCACAACAATAACATTCAGGCTTTATTATCTACTACATGTGAATTCATGTATAATAAGGATGCAATAGTACGGGAAGCTCTATGCTACTACTCCTTATTATATAATGGAATAGGTGAAGCATATTTTCCCACTATTGAGCCAAGAATGATTATTAACAGAGTTGGAAAAAGAATCTTATCTGCCACTGTTCAGCATATAGATATCAGAGATGCTCTTTTTTCAATCCATGATGCTAAAAGTCCTGGTCTAGATGGTTTCTCTTCCAAATTCTTCAAACTGCACTATGACTTGCTAGAAGATGAGTTATTTCGGTTACAAAAATTTTCAAACTGCAAAGTTAGCTAGAGGGCTCAACCATATATTTCTTACTCTCATTCCTAAAAAAGATAAGCCCCAAACACATGTTGATTATAGACCTATTTCTTGTGCTAATGTGATTTATAAAGTGGTTGCTAAGATAATTTGTAACTGAGTTAAACCTTTCCTACCTATTTATTTGCAGAAATCCAATCTGCTTTTATTCTGGGTAAGGGAATATGTGAAAATATTCTTTTAGTCCACGAACTTATAAGAGACTTTAAGAAGCTTGGAAAGCCCAAAATGTATGTAAAAATTAATCTTTCAAAAGCTTATGACATGGTTAATAGAGAGTTTACATGCCACATGCTCTCTGTTATGGGTATTCCATACTCCTTAATTGATTTAATATATGAGTTCATCAACATTTTCAGTTCTAGTTGGAGGAGTTCCAAATGGATTTATCCACTCAAATAGGGGATTAAGACAAGGGGATCCCCTCTCACCTTATTTATTTTGCATTGCAATGGAATATTTATATCTTAGAATGGAAGATAGTCTAAGTCAAGGAAAATTAAAAGCTATCTCTAAAGTATGGCCTATTGTAACTCATCTTTATATGCAGATAATGTTATGTTCTTTTTAGAAGCAATAGAAGAAAATGCAACTGAATTAGGTTTAATTCTAGAAGATTTAAGACTGACTATAGGTTTGCATATAACCAGGTTAAGTCCAAGCTTTTTAGTTCTTATGTACCAGCCAAAGAAGTTTTTATTCAAAAATTGGGAGTGGTTGAGGGTCAACTACCTGTCAAATATTTGGGGTTCCTTTATCAACTGATTATTTTAATTTTGCCCATTGTTCTAGTCTGCTGCAAAGAATTACTACCAAAATAGACAGTTGGGGCAACAATTTATTGTGTACTATTGGTAGGCTTAGCTAATTCATAGTGTTATAACTTCTACTATCATATACTAGTTATTGATATACTATCTACTATCCTTCGTCATTAACAAGATCGAAGCCTTATGTGCTAAATTCTTTTGGGGTGGAAAATCACACAAGATTTCTTGGCAATATTTGAGTAGACCTAAAAACGAAGGAGGTATAGGGCCGAGATTGCTTAGAGATTTAAGAACTACTGCAAGTATAAAACACCTATGGATCATACATTCAAAAAATTCATTATGGGCAAACTGGATGAGAAGTAGGTACTTACACAATACTTTTTATTAGGCACTTCAAATAAATAACAATTTCTCGGTGACTATGAAACATCTGTTATGACAAAAAGAAACCACATTCAAGTTATTCAATAGATTGGTAGTTGATAGTGCTATAACATCATTGTGGTTTGATCCATGGATAAACCATAAGACATTGGTGGAGTTGCTAGGATGGGATAAATTAGGTATGTTTAATCCAATTAATTATAAAGTATTTGCTGTTCTGTCTAATAGTGAATTCACACGATAACTTCTTCCTGAGACTAGAGAATTTCAGCATATTATTCATCAAGTTACTATTTGTACCGCTAAACATGCAGACTATTGGGAAATATCAAGTGCTGAAAATGTTCAGTTTTCTAGAGTGTGGAATGAAATACATGCGAAATCAGACAATGTTAATTAGTATCCTATCAAAAGGTAAAAGTCAAGTGCTAAAAAGATGTCAATATGCACATATAAAGCAATTATCCAGAGATTACCAGCTATTGATCGTTTGTCAAATTGGGGATTGCAACTTGACAGATGATGTTCCCTTTGTTCACTCATGATGAATCTCACGAGCGCTTGTTCTTCCATTATGACTATTTCAGATCTCTTCTTCATCATTTCAGAAGCAAACTAAACATCCTATTTCAGGCGGTTGGCAATTTCGATGTTGAAGTCTGACATTTTAAATCCACCTTTCATCGTTACGATGTTGTACCACGTCTTGCTTTTACCACTTTAGTTACACTGGTTTATCACATATGGGTGGAATGTAACATAAGAATTTTTGAGCAGAGGAAGATAGAGAGTTACCATCAGGTGAAGATTATTGAGAAGGAGATTATTTACCAGGTGATAAGAAGTAAGGTTCGTAGCCATTATAGTGAAGAAGAAGCTACCATTTTAGCTCGGTGGGGAGTTGAATTGCCAACTACGGCTAGTGTTTTATTTTGTTTGCGTATTGTAAGTGGGTTGATGGGCTGTTGGGCTTGTATTGAGATGCGGTGTATTTTTTCCCTTTCTTGTTGTGTTGTTTTGTATCGTATATCGTCTCGATGTCGCACCATTTTTTCCTTACTACTCTGGTAAGGTTTTTTAAGGAAGCGAATTCAACGATGTTCTTTATACATCACTAAATAAAGAACCCCTTTTCAATATATATATATATATATATATATATATATAAAACCTTTCATGAAAAATCCCCTTTTTTAATTTTAAAACAACCAAAAGTTTGAAATCAAAATACATATGTTAATTTGAATAAGAAATCTGTGAATTTTATGTTTTTAAATGATAAAAATTCAAAAATAAATAATTGAATTACAGTAAATGTATACTATGCTTAGAAAGGTATTAGATGTTTATTAAAACCATATTTATGGCGAATAACATAATTTTGAACACGTATGCATTTTGATTTTAACCTATCAAATTAAATCAAAATAAATTAATCGATTAGTTGTTTAGAATGAGATAAGAATGATACAACTAAAATATATAGATGTAATAAGGAATTGTACCTTATAGATCTAGCAATTAGTGACATTGTGATATGCAAATCCTCCTTTGATTCCTAGTATCAACATTCAACTTTGCAAGAATCAGATTAGCCATTTTATTTTACTTTATTTGAAGTGATTTTGGATGGAAAGATGGAATTTAGCCATAAGAGATAGAGGAGGTGATGGTATATGAGGAAAGATGGATGAAAAGAAAAATATTGAATGCTGAAATGAATGAGAGGAATTTGTTTTAAGGAAATAATAGAAAGCTTTCTTATTTTTCCTTTAAAAACTTCCCATTTTAATTCCTTATTAATTTTTAGTCACGCCAAACCTTCCCTCTCCTTTGCATAGCTGGCCAAGTATTCCCCCCTGTATAGATTAATTTATCAAAAAGCCCGTTAAGCATTAAATTATATCTAAAGCCCATTTAAATACATACTGATACCATATATCGGCACATGCACATATAACCTTCATATACACATCCAAATAATTACTAAAACACCTAAAACATCAAATAAATGAATAATTAACATTTTCTGAATATTTTTCTAAGCACTCAGGTAAACCAGAAGTCAATCGGCAATATCCTAAAGAAGTATGCATTGATCCCACAATACATACTTCAAGTACAACAAAAAAGATTACACCGTCGAGATTCAAACCTATGTCAAGAAGTTTCTCTGTAGATGTCTTATCCACTCGTGCCAATTAGTTTCTTGAATATTAACTAATTTATAACATTTTATAAACTAATTAGATCGTGTAGTTTTTCAAAGAAATCACAAATGCAATTGTGGGACTCAGAGTTGTGAATTCAGTCAGCGATTAATATTGAACAATTCAAATATTAAGATTCATCCATCACCATAGTTAGTTGTGTGACAATTTGACCAAATTTATTGTAACGACCCATATTTTATGTGTCGAAGGATCATAAAATATTTTTATTGTATTCATATGAGGTCGCATGATTCTATTATTTTGGGATGTGACTCTTAGGGACATTTTACACACCTATGATTTTTCCTGAATTTCTATACGATAGTTTTGACCCTGAAACCCTTGTTTATGCTATAACTTTTGACAGGGGTTGATTTATGGCCTCAACCACGTTCTATTTCTTCAGGATAATGGTTTCCCATTTCGTAGAGTGGTCATAATAGAGAAAACGGTCTTACGGTCAGAATTAGTGTGTAACTAAATAAGTCCATTAGTGAGCCCATTAGTCTAATTAGAGAATCACTATAAATAGGGGTTGTATGAGTCAAACTAAAACTTTCCCTCTCATTCCAAATTAGGATAAACCCTAGTTAGCCCTAAATCCATCCAAATTTCTCTCTAAATAAAACTAGATCATGGATTAGAGATTAGATCTAAGATTAAAAGCTAGAGATAATCAAATTGGTTGATTAGAAGTGCTTTTAATTATTGTTCGGATTGGATCTATATTCAAATTGATTGAATTTGGTAATTAGTGAGTAGTTTATGCCTTTTCACTATACCATGCATGTTAATATAACATAATTATAGGATTTAACATATTTTAAATTGATTTTTGGCCAAAAAATCTTTTCTAACTTTAATTACATGTTAATCCATGCATATGATATAGATTGATTAGAAATCACCTTTTATTCATGTTTATATATTCATGCTACGTAGATATGTGTTATAAATTAACTTGTTTATCTTATTTCTATGGATTGCATGTTTGAATGGATGAAATTACTTGTTATCTTTGCTTGTATGTTGTGATTTGATGTTGTTTGTTAGTGTTGTAAATGTACAAAAAGATAGGTTGGCGAATTGAGCAAATCGAAGGCAGCGTTGGTCGGAATTAGACAAAACTTGAAGGAGGGCTTCTGGAGCATACTAGGAGCCTGCACATGAGTCACACCTTGATATGAGCTAAGTGCTAGAGTCGACACTGAGTCATAGGGATGAGTCAGTGACGATCCATAGGGATGAGTCGATGATGAGTTACAATGGTTGGTAAAAATTAGACGAAACATGGCAGATAGGTTCTAGAGTATGGCAAGAGGCTTAATGATAACCTTGATTAAATGCAAAGTGAGAGTTGGCCCCAAATCAGAGGGATAAGTCGACGATGAGTTATAATGGTTGGTTGAAATTGGACGAAACTTAAAGGAGAGGCTTAGGGGCATGGTAGGAGCTTACATGATAACTCTCATCTCAAGATGGGTTAAGGCTATAACTCGGTGATGAGTCTTCAAGTTAGGTTGGCGATGAGTCATCAAGTTAGATTGGCGATGAGTTATAATGGTTGGTCAGCATTGGACGAAACTTGGAGGAAAGGGGAGAGGCTTAGGAGCATAGTAGGAGCTCACATGATAAGTCTAACATCAAGAGGGGTTAAAGCTATAACTCGGCGATGGGTCATCAAGTTAGGTTGGCGATGAGTTATAACAGCTGGTCGGAATTGGACGAAACTTAGAGGAGGGGCTAGGAAGTATAGAAGGAGTCTGCATGATAACTCTCACCTCAAGAGGTTAGGTTGGGGTCGAGTTATGGTGTTAACTCCTATGGGTTGGTCGACTTGATGAATGGGTAAAGCTTGGCTCTGAAGGTTTTCTATAGCAAGAATGCATGAAATTGGCTAAGTCTATGAGTTAGTGTCGAATTAGGGGTGATTGGTCGACACCGAGTTATAATGGTGGAGTCAGTGATGGTTGAACTTCTAGGGACTGAAGTAGAGGTTTGTAGGTCATGCTGGATGTGGTGGATCATTCACATCAGGGATGAATGGCGACGTAATAGTATGATGAAAGGTAGAGTCTTCGGATGTTGGCTCATGTTGGGAGTAGGTTCTGAAGATGGAGGCTTAATAATGGAGGGAGCCGTAGGATCGAGGAATGTGGAAGGGTTCCTCATGAATAATGGAAACTGGATTAAGCAAGAAGGGCTCGGATCCAAATGGAGCAAAGTGGGGCTCGATTGGATGTATATGCTAAGGGATCATTGATGCTCGAAGTGTTTTCTTGTTTACTTGAAGCATGGGTATTGTTAGTGGGGATACCCATGGATTATAACGAGAATCCAAATACCCTAAACCAGTGGCCTTGGGTCTAGTGTCTAGCTTTAGGCTACAAGACACATATTGATCTTTGGCCTACGTGATATGAGAGTACATAGAGAACTAGGATTTCTATTAGTCCCCGGTAGTAAGAAGGCCATACGAGTTATCATATATTCAGAGTACATGGATGAGTGATAGTGATTCTTGGTTGATGGATGCTATGGCTGCTTTGGTTGTTTTCCTTTAGTCTTTAGTGGGCCATCACTTGGGGATATCATTGGGAGTAGGTATTAGACATAGGGATATTTGGATATCTACTATAGTATTCTGTATTGTACCTTATGATATTGTAGAGTATCATATTATACTGCTATGTGCTAAACCTTTGGTTGCAGGGACAGGTCAGGTATGGTTCGTGTACTCTAGTTCCTTACCATATTTACCTGTATAGTATTTGGAGATTCATTTACTACTCGTAACGGACCATTGTCTGAATCGAGATTTTATGCTTTGCTTCTTATTATATTAGGTACTCTTAAATGATTAGATTAGATAACAGGTCTAGTTGATGCAGCAGCTGTTCAAAGGACGAGCTAGATAGAGCTATCTCCTGTTATATACATATAAGGATTTCTACGCTTATTCCACTGTGCATCACTAGGGGGCCTTAGTAGTGACTGCCTATTACTTGTATTCGAGATAGTTGTTGAGTTTGTTTTTGTTAAAAACTCTATCACATTTGATGTATGATTCTGTGGATATTATGCTTTGATGATTAGTTCATATTGTTATTACCGTCTCTTCTATTATATATGTGATATTATATTTTGTCCTTGCGCTGTGAGATATACGACAGGTTATATGCTGTATTTGTTTATTTCAACCCTGATGATCGTTCTATATAGCCGAGTATGGTTACAACGAACTATTTAGTTATACTTATGCCAGTGGTATATGGCTACCATCACATTGGTATTAGAGCTTTGGTTACACGATTAGCCGAAGTTGATACCATGATCCAGTAGAGATAGGGAAGGTGTTATTGCCTTAGACTGGATCGAGAGTATGTATATACGAGAGAGTGTGTACTTGTTATAAAGTTTGGTTTTCAAAGCTATATAATAATATATTATATAGTATAAGTCGCATGCACGTGAGCATTATGTACACAGTTTTCTTTATTAGAGACTGTCACTCTTGTTACAAATAAGGATGAGCTGATATAGAAGAAATACTATGAGATCGACTTTAGGAGTGTAGGAAGGAGCGGGATAAGGAGCTGCTATGCTTGATTTCCAAATCATATTCAATGTTATGATGGCAAATATGATTAGGAATGCTCCTGGAGCAGTGATGGGTAGAGATGCTTCAGTGCAAGCACTTAAGGCTGATTTCGCCAAGAAGTAAGGATTACTGCACTTTGAGAGTGAATCCATTTCAAGGAATGGAGTCAATCATAGAAGTACAAGACTGGTTGGATACTTGTGAGTGCATTTTTGGTGATATGGAGGTAGAAGATGCTATGAAGAGAAAGTTAGCTTTGAGACAGCTTCAAGGACGAGCTATGAATTGGTGGAATGCTATCACTATTGCTACTCTAGAAGACCAGTTTTCTTAGGATCAATTTAAGATGGGGTTTGAAGAGAAGTTCATTTCAACTGCTCAAAAGTCTATATTGTTCAGGAAATTTACCGATCTCAAGCAAGGAGAGATGACAGTTTCTGAATATGTGATGGAATTTGATGCTTTGTCTAAGTATGGGATGTCATTCATGGATGCTCCCTTGAGATAGAATGAGAAGTTCACCATAGGATTGGATGACTATCTTGGAGAGAAGCTAAAGGACCATATTGATGAGCTGTTTGAGAAATTGGTAAAGAAGGCGCTTCGCTATGAGAACTTATACCCTAAAGCTAGGACTACTATTGTTATTTCTGCTAAGAAGGAGGAGCCAACGCCTCGGCAAGGCGGTAAAGGCAATAAGAAGTGGAATGGGAGGAGGAAGCAGCTATAGGGCAAGGGTGGCAAGAAGAATGGTAAATGGGAACCCATTTGTTATGACTGATAAGAAGAAGTGCTACAACTGCAACAAGCATATGCATTTGAAGAAGGATTACCTGAATCTGATGAAGGATGGATAGGTTTTGAAGGTGTATGCTTTGGACATAGTCCCCACTTTATCGAGCACTCCCTCGGTGAAGGAGAAGAGGAAAGGAGTCATCATACAAGGTATGCTTTGTATTGGTGATGTTCCTGTTCGATTTTTGTTTGATACTGGTGCTTCACATTCATTTATCTGTAGTGAGCTAGTAGACATATTGGAATTGAGACCTGAGATAGTAGACCGGCCCTTGATCGTGACAAGCCCTATTGGAGACTCGACTAGCCTATGCATAGTTTTTAGCGGTTTAGTCTTATCGAGTCATGGATGCTCTTTTGTGTGTGGTTGTTCTATTTTGAATTTTGTTGGGTTTAGGATTATCTTGGGAATGGACTAGCTAAAAAGGTATGCAGCTGTAGTGGATTGCGAGAAGCTGTTGGTGACAATCAAAGATGTGGATGGGTGAACGGTAATGATTAGCTACCTACAAGAGATGGGGTGATGGTTAGATTTCTATATTCGCTAGAGGTTCCTCATGCAGGGTTGTCATCAGTGCCTAACATTAGAGAATATCCGGATGTCAGAGGAAGTGAGTGGATTACCGCCGCATAGAGTGATCGAGTTTCAGATTAACTTAGTGAAGGAAGCTAGACCTATAGTTATGCCCTTGAGGCGTATGGCACCTAGAGAGCAGAATAAGTTGAAGGTGCAAGTGAATGACCTATTGAGAAAGGGGTTCATTCGAAGAAGCATATCTGAGTGGGGCACGCATGTAGTATTCGCGACTAAGGTGTATGGCTCTTTGAGGTTATGTGTTCATTATCATGAACAAAATAAAGTAACGAAGAAGAACATGTATCCACTACCACGTATCTACGACTTGTTCGATCAGCTCTATGGTGCGAGGTGTTCTCTCTAATGGATTCGACGATGTGATTTCTCCAGTTGAGAGTAGCAAAGGACAGCGTGCCTATTACTACATTTCATATGCTGTCGGTTTTCTATGAGTGGTTGGTGATACCATTTGGATTGACCAATGCTCTGGCATATTTTGTGGATCTCATGAATCGGGTTTTCAGAGACCAGCTGAATAAGTAAGCGCTTGTGTTCATGGATGATATTCCGATCTACTCTAGAACTGAAGAGGAGCATAAGATGCACTTAAGGATTTTGGTAGAGATATTAAGAAAGCACAAGTTAAGAGAAAAGTTCTCTAAGTGTCACTTCTGGAGAGAAGAAGTGAGATTCTTGGGTCATGTCGTTTCAGGTTTGGGTATAGTGGTAGATCCTGAGAAGGTAGCAGCGGTCCAAGATTGGAATCAACCTAATAATGCTTTTGATGCGAGGAGTTTCCTTGGATTGGCTGGATACTACAGACGCTTCATAAAGGACTTATCGAAGGTAGCGGTATCATTGACCAATTTCGAAGAAGAATCAACCTTATGTTTGGGATTTAAAGTACGGGCATGCATTTGTGATTCTGAAGGAGAGGTTGACGAGTGTACCCGTGTTGACTATCCCAAGTTGAAATGACGAGTTGATGGTGTACACATGTGCTTGTGGTACTAGATTGGGAGCAGTATTGATGCAAAAAGGAAAAGTTATTGCCCATGATGGTCGATAGCTAAAGCCGCACTAGAGGAATTATCCAACTCATGATTTGGAGTTGGCGGCAATTGCTTTTGCTTTGAAGATGCGGAGGCACCATTTGTTGGAAGAAAGGTTTGAGCTGTTTACGGACCACAAATCCTTAAAGTACATTTTCTCTTAGAAGGATCTCAATCTTCATCAACAATGGTAGTTGGAGTTCTTGGCTTCTTATGATTTTAATATTTCCTATACTCCAAGAAAGAGAAATGCAATTGCCGATGCATTGAGTAGAAGACATGCAAATTTGGGGGCAGTGTTCTTGGAATGGAAGCAGATAGAGTACATTGCTAGATATGATTTCAGACCTCATTGCGAGCTGCAACTGGAGATGTTGGCAAGTTTTTCGATCAGACCTACTCTAATTGAAAGGATTGGTGCTAGTCAAAAGCGAGATGATAGGCTGGCGGAGATCATTGCAAAGATAGTAAAAGGAGTAGAATCTGAAGACATAAAGCAATACAAACTTGACTGCGAAGGTTGGCTTCACGAGAAGGGAAGGTTATTTGTCCTCGATGTCGCTGGATTATGAGATGAGGTGTTGCGAGAGTGTCATCATTCCAAACTTACTGTCCATCCTGGTGGTAACAAGATGTATTGAGATATGAACCAGAATTATACTGGGAGAGTATGAAGAGGGATATTGGAGCATTAATCTCGAAGTGTATAAACTACCAATTGATAAAGGCAGAGCATAAAAAACCTAGTGGACTATTGCAATCGCTAGAAATTCCTGAGTGAAAATGGGAGCAAGTTTCGATGGATTTTATAGTGGACTGCCGAGAACTCTAGCAGGGTACGATGGCATTTGCGGCATAGTAGATCGGTAGACCAACAATGCAAGATTTATACCCATCAAGTCAAGTAGAACGACATCCAAGTTGGCATAATTGTATGTAAAGCAGATAGTATGATTTCATGGTGTGCCAAAGAGCATTGTGGGTGACCGAGACCCATTATTCACTAGTGAGTTTTGTTGCAACTTACAAGAGGCAATATGGACCAAGCTACTAAGGGGAAGTTGGCGTTGAGATCGTTGGTCCTTTTCTAATACTCGAGAGGATTGGGGATCTAGCTTATAGAGTCGACTTACCTCAGAAGACAGTAGGCGTGCAAAACGTATTCCCTATCTCCCACTTATGGAAATTTGCACATGGCCTAACATGATAGTTGAACCGGATCAACTTGAAGATATCGAAATTAACCAGAAGCTTTGAGACCTTGTAGGCCTCGTACTGTTGAACATGATACAAAGCAACTTCGGTAGAAGACGCTAGAGCTGGTGAAGGTTCAGTGGAGTGAGAGCGAAGGCGATCGTACTTGAGAGACCGATGACTGCATGAGGATCGCTTATCCGAAGCTCTTTACTTAGTGAGACTTCTATTTATCGCATGTACATTCAATTTCAACATCATACAGTATAGCCTAGTATTCTACATGTTAGGCTAGGCATAAATATCATTTCTCGCTTGTGTGTGCATGTTTGATGTTTGCTCATGGATATTAGGCATGCGGGGTAGCTATGTTGATTTTACCTTGTTGATATTGGGGATTTCGAAGGCGAATTTCCTAAAGGATAGAGAGTGTAACGACTCGTATTTTATATATCGGAGGATCGTAATATTATTTTTAAATTCAGATGAGGTCGTATGACTCTATAACATTGGGAAATGTCAACTAGTGACATTTCCTATCTTTAGAAATTTTATAGGATGGTTTTTATCCCTGAAAACTTGTAAAGGTTATAACTTCTCATAGGAGCTGAATTAGCGCTTGAGACCACTTCCATTAAAACCCTTTTCATAGAGTGGCCATAATAGCGATTTGGACTTTTCAGCTAGGAGATATGGATATTTGAAGTTTGGAATTTTTTGTATAAGCTTAGCGGTAATTAGTGAGGTTTGGGGGCAAACCCACTAACCCATTTCGAATTTTTATGCAATAATATGCTGAATTATCATCCCCAAATCATTTTTACCATCTCCCAAATAGGTCAACGTCTCCATTAATTCATTCTGCATCCCAAACCTTCTGTTTTTTCCTCCAAATCAAGTCTAAATCATAGATTAATAAAAGATTGGCAAAGGGATTCACTAGAGATCTTCAAATCTATATTTTTGGGGAAGAAAGCTTAGAGCGTGGCTATTGATTTTCAAATTTGCATCGATTTGCGTGCAAAACATATATTTTGGAGGGTTGTTGAGTGATTCATCATCTCTCACCTTATTATATATATATATATAGGTTTTAACATATTTTGGATCCATTTTTGAAATCAAAATTATGTTTTGTTGCAGTTTTAAAACCCTATGAATAAATGGATTTTTCGTGTTCTAGACATGTTATTAGGATATATTTTTGCCATGATATATGTTAAGTTTTGTTGTAGACACCTTGTATAAAGATTGGTATGATTGATCGTGTGATTTGCATGTTTTTATATTGTTGGTTGTGTGTATGGTGTTTTTTGTATGCTTGTATGGTTGAAGACGCTCATTTGAGTGAACTAGAGGTAGGAAACATGAAACTGAACTTTGATGGATACACTTGAGAAGGTTAGGAGTTATATTAATGCTTATGGAAGGCATACGAGTCGAAGAACGGAGCATAGTGATGAGATTGGCATGAAATTGGAGTTTGGAGAAACTACATCATTTCTGTTTGGTGGCATTTGTTCGGTGGTGGGTGCTTGATGTCACGCTTAGTGCTAGTGTGAGGTCTAATCGGGTTGTGCTTGGGGTCTGGGCCCGAGCATGATTTTCTGTCCGGTGCTGAAGGCGTGCTTAGTGTTTTTGGTGGGATGACTCGGGTTGGACCCGATCAAGATTTTCTATTCATTGCTTAGGGGCATGCTTGGTGTTTTTGGTAGGATGACTTGGGTCGAGCCCGAGCAAGATTTTCTATCTGGTGTTTGGGGGCATGCTCGGTGTTTTTTAGGCAGCTTGGTTCGGTGCTCGGGCAAGTTATGCTCTTAGGCATTTGGGTGTTGCTTGGAATTAGAGGAGGGCTGCTTTGAGTTTTTTAGTGGATGCTTCGAGTCTAACCTAAGGCATACCCGGACAAAAACTTGAAATTTGGGTATTTTGGTCGTGGCGTAGAGAAACATCCAGACTTGTTTCGGGTGTCTAGTGGGTGATGTAGAGTGAAGTAGAAGACTCCAAATGACTCAGGATGACCTTGGATTTTGTGTGGCGGCTAGTGAAGTGATGGCGTAGCACTTAGACACGATGACGTCGAAGACGATGGTTATGACTTCGAAATTTGGTATGATAGCTCTACGACTTACGGTAGGTGTCTAGATGCATTCGAATGATGACGACTTAACATTGCGAGTCATGACGGTGAGCCACAAGGGAAAGTTTAATGATGAGGTATCGCGAATAAATTTGCGATCGTGTTCTACTGTGCAGATAGTTAGAATGGAATAACGACTGAGCTCCCTTACGGAGACTCATGCAAAGGGATCGTTGATAACTTTGAGGTTTCTAGTGTGCTCATAAAGACGGGATATGTGGGTAGTTCCCACCTGGAATTATGATCATGTCTAGATCTTGCATTAGTAGATTACCCTAGGCTTTTGCAATTGTGAGGTTCCTAGCCTTACGAAATGGCAAGGGTTCGAGCACCAACAAAGTTGGGATTTCAATTGGGTCCCTGGTTTGCAATTGTGCCATACAAGTTATCATATATCCAATGCACACGAGTGAGGGTGAGGATTGTTTGATGGATGCTATGTTTGCCATGGTTTCTTATCACTCTAGGTTGTCACATGATGTAGGCATCTTCAACCGTATACCTAGACACTGGATATTGTATTTTGATTATAGTGCATTTATATGGCAATAATAGTATATTAGGATATATTAATTGTTATGTGTTGACTCTTTGGATGTAGGGACAGGTCAGGTATGGTTCTTCATACCCTACGTCCTTAGTCAATATATACAATTTTTATAGTATTTTTGAGATGATATATCGCTCACACCAAATTGTTGTCTTACTAAAGGTTTTATGATGACCGCTCTACATCTCTGGTGCCCAATATATTTGTATAGTGCGTTGAAGAGATACCCGATCGATGCAGGACTATAGCCATGGGTGTAGAGTAACAATAATCAAAGTATAAAACTTGTAGATTATCTCACAATGCACAGAAATGATATAATATAATAACATATGTGTAAAATAAGAGAGATAATGATATAATTAGATGAACCACAAATAAGAACATCAAAGTGAATCAGGTTCACAGACTATACAAAAACTAAAATAAAATGTTTATACATCCTAAATCTCCAAAATAAAATCTATAACTATCTCTCAAAATACAAGTGCTGATATAGCTCCATATATAGTACTGCACAATGGAATTTAAGTAATAGTAAGCTCCAACATATAGATATATGAGCATAACCCCTTGCTCATACTCCGTACATCTCCATTAGCTATCCAGATCTACTATCCCTAATCTACTCATTTAAGAGTACCCAAGATAATAAGAAACAAAGCATAAAACCTCATATCAAACAACAGTCTGGTATGAGTAATAGATCATCTCAAAAATACTATAAAAATCGTATATGGTAAATAGAGGCATAGGGTATGAAGAACCATACCTGACCTGTCTCTACATCCAAAGAGTTAGCACATAATAGTTGATATATGCTAATCTACTATCATAGCCATATAAGTGTACTACAATCGAAGTATAATGTCCAGTGTCTAGGTATACGGTCGAAAATACCTATATTGTGTGACACTCTAGAGTGACAAACAACCATAGCAAACATAACATCCATCAAACAATCTTCACCATCACTTGTGCACGTTAGATATATGAAAATTCGTATGGCATAATCGCAAATCATGGGCTCAATTGAAATCCCGGCTTCAATGGTGCTCGAATCCATTCCACTTCGAAAGGCTAAGAACCAGGCGCACTATTCAAAGCCTAGTGTAATCTGCTATTGCAAGATCCCGACACAATCACAAATCCAAGTGAACATCCCCACATACCCCTTCTTTACGAGCAGACTAGAAGCCTTTGAGTTATTAATGATCCCTTTTCATGCATCTCTATAATGGAACCCAATTATTTTTCCATCATAGCTATTTTCGTAGTAGGACAGAGTTGCAAATCCTACTTGTAGGCCTCCATCGTTGAATTTTCGCTTGTGGCTTACCATCACAACTCCCATCGTTAACCCATCATCTTCGAAATGCCTCTAGAAACCCATCACAAGTCATAGAGCCATCATGTCAAAGTTTTGAAGTCATCGCTATCATTGTCGACGTCGTCGATTCGAAGTGCTACGCCAATGCTCCCTTAGTTGTCGCACAAAATGCATGGTCGTCCTAAGTTATTGGAGTTGCCAACTTCACCCCACATCACCTTCAAGGGCCTCGAAACACACTATGAAGAAATCACCAAATTATCGTCGTGCCATGATGAAAATCTCCCGACTTCCCAACTCTGTTCGAGTTTACCCTAGAGCCAACCTGAAGTAATCACTCCATTTCCCTGAATCGAGCTTGAAGCACCACAAGCGCCTATTCTTGTCTGTTGCCGACCTGAAGCAATCCCCACTTTTTCACAAGTTGAGCCTAAAGCACATCCCCCCTCCCTCCGAAAGCAATTTCTGTTCGGCTCGAGCCAACGCCCCTACAGGACCGAAGTCAAGCCTGAGCCAACACCCTTGAACAACGATTCTTGTCCAGCTCTGAGCCAAATCATTCCTCACTCCGAGTCGCTCCTTGCACTGACCATAATCCCCCTGAACCAAAATACCATAAATTCTTCAAATCCCAATTTCATGTTGATTTCACCGCTACGCTCAGTTCTTCAATCTATGTGCCTTCCATATGCATCGATACAACTCCTAACCTCTTCGAGCCTATTCATCAATGCCCAGTTTCATAGTTCCTACCTATAAGCTGCTCTGATGAGCGTTTTCAACTATACAAGCATACAATAAAACACCACACATGACCCAAACAAAAGTCAAACATGCAAACATACAACAATTCATAGCAAATCATCCCATAATATGTCTCTAACATAGCCTAACACACATCAAAGCAATCATACATTAAATTAACATGATTAGAATTTTAAATTCGTTTTTACTTCATATTTAAAACATGATTTTGACTTTAAAAATGGGTTCAAAACATGTCAAAACCTGTAGATACATATACAGTAAGATGAGAAATGATTAATCACTCACCAAAACCTCTAAAATCCAAATTTAGGACGCAAATCGATGCAAATCTAAAAATGTGTAATTTTCCCTCTTCAAAAATGTATAATTGGAGATCTTTAGTGAATCCCGTTGCTAATCTACCCTTAACTATGATTTAGACTTGATTTGAAGGAGAAAGAGAAGGTTTTGGGTGGTGAATGGGTTAATGGGAGCTTAGATCTATTTGAGAAGAGGTAAACATGATTTAGGTATCATAGTGTCGTGCATCATGGCTTTTTTTCATTCGTGGCTTCTTCCCTCATTCTCCAGATCTCCTATTCGTCTTTCTATTTCCTTTCAGGACCTTTATCAAGCCTCTCCTCCTTCATTTCCCGAGTCATTTTCTGATGGTTCGAGTGGTCCTCGTAAGACCTTGTCCTGGCTTTTTATCCCCCATAATTCTTCATGTTCTGATCTTGACCTGACGTGGATGAAGCGTCTATTGCTACTAGCATGCATTCATATGTAGAGGTGGTCAGGTCATCTCCGGTGTCATCTCAATTGGTGGCCTTAATTTTTTCCATCCCTATCATGCCTAGAGTCTCGAAAACGGTCACTTTTGAAAGATGGGTCTGTGCTGCGGTTTCAAAATTTAAAATTGAGAAGAGATGTTTTAGGTGTGCGGC
Source organism: Allium fistulosum (assembly GCA_030737815.1). Classification (NCBI taxonomy): domain Eukaryota; kingdom Viridiplantae; phylum Streptophyta; class Magnoliopsida; order Asparagales; family Amaryllidaceae; genus Allium; species Allium fistulosum. The sequence goes on along the minus strand of CM060904.1, from coordinate 1,001,455,892 downwards.
TTTAGGCCATGTGGAAAATCCTATAGGAACTCATTGTTGTGTTGCATGTGTAAAAATTTTGGGCATTGTTCTTCAGTGTGTTCTCATTTCGATTCGACTGATAAGACTACTCAGAGCTGACGTTAAGCCACCCCGTCTTTTGCTGCTCCGGGTTTTGAGGTGGAGTTGTCGATTCATGTCTCCTTTAATTCTATTTGTCATCCCACCAAGTATTAAAGACTTCTCCTAATTCACTTTCTCATAATTTTCCTTATATGCCCCTAGGATAATTCTTACATGTAGATAAAGCTTGGCTTCTCGACATGCAAATGCACAACATATTCTCTATTGTTAATGGCCTTTAAAGCATGGATGATTGGGGGTGCTACTTGGATTTTCATTTTAGGCATGGTGGGTGGAAAATCGCTTTGTTTAGTGACCGATCTTTCATCATTTGTTTCCCTAATAGGCAACTGCTGACGATGGCTATTAAAAAAGGTTTTTCTCACAAAGATAGCGGAACGGTGTATGCTAAGTACTGGTCTCTCGATCGTGAATGCTACCACCGTCAGTTCTTCGATCCTTCTCAAAATGCTACCGCTGTTAGTTCTTCGAGCCTTCTCGGATTCGTCTTTCTTGTTTGCATCCTTTCCTGTCGGGGGAAGTCAAGATTAGATCGATTCTTTTCCCTCTATGCGAGTTTACTACTACAAATCATTGCGACTGGGCTTCGACAGACCGTAGGTACACATTTGTCAAAATCAAATTGGATATTTCACCCATGGTTCCTGGCTTGGTGATCACGATAGCTTTTGGCATTCTTTCCGAATAGGGTTCGAACATTGGGCTCATTGCCACTCGCCTATCAATCCTTATGAAATCATTATGGGAGAGGTTGATAGTTTTATGTACTGGCCGAAGAAGCTAGTTTCTCTATTCAGTGATGAAGGGCTTAATTGATGAGCTGACAAGACAACTCCCCTCTCAGCTTCTTTGATGATGTAATGTCTAAAGAGGTGCCGATCAATAAGAGACGTGAAGAAATAGCACCTAGTAAAAAGACTGTCAATATTACCTCTTTTGAAGAAGTTTTCTAACCTCCTGCGGTTGTTGGGACTTCATCTTGGTGGCCTCCTGCTGCTCCTGATCAACCTCCAGCGACCAATATTCAACTTATCAACTCTATTAATATAGAGGTATTCCTTGAGCAGGACATGGACTTGGATTTTCACATAAGCTTGGAAATATCTACACCGCAACAACCTACCGGCACCAGCTAGTTATTCTCCTATAAAATCTGTTTGTCGTAGTGGTCGTCTTCTTTTGATCTCTGCTAGTCACCCACTGGAAGGTATCTTCTTTATTCCCAATATTCTGTGCACTCACAAATCTATGTCTTTAATCTCTGTTGCTTCCAAGTTTGGTATTTGTTTCGCATCACTTGACATTTCCGTTATTAGAATCCTAGAAAATATGCACGCATTCAATTCCCCATGAAGCTACTAACTAGGATTGGTCGTGGGTTGGGATATGGGGATAAATGTAATTTAATTAGAAACTTTGTGATTTAATTTGGAATGTTCGTGGATGATATGTTGATGTGTTTTAATTCAGGAATTTAAACTTTGTGACCCTCATCTGTCTTATCTGAGGGAGTTTGGCTGGGTCTTTCTTAAGGATGGGCTATTCTTAATTCTATTGGGTATAGAAGGGGAATTATCACTTGTTGGGATGTCATTTAATAATGTTCGGCATGCCATTCTTAAGTACAAAGTATCGGCATTCATTTACTCTATTTCTAATATTGATAGCCCACATTTCTTAGCCAAGAGGCATAAGCTTTGGGATAGTCATTTAGACTTTTATTCGCATATTAACGGTCCTTGGATAGTAGGTGGCGACCTTAACATTACCCGGTTTTTTAGCGAAAGAAACTCCGAGTCCAAGACCCATGATATAGAGTCTTTAACGACTTTTTAGAGTCGACTGATATTGTTAACCTCTGTTGACCCAAAAAATGGACCAACATCCTGGTTTGAATTTGAAAGCACCATCCCTATTCTGATAGAGTAATATCATAGATAACAGATATAAAAAGAATAGTAAAAGAAAGAAGATAGAGAATTTTTATAGTGGTTTGGCTGTTAATGAAGCATATGTCCACTTTATAGTTTTATTAAAGACTGATTGCTGTTACAAGAGATGTTTGATTACAAGGCTTTGATTATCTCTAGCTAGATTGAACCACCAGAGTTGGAATCCACTAGAGAGTCACAGTGAATTCCTTTGGAGATTGTTGTGAGGGAGGTAGAGAGTGAAGAATAATTCCAACAGAGCTTCAACAACCAGTCAGAAGAAGATCCAGTTTATATTGTAGGTAGGATGGTATTTATATGGATCAGAGAACTTCTGGGCCAGGCAACTTCATCATTAGCTCGTAGGTGGATAGGAAACGACCCAGGGAAGGTTTGGCTCGCAATACGAGACAAGAACATGGGCCGCTAGCGACCCATAGACTTGGCTCGTTTGCGAGCCAATGTCTTGGCCTTTTTTGTAGTATTCCTTAGCTAACTCATTTAAATGTATGGGTCGCTGATGATCCAAGCACTTAGGATTCTTCTAGAGTTTGGAATTGGAGATGTTTTGATAGTCTTTTATCATAGTTGTTTCATTGTGATGGCAACTCACAAGTTGTTTGCGCTCAGCTGCTAATTGGACAAAAAGAATGATGATCTCTCAGCTTCGTTGATTCCAGTCGTTGCCTTAGCCATATAGCTTGGCCCTTGTTAATCCTTTGTCTTAGCTTTTATGGTTAAGTCCTGAACCATTCTATTACACGAAGCTGTTCTGTTTTCTATTGGTTTCTGCTGGGTTAAAAACCCAGATAACATTTGCCCCACAGAGAACGTCTTCGTTGTAAACAAGGCGTGCTCTGGAAGTTATCGCTCTCAATATCCATCTATCGATTTCTAAGTGATTACATTAGAGCTTTACGAATACGTTAGCCCAATGTTGTTGGTCATCTTTCGTTAGTTCTGACTACTATTACTTTCCATAACGGATCAAATTTCTTCCTGTAATTCACCGGCATGCCCCAGAGTGATGAATAGGTGTAAGAAATCGAGTCCCAGAAGAATAGGTGAAGCTCCTTTTTCTCTTCTCTCTTCTTTTTTTGTGGGTCGCTAGTGATCCATGTGGGATGGGTTGCTAGCGACCTAACTTCTTGGTTTATTTAAATTTGCAAGGTTAGGTCGGGTCGCTAGCGATCCATGATGAGACACAGGTGACCCTATTACTTAGAATTTTTTTTTTGCTATCTCTTGCCTACCTATTTATACTACTCAAGCCGACCCAAGTCATTCACTCGACCCGAACTACTTTTACTTCCTTCACATGATCAAAGCTCTCTGCGAATTGATTCCAGGCAATCCAAGCTCTAGTTCGACCAGGTTCATCATTCTGGTTGAATCCACTCACCGTTGATCCATCCAAGCACTTGCCAATTTCATGAAACCCTAGTCATCCCATCATCTCGCTTGAATCCAAACTCTAGCCTGGTGTTGAACTGTAGCCAACCCATGATTAGCTCACCACCGATCCATTCCATAGCTCACTGAGTTTGATTTTTGATTCTTCCTATGCCGTTGAATCCATTTTCAAGTGGGCTTGTTCAGCTGATTTACTAATTACTGCGTTTGCGTAATGACTTGATGACTATTGTCCATTTGCAATGTTGATTATGAAAGGTTCGAGTTGATTACGGTTTGACGGGTCGAGATAGCCAATCGAGTCTTGAGTTTCTTCCTAAAACGACATTTGGGTTGTGGTCCAATACTTGACGCATTTTGCTATCTTCGTCCGTTAGACCAGATTTGACTAGTGCCCAGTTTCATAGACGTTACTGAAAGTGTGCTATGGATCGTGTAATATGGATATATGATAATACAGAGTATAGCGATGATAGTTATACAGTAAATAATGCGAAATATAAAAGCAGTATAATAAAAATAATGCCAGAGATTTTTATACCGGTTCGGAGCTCTGTCCTACGTCTAGTCCCAGACTCTTTCTGGAATTTCACTAAAACAGCAACCCTCACTTAACTCGGAGGAACATGTCTATACAACCCTTGAGCAGCAGAACAAAGACCTGAGTAGCAGAACAGGATTTTGCCTCAGTAGCCGAAGAGGACTTCACACGCCTGAGCAGCAGAACAGGACTTCAACAAATACAAAAGATTGTTTGAATTTTTGTGTTCTGATAACACTGATAAGTCTGTTTATAGTACACCCTTCCTATGATCTTCTCCTCGAGTATAAATATGTATATTTGAAGTTTATGAAGATTAGAAAGGAATAGTATTGCTTAAGAATGCTGAATATTTGAGAGTATAGTCGCAAGAATATTCAAGAGAGTTAGATAAGAGAGATAAGCAGATTAGATTATTTGGAATGAAGTTAGGATATGTATTTATAGTTGTTAAATAGCAGCGACCATTGGTGATGAGTTTCGGTTGAAGCATCACGTCCAAATCTCTTCGTAGAGATTCGTAACTCTTCACGAATGATCGTGTCTTTTCATAAAATATAGCTGTTATAAAAATTCAGTCAACTGAGTCTCTGGGTCAGTCGACTAAATATTCAAACGATTTTTATTATATATTATATATATACTTGTGCACCTGTGCATGTTGCACAGATATTAGCACGTCAGTCGACTGACCTGGTATTATCTGTGCAATTTGCACAGTTTACACTGTATATGTAATATATATATATATATATGATTCTAACTTCAAAACTTTGATAATATATATATTTTATATGCTTATATATGTATAAATCATTTGAAAATAAGAAGATTATATATATAAGCTAATATATACGTAAATGAGGAGAGATCTTAACAATATTGACTTAAGACTCAAAACAAAATAATATAAAAGTTGATGCACCGATTTTGATGTCTTATCTCCATGTAGTATATATTCTCTTTTTGTCGTAACAGTCGTCGAATCTATATGTTGCAGTGATAGCTTCGTGTCATGAATCAAAACCAAGTCTCAACAGTTACCATATGACATATCATCGGTCCATCCTGATTTTTCCAGAATTTAGGCTTATCCTGCTTGTTTATTCTGCACTCGGTGTTCCTGCAGTGAGAAGAGCTTTCCATGTCGCTTCAGACAACGGATCTGTTATCGATCATTGATCGATAACGGGTAAGCGTACAAAGAGTAGAAATTAAAGTAGAAAACAAAGTGACACGAGAAGTTCTTTTCTCCTTTCACTGCAAGTGAACTATCTACACGGGATAGGGCATTTGCAGTGTATCGAGCACCGAGTTCATTCCATCTAGATAACACACTTCACTTTCCCCAGTCCGCACTTGAAATCCAACATGGCGATTACAAGTTAATGTTTCTTTGGAATTCAAGTGTGGCAGGGGAAGCTATTAGTTTAGGATAGATTTACCTAACCGTTTTCAGACGCGAGTTCTGTTATTCAGAATAAAGCAGCTATCCACGCATCGTAAGTCAATCAGGGGAAGCCCGGCACTTTTAGAAGCTGAGTCATCATCCACTTCGCAAGCTCGATATGGCCAGTTAGTCCCAGTTGGGCCAATCATGGATCGTATGCCTCCCAACTTCAGAGTTCTGCTTAATCCGCCTAAGAGAACTTCATCGGTTGTTTCCGCCAAGGTCCTTCGTAACATCTGTGCGCAACATGGAATTCCCGAAGAGGATGTTCTTCTGCCGAAGAAGGACGAATTCACACATATGCCTCCCTTAGGGTACACCGCTTGCCACTAATACATGTGTTTGAAAGTAGTCGTTCCTCTCTTCAATGAATTTCTATGTAAGACTCTCTCAAACTTGGGTATTGCCCCATTTCAGCTTCATCCAAATGGCTACGCCATCTTGACTTGCCTGCATGTTCTTTTCATGCGGGCGTTCAACCGCACTTCAAACTTTGACGAGTTGCGGTACTTTCTGGCATTCAAGTGGAGAGATGATTGTCCCTCCTTGATTATAATCGAAGCCCAGAGGAATCGAAAAATCATCAAGCGCTTGCAAAGCAACTTATCGCAATTCAAGGCGCAATATTTCTTTGTTAGATGCCCTAAGGGGTTCAATCGTCGGTGGATGACAGGGGGTAAGCTTTGTTTTATTCATCGAGCTTTTGATGCATTGCCATGAAGTTCTTAACCAACCATATATCTTTTGTAGTCATTCCAAGGCCGAACAGAGAAGCGACACTCAATGAAATTTGCGAGACTTTAAAGGCAATCGATGTCGAGGAGAGAAGCGTTAAAGTATTACAGACCGATGGAAACTTACGTTGCTATGGACTATTGGCTCCAGGTAGATCTTCCATTCAAGTGGAAATTCCTTCTCCTGCTCGATCCAGGGTTCATACGAGATCCGTTTCCTCCTCCCATGATTCTGAAGTAAGCGCCTCTCAAGAGAGAGAAAGCTCGTCCGAAGAATCCACCGATTAAGCCCGTGAGTGGGAAGAGGCTGTTGCAACTAGATTAAGCGGCCTAGGTAGAATGCCTCCAATCCCGGAGGAAGCAGAAGAGGAGTTCAAACAAAGAGAGGGCAAGGCCGCGGTGGATTCGGAAAGGGAAGATGGAGAGTTTGAATGTAGTAGTGATGAGTCCACTACCAGTGATTACTTCTCATCTGAATCCAATAGTGGGGACTCAGAGTCTTGTGATGAAACTCTGGGAATAAGTCACGTTCTCCCGATTTCACCTCTTCCCGATGCAAGTGGTGAAGGCAAAGCCCCTGAAATTGGAAGACATCAAGATTCTTCGAATAGGGATGTCGGAGCAAAGTTCGAAGATTTCACCGATGTTTTTGTTGACTTCGACGCGCTCATGAAAATAGACTTTAAATTTGACATGATGCTTCCTGGTTCAGGTGATATTGCGCCGCGGTTAGCCTGATTCCGCCCACAATAACCAAAGTCAGTCTGATCCCTTCTACTATGGCTGTTCGTTCCGGTTCGTGACGCCATTTTAGGCCTATATTAGAAACACACTACACGTTGCATTAGGATACCACTCACTTCCGTTCATCTCTTCATATTTGTTGTGCTACACTCACTTTCATTCTTCTGAGATCTTTTATGTATGCCTCATTTTAGGTATGACGAGGGGACGAGGCTTTTATGACGATTTCGAAGACTTTACCGATTCATAGCGGTATCCTAAGCGCTCTTCCAGCCGCCATCAAGTCCAAGAGACGGAGGAGGAATACAGGCGGAGAAAGGAGCTTGAAGCTAAAACCCACCGCTAAGAAGAAAGAGACCGAGCTCAATCATATAAATGTGGATATGAGAAGAGAAGATATCTTGAGGAAAGAGATGAGCCGTCAAAAAAGTCAAACTTTGAACATCGCCCTCATTCTTCGGTGCTTACTTCAAAACACTCTTCCATGGGCCAAGAAATTCCCATTACTTCGACTCTAATTCCGCCTTAACCTCATATATCATCATCCTCCATTGTCGCTATTGCCCCCAATGCTTCTCACCCACAACGAAGACCAGCCTATTCCCTTCCCGCGAGCCCCCTAAACTTGAAGCAGCGCTTCCTGGCTAGTTTTTGAAAGGGGTTAAGTTCGACCTGGACCTATACCCCATTCGCAAGGGTTCCTTCATGCCACATCTCCAAGCTATTCAGAGCGACCGAGAACAGGCCGAAGGATGGGAGAAGCTTTGTAAACAGCTGGTGGATGCAAACAGAAATAATTATCAGGAGATCCTCTCCTTCGAATCAGAGAAGGGCGATTTTGAGAGGGAGCTGGCCAACCGTGATGTTAAGATTAAACAGCTGGAGGAAGAGAAGGAGGCGGCACTTCATAAAAGTAGGAGGAAAGATGATCTGATGAAGGAATTGAAGGATGCGCATGCAAAAGTTGAGATTGTCTGGAGGGACGAGATCAAGAAGACTCATGTGGAGGAGGCCAAGCTGAAAGAAGATGTGGCCGCTTGTAACGCAATCATCGAAGTTCAGATAAAAACTATCGCTGACCATGAACTGATTATTGAGGGGCACGACCAAACTATTTCCGACCAGGCCGAGATTATTGCCAAGTTACAGGCCCAGGTCGCACAACTTAGTGCTGACAAGACAGCTGCTGAAGTTGAGAAGGCTGCCGTGCGAGTGGATTACTTGGACTTCCAAAATGCTTTCGAAAGAAAATTGGAGAAGCTAGATGCGACTATATTGAATTTCTATGTCAATTCTCTGTTGCATCAAGGAAGTCTCAGCTACCTTGGCTCGAAATTTCCGCGCACTCTCGCTCTTGTTTGGGAGGAAATCTTATCTCATTTCACCGATAGCGGTGACGTTTTTTCCAATCATGAGTTGTGAGATGCCTATATTAACGATGAATATAAGAAGTTGTTACTTTAGGGCCAGGAAATTCTACGAGTTGAGAGAGAGGAGGCCAATGACGCTGCCTTAACGACCGCCACCGATGTGCTTGCCAAGCCTTCTACTTCCGGTGTGGGCGAATTATCAGAGCAGCTCCATGACCAGCCAGCGAGTTTGGGTCTTGAAATTATTCCTCAGGTGGTGGAGCCATCAAAAGAGGGCGAGGGTGGTGAGTACGAAGTTGACATTCTCGATCATCCCTCTAGCGTAGGTAATGTCCTGGCCTCCTTCGAATTTAGGAGTTTCCAACTTACGCCATAAGAGCAAGAGGAGTTTAATGCTTTCATTTTTGATCTTATAGGTCCATCTACTTTTCCGGTTGATGTGTCGGCAACTTCGACGCCCATGCCTGCTGCCATTTCCACATCTTCTGTGGTTGTATCTATTCCTGCTCTGGTTCCCACATCCGCGTCTAGTTCGCAACCGGGGCCAGAAGCCGAGAGGATAGCTGCGCTCCATGGCCTGGATGACCCTTCGGTGTCTTTGGAAAGTAATATAACTACATCACAAGCCAAGGAGCAGAAAACGCAGATGGAGCAGCCACAAAAAACTCAATACGATTTGATTGCCGTCAATAAGGAAAAGGTGGATGCAATCAAGGCTTCGAAGAGTTCCCGGAAATCGAGAAAACGCAAAGGGAAGGGAGGATCTTCTGAGAAAGTTTCGAAGGAGGAAGAGGAGGACATTGCCACCGAAGTGCTCGTTGATATTACCGGCAACGACACTACTCCTGAAAAGAAGCAGAAACTACCAACCAAAGATGGAAAGAGTAGTGGTGGCAAGAAGCGTTGAGCGGCTGGTGTGAGGATGGACTTGATTTTGGCTGAAAGCTTGCACGATAATCGACTTATTTTGATTTCTTTTTGAGTCATTCTGTTCAAGTGCAGAGTCTGCACCTTGCGTTCTTACTGTAGAGTCTGTATTTTCTTTTTGTTAGCTGTTATTGTGTGAGCACAGCCCAACATTTTGACCCTGTGTATAGAAAATTATAAGCAATACATTGTTATTTTGACTGTACTTTTATCTATCCGTTCGTATATGTTCTGTGCACTTGTGCTTGTTTCATTTCAGACTTTTCTAGTTCTGTGATTATAGTCAAAGTGCTTCATTTGAAGTAACAGAACTTAGAGATTATCAGGACTTTGAAAGTTAAAAGAACTTTAGAAATTAACAGGACTAAGAGAATTTTTGTTTAGAAATTCATAAAACTTCTAAGAACTCTAAAACTTTGAAATTTTTGCTCGGAATTTCAAAACAAACATAAAACTTTGAGGTAGAACTTGAGGACTTGTCGTTGTTTAGAGTAATAGAACTTGTGAACTTATTGTTTTCACGCGTTTCTGTCTCTGTACAGATGTATGCACCCCAGTTCACAGGGCTGTTTAATTCAAACAATTTTCAAGTAGCCGATAACTTAGGGTTTAGATAATCTTTATTGAAAATTTGACTAGGTTACAACTTGATTCTCCTTCCCTTGGAAGTTTTGCGACTTTAGCAGGTAGTCTCAGTTTCCGGCAGTATTCAGGTAAGTATGCAATTTACGCATGGGTATGTGTTGTCAATCATTGAGTGCCTTCCTTCTAGCACCAATTATTCCTGACTATACGCGTGGGGTTTCTCACGCTCCTCGGTGTTGCCCATATTTGGGTCATGTGAAGGGCTATTGTTTTGGGATTTTAGCACGCGCTAATGTAGTGCGCAGAATTTAGTGCTCCTTGACGTCGCCCATCCCCGAGTGATGCAGAGAGTGTAAGTTTGGATGCTTTTCGGCGTTGCCTATCTTCGAGCAACGGAAGAAGATGGTTTGCGATGCTCCTCGGCGTTGCTTATTTCCTGGCAACGTGAGGAGTAAGTTTTCGATGCTTCCCGGCATTGCCTACCTCCGGGCAATGCGAGGAATTCGTTTTCGAAGCTTCTCGGCATTGCCTATCTCCGGGCAACGCGAGGAGTTTGTTTTCGATGCTCCTTGGCGTTGCCTTTCTTTAGGCAACCTGAGAAGTTCATTTTTGATGCTTCTCGGCATTACCTATCTCCGGGCAACACGAGGAGTTTGTTTTTTTATGTTTCTCGGCGTTGCCTATCTTTGGACAATGCGAGGAGTCTTAGTATAAATGCACGGCTTACGAGATGCGTGGCTTTTGATACTCCTTGGCATTGCCTATCTCTGGGCAATGTGAGGAGTTTCAGTTTGAATGTGCGGCTTACGAGATGCATGGCTTTTTATACTCCTTGGCCTTGCCTATCTCCGGGCAATGCGAGGAATTTTAATTTGAACGCGTGGCTTATGAGATGCGCGGTTGTTGATACTCCTTGGCGTTGCTGATCTCTAGGCAACGCGAGGAGTTTCAGTTTGAATGTGCGGCTTACGAGATGCGTAGCTTTTGATGCTTCTTGACGTTGCCTATCTCCGAGCAATGCAAGGAGTTTAAGCTTGGTGCTCCTTGGCGTGGCCTATCTCTGGGCAACATGAGGAGCTAGTTTTATAGGTGTCCCCCGGCGTTGCCTATCTCCGGGCAATGCGAGGAGTTAGTTTTTTAGGTACTCCCGACGTTGCCTATCTCCGGGCAACGCGAGGAGTTAGTTTTTTAGGTGCTCCCTGGCGTTTCCATTCTCCGGGCAACGCGAGGAGTTCGTTTTTGACCTCCCGGTGCTGCTAGGGCACCACCGGTTTTTGAGAGGCGGGGATCGGGTTTCGACGATCCAACGGTTTGAGTCGATTTGCTTCCGTCGACCCGATGGGTATTTAATATGGACATAGTTTTGTCAATTTGAAAAGGCAAATCGAATTTTATTAAAGAAAGCATGGCAGATTCTTTGCCTATTTACAATGCCTCTAGCATTTCTAGGATGGCTTATTTGCTGAAAAGTAAGGAATGCATAAAGTAGCTTATTATATGAAGTAACGGCGGAGCGATTCGCTATTCCAGGCTCTGGGAATTATGACCCCGTCGATGGTTGTTAGCTTGATAGTCCCGTCCTTGAGCTTTTGATTAACGACATATGGTCCTTCCCAATTTGGTCCGAAGGCCCCTGGAATAGGGTAAACTCGTTTGAGCGTTAGATCTCCAACTTCGAAGGTTTGACTCTGAACTTTGGAGTTAAAGTATCGTGCGACCTTTTTCTGGCGGGCAGCAGTTCTCAACTCTGCTTCTTCTCTTTTTTCATCGACCATGTCTAGCGATTCGAGTAGGAGCTGCTAGTTTTGCTTTTGATTGAAATTCTGCCTTCAGTGCGAGAGAACTTCTAATTCAATGGGAATCATTGCCTCTGAACCATATGCTAAGGCGAACAGAGTGTGGCCAGTTGCCGCTTTGTGTGTTGTCCTGTATGCCCATAGTGTGAGTGGATGTTCGCCAACCCAATTCCCTTTTGCTTTTGTTAATCGCTTTTTGATGGTGGATTTGATGATCTTGTTTATTACTTCCACTTGCTCGTTTTCTTGCGGATGAGCCACTACGGAAAAGCTTTTTTCAATTCGGAAGTGCCTGCAGAAGTCTTCGAACTCGGCACTTTCGAATTGGGTTCCATTGTCAGTGATGATTTTTTTAGCACACCAAACCTGCAAATGATGTTTTTTAGTAACAATGTTAATAACTTTCTTTGTGGTTATGGTGGCCAACGTTTCCGCTTCAGCCTATTTTGTGAAATAATCTATGGCATCCTTTTGCTATTGGCAGGACGATAATCAAGTCGATTCCTCATATTGTGAATGGCCATGGACTGACCATTTTTGTTAGCTCCATTGAGGGAGTTCTTTTAATTTTGCTGAATCTTTGGCAGAGATCGCATCTCCTGGCATGATCTGCAGTGTCGCGATTTATCGTCGGCCAGAAATACCCATACCTAAGGACTTTCTTTGCGAGGGTCTACCCCCCAAATGTGGTCTCCACATTCGCCTTCATGTACCTCCTTTAGGATTCTTCATGCTTCATCATCGGTCGCACACCTAAGAAGAGGGGTCGAGAATCCCCTTCGAAATAGTATCCCATCTTGTATCATGAACCGTGGTGCCTTCCGAATGGGCTTCTTCCATTGATTGCGGTCAGTTGGAAGGGTTCCTACAAGTAGATAGTCCTTTATCGGTGTCATCCACGTATCCGATTCGACGGTGGTTTCGAGAATCCAATCTACGCTTATTTCGTCTATGCTTGGGTTAGTTAGAGTTTCAACCGGGACCAACCCCAATGATTGAGCTTCTCCAGAGCTTGCCAGTTTAGCCAAATAATCTGCCTTGGTGTTTTGCTCCCGCGGGATGTGAGTTATAGTGTAGTGCTCGATGTCGCTTAATAGTTCTTGTACTTTGGACAGGTACGGGCAAGATTTTCTCCACGCGCTTGGTATTCACCTTTCACTTGACAAACGACCAGGTTGGAGTCACTGTATATGTGAATAGATTTTATCTTGAGTTCCTTCACGACCTTCAGTCTAGCGATCAGTACTTCATACTCTGCTTCGTTATTTATTGCTGGGAATTCCAAGCTCAAAGCATAGATAATGGCTCGCCCCTCGGGGGTTTCAAGCACTACCCCTGCTCCCGAACAAGAAGTTGTTGGACACGCCATCAACGAAGAGCTTTCATTGCGTACTTACTTTTAACTGAACTTCTTTCTCGTCACCCCTTATAGTAAATTCAGCGATGAAGTCGGCCAACGCCAGCCCATTGATGGATTTCCTGGGATGATATGCGATATCATATTAACTTAGCTCTATATTCCACTTAAGTAGTCGCATGGAAGTTTCTGGCCGGTATAAAACTTGCTTCAAGGGTTGGTCAGTCAATACTTAATTGGATGAGCTTGGAAGTATGGTCGTAGTTTCCGAGATGCGATCAAAAGGAAATACGCTAGCTTCTCCAGTTTTAGGTAATTCTTCTCATCTCCGGTGAATTGTTTTCTAATGTAGTACACGGGTCACTGGACTCTCGCGTCTTCCTGCATGAGAGCGGCGCTAAGTGCGTGTGAGGAAACTGCTAAATAAACGAATAGGTCTTCTCCATCAACCGGCTTTGATAAGATTGGGGGGCTTCCATGTGTCGTAGCAATTCCTCGAAAGCTGTCTAACAAGCTTCACTCCATTCAAAGTTTTTTTCCCTTCTTCAGTGCATGGAAGAACGATATGCACTTGTCTATAGCTTTTAAGATGAATCGACTCAGTGCTGCGACTTTTCCATTCAAGCTTTGAAGTTCCTTCTTATTTCTAGGGGCTTCGACTTCCCATAACACTATTATTTGCTTTGGATTCACTTCGATGCCCCATGCACTTACTATGAACCCCAAGAATTTCCTAGAGGCTACTCCGAAGTGACATTTGAGCGGGTTGAGCTTCATTTCGTATCTTCGGAGTATCTCAAACATTTCAGCGAGGTTGTCTAGATGGTTAGCAGCTACTCGAAATTTGACCAACATGTCGTCAACGTAAACTTCCATAGTCTTTCCAATCTGGCGTTTGAACATAGTATTCACTAACCTTTGGCACGTTTCCCCTGCATTTTTCAAGCTGAATGGCATTACCCTATAGCAGTACAATCCCAAATCGATGATGAAGCTAGTGTTCTCTTAGTCTGGTTCATGCATCAGGATCTGGTTATAGCCCGAATGCGCATCCATAAATGATAGCAGTTCATATCCCGTTGTTCCATCCACCAGTTGATCAATTCTAGGGAGCGGGAAGCTATCCTTCAGACAGGCTTTGTTGAGATCCGAGAAATCAATACAAGTTCGCTATTTTCCATTGGACTTCTTGACTAGGACCGGGTTCGATACCCATTCAGGGTAGGCTGCATCTCAAATGAAGCCATTAGCCATCAGTTTATCTACCTCCTCTCTCAATGCCTTGGACCGCTAGGGACCTAAGCCGCGCCTTTTTTGCTTCATTGTAGTGAATTTTGGATCAATATTTGAAAGTGTACGTGCAGTACTAAGGATCGTGTAATATGGTATATAAATGCGGAAATTGATAATAGCAGTAAAATAAAAATTAAAGTAAGCACACCAGGAATTTTTATACTGGTTCGAACTTCCCGTTCTACGTCCAGTCACAGAATACCCTCTGCATTTAAACTAAACCCCTCACTTAACCCGGAGGAATAGGTATATGACACCTGAGCAGCCGAACAGGAATTTTTCTACCTTAACAGCCGAAGAGGACTTCAACTTAATACAAATAACTTGTTTGACGAATGTGTTTTGAATAACACGGATTGTCTTTTGATAGTACAACTTTCCTATAATCAAATCCTCAAGAGTATATATGTGTGTAAAGATTTAGAAGGAAGATAATCACGTAGAATCGAAGTATATGAATTAATTCAAGGATTCTAGTGATATTGAATAAGAATGAATACTTTTATTTGTAGAAATAAATAGAGAATAGATTTCAGAATTAAAACAAGAATCGGTCATTGTAGAAGTGAAATGAACATGTTTATATAGTTGTAGAATAGTTACAATCTTTCATGAAGAGTTTCAATCAAGAGTTGTGTCCATATCTGTTGGATTAAAGAACATTCCTCTTCATGAACAATTGCACCTCTTCAGAAAACTAGCCGTTATGTTCTGGTCGGTTGATCGAGAAACCTGGGCCGGTCAGCTGAGTTTACATATATAAATAAAACGATGCATATCTGTGCACTGGACACAGAGTCGGTCGGCCGAAGATTCTGGTTGGTCGGCCGACCTGTTGTTATTTGCACAGTGTATACTTATTTTTGTATAAATCAATTTGTGTGTATGTGTGACTACTTGAGGAATGATTTTAACAATATTCTAAGACTCAATGAAAATAAAATATTCATACTAATATCTAGATTGTAGTCTTGTCTCCTTTGTAGTGTTCAATATATGGTTATTCTCTTTTTGTCGCTTTCGTATAGTATTCTCGTCATATGATCTCTGAAGCTTGTGTCATGAATCAAAACTCATGAATCAACATTCTCCCCCTTTTTGATTGATGACAATACTTATGTGACGAAGTAGTATTTATCTATATTATAATTCTCCCCCTGAATATATGGCGACTTTTTTGCAAAAAATTTGTTAGCTTTCATACATTTCTCCCCCTTTGTCATCGACAAAAAGGAATACTTACTAGATGTAATATGTAAAAAAATGCGAATCATTGAGTTTTAAATATTACATATTCAAACCAAAATAAGAATATTTAAAGATGTTTGCTGAATACACAACATTTAATAAAAAACAGATTGTTCATAAAGAAATTCTTAAAATTAAATTGTAAAACAATATGATTACTCCTCATCATCATCGGAATCCCAAAATTCTGGACGAATATTTTCATCCAGAGGAGCCGGTTCCTTACCCCGTCTTTGAGTGGGAGGTACGTGAGTTGCTGATGTGCTGGAACTTGTCTTATCTGAGGTAGACCAAGAGAAATTTGGCACCAGTCTTTTTCCGGGAGCAACAAAAGATGCACCGGCTTCGGAAGTACATGATAAAGCATCCCATAAATTTACAAAGAAGCCTTTGATTTTCTTGAAACGCCCATCAATTTTTCTTAGTCGGGCATCCAAAGCTAGTTGATTTCGAGCCAAAATATCAATGACCGCCTCCGTACTAGTACTGGGAGTTGGTCGTTGAATTGAGGTTTGGCGAGTTATACGTTCCGTAACATGAGTAGATGGTTGAGGTGTAGAATAGCTACGACGTAGTTGTTCTCTCGGAGTATTACTCCATTGCTCAAATAAATGATTCTTCAAAGATTTTGGCATCTTGAAGTTTTATCCATCTTTGAAGAGCTATATCATTAACTAGCCATGAAGCAATTTGTGTATCCACTGGAGTAGATGAAGAAGAGCCACCGGTTGTCTTTGATTTCTTCTTGGGAGCCATTTGTTTTTGGAAGAAAAGATTAAAAATTTGAGAAGTTTTAATGGGGGCTAGGTTTAAAAAACTGTAATTGGGAAAGTAAGAGTGAAGAGGTAAGTTGAAAAGTGAATGGATGGGTTGTTAAAAAGAAATATAAGTACCAGTTTTATACGTTCGGTCGACCGAATGACTGGGTCGGCTGACCGAGCTACTAATCTGAAAGGTGCTAAAACTCTCGGGAAGGGTTCGGCTGACCGACTCAGGGTATTCGGTAGACCGACCCTGTTGGAAATGTTTGTTTGTATTTCTCGGGAAGGGTTCGGCTGACCGACTTAGGATGTTCGGTCGATCGACCCTGTTAGGAGTGCATTTTTTGTAGTTTTATATATAATAAAAATATAGAAATATATTTTATTATCAATGCACTATACATCTTATTTGTAACACCAACAACATACATGTATATATACATATAACATGTTTAGCCAACGTTTAAAATCTACGTTCCCATGAGTTTGGAGATGGAACATCTTCTATTGGTGACCATCTTGGAGTTATTGGAGTTTGAACAGGATTTGACGAGGATGAGGGTCTATAAGAAGGTTCAGTAACATCATCCTTCTTTGATGAACAGATTTTCATGGCAATCTTTTCTAGAAAACTTAAACGTCTTTCCATGACTTTTTGTTCATAGTAGAGTTCCCGTTGCATATCCATTTGTTGTTGTTGGTAGTGATGTATTTCATCAATTTTTTGTTTGGTGGTTGGAGATATTACCATCGTATTCTTCCCTTTTTTCTTTTCAGGTGTAAAGCCTGTATTAGAGTCTTCCCATGGTTTCCACCTATGTCGGGGGTCTTTATCTGGAGAGGAGAAGTCTAGAACACGTTTAGGAATGGGAAAGGTAGGATAGGGGCCATTTTCAGGGATGCGGTCGGAACCATCATCGTCCGGAGATGTGTATGATAGATGGGAGTTTTCGGAATTATAGTAGTCATTGTTTGAAGACATTTTTCAAGTTTTGTTTTTAAAATTTTTCTTAGTATATGTTTTGGAAAATAAGCATAGTATATATAAACATCTGTTTGCTGAAACATTAATGGATAGGAACTAATTTGAAATATGATCACAGAAGTTTAAGAAAAAAATTGTTTGTAAATGTATGATTTATAAGATAAGAACTAAATATAGTTTTTCTGAAAACAAAACAGATAAAACAAACTTTAAAGAGAACTAAAACAAGAAACACCCATAGCTCAAGTAGCTATAATACAACATCTAACAAGCAAGTCAGAGGTCATGAGTTCGAGTTCTGCTTTGGTCAGAAATAAAACAATTTTTGTTTTTCGATATTTTTGCAAATTTTTATTTATAAATCTTTAAACGACATTATACCTAAATCACATCTAAGTTTTAAAAATACCATTTAAAAAAGCACTTTTAACATCCATTTGATAAAGTTTAAACTTATGAAAGCACGCGAAAGCTAATAAGATTCGTATTGCTTCAAGTCAGGCGACTGGAGCAAACGTTTCTTCGTAATCAATTCCTTCTTCTTGATTATATCCTTGTGCAACTAATCTAGCCTTATTCCTGATTATATTTCCTAGTTCATCTGCTTTATTTTTGAAAACCCATTTAGTACCGATGACTGATTGATCACTAGGTCTAGGAACGAGTTCCCAAACTTCGTTTCGTTCGAATTGATTTAGTTCTTCTTGCATGGAAAGAATCCAATAGTCATCAGTTGAGGCTTCTTTTATATTCTTAGGTTCTATGTTAGAGAGAAAAGCTACATGACCAACTTGATTTAATTGATGTCTGGTTTTAACATTCGTATTAACTTCTCCAATTATATTTTGCATAGGATGATCTCATAAAATTCTAGGTGGAGATTTTATTATATTAGGAGTAATATTTTCATTTTCAGTAATAACATGATCATTACTGAAAGTTTCTTAAGTATTACTATTTTCATTCTGAGTAGCTTCATCATCAGAATCAATAGTAACATTTGGAATTATATTTTTAAATTTTTCATCAAATGAGACATGTAAACTTTCTTCAATAATTTGAGTTCTTTTATTATAAATTCGATATGCCTTGCTTCGTTCCGAATATCCAACGAATATTCCTTCATCGGATTTTGGATCGAATTTGCCTAGTTGATCTTTAGTATTTAAAATAAAACATTTAGAACCAAAAACTTTAAGATATGAAATATTTGGTTTTCTTCCATTTAGAAGTTCATATGAAGTATTCTTAGTTAATGGCCGAATAGAAACACGATTTAATACATAACAAGCAGTAGCTACATCTTCTGCCCAAAATTGTTTCGATAAAGAGGTTCCATTTAATAAAGTTCTTGCACATTCTTGTAACGTTCTATTTTTCCTTTCTACAACTCCATTTTGTTGTGGTGTTCTAGGAAACGAAAAATTATGGTTAATACCTTTCTTGTTACAAAATTGTTCAAAAGCTTCATTTTCAAATTCTCCTCCATGATCACTTCTTATATTTTTAATTTTCAAACTTTTAACATTTTGAATTCTTTTAACAAAGACTTTAAAATTATCAAAAGCATCACTTTTATTTTTCAAAAAGAAAATCCAAGTATATCTAGAAAAATCATCTACAATAACAAATACATATCTATTATGATTAATAGACTGCACTTGAGTTGGACCAAAAAGATCCATGTGTAAAAGTTCAAGTGGTTGTTCTGTAGATATTACTTTCTTTGATTTAAAAGAAGATTTTGTTATTTTCCTAATTTACATGCATCACAAAATATATTAGTTTCGAATTTTATATTGGATAAACCTTTAACTAATTTGTTTTTAGCTAGTTTGTTGATAGTATTAAAATTGATGTGACAAAATCTTTTGTGCCAATGACAAGAATCGTTTTCTTTAGCTACTAAACACAAATTTGAATTATTATTAACATTCATATTTAAGATATAAATGTTTTTATCTCTTTTTCCTTCGAAAATAGTGTTATGATTTTTATCGAAAATATTACATTTATTTTCTGAAAGAGTTATATTCAAACCTTTATCGCATAGCTGACTAGTACTTAATAAATTGTGTTTTAAGTTTTTAACTAATAAAACATCAGTAATGAGAGGTAAATTAGAGGTACCGTTGCTACTGACATTGCCTTTGCCGATGATATATCCTTTTGAGTTATCTCCAAAGGTGACTGCTCCTCCATTTGAGTATATAATGTTTGAAAACATTTCTTTGTTTCCAGTCATGTGTTTTGAGCAACCGCTATCTAAAATCCATTTTCCTCTCTTCTTATGTGGAACATCGTCTGATGAAGCCATGAAGCACACATTTGCTTGTTCATTATCACTTTCACTCTCTGATGAGGATGATGAGTTAGTGTCGTCCCAAGTGACAGAAAAAGCTTTTCGTTTGGTTTTGTCCTTCTTGAAATTATTCTTTTTACGCTCTGGACAATCCTTCTTCATGTGTCCTTTCTTATGACATTCATAACATTCCATTGCTGAAGATGATGGTTTGCTGTTATTGGAATTGTTGTTGGAATTATTTTTGTTTCCCTTGAATTTGTTTCTGTTGAATTTCAAAAACTTTTTGAAATTTTTAGCAATCATTGCCATATCTTCATTATCCGAGTCGGAGTCATCTTTTTCTGCTTGGAATGCCACATTTTTCTTTTCTTGTGCTCCATTTCTTTTTGCCTGCAAATTTACTTCGTAGGACATTAAATTACCTATCAATTCTTCTGGTTTTAATGTTGACAAATCAGTTGCTTCTTCAATAGCTAGGACTTTTCGTTCCCATTCGTCCGTTAAAGAATTTAAGATTTTTGTAACAACATCAAAATCAGTAAACTTTTGTTCTAATGATAATAAAGCATGATAAATATCCTGAAATCTAGAGTACATGTCATTTATAGATTCATTTGGCCTCATTTTGAAATTTTCAAATTGATTTTTCAACATAGAGATTTTGCTTAATTTAACTTTGTTCGTTCCTTCATGCGATACTTTAAGAGTTCTCCAAATTTCATAACCGAAAGTGCACATGCTAACTCTATTGAATTCATTTCTATCTAATGCACAAAATAAAATATTCATAGCCTTTGCATTTAAAGTACCATCTAGTTTTTGTGTGTTACTCCAAGTTGAGTATTCTTCAGTAGGAGTCGTGTACTCTCTTTGTATAATATTCCAGATATCAAATCCACTAGATTGCATATAGATTCTCATTCTAGTTGACCAATAATTGTAATTTATACCATTAAAAAGTGGAGGTCGAGAAGTCGATTGACCTTCTGTGAAACTAGAATTAGTGTTAGTGTTAACATCGTTAGTTTGTGTGGTTGCCATATTACTAGAAATAAATATCAAATAACTTTGTGATGGTTATAGGATTTCCTTGCTCTGATACCAAATGAAAGTGTACGTGCAGTACTAAGGATCGTGTAATATGGTATATAAATGCGGAAATTGATAATAGCAGTAAAATAAAAATTAAAGTAAGCACACCAGGAATTTTTATACTGCTTCGAACTTCCCGTTCTACGTCCAGTCCCAGAATACCCTCTGCATTTAAACTAAACCCCTCACTTAACCCGGAGGAATAGGTATATGACACCTGAGCAGCCGAACAGGAATTTTTCCGCCTTAACAGCCGAAGAGGACTTCAACTTAATACAAATAACTTGTTTGACGAATGTGTTCTGAATAACACGGATTGTCTTTTGATAGTACAACTTTCCTATAATCAAATCCTCAAGAGTATATATGTGTGTAAAGATTTAGAAGGAAGATAATCACGTAGAATTGAAGTATATGAATTAATTCAAGGATTCTAGTGATATTGAATAAGAATGAATACTTTTATTTGCAGAAATAAATAGAGAATAGATTTCAGAATTAAAACAAGAATCGGTCATTGTAGAAGTGAAATGAACATGTTTATATAGTTGTAGAATAGTTACAATCTTTCATGAAGAGTTTCAATCAAGAGTTGTGTCCATATCTGTTGGATTAAAGAACATTCCTCTTCATGAACAATTGCACCTCTTCAGAAAACTAGCCGTTATGTTCTGGTCGGTTGACCGAGAAACCTGGGCCGGTCAGCTGAGTTTACAGATATAAATAAAATGGTGCATATCTGTTCACTGGACACAGAGTCGGTCGGCCGAAGATTCTGGTCGGTCGGCCGACCTGCTGTTATTTGCACAGTGTATACTTATTTTTGTATAAATCAATTTGTGTGTATGTGTGACTACTTGAGGAATGATTTTAACAATATTCTAAGACTCAATGAAAATAAAATATTCATACTAATATCTAGATTGTAGTCTTGTCTCCTTTCTAGTGTGCAATATATGGTTATTCTCTTTTTGTCGTTTTCGTATAGTATTCTCGTCATATGATCTCTGAAGCTTGTGTCATGAATCAAAACTCATGAATCAACAATATTGAGGGCGTGACAGGCAATTTTGGGTGATACCCCACATATATCGGAGTGTGTCCAAGAAAATACATCCAAGTTGGCGCGGAGGAATTTGGTTAGTTCTGACCGCATCTTGTTTCCAAGTCGCGACCCAATTTTCAGGACCCGTGTTGGGTTATCCATACAGACTGGGATGGACACCGTCAATTCTACCGGTGCTGCCCGATCCTTCCCTAACCTCTTCTTCCTAGGATCCATAGCCTTTTTGAATCAGCTATGGTCCTCAAGCCAGGGGCGGCTCTATAGTTACTATTCGGAGGGTTCACGGATGTTGAGGGTTTTCCCCATATCCTTTCCTTTTTCCTTTCTTCTTGACTTGCGCAATTCTGCGATGTAGCATTCCCGGGCAACGCTTTGTTCTCCTTTCACAATCCTGACTCCATGCTTGGTAGGGAACTTCATTGTAAGGCACCATTGGGCCAATCCTATTCTAAAGTCGGCTAATGTGGGTTGCCCCAAGAATGCATTGTATGTAGACATTTCATCCACGATCACAAAAGTCTGAATAAGGGTGACCTTTCTCTCACCCTCTCCAAGCTCTATAGGTAGGTCAAATGTTCCCATCGGTTGTTTGATCGAAGGTACGTCTGAAAAGTATGTTAACTGAACTGCCACTATCAACCAGCACTCGTCGGACTACTGCAGGCCCGATTCCTACCGTCACAACCATTGGGTCAAGGGTTGGAGCTTCAATCCCTTCAGTGTCCCGATTACGGAACACTATGTCGTCGTTCAAAACCTTTTGCTGCTTGACCGGAGTCTCATCATCTATTGCTAAACATGATTCCTTAAGGGCGTGCTTTAACGAACTCGCATATTGCTCCATCTCCCCCCAACTTCTTTGCGCGGGATGTGGTCTCCCAGATATTGTTCCAATAATAAGCCTCTGGTCGGTTCGTTTCGACCCTTCTTCACTAGTTCCAGCTTGATTTCTTTGTTCTCTAGGAGGTTGAGGGGCCGTAT
This sequence comes from Allium fistulosum, assembly GCA_030737815.1. Lineage (NCBI taxonomy): Eukaryota > Viridiplantae > Streptophyta > Magnoliopsida > Asparagales > Amaryllidaceae > Allium > Allium fistulosum. Next base: position 1,001,433,190 of record CM060904.1, on the reverse strand, counting down.
GTTGATTGGGTTTTTATGGCTTTTTCACGTATTGTTGAAGCTTGTAGTCTCGGAACAACCCTTCAATGAGGTCCTTAAGGTAGCGGCATTCGTTTGTATTGTGGTCGTGTGTCTCATGGAAGCGGTAGAATTTCCCTGAACGCTTTTGCTGTTTCGTTGCCTCTTTTCTAAGAGGTTTCTTATATTATTCAGTCTCTTGTATTGCGAGATAAATATTCTCTGGAGTATCATTCAGAGGGGTATAGTCTTCTTGTCTAAACCCTCTAAATCTTTTGTTGTTGCCACCATTATTTATTTTATCAGAGTTTTGGTTTCTTATCTTCTGATTCCTGCCCTTTTCCGTGACTCCTTGAGTACTTCCTGGATTGCACGTGCTTTGATTTGCTGCCGTGTCATTTTGTTCGGTGTTCATCTGTTGTGTACCAGCGGACTTTATTTCCAGCTCCTGTGCTTCCTCCAATCTCAAGTACTGGCTTGCTTTACGATTGAAGTCTTTCTTGTTGGTAGGTTGCTTCATCTTAATCCATTTCTCGAACTCTGTTTCTGGGTGAATGGCGCGGACTAAGGCCATAAAAACCATATCCTCATTGGGATTGCTTACTCCCATCACCGTGGTGTTAAACCTGCTCATGATTGATTTCAGTGACTCGTTGCGTCCTTGGACCAATCCAGATAAGGACATGACGTCCTTCAGTTGCACGGTATGAAGCCTGAACTAGTCAAGGAATTTTGTTGCAAGTTGGTCAAAGGTAGAAATAGATCTTGGGGGGAGTCTGGTGAACCACAAAGACTCGACTCCTTCTAGAAAAATAGGGAAACATCAGCAGCAGACGACCTCTGGAGCATTGGCACCATCCATATACCAGCTATACTTGTACAAATGGGGTTTTGGGTCCTTCGTTCCGTCGTAGGAGGGGATAGTTGGCATAGTGAATTTGTCTAGGTATCTTACATTCAAGATCTCGTCAGTAAAAGGGTCCAACTCGGGGCACATCCCTATTCATAATCCTTTCGGTTTTTACTCTCATCCATCAGCCGTTTGACCCTATTTGCTATGTATACCTCTGATGTCCGGTAGTCCTGGGGGTGGCGGTCAATCACTGCGCCAAGTGTTTGGTTCTACAAACGGTCTTGGCGCATGGGTTGAAGCCTAGGCTCTCCTGTCTTCGGGAGAGCCAGTCCCGCGGGACCCAAATGGCCTGACTGGGGCAGTTTGGATGTTTCTTGCATCATCAAACGCATTGACATTCTCTTCCATCTGATTGCCTTACTCTCCACCTTCCGAGTCGGAGAGATTCACAGCTATATCTTCCTGCGGGGTTTTGGCCCCTTGATTCAAGTTCGGTTGCCTTGCGTAAGGTGAAGTATTCTCATTTTCCTCCAGGTTACATCCTGTTGTTACCCTTCTTAGTTGCTTTCTGTTTCTTCTATGCAGGCTGGAAACAGAGGAATTTTCTTATTCTACAGCAGTTACCGGTTCAGGCATAGTCCTTGGAGCGAGGTTTGATTATAGGGTTATTAGAGAATTGAGCTTATCCATTAGATCCTTTTTACTATTTTCCATTCTCTGGTTGATCTCTTCAGCCATCTTATTCAGCTCGTCCCTGGTGACAACTTCATGCTGACTAGAGGACCCCGCTGCTTGATTTCCTAAGTTAGCACCATTTACTTCAACTTGCTGGAGACTAATACCTTCTGCAGCTATTGCTGCCCCTATGGATTTCCCAGAGGCGGTTCTTCTTCCAGGAGCCATTGACTCTAAAGCAGTGAGTTCTTCAAGCAAAGACTGGGGATCTAACTTCTAGACCTATGGGATCCAAATTAGATAGCTAGATCTGGACCTTAAGTTGGGTTCTCAGTGAAAACACCAAAATGTTGACCCAAAAAATGGACCAACACCCTTTGTTTGAATTTGGAAGCACCAGCCCTGCTTTGACAGAGCAATATCACAGATAATAGATATAGAAAAGAACAGTAAAAGAAGGCTGTTAATGAAGCCTACGTTCACTTTATAGTTTTATTAAAGATTGATTGCTGTTACAAGAGATGTTTGATTACAAGGCTTTGATTATCTCTAGCTAGATTGAATTCCTAGAGTTGGAATCCACTGGAGAATCACAGTGAATTCCTTTGGAGATTGTTGTGAGGGAGGTAGAGAGTGAAGAATAATTCCAGCAGAGCTTCAGCAACCAGTCCGGAGAAGATCCAGTTTATGTTGCAGGTAGGATGGTATTTATATGGATCAGAGAACTTCTAGGCCATGCCACTTCATCATCAGCTCGCAGGAGGATAGGCAACGACCCAGGGAAGGTTTGGCTTGCAATACGAGACAAGAACATGGGTCATTGGCGACCCATAGACTTGGCTCGTTTGAGAGCCAATATCTTGGCCTTTTTTGTTGTATTCCTTACCTAACTCGTCTGAAGGTTTGAGGAGAGGCATGGGTCGCTGATGATCCAAGCACTTAGGATTTTTCTAGAGTTTGGAATTGGAGATGTTTTGATAGTCTTTTATCGTAGTTGTTTCGTTGTGATGGCAACTCACTGGCTGTTTGCGCTCAGTTGCTGATTGGACAAAAAGAATGCTGATCTCTCAGCTTCGTTGATCCAGTCGTTGCCTTAGCCATATAGCTTGGCCCTTGTTCATCCCTTGTTTTAGCTTTTCTTGTTAAGTACTGAACCATTCTGTTTACAGAAAGTCATTCTATTTCCTATTGGTTTCTGCTGGGTTAAAAACCCGGATAACAACCTCCCTTTAAATAATTGTGTTTTTACTTGGTCCAACAAATGCTCTTCTCCTTCTCTTGCTGAACTGGACATATTCTTCATTAATATATCCTGGGAAAACATGTTTTCCCTTTCTTCTCAATGTGGTCTTCCTTACATCATTTCTGACCACTGCCCTATTCTTCTTAACTCTGGTGTTGATGGTCCTCATCGCCCCTGCAAATTCGAATCCTTCTAGACCCAAGAGCCTAGTTTTGATGATGCGGTGGAACATCTTTGGTCTTCTTTTCATGTATCCGGGTCTGCTATGTGTGTCCTTGTCTCTAAACTTAGGCTTCTTAGAAATTCTCTAAAAAGGTGGTATGTTGGCACTTGGGGCTCCATGCATGCTAGAAAGGAGCTTTTACATAGTCAAATCCTACATCTGAACATTAAGGAAGAAATTATGCCTCGTGTGATGGTGATAGATCCCTTCTCCACGATCTAGAAGATGATCTTGAGCACATCATGAGGCAAGAAGAAATGGTCTGGAAGCAGAGTCCAAAGTTCAGTGGCTAAAGGATGGGGATCTCAATACAGCATATTTCCACAGAATTGCGAATGGTATATGTAGATCTAAATCTACTCGAAGCATCCATGAAAATGGTAGATAGGTGGAGGACAACGATGAGATCCTTCAAGTTTTCACAAATCACTTCAAAAGTTTACTTCTCCTTTATTCATATAATCTTATTTTCATTAATTGACATTTGTTATTACTTACAAAAGTTCATTTCTCTTTTATTCATACAATGCCATTTTCTTTCATTTTATTACTTTGCATTCATTGCTTAAATAAGTTTATTTAAATTATTGGATTATATTATTAGGTAAGTTTCTTTACAATTCAATTCGCCATTTATATATTATTTCTTTTCACATTCATTCTTCCATATATAGTAGTATTGAATATTAAATCCATTTCTAAATCCTTTCAATGTTTTCTAGAGTTATAATCATTCCATTAATATAGTATTCCCTTTTACTATTCATTTAATTAGTAGCATTTCAGCTAATAATTTAAGTATATAATATTTTATAACATCAGAATTCCTTGTTTATAGAAATGACTCTATTGAACACTTCATTTTCTAAGTTTACTTGTATAATATTCAATTACATGTTCTTATTAACATTTCAACTTTTAATAGTTTGGTAAGTTACATATATATGTTTTAAGAATGTAATTGAATGCTACACAAGTTTATCTTATTTATTTTAGTTAACAAAATATTCAATAATTACATCTTCTAGACTTTAACATCCTTTGATTTATAGGTTACAAATTTCAAATTTCTTGTATATTTCATTAATAACTTAGCATTTAATTTCTTAATTTCATTTTTAGAAGTTCCAATTATAAAATAGTTAAAATTTCATTTCATTATAATAATTAAAATCTCTAATTTATAGAAATTTAAGAACTAAATGTCGGGTTCCATTTCAAATCATTTAAAATAATATATATATATATATACACTCATAGCTTTTATATATATCAAATTATATTTGGAAATAAAAATTTAAGATTTTTTTATCAAAACAAACGTGTAGTAAAGCTACTACAGTGGTCTTCCCACTTTGAACTCGAAAATGAATGTCGATGATGCGTGCATTCATCACCGATATTATTTTCCAGCGTTAGGGAGGGAAGTACAAAACTTATTTCCTTCTAAAAATTCTTTTAAACATTTCTTTCAAATCATATTGAAATGTTTATATTTGAAAATACTTCCAAATAACAATATTATATTCCAAAATATTTTGAAAAACCAATTTCAAAAATCCTGGAACTTAAGTTCTTAAATTATCAATTTATATTCATTTTATTTGTAAATCCTATTTTTCAATCAATATTTATAAAATTTCTCTACCTAACAAACAACATATTGCATCCAACTACACCATTTATAAAATCTATTATTTTATATACAAAATATATAATAGGCAAAATTATTTCATTTACCAATATTTCAAAACAATATTGTGTCGGTCTGTCCTACTAAGTGTTTAGAAATCCCTATTGATGTCATAGCATCCTATGTATCGACCAAAATTTATAAATACAAAAAAAAACAAATTAACACAATACAAAAACCCTTTTATAACACTAACAAATACGCTCTCTCATATATATACACTCAGCGACCCATTCTAGGGTATTACTACCCTATTCTATATGAGTCAGACTCCACAAAGCTAAGGTTATCGCTAAACCAAAGCTCTAATACCAAATGTAACGACCTGCCTTTTTGGACGGTTAAATCGACGATAAACCACACACGTCAGATTCAAACCATTCAAAGGGGCAGATTGTTATGGGGTAAATAAGAAAAAGAAGAGAAAGAAATAAAACAAATACAGAATCTCGCAGCGGAATGACAAAATATAATAATCAAATAACAATTCATGAAGCTATTTTACAAATACATTTGATTATTCTTTTACAACACAAAATTAGAGTTACATTTAACAGGAATAAATAAATAAATGCAGCGGAACAACATTATGCAGTGGAATACATATAATAAGTAATAATAGTACAAAATCTTCGTAGCAGTCTTCGATAAACTGAAAAGCTCAGACTGACTCGAGCGAATTGAAAAGACAAAACACTCGAGTCGGAACTAAAAAATCTTATGTAAGCTAAATCAACCGTGAAAATATGAGTGTAACGGCATTAGAGATGTTTACGGGGTTTGACATCTCCTATCCAGTGTCTAACATGAACGCAATAACTTAAGAGATGTTCGGGATTCCCATCTCCTAAGGATCAGTTAAACTACCTACTATGTAGTACAATATGCTATTATAACAGTGTCTACAGTAAAGTAAAGTATTGAAATAACGTTAAGGCGTTACCCATATCCCCCTTAACACATTTATATATTCCCATAGTCTATACAGTACTGTACGCTCCTCCGTAAACTGGAGGTTTACACAGAGGGCACTCCATAGGTATGGTACAAAAAACTCGTAGAAGGCGCGATAGGGCATGTGAACAAGGCACTCAAGGCAATGCCAGGGTAGATATACCAATTGAACTCCCGGACTGGTGGTAACGCCTAGCCAGCTACTACCACCTACCTCGGACACACTCCCATAATCAAAATCGAGGGTGGCCACTAAATCAAACATAAAGTAATAGTATGGTATCGAAGAAATGTGCCCGAGCGGAGGTGCGACCTCACTTGGCCAGGTATAGCTCAAGTTTTAGTCACATCTAAGCTGACTCACGGGAGTCGGGGTCATGTAAATACCTTATACAGAATCGTTCGCCAAACCATCCTACTTCATTTCTGGAATCTCCACCACGTGCACAGTTGTTAAAGTGGTTTTCGGTATTGGCAGAGAGTATGACAATATATGATCTCGGTCTCTTTTACAACCAAACGCTTATTTCACACCGGATGGTTCTTTTACATTTCAAAAGTCAATTCACAATTGATGTCAAAATATCATATTCTGAAAACCATATCGCTTTCGAATCATATTCACTTTCAAAATCACATTCACTTCCAAAATCATATTCACTTTCAAAGATCATATTCACTTTCAAAATCATATTCACATTTGAATTTATCGATAAGGTAAATTAATTAATCCTAGTTCCAAAATCATCATATTTACTTAAATATGTCATTCCACAAAAAGGGTATCAATTCCAAATTCTATCTCAGGTTGTATCATCATCATGGATTTAAATATAAATACTTCAAATTTACATGGTCTAAAATTTTAGAAAATAGTTTAGATAGTTATAAATAGTGTTAATAGTAAAAAAGATAGTTTAAAATAGGTTAAATTAGTTTAAATAGTAAAAATAGTTTAAATAGATTTAAATTTGATTTAATTAGATTTAAAATGATTTAAATAGATTTAAAATAGATTTAATAGATTTAAATTATATTAAATATTTTTTTCTTAAAATAGATTAAATAAATTTAAAATAGATTTAAATTATATTAAATAGATTTAAAATAGACTAAATAAATTTATTAGTTTAAAATAGGTAAAATAGATTAAATTTGGTTAAATAGGTTGTAATAGATTAAAATAAATTAAAATAGTTTAAATTGATTAAAATAGTTAAATTAGTTAAAATAGTTTAAATTAGTTTAAAATAGATTTCAAAGTTATATCCCATCATTCTTAATAACTCAATTCCGATAAATTCATTTATATTTGACACTTCAACTTTGAAATTCCAATTTAAATCCTTTGAACAATTCATTAAATCAATTCCAGTTTCAGCATTAACGCTTAGATTATTGAAAATAATTCAGTTTATATAAATCAATTTCGATTTCAAAATGCCAGTTAACTGAATTCAAAATTTTAAAGAATTAAAAATCATTTAATTCAACCAATCTGGTGTCCGTATATAATTTTCTACCCTATGGTCAGGTGATACATATATTTATCATATCAATCCGCAATTTAAAATTTTTGTAACGACCCGTATTTTTGCGGATCAAAACATTTTAAAAGGATTGACCTATGGTTGTTAAGTCATTTCAGGTTTTGGCAGAATTTTGCTTAAGTCCTAAGTCGTAGCCGACTTAGGAGTTTTGGACGAGTTAAGCAACAAGTCTGAGTCGAGTTGCCGACTCAAGGAATTCACCGAGTTAAGGGAGTATGGTTGACCGACTTAAGGTAGTGACCGACCTAGGAGATAAGTCGTGACCGACTTATGAGAATCAGGCGACCTTAGTATTCTGGGGTAGAGTTAGGTCGGCAACGACCTAAGGAAATGTTGTGAGCGACCTAAGAGTTTCGGTGAGCTAAGTATTAGGTCGGCAGGGCGAGTTAGCGACCTAACGGTTACCGGGTTAGCGACTTAGTATCTTGGAGCGACCTATAGGTTAGCGACCTAAGAAGGGTTGCCGTGTTAGCGACCTAAGGGGTTAGCTTGTTAGCGACCTAAGGAGTTGCCGTGTTAGCGACCTAAGGGGTTAGCTTGTTAGCGACCTAAGGAGTTGCCGTGTTAGCGACCTAAGGAGATAGGTCGCATAAGTGTTAGGTCGTAGCGCTGTTAGGTCGTATGTTGTTTTAGGTCGTTATGTGTTAGGTCGCGTAGAAGCCTAAGTTGTTAGGTCGTAACCTTACTGAGTCTTAGGTAGTTAAGTCGTTAGGTTGTTAGGTCGCTGGGTTTCCTAAGTGTTAGGTCGCAAAGGAGTTAAGTCGTACATCTGTTAGGTCGGAGAGGCTTAGGTCGGAGAGGCTTAGGTCGGAAGCGGCTTAGGGAGATAGCCAGATTTCGACTTAAGGAATTTTCTGCTATAAATAGGAGGGGTTGTTCTCACTTTTTGGGATCCGGATTTTTGAAGCGACGAAGTGCTGCCATTTTGAGAGCTCGACTTCTACACTTCTTCACTTCTTTTCTCCACTCTAATCTAGTGCTTCCATCCATCCAAATCGAAGATCAAGATTGAAGATTCAAGAGCTTAGATTGAAGATCTTCATCTTTTCAAGAGAGATTTCTTCATTTGAAGCGGATTTGTGATAGATCAAGCTTGATCCTTTGCTGTCCAGATCTGAAGCGTATTGATTTGGGTTTGTTTGGGAGATTTGGTGAGTGGTGATTATCTCTCACACGGATCCAAAGGAGTATATCGGATTGTTGGCTCGATTTGGTGTTAAAATAGTTATTTCCATGCAATTTCTTCATCCTATGTGTAGATCCATATAGATCCATTGTTCATGATGATGTTACATCCATTTTATCATATGCTAACCTATGCAAGTTCATTCATCAAGTTTATAGAGATCTAATCCATGTTTTTATGCTTATTGGATTTTCAACTCTTTAATTACGAAAATGCCATTATTGTTATAATTGTCTACTTAGATCATATTTGAATGCTTGATTGCTTGGATTGATGTTTGATTTGATTGATTGTTATGAACTAGATGATTGATGATTAGATTTAGACCAAAGGTGATTCAAAAGCTAAGGGAAAGGCTCTTGGATTGGGAAAGCTGCTCGTGGCATATGTAGCGGGATGATGAAGCTCTTATGCATAGATTTGATGATGTGATGTTGAGATGAGGCTTCGCGAGGATGTTATGAAGCGAGGCAATCATGTGATGAAGACTTGGTCTAATCCAGACGGGATCATTCCAAGCATGTTGATAACTCGGTGATATGATTCGAGTTGAGGATAATGGATGCTCGAGAGGCGCTTGAGCTAGTATGGAAATAGTCGTCGAGGAGGATGACTAGGAGGTTGAGATCTCATCGTTGTTGAAGGTTCTAGCATGCTCTAAGCAAGAGTACATGGGGACGCCCAAAAGACTAAGTTGATGGTCAAGTACTCTGGGTAGATTCGATAATCCTAGGCACGGGTCACGATGACGTGCGGGAGTTATGTCTAGAACCGGGGTTACCATTAGCCCTTGACGGACGGCTGAAAGAATGTGCCGGTCATTCAATTAACGGTGATATCGAAGCAATGATAACAGTGATAGCCAGAGTCATGGATGTTTGGTTGTATCGTCATTCGGTCTCAAGAGCGGTATTTCCTGGGTGCTTCTCTGACCTTGGTTTTAGACCTTGGGATTTGTACTTGGAAAACATCGCTCTTGACTCGAGTGACAATTGTTTACTTTAAATTGTATGCTCTGCTATGTTGCTTCTGCTTAGTGTGTGTCTGGGGGCTATCACTGTAGAACGAGGTTGGAGTGGGAGGGTTGTATTCCTATTTCTTTTCCTTTATGTTCTTTTGGTATGTTGTTAGTTAATTTACTGCTCACTAAGACTGTTGTCTGACTCAAGGCTTTATGTTTTTAATTCTTATTGCCTTGGGCTGTTCGTCCATTTTGGGACGGGCAGACTAGGTAGCAGGTGACAGGTGCTGTTCTCTTCTCACGATGCTGATATCGAAGACGAGCTGGAGGGTTGCATATTATCTTCTTATTATATGTACTGGATATTCCGCTGTTTTGTATTCTCTGAGAGATATGTAGTGAGGCTTGATGTATTGACTATGTGGATGTTTGTATTCAACTATTATGGAGCTTTATATGATGTCATTTTGTTCTGTAAAGCTTCACTATACATATGTTCTATTGTATTTTATCCATGCGTTGTGAGTAATACGATAGGTTCTGTTGTTTTAATCTTACCTTGACAATCGTCCATGGTCGCCTGGCACACTTTACAGCGCTCTATCTTTAGATTCGGTGCAGGGGTCATGGGCGGTCGTCACATTTGGTATCAGAGCATTGGTTAATCGATTTTACCCAACGCTCGCTGTCGTAACTACGTATGAGAGACGTAATTGTATTTTGATGGATGATTACTATATATAATATAGTAGCTTAGTAGAGTTTGAGTCCTTTATGCAGTTGTTTCTCTAGATGTTCTAATCATTCCTTTTTATAGATATTGAGAATGAGTCGAAGAGGGAGACCAGCTGCTAGGGAAGGCCGTGCTACTGAAGAGACTGCTGACTATGCAGCCATGTTCGAAGCTATGATGACTTCGATCATGAGAAGGATACCAGTTCCGGGGGCAGCAGTAGATGTTGGAGTTCAAGTCCAAACTCCGAAACCAGTGGATTTTGCTAAGTTGTGCAAGGATTATACTGCTCTTGGAGGGAAGGTTTTCTTGGGAACAGAATCAACTATCGAGGTCCAGAGATGGATAGATGCTTGTAGAAGGATCTTTGGTGATTTGGGAATTGATGATGCAACTAAGAGGAAGTTGGCATCGAGGCAGCTTCAAGGGAGAGCCTCTGATTGGTGGAACTCTATTACCATCACTACTCCAGAAGAAGAGATTACTTGGGAGCAATTCCAAGTCAGATTTGAAGCTAAGTTCATTTCTACAGCTCAGAAGTCTATTCTGTTCAAGAAGTTTGTAGAGCTCAAGCAGGGTGGAAGATCTGTTCTTGAGTATGTTTCTGAGTTTGAAGCTTTGTCCAAGTATGCCCGGTCATATATTGAATCTGCTTATCAGAAGAATGAGAAGTTTGTGACCGGCTTGGATAGTTATCTTGGGAGGCAGTTGGTGGATCATTTGGACGATTCATTTGAGAAGCTTGTGGAGAAAGCTCTTAGGCATGAGAGTCTGTTTCCTAAGGAAGGATCTGTTGTTGCTGTGACCAGGGAAGAGTCTAAACCCCAGCAGGGTGGAAACAAGAAGAGGAAGCAGCAGCAGCAGAAGGGTAAGGATGGCCAGAAGAAGCCGAAAGGCGAGGTGACTTGCTACAACTGTCAGCAGAAAGGCCATCTCTCCAGGGATTGCAAGAATCCGAAAGCGCCAGCGAAGTGCCACAACTGTGACAAGCCAGGGCATTTCAGGAAGAATTGTCCAGAATCGAGAAGGGACAAGCAGATTGTGCAGGCTTATGCTTTGGGAGCTGTTCCGTCGTCATCAAAAGCTCCTACCGCAGAAGAGAAGGGAAAGAGTGTGGTGGTTCAAGGTACTCTTTTCCTATGTGGTGTTCCAGTTAGAGTTTTGTTTGATACTGGAGCATCGCATTCGTTTGTTTGTAATGAACTCGTAGGCCGGTTAGGGTTGGAACCGGATATTGTTGATAGGCCATTGGTTGTGACTAATCCAGTTGGGGGTTCGTCTTGTTTGTGTATGTTATGCCGTGGTCTAGTCGTGTCGAGTCATGGTTGCTCTTTTGTTTGTGATTGCTTTGTTCTAAACTTTGCGGGGTTCGGAATTATCTTGGGTATGGACTGGCTTAGGAAGTATGCGGCTAAGGTTGATTGCGAAAGGTTGGAAGTGACAGTCGAAAATGTGGAGGGGCGAAAGATTGTGATACGATGTAAGCATGAAGAAGGCGTCTTCATGAGCTTCATGTATTCGCTAGTTGTTCCACGGGATGGACTGTCATCAGTGCCGATCGCTAATGGATTCGAGGATGTCTTTGACGAAGTCAAAGGGTTGCCGCCGCATAGAGAGATCGAGTTTCGTATAGATCTAGTTGAAGGAGCCAGACCTGTTGTGATGCCTCTTAGGCGGATGGCGCCTAGGGAACAGCAAGAGTTGAGGGTGCAAGTTGATGACCTTTTACAGAAAGGATTCATTCGGCGTAGTGTGTCCGAGTGGGGTGCACCAGTTGTGTTTGCAACCAAAGCAGATGGATCATTGAGATTGTGTGTGGATTATCGTGAGCTGAATAAGGTGACAAAGAAGAACAAGTATCCATTGCCGAGAATAGATGACTTGTTTGATCAGCTTCACGAAGCTAAGGTGTTTTCTCAGATGGATTTGGCAACGGGATTTCACCAGTTGAGAGTAGCTAAGGATAGTGTGCCGAAGAATGCTTTTAGGACACCATCCGGTTTCTTTGAGTGGCTGGCAATGCCGTTTGGATTGACTAACGCGCCAGCATATTTTGTGGATCTTATGAATAGAGTGTTCAGAGATCAGTTGAACAAGTTCGTACTTGTGTTCGTGGATGATATTCTGATTTATTCCAGAACGGAAGAAGAGCACAAGACGCACTTGTATATTGTTTTGGAAATCTTACGGAAACATCAGCTGAAGGCTAAGTTTTCGAAGTGTCACTTCTGGAAGAGTGAAGTGAGGTTCTTAGGCCATGTGATTTCTGGAAGTGGAATAGCGGTTGATCCCGCTAAGGTGGCAGCAATCCAGGATTGGGTTAGACCTAAGAATGCATCTGATGTGAGAAGTTTTCTTGGATTAGCAGGATATTATCGACGGTTTATCAAAGACTTCTCCAAGGTAGCTGCACCGTTAACAAGATTGACGAAGAAGAACCAAGTGTTCAGTTGGAATGCTAAGTGTGAGCAAGCCTTCGGAATCCTGAAAGAGAGAATGACGAGTGCTCCTGTTTTGACTATTCCAAGTGGGAATGATGAGATGGTGGTTTACACCGACGCATGTGGTACTGGACTTGGAGCAGTGCTGATGCAGAAGGATAAAGTTGTTGCGTATGCCAGTCGACAACTGAAGCCGCATGAAAGGAATTACCCAACTCATGATTTAGAGTTAGCGGCGATTGTATTTGCTCTGAAGATGTGGAGACATTATCTATTGGGAGTTCGATTCGAGTTGTTTACGGATCATAAGTCGCTGAAGTATCTTTTCTCCCAAAAGGATTTGAATCTTCGGCAGCAACGTTGGCTAGAGTTTTTAGCATCATATGATTTTGGTATAGCTTATACTCCGGGAAAAGGAAACGCAGTGGCAGATGCGTTAAGTCGAAGACATGCAGGATTGGGAGCCATGTTTTCAGAATGGAAGAGTCTCGAGTATTTAGCTGGATTTGACTTCAGGCCTAGATGTGAATTGGAACCTGAGATGTTGGCAAACTTATCGATAAGACCCACCCTTGTGGAAAGGATTGGCGAGGGCCAAAAGCGAGATGATAAGCTTGTCAAGATTATCCATGATTTGGAATCTGGATTGGATCCAGAAAAGGATAAAGGATTCGAGGTCGATCGAGAGGGTTGGCTTCGGAAGCAAGGACGGCTGGTTGTTCCCGATATAGATGAATTAAGGAGTGAAGTTCTGAAGGAAAGTCATCACTCGAAGTTGACAATTCATCCAGGTGGAAATAAGATGTATCGGGATATGAAGAGAACCTACTACTGGGAAGGTATGAAGAAAGATGTCGGAAATTTCATTTCCAAGTGTATGAACTGCCAGTTGGTAAAGGCTGAACAGAAGAAGCCAAGTGGATTGCTCCAGCCCTTAGAAGTTCCTACATGGAAGTGGGAACAAGTGTCGATGGATTTTATTGATGGATTGCCTAGAACCAGAACGGGAAATGAAGGAATTTGGGTCATTGTGGATCGTCTGACAAAGAGTGCACGATTCATTCCTGTTCGATCGACTAGGACTGCATCAAAGTTGGCTGAGTTGTACGTTAAGTGGATAGTTCGTTTCCATGGTATTCCGAAGAGTATAGTGAGCGATCGAGATCCATTGTTCACTAGTGGATTTTGGAAGAGCTTCCAGGAAGTTTTGGGAACCGAGTTGTGTTTGAGTACAGCTTATCATCCCCAAACAGATGGTCAGACCGAGAGAGTCAACCGAGTTTTGGAAGATCTCCTCAGAGCTTGTGTTTTGGATTTCGGAGGATCATGGGAAGATCACCTTCATTTGGTGGAGTTTGCGTACAACAACAGTTACCAGTCAAGCATTGGTATGGCACCGTATGAGGCATTGTATGGAAGACCGTGTAACTCTCCAACATGTTGGTTGGAAACTGGAGAAAAGCTGATGCTTGGGCCAGAGATGATTCGTCAGACTTCAGATTGCATAGAGATCATTCGGCAACGAATGAAGGCAGCCCAAGACCGTCAGAAGAGTTATGCTGATAAGCGTCGAAAGGATTTGGAATTCGACGTAGGAGATATGGTTTTTGTGAAGATTTCTCCACTGAAGAATGTTATTCGATTCGGAAAGAAAGGAAAGTTAACTCCAAGGTTTGTTGGACCATTCCCGATTATCGAGCGAATTGGAAAGCTCACCTACAGATTGGAGTTACCAGAGAAGATGTCGAGTGTGCACAACGTTTTTCACGTATCATATCTACGGAAGTATGTGCACGACTCGAGTACGGTGGTTTCTGTTGATAGCTGTGAAGACTTTGTAGTTGATCTAGTCGATAGAAGACCTCGTAAGCCGCTTCGTGTTGTTGGAACCGACACGAAACAGCTTAGGAGGAAGATAGTTAAGTTGCTCAAGATACAATGGAGTGACGATGATAACGACTGTACGTGGGAGGTGGAAGAGAGGATGAAAGCAGCTCATCCTGAACTCTTCAAGGTATGGCCCTAAGGTGTCGTGTCATCTAACGAAATTGTAACTTGTTCTAAGTCTTAGAATTCTGTACGCTAAGCTAGAATTGGATGCATGGTTTATTGATTGTTATGGATGATAGGCGTACAGAATAGCTTTGATTGCCTTGTTTGTTTGGAATTTCGGGGGCGAAATTCCTAAGGGGGAGAGAATGTAACGACCCGTATTTTTGCGGATCAAAACATTTTAAAAGGATTGACCTATGGTTGTTAAGTCATTTCAGGTTTTGGCAGAATTTTGCTTAAGTCCTAAGTCGTAGCCGACTTAGGAGTTTTGGACGAGTTAAGCAACAAGTCTGAGTCGAGTTGCCGACTCAAGGAATTCACCGAGTTAAGGGAGTATGGTTGACCGACTTAAGGTAGTGACCGACCTAGGAGATAAGTCGTGACCGACTTATGAGAATCAGGCGACCTTAGTATTCTGGGGTAGAGTTAGGTCGGCAACGACCTAAGGAAATGTTGTGAGCGACCTAAGAGTTTCGGTGAGCTAAGTATTAGGTCGGCAGGGCGAGTTAGCGACCTAACGGTTACCGGGTTAGCGACTTAGTATCTTGGAGCGACCTATAGGTTAGCGACCTAAGAAGGGTTGCCGTGTTAGCGACCTAAGGGGTTAGCTTGTTAGCGACCTAAGGAGTTGCCGTGTTAGCGACCTAAGGGGTTAGCTTGTTAGCGACCTAAGGAGTTGCCGTGTTAGCGACCTAAGGAGATAGGTCGCATAAGTGTTAGGTCGTAGCGCTGTTAGGTCGTATGTTGTTTTAGGTCGTTATGTGTTAGGTCGCATAGAAGCCTAAGTTGTTAGGTCGTAACCTTACTGAGTCTTAGGTAGTTAAGTCGTTAGGTTGTTAGGTCGCTGGGTTTCCTAAGTGTTAGGTCGCAAAGGAGTTAAGTCGTACATCTGTTAGGTCGGAGAGGCTTAGGTCGGAGAGGCTTAGGTCGGAAGCGGCTTAGGGAGATAGCCAGATTTCGACTTAAGGAATTTTCTGCTATAAATAGGAGGGGTTGTTCTCACTTTTTGGGATCCGGATTTTTGAAGCGACGAAGTGCTGCCATTTTGAGAGCTCGACTTCTACACTTCTTCACTTCTTTTCTCCACTCTAATCTAGTGCTTCCATCCATCCAAATCGAAGATCAAGATTGAAGATTCAAGAGCTTAGATTGAAGATCTTCATCTTTTCAAGAGAGATTTCTTCATTTGAAGCGGATTTGTGATAGATCAAGCTTGATCCTTTGCTGTCCAGATCTGAAGCGTATTGATTTGGGTTTGTTTGGGAGATTTGGTGAGTGGTGATTATCTCTCACACGGATCCAAAAGAGTATATCGGATTGTTGGCTCGATTTGGTGTTAAAATAGTTATTTCCATGCAATTTCTTCATCCTATGTGTAGATCCATATAGATCCATTGTTCATGATGATGTTACATCCATTTTATCATATGCTAACCTATGCAAGTTCATTCATCAAGTTTATAGAGATCTAATCCATGTTTTTATGCTTATTGGATTTTCAACTCTTTAATTACGAAAATGCCATTATTGTTATAATTGTCTACTTAGATCATATTTGAATGCTTGATTGCTTGGATTGATGTTTGATTTGATTGATTGTTATGAACTAGATGATTGATGATTAGATTTAGACCAAAGGTGATTCAAAAGCTAAGGGAAAGGCTCTTGGATTGGGAAAGCTGCTCGTGGCATATGTAGCGGGATGATGAAGCTCTTATGCATAGATTTGATGATGTGATGTTGAGATGAGGCTTCGCGAGGATGTTATGAAGCGAGGCAATCATGTGATGAAGACTTGGTCTAATCCAGACGGGATCATTCCAAGCATGTTGATAACTCGGTGATATGATTCGAGTTGAGGATAATGGATGCTCGAGAGGCGCTTGAGCTAGTATGGAAATAGTCGTCGAGGAGGATGACTAGGAGGTTGAGATCTCATCGTTGTTGAAGGTTCTAGCATGCTCTAAGCAAGAGTACATGGGGACGCCCAAAAGACTAAGTTGATGGTCAAGTACTCTGGGTAGATTCGATAATCCTAGGCACGGGTCACGATGACGTGCGGGAGTTATGTCTAGAACCGGGGTTACCATTAGCCCTTGACGGACGGCTGAAAGAATGTGCCGGTCATTCAATTAACGGTGATATCGAAGCAATGATAACAGTGATAGCCAGAGTCATGGATGTTTGGTTGTATCGTCATTCGGTCTCAAGAGCGGTATTTCCTGGGTGCTTCTCTGACCTTGGTTTTAGACCTTGGGATTTGTACTTGGAAAACATTGCTCTTGACTCGAGTGACAATTGTTTACTTTAAATTGTATGCTCTGCTATGTTGCTTCTGCTTAGTGTGTGTCTGGGGGCTATCACTGTAGAACGAGGTTGGAGTGGGAGGGTTGTATTCCTATTTCTTTTCCTTTATGTTCTTTTGGTATGTTGTTAGTTAATTTACTGCTCACTAAGACTGTTGTCTGACTCAAGGCTTTATGTTTTTAATTCTTATTGCCTTGGGCTGTTCGTCCATTTTGGGACGGGCAGACTAGGTAGCAGGTGACAGGTGCTGTTCTCTTCTCACGATGCTGATATCGAAGACGAGCTGGAGGGTTGCATATTATCTTCTTATTATATGTACTGGATATTCCGCTGTTTTGTATTCTCTGAGAGATATGTAGTGAGGCTTGATGTATTGACTATGTGGATGTTTGTATTCAACTATTATGGAGCTTTATATGATGTCATTTTGTTCTGTAAAGCTTCACTATACATATGTTCTATTGTATTTTATCCATGCGCTGTGAGTAATACGATAGGTTCTGTTGTTTTAATCTTACCTTGACAATCGTCCATGGTCGCCTGGCACACTTTACAGTGCTCTATCTTTAGATTCGGTGCAGGGGTCATGGGCGGTCGTCACAATTTTACAGGTATATATCATTTCAACCCGCAATCCCAAATTCTTAAGTTCAAATACATGAAATCGCTCGAGTCTATCATTTCAACCCATAACGATTTCTCCCTAATCTATTAGATCGTTCGGGTATGTATCATTTCAGCCCATAGGTAACTTGCAGTGTTATAACAATATAAAAATATAACATCCAGTCATCCAATATCAACAATCAAACATCCATTACAATCATCATTCAAATCAATCAATAAACATCAATAGATAACTGATTATCAATAACAGGTATTAAATTGACAATTAAATTCAATATTAAATTAAAGGATAATTAAATGCGATAAAAGTCAAATTTAACTAAAATGACAATTTAAACATACCAAACATCAATCAGTTAATTTCTAATCACGTCATAAATTTAATTTAACTAACATAAGATAATCTAGTAGTTGCGAGTGGGTTAAAACACTCACCTTTGATTCAAATCGATTTGAAATCCAAGATAAGGCTCAAAATTCAACAGTCTCAGAATTCGTCCAAAACCAGCATAAAAATGTCTAGAATTTCGATACGATCCCAAAGGAATAAACCGCACGTGAATCCGACCTCGTATGTAGAAGTTATGATAGTTAGAACATTTGAATTTTAAAAATTTGAATAAAAAAAACAAAGGCCACGTCACCTGAGGAACACGCGTACGAAACCCTATCTTCCTTCACGCGATCGAACATTGTCCACAGCCGCCGAAAGTCAAGCAATATTTTGCGCCTCCTCGCTGGCTATGACCACGATCAACCAACGCTAGCAGCTCCCCCACGTCAGGTCGCTCCCCAGCCTAGCTCGCGTGAGCCTCCGGCCACCTTAGGCCAAGACGCCACCGCCGTCGTTCTTTCACGTTTCCTGGTGAATTCGTGACCTATGGCCGAGAACGAATAGCACCATAGCGACCTGCTCGACATCACCTTCCCAACGCCGCCTTCCGATCGTCGATCGGGCGACGATCCACCCACTACGCCATAGATGGCCTACTGCAACGAAATTACATGGTGTTGCTAGCTATAATGTAACGATAGGTATGCTGATTTTTGTCTATTACAACACTCGCTTCAAGGTGTTAACATAGGTATCAACAAGATGTTGCAGTAGCTATAGATGTATTCAAATTAAAAAATTAATAAAATTAGCAATCCGCGTGAATACGATCCAACGGTCTACATTTAATCTGGTTGTTAAAATGGATCACCACTGCAATTTTCCCCAAATTTTCGTTTTCCCTCCTAGTTCAGAGTAGATCCCCTTTTGGTTTTCATTCCAATTCGCCTCCTCCCATTCGCCTCCGCCACCAAATTATCACCCTCCTCTTCTTCTGCTTCCTCATTCGCCTCCGCCACCAAATTGTCACCCTCACCCCCAGCTACCCCCTGACCCATCGCGACCATCTAGCTCCAACCAGAGCCCCGTCACGACACCAAAACCCGAAGCCAAACAAACTTTTCCGTTCAAACCCCTTTTGCCACCGCTGTCGTCGCCATCAGCTCTCACCTCCAACAGAAGACTTGCTCGCCACCAACCCCTCTACCTTTCTCCTTTAGACTACTTCACCTGAAAACCCTTCTAGTGCCTTAATTTCTCCCAAAACCCGAACTGCTGCCCTCGAGATTTTGGTTCACTTCGTACTTTCCATCGCAAGTTCAGAGCAGATCCCAGGCTGATCTCTTCGTACTTTCCCCTATGATTGCGGTTGCTTCACTTGGTACTGGTAATTTCAATAAGATAGTACGCCCCCCATATGTTTGTGCTAATGCTCCTTTGGAACTTGTTAATGTTTCAGAATCTGGCTGTTGTTGCAGCTTGCGGCTATGTGAGCTGAGGAATTATTTGCAAAGACACGAATCGATTTATTCACTGCTAGTTGAACAATTGTTGAGTGAAAGGATTGTGTGAGCTGCACAGGCAGATTCATAGACAGTCGAGCTTGTGTGTTGGCAAGACTGGAAGGACCAAGTTTCATTGATGCAAGCTTTGAGTCCAGCGACCAAAAGGAAACGGTAATGGATGCAAGCTCTGAATGAACAGGCAGGAACTATTCGGTGGTGTAGGTCATAAATGCATAGGTCTGGAAACGTACAAGGAAGTGCGAAGATATTCAGTGATGCATATGTCAAAAGAAATGTGCAAAGCTATCGATATGGAAGAAACATACAAGGAAGTGATAGAGTGCGTTTGAAATGTAGGTCTGAAGTGCAGTATTTGCAGGGAGTGAGAGAAGGTTGGTTGGTTGGTTCACCATTGAATCTGGATGTAGTTGTATTGGTTGAAGGTTGGTTGGTTGGTTTGGTAAGTTATGGAAGTGATGGTGGAAGTTGGTGATGCAGAGGAGTTTCAGTTGGCAGTGTGATGCCTGAATGTTGGTAGAGAGATGTAGACGGAGTTTGGAGTTTGACAATGGTAGAGTGCTGCTGTGTATTGGTTACGGAGAGAAGCTAATGTGGTGATTGGAAATTGAAAACAGTTTGCAGTAGAGTTTTGGTGTTTGGCCGTAGGGGATTCAAGCAGATTTAGGCGAGGAGATGGAGGATAGGAATTAAGCTCAGTCTTCATTTGTGCATCATTTTACGTCATTTCAAAGAAGGCTCGATCTTCCAAAATCGGATGAATCGGGCGGTGCCCAGACTGCGGTGCTCCGGACCCCCGCCGGCGCTGCGCCCGGACCCGCTTCTCGGCTCGCCTTCGGCTCGGCACTCGGCTCGCCTTCGGCTCGGCTCGTCATATATTTGTCAGTGTCGGTGTCTGTATAAATTGAAACTGCATATGTAATGAGTGAATTGAGTGATGTAGTGAGGAATATCTGTATATGTGAATATCAGTGTTATATATCATTGAATTGTAAAATAGTGGAGTCAGGAATTTGTATTATTTTAAATGTTGAAATAAAATATTTATTTAAATAAATTACTGTTTGAATATCAAATTCTATGCAATAGCATTTTATTAAATAAATATTTATTTCTATTAAAAAATCAAATATGCTCTACATTGTGGGCCCCACAAATTCAGAAAGTTAATATCTATAGCAACATTTTGGAATGTTGGTACAGACACCTATGGATGTTGCCATAGACCCAAATAGGGTTCTATTGCAACAATATTTCTTATGTTGCCTTAGATAGTCAAAATGTTGCCTTTAAGGTCTGCGGCAACGCGGCAAAATGCAACACCGAGAAAGTGTTGCCTTTGCCCTTTTTTAGCCTATAGCAACAATTTTTGGCACTTCCTGCATCACTTCTTTGGTGTTGCAGTATGCAATCTATGGCGTAGTGACCGTTGGATCGTCAAAACTTGATATGGACGGCCGAAAATGTTTCAGTGATTCTAGGACGAATGGTGATTCCATTCGAGAAACGAATTACACCAATGGATTACACTCATCGAGAGCTTCAAATTGATATATAATATGATATAGTTTAAGGAGTTTTAATTTTTCGATTTGATTTTGATTTGCAATTGAATCTAGAAATTTGGGTTTCTGCCATTTGAGAGGGAGGAACAAGCAGATGGAGTTGTATTTACAGATAATAAGAAAATGGCTGCTAGGGTTTGGAAAGAACTATTTATATTAAGAAAGCTGTTAACCGGCATCTTGGCCCGATTACAAAACGACGGTTGAAGAAATTATCATTAGCACTAGACAAGATTCTGATCAAGGAGAGACTGGAGGTGGTAGCAAGTTGTCAGGCCCACAATAAAGCAAGAGCATTCGGCCTGCCTGGCCTGGTGCGCAGATTCACCCACTATGGACAGAGGCACCTTGCTCCTAAGCCCATGAAGGAAGTCCAACCCATCTTCCTCTATAAATAGAAGGGCAGGGGCACAATGAAATGGATCCTTTTTGGAGAACACTGGGGAGACTCTGCCATTTTTTATACTCTCATCTTTTTAATTCAAACTTGTATTCAAGTCATCAATATATGGATTGTATCTGTATTCAACTACTTGTGAAAGAAATAAAGATCAAAACTCAAAGTGGACGTAGGCAATTACACTGAACCACTATAAATCCGGTGTTCTTACTTTTTGCATTTAAATTAGCATATTCTTCCTTGTTTAATTTAACTTCATCACTTACATCTCTACACAATCTTTCTCAACGAGGTTAGTGACCAATTTTGGTGCTAACACTTTGGTGCTTTCACTGAGAATTGAATTCTCAGCTTGATTGGATCTCATCATCTACTAGTGGATTTCCATATTCGCGAGATAGATCCAGTTGTTTACTAGAAAACTTCCTATTCTACTCAGATTTGAAAGAAATATACAGGAAGCTGATAGCCGTAGATTGGATTCACTGATGTACGCAAGATCTGGGGATTGGACGTTGAAGTTTGCACTAAAGTTGAATGAAGGCCGACCCTCCTCTGAAGGCAATTCGACCGATCGCTCCAGAAAAGGCGTATGCCGAACGCCCCAGAAAAGGCGTATGCCGAATGCCCCAGAAAAGGCGTATGTCGAACGCTCCAGAAAGGCGTATGCCGAACGCTCCAGAAAAGGGGTATGCCGAACGCTCCAGAAAAGGGGTATGCCGAACGCTCCAGAAAAGGGGTATGCCGAACGCTCCAGAAAAGGCATATGCCGAACGCCCCAGAAAAGGATTATGTCGAACGCCCTTCCAGGCCGATCATACCTCTAGGCCGAACGCTCTTCCAGGCCGACCATACCTCTAGGCCGAACGCTCTTCCAGGCCGATCCATACCTCTATGTTGAACACCTCTGTAATGCCGAACGGTATTGTATGCCGAACGACTCGGTTGTGCCGAACAAGAATGAATGCCGAACAGTGTGGATGCCGAACAGTGTGGGATGCCGAACAGTGTGGGATGCCGAACAGTGTGGATGCCGAACAGTGTGAATGCCAAACACGTGTGGATGCCAAACAGTGTGGAATGCCGAACAGTGTGGAATGCCGAACAGTGTGGAATGCCGAACAGTGTGGAATGCCGAACAGTGTGGAATGCCGAACAGTGTGAATGCCGAATAGTGAGGAATGCCGAACAGTGTGGGATGCCGAACAGTGTGGATGCCGAACAGTCTTGTATGCCGAGCAACTTTGTCATGCCGAACGGCCCTCAATGCCGATCGAAACTTAAGTTACACCGGTCTCTTATACGACCCCTATTTAAAAAAAACTTTTTCGGGTACGACCCAAATTTTCGAAAATGAGGCTAGCCTAGCCCTCAATGCCGAACCCTAGCCGCAGCGCAGTGCCTCCGGATAGTGAATTCAAAACTCAACTTAATAAAGGAACATTCTATCCACTTTCCTGACATCCCATGATCGACCAGGGCATAGAGGATCTAGCGGAAGCTTATGAACGGCATCAAGGGAACGGACAAGCAACCGCTATTCAAACGGTACTCCCAAAGGTTGGAGAACATAGATGATATGACTCTAGCAAACGTCAAGATGACTCCAAGAAAACCAATGCTCTAAGCAATTTATTCCAAATACTAACAAGGATATCATACTGATCGCGTTTGAGGAAAGTCGACCTCCAGATATATTTTGACAGCTAGTTGGCTAAAGAGCCTCCTACGACTATGGATCGTTTCTTTTACAAAATGAATCAAAACTAAAGTGAGGAGGATTGGAGCAGACTAAGAAAAATAACAATGAAGGCCCGTTGGCTAAGGATGTAGATCCCAGTAGCCGAAACAAGACTTCAGAATTTATCTCATATGCTCTTTGAAAGGTTCAATTGACAACCTCTACTTGAAGACTCACGACTCGGAGTGGTACTGGAAACCAACCTCGAGAGAGTACACCAAAGTCCAAAGAAAATCAGGGGAATGATGTATATTCCCAAATGCTCACTGATCCTAACACGGGCGATTACAAACATCTCCGAGGTATGATCGAAAAGATGACATGGAAAGGAAAGCTTCAATAGTATGTACAAGTCCTGCAGAATGGCGGGCAGCGAATATCCGATGCCTATTAATAAAGGGCTATGATTATCAATTGGACGGTTGACGGCCAACATCCCTTTGAAAGGAGCCAAGGGCGGAGTCGAATAGCGAGCACACGATGCTGCTTCACATATCAATGGGACTTACCATAATCTTCTTTGAATTATTTCCATGTCCATCTCTACTTCAATTGTTCTATGAACTACGACTAGCTTGAACTAAACTACTTTCAAAACGATGCAGGTGTCCAGGTACTCAGATTTGGTTGCCAACCAATCTACGCAGACCATGATCGGACGTATGGAGTTACATCTGGACGAGAATAATTCTATTGCTCATCATCAACCATATGCCTTTGATTTGGGGCGATGGATTAAATATAATGTACAACATCACGATGCACAGAGAGCTGAATTCCATCCTGCAAGTGGAATTTATTCAAGTAGAGAGCGGCTGCGATACGACCAGCCACTCGCTAAGTGAAACTCGAGCTCGGGGGCAAGCCATCACATCAAGGCTAAAAATGGGTTGATACACGACGATCCTTCGCACAACTCCGTACTCCCAGAGTGCGAGATGGAGTATAAACATCTACTTAACTCCGTACTCCCAGAGTGCGAGACGGAGTATAAACATTGATCAACTCCGTACTCCCAGAGTGCGAGACGGAGTATAAACATTCATCAACTCCATACTCCCAGAGTGCGAGACGGAGTATAAACATCTACTTAACTCCGTACTCCCAGAGTGCGAGACGGAGTATAAACATTAATCAACTCTGTACTCCCAGAGTGTGAGACGGAGTATAAACATTCGCTTAACTCCGTACTCCCAGAGTGCGAGACGGAGTATAAACATTAATCAACTCCGTATTTCCAGAGTGCGAGACGGAGTATAAACATCTACTCAACTCCGTACTCCCAGAGTGCAAGACGGAGTATACACATACATCAACTCCATACTCATCCCTAAAACTGGGGGCAGAACCAAAGAAAAGCATGCTAGTTGAACATTTGTCTAAAAGAAGATTGCAACGAAACGATTAAGAGACGACTGTCAAGCAATCAACTGAACGGAAATATTCAGCATGAAAGACTACGATTTTTCAAAGCACGTCATGTTTACACAAGATGTCCTTTGGGGGGCAAATGTTATCCCGCCTTTTGGCAAGGCCGTGACACCAAGAACTTGATTAGAAACCAGTGACAGTTCGTCTTGGAGATCGGTTACACAAAGGCTCACTATGGATATCGATGGATTTTGTCCGAGTCTGGATCGAGCCACGATTAACAAGACATAACAATCAAAGCCAGGGAAACCAATGTTCCAAGTTTCAAGACGATCCGAGTTCGTATGCTCAACTTATGATCGATTCGAACAACCGACCATCCATCCATCAACCTCCACATTTGACTTGGAGACCTAAACTGCTTGGAATGAATATGGCCCGATCATCCACTCCAATCGAGTCATAGAACAAAGTTCGACAAAATACCCCTCATGAAGCTCAGTGACGTCGGGATCCGTCTAAAGTGGACGTGATCTGATCATCTACCGATCAAATCCTACCCTGAACACGAAAGGTTGTTCGAAAGCCCAACTTGAAGTAGCTATGGTAGACTGCGTACTCGCTAACCATCGCTGTCAATATATGGACACGACTGCACCTTGGAACATATGCAACTTACTTTGTCTACTCAACAATCTATTATCCTTATTTTCTAGAAGGAAATACGGAGCAAATTGTAAGAGATTTGGCTATCTAACCCAACATGGATGTGATTCAACCATCTACCATATACCTCCTTCCTTGACTTGATTGGAAGAGCTATAATCACCAAGCGGACGAGAATCGATCGTCCATTTTTCAAATTCCGTCCCTTATCCTAGGGGGCAGAATCCCATTCCATGAGCAAACGTGGTTCGATTGTTCATTCGACGACATTAGCCTTGATACAGTAGATGAATACAAATTAAAGAGTGGAAATACGACTGCTCTCAACTAAAACCTCCAAGTCCCCAGAGTGCGGACTGCAGTACTCTAAGTCCCTAGAGCGCGGACTAGAGTATAAACGACTTAAACCTCCATGTCCCCAGAGTGCGGACTGGAGTACTCTAAGTCCCCAGAGCGCGGACTAGAGTATAAATGACTAAAACCTCCATGTCCCCAGAGTGCAGACTGGAGTACTCTAAGTCCCCAGAGCGCGGACTAGAGTATAAATGACTAAAACCTCCAAGTCCCCAGAGTGCGGACTGGAGTACTCTAAGTCCCCAGAGCGCGGACTAGAGTATAAACGACTTAAACCTCCATGTCCCCAGAGCGCGGACTGGAGTACTCTAAGTCCCCAGAGCTCGGACTAGAGTATAAACGACTTAAACCTCCAAATCCCCAGAGCGCGGACTGGAGTACTCTAAGTCCCCAGAGCGTGGACTAGAGTATAAACGACTTAAACCTCCAAGTCCCCAGAGCGCGGACTGGAGTACTCTAAGTCCCCAGAGCGTGGACTAAAGTATAAACGACTTAAACCTCTAAGTCCCCAGAGCGCGGACTGGAGTACTCTAAGTCCCTAGAGCGTGGACTAGAGTATAAACGACTTAAACCTCCAAGTCCCCAGAGTGCGGACTGGAGTACTCTAAGTCTCCAGAGCGCGGACTAGAGTATAAATGACTTAAACCTCCAAGTCCCCAGAGCGTGGACTGGAGTACTCTAAGTCCCCAGAGCGCGGACTAGAGTATAAACGACTTAAACCTCCAAGTCCCCAGAGCACGGACTGGAGTACTCTAAGTCCCCAGAGCGTGGACTAGAGTATAAACGACTTAAACCTCCAAGTCCCCAGAGCGCGGACTGAAGTACTCTAAGTCTCCAGAGCGTGGACTAGAGTATAAACGACTTAAACCTCCAAGTCCCCAGAGCGCGGACTGGAGTACTCTAAGTCCCTAGAGCGTGGACTAGAGAATAAACGACTTAAACCTCCAAGTCCCCAGAGCGTGGACTGGAGTACTCTATGTCCCCAGAGCGCGGACTAGAGTATAAATGACTTAAACCTCCAAGTCCCCAGAGTGCGGACTGGAGTACTCTAACTCCCCAGAGTGCAGACTCGAATATAAGCGAATCGGATCTCCAAGTTCCCTGAATATGAACTATGACACAGATGACTTGAATTTGTCAAATCCCTGACATACGGGCTAAAAAGTATTCTAAGTGCTCGAAGCACAGAATGGAAGTTCAACGACTCCCGAAGAGTTTCCGAGTTATATGAAGATGGATTGAGAAGTCTATGTTACTCACAACTGCTTGGATTAAAGTCACAATCACAAAGAAAACTGAACAATAAGAGTCTTTTGTAAGACAGAAAAAGGAACTAAACCTTATTCAGAAATGAGTTTCTATTACAACCCCTCCAAAGTTCGGAGTCGACATTTTATTTATAAGGACTAAGGAAATAGATGAAAATAATTACATGACTTAAACTAACTCTCGTTGAACAAGGATAGTAGTCACTTCTTGTGCTTCTTCAACTTCTTTCCAAACGGCTCCTCTCCAGAGCATTTACCCTTGGTACTCTTCTTTGATAGAGGGGTATCAACTGAAGGAGTACGGGGGCCTTCCATGGGCTTAGACCCGCCAGGAAGGATGACCTTCAACGGCTTGTTCAAAGGATCGTCCAAGTCGACAACTCGGGGCTCTACTATTACCTTGACTGTCTCCTCCTTCTCTATCTCGAGCCATTCCTCCATGCTCAATTCGGATGTGTGCTCAGAGGCGCTTGTAATTTCTACTTCATAAACCCGTCGGTAGGAGAGGAGGTTTCAGACTTGTCTTCATCAAGCGCTCCGATCACCTGAGCGTATGGACCAGGAGCCTCCTCTGCGTGAGTGGCTTCACTTGTTTTCTCCCCCACTTCCTTGGCGACATCGCTCCTCGGAGTGGGCTCGGGGTCAGAACGGCCTGCACAAAATCGTGGAAAACAAGCATTAGAATGCAATAGTCCTGCATAAAGAATAATGACTTTCGAAATCTTAAAGAGAATCTTAAAGAGAAGGATTATCTACCAGGTTTAGGCAAACTCTCAGCCATCCGGGGGGTCTCACCCTCTGGAACGGGAGACAGAATGCGGACTAAAGTACTCTAAGTCCCTGAGTTCGGACTAGAGTATAAATGACTCAAAAACCTCTACGTCCCCAAAGTGCGGACTACAGTACTCTCAGTCCCCAGAGCATGGACTAGATTATAGACAACTTCAGAAAAATCCCTAAATCCCAGAAGCGGACCAGATTACTCTAAGTTCCCAGAGTGCGAACTAGAGTATAAACGAGTTGACGAAAATCTCTGCGTCTCGAACTGTGGACTAAAGCATAAACCGTTCGACATATCTCTAAGTCCCCGGAGCGTGGACCGAAGCATGAACACAAATTGGGTGCGAGTCAACCGGAGGGAGAATAACACTAAGTCACCAGAATGCGGACGGTGTATAAACATCGATAAATAGACGAGTGAATCCCGACCATTTTCTATTCCGTAAACTTCGGCCTGGAATCGACAGGAGGATTATTAACCTGCCGAGGATGGAGTTCGACCATCCAACTAGTGACCTGGCTAAATCAATGTTGGGGGCAGGGGTACAAAATACTAAAAAGCCGAATACGACAGCTTACTATAGCCCTAGCATGGCGTTCTTTATAACTTGAGGCAGCGACTGAAGGGAGGCCTCAATACAGAACCAATCGAAATGGCATCCAAAGCTACGAGCAACCTACTATATCATACCTCAGACCAAGGGTCAATGCTGATCCGCACCAAGCACATACGAATGTGACTCGGATGTTTGTTTTTTTTTGAAAAACTATGACCCCCAGAGTATGGAAAGGAGGGTAAACCATGAATACTTGGTCAAAAAATTCTCCAGCACCCTCGTTCAATTCGTCAGGAGGAGTATGAAACTGGATGAGCATAACCCGACTGCATTTGTAGCCAACTTTACCCCGAGATATGATTACAGAGCATGAACCAAAGTGGACGTGGATGACCATCCACTGTCCAAATTACGCCCTAAAACTTACGTGGCATCGAAGTATTCCTCTTGGAATGAAAAACCACGATAAAATCCAAGATAGGCGAGACCTAGTCTTCCATCGACTGACATGATCCCACGATCCAACGGGAAAGAGAGTAAAGCTAAAGTGGGCGTGGCTGGCCTTCCTACTTATCGGTATATGCCCCAGACCTGGGGGCACGAGCGAGAAGCAAGATGAATGTGAACCGACTATTCACCAATCACCTCTATGTTTTTGGAGTTTAGGTGAAAACATAAACATAGCTAGGATGAGACTCAACCGTCCATGCAGTACATTTATCAACCCGAGACTGGGAGAAGACGCATTGTCATCCAAAAACTGGCTACGGTAGCTCAGTATTAAAACTTATATATAGTGCTTACAGCTACTCAAGGCAACGACCGAAAGGATGCCTAGAGATAGAATCATTAAATCGATGCCAAAGCTTGTGGGCAACTGACTGTCACTCCAACTCGAAGGGCGAGTGAAGGATCATGAATGCATTGAATAGAAAATGCGTTACTCGAATATACAAGCAAATTCAAACTCATAGCAAGATCCAACTATGCAGTTGCACGCAACTCGAGGCTGGCCCCTACTCGACATTTCCTTCAACGTGCTTTTAAGCCTGATCTTTGGCCATTTGCAGATAATTAATTAGAGCATTCAGAGCCCTTCATTATTTGACTTAACAACTCATGACAAGACTCTAGGATTCAACCAGAATAACCATCAACATTGACCGTCTCAACCATATTTCACATTGAACGTTATGCAAAATAGTTACATCTTTACTCAAAGAATCTGGGATGGCACCTGCTAAGCTGACGGTCGACATTACCGCCAGCCATGGCGACCCTTTCCGGGTGCTGAATATCGGATCACAGCTCAGTGCAGTGATGATAAAAGAATTAGTTGGATTTTTCTGAATAAATGATGATATGTTCCCTTGGACCCATTCTGACATGCATATGTGATTTCATTAACTATCGCGAGCCATGCATTGGATATCAACCCGAAGCTACAATAGTTAGCACAATCCTATTGATTTCATCATGAAAGCTCCACTCTTACTTTTAGGCTCACCCCATCAACGTCTATGCCTACCAGCCGTTGCGACAGGGCATACAATGACCTGAGACGTCTAAAAGACTACTTAAATAGAATATCGAACTATGCTAATTCGATATCACTTATTTCCCACGAAGGGCTATCCAAGGATGGAAATTAGCAGACCTCACACCCAAATTCACTACCTCAGATGACTACTTGAAGAGTAGCAGAGAACCAACCATGAGATAGAAAATGTACGCGGATGGAGCATCTAATGATCAGTGTTATGGCATAGGAGTCATGATAATGACTCCTGAGGAACGATCAATCTGCTACGTCCTAAAACTCAATTTACCTGTAACAAACAACGATGCTTAGTATGAAGCCTTGACTGCCAGCCTCAAACTTGCTAGAGGATTTGAAGTGAAAACTTTACATATCTTTTGTGATTCTTGATTGGTAGTGTACAAATTTAAGGAAGTTGATCTTGCTAGGGGGCATTGTCTTGCTCCTTATCTTGGCCAAGTCCAAGAGCTGCTAAACGACTTCACATATTACATCATTACACACGTACTCAGCGAACAAAATGAAAAGGTGTCATGGTTGACTCCTATCAAAGACTATCTACAATGAGGAATTCTTACTGAACGGAGGAATGGAAAACGACAGATCCTCCTCAAAGCTTCACGCCAAATCATCTAAGAATAAGTCGTGTGTCAAAAGGAGTCTATCCATCCCCATGCTTCGGCATATCGCCCATGGAGATATCTTGAGCAAATTCTATGAAGAAGAATGCGGTAATAACATCAGGGGGAAAACCATGATAAAGAAGATACTCTGCTACAGGTATTACTGGCCAACTATCAACCCAGAAGCGGTTGATCATGCTAGACAATGTGACGAGTGCAAGATGTTTGCAAAAAATCCGGGAACCCCGCCGATGGAAATTATTCAAATGACTAGTTCATAGCCGTTTGCCACTTGGGGGCACTGAAATCATCTTCTTGTCGATCCTAAAGGTGGTGCGAAATACACCATCATAGCAGTTGATTACGTCACCAAATGGGCAGATGAAGAACTCTTAACCACGACCAAGATGAAGAAAATAATCAACTTCTTTATCCGTAACGTCATCTGTCCTTATGACCTTCCATGATCCATTATAACTGCAAATGGACAGGTTGAAGCTGTGAACAAAATCATAGAGTCTGTACTGAAGAGAGGTTTGGAAAACTCCTCAAGTGGCTGATTGCAACCCTTATTTCACAGAAAATACAAACAAGGAATCGCGATTGAATTACAATTAAACTGGATGGAGTTGGCGACGACTTATGAGCATATAAAACGCATTCGAGAGCCAATGGCAAGAACATGTACCCGAACGTGCATGTGTACATCCGAAAAAGTTTGACTTCTTGAAATCAATAGAAATTGAATTCTCACTAAGGGTTATTAAGAGAAGACTAGATCATATAGCCGAAGCTTATTAGCTCTGCAGAATTAGACACGGATGGCCACTAATGAACTACAACCCTGGATTTATAATATTGGGAATCGACCGAGCATCACGATGACCAAAGAAGGATACAACACCTTGGGAGGATAAATTGGAGGATAATGACTATTCAAGAAACATGGTGGATTTCTTTCTGAAGACAAGGAATACTCGCTGATTCAAAGCGTGTTGTGTTGCTTCACACGATCAATCGATTAAGAAGCTAGCTTTAAAATCAGCTTATTTCAATTGATTTAATTAAATTGATTTCTACGCGTTTCTAGTCCGTACGATCAATCGACAAGTCTGATCGCCACGAAACTTGAAATCCTATAATAATTCACCATTATGGATCCGATGAAACTGGTTTCGTCAAAATCCAAGACAGTGGCCAAAATGGCTATTTTCACATAAATTAAATGAATTATTATTAAATTGATTAAATCATTTTTTTTCAAATTTAATAACAAACCATTTTCATCATTTTTGATTACTTAGACATTTACAATAATTTAAAAAAAATCATATCAATTCATTGTCAATTATTTTACTGATTACAATGTTTAATTCCAATTAAAATAAATACAGTAATTATTACTTAAAATTCCAATGAATCCATTTATTTGCCTTTTCATCTTGTTATTCAATCAATTGTCATCTCATGGCTATAATTAACATTTGTCTATATCATATTACACTAATAATCTATAGTTATCATCTTAATTTTCATTAAAGTAATATTTAATTACATTTAATTGCAATAAATCCAATTATTATAATTTAATTTCCAATAATTTTGATCAACTTGATTTCAATCTTTATATTAAATCATTCATTGTTCTATGTATACATTTAACATTGGTTTCTATCTTATTACATTGATATTCTACAGTCATTAACTTAGTTCATTTTTACGCTATATTTAACTTCATTTATTGCAATTTATTTCTAATTTGATTTCAACAAGTAAAACAAATAGGTAACAAATGACAACTGTCACCTTTTCTTAATTTAATAACATTTGTAAGTTTATTATTTACAAATAAATGTTATAACAACTCACACTACACTAATTTTATTCAATTACAATTTATTTCACATTATTTCATTAATAACTCTACATTTAAATTATCAATTATTCCTTTAATCCAATTATCAATTAATACTCACATTATTACCATTAATTTACAATCTATAACCAATTATAACTTTTTAATCATTTCATTAATTGGAATTTCATTTAAAGCAACCATCAATTACCTTAAATTAATACTATTACATTTCATTCCGGTTATTTTCTTATTATTGAATCACAAATTTTTTTCTTCCAACATTAAATCACAAAACCTTATTAAATTAACTATTTTTAATTATCGAAAATTACGGGTCGTTACAATAATACATCAGGACCTTTGCTACATTCTTCAGGCTACTAATTCTGTCTCTCTGTCTGATAGCGATGATGAGTTTTCATGGGAAGTTCAGGGAAAGAAAGCATTTACCGTGCGGTCTCTATTGTTTTTACAATTTCTTTGGTATGTGCCTTGATCCAACTAAAATGTGGAAATCTAATTCTCCTCCTTAAGTATAAAATCCATATGTCGCTCATTCCATTGAATAAATTAAACACAACTGACATGTTGGTTTCTAAGCATCTGGGCTTGGCTTAACCATGGTTCCTTTGCAATAACTATGTTATTCGTCCAAGTATATTTTTTTGAATGTAACTATGCTTTTCAGGTTTGGTGCCTTTGCACTGCCAACCTTCAAGCAGAGGCTTGCTTCCCCAATCATGAACCAATGCAGTACTGGAAATCTCCCCGAACAACCTTTGAAGCATCCCTGACCTTAGCTTTTTTGTTGGGCATTATGGAGTGAAAGAAACATTATATGTTTTAATTCTAAGATTAAATCGGTTTTCAAACTTGTTGATTAGATTTTGTCATTGATTTATTTTTGGACAGGTGATTCGCATTGGCCTTTGCAATTTCTCCTACCTGTATGAGCAACGCTGAGTCCGCCACGAGCAACAATCTTGATCCATAGGCGGTGTGATGGGTGCTGTGTCTAATGTTTGCTAGTCAGTCTGTATGTATATATAGGTTTATATATTTGGTTATATGTATAACTATCATTGACTATGATTGTGTGGTGGGGTGTCCTCTACTGATGCAGCTCAGGCCAGAGAGGAAGGCATAAGTCGTCCCTGACTTAAGGAAAAGGGGCTACGACTTAAGACCCTAAGTCGTACACAAGCTAAAGCTAACAAGGCAGATATATGCCGTCTGCGACTTAAGGGAAACGTTTTGAGTCATCCACGACTTAACTGGATGGAAGGCATAAGTCGTGACCGACTCAAGGAAACAGGTATGAGTCGTTCACGACTCAACGAAGACGAGGAGGTAAGTCAACCAAGATGTATGGAAGAGGCTGACATAAGTCGTCCACGACTTAAAGACAGAGCCATAAGTCGTCTACGACTTAAGAAGAAGGATCCAGGAAGAGCAACACAAGTTGAGAACAAACAAGGGATAAGTCGTCTACGACTTAAGAGAGTGGATGAGTCGCAGCCGAGTTATGACTTAGTTAAGTCGCCTGAACTATCTACCGAGTTATGCAGAAAGAAAACAGAGCAAACTAGTGAAGTGTTAGGTCGCGAACGACCTAACGAGTCAAGCTATAAGTCGTTGAAGATAGGGGCCGTGGATCTTTCCTGCCGACTTAACCTGAACCGTTGATCCTTAAGTCGAATAAAGCTGGTTATCTTTAAGTCGCGAAGCACTGGATGCCGTTGATATGTCTGCCGAGTTAACCTCTGCCTTTGATTTCCTTTAAACGTTGATCTGGGATGCCGCTTGTTCTTAAGTCGCGTGAAGCCTGGTGCGTTGATTCTGCTGCGAGATAATCTCTGCCGTTGTTTGTTAAGTCGTTAAGGTCTTATGTCGTAATTCGTTCTGTACATATGTTTTGAGTCGTATGTTTTGTAAGTCATATGTCGTCTTTGTCATGAGTCGTTCTGTTTGATAAGTCGCTGAAGGAAAATGTTGTAACTATGGTCTTAAGTCGCCACCGAGTCATGATAGGTCGTAGGTCGGAAGCTATAACTCGGAACCGACTTAGGAGATGTAATTTTTTGTTGTAATTTTGTGTAAGTTGTAATGTGCTTATAAATAGGCCGTGAGTCTCATTTGTAAAAGGTTGTTGATTTTTGAATAAAATTCTCTTTGATTGTTTTGTGCTTTCATTCAAATTGGTAGTTGAGTGTAATCTCCTATCTCCTCTTTCGGATAATCGAGTGCGCTCGATTCAACGATTGTAGAAGCCGATTCGCGGAATCAAGTGCGCTTGATCAACGCTTGAAGAATTGAAGATCTTCGAACCCGGTATCGTGCGCGATCAACGAGTTCAGGATAGCTAGAATTCGGTATCTTCGGATCAACGAATTTGGGCATTTCAGCATCTTCCAATCCACCGATTGCTACATTCAACGATCTACATTGTTTTTGTAATATCCGCTGCGCCAGTTTTGGTATCAGAGCTTGTTCTAACCAATCATAGTTAGATCGAGACTTGGAGCCTATTCATTTTGAAGATATGAAGTTTCATTATTTACGGCCGAGATTTTGAAGAATTGGGTCGTGCATTGATTCGAAGATTGAAGTTCGGATTTGCATTGGAGGCCGAAACTTTGTCCATCGTGTTCATCGCGATTTGCTACAAAGTGGAAGTTTTCGATCCGATTCATTTTGGATCAAAGTCCGAATTGTGTTTGAATTTTGAAGTGTTGAAGAGTTGTGAAATTTTCAAGAATGCCGCCAAGAAGAGCTAATCGCCACCAAAACGTAGAAGCTTTGTATCAAAGAGAAGAAGCTGATGAGATGGAGCAAAGAATCAATGAGAATTTTAGTGAAAAGCTTAACGAAGGAATTGGCCAGTTAGAGAAGCTTATGACAGAAATGAATCAAAATCGGAGAAGGGTTTCACCTGAATCTAACCATGGGGGTAGTAGAGTCTCGCCACATTCCAATCGAGACAGAAGTGTTGAAAATGATCAAGGGTGTGGGAGGAACGTGAATGATCGAGAACGGAGGAATGTAGATAGAAGGGATGAAGGTGGAAGGCGTAATGGTAGTAGAGATGTGGGTGGACGAGATAGACAACGATATACATCTGATTTTGAAGAGGAGTATGATGGTGGTAGTGTTCGAGGACAAGGACGAGGACAAGGAAGAAATTACTCTGAGTATGATCACAAGTGGGAGTCGGGGATGAAGACTGAAATTCCTGAATTCAAAGGTGGTATGCAAGCAGAGGAGTTTTTAGATTGGGTGGCTAATGTGGAAGAGATTTTTGACTTTAAAGAAGTTCCAGAACATCGTAGGGTGAAGTTGGTTGCTACAAGGTTGAGGGGTAGAGCTTTAGCATGGTGGCAACAAACCAAGCTTACACGTGATCGGATGGGAAAGTCAAAAGTTGAATCTTGGGAGAAGATGAAGAAATTGATGAAAGCAACGTTCTTACCTTACAATTATCAATCTTTGATGTATCAACGTTTGCAGAACTTGAGACAAGGGACGAAATCTGTGAATGACTATGCTGATGAATTCTATCAACTTATTGCAAGGAATGATATTATGGAAACGGAAGAGCAGCTGACATCTAGGTTCATTGGGGGATTGAGAATGCAGATTCAGGATATGGTTAACATGTTCGATCCTAGATCTGTAGCGGAAGCACATCAGAAAGCATTGGCTTGGGAGAAACATGGTAGACGAGGAAGTGGTGTGTTTACTAATTCTAACAATCAAGTGAAGGGTGTTGGTGGAAGTTCTAATGTTACTAAACCTATCAGTAGACCAGTAATGAAGGAGGCTGAGAAGACAAAGGTTAACAACGGTTTCAAATGTTACAATTGTCAGGAATTTGGTCACAAAAGTAGCGAATGTCCAAAACCGAAGAAGAGAGCTATGATAACAGAGGTTGAGGATGAGGATGAAGAAGCTGAATGTTCCAATTCACCACCTGATGAGGAGGAAGAAGAAGTGTCGGGAGACGAAGGATATAATCTAATGATGAAGAGGTCCTGTTTAACACCAAAGCAAGAGGAGGATTGTAGTTGGTTGAGGAGCAATATTTTTCAGTCAACATGTACCATTCTGGGAAAAGTTTGCAAATTTGTTATTGATGCTGGAAGCTGTGATAATATAATTTCGTCAGAAGCTGTGAGGAAGTTGGCATTGAAGACTGAGAAACATCCGAAACCGTACAAGCTAGCTTGGTTGAGGAAAGGCGGGGAGGTGAAGGTTGGACGAAGGGCTCGTGTGAAGTTTTCCATTGGGAAGAAATATAAAGACGAAATCTGGTGCGATGTTGTGGACATGGACGTTTGTCATTTGTTGCTGGGGAGACCATGGCAGTATGATAGGGCGGTGCAACATGATGGGCGTACCAACAATTACAGTTTCATGTTTGAAGGCACAAAGATTACTCTAGTTCCAAAGAAGCGACAACAGGAGGAAAACAAGTTGGAGGAGATTGAAGAGCTCGAAACTTTGTTATCGTTGAAGGAGTTTGTGAAGGAAGTAGAGGAGGAACCTGAAGTGTTTTTGTTAATTGGGAGAGAGAGCAGTGAAGAGGTTGAGATTCCAGAAGAAGTTAAACCAGTTTTGAAAGAATTTGACGATGTATTTCCAGAGGAGTTACCAACGGAGTTACCGCCGTTAAGGGATATACACCATCAGATAGATCTTGTTCCAGGTGCTGTGTTGCCACGCAGACCACATTATCGAATGAGTCCAAAGGAACATGAAGAGTTGCGAAGGCAAGTGGAAGAATTGCTTGAACAGGGGCGTGTGCAGGAGAGTTTAAGTCCTTGTGCTGTACCAGCTTTATTGGTACCCAAAAAGGATGGAACGTGGAGGATGTGCACCGACAGTCGAGCATTGAATAAGATTACTGTGAGATATAGATTTCCAATGCCGAGGTTGGATGACTTGTTAGATCAAATAAGCGAAGCTACTATCTTTTCGAAGATTGATTTGAAGAGCGGATATCATCAAATTCGTATCAGACCAGGCGATGAGTGGAAAACTGCTTTTAAAACCAGGGAGGGTCTATACGAATGGTTGGTCATGCCATTTGGTTTATCCAATGCACCGAGTACTTTTATGAGGGTGATGAATCAGATTTTTCGACCGTTCATTGGGAAATTTGTGGTGGTGTATTTTGATGATATTCTGATTTACAGTGGGAGTCCAGAAGAACATTTGAATCATCTTAGAGAAGTGCTGATGGTATTACGACAAGAACAATTTTATGCTGCAACGAAGAAATGCGTGTTCATGACGCATAGCGTTTTATTTCTGGGATATGTTGTGTCGGAAAAAGGAATACAGGTTGACCGAAGTAAAGTTGAAGCAATTAGAGATTGGCCGCAGCCCAAGACGATAACGGAAGTTCGTAGTTTTCACGGGTTGGCTTCATTCTATCGAAGGTTTATACCACACTTTAGTAGTGTGATGGCACCTGTTACTGATTGCATGAAGGGTAAACAGTTTGCATGGACGGAGGAAGCCGGGGTTGCTTTTGAGCGAATCAAAGAACTTTTGACGTCTGCACCAATTCTAATATTACCAGATTTTCAGTTAGTGTTTGAACTACATACTGATGCATCCAAGGTTGGAATTGGAGGAGTGTTGAGTCAGAAGGGACGTCCAATTGCGTATTTCAGTGAGAAGTTGTCAGGAGCGAAGATGAGGTACAGTACGTATGATGTGGAATTTTATGCTATTGTACAATCTATTAAACACTGGAGACACTATCTATTTCAGAAGGAATTTGTTCTGTATACTGATCATGAAGCATTGAAGCATTTGCAAGGGCAAGACAAGATTTCAGCGAGACATGCATCGTGGATTGCATATCTGCAACAGTTTACTTTCGTTGTTAAACACAAGTCAGGGGTGACGAATCGAGTGGCTGATGCTTTGAGTAGGAGGAATCATTTGTTGACAACCATGAAGGTTGAAGTGACGGGGTTTGAAATATTGCCAGAATTATTCACCGATGATCCTTACTTTGCAAAGTTTGTGGATAAAGTCAAGGATGGGGAGACAG
Organism: Allium fistulosum; assembly: GCA_030737815.1. NCBI lineage: Eukaryota > Viridiplantae > Streptophyta > Magnoliopsida > Asparagales > Amaryllidaceae > Allium > Allium fistulosum. Next base: position 1,001,395,051 of record CM060904.1, on the reverse strand, counting down.
ATGAGTTCATAATGATAGATGGTTTTCTTTTTAAAGGAAGTCGATTGTGCATACCGGAGGGTAGTCTGAGAATGAAGATTATCAAGGAGTTACACGAAGAGGGACATGTTGGGAGAGACCGTACCTTACAGTTGATTGCACAGTCCTACTTTTGGCCATCAATGAGGAAAGAGGTGGAAAGGTTTGTGGAGCGTTGTCATATTTGTCAGGTTTCGAAAGGAACTGCGACTAATGCTGGTTTATATATGCCATTACCTGTACCAATTAAACCATGGGTTGATGTGAGTATGGATTTCGTGTTGGGATTACCGAGAACACAGCGTGGTAATGATTCCATTTATGTGGTAGTTGACCGATTCTCGAAAATGGCACATTTTATTGCTTGTAAGAAGACGGCAGATGCTGTTCATGTTGCTCAATTATTTTTCAAGGAGATCTATCGACTTCATGGATTGCCAGAATCTATTGTGTCGGATAGAGATACTCGATTTCTGAGTCACTTTTGGTTAAGTTTGTGGAAAATGGTGGGAACAAAGTTGAAATTTAGTAGTGCTTATCACCCGCAAACGGATGGACAGACCGAGGTTGTAAACAGGTCGTTGGGAAACTTGTTGAGGTGCCTTGTTCAAGATAATCTGAAGAGTTGGGATGTGAAGTTATGCCAGGCAGAGTTTGCCCATAATCATGCTGTGAATCGAAGTACTGGTTTCAGTCCATTTCAGATAGTATATTCAAGTTTACCGAAGGGACCGTTGGATTTGACGGTAGTGCCACAATCAAAAAAGACAGTTAAGAAAGCTGCTGATTTTGTTGAAGGATTGGCGGAATGTCATCAAATCGTTCAGGAACGATTGGAGAAAGCAAATGAGAAATATAAACGATCGGCATATTTAAAACGAAGAAGTGTTGAATTTCATGAAGGTGATTTGGTTTATGCAGTGTTAACAAAAGATCGTTTTCCGGTGGGAGCGTACAATAAATTGAAAGCACGAAAGATTGGTCCAGTGGAAATTTTAAAGAGAATCAATGAAAATGCTTATAAATTGAAACTACCAAATGATGTGTATACGTCTGATGTGTTCAATGTTAAACACCTAGTACCATATCATGGGAGTGAGTTTGTTGGGAAAGAAGACGGTGCAAATTCGAGGACGAATTTCTCTCAACCTGAGGAGGATGATGCAGCTCAGGCCAGAGAGGAAGGCATAAGTCGTCCCCGACTTAAGGAAAAGGGGCTACGACTTAAGACCCTAAGTCGTACACAAGCTAAAGCTAACAAGGCAGATATATGCCGTCTGCGACTTAAGGGAAACGTTTTGAGTCGTCCACGACTTAACTGGATGGAAGGCATAAGTCGTGACCGACTCAAGGAAACAGGTATGAGTCGTTCACGACTCAACGAAGACGAGGAGGTAAGTCAATCAAGATGTATGGAAGAGGCTGACATAAGTCGTCCACGACTTAAAGACAGAGCCATAAGTCGTCTACGACTTAAGAAGAAGGATCCAGGAAGAGCAACACAAGTTGAGAACAAACAAGGGATAAGTCGTCTACGACTTAAGAGAATGGATGAGTCGCTGCCGAGTTACGACTTAGTTAAGTCGCCTGAACTATCTACCGAGTTATGCAGAAAGAAAACAGAGCAAACTGGTGAAGTGTTAGGTCGCGAACGACCTAACGAGTCAAGCTATAAGTCGTTGAAGATAGGGGCCGTGGATCTTTCCTGCCGACTTAACCTGAACCGTTGATCCTTAAGTCGAATAAAGCTGGTTATCTTTAAGTCGCGAAGCACTGGATGCCGTTGATATGTCTGCCGAGTTAACCTCTGCCTTTGATTTCCTTTAAACGTTGATCTGGGATGCCGCTTGTTCTTAAGTCGCGTGAAGCCTGGTGCGTTGATTCTGCTGCGAGATAATCTCTGCCGTTGTTTGTTAAGTCGTTAAGGTCTTATGTCGTAATTCGTTCTGTACATATGTTTTGAGTCGTATGTTTTGTAAGTCATATGTCGTCTTTGTCATGAGTCGTTCTGTTTGATAAGTCGCTGAAGGAAAATGTTGTAACTATGGTCTTAAGTCGCCACCGAGTCATGATAGGTCGTAGGTCGGAAGCTATAACTCGGAACCGACTTAGGAGATGTAATTTTTTGTTGTAATTTTGTGTAAGTTGTAATGTGCCTATAAATAGGCCGTGAGTCTCATTTGTAAAAGGTTGTTGATTTTTGAATAAAATTCTCTTTGATTGCTTTGCATTCAAATTGGTAGTTGAGTGTAATCTCCTATCTCCTCTTTCGGATAATCGAGTGCGCTCGATTCAACGATTGTAGAAGCCGATTCGCGGAATCAAGTGCGCTTGATCAACGCTTGAAGAATTGAAGATCTTCGAACCCGGTATCGTGCGCGATCAACGAGTTCAGGATAGCTAGAATTCGGTATCTTCGGATCAACGAATTTGGGCATTTCAGCATCTTCCAATCCACCGATTGCTACATTCAACGATCTACATTGTTTTTGTAATATCCGCTGCACCATCTACCCTTGAACTTACGAACTTATTGTTTTGGCTACCGACTAGGCTTGTTAGTCGGAATATTTATACCCTATGCTATATATTATTACAGCTGTGCAGCCTAGTGCTGCATATCATTTTCACCAAAGAAAAGTGATTTGAGGATGATGGTTCGGCCTAAAATAGCGTCCAAATCTGAAATGGGTTAGTGGGCTAGCCCCCAAACTCTCTAATTACATACTAAGCTACTCCAATACTCGTCAATCTTCAAACAGCCGTATCCCCTACCCAGAAAGTCTAAATCGCTATTATGACTAATCTACGAAATGGGAAACCATCATATCTTTCTAATGGAAGCAGTTTCGAACGCTAATTCGGCTTCTAATAAAAGCTATAGAAGTTGTAAGTTTTCAGGGGTAAAATTGTTGGGAAAAATTCTAAACATAGGAAATGTCACTAGTTGGCATTTCCCAAAGTTATAGAGTCATATGACCTCATATGAATTTAAAAATAATATTTTATAATCCTTTGATACGTAAAATACAGGTTATCATGCTCTCCACCGATTTAGGAATTTTGCCTCCGAAATCCCCAATATATCCAAGGTAAAATAAAACATAACTACCATACATGCCTAACATCCATGAGCAACCACATCAAACATCAAATATGCATACAGAAGCAAGAAATGATATCTACACCTACCCTACCATGCAGAATATTAAACTACCTTATATGATCTCGAAAGTGGAAGTAAATGCGATAAATAGAAAGTTTCATGAAGCAAGGAGCTCTAGATAAGTAGTCCTCATGCTCTCCTCGGTCTCTTAAGTACAATCGACTTTACTCCTACTCCACTGAACCTTCACTAGCTCTACCATCTTCCTCCCAAGCTGCTTCATATCTTGTCCGACAATATGAATAGGCCAACGAGGTCTCGATGCTTCTGATTCATTCTCGATATCATCAAGCTTATTCGGTTCAACTGTCATGCTAGATCCGTGCACAAACTTCTACAAGAGAGAGACGTGGAACACATTTTGCACACCTACCATCTTCTGAGGTAAGTTGATTATGAAAGCCAGGCACCCAATCCTCTCAAATATTAGAAAAGGACCAACAAATCTCGACACCAACTTCCCCTTAGTACCAAATCAAACAACATTCTTCAGCGGAGATATCTTAACAAATACCATATCGCCGACGGAGAACTCTAAATCACATCTTCTCCTATTAGCTTAGCTCTTCTACCTATCCTGAGTAGCTTTCATTAGTTGTCGAATGATCATGATCTTCTTCGAAGTCTCTCTAATCATATTGGCCTAAGTATCATTTTCCTACCCGTTTCTTACCAACATGAAGGAGTGTTGCACGATCAACCATATAACGCCTCAAATTGTGCAATATTGATACTGGACTAATGACTATTAATGTATGCGAATTATAATAAGTGAAAATGATTATCCAACAAGTTACTAAAATCAAGAATGCAAGCTCGCAAGAGATCTTCTAGAATATGATTCACCCTTTTGGTATGCCCATTTGTTTGTGGGTAATAAGCTGTACTAAGATGCGGCTCCATTCCCACGCCTCTTGTAAGCTCTTCCAAAACCCACTAGTGAGAAAAAGGTCCCAGTCGCTCATAATGTTCTTCGACACACTATGGAATCGCACAACCCACTTCTCATATAATTTAGCCAATTTGGATGCCGTCATGCTAGAAATGACGGGTATAAATCGTGCACTCTTCGTCAATCTATCGACTGTGACATAAATGCTATTGAATCCTCCCCTGGTTCTCGACAATCCATCAGTGAAGTCCACCGAAACTTGTTCTCATTTCCACTTGGGAATCTCGATCGGTAGCAGCAAACCATTCGGCTTCTTCTACTATGCCTTTACCAACCAGCAGTTCATGCACTTCAAGATGAATGCCCCAACGTCCTTTTTCATCCCTTCCTAATAAAATTTCTATCTTATATCACGGTATATTTTATTATCGTCGGGAAGTATAGTCAATCTCGAATGATGGCACTTATGTACCACCTCAACCCTTAACCCAGCGACATCAGGAATAAACAATCTCCTATCCTTACGGAGCCAACCATCATGGTCGAGTCCATACTGCTTCATCTTCTCGGACTCTATTCCTTCTTCCATCCTCACTATGAACTTCTCTAGCCTAGAGTCTCGCTTCTTACTAGCACTAATCCACTCAGTTAAAGTAGGTTTGGTCGTCAGGCTAGCCAACACTTTTGGCTTCAACTCACATCGAGTTCTAAAATCATAGCCAAGAATAGCCTCTAACCATTTCCACTCTAGAAACATCGCATCCAAGCTAGCATGTATCCTACTCAATGCATCGGTGATCTCATTTCCCTTGCCGGACATATAGGAAATATCAAAGTCATAGGAGGCTAGGAACTCTAACCATCGCTGCTGACAAAGGTTAAGGTCCTTCTGGAAGAATATAAACTTTAACAACTAATGGTCCGTATACAACTTGAACCTCTCCCTAAGAAAACAATGCCTCCATATATTTAATGTGAATACTATCACCGCTAACTCGAAATCATGAGTTAGATACTTCTTCTCATGTGGTTTCAGTTGTCAACTAGCGTGGGTGACAACCTTTCGCCTCTGCAACAACACCGTACCAAGTCCAGTACCACAAATGTCTATGTATACTACTAGCTATTCATTCCCACTTAGAATGACTAACACCAGTGCGCTCGTCCACTTGGTTAAGAAACAACCCTGCATTTCCAAAACTAGGAAATGATTAAAAGTACACTCAGCCAATATCAATAAATTAATCTTGGCTGAATGTGCCAAGATCGAAGGAAGCCATATCATAGGGTTCGTATGTCGCATAGGCCAACAATTAGTTACCATAAGAGCACATGTTGGTAGTCATGGCCGAAGAGGCTACGCGTTTTCAAGCCTATGGTGGATCATTGTCAAGATACCGAGAGGGGAGAGGTAATGGTAATCGATGATTGTAGGAGTCATGTCATATGGACCACGTGTGGCTCTTGGAGCAAGCAAATATCATGTCAGTCTACCGTCTGGTTCTGGAATATGTGGATGTATTTGTATTTATGTGGGTAGTAGATAGACATATATTATGTATAAATGAGATTATACCTGAGACGGTGTCCAGAGTATGATCAACCTCGTATCCTTTTCAGGAAAACGGCCTACTTATTATTAATTCGTTGTTTCTATCTCTTTGGACCTTTCAGTTGAGAGTTTTTCCTCTCCAACGGCTGTGGGCTGAGATATATGATTTTGCATATCGTGGATTGTCATGAGCTAGCTCAAATCTTTCTCATTGATTTTATTGATTTGATATTGATATTTTATAATATGAGATTGAGAGAAAAGGTAGGATATTTTATAATACGAGATTGAAAGAGAAGGTAGGCATTGCTTCATTACCGGCCGAATTCACTAGAGGATGTCTCATTACTGATTATTTTGGATTTGATGTTGATTTCTAGATATGTATGAATCACCCAGTTGTATCGATTTTGTGATTTTATGATTCGATGCATTTGTTTATGGACAATGACATCTTTGAAATCAATATTGAATATTTTATATGGATTTGGGTTATTTGGGTAATGTGATACCTCGATGATTATTTATGGTTATATATATAAATGTTACTTATTATTAGGTGATTATATTGTACTTCCATTATTATTATGTATCCTTGATTAGACATAGTCTGACACATGTGTTATTTTATAATACTCAGGTCAGTCCAAGACATTTCAAGTACAGGGATGTTGAGACCGGATTTTATTATTTGGGTAAAGAAGAGATTGGTTATTCAGTACTGTTGTATATTAATTTGTATTGTATAGACTCATGTATGTAAAAGACCTAGTAATGTATGTTATCATTTGTATATTACATATTATATATTATCAATGTGATTGACTCTATGATCTTTGTTATTTACTATATATTATGTAGTGTTCTATCTTGGAGGCACACATGTTTGTTGCTTTGTGTTGATACTGCGTACGTATAGGTGAGTTATTTATTCAATATTTTAATACGTACCATTGTTAGTCCAAGGGAATATTCACGTGCGTACCCCTTACAGCTTCATTCTCCGTATTATCTGACAGTATTACTTTGTAATACTCTTGGATAGTATGGGTATAGAGGTGGGGTGTTACAAAATGGTATAATAGCAAGTTCAGAGCAATACATTGTATATGAGACACGAGTCATTGGCCTAGATGAGACTTAGGAGTCCTGGTCCCCTCAGGTGTATTGGGAATTCATTTTATAGTGAGATATAATAGGAGTATATATATAATACTTAGTATAGGATGATTACTTGGGTAATCATCAAGGGATGTATTTGTGATTTTACGAATATATAATTAATTTCCTAACTTTTCAAATATGATTTATAGAATGGTTGGAGTAGTAAGATGAAAAGAGTTAATCCAACCAGTAATATTTGTATTTGTAATTATGGATGGTTTGATATTGCATTATAATGTTTGGTTTGATATTATAATTTGAGTTTTCATTTGTTATATCAGAGTGTGCAACGAAATTATTAGTTTCCGCTGAGTACCTTATTAGTCTCTTATGTTTATTTGATAGATTGAAATTGCAGAATTGAATTTGATTTTTGATTTATGTATAGTTATTAAAACTGTGAAATGAGTTTAATTACTTGAGTAATATGTATTGAAAATAAATATAAATAGTGTTTGTTTGGTATTGTAAGTTGCGTTTTGAAACGGTTTGTTGAGTAATACATATAGCTAAATGTGGTTTAAAGTCTGTATGTAAACCTTTTAAAAATTAATAAGTATTTGGTGAAAGCAAAGGTTTATTGTATATAAATATTGATTATCATTATTATCAAACGACTATAAAGTAAAGTGAATGTTATAATTAGGAATAGTTTGAAAAGTATAAACTATAAGTAATGTATTAAATGGAGATTTGGAAATTATTTGATTGTAACTAGTATGTTTGATATTATGCGAAAGTAATACATTTAGATATTTTTAGAAATCAAATTGTGTTAACTAGTCCGATGAGTGTGTTAAGAATTTTGGCCGATGCGGGTGCACACGTGTTCGATTGAATTCTTAAATACTTGAACGAGACATTTGGGCCTAAAGATTTAGAAAGATATAAATAATTTGTTGAAAATTAAAATATTTTGGAAAAGAGTTAATTATTTAAATGGAAAATTAGGTAAAGTAAATTGTTTTAGTAAAGTAATAATTGATATTGACATCTGTAAAGGATTGTAAACTAGAGTTTATTTTATTTTGGTAAATAGTTTGTAAAATAGATTTTATGAGTTAGTCTATATTTTGGTGGTAGTTGCAGCCGTTGGATATTGGTGCATAGCTATGGTCATTGGTGAGGCAGTATTGATCATGTGGTCAATATTGTAGCCAATTGATATTGGTAATCACTATATTACATGCGAGGTAATATCACTTTATTTTGTGATATATTAAAATTTGTGAATATAGGTATATATTTTTGATACTATTTTCATATATGATGAGTAAATTTTATAAGGTTTTGGGATTTTAAAATTTATCTTCATAATGAGATGATTAAAATAAGAATTGTTTTGAGAAGTGATATAGAATTATTTTTGAAGTATTAAATTTTGAAAATAAATTTTGAAATTTTCTTCTAGATATGATTAAAGAAGTTAAATATTGTATAAATATATGAAAAGAGTTTCCAAAATAATAATTGAACATTATTTTTGGGATAAGAAATATTTTGAAATTGCGAAATATATTAGAAAGTGATTCCTTATTGGATAATTTTAGTTTTAGTGAGAATTTTTTTATATTAGATTTTGAAAGTTTGTTAAAATAATTTGAAAAGTTGAATTCAAATTATGTTTGAATTAGAATAAAATGAATTTTTAGGGAAAGAAATTTAATGAAATAAGGGATTTTGAGATTTTATAAAGCCATTCTACCTTGAATAATTGTTTGCTATTTAAAATGAAATTTACATAATATGATTAAGTTTTGTATAATTGGTATGTTACAGATTTTCCTTATAGGAAATTGTGAGGACGCAATTTAATTAAGGTGGAGATGTAACAACCGGTTTTTAAGCAATAATTAATTTAAGATAATAATAGAAAATTAATAGATTAAATAGGAATTTAGAGATTTTATTTAGAAAATGGGTTTTCAAATTATTTTAATAAGGATTTTGATTGTGGAAATAGGATATTGAAATTTGGATAAGTTAGAAATATGCAAATAATGTTTATAATAGTAATGTAATCAAAATATAATATTAATAGGTAAAAAAAATTATTTTGAAATGGAAATATGTATTTATTTGATGGAATGGAATTTAATTTTAATTTTAAATAGTAAAAGAAAATACAAATACAAATATACTTTTATTTGCTTGGCCCAAACCCTATTACCCAAGCCTAACTTTATTTCTAGAATTTTCTTTCTCTGGATATTTCTTTGCTCATATATTTTACTTCACAAAACTATTCATGCATCCTCACTTCAGTAACTTCTTCCTGAAGCCTAAAACAATATAAACTTTCATCCTTTAAAAACTCAAAATAATCTAAATAAATTATAAAAATCCCCAAACTTGAAGATGTGCTTTTCATCACTAGAAAACATGTATGACTTAAATCTGATGTAATTCGGTTCATCGCACATCGCGTGCATACGTGCGAATGAAATGAGGAAGTAAGAGTGGGTCGCAAGCTATAGGTGAGTAAACACTCACACATTTATGTCTAAAACAATGCTTTGAATCTATGAACTATGATTATTCTTTGAAACTCCATATTGTGCTCATGTTTGAATCTTTTTGCTGTGCAAATACTTTGAATCAATCAAAGGAAAAAAATGAAAGAGAAAAAAAAGAGTTCAGTCTAGAGCTGTTATGCCCCAGGCAAGCTCGACTGGTCGAATGGTCTTGGATGACCGTTGGTCCGATCGGGGTCAGGTCATCGTGTGCTAGCCTCTGTACGCAAGCGTGAGTAGTTGGAGGGTGAAAGTTGGCATGTGTAAGTGAGGGTGTGAGTAAAAGAATTTGAGATAAAATGAAAAGATAATTTGTTTTATTGATGTAATGATATTGTAATCACTGTACAGAAAATGTGTTACATACTCGTGCTTTTATACAGTACAAATGTATGGGCAAAATACCAGAAATGCCCCTGAAACCCTTTATATATAAATACATATTATCAGCCGACTTTGACTCATTCTTTATTTCCCCTCGTCAATTTATGCTAGGGTTTTCTTCCTCTTTTACCTCCGCCACTTCTTCTATTCTCAGATCTGTCTTCAATCTCATAAAATTGTTCTTCGAGAGCGGTTTTGTGAGAATATCGGCTCTCTGATGTGAAGCTGGGAGGTGATTTACTCTCAATTTTCCCTTGATAACACGCTCACGAACAAAGTAAAAATCTATTTCTATGTTCATTGTTCGTCAGTGGAGTATGGGGTTTGCTGAGAAAGATACGGTTCTCAAGTTGTCACACTAGATAGTTGAGACCTTTGAGTGCTGAATTCCAATCTCGCTGATGAGAGATTCGATCTAGATAATTTCAGTGGCTGCGCTTGCAATGCTTCTGTATTCCGCTTCAGTGCTTGAGCGTGATACAGTTGTTTGCTTCTTGGAGCACCAGGAGACAGAGTTGTCGCCTAAGTAGATGCAGTAGCCAGTGGTGGATCTGTAGTCATCGATGTCGGATCCCTAGTCAGCATCAACGTATCCTTGAACTGATAATGTTTTGCATGTTTTTAGACATATTCCTTGATTGATTGTTCCTTTCAGGTATCGTAAAATTCTTTTTATGGCTTTCCAGTGATCCTCTATTGGTTGTTGCATATAGTGGCATATTATATTAATGCTGAAAGAAATATCTGGTCTTGTAATAGTTACGTGCTGTAAAGCTCCCACTATACTTCTGTAATGTTTTTCACATTCCACTGCTTCACCTCTGTATTTGGATAAATGAATGTTGCTCACCATCGGTGTTGGCATAGGTTTGGCTTCATGCATTTTTGCCTTGTTTAAAATATCATGGATATATTTTCTTTGACATAAAACAAGCTTTCCTTCAGACTTGGTTGAAACTTCTATACCAAGGAAATAGCTTAGATTACCCAAGTCTTTAATTGAAAAAGTTTTGTCAAGATAATTAACAACTCTGTTTATTTCTTCAACATCGCTTCCAGTAACTATAAGATCATCTACATATACCAGTATATATGTTGTAGACTTGCTATTTAGCTTGACATAAAGTGAAATGTCTGATCTGGTTGGCTTGTAGTCTAGATTAACTAAGGTAGTCTTAAGTTTTTCATACCAGACCCTGGGAGCTTGTTTAAGTCCATAAATTGCTTTGTGTAGCTTGCATACGAGCTCCTTGTTGTTGCCCAGAGTATACCCTTGAGGTTGATACATGTACACTTCTTCTTGAAGTTCACTATTTAGAAAAGCATTATTGACATCCAACTGTCTAATTTTCCATCTGTTGTGTAGAGCAATAGTGAGAATAACTCTGATAGTTGTCACTATAGGAGAGAAAATCTCACTGAAATCGAACCCATATTGTTGAGAATATCCCTTTGCAACTAGTCTTGATTTGTACTTAGCTATACTGCCATCTGAATGTCTTTTGAGTTTGTAGGTCAATTTGCAGCCTATGATGTTTTTATTCTTTGGAACTGTGACAATACTCCATGTTTTGTTTCTTATCAATGCATTATATTCCTCATACATATCTGATTTCCACATTTTGTCTTTTACATCATCTTCATAGTTGAATAGTTCACCATGGTTTAGTATGGTAGTATATACTTTTGGTTTAAATATTCCATGCTTGGACCTTGTTATCATATGATGTCCTTCTTTGGCAGGTGCTTGTGGTTGACTAGTATCAGGTTCATTAATATGATGTGAGCTGGATGTTGATTCCTCTTGAGGGTCTAGGCTTTCATTCTCTTGACTGTTGGATGTGATACTGTCTGATTTTTCAGTTGTACTCTGACCTGGCCCTTCAATAGGAATTGTGAGTTGGAGTCTTGAATCATGTTGAGTAATAGCTTGAGTTCTTTTGTGTTGCTCATCAATGTAGATTGGAATTGGAGGTAGAGAAGCTTTTGGATTGTAGACTTTTTGAGTAGTCTTTATTTCAGTGTTTGCAAATGGAAAGACATGTTTATTGAATGCAACATGTCTTGAGGTGATCACCTTTCTCTTACTGGTTAAGCACATGTATCCTTTCTGATTTGCATATCCAATAAATGTACACAGTAAAGACCTAAAACTTAATTTATGTGAGTTATATGGTCTCATATATGGAAAACATAAGCAACCAAAAGTTCTAAGTCCATCATAATCTAGAGAGATATTAAATAACTTTTCTATTGGTGCCCTGTTTTGCAGGACCTTGGTTGGCATTTTGTTAATAAGATAAACAGCTGTATTGAAGGAATCTGGCCAGATTTTTAGTGGCATTGATGCTTGTGCTAGTAGAGTAAGCCCTATATCAATAATGTTGTTGGGCTATTTTCTCACCACCGAGCCAAGCCCAAACCAAACTGGCCTCATCACCGGACCAAGTCTCCCACCGGACCAAGTCTCCCACCGGATCAAGCCTCCCACCGGACCAAGTCTCCCACCGGATCAAGTCTCCCACCGGATCAAGCCTCCCACCGGACCAAGTCTCCCACCGGATCAAGCCTCCCACCGGACCAAGCCTCCCACCGAACCAACCGTCTCCAGGCTTCGCCGAACCGACTATAACCAAGACGTACCAGGCCAGATCACGTCAGCCCAGGCCCATCAGCAACTACACACATCCTAGACCCCTACCCCCAGCCTCACTCTATAAATAGAGGGGCAGGGGTACAACAATGGGGACGAGTTTGAGAGCTCAAGCACGGAAGGAACTTTCAAACAACTTTCTTTTACTGATATCAAAGCTTTGTACTTGTAATCAGAATAACTGAAGAGAAATAACATATAAAGTGGACGTAGGCACATTCTGGCTGAACCACTATAAATCTGCGTGTCTTTTTACAGTTTAGCCCCTGTTTTTTTACATATTTGCATAAATCGCTCGAATCACTAAGAATCACATAAGATCTACTAAATCATATAACTTCGAGGTGTTTGTCCATTTTTTGTGCAAACATTTTTGGTGCTTTCATTGAGAGCTAGAAGCTCGAAGCTTCAGCTTCATCCACTTAACAAGTTTTCCTAACAGCATTGTCTGCCACTTGGAAAACATGCCTCCCAAACAGAGAAAAGATGTTAACAAAGGAAAAAACATCGCATCCAACAGTATTCCAGATCCAGCTGTCACGAATCAAATAGATCGTCCTCCTCCAGCAACAGTAACCAATGAAGAACAGGCTAACCCAACTACTCCTGCCACAGAACAGCCTACAGCAATTACTAGAGCAGATCTGGACAGAGTTGTGGTTGAAGTAACTAACCGCTTCACGTCCCAGCAGGAAGCCTTGGTGGACCATCTCATGTCACGCTTAAGGGACGCTGAAGAATCCAACCGCAACACTGAATCATAGGGCGAGTCCCAGTCTGGAGGATCTCAGAGACAACAAAGATCTCCCTTCTTCGAAGGAGCTAACGGCAGAAGTAGCCATGGTAGGAGCCGAGACCGAGCACAGCCCAAAGTTAGGCCTGAGGAAACGTTTGGTACCGAACCCAACAGGGAAGGTACCAGGCGAAGGTCAACTGTAGCTGAGCCTGTCATGCTGCCTAACCACAGAAACACCAGTGAACGGGGCTGAGCTAGAGTCCAGCCCGAAGTTGGACCCGAGGAAGTGCTTAGATCAGAACCCAACAGGGGGAGATCAAGGCAAGGGCCAACTGTAGCTGACCCAAGCATGCTCCCAGAAGATCAAAGGCAGCCACTGGAAAATATGAGGAATGATAGACGATACCATCCCTACAGGTCATCTGGACGGAATCAATCCCACAGAACAGAACCAAACTCATTTCTGTCTACTCCAAGTTCTGATGAAAGGATGGCACGCTTATTCAGAGAGTGTGTCCAACGGGAGCAAAGAGATCGAGGGATAGGCGCTAGGGTAACCAGTCCTTTCGCCCGCAATATCGAAATTGCTATCACCCCCCGAGAATGGAAGATGCCAACAATGGAACCCTACAAAGGAACCTCCGATCCCGTTGTACACTTACAAAGGTACACGCAGCATATGCTCATGAGTGGAGCAACAGAGGGAGTACTGTGCAAATGCTTTCCGCTCTTCTTAGCAGATCTTGCTACCTCCTGGTTCTGTCATCTACCCCAAGGATCCATCAGCTCGTGGGAAATGTTGAAAGAAAAATTTATCAGTCAGTTCCGCATTCATATGGAGCAACCTAAGGACGCTTATTCCTTATCCAGCATCAAACAGAAACCTGGAGAAAAGCTGCAGCAATACCTAACCAGATTCAACGCCGCAGCAGCCGCAGTCCAAGACGCCGATGAGAAGCTTATCCTAATGGCCCTCTGCAGTGGTGTGCATCCGGACACTAAATTTGCTAGAAGGTTGACAAAAGAAAAGCCAGCTACTTTACCCGATTTCTTCCATGAAGCCGGGAAATACATGAGGCTTGAGAATGCTGCCGTTGAGGGGCAGTCAGGACAGCAAAATAAGACAACCCATGGCAACGCCCCTGCTGTGGCAAGGGACGTTCGAAAAACTGATTCCAGAGACAATGCTGGGGGCAAGAAGGGAGAAAAGCGCCTATATCGGCCAGGGCCAAGATTCGACACTTACACTCCTTTGAACGAGACCGTCGAAAATATCTTCCTTGCCACCCAAGGCGAAGTTAGGTACAAACGCCCACCGTACAAGAAGGAATCAGATAACGCACAGAAGTCTGGAAAATTCTGCCGCTTCCACGAATCTCACGGGCATGATACCAACGAATGCCATCATCTTCGAGATCTGATTGAGGAACACATCAGAAGAAAGAAACTGGAACGTTATGTAAAAGGTCAGGACAGGACCCCAGCTCCTGCCAATGAAAACCCAAGGCTACCCTCCCCGGGGGCCGACAGGGGGAACCGCAACGCTAGCAGCTCTAGTCAGGAAAAGATAGTGGTCCATACCATCTCAGGAGGGCCACACATCGCAGACAGAAGCTGGAAAGAGATGGAAAGATACGGAAAGTCGCTTAGAGACAATAAAGACTATGTCAATTCGGTTATAGAAGAGCGCCACTCGAAGCGGAAAGAAAGTAATGACATCACGTTCGGTAAGCGTGACCTAGAAGGAAGGCAGTACCCTCACATGGATCCCATGGTCATCTCTGCCCGACTTGGTCCCGCCGAAGTCTACCGAATCCTGGTAGACACTGGAAGCTCGGTAAACATCCTGTTCAAACACGCATTCGACAAAATGAAGCTATCAATGAAGGATGTATCCCCCTGCGATAAACCACTACACGGCTTCACTGGAGACGCGAAGATGCCCCTCGGGCAACTGGACCTTTTTGTTGAGATTGGAAGCCATCCCCGCTCTGCTGTACGGAAACAAACATTTGTGCTAATAGAAAACCAGTCAGCCTACAACGCCTTCTAGGGAAGGCCATCCTTGTCTGACTTCCAAGTTGTCTTAGCCCCATGGTGCCTAAAGATGAAATTCCCAACGAACAATGGGGTAGGGGAAGTGGAAGGAGATCAGGACGTTGCTCGAGACTGCTATGTGACTGAACTTCGCAACAACCACAGGAAGGATAAAGGGAAGGGTGTAGAGATTGCCCTCTGCACAAAAAGTCTAGAAGCGTAGCAATTAAAGAAAGCCCCTCCTCTTCGATATACCAGCGACCCTTTCAATGAATTAGATCCTAGGGACAAAGAGGAGGAGGCCACCGCCGAGCCTGCAGAGGCTATGGAATTTATATCTGTAGACAAACACGACTCAAGTAGACTGTTGAAAATTGGGTCCCAACTAAAAACCGAGTTGAAGGAACAACTCATCGATTTTCTCCGCCACAACTTGGATGTATTTGCTTGGTCACACGCTGACATGACCGGAATCTCCCCCGACATAGCATGCCACGTATTAAACATTGATCCTACCAAGGCGCCTGTAAAGCAAAGAAAGAGAAGTATGGGGGCAGAGCGATCAGCAGCCCTCGATGAAGAAGTAAAGAATCTACTCGCCAATGACTTCATACGAGAAGCTATCTACCCGGAATGGATCGCAAACCCGGTGCTGGTAAAAAAGGCTAATGGGAAGTGGCGAACCTGCATTGACTTTTCCAACCTAAACGATGCCTGCCCAAAGGATTGCTTCCCACTTCCCAGAATCGACCAACTTGTAGACAGCACAGCCGGGCACGAACTCCTATCCTTTATGGATGCATACTCAGGATATAACCAAATTCCTATGCATGCTCCCGACCAAGACCACACTAGTTTTATCACCAACCGGGGCTTGTACTGCTATAAGGTAATGCCTTTCGGACTTAAAAATGCAGGAGCCACCTACCAACGCCTCGTCAACAAGATGTTTGCAGGGCTGATAGGACAAACTATGGAAGTATATGTGGATGACATGCTAGTAAAGTCAAGGAAAGACAAAGATCACGTGAGCCACCTAGGCAAGATGTTTCAAGTACTTCGACAATATGGAATGAAGTTGAATCCGCTAAAATGCTCCTTCGAAGTGTCATCGGGAAAGTTCTTAGGATTCATCGTTCATGCCAGAGGGATAGAAGCAAACCCTGAACAAGTCCGAGCGCTAAGGGATATCAAGATACCTTCCACTCGAAAGGAAATGCAAAGTTTGAACGGAAAAGTGGCCGCTCTAAGCCGATTCATCTCCAAGGCGACGGACAAGTGCGTCCCCTTTTTTGAAGCTCTAAAGAAAGACAAGGGAAAGTTCGAATGGACTAACGAATGCCTGACCGCTTTCCTTCACTTAATCGAACACCTCCAGAAACCACCGGTGCTCTCAACTCCAAGCGAAGGAGAAGAATTATACCTATACCTCGCTGTGTCATCCCACGCCCTAAGCGCCGCCTTGGTAAGGGAAGACAACTGCACGCAGCGGCCAGTTTACTTCGTCAGCAAAAGGTTTACAGGGGCAGAAGTCAGATATCCTAAACTTGAAAAGCTAGCATACTGTTTACTTATCACATCACGGAAGCTGCGTCACTACTTCCAGTCCCATTCCATCAAAGTTCTGACCAATCAACCACTGAGGCAGGTACTCCATCGCCCCGACACTTCTGGGCGACTACTTAAATGGTGCATTGAACTGAGTCAGTATGATATCACCTATCACCCTCGCACCGCCATCAAGGGACAGGCCATGGCTGACTTCATTGCAGAATTCACTACCAACGAAGATAAGGAGCAATTGGAAATAACAGGAGACATCAAATGGAATCTCTTTGTGGATGGTGCGTCGAACGAACAGGGCTCGGGGGCAGGTGTTGTAATAATCACTCCCAGGGGAAATAAACTGCACTATGCTATAAGGTTGGAGTTCGCTGCCACCAACAACGATGCAGAATATGAAGCAGTGATAGCCGGACTAGAAATTGCCATCAAGATCGGAGCCAATTCTTTGTGTCTTCACAGCGATTCTCAGCTTATTGTTAATCAAATACTAGGGGAATTCCAAGCTCGAGAAGAACGACTCATAGCATATCTAAAGAAGACCAAATTACTCCTCAGCCGATTGGACCACTACTTAGTCAAACACATCCCTCGGGAGGAGAACCGAGAGGCCGACGAATTAGCAAAGCAAGCAAGTGTGAGAGACATCACCATCTTCGGGGCAGTGACCATCTCAAAGAAAATGGCGCCAAGTTTTGAACAAGTGAATCTGATAACTGCAACCGAGGAAGCAACTTGGATGACTCCCATCCGAAACTACCTACAAAGTGGCACACTACCCGACGGATGTAATGAAGTCAAGAAAATCTTGAGGAAAGCGTCCCGCTATACAATACAAGAAGACATCCTCTATCGGCGCGGTTTCTCTAACCCATTATTAAGGTGTGTCGCCGGAAGGGAAGCCAAGGAAATCTTATCCAACATCCATCAGGGGAGCTGTGGAGATCACACCGGAGGGCAAACATTAGCAAAAAAGATACTCCGATATGGATATTTCTGGCCCACCTTAAGCAAGGACGCCTTAGATTTCATCAAGAGGTGTGACAGATGCCAAAAATTTGCTAAGATTCCACGGCTACCAACAACTGAGATTACTCAAATGACCAGCCCTTGGCCCTTCGCAATATGGGGAATTGACTTAATTGGCGAGCTACCGATGGGCCGAGGCGGGGCCAAATATGCTATAGTGGCAGTTGATTATTTCACCAAATGGGTGGAAGCAGAACCTCTGAATAAAGTATCTTCAGCAAAAGTTATTAACTTCTTGATCAAAAATGTTCTGTGCAGGTACGGAGTCCCACTCAAAATCATATCAGACAATGGACTTTAGTTTGACAGCGAGGAATTCGCCAACTGGTGCCGAGAGCATGGAATTCATAAAAGCTTCTCATCCGTAGCGTATCCCCAGGCAAACGGACAAGTCGAAGCAGTCAACAAAATTCTGAAGACTTTGATAAAAAAGAAGCTCGAAAAGTCAAAGGGCGCTTGGGTGGACGAATTCCCTATGGTACTGTGGGCTTACCGCACATCTTTCAGAACATCAACGGGGCACACTCCTTTCTCTTTGGCTTACGGATCGGAGGCTATGCTCCCAGTTGAAACCGTTGTGCCTTCCCACCGTAGGATCCACTATAACCCAGAAGAGAATGAAGAGCTCCTCAACATGTCTTTGGATCTAGTCGAGGAGAGAAGAAATGATGCAGTCCTTAAAGCAGCAGCCCACAAACAAAAAGTGGCGGCACACTACAACTCCAAAGTCAAGCATCGTACCTTACAGGAAGGGGATCTTGTCCTCAAGCGAATCTTCCCTCGCCCCGGAGCACTAGACCCAATCTGGGATGGACCATATGTAATTCATAAAGATCTCCACAACGGAGCCTATATTTTGTCAACAGTGGACGGAGAGGTGTTCCAGAGGGCATGGAACATCCAACACCTCCGTCGATACTTTTCTTAACTTGTATTGCCCATATGAAGTGAATTAACAAAGAGAATCAGTGGACGTAGGCATTTTCGTGCCGAACCACTTTAAAAAACCTTGTCTCTTTTTTAACTTGTTCCTTTGTATCTTGGCTGCTTGTTAACTTTATCCTTTTCTGTTGAACAAAATCCTGAGTATATAGCATTTCTATTCAAAGCACTCCACAATGCAACTTCACCTGGACAAGACCCAACAGGTACTATGCGAATCTATGCCCTCGCCAATGAGACACTTTTGCTCCAGCATCCCTCTGCTGCGGGTTAACTCATTGCTCGCGACGGCCCTTAAAGCCAACTGTAATGAGCCGATTATAAGCCACCGAGAAGGCCGACTATAGCCGAGGCAGCTCATTACGGCGTTAGGCTCGCCGGCAACTGTGAACCGACTATAAGCCCCAACATAAGGTGTGGCCAGCCAGGGGCAGTTCACAGTTGACGATCGACACCCACGCTAGCCGGCCACAGTAAATCGAATAATACCCACGATTACGGGCCATAATGGCCCGGGTAGTTACTGTGCGCGATCTCGGCTCCGATGTGTCTTAAGTGCGGCTGTGGTAAAAAAGAATTAACTCCCCGCGGAGGCGTAAGATGGGTGACGAATGTCTCCAAGACCCACAGCTAGGGAAAGTGACTACAAAACCCGTTTGCCACGAACTTAAGCACATCGAAGGCCTTCCGTGATTGGAAGTTTTACCTTTTCACGTATTTCAATTTTACTTAAAAAGCTTTTTCCCTATCCTCTATAACAATCCCTAAAGTACATGATACAGAGTAGGAGATACTCGCCAATGGGTGTAGGGACTCACAGTGGTAGGACATTCGACTACATTCCATGCTCGGTCATACAAGATATTCAAGACTGCCATCTACGATTAAAACATGAAAGGCGGTATTTTCTTCTTTTATGTACAAATACATGACTATAGTTTGTTCACACCACACGCTAATATTGCAAGTCATGAAATTATGATTTAGAACCAGAATCTGACATCAAACACAATTTAATTACAAGAATATACATAGCTATATTTCTCATACGATATGCCAAAATAACAGCAAACATTCAAAAGACGACAAAATCAGCTTAAGTTAAAGAATTACACGTTAAAAATAAGACTATTTATTACAAGTGGCAAAATATTACAACCTAAAGGCTACGTTACTATTTTTCGACTAACATATACAACACTGTCGAATCCACAAAAGGAGTTTTTCCAGGTATAATCAAGGGGCCGGCTGCAGTGGAGCTTTATCCTTGCCCTGTTGACCCCCTGTCCAGTCAAAAAAAAAGGACTCATTAGCAATAAGCAACCAAGTTGGTGGAGAAACTAAAAAGGGTGACTTACCAGCGCCTGCTTCCTGACTATCCTGATCGTCATCCTCTACCTGCACGCCTACCTCCTCAGCGGCAAGCAACCGCATACCTTCCTTCACCGCCACCTTCTCCTCCTTGGCAAACTGGGCAGTGACCGCATCCATGCTGAAGGCCACGCCACCATCTTTATCCGCATCGGCCTTAGCCTCCTCCAGAGCCCGAAGATAGATCTTAGCCATGATCCTGGGATAATCATCCATCCAGGATAGGTTGCCCTGCTTCCAGGTTCGGAAGTACATGTCCTGAAGCATTTCGTCCATCATCCCCTCATTCTCCTCAAACTCCCTCATCCGGGCCTCGGAAGCCAACAACCTCCCAACAGCAGCATCTCTCTCCGATCGGTATCTCGAGCAGTCGGCTAGAAGGGATCCCCGCATTGCCTCCATCTCCTCCCTCAACTTGGCTTGAGCAAGCTCTGCAGCCTCAAGTTTCCTGGACAATTCCTCCACCTGCTCAAGATCCGCTTTCCGAACCTCGTCCACCGTGGCAATAGCCATGTCAATCCGTTCTTTGCAAGTAGCTTCCATTTTCCGCAATTCGGCCTGACTGGCCTCTTCCATGGTTTTCCTTAATCGTCCAGTAGCAGCCTCATGCTGAGAAATCTGAATAGCCTGATCCGCAAGCTGTTTGGCTTGATCCGAAACCACCAATCGAAGTCGGATATTGGCGCTCCCAATCTCCTCTCCGGCCTTAACCAGCCGGGCATGATGCCCCATCAGCTTCTTAGTCTCCTCCGCCACCCGATCAATATTAGCCTTGGCCTCGTCTCCCATAGTGATTATACGAGTAGTGAGTAAATCGAGATCTAAGGACTTAGCTTCATCAAGTACTCGTACCATGGGGTTGCGGGGGAGAAGGTGTTCACCGGTGACTTCGTCAAAGGTAATATCATGAGAGCTTGGATCCAGATCAGGATGACCGGCAAATGGATTACGAGCCAAGTCAGGACGGTCGATATGAGTAACAGAAGGGTTTCCGGACGGGTGCGGAGAAGGTGCAAACTCGCTATCCTCCTCCGTGATATCATGAAGAGGCTGAGCCGGGAACTGAGGACCAGGCGAAGGTTCGGATAAAGGACGACTCCTCTTTCTCTGCTGAATACCCTCTTCGATAACCCCGAGAAGAGGACGGTAGCCGACTACATCCCCGGAGCGGTGGGTCGAAGGCTTCGGCTTGACAGAAGTTTTGGAAAGCTTGTACTGTTCAAGCCTGTGCCGAAAATCTGAGGCTTTGACCGTTTTACCTGCTCCTGATATGAAGAAAAAGTGTCACAAGCATATATTGTTCTATACTTCGAGAAAACACGGCAAATTAAAAGGAGAGAAACACATCTGTGGTTGTACAAACCCTGAGGAGGAGTAGGATACTGCAATAGGTCCTGGATTTCATTCCAGGATGGGGGCGGGTCATAAAATATTCCTAAGTCTCTATCATTAGTGAAGCATGCAGGAGTCAAGAGTTCACCTTGAGTCGTCGGAGCCACCCTGGCTGGAATGGTCTGGGAAGACTCGCTTGCACCGGTCTCGGCCTTGTCCGCTTTCCCGGTTTTCTCTACCAAAGCCGGATCTTCGTCCAGCCCCTCGAAAGCCTGGTGGAACGCATCGTCCGTCCACTCCTGAATCTCGCCCGCTTGCCCAGGAAGCAAGGCCCCGATGCCATCGCCACCTTTATCACCTTCCCGACCATCTCCACCCTCGCCTCTTTCCTCCTCTATGTCTTCCTCCTCCCGGGTAAGTGGATAATTGCTGGGGGAGGGACCGTCCGACTTCTTGAGTTTCTTACCTCCGACAGCTGGAGGTTTTGTGAAAGGTTTCCTCTTGCTACTCTCTACCGTAACACCTTCCTTGGTCTGAGCAGTCGCCCTCTCCTCCGCCGTTTCCCTCAGCTTAACTACTGACTGCTGTGGAAGGATTAAGTTATACTCTAGAAGAATCGCATTTCTGATCAAGAAGGCAGATGATCTATATTTCCCAAGAATAGCTTCTATCTCAGCCGCCGTCTAAACCAGGCGGTCAGTCTCCACAACCGCAAAGCCACCTGTCGCTAGCAAAAATGAGGAAGTATGAGAAAAAGCATCGCAATCGTAATGGAAATTATAAGTAAAAGCATTCAACTTACATCCCGAAGTAAAGCGCCGAACTGAAACAGAGTCGTCCCTAACAAAGAACCATTCCCTCTTGAACATGCTGAATTTCGAATACAGATCCAAGACCGGCTTGAAGGTCACAGCTGACTCCAAGCTAATGTATGGGGACCCCTTCTTATAGCCCCTCAGGTTATATAGATACCGGATCTCTCGGTTGGAAGGAGCACGACCATACTTCCTCCGGAAAATGACGAAGAGGCTCACCAGTATAGCATAGGAGTTGGGTTGAAGCTGGAACGGGGCCACCTTAAGGTATGTGAGGAAGCTGGCTATCCAAGCGTTCAGAGGAGGGATGGCACCACACATGCAGTGGTATCTGCTGTAGGCAAAGTACCCTTCAGGAGGATCATACGGCATAACATCTCTCCCAGGCAATAGCAAGCGCGCCCTATCGATTCCAAAAGACCGGGAAATGACGTCAAGCTGCTCCTCCTTGAGGGAGCTAGGAAAGCAATCAGGCGGGGAGTTCAGAAGTTCCTGAGGGCCGTACCCGTCCACTAGTGATCTCGGGATTGGTCCGTGACGTTCTGGATTCGGCTGAGCTGGGGGCACGGCAGAGGAACTTCCTTCCCCCCGGATTTCTTTTTGTCTGATCGAGTTTCCGCCTTACGAGACATTATCTGCAAACACAAAGAAGAATGTCGTTAGACTAAAGGAAGTAAAGAAGCGAGTGTGCGCAGCCTAGAGTTTCACTCATAAATACTCAAATTCCCATTGTCATTCAGCAAGGTGAAGGTTAAAACTTCATTCGGCATTCACATATGAGAGTTCATTCGGTAAAAGTCCCATTCGGTATTCGTTTCATTCGGATATAGACAAGTATATGACTTCATTCGGTAAAAGTCCCATTCGGTATTCGTTTCATTCGAATATAAACAAGTATGTGACTTCATTCGGCACTCGGAGTCCCCGTGTCCATTCGGTAAAAAACACATTCGCCAGGAAAGGAGAAGAACGATACCTGATTCGGTGAAAAGAAGTTCTTTGGTTCGGCTAAACACTTTGATTCGGCAATACTCCTGATTCGGCAAGAAGAATCGGCTCGGCTGTCGTGTTTGGTAGGAAGTAACGAAAGCATGATGCCCCTACTTATAAGCAAACAAAGGCGACCGGACCAACAGACTCGGCATACGGACCGGATAAGAATGACCGAGCTAAAACAAAGCGAGGCATACGCTGGCATATGCCCCGCTTTGGGGGCCAAATGTTGGGCTATTTTCTCACCACCGAGCCAAGCCCACACCAAACTGGCCTCATCGCCGGACCAAGTCTCCCACCGGACCAAGTCTCCCACCGGATCAAGTCTCCCACCGGACCAAGTCTCCCACCGGATCAAGTCTCCCACCGGATCAAGCCTCCCACCGGACCAAGTCTCCCACCGGATCAAGCCTCCCACCGGACCAAGTCTCCCACCGGATCAAACCTCCCACCGGACCAAGTCTCCCACCGGATCAAGCCTCCCACCGGACCAAGTCTCCCACCGGACCAAGCCTCCCACCGAACCAACCGTCTCCAGGCTTCGCCGAACCGATTATAACCAAGACGTACCAGGCCAGATCACGTCAGCCCAGGCCCATCAGCAACTACACACATCCTAGACCCCTACCCCCAGCCTCACTCTATAAATAGAGGGGTAGGGGTACAACAATGGGGACGAGTTTGAGAGCTCAAGCACGGAAGGAACTTTCAAACAACTTTCTTTTACTGATATCAAAGCTTTGTACTTGTAATCAGAATAACTGAAGAGAAATAACATATAAAATGGACGTAGGCACATTCTGGCTGAACCACTATAAATCTGCGTGTCTTTTTACAGTTTAGCCCCTGTTTTTTACATATTTGCATAAATCGCTCGAATCACTAAGAATCACATAAGATCTACTAAATCATATAACTTCGAGGTGTTTGTCCATTTTTTGTGCAAACAAATGTGTATGTGATTTCTTTCAACAAGACCATTCTGTTCTGAGGTATGAGGACATGTGATTTTGTGCATTATTCCCTTCTTTAGGAAATATTCCTTTAGAGGTTTGAATTTAGCTCCTCCATCTGTCTGAATTACCTTTAGTTGATGATTAGTTTGATTCTCTGCTTGATTTATAAACTGGATCACTGCTCTTTGAGTTTTTGCTTTAGACTTAAGAAAATAGATCCAAGTATGTCTAGAAAAGGAATCTACAAATGATATGTAATAATTAAATCCATAATCAGTATTAACTAGGGCTGGACCCCATAAGTCAGCTGCTACCATTTCTAAAGGTTTATTATATTTTGTTGTTGATTTAGGAAATGGTAGCTTGTGACTTTTTCCCATTTGAAATGATTCACATATATATGGCAAAGGTATATTTTCACATTCAACATTGTTACTTTTCAATACAAGCTTTACAGTTTCTACACTGGGATGACCCAATTTACAATGCCACAAATCAAATATCTTTTTATTATCCGCACTTGTGTTACATTTACAGTAATTGCACCATTTCCCTCCAGGTCCTGGCTTACATTTCTATACCAGATTGAAAATGTACAGACCATTTTCCACATTACCCTGTAGTAAAATTTCTTTATTCAGTATGTCCCTAAATAGGCAGAATTTTGGGTAAAATTCAAAATAAACTTGATTATCATTGGCAAATTGAGAAACACTCATTAAGTTTTTCTTTATTTGGGGTACTCTAACTAAATTATTGAGATGTAATTAACTTTTGCCATTAATTTTGGTATTGCCAATATGAGTGATTTTAATTGACATACCATTACCCATAAAAATAGACTGCGTGCCTTTATACTCCTTGTTTCTGCAGTTCAGATTATCAAGATTATTTGTGATGTGGTTTGTAGCACCCGAGTCTATGTAGCGGTCTTCATACTATAGATCCTCCCGTTTTGCCTGATGCTCCATTTCATTTTGACTTCTTGAATTGCTATTCTGACTTCTTGATTCTGAATTTGACTGAGCTAGATTAATATTTGGATTGAATCCCTTTTGACTGTTATTGGTTTGCTGATTTGCTCCATATCCTTGATCAAATCTGAAATAACATTTTATTGCATTGTGCTCGTATTTTTCACAGATCTGACACCTTAGCCTATTTGAGTTATTAAACCTTCCTCTGCCTCTATTACTCTGACCACCTCTTTGACTGTTTTGCTAAAATATGTTGTTACTTGATCTTTCTTGATTCTTGTTTTTGACATTTGAAGCATAATTGACATAGAGGTCTGAGTTTAGTGGTTTCTTCTGTTCTATTCTCCCTTCATGAGCAAGAAGGATAGAATGTACATATTGTATATTTGGCAGTGTCTCTCTAGATGATATAATGGCAACAACTAACTTACACTCATCATCTAATCCACTCAAGATAGTTAAAATCTGCTCGGTATCAGACACTCTATGACCAGTAGTGTCGAGTAAATCACAGTAAGTCTTTACTTTGGTTAAGTATTCTCTCATAGACATATTGTCTTTCTTTAAATTCAAAAGCTGTCTCTTATAATGCATAATTCTTACCGCTGATTGAGAATTAAAGATTTGCTAGACCGTTGACCATATTTCTTGAGATGTTTTGCAGCCAACAATTTGTGATAAAAGACTTACACAAATAGATGATATTAGCCAAGAAGCTAATAGGTTGTCTTGTCTCTGATAGTTGATATAGTCTTTGTTGGTTATAATCTTTCCTTCCCCTTCTTGAATCATCTTTGGTGGTACAGCTAAAGTGCCATTGATGTATTCTTCTAGCTCATAGCCTCTTATAGCTATTTCTGTTTGATACTTCCATAAAAGATAGTTATTCTCATCAAGCTGAATGGCTAACTGTGTTTTTTGTTTTATAATTGACAGAGTGGGCACATCTTTGTTTGATGGAGCAGTATTTGCTCCAGTGGGTCATGTGGTTGCAGAACTGTTCTCTTAATCTCTGGCCATCTCAAGTTAGGGGGATGACTGATTACAGTGATTCTTGATGAAAAGCAACACACTTCTAAGTGTGCAGAATATAACAGAAAGAAAGAATGACCCTTAGGAGGCAGAAAAACAATCATGAAATGAATTCTTGACTGTAAAAGAATGTTAAAATAGAAAGAGGAAAGATTCTCCAGTGAAGACAAGGCTCTGAGTGGAGAAATCAGTGCAGCCTATCTCAAATGATGAGGCTTTTCTGATGAGATACTGGCACGACACTAGTTGAGAGCACTAAGGCAGACTGTTGATGCAAATCTTGATCTGAATCACGATTTGTATTGAACAGCAATACAGATCTCTAGTGATGAGATGAATTCTGAGGAGACTGAAACTCACAACCTCCTTCAAATGATGAAAATACACTGATGAAGAGGAAAGAAGCAATCTCTGACCGTTTGGTCTATTATGGCTCTGATACCATAAATAATTTGAGATAAAATGAAAAGATAATTTGTTTTATTGATGTAATGATACTGTAATCACTGTACATAAAATGTGTTACATACTCGTGCTTTTATACAGTACAAATGTATGGGCGAAATACCAGAAATGCCCCAAAAACACTTTATATATAAATACATATTATCAAACGACTTTGACTCATTCTTTATTTGTGAGTGTGTGTCAGGGCTGAGTATTTATGTGCATTCTTATACATGAATTCTTGCCACTTGTTCCCTTGTCACCCTATTGCTGAAATGTAGTGGGTTGTATGATTTAAGTTCTAATCCTATTTGTATATCTTACTTATATTCTGATTGTAGCCCAGTCTATGCATTCTATTTTTAAATCTGATTTAGATGGCACCTCCAGTTCCTTTATATACTTTTGTATACAAACAACTATATTTCTTTGTAATGTTTCGTATTAACTAGCGAAACAAGTTTTTCTATTTTGTTTATTTGACTGTTTTGAGGCATAAGTTATTGATATTACATATATAGAATTGTAGATATATGTTTAACAAATTAATGAAGTGATTTTTAGTATATAAATTAAGTTGGCTACTAATGTATACTTTGTCTTTGAACTAGCCGTATATTTTTAATATGTCAAAGTTCATATACTTGTGTTTTGTTTTATTTTGAGCTCCCATTAACAAAAATTGTTTTTTCTAAACATTGTATGCATGCCAATTATTTTGAGAATGGGTCTCCTTTTATCTGAGAGTGGTGTGCATATGGGTTTCATGCGTGAGTTTGTCTTCACAAATTAGGCTCGGCTTTCCTGGAGTTTATACGTATATTTTATACTTGATTTTAAAAGGCTATATATTTCCATGTTTATTTGACCTTATTGTATTAATCACTTTGCTGTATAGAACATTAATAATTTATACTTTGTTTAGTTTTACTGAATCAATGAAGAAGGAAATTTTCAAGTTTAAATCTTTTGGTCAGAGCTTTGTGAGGTTGTTTTTATTCTAGCTGTGACTTGGGCATCATCTTTCAGGACTGATTTAGTTGCATTAATGGTGTTCCAACTTCATATTTAGGTATTCAATCCAATGTACATTTCTACTTATCACTTCAAATTGCCTATATATATGGGCTGGAGAGTGTTTGCATATATTTACTTATCCTCCGATCTTGTTTTGGAGATTCAACTATTACATTAATTCCAACTACAGTCTTCTTTCTTGGTTTAATCGAGTTGTACTTATATAAATGAATATTTACAAGCCTAAAACAATGGCAGAGGAGTTTTAGTTGATTGCATGTGTATAAGTAGATCTATATGTGAATAAGCTTAATAAAATATGACTAAATATATAAACACACCATATATATATCTCTATATATTTATCTTTAAAATAAAATAAATTAATGAAAATATTTATCATATTTAAAATAATGTATAAACTATATAATGGAATATAATTTCTATATGTAATAGCTAGCTTTACAAATTTTTATTTAAAATGTAAGAAAAAGGAATTTTGTCATGCTGGGTCTGTGACAGCGTGTGCATTTATTAGAATGTTGGTGTGTGTGGCTGGGGAGCCCTGAGCTGAAGCTGTGTGCGCATACGTATATAAACTGGTATGTTTTATATATAAGTTATTGCATATATGTACACTTAAGTTTATATATAAATAGGATTGTTGCTGTTTATAAGTTACATGTTTTGCATGGGCATTTCTAGATGAATGCATAGTTGTTTTCAGGTCTTGTATTTGCTACTTTTTCCATTTCATTTGACCTGAACAATTGTTTAGTATTATCTCTATTTTTTCCTTAAATATATATATGAGTAGCTTTATGTCTATGCACCGGATGAGTTTGTACGCAACTATATATGAAGACTAACAATAGGTTATTTAGTTTAATTGTGAATATAAATATGTATGTATTTATAATTTATTTTCAATGCTCATAGTTTCATTATAATATATATATATATATATATATATATATATATATATATATATATATATATATATATAAAAAATCCAAACAGCTTATTATTGAATAGTTTATAAAATTGTTTTAAAATAGTATTCTGTAATAGAAACTATATTTTGACCGTTTCATTATTAAGTATTGATTTGCTTATTTATACTTATCTGAATAATCTATTTTTATTAACTTTTGATTTCTAATTTCTTATATTTTTTATATCAATTTCGCTCATATGAATGATTCACCATTGAGTTGGATTTGTCTAATATTTTGTTATGATATGATGATGACATCCTTCTTATGATTTATTGAATTTATTTGGTGTAACGAGAAAGCTAAATAAACGGATTGGTGATACCGTCTGGTATATAGGACTTTCAGTAACACTTTTTCATTTATTCTTTGGACTCATTATATAGAATATAGAACGGTAAGTGTGATGTATAAGCACTGAATAAATGGACTAGTAACACACGATGGTATATGACATCATTGTGTTATATATTTAGTCATTCTTTTGCTCGTAGATGGCACTCAATACGGGGTTATGTTGTGTATGATTTGTATATTGTGTGTGACTTGCTGTAGTGAGCATGTATGGAGGCTACTAGTTATCCGCATAGATTGTGTACATTATATGTCTATCTACCTTAGATCGACTCCCTTTTTGTTTCAGGAGTGAATCAGATTGGCCAGTATCCCACTGATAGCATGATCGTGGGGTCATGCCCCGATCAACGACACCGTTATTATTATGATATTTGATGCGCATCATGAGATAGATAGTTGGTTCCCCTTGTGTCGCATAGGCCAGCAGTCAATTACCATAGGGGCAGAAGTCGGTGAGGCTACATGTTATCAAGCATGTGGTGGTTCATTGTCATGATACCGAGAGGGGAGAGGTAATGGTAACCGATAACTGTAGGTGTAACGACCCGTAAATTTTTAATGATTTTTTTAACTAACGTAATTAACTGAATTTTTGTGAAATTTTAAATAATAAAATTTTGAAATAAAAATTTGATATTTAGAATACGTCTATTTAAACATAGAAAATGGTAAATTTTCATCTGATAATATGGAAATTTATTTTCTTATGTAATTTTATTTAAATTTAAATCAATTAATTTGATGATAATAAAATATTTTCCAAACCTGAATATTTTTATGCAGTAAAATTGTAAATCATCTTCTGAGTGAGACGTCATATTTCGTTTCGTCAAATTTGAACTACTATTGCTCCGATTATCTTATTTCCGGCATTTTAGCAGCATTTTCGGTACCGAATATCGACTTTTGATAGGATGGTCGTGCCACTGATATCTGTATACTGTTTTGATCGTCTCGTCGTGCTGATCTCCGTAGTATATTTGATTGTCAATTTCGATGTCCGGTGCACAGCGGAATCTGTGAAACGATTTAACCGTACTGGTATCCAATGTCAACCTTTTGGGCTTCTTGTCCTTTCATCTACCTAACTGTTGAAACAAACAGCCATTAGCTATTATTATTTTCTGAAATTCAATGATAGTTGGTTTTGGTATTCTCACCTTATTAAATTTTACGTCGGTTCATTTTTTTTCTCTGTTAAAAGAAATATGTTCTGCTCTCTTCCTTCTCTCACTATTTCTTCCTCCTCCATTTTATTTATTTATTTTTCTCCTTTAACCTGCTCATTGTCACCTGGCCTGGCCTCACTTTTCCCCTCTTCCCACTTCGCATACCCACGCAGCCTCCTTCCCCTGCTCACTTCGACTTCCCCACCATCCCTCTCCACGAGCCAACAACCCAACCCCTAAGACCTCCGCAACTTTTCCCTTCCTCCACGGTCGTAGCCAGCTTCCATCACTCCACTACCAGCTCATGCCGAGCCCAAACTCACGAGCCACCCTGACCAAGCATCCTCATCCCTTCCTGGTCGTCGTTCTCTCCACCTCGTAGACCTTGCTCACCCAGCCTTCATCTTTAGCAGCCTCAAACTCGAAGCCTTCCCCTCTCCTCCTCTGTTACATTATGTAGGTGAGTATATATATATATATATTAATATATATATATATATATATATATATATTAGTTTATATTTAATGTTTATAGAGTATGTATATTAGCGTGTACATGTGTACGTTTGGTTATATTTTATATTTACCAACAATTATGTGTTTTGTATATGATATGTTAGCATAAATATATGTTTACGTATATTAGTTTATGTACATGCTAATTTAGTTTGGCTTCCAAGTACATATACATATCTTATAAATATAGTACTATTTTGAGTATATTGAATTTGCAGCCTTCATATTTTATATATATGAATTTATATATGTCTTATATCATTTTGTTGGTGTTTGTATGTCAGTATATATATTGTTGCATATTGCTTTACTGATATATACTAATAATGTTAATAATGGAAATATATATATATATTAATTTTTGAATTTATAAAGATAGTTTATATATATGTGTGTTTAAGAGTATTTACATATATTATGTTCATATTTTTGAAACTTTACAGTAAAGTATATACATAAAGGTGTTTATAAAAAATGAAATCAAATTGTCTGTTTATATTTTATATGCATGTGTTATAAGTATAAAAGTTTATATTTTATATGTATAATACTATAATATGTACTTAATATCCTGTTCTAACTTGAGTAATATAGTAATATAGGTGTTTGTATGTATGTTTATACATCAGTTTATAGGCCAGTTTTACATATATATAAAATATATGTGAGTTATATATGGTTATATAAATAAAGTTTATCATTTTTGTTTTTACTCTTGCCATGAAAGAAGTAAAGGAAAATATAGTATATATGAATATATATATAATGTTATATGTTATGCCAGGTTTATCCTGCATTTCTATTATGCTGCATAAATCAAACACTTTAATAATTTTATATATTGTATTGGTATATAGTATAATTGGTGATAAGGTTGGCCAGCAGTTCGGTTCACATTGTATTATATAGTTATATAAATATAGTTAGAACTTGTATTTTGCTCTATGGTTATATATACCCTGTTACAAATTATATGTTATATGTACCAATTTGTTTGTTATAAATTAGATCTTTGAGTCCCAATCTATGTTATAATGAATTAAGTTATATTGATTCATAGTTATTGACTATAAAATATAATAAGTATGTAAGTTTTACATATGTTTCTATATTAGTCTATATATCTATTTGTTTATATAAGTATATGTAAGTATGGGTTTTGAATATAATATGTATCTTTGATTTTTATCACTTGAGTTTTAAGAATAATGATTTTGAATTTCATATTATTTTAATATTTCTTAAATAAAAATATTGAAAAATATGTATAATAATAATATATGTTTCATTTCAGTCTATATCAAGCAGATTCTTATTTGTTCTCATCAGTTTCTATGTATCAGCTTTGATCGTCGAATCGTGTCCATCTAGCGGTTCTTTGAAATTCGTAGCTAATTTCTTTGTCAAATCTATCTAGCCTCGAAAGGTGAGCAATCACTCACGATTAACGTTCTTATATTTATTAAATTTGATTTCAATTGAAACGACAATTGAAATATGCTGCTGTTAGTTATTTACATTGCTATATATATGCAATTATCTGTATCTATTCACCTGTGACATCTAACACCATTATCTGTTATTTATATTGATGATATATGCATATTATATTATTATCATATCTGTTATCACTCTGCTAGTTCCCTGTTAGTATAGAATTCCCTATGGGTTGAAATGATACATACCCGAACGATCTTGTAGAATAGGAGAAAATCGTTATGGGTTGAAATGATAAACCCAATCGATTTTCATTGAATTAATATTAGGATTGCGGGTTGAAAAGATATATACCCGTAGATATCTAAATTGCGGATTGAAATGATAAATATCCGTATCACTTCACAATAGGATAGAAAATTATATACAGACACCGTTGGTCTATATATAAATATTTTGAAAATGATTTCCATGGTTTTGAAGGGAAGTATATGGTTTTAATAAATATTGATTTTAAGATATTATATATAAATGTTATTTTATATATATTTAAATTCTTGATTTTAAAATTATATGTTTTGAAAATTTTATAATTATAAGTTAGTTTTGAAATTATAAATTTTATGATTTTACTTATAATTTTACTATTTTAAAATATATAAAATAAGTTTTAATATAAAATAAATTTAAATAATAAGACTTGATTTAATAAAGTTTGATTTAATTAGTATATAATATGTTTTAAGTATTTATAAAAAAAATTGTATTTTAGAAAGTAAATTTTTATATATAATTTTAATAAATTAAGGTTGGAAAGATAAATTTAAATTGATTTGGAATTTTTTTTGAATTGAGATTTAAAGATATGATTTTATACCTTGATTTTGATTCAAAGTGATTAAATAAATATTTCAAGAATAAATAAATTGAAGAAAATATTTAGTTTAAATTGTAATTTAAGGCTTATTTAAATGATATTGGATTTTATTAAATGAATATTTCAAAACTAAATAATAATGAAATTAAATTTGGATATAAATGAAATTATCAAATTTAGTTTTGCAAATGTTGAATATATAAAGCTTTGAAATCTATTGAAATTGAAATGTTTTATTTTGTGGTTCAAATCCGTATTTGAAATCGAGATAAATTAAGTTTGGTTTATTGAAATTTAAATTGAATTGAAATGGATGAACTGTGATTTGATTTAGATTGAATTTTGGAATTTAAGTTGAATTGAATCGATTTGTGAAATTTAGGAAACTAATAAAGTATGTCAATTTATAACTATTTTAATATACATACTATTTCAATATCTAACTGTTTAGGTGGAAACTGTTATGATTTTTAACGTGTTATGGTTTCAAAGTGTTATGGTTTCAAAGTGTTATGGTTTTAAAGTGTTATGATTTCAAAAGGATTATGATTTCCAAAGTGTTATGATTTCAAGTGTTACGATTTCAAAAGTGTTATGGTTTCGAAAATGTTATAATTTTTAAAAGTGTTACGATTTTGGAAATGAATATTATTTAAAGTGAATAATGATATCGAATTGATATGGTTTTGAAATGAACATGATATTTTGATATGAATTATGAACTATTTGAAATGAAATGACCACGGTGTTATAATAACGTTTGGTTGTTAAAGAGACCGGGATCAGATATTGTCATACTCTCTGCCAATATCGAAAACCACTTTAACAACTGTGTACGTGGTGGAGATTCCAGAATGAAGTAGGATGGTTTGGTGGCGATTCTATTTGGTATTTACGTAGCCCTGACTCCCGTGAGTCAGCTTGATGTGGTTAAAACAGGAGCTATACCGGGCCAAGTGAGGTCATTCCTCCTATCGGACATATTTCTTCGATACGATTCTATTGCTTTTGTGATTGATTGGGTGCACCCTTTGATTTGGGAGTGTGTCACGAGGTGGGCGGTAGTAGCTGCTATGCGTTACCACCAATCCGGGAGTGCAAATGGTATATCTACCCTGGCATTGCCTCGAGTGCCTTGTTGCATGCCCTATCGCGCCTTCTACGAGTTTGTTTTGTACCGTACCTATGTGATGTCCTCTGGGTAAACCTCCAGTTTACGGAGGAGCGTACGGCATTGTATAGACTACGGGAATATATAAAATGTGTTAAGAGGGATATGGGTAACGCCTTAACGCTATTTTAATACTTTTACTTTACTATAGACATATTATAATAGTGTATATTACTACATAGTAGATAGTTCCACGGATCCTTAGAGGATGGGTATCCCAAACATCCTTTGAGTTACTTGTATTTCAGTTGACATTTCACTTGAGGTTAATTTATTAATATAAGAATGTTAATCCAGACTCGAGTGTTTTGTGTTTTGCTTTACGCTCGGGTCAGACTGAGTGACACAGCATCGAGACCCACTTTTGGATTTTGGAGCTTCGCTTGGAGATCCATCTATATCTATTCAACTTCCAGCTATCCAGTTGTTCTGTCCAGACTTGTCGTCTGTTTGTATTCGAGACTATATTGTATTTGAGATATTCTGTTGTATTTTGTTTCAGACTCTGATGTTTTATATAGTAGCTTCATGAACTACTATTTATTCTATTCCGATGTTTATTGTTATATTACTCTGTGTCTGTGATTCTATGATTGATTAGTTACTGTATATACTGCGTTTTGCCAAATAAAAATTAACAATCTGATATTTTGTGCAATTCAAGTCCGACATGTGTGGATGCGAATGGCACGAAATAGCGGGTCGTTATAGTAGGAGTCGTATCATATGGACCAAGTGTAGCTCGTAGAGCAAGCAGACATGCTGTCAGTCTACCGTCTAGTTCTGGAATATGTGGATGTATTTGTATTTACGTGGGTAGTAGATAGACATATATTATGTATAGATGAGATTATACGTGAGACTGTGTCCAGAGTATGATCAACCCATATCCTTCTTAGGCAGACGACCTACTTATTATTGATTCGTTGTTTCTATCTCTTAGGACCTTTCAATTGAGAGTTTTGCCTCTCTAAGGGCCGTGGGTCGAAATATATGATTTTGCGTATCGCGGCATTGTCATGAGCTAGCTCAAATCTCTCTCTTTGATTTTATTGATTTGATATTGATATTCTATAATACGAGATTGGGAAAGAAGGTAGGCATTGCTTCATTACTGCTCAACTTCACTTGAGGATGTCTCATTACTGATTATTTTGGATTTGATGTTGATTTCTAGATATGAGAATCACCTAGTTGTATTGATTCTATGATTTTATGATTCGATGTATTACTTTATGGGTGATGACATCTTTGAAATCGATATTGAATATTTCATATGGATTTGAGTTATTTGGGTAATGTGATTCCTTGATGATTATTTATGGATATATATATAAAAAACTTATTATTAGGTGATTATATTATGCTTCCATTATTATTATGTATCCTTGATTAGACATAGTCTAACCCGTGTGTTATTTTATAATATTCGGGTCAGTTCGAGACATTTTAGGTACAGGGACGTTTAGACCAAATTGTATTATTTAGGCGTACAAGAGATTGGTTATTCAGTATTGTTGTGTATTAATTTGTATTGTATAGACTCCTGTATGTAAAAGATCTGGTAACGTACGTTATACTTTGTGTATTACATATTATATATTATCACTGCGATTGTCTCTGTGATCTCTGTTATTTACCATATATTGTGTATTGTTCTGTCTTGAAAGCATACGTGTTTATTTCTTTGTGCCGATATTTGGTATGTATAGGTAAGTTATTTATTCAATATTTTAATACGTACCAAAGTTTGTCTAAGGGGATATTCATGTGTGTACCCCTTACAACCTTATTTTCTGTATTATTTGACAGTATTACTCTGTAATACTCTTAGATAGTATGGGTATAGAGGTGGGGTGTTACAAAATGGTATCAAAGCAGCTTTAGAGCAATACATTATATATGCACTATAAGGAAAAAGGCATTTTCCGACGACCGAAAACCGTCGGCGGCCGTTGGGGGCCGTCGGAAGCCGTCGGAAAATGCCGTAGGAAAATAAGGCGTTGGCGTGCAGTGTTTCCGACGGCTTCCGACACATCACGCCGTTCGTATTTCCGACGGATTCTGACACTTGTCGGAAGCCGTCGGAAACCGTTGGAAAAATTGATTTGAAAGCGGCCGGAAGCCTTCGGAAGCCGTTGGAAAAATATAACCTGAAAGCTGTCGAAAGCTGTCGGAAATCTGCTGCATTTTTTTAATATTTCTGCTGCAATATAGCCTTCCATTCACATTTTCCATACAAACACTATTCTGTAGAATCCAATATATAATATTCCAACCAAATATCAAAAATCAAACTATACACAATTCACCAAACAAAAAAAATACATAAAATTAAGTCAAAACACATAATCATCACCCAACATCCCTAACATCCCCAACATCCACATAATTATATAACAAAAAAGCTAAGTGTATCATAACATAGTACATAAATCAACAACTACCTCCACCATCTACCAAATCATACAAAACAGAAAAAAAACATACCAACCAAAGCAATCAATCAATCTCCTCCAGAACCAGAGCCAGCAGAGGAAGGGAAGCGGCCACCATACTACTGCATGTACTCGGCGATATGCTGGTCTAGCAACTGTGCGGTCTCTATGGCCTGCTGACGGTTCTGCTCCTCCAGCTGCACCACTCTAGCCCGCAAATCTTCAATCTCTGCTAGAATCTAGATCGATCTGAGCTCTAGTCTGCCTACCCCGTCTCTGACTGCTGGCATGTAATAAATATTTAATTTAGCTGTGTGATCTCTGTAAGTGTATGTGCAGGTATGTGAATGATTAGTAGTGTGATAATGTTATTTAATTTAGTTTATGCATGTATAATGTATACATTTGAAAATATGTTCTTTTGGCCGTTTTTAAATTGTGATTCGACCATTTATTACAAAAATAATAGTACGTTACATTACGAGATATTACTGCTTTTGATCTCTTTAACAGTAAATGTGACAAATTTATGCATGTGTACAGCATATATCAGGCAAACTAAATTAAATAACATGTCTTTTTCATTATTTTTTTGAAATGACATTCAAGTAACAAATTAATATATTTTGGTAATGCATAATGCTTTCATAATGAAGTGACTCAAAACCAATGTACTGAATTTGAAAACTTATATGATACCCAATATATTATTTACTTACCACTTGATTGCCAAATCCGTATCGTCTGTCATGCTCGCGATGGATCCATAACTAACTCAAAAATAGCATCCTCCTCATCCGTCATCAGCTGATCTCGACCCGTATCAGCAAGGAGTTTCTAGCGCTGCTCCATAAACATTTCCTGCATTAACAAATTAATATCATCATATCTTATTTCATTATATTTTAACAAGTAGAACAATTACTAATACTGCATAAAATGAAATATGCTCACATGGCTCTTGCTGGATTTATCATCGTGCCATGTATACGAAACTGTCCCGTCCGGATTTACATGCTCGATAGCATGCGTACGAATAAACACATCCATATAGCCCACGGGACCATGCGCCTCAGCTTCCTGAAATTGATTTTTACATACAATTATTGTGCATTTAAAATTATATAGCACAAACTATTTACAATTTGCATTCAGTAAATTTACCAACTCCTGCCGATACTACTGAAATGACTTCGACCCTCCGCGATGAGTGACGGGATTTTTATTTCTGTTTGTAGAGTTTCTTTCCGACTCTACCTGTACATTCAAAATTTGATACATTATTTATCGATCATGTATTTTTTGATATTTACTACCAGTCAAATAATTTTAAAAAAATTAGTATACTTGCCTTTGCCTCGTCAGTTTCCCAGTATCCCAACCATGCTTGCCATACACTCTCCCCCATCCAACGTGGTTTCTTACCTGATTTCTTGATTTCGGATATCGAGTCCCTATAGTTTTTACGCATCTTCTTCATCCAATATTCTCGTGCCAACTGCATATCGTCTGTCTGAATGTCTATCTCAGCCTGTGTTTCATGATAAAAAGAAAAAAGAATATTAAACTGTAGACGATAAACAATATAAAAAAAACAAAACGGAATTAAAAATGGAAAACAGAAAAATATACTTACTAGGACATCCTGCCAAATACACTCTACTATGTGGGGAGGGATGTTATCCCACTTCGGCCAACACGCACTCATCCTACTCCGCTAAGAAGCTCTAGAAACATCCAACACAACCTTCGAGGGAAGTAGGTCGAACCCCCTATTTTTAAATGTGATACAGATAAGTACGTACGTATATAAAAAAAAAAGATGCTTAACCCTTCCACCCATCTACGAAGATTTGATGATATCCCATCAGGAAATCTTAACCCTTCCACCCATTTTAACACAACTTTAACTTGATTATTATCTAATTCGTAACATGCTTTGGGTTTTTTACTGTCATTTGGTTTCATATGAAGCTCAGGACGTTTGCATAATTATTCTATATTGCGTCTTGATTTCAAATCATCCTTCGTCTTCCCTTTCACATTCAAAATTGTGTTAAAAACATTATCAAATACATTTTTCTCATTGTGCATCACGTCTATATTATGATGAAGCAGAAGATGTTCCAATACGGCAACTCCCAAAAAATAGTTTGTTTGCACCAGTTATGAACAATCGATTTGCCTTCAATTTCTGTTTGCACTCCAGTTTCATATATCTTTGGATAGTCCCTAACAAGTTCATATATGTCTTCGCTTGACCATATCGTCAGTGGTTGTCTGGTTTCTACTCTATTAGCTAAATTTTTTTTCTTGTCTCCTTTGAAGGGATGATTTACATGGAGAAAATATCGATGACAGTCAAACCATGAAATTTTCTTACCACGAGGTAAAGAAAACGCTCGTGTTTCATCCATGCAATATGAACATGCTAGACGACCGGTAGTACTCCATCCTGAAAGCATTGCATAGGCAGGAAAATCACTTATAGTCCACAACAAAGAAGCAAACATACGAAAAATTTTCTACCTGGACACATCGTATGTTTCTACTCCTTCGTTCCACAGTATTTTTAACTCCTCAATCAACGGTTGTAAATATACATCGATTCCTTGTGTCGGATCGTCGGGGCCAGGAACGACAACAGTAAGAAACATATATTGTGTTTTCATACACATCCATGGAGGTAAATTATACGGTGTGACGATAATGGGCCAGGATGAATATTTAGAACCAAATTGAGAAAATGGTGAAAAACCATCCGTACATAAACCTAATCTAACATTTCGACTCTCTGTTGCAAAATTTGGATACGTTTTATCGAAATGCTTCCATGCTTCTCCATTGGCCGGATGTGTCAACGTACCCTCTTCCTCCGTTCTCACACTATACCATCTCATATTAGATGCAGTTACAGAAGATGCATATAATCTTTGAAGCCTTGGAGTGATGGGTAAGTAATGCATACGCTTGTACGGAACTTCCTTCCCCTTCTTTTTTCTTGGTTTGTACCTCTCCTGATTACAAATTTTACAATTTCTAAGGTTTGCGTCTTCTTTCTAAAACAACATACAGCCTTTTAAACATGTATCTATTTTCTGATAAGGTAAACCAAAAGCCGACATAAGTTTTTTAATTTCATAGTGATTTTCACAAATTAGATTATCGGGCGGCATATGTCTTTTTGCAGCTTGTACAATAGCCGTAAACCCAGCTTTAGTGATATTGTATTTTGACTTCATCGCAATGTATTCTGCGATTACTGACAGCTGAGTGCCGCTTTTACAACCATCCCAAATAGGTTTCTTAGAAGCATCAAGTAAATCATAAATTTTTTTTGCTTCAATATTTGGTTCTTCAACATTTCCATCTTCGTCATCAACTTCAACCATAGGAAACATTGATCGTGCTGGATCTTCGACCATATTTTCTATACGGGTCGTCGTAACTACTTCGTTAACGACACTTTCAGACTCTACAGAAGTATTTGCTACAACTTCTCCATGCCGATCCCAAACATAATACTCGGGTACGAAACCATTTTGGCACAAATGAACTTTCACAATATCTGGTAATAAATACTTCAAATGTCTACACCTACTACACAGATAATGAATTTCTGGATCGTTTCTGTTATTACTTAAAGCGAATTCAACAAATACGTTTATACCATTATAAAAATCTTCTTTTATTGAGCCTCCCAGTCCTTTTCTTTGGTACATCCATCTACTCCGATCAACAAAATAATCAATCATTTTTCCTATTTGAGAAAATAAGTCACAAGTTCAAAATTTAATATTTATTTTCAAGAATACAAATTCGAAAAAGATTATTTTCATGGTCGTATAATATTTGAATTTAAAGAACTATTTCACAAATTAAAAAATATTTTCAAATATGACACGTTTTATTTTTTAACGTATCAATACAAAATTTTGTACAAAAAGATATTTTTTTCCATGGTCAGGCATCCTACTTCCCATTACAAACATAGTAAGCATTTACATTTCATATATTACTTCGTCTCAAACGATTCAACAAAATTTCGGCAGCATTTCCCTTTTTTTCCCTGCATTGTACACAAATGCGTGTACGCAGGAAACAAAAAAGAAAAGTTAGGCCGAAATTTTATGAACCGTTTGAGACGAAGTAGTATACAAAATGTAAATGCTTACTGTGTTCATAACTTGTCCAATACAGGGACAAATCCAACAAACATTGCACCAGATGAATATAAATGGTCGTTTTTTGAAAAAAAACGACTATTAATATAACGATCATGTACAACACTCGTCAAACGGGGCCAAAAACTCTCTAAGGGACATTAGTTAATTAAATGTCCCGCATATTTTATTAATACATTTCAAAAATTATTAAAATACCACATTTGTTCCGCAAATTTTATCGAATAAGGCTGCTTTAATATTATTATGATTTTCCAATACAATCAAATTCTTTTAGACTCGTGCATTCATTATTATTATACAAGTCAAGATGTTATACAACTCCTGTCTTATCCTAATTAACACAATAAAATGGTATAAACAACACATATACAATGGTTTACATATACACACAATCATAAATTATACATACTCTTTAAAACTTCACGATAACATATGAAATAGGTATACCATGGGATGCTATAAACCGTTATTACGCTATTGTAAACAATTGCAATTACAAATTAATCCTAATTTATCAACTTATGCAAATCTAGATTTAGGGTAAAAATTAGAGTTTTGACGAAAATAAGATATTATACTTGAGATTGAGAGCAATAGAGTTTGATTAGGCAGCCGTGGAGGATCCGAAAGCTCGAAATTAGAGATTGGAAGCTTGGAGAAGGGAATTGGGGGTTTTTTGCTAAAAAATTTCATGTTGAGAATGAGGAAGAAGAAGGCTCGGCTGAGCCCTATAATTCGCGAATTTCCGACGGCTTCCGACGGCCGCCGACGGCTCGTCGAACGCCGTTGGAAAAGAGCCTTCAGAAGCCGTCGCTCCTTGCTATCGGAATAAAAGCCTTTTCTAGTAGTGATGGGACATGAGTCATTGGCCTAGATGAGACTTAGGAGTCCCTGTCCCTCGGGTGTATTAAGAATTCATTTTATAGTGAGATATAATAGGTGTACATATATAATACTTAGTATATGATGATTACTTGGGTAATCATCAGGGGATGTATTTGTGATTTACGAATATATAATTAATTTCCTAACTTTTCGAATATGATTTATAGAATGGTTGGAGTATTAAGGATGAAAGGAGTTAGTCCAACCAATAATATTTATATTTATAATTTTGGATGGTTTGATATTGCATTATAATGTTTGGTTTGATATTATAATTTGAGTTTTGATTTGTTTTATCAGAGTGCACAGCGGAATTATTAGTTTCTGCTAAGTACCTTATTGGTCTCTTGTGTTCATTTGATAATTTGAAATTGCAGACTTAAATTTGATTTTTGATTTATGTATAATTATTAAAAATGTGAAATGAGTTTAATTACTTGGGTAATATGTATTGAAAATAAATATAAATAGTGTTTGACTGGTATTGTAGGTTGATTTTTGAAACGTTTGTTGAGTAATATACATATAGCTAAATGTGGTTTAAATTCTGTTTGTAAACATTTTAAAATTAATAAGTATTTGGTGAAAGCAAAGGTTTATTGTATATAAATATTGATTATTATTATTATTATTATTAAACGATTTTAAAGTAAAGTGAATGTTAAAATTAGGAATCGTTTGAAAAGTATAAACTATAAGTAATGTATTAAATTGAGATTTGGAAATTATTTTATTGTAACTAGTATGCTTGATATTATGCAAAAGTAATACATTTAGATATTTTTAGAAATCAAATTGTGTTAACTTGTCCGATGAGTGTGTTAAGAATTTTGGCCGATGCGGGTGCATACGTGTTCGATTGAATTGTTAAATACTTGAACGAGACATTTGGGTAGAAAGATTTAAATAATTTGTCGAAAATTAAAATATTTTGGAAAAGATTTAATCATTTTAAATAGAAAATTAGGGAAAGTAAATTGTTTTAGTAAACTAACAATTGAGATTGACATTTGTAAAGGATAAGAAACTAAGGTTTATATTATTTTGGCAAATAGTTTGTAAAATATATTTTATAAGTTAGTCTTTATTTTAGTGATAGTTGTAGCCACTGGATATTGGTGCACAACTATGGTCATTGGTGAGGTAATATTGATCATATGGTATATATTGCAGCAAATTGATATTAGTAATCACGATATTACATGGCGAGGCAATATCGCTTTATTTTTTGATATATGAAAATTTGTGAATATAGGTATATATTTTTGATAATATTTTCATATATGATGAGTAAATGTTATAAGGTTTTGGGATTTTAAAATTTATTTTCGTAATGAGATAATTAAAATGAGAATTTTTTGATAAGTGATATAGAATTATTTTTGAAGTATTAAATTCTGAAAATAAATTTAGAAATTTTCTTCTAGATATGATTAAAGAAGTTAAATATTGTATAAATTTATGAAAAGAGTTTACAAAATAATAATTGAACATTATTTTTGGGATAAGAAATGTTTTGAAATTGCGAAATATATTAGAAAGTGATTCATTATGTGAATAATTTTGGTTTTAGTGGGAATTCTTTTATTTGATTTTGAAAGTTTGTTAAAATAATTTAGAAAAGTTGAATCCCAATTATGTTTGAATTAGAATAAAATGAATTTTGGGGGAAAGTAATTTAATGAAATAAGGGATTTTGGGATTTTATAAAGCCATTCTACCATGAATAAATGTTTGCTATTTATAATGAAATTTAAATAATATGACTAAGTTTTGCATAATTGGTATATTGCAGATTTTCCTTATAGGAAATTGCGAGGATGCAATTTTATTACGGTGAAGAGTTTGAAACAACCCGATTTTTAAGCAATAATTAATTTAAGTTAATAATAGAAAATTAATTGATTAAATAGGAATTTAGAGATTTTATTTAGAAATTGGGTTTTCAAATTATTTTAATAAAAGGATTTTGATTGTGAAAATAGGATATTTAATTTTGGATGTTAAAAACATGCAAATAATGTTTATAATAGTAATGTAATCAAAATATAATATTAATAAGTAAAAGAATTACTTTGAAATGGAAATATGTATTTATTTAATGGAATAGAATTTTAATTTTAATTTTAAAAAGTAAAAGAAAATACAAATATAAATATACTTTTATTTGCTTAGCCCAAACCCTATTACCCAAACCTAACTTCATTTGTAGAATTTTCTTTCTCTGGATATTTCTTTGCTCACATATTTTACTTCACAAAACAATTCACGCATCCTCAGTTCAGTAACTTCTTCCTGAAGCCTAAAACATTATAAACTTTCACCCTTTAAAAATTCAAAATAATCTTAATAAATTATGAAAAATCCTCAAAATTGAAGATGTGTTTTTCATCACTGGAAAAATGTATGACTTAAATTTGATGTGATGTGGTTCATTGGACAGTACGTGTGAATGAAATGCAGAAGTAAGAGTAGGTCGCAAGCTATAGGTGAGTAAACACCCACGCATCTATGTCTAAAACAA
The DNA here is from genome assembly GCA_030737815.1 of Allium fistulosum. Taxonomy (NCBI): domain Eukaryota; kingdom Viridiplantae; phylum Streptophyta; class Magnoliopsida; order Asparagales; family Amaryllidaceae; genus Allium; species Allium fistulosum. The sequence continues at coordinate 1,001,350,906 of CM060904.1, read as the reverse complement.
TGCTTTGAATCTATATACTTTGATTATTCTTTGAAACTCCATATTGTTCTCATGTTTGATTCTTTTTGCTGTGCAAATACTTTAAATCAATCAAAGGAAAATGAATGAAAGAGGAAAAAAAGAGCTCGGTCTGGAGCTATTGCGCCCCAAGCAAGCTCGACTGGTTGACCGGTCTTGGATGACCGGTGGTCCGGTCAAGGTCAGGTCATCGTTGTGCTAGCCTCTGTATGTGAGCGCGAGTAGCTCGAGGGAGAAGGTTGGCGTGTGTAAGTGAGGGTGTGAGTGTGTGTCAGGGCTGAGTATTTATGTGCATTCTTATACATGAATTCTTGTCACCCTATTGCTGAAATTTACTAGGTTGTATGCTTTAAGTTCTAATCCTATTTGTACATCTTACTTATATTCTGGTTGTAGCCTAGTCTATGCATTCTATTTTTTAATCTGATTTAGATGTCACCTCCAGTTCCTTTGTATACTTATGCATACAAATAAGTATTTTGCTTTGTAATGTTTCGTATTAACTAGCGAAACAAGTTTTTCTATTTTGTTTATTTGACATTTTTGAGGCATAAGCTACAGATATTACATATATATAATTGTAGATATAAGTTTAAAAAATTAATCAAGGGATTTTTAGTATACAAATTAAATTGGCTACTAATGTACACTTTGTCTTTGAACTAGCTGTATATTTTTTATATGTCAGTTTTCATATACTTGTGTCTTGTTTTATTTTGAACTTTCATTAACAATAATTTAAAAAAAAAACATTGTTTGTGTTCCTATTGTTTTGAGAATGGGTCTCCTTTTATTTGAGAGTGATGTGCATATGGGTTTCAAATGTGAGTTTGTCTTCACAAATTAGGCTCGACTTTCCTGGAGTTTATACGTATATTTATTACTTTATTTTAAAAGGCCATATATTTTCATGTTTATTTGACCTTATTATATTAATCATTCTGCGGTATAGAACATTAGTACTTTATACTTTGCTTAGTTCTATTGAATCAATGAAGAATACAATTTACAAGTTTAAATCTTTTGGTCTGAGCTTTGTGAGGCTGTTTTTTTCAAGCTTTGACCTAGGCATCATCTTTCAAAACTGATTTAGTTGCACTAGTGTTCCAACTTCATATGTATGTATTCAATCCAATGTACATTTCTACTTATCACTCAAATTTCCTATATATGGGTTGGAGAATGTTTGTATATATTTACTTCTCCTCTGATCTTGTCTTGGAGACTCAACTATTATAATAATTCAAACTATAGCCTCCTTTCTTGGTTTAATCGAGTTGTACTAATATAAATGAATATTTACAAGCCTAAAACAATGGCATGGGAGTTTTAGTTGATTGCATGTGTATAAGTAGATCTATGCGTGAATAAGCTTAATAAAATATGACTTAATACATACATACATACATATATCTATACATACATACATACATACATACATATATATATCACTACAAAAGAAGCACTGTTTAGCGACGGCTAGTAGCCATTGGCGGCCGTTGCTAGCCGTCGCTAAAAGCCTATGCAAAATATCTCATTGCAACTGAAGAAAGCGATGGCCTTAGCGACGGCTCCGTTGTTCTTTTTGCAATGGCTTGTAACGGCTAAGTGTCCATGTGGAAGCAACCGTTGGGTTGTTGGTTTCCTGGGTTGTTGATGCAAACCGTTGCAAAGCGTTTCAATATTGTCGTCGCTAGCCGTGTTGCAATATTTGCTGCCACATTGCAGCACCTTCAACCCTCAACCCCAATCAATCCAAATAATATAATTCCATCATTCCACACATATAATACCATTCCATCATACCATATAATCAATATCAACACAACCAAATCATCAAATATTGCATATTCCAACATATATTAACAAAATCATATAAGAAAATCAACATAACCAAATATGAAAATCCACCAAACCAAACCACATAACTAAATTAAACGACCAGTACATATCAAGTGCCAAAGTATCAATCACAACAACCAAAATACCAAATCCACCAAAACACTATGTATCAATCATAGCATCCAAAGTACCAAATGTCAAACCCATCATAATATGTACATATATATATATATATATAAAGCATACCCATCAAAACAAACCAACTAAGCATCATCATTATCATCATCAGCATCTGCACCTCCTTCCCCAGGCATCGACCCATGCTCCTAATAGAAGGCAGCAATACGCTCATCTATCTACGTCACCAACTGACTGTTCCGCCAATCATTGAGCTCATTTAATTGTGTTTGCATCCGAGCAATCTCTTCCTCATCTATGGATCTCTTATATGCCCTTTGGAAATTAATAGCCTGTGAAATAATTCAAGTGAATAAAAAGTTCATGGCATACAATAACAATAAGAAAACTCAAGTTATTGGTGATAAACTCAAGTGAATAAGAAGTTCATGGCATATAGATTTCTACTGTGTAAACGTTGAGTACATACCATATTGCCGAAACTGTAACGCCTGTTTCGACTTGCCAGATCAATGATTGAATCCCATATCTGATTAGACACATCAACCATAAGCGACTCCCGTCCACTCGCTTGTATCGCTCGTGCATGCTCTGCTTTATATCTCTCCTACAATTACGAAGAAATATTTGACACAATTGTTATACAATTTACTTATTTACTATGAAATAAACAAATATGAAATATTTTCATTACAGATATAAACATATTTACCATTACAGAAGCAGCCTTGTCGTCCGACCAATCATATGAAACATTCCCATCCTCATCTGTATGCTCTACTGCATGTGTGACTCTGAAATCCTCAGCCGCTGCAGACTCCCTTTCATACTTTGCCCACTGAGTATATACAAGAATATATTATATTGATAATTTGCATGAGTATATACAAGAATATATTATATACAAGAATAGAATATATGGTAAAGAGACACTAGTAAATATATACATCAATAACATAAATATTGGTTAATTTATTTATCAATTCCCTCCTATGTTGTTGGAAGGATTTCGAGCCACCACAATGTAAAGCGGGGTTTTTGTTCCTATTAGCTTTGTTTCTTGCCGATAATTCCTATTAATTTATACACACTATTAAGTAAAATAATTCAACACATTTAAATGTAAAAATATAGTGACAATATAACTTACTTTGAATGCTTCAGATTCCCAATATTGTTTGAATCGAGCCCAAATATCATCCCCCATCCAACTTGGCTTTTTCCCTGAACTCTTAGCCCTTGACAGAGTCTCTCTGTAATTTTTCCGCATCTTTTTATTCCAATGATTTATAAAAACATCCATATCCTGCGGATCCACACGTACAGTTGCCTGCATATTGAATTATCATACGTGTTATGTAAAAGAGATTATATAATTAAAAAACAATCAACAGAACAAAATACGTAAAACTGATATCATAAGGCATGATGGCATATTGTTTTTGGTTTCATATAAGGCATAATTATATATTACAAATTTGTACTTACCATAAGATCGGCCCATATTGCGTTTTTTATATGTGTTGGGATGTTATCCCACTAAGGCCAACACCCGTACATCCTACTCTTGTATGCTTCCTTCGATACTTGTAAAATGAAATCGGACGGCTCCACCTCGAACCCTCTGTAGAAATGTTGATGTATATATTCAATATATTTCATATAATATATTTCATATAATATAATTCAAATAAGTTTGATACATACCCAGAACTTTTCGGAACTATCTCCGCAACTCGACGGTGATCTGGCTCAGAGCTACTCGGACCTGCTCCAAGTGAAGGTGACTGAGATGTACTATGTCGATTACGTCGCCTATCAGACATTTCTGGCACAAACATAAATATAATATCATACACTGCTTAGAAAAGAGTACTGATAACATAAGCATCACATAATCATCAATCAATATCACATAATAATTAATCATCGCATAATCATCGCATAATCATTAATCAAGTGATAATCATCACATAAGCATACTCTACACATAATCATCCAAAAAAGCATACATGAAAAGAGTAATGCATAACTCAAAATGATACAGATCATATATAGTCATCATTATTATTCCATAGCTCAGAATATTACAGAACATAGTCATTATTTTTAATACATAGCTCAGAATTATACAACAAGTGATGCCATCTATGATCAGTCTTCGTCATATTCTGATTCAGACTCGGTCTCGTACTCTATATCATTTTCTTCGGTACTTACAAATGCATCTATTAAAACATTCGATTCATTAGTCAATGACCCTACATCAATGTCATCAGTTATCACTATTTCAGTATTTGGCTCGAGATCCGCTTGATACGCTGCTTCATCTGGAATATTATTTCCATCAAATGTATATCTTGCCTTCGTTTTAAAAACAGCCCACCAGTCTGCTTTATCTTTTTTTAAGGACGGATATGCAGCAAAATAAACTTGTAAAGCTTGCTTAGCTAATACAAAAGGATCATACTTATAGTAATGCGACGTATGCCTTATTTCAATTAGCTTATAATCTTTGTGCACGTTAATTCCAGAGCCAGGAACATTGCTAAACTAGTTGCATTTGAATAAAACAACTTTCTCTGCAGGTTGTATATAATATGTCAACTCTAAAACTTGTGTTAAGACGCCATAAAAATCTTGTATATGCTCCTTTGGATCATCACTTCCTTTGACAAATACACCACTGTTATATGTTAATTTTTCATCCCCGTAATCTTTGGTGTTGAATTTAAATCCATTGACGAAGAATATTGGATAAGTCTTGACATTTCGTTTTGTCCGATAGCAAGATGTCGTAATCCTTCGTCAACAACACAGTTTTCTGTATCATGAACGTAGTTTGAAAACCATCCAGCAAATTATTTACTGAGATCGCCAGATGGATGTTGTGATTCGTATATGCTGCAAATATGTATTATATTCCTTTATAATTAATATATACATGTATAATTGAATTATATATGAATTCATAATTACCTGACAAATGGTGCAACTTCAGCACAATTTAGAAGAACATAAGTGTGTGCTACATGGTAATCTCTATCATCTAACCATATTTCCATACATTTTCCAGCAGGTTTTCCATGTTGTCTAAAAATAGATAACATTGTTTGAGAAGAATCCTGCTCATTAGTTTCTTCATTATGGGGAACACTTACGAACGATAAGTTCACATCGTTACTAAAGTAATGTGAGAAAAAAAAATGAAGCTTCTTCTTCAAGGTACGATTTGCAAATCGAATCTTCTACTCGTGCTTTTTGTCTAATTTTTTTCTTTAAATGATTCAGGTACCTATAACAAAATTAATTAAATTTATACGGTGGTACAAAAACCGAAATTAATTAAATTACCTCTCAAATGGATACATCCATCCATATTGCATCGGACCACGAAGGAGTGCTTCAGATGGAAGATGAACAGGTAAATGCTCCATTACATTAAAAAATCCAGGCGGAAATATTTTTTCCAGTTTGCATAGAAGTACAGGGATTTCTGCTTCAAGTTTACGTATATGATCTACATTTAACGTCGTAGAACAAAGTTGTTTATAAAACATACTTAATTCTGTTATAACACTCCATATTTTTGCAGGCAGCAGTTCTTTGAAAATCATAGGAAAAAAATACTCCATCATAATGTGGCAATCGTGACTTTTCATCCCACTCAATTTGCTGTTTTTAAAGTCAACACATCTACGGAGGTTAGAAGAAATCCCATCAGGACATCTAAGTCCTTCCACCACTTTAGAACGAGTTTTACTTACTTGTTTTCTAGCTCATAGCATGCTTTGGGTTTCTTATTATCGTCGTATAATTGAAGTTCGGGCCGCTTACAGAAGTGTAATATATCATGTCTTGAATTCGCATCGTCCTTGGTTTTCCCCTTCACATTCAAAATTGTATTAAACACGTTGTCAAACACATTTTTTCGTTGTGCATGACGTCAATGTTATGTCAGAGTAGGAGATTTTTCTAGTACGGTAACTCCCAGAATATACTTTGCTTGCACCAGTTATGAATGTCCGATTTACCTGGAATTTCAACCTATACCCCAGTTTCATGTATCTTTGGGTAGTCTTTTACAATTTCATATACCTCTTCACTTGTCAAAACCTTAGGTGGTAGCATACTCTCTACTCTGTTAGCTTTAAAGTTCTTTTTATCCGTTCTAAATTTATGATTGATATGTAGAAAACACCGATGACAGTCAAACCAAGAAATTTTCTTTCCATACTTTAATGAAAATGCTCGTGTTTCATCCATACAATAAGGACAAGCTAGACGTCTAGATGTGCTCCAACATGAAAGCATGCCATACGCGGGAAAATCACTAATAGTCCATAATAAAGAAGCAAACATACGAAAATTCATTTTTCTCGAAATGTCGTACGTTTCAACTCCTTCATGCCACAGTGTTTTCAACTCGTCGATTAGTGGTTGTAGATAAACATCAATTCCTTGTGTCAGATCATCGAGACCGGGGACGACAATCGTTAGAAACATATATGGAGTTTTCATACACATCCATGGAGGTAAATTATAAGGAGTAATAATAATAGGCCATGATGAATATTTACTACCAAACTGAGAAAATGCCGAAAATCCATCCGTACATATGCCAAGCCTAACATTACGGCTCTCTGCCGCAAATTCAGGATAAGTCTTATCGAAATGTTTCCATGCTTCTCCATCAGATGGATGTATCAAAGTTCCTTCTCCTGGTGTTCTCACACTGTGCCATCGCATATGACATGCTGTAGCAGAAGATGCATATAACCATTGAAGTCTGGGAGTGATGGGTAAATAATGCATCCCCTTATATGGAACTTCTTTTCCTTTCTTTTTTCTTGGTTTGTATCTTTCCTCGTTACATATTCTGCATTTAGTAAGATGAGCGTCTTCTTTCCAATACAGCATGTAACCTTTTACACATGTATCTATCTTCTGGTACGACAAACCAAAAAGAAGACATAAGTTTTTTTACTTTATAATGACTATCACACATCAAATTATTAGGTGGCATGTGTCGTTTTGCAGTTTGTACAACTGCTGTAAATGCAGCTTCTGTAAGATTAAATTTCGATTTCATAGTGATGTATTCGGCGGTTACAGATAATTCGGTTTCGCTTGTACATCCATCCCACAAAGGCCTCTTAGCAGAATCCAATAAATCATAAAAAAATTTAGCTTCCGCGGTCGGCTCTTCGTCAACATTTTCGTTCCCATCATCACCTTGGTCAAAGGTAGGAAACATTGATCGTGCAGCATCTTGCACCATGTTTTCTATAGGATTGGTCATAGTATTATCGTCCTCTAACACTACAGGATTAGGTGTAGGTTGAACAAGTTCTCCATGACGATCCCATAAGTAATAATTCGACACAAATCCAAATTTGTACAAATGTACTTCTACTACATCTGGTTTCCAATGCTTCAGATGTTTGCACTTACTACACGGACAACGAATGTCTACGTTATTTCGATTATTAGATTGAGCAGATCTAATAAATACGTGTACACCGTTACAGAAACGTTCTTTTATTGATCCTTTCATACCTTTTCGAGGTTCATACATCCAACTACGATCGAGAAAATAATCGAACATATTTCCTGATTTGTAAAATGTAGGTTAGAAGATTGAATAACACACTTCATATTAAAGTCTTGTAAAAATTCATATATAACCCTTTACTATTTTAACAAATTCAAATAAATACTGCATTCAAATTTTCAATTCTTAAGTTTATTGTTTTTTTACTTTGACGGCCGGTTATCCTACTTCCCATTACAAACACAATAACGTAATCATATTTTATAAATCATTTCAGGTTAAACGATTCTAAAAAATTTCGGCAGCATTTCCCTTTATTCCCTGTATCTTACACAAATGCGTGTACACAGGGAAAAAAGGAAGTGCCATCGAAATTTTCTGAACCGTTTAAACTGAAATGATTTATAAAATATGTTTACTTTATTGTGTTTGTAACTTGTCCAAATACTAGAACAAATCCAACAAATGTTGTATCAGATGAATATAGATGTCCGTTCTATGGAAAAACAAATGTCCATATAACGATCATATACAACACTTGTCAGACGGAGCCAAAAATTCTCTAAGGGGTTCACATAAATAAAGCACAAATTAAAAAATATTAATATTGAAGTATTAGTGGTCTGTAGTGAAATAATGATCTTAAATTTTTTTTAGTAATGTAGCCAAATAGAATTTGTTTAATTATGAATCAAAATCCATGGGAACTATCAGTAACTTGGAAAATATGCCTTATCTCACAAATGGGAACTATGAGTTACTATTTTAACAACTACAAAAACTATTTTATAATTCATTTAACTATTTAAATATTTATTAATTAAATCTAAAATTTTAAAAAGTATTTTAACTTTTGTTTAACTACATAAATTTTAATTAACGATTTTGTGAACTAAATAAGTAGTTAGCACTTACAACAGTATAACAAACATTCTCGTAAACTTATCAATAAACATATTATTCAATAATCATGGACTATTTTTTGGATTTTAAATTAGCCATAATTTTTAACAACATAGTAAACAATAAATTCACTAATTAATACCACCAAATCAACACTAATTATCATCACCTAATACGCAATAATCACCATTTTCAAACACATAATCAACTAATTTTCTAAATTAGGTTTACCATTATATACCATTTTCAAATAATAAACCATATATCATAAACTAATAACATATATTCATCAATTCCAAACCCCTAAATCATCCAATTCCAAATCCCTAAATCATCAACTAATTTAATTTAAACCAAAATTAAACAAAGATAATGGAAAATAGGAGATACCGGCAAGTTTGGAGAGGTTGAAATTAGCGACGGAAGATTGCGACAGCTCCTGGTGACGGAGGGCGGCGGCTGGTGGCGGATCTGAGTGGATTTGGGGAGAGGGAGAATCAAAATGTTTTCTGTCGGCAGCAGGTTTGTATAACGCGATAAGCGACGGCCGCTTTTTTTAGCCGTTGCTAGCCGTCGCTAGGCTATGTCACTTTCTGAAGCCTTTCTAGTAGTGTGTGTATATATATATATTTATCTTTAAAATAAAATAAATTAATGAAAATATTTATAATATTTAAAGTAATGTTTAAATTATAATACATACATACATACATACATACATACATACATACATATATATATATATATATATATATATTTATCTTTAAAATAAAATAAATTAATGAAAATATTTATAATATTTAAAGTAATGTTTAAATTATAAAATGGAATATAATTTCTAAATGTAATAACTAGTTTTACAAATTTTTATTTGAAGTGTAAGAAAAAGGAATTTTCTAATGCTGGATGTGTGACAGCGTGTGCATTTATTAAAATGTATGTGTGCGCGCGCCTAGGGAGACCTGAGTTCAGGCTGTGTGTGCATACGTATATAAACTGGTATGTTTTATATATAAGTTATTGCATATGTGTACCTAAGTTAATATATAAATAGGACTACTGCTGTTTATAAGTTGCATGTTTTGGTTGGGCATTTCTAAATGAATGTGTAGTTGTTTTTAGGTCTTATATTTGCTGCTTCTTCCATTTCATTTGACCTGAACAATTTTTTATTATTATCTCTATTTTTTCCATATATATATATATCTGTGTGTGTGTTGCTTTATGTCCAGGGGCAGAGCCACTGTGTGGGCAGTTGGGGCCACCGCCCTATCTGAGAAATTGAAATTTAGGCACAAAAAACTAAAATCCAATTTTTTGCCCTAGTTGAGGCGGAGTCCTTTGCCCTAGCTGAGATAACACACAACCATTATTGGCTAGCATTTCTACTAATTAATTTGCAATGTTTAAACACATATTGATATATGCACACTCGAATTTGTGTTATTTTGGCGATGTGGGACAATATTTTTCTTCGGTTTGGCCCTACCTAAATTTGGGAGCTAGCTCCGCCACTGTTTATGTCTATGCACCAGATGAGTTTGTACGCAACTATATATGGAGACTAATAATAGGTTATTTAGTTTAATTAAGAATATATATATTTATGTATTTATAAATTATTTTCAATGCTCATAGTTTCATTATATATATATATAATCCAAACATCTTACTATTGATTAATTTATAAAATTGTTTTAAAATATTATTTCGTTATAGAAATTGTATTTTGATCGTTTCATTATTTAGTATTGATTCGCTTATTTATACTTATTTGAATAATCTATTTTTATTAACTTTTGATTTCTGATTTCTTATATTCTTTATATTGATTTCAGTCATATGAATGATTCACCATTGAGTTGGATTTGTCTGATACTTTATTATGATACGGTGATGACATCCTTGTTATGATCTATTGAATTTATTCTATGTAATGAGAAAGCTGAATAAACGGATTGGTGATACCGTCTGGTATGAGACTTTCAGTAACACTTTTTTGGTTATTCTTTATACTCGTTATATAGAATATAGAAGGGCAAGTGTGATGTATGAGCACTGAATAAATGGACTAATAATATGTGATGGTATGGGACATCATTATGTTATTTATTCAGTCATTCGTTTGCTCTTGGATGACACTCAATATGGGGTTATGTTGTGTACGTTTTGTATGTTGTGTACGTTTTGTATGTTGTGAATGACTTGCTGCGGTGAGCACGTATGGAGGCTACTAGTTAATCACATAGATTGTGTACATTATATTTCCATCTACTATAGATCGACTCCCTTTATGTTTTGGTAGTGAACCAGATTGACCAGTATCCACCCTGGCGGGGTAATCGTGGGTTGCACCCCAGATTAGCGACACCGTTATTATTATGATATTTGATGCATATCATGGGATAGATAGCTGGTTGTTCCTTGTGTTGTATAGGCCAGCAGTCAGTTACCATAGGGGCACATGTTGGTAGTCGTGGTCGAAGAGGCTATGCATTGTCGAGCCTATAGTGGATCATTGTCACGATACCGAGAGGGGAGAGGTAATGGTAACCGATAACTGTAGGAGTCGTGTCATATGGACCGTATGTGGCTCCTGAAGCCAGTAGACATGTTGTCAATCTCCCGTCTGGTTTTGAAATATGTGGATGTATGTGTATTTGTGTGGGTAGTAGATAGACATATGTTATGTATAAATGAGATTATATCTAATATTGTGTCCAGAGTATGATCAACCCCGTACCTTTCTCAAGCAGACGGCCTACTTATTATTGATTTGTTGTTTCTATCTCTGAGGACCTTTCAGTTGAGAGTTTCGCCTCTCCAAGGGCTGCGGGTCGAGATATATGATTTTGCATATCACGACATTGTCATGAGCTGGCTTAAATTTCTCATTGATTTTATTGATTTGATATTGGTATTTTATAATATGAGATTAAGAGAGATGGTAGGCATTGGTTCATTACTACCCGACCTCACTTGAGGATGTCTCGCTACTGATTATTTTGGATTTGGTGTTGATCTCTAGATATGTATGATTCACCCAGTTGTATTGATTCTGTGATTTTATGATTCGATGTATTTCTTTATGGGTGATGACATCTTTGAAATCGATATTGACTATTTCATATGGATTTGAGTTATTTGTGTAATGTGATGTCTTGATGATTATTTATGGTTATATATATAAATATAACTTATTATTACTTTATTACATTGTGTTTCCATTATTATTATGCATCCTTAATTAGACATAGTCTGACCTGTGCGCAAGGTTTTAAATCTCGGATTTCGGTCACGTTTCGTCTCGGGAATTTTACACACAATATCCCGTATCGGACGAGATCTCGGGTGAGATGAGTGTATATCGGATGTATATCTCGAATTGACATCTCGGATTCTAAAGTCAATATCGGGACTATCTCGGAGTAACATAAGTCTAAATTTGATATTTTTAAGATTAGTGTAATAATTGTTATATATATATAATTTTTTTAACATACATAATCTATATAAAATGATAATATTAATTTTACATTTTAGATCAGAGTGATAACACGATCAATTTGTTATTAACTGAATGATTTCCTGCTCATCTGAATATTAAAGTAAAAAATAAATAAATAATAACTTTTTTGCACACTCGTTAAACGGTAAAAAGAAGAATTAGAGTGTAAGCAAAAAGCCATTAGAGTGTAATTTCTTATGGACTCACATAAAAAGTAAAAAAGATATAAATGAAAAAACTTAACTTCGTATGAGATCTTCTATTAACATCTTACCTCAAATTTCACTACCTTGGACGAGATGAGTGTGAAGTAATATATAAACAAAATTTAATGTCTCGTTTCGCTAAATCTCGTCTCGTTCAAGTTCGAAAATGAGATCTCGAGCGAGATCTCGGGCGAGATGAACGAGATCTGAAACAGTGCCTGTGCGTCATTTTATAATACTCGGGTCAGTCCGAGACATTTCGGGTATAGGGACGTTGAGAACAGGTTGTATTATTTGGGCATAGAAGAGATTGGTTATTCAATATTGTTTTATATTAATTCGTATTGTATAGACTCATGTATGTAAAAGACCTGGTAATGTATATTATACTTTGTATATTATATATTATATATTATCGCTGCGATTGACTCTGTGATCCCTGTTATTTACTATATATTTTATACCGTTCTGTCCTATAGGCACATGTGTTTATTGCTTTGTGCGGATACTACGTATGTATAGGTGAGCTATTTATTCAATATTTTAATACGTACAAGTGTTAGTCCAAAGGATATTCACGTGTGTACCCCATACAGCCTCATTCACCGTATTATCTGACAGTATTACTCTGTAATACTCTTGGATAGTATGGGTATAGAGGTAGGGTGTTACTCTGCAAGTAGATAGTCCTTTATCGGTGTCATTCATGTATCCGATTCGGCGGTGGTTTCGAGAATACAATCTACGCCTATTTCGTCTATGCTTGGGTTGGTTAGAGTTTCAACCGGGACCAACCCCAACGAATGAGCTTCTCCGGAGCTTGCCAGTTTAGCCAAATAATCTGCCTTGGTGTTTTGCTCGCGCGGAATGTGAGTTATAGTGTAGTGCTCAATGTCGGTTAATAGTTCTTGTACTTTGGACAGGTACGGGCAAGATTTTCTCCATGTGCTTGGTATTCCCCTTTCACTTGACAAACAACCAGTTGGGAGTCACTGTATATATGAATAGATTTTATCTTGAGTTCCTTCACGACCTTCAGTCTAGCGATCAGTGCTTCGTACTCTGCTTCGTTATTTGTTGTTGGGAATTCCAAGCACAAAGCATAGCTAATGGCTCGCCCCTCGGGGGTTTCAAGCAAATAGAAGTTGTTGGACATGCCATCAACGAAGAGCTTCCATTGCGTACTTACTTCTAACTGAACTTCTTCCTCGTCACCCCTTATATTAAATTCGACGATGAAGTCGACCAATGCCTGCCCATTGATGGATTTCCTAGGATGATATGCGATGTCATATTGACTTAGCTCTATATTTCACTTGAGTAGTCGTCTGGAAGTTTCTGGCTGGTATTAAACTTGCTTCAAGGGTTGGTCAGTCCATACTTAATTGGATGAGCCTGGAAGAATGGTCGTAATTTCCGTGATGCGATCAAAAGGAAATATGCTAGCTTCTCCAGTTTTAGGTAATTCTTCTCAGCTCCGGTGAATCATTTTCTAATGTAGTACACGGGTCACTGGACTCTCGCGTCTTCCCGCATGAGAGCGGCGCTCAGTGCGTGCGAGGAAACTGCTAAATAAACGAATAGGTCTTCTCCATCAACCAGCTTTGATAAGATTAGGGGAGCTTCCATGTGTCGCAGCAATTCCTCGAAAGGTGTCTGACAAGCTTCACTCCATTCAAAGTTTTTCTTTCCCTTCTTCAGTGCATCGAAGAATAGTATGCACTTGTCTACAGCTTTTGAGATGAATCGACTCAGTGCTGCAACTTTTCCATTCAAGCTTTGAAGTTCCTTCTTATTTTTAGAAGCTTCGACTTCCCGTAACGCTGTTATTTGCTTTGGATTTACTTCGATGCCACGGGCACTTACTATGAACCCCAAGAATTTCCTAGAGGCTACTCCAAAGTGACATTTGAGCGGGTTGAGCTTCATTCCGTATCTTCGGAGTATCTCAAATATTTCAGCGAGGTTGTCTAGATAGTTAGCAGCTACTCGAGATTTGACCAACATGTCGTCAACGTAAACTTCCATAGTCTTTCCAATCTAGCGTTTGAACATAGTATTCACTAACCTTTGGTACATTGCCCCTGCATTTTTCAAGCCGAATGGCATTACCCTATAGCAGTACAATCCCAAATCGGTGATGAAGCTGGTATTCTCTTGGTCTGGTTCATGCATTAGGATCTGGTTATAGCCCGAATACGCATCCATAAATGATAGAAGTTCATATCCCGCTGTTCCATCCACCAGTTGATAAATTCTAGGGAGCGGGAAGCTATCCTTCAGGCAGGCTTTGTTGAGGTCCAAGAAATCAATACAAGTTCGCTATTTTCCATTGGACTTCTTGACTGGGACCTGGTTCGATACCCATTCAGGGTAGGTTGCATCTCGAATGAAGCAATTAGCCATCAGTTTCTATACCTCCTCTCTCAATGCCTTGGACCACTCGGGGCCTAAGCCGTGCCTTTTTTGTTTCATTGGAGTGAATTTTGGATCAATATTGAGGGCATGACAGGCAATTTCGGGTGATACCCCACACATATCGGAGTGTGTCCAAGCAAATACGTCCAAGTTGGCGTGGAGGAATTTGGTTAGTTCTGACCGCATCTTGTTTCCAAGCTGCGACCCAATTTTCACGACCCGTGTTGGTTCATCCATACAGACTGGGACGGACATCGTCAATTCTGCCAATGCTGCCCGATCCTCCCTTAAGCTCTTCTTCCTAAGATCCAAAGCCTTGTTGAATCAGCTATGGTCCTCAAGCCAAGGGCGACTCTGTAGTTGCTATTCGGAGGGTTCACAGATGTGGAGGATTTTCCCCATATCCTTTCTGTTTTCCTTTCTTCTTGACTTGCGCAATTCTGCGATGTAGCATTCCCGGGCAACGCTTTGTTCTCCTTTCACAATTCCAACTCCGTGCTCAGTAGGGAACTTCATTGTAAGGCACCATTGGGCCAATGCTATCCGAAGTCGGCTAATGCGGGTCGTCCTAAGAATGCATTGTATACTGACATTTCATCCACGGTCACAAAAGTCTGAATAAGGGTGACCCTTCGCTCACCCTCTCTAAGCTCCATAGGTTGGTCAATTGTTCCCATCGGTTGTTTGATCGAAGGTACGTCTGAAAAGTATGTTAACTGAACTGCCACTATCAACCAGCACTCGTCGGACTACGACTGGCCCAATTCCTACCGTCACAACCATTGGGATCAAGAGTTGGAGCTTCAATCCCTTCAGCGTCTCGATTGCGGAACACTATGTCATCGTTCAAAACCTTTTGCATCTTGACTGGAGTCTCATCATCTATTGCCAAACATGATTCCTTCGAGGCGTGCTTTAACGAACTTGCATATTGCTCCATCTCTACCCAACTTCTTTGCGCGGGATGTGGTCTCCCATATATTGTTCCAATAATAAGCCTCTGGTCGGTTCATTTCGACCCTTCTTCGCTAGTTCCAGCTTGATTTCTTTGTTCTCTAGGTGGTTGAGGGGCCGTAGGTTGATTGGGTTTTTATGGCTTTTTCACGTATTGTTGAAGCTAGTTGTCTCGGATCAACCCTTCAATGAGGTCCTTAAGGTGGCGGCATTCGTTAGTATTGTGGCCGCGTGTCTCGTGGAAGCGGCAGAATTTCCCTGAGCGCTTTTGCTGTTTTGTTGCCTCTTTTCTAAGAGGTTTCTTATATTCTTCAGTCTCTTGTGTTGCGAGATAAATATTCTCCGGAGTATCATTCAGAGGGGTATAGTCTTCCTGTCTAAACCCTCTAAATCTTTTGTTGTTGCCACCATTATTTCTTTTATCGGAGTTTTGGTTTCTTCTCTTCCGATTCCCGCCCTTTTCCGTGACTCCTTGAGTACTATCAGGATCGCACGTGTTTTGATTTGCCACCGTGTCATTTTGTCCGGTGTTCATATGTTGTGTACCAATAAACTTTCTTTCCAGCTCTCGTGCTTACTCCAATCTCAAGTACTGGCTTGCTTTACGATTGAAGTCTTTCCTGTTGGTAGGTTGCTTCATCTTAATCCATTTCTCGAACTCCGTTTCTAGGTGAATGGCGCGGACTAAGGCCATAAAAACCATATCCTCATTGGGGTTGCTTACTTCTGTCATCGTGGTGTTAAACCTGCTCATGAATGATTTCAGTGACTCGTTGCACCCTTGGACCAATCCGGATAGGGACATGACGTCCTTCGGTTGTGCGGTATGAAGCTTGAACTGGTCAAGGAATTTCATTGCAAGTTGGTCAAAGGTAGAAATAGAACTTGGGGAGAGTCTGGTGAACCATATAGACTCGAATCCTTCTAGAAAAATAGGGAAACATTGGCAGCGGACGGCCTCTAGAGCATTGGCTCCGTTCATATACCATCTATACTTGTACAAATGGGGTTTTGGGTCCTTCGTTCCGTTGTAGGAGGGGATAGTTGGCATAGTGAATTTGTCTAGGTATCTTACATTCAAGATCTCATCGGTAAAAGGGGTTCGACTCGGGGCACATCCCTATTCATCATCCTTTTGGTTTTTACTCTCGTCCATCAACCGTTGACCATATCTGCTATGTATGCTTCTGATGTTCGGTAGTCCTGGGGGCGGCAGTCAGTCACTGCGCCAAGTGTTTGGTTCTGCAAACAGTCTTGGCACATGGGTTGAAGCCTAGGCTCTCCTGTCTTTGGGAGAGCCACTCTCGCAGGACCCCGTTGGCTTGCAGTTGGCCTGACTGGGGCAGTTTGGATGTTTCTTGAATCATCAAACGCATTGACGTTCTCTTCCATCTGATTGCCTTGCTCTCCACCTTCCGAGTCGGAGAGATTCATAGCTATATCTTCCTGCGGGGTTTTGGCCCCTTGATTCAAGTTCAGTTGCCTTGCATCAGGTGAAGTATTCTCATTTTCCTCCAGGTTACATCCTATTCTTACCCTACTTAGTGGTTGCTTTCCGTTTCTTCTATGCAGGCTGGAAACAGAGGAATTTTCTTATTCTATAGCAGTTACCGGTTCAAGCATAGTCCTTGGAGTGAGGTTTGATTATAGGGTTATCATAGCATTGAGCTTATCCATTAGAGCGTTTTTACTATTTTCCATTCTTTGGTTGATCTCTTCAGCCATCTTATTCAGCTCGTCCCTGGTGACAACTTCATGCTGACTAGAGGACCCCGCTGCTTGATTTCCTAGGTTAGCACCATTTACTTCAGCTTGCTAGAGACTAACACCTTCTGCAGCTATTGGTGCCCCTATGGACCTCCTAGAGACAGTTCTTCTTCTTCCAGGAGCCATTGACTCTAAAGCAGCGAGTTCTTCAAGCAAAGACTAGGGATCTAACTTCTGGACCTATGGGATCCAAAGTAGATAGCTAGATCTGGACCCTGAGTTGGGTTCTCAGTGAAAACACCAAAATGCTGACCCAAAAAATGGACCAACACCCTGGTTTGAATTTGAAAGCACCAGCCCTGTTCTGACGGAGCAATATCACAGATAATAGATATAGAAAAGAACAGTAAAAGAAAGAAGATAGAGAATTTTTATAGTGGTTCGGCTGTTAATGAAGCCTACGTCCACTTTATAGTTTTATTAAAGACTGATTGCTGTTACAAGAGATGTTTGATTACAAGGCTTTGATTATCTCTAGCTAGATTGAATCCCTAGAGTTGGAATCCACTGGAGAATCACAGTGAATTCCTTTGGAGATTGTTGTGAGGGAGGTAGAGAGTGAAGAATAATTTCAGCAGAGCTTCAGCAACCAGTCCGGAGAAGATCCAGTTTATGTTGCAGGTAGGATGGTATTTATATGGATCGGAGAACTTCTAGGCCAGGCCACTTCATCATCAGCTCGCAGGAGGATAGGAAACGACCCAAGGAAGGTTTGGCTCGCAATACGAGACAAGAACATGGGTCGTTGGCGACCCATAGACTTGGTTCGTTTGCGAGCCAATATCTTGGCCTTTTTTGTTGTATTCCTTACCTAACTCGTTTGAAGGTTTGAGGAGAGGCATGGGTCATTGATGATCCAAGCACTTAGGATTTTTCTGGAGTTTGGAATTGGAGATGTTTTGATAGTCTTTTATCATAGTTGTTTCATTGTGATGGCAACTCACTGGCTATTTGCGCTCAGTTGCTGATTGGACAAAAAGAATGCTGATCTCTCAGCTTCGTTGATCTCAGTCGTTGCCTTAGCCATATAGCTTGGCCCTTGTTCATCCTCTGTTTTAGCTTTTCTGGTTAAGTCCTGAACCATTCTGTTTACACAAAGTCATTCTGTTTCCTATTGGTTTCTGCTGGGTTAAAAACCCGGACAACAACCTCCCTTTAAATAATCGTGTTTTTACTTGGTTCAACAAATGCTCTTCTCCTTCTCTTGCTAAACTGGACGTATTCTTCATTAATATATTCTGGGAAAACATGTTTTCCCTTTCTTCTCAACGTGGTCTTCCTTACATCATTTCCGACCACTGCCATATTCTTCTTAACTCTGGTGTTGATAGTCCTCATCACCCCCTGCAAATTCGAATCATTCTAGACCCAAGAGCCTAGTTTTGATGATGCGGTGGAACATCTTTGGTCTTCCTTTCATGTATTTGGGTCTGTTATGTGTGTCCTTGTCTCTAAACTTAGGCTTTGTAGAAACTCTCTAAAAAGGTAGCATGTTGGCACTTGGGGCTCCATGCATGCTAGAAAGAATCTTTTACATAGTCAAATCCTAGTTTTGAACATTAAGGAAGAAATTATGCCTCGTATGATGGTGATAGATCCCTTCTCCACAACCTAGAAGCTGATCTTGAGCACACCATGAGGCGAGAAGAAATGGTTTGGAAGTAGAGATCTAAAGTTCAGCGGCTAAAGGATGGGGATCTCAATACAGCATATTTCCATAGAATTGCGAATGGTATATGTAGATCTAAATCTACTCGAAGCATCCATTAAAATGGTAGATAGGTGGAGGACAACGGCGAGATCCTTCAAGTTTTCACAAATCACTTCAAAAAACTTCTACAGAAAAAGACGCAAAGACGAACATTGCTGACCGGTCTTAGCAATTCCCCGGCCACCCTCTTATAATTTCTGAGGAAATTGCTACAGAGTTTGATCCTAGCAAAATTTGGAAAGCGCTTGATGTCGTGGCGAGTGAAAAGGCCCCTGGCCTAGATGGGCTCCAGCTTTTTACAAAAGATATTAGGGGTTCCTCAAATTTAGTATTGTGAGAGTATTTGATGAATTTCACTCGTGGCCAAATCTCATATTTAGGCTAAACTACACTAACATTATCCTTATCCCTAAATTCAAAGGGACTAATCGTACTTTTGATTTTCATCCCATCATCCTCGAAAATACAGTCTTCAAGCTCATTTCTAAAGTTCTAGTCAATGGAGCCATGCCCCTTATAGGCTCTCTGCTTAACCCTAGGCAATCTGCATTTACTACCGAGAGATCTTCATTGGATAACGTAGTTGTGGTGCGGGTAGAAATTTACTTCTACCATTTCAATCATATCAATTGTGCAATAATTAAGCTAGACTTCTCGAAGGCCTTCAACACTGTAAGCCAGGACTTCATTTTTTCCGTTCTTTCTTATAAGCGATTTCCCTACAAAAATAATCTCTTAGGTTAGGAGTATGCTCTTAACTTCCTCTTCATCTATCTATAACAATGGGATTAGGAGGAATTTTTTGATAATTCGTAGGGTCTTCGGTAAGGAGTTCCTATTTCCCCTATTTTTATTTAATCTGTTGACACCTTTGCCAGTATGATAGACCTTGCCAGTTCATTTGGATCTGTATCTTGTCCTGGCATCAATATTCTAACTCTAAGCATTAATTCTTACCAATATGCCGATGACACCCTCTTGCTTGCCTCTCATGATCCTTCTTTAATTGCTTCCATCAAGCCGTTGCTTAATTCCTTCGAACTGATTTTGGTCTCAATATTAACTTCTCCAAAAGCTCTATGTTTATGGCTAGTCATGTCTCTTGCCTTGGCCGCCCGGTTGCTAGCACTCTAAACTATTCCCTTCAGGATTTCCCTTGCAATTACCTGGGACTAACAATTAGACAACCAAGGCTCCTAAAAGATGACCGGTCTCACATCATTTAAAAAACTCGCCGTAAGCTAGAAGGTTGGAAATGAGTTTCACTTTCTAGGGCTAGAAGGTTAACTGCGGTTAACTCGGTCCTCTCATCTCTTCCTACTTTTTGGTTGTCCTTTTACAAAGCTCCAAGTTGGGTCACATAAGATTGATAGCATTAGGGGGGCTTTTCTAGGAAGGGTTCAAAAAGGATTTTCCCCTGCTAATTGCCTTGTAGCTTGGAATCGTGTTTGCAGGCCAAAGGAGGATGTATGCCTCGTAGTCTTAAACTTGCATCAGTTTAATAAAGCATTATTTGGTAAATAGGGGTGGCATCTACTCTCTGGTTGCCCTAAGCCTAGGCAGTTTGGATCAAGCAGTATTACTATCATGGCCTATTCTCGCTTTCCGATCTTAGATTTGACCCGCCCTCCCGAGCATCTCTTTTATGGAAAAATATTATTTGTTATTGTAGGCGGATCCACATATGTACTTAATCTAAGGTCAGGAATGGCAGTAGAATTGCTTTATCGATTGACCACTGGCTTAACGACATAGCATTATCTTTCTTATTTCCAAACCTTTATCAGCTAGTGACTAATAAACTAATTTCTATCAACGAGGTCTTCTCGTGGGGGGGGGGAGGCAGGCTGCTATTTGCACTTTTCTAACATAATTGTAGGTGATAATTCATCGGGACCTTTGCTACATTCTTCAGGCTACCAATTTTGTCTCTCTGTCTGATAGCGATCAAGAGTTTTCATGAGGAGCTCAGGGAAAGAAAGCATTTTTTGTGCGGTCTCTATTCTTCTGGTATGTGCCTTGATGCAACTAAAATGTGGAAATCTCATTCTCCTCCTAAGTATAAATCCATATGTTGCTCATTCCATTGAATAAATTAAACACAACTGACATGTTGGCTTCCAAGCATCTGGGTTTGGCTTAGCCACGCTTCCTTTGCAATAACTATGTTATTCGTCCAAGCATATTTTTTTGAATGTAACTACGCTTTTCAGGTTTGGTGCCTATGCACTGCCAACCTTCAAGTAGAGGCTTGCTTCCCCAATCATGAACCAATGCAGTACTGGAAATCTCCCCGAACAACCTTTGAAGCATCCTTGACCTTAGCTTTTTGTTGGGCATTATGGAGTGGAAGAAACATTAGATGTTTTAATTCTAATATGAAATCGGTTTTCCAACTTGTTGATTAGACTTTATCATTGATTTATTTTTGGACAAATGATTCGCATTGGCCTTTGCAATTTCTCCTACCTGGTATGAGCATCGCTGAGTCCGCTACGAGCAACACTCTTGATCCATAGGCGGTGTGATGGATGTTGTGTCTAATGTTTTCTAGTCAGTCTGTATATATATATATAGGTTTATATATTTGGTTATATGTATAACTATCATCGACTATGATTGTGTGGTGGGGTGTCCTCTCTCCCTGGACTTACGAACTTATTGTTTTGGCTACCGACTAGGCTTGTTAGTTGGAATATTTATACCCTATGCTATATATTATTACAGTTGTGTAGCATAGTGCTGCATATCAATTTCACCAAAGAAAAGTGATTTGAGGATGATGGTTCGGCCTAAAATAGCCTCCAAATCTGAAATGGGTTAGTGGGCTTGCCCCCAAACTCTCTAATTACATACTAAGCTACTCCAAAACTTGTCAATCTTCAAAGAGCCGTATCCCCTACCTAGAAAGTCTAAATCGCTATTATGACTAATCTACGAAATGGGAAACCATCGTATCTTTCTAATGGAAGTAGTCTCGAATGCTAATTCGAGTTCTAATAAAAGCTATAGCGGTTGTAAGTTTTCAGGGGTAAAATTGTTTGGAAAAATTCTAAACATAGGAAATGTCACTAGTTGGCATTTCCCAAAGTTATAGAGTCATATGACCTCATATGAATTTAAAAAAAATATTTTATGATCCTTTGATATGTAAAATACAGGTTATCATACTCTCCACCGATTTAAAAATTTCACCTCTGAAATTCCCAATATAACCAAGGTAAAATCAAACATAACTACTATACATGCATGACATCCATGAGCAAACACACCAAACATCAAATATGCATACAAAAGTAAGAAATGATATCTACACCTACCCTACCATGCAGAATATTAAACTACCTTATATGATATCGAAAATGAAAGTAAATGCGATAAATAGAAAGTTTCATGAAGCAAAGAGCTCTGGATAAGTAGTCCTTATGCTCTCATCGGTCTCTTAAGTACAATCGCCTTTACTCCAACTCCACTGAACCTTCACTAGCTCTATCGTCTTCCTCCCAAGCTGCTTCATATCACGTCCGACGATACGAATAAGCCAACAAGGTCTCGATGCTTCTGATTCAATCTCGATATCATCAAGCTATTTGGTTCAACTGTCACGCTTGATCCGTGCACAAACTTCTACAAGTGAGAGACGTGGAACACATTTTGCACACCTACCATCCTCTGAGGTAAGTTGATTATGTAAGCTAGGCTCCAAATCCTCTCGAATATTAGAAAAAGACCAATAAATCTCGACGCCAACTTCCCCTTAATACCAAATCAAACAACATTCTTCAGCGGAGATATCTTGACAAATACCACATCGCCGATGGAGAACTCTAAATCACGTCTTCTCCTATCAGCTTAGCTCTTCTACCTATCCTGAGTAGCTTTCATTAGTTGTCGAATGATCATGATCTTCTTCGAAGTCTCTCTAATCATATTGGCCTAAGTATCATTTTCTTACCCGTTTCTCACCAACATGAAGAAGTGTTGCACGATCAACCATATAACGTCTCAAATTATGCAATATTGATGCTGGACTAATAACTATTAATGTATGTGAACTATAATAAGTGCAAATGATTATCCAACAAGTTACTAAAATCAAGAATGCAAGCTCGCAAGAGATCTTCTAAAATACGATTCACCCTTTTGGTATGCCCATCTGTTTGTGGGTAATAAGTTGTACTAAGATGCGGCTCCATTCCCACACCTCTTGTAAGCTCTTCTAAAACCCACTAGTGAGAAAAGGGTCCCAGTCGCTCATAATGCTCTTCGGCACACCATAGAATCGCACAACCCACGTCACATATAATTCAACCAATTTGGATGTCGTCATGCTAGAATTGACGGGTATAAATCGTGCACTCTTCGTCAATCTATCGACTGTGACATAAATGCTATTGTATCCTCCCCTGGTCCTCGACAATCCATCAATGAAGTCCACCAAAACTTGCTCTCATTTCCACTTGGGAATCTCGATCGGTTGCAGCAAACCATTCGGCTTCTTCTACTATGCCTTTACCAACCAGCAGTACATGCACTTCGAGATAAATGCCCCAACGTCCTTTTTCATCCCTTCCTAATAAAATTTCTATCTTATATCACAGTAGATTTTATTATCATCGGGAAGTATAGTCAATCTCGAATGATGGCACTTATGTAGCATCTCAACCCTTAAACCAACGGCATCAGGAACAAACAATCTCCCATCCTTACGAAGCCAACCATCATGGTCGAGCCCATACTGCTTCATCTTCTCAGAGTCTATTCCTTCTTCCATCCTCACTATGAACTTCGCTAGCCTAGAGTCTCGCTTCTGACTAGCACTAATCCACTCAGTTAAAGTAGGTCTGGTTGTCAGGCTAGCCAACTCTTTTGGCTTCAACTCACATCGAGTTCTAAAATCATAGCCAAGAATAGCCTCTAACCATTTCCACTCTAGAAACATCGCATCCAAGCTAGCCTGTATCCTACTCATTGCATCGTGATCTCATTTCCCTTGCCGGACATATAGGAAATATCAAAGTCATAGGGGGCTAGGAACTCTAACCATCTTTGCTGACGAAGGTTAAGGTCCTTCTGGAAGAATAGATACTTTAACGACTTATGGTCCGTATACAACTTGAACCTCTCCCTAGGAAAACAATGCTTCCATATATTTAAAGTGAATACTATCACCGCTAACTCCAAATCATGAGTTGGATACTTCTTCTCATGTGGTTTCAGTTGTCGACTAGCGTGGGTGATAACCTTTCGCCTCTACAACAACACCGCACCAAGTCCAGTACCACAAATGTCTATGTATACTACTAGCTACTCATTCCCACTCGGAATGACTAACACCAGTGCGCTCGTCCACTTGGTTAAGCAATAACCCTGCATTTCCAAAACTAGGAAATGATTAAAAGTACACTAAGCCAATATCAATAAATTCATCTTGGCTGAATGTGCCAAGATCGAAGGAATCCATATCATAGGGTTCGTATGTCGCATAGGCCAGCAGTCAGTTACCATAAGAACACATGTTGGTAGTCGTGGCCGAAGAGGCTACGCATTTTCAAGCCTATGGTGGATCATTGTCACGATACTGAGAGGGGAGAGGTAATGGTAATCGATGACTATAGGAGCCGTGTCATATGGACCATGTGTGGCTCCTAGAGCAAGCAAATATCATGTCATTCTACCGTCTGGTTCTGGAATATGTGGATGTATTTGTAATTATGTAGGTAGTAGATAGACATATATTATGTATAAATGAGATTATACCTAAGACTATGTCCAAAGTATGATCAACCTCATATCCTTTTCAAGCAAACGGCCTACCTATTATTGATTCGTTGTTTCTATCTCTTAGGACCTTTCAGTTGAGAGTTTTTCCTCTCCAACGGCTGTGGGCTGAGATATATGATTTTGCATATCGCGGATTGTCATGAGCTAGCTCAAATCTTTCTCATTGATTTTATTGATTTGATATTGATATTTTATAATACGAGATTGAGAGAGAAGGTAGGATATTTATAATACGAGATTGAGAGAGAAGGTAGGCATTGCTTCATTACCGCCCGACTTCACTTGAGGATGTCTTATTACTGATTATTTTGGATTTGATGTTGATTTATAGATATGTATGAATCACCCAGTTGTATCGATTTTGTGAATTTATGATTCGAATCGGTGATGACATCTTTGAAATCGATATTGAATATTTTATATGGATTTGGGTTATTTGGGTAAGGTGATACCTTGATGATTATTTATGGTTATATATATAAATGTAACTTATTATTAGGTGATTATATTGTACTTCCATTATTATTATGTATCCTTGATTAGACATAGTATGACACATGTGTTATTTTATAATACTCAGGATAGTCCAAGACATTTCAAGTATAGGGATGTTGAGATCGGATTTTATTATTTGGGTATAGAAGAGATTGGTTATTCAGTATTGTTGTATATTAATTTGTATTGTATAGACTCATGTATGTAAAAGACCTGGTAATGTATATTATCATCTGTATATTACATACTATATATTATCAATGCAATTGACTCTATGATCTTTGTTATTTACTATATATTATGTAGTGTTCTATCTTCGGGGCACACGTGTTTGTTGCTTTGTGTCGACACTGCGTACGTATAGGTGAGTTATTTATTCAATATTTTAATACGTACCATTGTTTAGTCCAAGGGAATATTCACGTGTGTACCCCTTACAGCCTCATTCTCCATATTATTTGACAGCATTTCTTTGTAATACTCTTGGATAGTATTGGTATAGAGGTGGGGTGTTACAAAATGGTATCATAGCAAGTTCAGAGCAATACATTGTATATGAGACACGAGTCATTGGCCTAGATGAGAATTAGGAGTCCTTGTCCCCTCAGGTGTATTGGGAATTCATTTTATAGTGAGATATAATAGGAGTATATATATAATACTTAGTATAGGATGATTACTTGGGTAATCATCAAGGGACGTATTTGTGATTTTACGAATATATAATTAATTTCCTAACTTTTCAAACATGATTTATATAATTGTTGGAGTAGTAAGATGAAAAGAGTTAATCCAACCAGGAATATTTGTATTTGCAACTTTGGATGGTTTAATATTGCATTATAATGTTTGGTTTGATATTATAATTTGAGTTTTGATTTGTTTTATCATAGTGCACAATGGAATTATTAGTTTCCGCTAAGTACCTTATTGGTCTCTTGTGTTTATTTGATAAATTGAAATTGCAAAATTGAATTTGATTTTTGATTTATATATAGTTATTAAAACTATGAAATGAGTTTAATTACTTGAGTAATATGTATTGAAAATAAATATAAATAGTGTTTGTTTGGTATTGTAAGTTACTTTTTGAAATGGTTTGTTAAGTAATATACATATAGCTAAATGTGGTTTAAAGTCTATATGTAAACCTTTTAAAAATTAATAAGTATTTGGTGAAAGAAAATGTTTATTGTATATAAACATTGATTATCATTATTATCAAACGACTATAAAGTAAAGTGAATTTTATAATTAGGAATAGTTTGAAAAGTATAAACTATAAGTAATGTATTAAATGGAGATTTGGAAATTATTTTATTATAACTAGTATGTTTGATATTATGCGAAAGTAATACATTTAGATATTTTTAGAAATCAAATTGTGTTAACTAGTCCGATGAGTGTGCTAAGGATTTTGGTCGATGTGAGTGCATATGTATTCGACAGAAATTCTTAAACATTTGAATGAGACATTTGGGCTCAAAGATTTAGAAAGATATAAAAAATTTGTTGAAAATTAAAATATTTTGGAAAAGAGTTAATTATTTAAATGGAAAATTAGGTAAAGTAAATTGTTTTAGTAAAGTAATAATTGATACTGACATTTGTAAAGGATTATAAACTAGATTTTATTTTATTTTGGCAAATAGTTTGTAAAATATATTTTATGAGTTAGTCTATATTTTGGTGATAGTTGCAGCCGTTTGATATTGGTGCATAACTGTGGTCATTGGTGAGGCAGTATTGATCATGTGGTCAATATTGCAGCCAATTGATATTAGTAATCACTATGTTACATGGCGAGGTATTATCACTTTATTTTGTGATATATTAAAATTTGTGAATATAGGTATATATTTTTGATATTGTTTCATATATGATGAGTAAATGTTATAAGGTTTTGGGATTTTAAAATTTATCTTCATAATGAGATAATTAAAATGAGAATTGTTTGGATAAGTGATATAGAATTATTTTTGAAGTATTGAATTTTGAAAATAAATTTAGAAATTTCCTTCTAGATATGATTAAAGAAGTTAAATATTGTATAAATTTATGAAAAGAGTTTACAAAATAATACTTGAACATTATTTTTGGGATAAGAAATGTTTTGAAATTGCGAAATATATTAGAAAGTGATTCATTATTGGATAATTTGGTTTTAGTGAGAATTTTTTTATATTAGATTTTGAAAGTTTGTTAAAACAATTTGAAAAGTTGAATTCTAATTATGTTTGAATTAGAATAAAATGAATTTTTGGGGAAAGAAATTTAATGAAATAAGGGATTTTGAGATTTTATAATGCCATTCTACCTTGAATAAATGTTTGCTATTTAAAATGAAATTTACATAATATTATTAAGTTTTTTATAAGGGAAAATAATTTTAAAGGACAAAGTAAAGTAAATAATTGTTCAAAAGGACACGCGCAAAAAACTTTTACCATAAGGACAAAGCCCAAAGCCCGGATACAAATTAAAACAAAACAAAGAATTCTGCTCGTCTCCTCCTTCTCACTTTCACTCAGAAATCGACGAACTTTGTTTTAAAAATAAAATTAAATCAAAACAAATCGATTTCTCGTTCAATTGCTCAGAAGCAAAATCAATTTCCACAGTCTCCCCAAAACCAAAATCACTTTCCCAAAACCAAAATTACAATTTACAATTTCTTTGAGTCTGTGTTTGATGTCGCAGTTGTGGTTGGTGTTTTGCAGGAGGCGGTGAGGAGAAAATTTTGATTAGGTCGCGGTTTGGTCGAGGTTGAGGTCGCGAGTTGTTGGCGTTGATTGTGTTGGTCGAGGAAGGTGGATTGGAGTCAGACCATGGCATATGAGTTGGGTTTTTGGGCAGTGAAGCCAGAGAAGCAATTTGTTGTATATGCAGAAAGGTTGAGCAACCTACTTGAAAAAAATGATTCATAACAAAATATTGAAAAATATTATCTTTCAATTTCAAAACAGTTAGTACAGAAATAAACAGTTACTACAGGAAGAAAATTGATACCTACATAAAAAAAACTGATACCTACAGAAATAAAACTGATACCCACATAAAAGAAACTGATACCTACAAAAACAAAACTGATACCTACATAAAAGAAACTGGTACCTACAGAAACAAAACTGACATCTACGAAAACAAAAAAGATAACTACATAATAAAAAATAAAACAAAATATTTAGAAAATATATCTTAAAGTAATAGCTACAAACGCAAAAATTCATACACAAATCGATACTAAGTGTGGTAGTAAAACTGTTAAATATTTTAATTCAAAACATACTATATGCTTGTACCATTAAATTTGATGTTTTCTCAATTTCAAAAACAGTTAGTTCAGAAATAAATAGTTACTACAGGAAGAAAATTGATACCCACATAAAAGAAACTGATACCTACAGAAACAAAACTGATACCCACATAAGAGAAACTGATACCTACAAAAACAAAACTGATACCTACATAAAAGAAAAACTGTTAAATATTTTAATTCAAAACATACTATATGCTTGTACCATTAAATTTGATGTTTCACAATTAAATTTGATGGTTGTAAAGTAATGTAATTCTGTTGAAATTTGTACTTGTGAAGTAATGATGTTCTGTTTCAATTTGATACTTATGAAGTAATGATGTTATGTTCTTAAAACAAAGCTGCTCTTAGTTGTAAAAACATACACCAGAACTAATACTGTAAAAACATTTAACTGATACTAAAACTGAATACATCCACTTACAATAAACTGAACACAAATTAATAACAAATTCCATTTATAACAAATTCCATGCTATACTGAATACAAATTAATAACAAAAGGTCCAATTACAATAAACCACCAAAACAAGTCACACATCCACTTATTAATCTGAACAAATTCAAAATGAAAAATCAAATCATATTCTCTTCGAAGCTTGACAATTCCATTTATTATAACCAAGCTGCTTTGCACTCGCCACATCTATTATGCTTGTTCTGAAAATATGAAAATCCTCTTTTAGACTTAGCTGATGGTCTACCTGCACCACATTATCACCAATGCCAAAAAAAAACAGTAGTAAAAACATGTTCAGTTTAGAACATTAGTTTTTCCATTTCAGAAAAATGATACCTCAGGTATACAAAACTGATACCTAGTTACTGATAATTAAAAAAATTTATACTAAGAAAAAATAAAAATGATACCAGAAAACTGATCCTAAGATATGATACTTTTCCACTCTATCACAAGCTTATATACAACCTAATCAATGATACTTTTCCAATCATCACAAGCTTATATCTCATTCTTCAAATCATACAAAAAGCAATCAATAGACATCCAGTGCTAAAAGTGTTATTATTCAACACAAACAGACAAAGAAGACTGTTATCCCCACTGAAAATAAAAAATAAACATTAGTAAAAATATGTTCAATGTAGAACATTAATTATTCAATTTCACAAAACTGATACCTACCGTATACAAAACCGATACCTAGTTCCTGATAATAAACAAAATGATAAAAAGAAAAAAATAAAAATGAAACCCAAAAACTGAACATAAAATATGATATTTTTCCACTCTATCACAACTTTATATACAACCCAAATAACTTTGTATCAAAACTTTGAAAAAAAACGAGATCACGGTAGAAATATGAAAAGAAAGAGGTCGACAAACGCGCATGAGAAAAATATAATAGATGAACTATAATTTTCAGAAGAATGAAATTGAAATGACCAAACAAGGTTGATCGATATTTTGATTGCGAGAGTAAATTGGATCGCGACAGAAAAATTTGATCGAAACAAAGAAGAAGAAGAGGAAGAAGCGTGTGAAAGTGAGCTGGAAGGAAAATACGTGCGTGTGTCCTTGTGAGAAAATAATTAGCGGGCTGTCCTTACGGTAAAAAAAGCCCTAAAAATTGTCCTTGAGGAAAATTTCCTGTTTTTATAATTGGTATGTTACAGATTTTCCTTATAGGAAATTGTGAGGACGCAATTTTATTAAGGTGGAGAGTCTGTAATAACCCGGTTTTTAAGCAATAATTAATTTAAGTTAATAATAGAAAATTAATTGATTAAATAGGAATTTAGAGATTTTATATAGAAAACGGGTTTTCAAATTATTTTAATAAGGATTTTGATTGTGGAAATAAGATATTGAAATTTGGATAAGTTAGAAATATGCAAATAATGTTTATAATAGTAATGTAATCAAAATATAATATTAATAAGTAAAACAAATTATTTTGAAATGGAAATATGTATTTATTTGATGGAATGGAATTTAATTTTAATTTTAAAAAAGTAAAAGAAAATACAAATATAAATATACTTTTATTTGCTTGGCCCAAACCCTATTACCCAAGCCTAACTTCATTTCTAGAATTTTCTTTCTCTGGAAATTTCTTTGCTCATATATTTTACTTCACAAAACTATTCACACATCCTCACTTCGATAACTTCTTCCTGAAGCCTAAAACAATATAAACTTTCTTCCTTTAAAAACTCAAAATAATCTAAATAAATTATGAAAAATCCCCAAACTTGAAGATGTGCTTTTCATCACTAGAAAACATGTATGACTTAAATCTGATATAATTCGGTTCATCGGACATCGCGTGCATACGTGCGAATGAATGAGGAAGTAAGAGTGGGTCGCAAGCTATAGGTGAGTAAACACTCATGCATCTATGTCTAAAAAATGCTTTGAATCTATATACTATGATTATTCTTTGAAACTCCATACTGTGCTCATGTTTGAATATTTTTGCTGTGCAAATACTTTGAATCAATCAAGGGAAAAAAATGAAAGAGAGAAAAAAGAGCTCAGTCTAGAGCTGTTATGCCCCAGGCAACTTCGACTGGTCGACTGGTCTTGGATGACCATTGGCCCGGTCGGGGTCAGGTCATCGTGTGCTACCCTCTGTATGCAACCGTGAGTAGTTGGAGGGTGAAGGTTGGCGTGTGTAAGTGAGGGTGTGAGTAAAATAATTTGAGATAAAATGAAAAGATAATTTATTTTATTGATGTAATGATACTGTAATCATTGTACAGAAAATTTGTTACATACTTGTGCTTTTATACCGTACAAATGTATGGGCAAAATACCAGAAATGCCCCTAAAACCATTTATATATAAATACATATTATCAGCCGGCTTTGACTCATTCTTTATTTCCCCTCGTCAATTTCGGCTAGGGTTTTCTTCCTCTTTTACCTCCGCCACTTCTTCTATTCTCAGATCTGTCTTCAATCTCGTAAAATTGTTCTTCGAGAGCGGTTTTGTGAGAATATCGGCTCTCTGATGTGAAGCTGCAGGGAGGTGATTTACTTCTAATTTTCCCTTAATAACACGCTCACGAACAAACTACATATCTATTTCTATGTTCTATGTTCTTTGTTCATGAGTGGAGTATGGGGTTTGCTGAGAGAGATACGGTACTCAAGTTGTCATACTAGATAGTTGAGACCTTTGGGAGCTGAATTCCGATCTCGCTTATGAAGGATTTGATCTAGATAATTTCAGCGGTTGTGCTTGCAACGCTTTTGTATTCTACTTCAGTGCTTGAGCGTGATATAGTTGTTTGCTTCTTGGAGCACCAGGAGACTGGTTTGTCGCCTAAGTAGATGAAGTAGCGAGTGGTGGATCTGCGGTCATCGACGTCGAATCCCCAGTCAGCATTAGCATATCCTTGAACTGATAATGTTTTGCATATTTTTAAACGTATTCCTCCTTTCAAGTATCGTAAAATTCTTTTTACGGCTTTCTAGTGATCCTCTGTTGGTTGTTGCATATACTGGCATACTTTATTAAAGCTGAAAGAAATATCTGGTCTTGTAATAGTTACGTACTGTAATGCTCCCACTAACACTGCTTCACCTCTGTAATTGGATAAATAAATGTTGCTAACCATCGATGTTGGCATAGGTTTGGCTTCATGCATTTTTGCCTTGTTTAAAATATCATGGATATATTTTCTTTGACATAAAACAAGCTTTCCTTCAGACTTGGTTGAAACTTCTATACCAAGAAAATAGCTTAGATTACCCAAGTCTTTAATTGAAAAAGTTTTGTCAAGATAATTAACAACTCTATTTATTTCTTTAGCATCGCTTCCAGTAACTATAAGATCATCTACATATACCAGTATATATGTTGTAGACTTGCTATTTAGCTTGACATAAAGTGAATTGTCTGATCTGGTTGGCTTGTAATCTAGATTAACTAAGGTAGTCTTAAGTTTTTCTTACCAGACCTTGGGAGCTTGTTTAAGTCCATAAATTTCCTTGTGTAGCTTGCATACGAGCTCCTTGTTGTTGCCCTGAGTATACCCTTGAGGTTGATACATGTACACTTCTTCTTGAAGTTCACCATTTAGAAAAGCATTATTGACATCCAACTGTCTAATTTTGCAACTATTGCGTAGAGCAATAGTGAGAATAACTCTGATAGTTGTTGGTTTCACTATAGGAGAGAAAGTCTCACTGAAATCGAACCCATATTGTTGAGAATATCCCTTTGCAACTAGTCTTGCTTTGTACTTAGCTATACTGCCATCTGAATGTCTTTTGAGTTTGTAAGTCCATTTGCATCCTATGATGTTTTTATTCTTTGGAACTGTGACAATACTCCATGTTTTGTTTCTTATCAATGCATTATATTCCTCATCCATAGCTGATTTCCACATTTTGTCTTTTACATCATCTTCATAGTTGACTGGTTCACCATGGTTTAGTATGCTAGTATATACATTTGGTTTGAATATTCCATGCTTGGACCTTGTTATCATATGATGTCTTTCTTTGGCAGGTGCTTGTGGTTGACTAGTATCAGGTTCATTGATATGATGTGACCTGGATGTTGATTCCTCTTGAGGGTCTAGGCCTTCATTCTCTTGACTGTTGGATGTGATACTGTCTGATTTTTCAGTTGTACTCTGACCTAGCCCTTCAATGGGCATTGTGAGTTGGAGTCCTGAATCATGTTGAGTAATAGCTTGAGTTCTTTTGTGTTGCTCATCAGTGTAGATTGGAATTGGAGGTAGAGAAGTTTTTGGATTGTAGACTTTTTGAGTAATCTTTATTTCAGTGTTTGCAAATGGAAAGACATGTTTATTGAATGCAACATGTCTTGAGGTGATCACCTTTCCATTATTGGTTAAGCACCTGTATCCTTTCTGATTTATTGCATATCCAATAAATGTACATGGTAAAGACCTAAAACTTAATTTATGTGAGTTATATGGTCTCATATATGGAAAACATAAGCAACCAAAAGTTTTAAGTCCATCATAATCTGAAGAGGTATTAAATAAACTTTCTATTGGTGCCCTATTTTGCAGGACCTTGGTTGGCATTCTGTTAATAAGATAAACAGCTGTATTGAAGGAATCTGGCCAGAACTTCAGTGGCATTGATGCTTGTGCTAGTAGAGTAAGCCCTATATCAGCAATGTGTCTGTGCTTTCTTTCAACAAGACCATTCTGTGTTGAGGTATGAGGACAGATGATTCTGTGCATTATTCCCTTCTTTAGAAAATATTCCTTTAGAGGTTTGAATTAATCTCCTCCATCTATCTGAATTACCTTTAGTTGATGATTAGTTTGATTCTCTGCTTGATTTATAAACTAAATCACTGCTCTTTGAGTTTCTGGTTTAGATTTAAGAAAATAGATCCAAGTTTGTCTAGAAAAGGAATCTACAAATGATATGTAATAATTAGATCCATAATCAGTATTAACTGGGGCAGGACCCCATAAGTCAGCTGCTACCATTTCTAAAGGTTTATTATATTTTGTTGTTGATTTAGGAAATGGTAGCTTGTGACTTTTTCCCATTTGACATGTATGGAAAAGATATATTTTCACATTCAGCATTTTTACTTTTCAATACAAGCTTTACAGTTTCTATACTGGGACGACCCAATTTACAATTCCACAAATCAAATATCCTTTTTACTATCAGCACTTGTGTTACATTTAGAGTAATTGCACAATTTCCCTCCAGGTCTTGGCTTAAATTTCTGCATCAGATTGAATATGTATAGACCATTTTACACATTACCATGTAGTAAAATTTCTTTATTCAGTATGTCCCTAACTAGGCAGAATTTTGGGTAAAATTGAAAATAAACTTGACTATCATTGGCAAATTGAGAAACACTCATTAAGTTTTTCTTAATTTGGGGTACTCTAAGTAAACTGTTGAGATATAATTCTCTTTTGCCATTAATTTTGGTATTGCCAATATGAGTGATTTTAATTGACTTACCATTACCCATAAAAATAGACTGCGTACCTTTATACTCCTTGTTTCCGCAGTTCAGATTATCAAGATTATTTGTGATGTGATTTGTAACACCTGAGTCTGGGTAACGGTCTTCATACTGTAGATCCTCCGATTTTGCCTGATGCTCCATTTCATTTTGACATCTTGAATTGCGATTCTGACTTCTTGATTCTGAATTTGACCGAGCTAGATTAATATTTGGATTGAATCTGTTTTGACTGTTATTGGTTTGCTGATTTGCTACATATCCTTGATCAAATCTGAAATAACATTTTATTGCAGTGTGCCCATATTTTTCACAGACCTGACACCTTAGCCTATTTGAGTTATTAAACCTTCCTCTGCCTCTACCTCTATTACTCTGACCACCTCTTTGACTGTTTTGCTGAAATCTGTTGTTACTTGATCTTTCTTGATTCTTGTTTTTGACATTTGAAGCATAGTTGACAAAGAGGTCTAAGTTTAGTGGTTTCTTCTGTTCTATTCTCCCTTCATGAGAAAGAAGTGTAGAATGTACATATAGTATATTTGGCAGTGTCTCTCTAGATGATATAATGGCAACAACTGACCCATACTCATCATCTAATCCACTCAAGATAGTTAAAATCTGCTCAGTATCAAACACTCTGTGACCAGCAGTGTCGAGTAAATCACAGTAAGTCTTTACTTTGGTTAAGTATTCTCTTATAAACATATTGTCTTTCTTTAAATTCTAAAGCTGTCTTTTATAATGCATAATTCTTGCCGCTGATTGAGAATTAAAGATTTGCTCAACCGTTGACCATATTTCTTAATATGTTTTGCAGCCAACAATTTGTGATAAAAGACTTACACCAATAGATGATATTAGCCAAAAACCTAATGGGTTGTCTTGTCTCTGATAGTTGATATAGTATTTGTTGGTTATAATCTTTCTTTCCCCTTCTTGAATCATCTTTGGTGGTATAGCTAAAGTGCCATTGATGTATTCTTCTAGCTCATAGCCTCTTATAGCTGTTTCTATTTGATACTTCCATAAAAGATAGTTATTCTCCTCAAGCTGAATGGCTAACTGAGTTTTTTGTTTTATAATTGACAGAGTGGGCACATCTTTATTTGATGGAGCAGTATTTGCTCCAGTGGGTGATGTGGTTGCAGAACTGTTCTCTTCTTCTCTGGATATCTCAAGTTAGGGGGGATGACTGATTACAGTGATTCTTGATGAAAAGCAACACTCTTCTAAGTGTGCAGAAAGTAACAGAAAGAAAGAATGACCCTCAGGAGGCAGAAAAACAATCAAGAAATGAATTCTAGACTGTAAAAGAATGTTAAAACAGAAAGAGGAAAGATTCTCCGATGAAGACAAGGGTTTGAGGGGAGAAATCAGTGCAGCCTATCTCAAATGATGAGGCTTCTTTGATGAGATACTGGAACGGCACTGGTTGAGAGCACTAAGGCAGACCGTTGATGCAAATCTTGATCTGAATCATGATTTGTATCGAACAGCAATACAGATCTCCAGTGATGAGATGAATTCTGAGGAGACTAACACTCACAACCTCCTTCAAATGATGAAAATACACCGATGAAGAGGAAAGAAGCAATCTCTGACCGTTTGGTCTAGTATGGCTCTGATACCATAAAAGAATTTGAGATAAAATGAAAAGATAATTTGTTTCATTGATGTAATGTTACAGTAATCACTATACAGAAAATATGTTACATACTCGTGCTTTTATACAGTACAAATGTATGGGCGAAATACCAGAAATGCCCCTGAAACCCTTTATATATAAATACATATTATCAGACGAATTTGACTCATTCTTTATTTGTGAGTGTGTGTAAGGGATGAGTATTTATGTGCATTCTTATACATGAATTCTTGCCACTTGTTCCCTTGTCGCCCTATTGCTGAAATGTAGTGGGTTGTATGATTTAAGTTCTAATCCAATTTGTATATCTTACTTATATTTTGGTTGTAGCCCAGTCTATGCATTCTATTTTTAAATCTGATTTAGATGGCACCTCCAGTTCCTTTATATACTTTTGTATACAAACAACTATATTTCTTTGTAATGTTTCGTATTAACTGGCGAAACAAGTTTTTCTATTTTGTTTATTTGACTGTTTTGAGGCATAAGTTATTGATATTACATATATAGAATTGTAGATATATGTTTAACAAATTAATGATGTGATTTTTAGTATGCAAATTAAGTTGGCTACTAATGTATACTTTGTCTTTGAACTAGCCGTATATTTTTAATATGTCAAAGTTCATATACTTGTGTTTTGTTTTATTTTGAGCTCCCATTAACAAAAATTGTTTATTCTAAACATTGTATGCATGCGAATTATTAACTTTTGATTTCTAATTTCTTATATTTTTTATATCAATTTCGCTCATATGAATGATTCACCATTGAGTTGGATTTGTCTAATATTTTGTTATGATATGATGATGACATTCTTCTTATGATTTATTGAATTTATTCGGTGTAACGAGAAAGCTGAATAAACGGATTGGTGATACCGTCTGGTATATAGGACTTTCAATAACACTTTTTCGTTTATTCTTTGGACTTATTATATAGAATATAGAATGGTAAGTGTGATGTATAAGCACTGAATAAATGGACTAGTAACACACGATGGTATATGACATCATTGTGCTATTTATTTAGTCATTCTTTTGCTTGTAGATGGCACTCAATACGGGGTTATGTTGTGTATGATTTGTATATTATGTGCGACTTGTTGTAGTGAGCACGTATGGAAGCTACTATTTAGTCGCATAAATTGTGTACATTATATGTCTATCTACCTTAGATCGACTCCCTTTTTGTTTCGGAGTGAACCAGATTGGCCAATATCCCACTAACATCTTGATCGTGGGGTCGTGCCCCGATCAGCGACACCGTTATTGTTATGATATTTGATGCACATCATGAGATAGATAGTTGGTTCCCCTTGTGTCGCATAGGCCAGCAGTCAATTACCATAGGGGCACATGTCGGTGAGGCTACGTGTTGTCAAGCTATGGTGGATCATTGTCGTGATACTGAGAGGGGAGAGGTAATGGTAACCGATAGTTGTAGGAGTCGTGTCATATGGACCACGTGTGGCTCCTAGAGCAAGCAGACATGCTGTCAGTCTACCGTCTGGTTCCGGAATATGTGGATGCATTTTTATTTATGTGGGTAGTAGATAGACATATATTTTGTATATATGAGATTATACCTAAGACTGTGTCTAGAGTATGATCAACCCGTATCCTTCTTAGGCAGACGACCTACTTATTATTGATTCGTTGTTTCTATCTCTTAGGAGCTTTCAGTTGAGAGTTTCGCCTCTCTAAGGGCTGTGGGTCGAGATATATGATTTTGTGTATCGCGGCATTGTCATGAGCTGGCTCAAATCTTTCTATTTGATTTTATTGATTTGATATTGATATTCTATAATACGAGATTGGGAGAGAAGGTAGGCATTGCTTCATTATTGCCCGACTTCTCTTGAGGATGTCTCATTACTGATTATTTTGGATTTGATGTTGATTTCTAGATATGAGAATCACCTAGTTGTATTGATTCTGTGAATTTATGATTCGATGTATTTCTTTATGGGTGATGACATCTTTGAAATCGATATTGAATATTTCATATGGATTTGAGTTATTTGGGTAATGTGATTCCTTGATTATTATTTATGGATATATATATATAACTTATTATTAGGTGATTATATTGTGCTTCCATTATTATTATGTATCCTTGATTAGACATAGTCTAACCCGTGTGTTATTTTATATTACTCGGGTCAAATCGAGACCCTAGAGCGTGGACTGGAGTACTCTAAGTCCCCGGAGCATGGACTAGAGTATAAACGATTTAAACCTCTAAGTCCCCAGAGCGCGGACTGGAGTATAAATGACTTAAACCTCCAAGTCCTCAGAGTGTTGACTGGAGTACTCAAGTCCCCAGAGCGCGGACTGGAGTATAAATGACTTAAACCTCCAAGTCCTCAGAGTGCGGACTGGAGTACTCTAAGTCCCCAGAGCGTGGACTAGAGTATAAACGACTTAAACCTCCAAGTCCCTAGAGCGCGGACTGGAGTACTCTAAGTCCCCAGAGCGTGGACTAGAGTATAAATGACTTAAACCTCTAAGTCCTTAGAGCACGGACTAGAGTATAAACGACTTAAACCTCCAAGTCCCCAGAGTGCGGACATGAGTACTCTAAGTCCCCAGAGCGCGGACTAGAGTATTAATGACTTAAACCTCCAAGTCCCTAGAGTGCGGACTGGAGTACTCTAAGTCCCCAGAGCGTGGACTAGAGTATAAACGACTTAAACCTCCAAGTCCCCCGAGCGCGGACTGGAGTACTCTAAGTCCCCAGAGCGTGGACTAGAGTATAAACGACTTAAACCTCTAAGTCCCCAGAGCGCGGACTGGAGTATAAATGACTTAAACCTCCAAGTCCTAAGAGTGCGGACTGGAGTACTCTAAGTCCCCAAAGCGTGGACTAGAGTATAAACGACTTAAATCTCCAAGTCCCCAAAGTGCGGACTAGAGTACTCTAAGTCCCCAGAGCGCGGACTAGAGTATAAACGACTTAAACCTCCAAGTCCCCAGATTACAAACTGGAGTACTCTAAGTCCCCAGAGCGTGGACTAGAGTATAAATGACTTAAACCTCCAAGTCCCCAGAGTGTGGACTGGAGTACTCTAAGTCCCCAGAGCTCGGACTAGAGTATAAATGACTTAAACCTCTAAGTCCTCAGAGCGCGGACTAGAGTATAAACGACTTAAACCTCCAAGTCCCCAGAGTGCGGACTGGAGTACTCTAAGTCCCCAGAGCGCGGACTAGAGTATAAATGACTAAAACCTCTAAGTCCCCAGAGTGCGGACTGGAGTACTCTAAGTCCCCAGAGCGCGGACTAGAGTATAAACGACTTAAACCTCCATGTCTCCAGAGCACGGACTGGAGTACTCTGAGTCCCCAGAGCGCGGACTAGAGTATAAATGACTTAAACCTCCAAGTCCCCAGAGCGCGGACTAGAGTACTCCAAGTCCCCAAAGCGCGGACTAGAGTATAAATGACTTAAACCTCCAAGTCCCCAGAGTGCGGACTGGAGTACTCTAACTCCCCAGAGTGCGGACTCGAATATAAGCGAATCGGATCTCCAAGTTCCCTGAATATGAACTATGACACAAATGACTTGAATTTGCCAAATCCCTGACATACGGGCTAGAAAGTATTCTAAGTGCTCGAAGCACAGAATGGAAGTTCAACGACTCCCGAAGAGTTTCCGAGTTATATGAAGATGGACTGAGAAGTCTATGTTACTCACAACTGCTTGGATTAAAATCACAATCACAAAGAAAACTGAACAATAAGAGTCTTTTGTAAGATAGAAAAAGGAACTAAACCTTATTCAGAAATGAGTTTCTATTACAACCCCTCCAAAGTTCGGGGTCGACATTCTATTTACAAGGACTAAGGAAATAGATGAAAATAATTACATGACTTAAACTAACTCTCGTTGAACGAGGATAGTAATCACTTCTTGTGCTTCTTCAACTTCTTTCCAGACGGCTCCTCTCCAGAGCATTTACCCTTGGTACTCTTCTTTGATAGAGGGGTAGCAACTGAAGGAGTACAGGGGCCTTCCATGGGCTTGGACCCGCCAGGAAGGATGACCTTCAATGGCTTGTTCAAAGGATCGTCCAAATCCACAACTCGGGGCTCTACTATGACCTTGACCGTCTCCTCCTTCTCTTTCTCGAGCCGCTCCTCTATGCTCAATTCGAATGTGTGCTCAGAGGCGCCTGTAATTTCTACTTCATAACCCCCGTCGGTAGGAGAGGAGGTTTCAGACTTGTCTTCATCAAGCGCTCCGATCACCTGAGCGTCTGGACCAGAAGCCTCCCCTGCGTGAGTGGCTTCACTTGTTTTCTCCCCCACTTCCTTGGCGACATCGCTCCTCGGAGTGGGCTCGGGGTCAGAACGACCTGCACAAAATCATGGAAAACAAGCATTAGAATGCAATAGTCCTGCATAAAGAATAACGACTTTTGAAATCTTAAAGAGAATCTTAAAGAGAAGGATTATCTACCAGGTTTAGGCAAACTCTCAACCATCCGGGGGGGGTCTCACCCTCTGGAACGGGAGACAGAATGCGGACTAAAGTACTCTAAGTCCCTGAGTGCGGACTAGAGTATAAATGACTCAAAAACCTCTATGTCCCCAGAGTGCGGACTACAGTACTCTCAGTCCCCAGAGCATGGACTAGATTATAGACGACTTCAGAAAAATCCCTAAATCCCAGATGCGGACCAGATTACTCTAAGTTCCCAGAGTGCGAACTAGAGTATAAACGAGTTGACGAAAATCTCTACGTCTCGAACTGTGGACTAAAGCATAAACCGTTCGACAAATCTCTAAGTCTCCGGAGCGTGGACCGAAGCATGAACACAAATTGGGCACGAGTCAACCGGGGGGAGAATAACACTAAGTCACCAGAATGCAGAGTGGTGTATAAACATCGATAAATAGACGAGTGGATTCCGACCATTTTCTATTCCACAAACTTCGGCCTGGAATCGATAGGAGGATTATTAACCCGCCGAGGATGGAGTCCGACCATCCAACTAGTGACCTGGCCAAATCAATGCTGGGGGCAGGGGTACAAAACACTAAAAAGCCGAATACGACAGCTTACTATAGCTCTAGCGTGGCGTTCTTTATAACTTGAGGCAGCGACTGCAGGGAGGCCTCAATACAGAACAAATCGAAACGACATCCAAAGCTACGAGCAACCTACTATATCATACCTCAGACCAAGGGTCGATGTCGATCCGCACCAAGCACATACGAATGTGACTCAGATGTTTTTTGAAAAACTATGACCCCCAGAGTATGGAAAGGAGGTTAAACCACGAATACTTGGTCAAAAATTCTCCAGCACCCTCGTTCGATTCGTCAGGAGGAGTATGAAACTGGATGAGCATAACCCGACTGCATTTGTAGCCAACTTTACCCCAAGATCTGATTACAGAGCATGAACCAAAGTGGACGTGGATGACCATCCACTGTCCAAATTACGCCCTGAAACTTACGTGGCATCGAAGTATTCCTCTTGGAATGAAAAACCACGATAAAATCCAAGATAGGCGAGACCTAGTCTTCCATCGACTGACATGATCCCACGATCCAACGGGAAAGAGAGTAAAGCTAAAGTGGGCGTGGCTGGCCTTCCTACTTATCGGTATATGCCCCAGACCTGGGGGCACGAGCGAGAAGCAAGATGAATGTGAACCGACTATTCACCAATCACCTCTATGTTTTTGGAGTTTAGGTGAAAACATAAACATAGCTAGGACGAGACTCAACCGTCCATGCAGTACATTTATCAACCCGAGACTGGGAGAAGACGCATTGTCATCCAAAAACTGGCTACGGTAGCTCAGTATTAAAACTTATATATAGTGCTTACAGCTACTCAAGGCAACGACCGAAAGGATGCCTAGA
This sequence comes from Allium fistulosum, assembly GCA_030737815.1. Lineage (NCBI taxonomy): Eukaryota > Viridiplantae > Streptophyta > Magnoliopsida > Asparagales > Amaryllidaceae > Allium > Allium fistulosum. The sequence continues at coordinate 1,001,308,818 of CM060904.1, read as the reverse complement.
GATAGAATCATTAAATCGATGCCAAAGCTTGTGGGCAACTGACTGTCACTCCAACCCGAAGGGCGAGTGAAGGATCATGAATGCATTGAATAGAAAATGTGTTACTCGAATATACAAGCAAATTCAAACTCATAGCAAGATCCAGCTATGCAGTTGGACGCAACTCGAGGCTGGCCCCTACTCGACATTTCCTTCAACGTGCTTTTAAGCCTGATCTTTGGCCATTTGCAGATAATCAATTAGAGCATTCAGAGCCCTTCATTATTTGACTTAACAACTCATGACAAGACTCTAGGATTCGACCAGAGTAACCATCAACATTGACCGTCCCAACCATATTTCACATTGAATGTTATGCAAAATAGTTACATCTTTACTCAAAGAATCTGGGATGGCACCTGCTAAGATGACGGTCGACATTACAGCCAGCTATGGCGACCCTTTCCGGGTGCTGAATACCGGATCACAGCTCAGTGCAGTGATGATAAAAGAATTAGTTGGATTTTTCTGAATAAATGATGATATGTTCCCTTGGACCCATTTTGACATGCATATGTGATTTCATTAACTATCGCGAGCCATGCATTGGATATCAACCCGAAGCTACAAAAGTTAGCATAATCTCTATTGATTTCATCATGAAAGCTCCACTCTTACTTTTAGGCTCACCCCATCAACGTCTATGCCTACCAGCCGTTGCGATAGGGCATACAATGACCTGAGACGTCTGAAAGACTACTTAAATAGAATATCGAACTAAGCTAATTCGATATCACTTATTTCCCACGAAGGGCTATCCAAGGACGGAAATTAGCAGACCTCACACCCAAATTCACTACCTCAGATGACTATTCGAAGAGTAGTAGAGAACCAACCATAAGATGGAAAATATACGTGGATGGAGCATCCAATGATCAGTGTTATGGCATAGGAGTCATGATAATGACTCCCGAGGAACGATCAATCTGCTACGTCCTAAAACTCGATTTACCTGTAACAAACAACGATGCTTAGTATGAAGCCTTGACTGCCGGCCTCAAACTTGCTAGAGGATTTGAAGTGAAAACTTTACATATCTTTTGTGATTATTGATTGGTAGTATACAAATTTAAGGAAGTTGATCTTGCTAGGGGGCATTGTCTTGCTCCTTATCTCGGCCAAGTCCAAGAGCTACTAACCGACTTCACGTATTACATCATTACACACGAACTCAGCGAACAAAATGAAAAGGTGTCATGGTTGACTCCTATCAAAGACTATCTACAATGAGGAATTCTTACTGAACGGAGGAATGGAAAACGACAGATCCTCCTCAAAGCTTCATGCCAAATCATCTAAGAATAAGTCGTGTGTCAAAAGGAGTTTTATCCATCCCCATGCTTCGGCATATCGCCCATGATGATATCTTGAGCAAAGTCTATGAAGAAGAATGCGGTAATAACATCAGGGGGAAAACCATGATAAAGAAGATACTCTACTACAGGTATTACTGGCCAACTATCAACCCAAAAGCGGTTGACCATGCTAGACAATGTGACGAGTGCAAGATGTTTGCAAAAAATCCGGGAACTCCGCCGATGGAAATTATTCAAATGGCTAGTTCATAGCCGTTTGCCACTTGGGGGCACTGAAATCATCTTCTTGTCGATCCTAAAGGTGGTGCGAAATACACCATCATAGCAGTGGATTATGTCACCAAATGGGCAGATGAAAAACTCTTAACCACGACCAAGATGAAGAAAATAATCAACTTCTTTATCCGTAACGTCATCTGTCCTTATGACCTTCCATGATCCATTATAACTGCAAATGGACAGGTTGAAGCTGTGAACAAAATCATAGAGTCTGTACTGAAGAGAGGTTTGGAAAACTCCTCAAGTGGCTGATTGCAACCCTTATTTCACAGAAAATACAAACAAGGAATCGCGATTGAATTGCAATTAAACTAGATGGAGTTGGCGACGACTTATGAGCATATAAAACGCATCCGAGAGCCAGTGGCAAGAACATGTACCCGAACGTGCATGTGTACATCCGAAAAAGTTCGACTTCTTGAAATCAACAGAAATAGAATTCTCACTAAGGGTTATTAAGAGAAGACTAGATCAGATAGCCGAAGCTTATTAGCTCTGCAGAATCAGACATGGATGGCCACTGATGAACTACAACCCTGGATTTATAATATTGGGAATCGACCAAGCATCACGATGACCAAAGAAGGATACAACACCTTGGGAGGATAAATTGAAGGATAATGACTATTCAAGAAACATGGTGGATTTCTTTCTGAAGACAAGGAATACTCGCTGATTCAAAGCGTGTTGTGTTGCTTCACACGACACACTTTGGGGGGCAAATGTTAAACGGCATCTTGGCCCGGTTACAAAACGACAGTTGAAGAAATTATCATTAGCACTAGACAAGATTCTGATCAAGAAGAGACTGGAGGTGATAGCAAGTTGTCAGGCCCACAACAAAACAAGAGCATTCGGCCTGCCTGGCCTGGTGCGTAGATTCACCTACTATGGGCAGAGGTACCTTGTTCCTAAGCCCATGAGGGAAGTCCAACCCATCTCGTCTATAAATAGGAGGGCAGTAGCACAATGAAAGGGACCTTTTTTGGGAGAACAATGGGGAGACTCTGCCACTTTCAAGACTGATTATTTTCAGTTCAAACTTGTATTCAAATCATTAATATATGGATTGTATCTGTATTCAACTACTTTTGAAAGAAATAAAGATCAAAACTCAAAGTGGACGTAGGTAGTTATGCCGAACCACTATAAATCCGGTGTTCTTACTTTCTGCATTTAAATTAGCATATTCTTCCTTGTTTAATTTAACTTCATCACTTACATCTCTACACAATCTTTCTCAACAAGGTTAGTGACCAATTTTGGTGCTAACATATTGTGTATTATTCTGTTTTGAAGGCACACATGTTTATTTCTTTGTGCCGATATTTGGTATGTATAGGTGAGTTATTTATTCAATATTTTAATACATACCAAAGTTTGTCCAAGGGAATATTCATGTGTGTACCCCTTACAGCCTTATTTTCTGTATTATCTGACAGTATTACTCTTAGATAGTATGGGTATAGAGGTGGGGTGTTACAAAATGGTATCAAAGCTGCTTCAGAGCAATACATTGTATATGAGACACGAGTCATTGGCCTAGATGAGAGTTAGGAGTCCCTGTCCCTCGGGTGTATTAAGAATTCATTTTATAGTGAGATATAATAGGTGTGTATATAATACTTAGTATAGGATGATTACTTGGGTAATCATCAGGGGATGTATTTGTGATTTACGAATATATAATTAATTTCCTAACTTTTCAAATATGATTTATAGAATGGTTGGAGTATTAAGGATGAAAGGAGTTAGTCTAACCAGTAATATTTATATTTATAATTTGGATGGTTTGATATTGCATTATAATGTTTGGTTCAATATTATAATTTGGGTTTTGATTTGTTTTATCAGAGTGCGCAGCGGAATTATTAGTTTCTACTGAGTACCTTATTGGTCTCTTGTGTTCATTTGGTAATTTGAAATATCAGAATTGAATTTGATTTTTGATTTATGTGTAATTATTAAAAATGTGAAATGAGTTTAATTACTTGGGTAATATGTATTGAAAATAAATATACATAGTGTTTTACTGGTATTGTAAGTTGATTTTTGAAATGGTTGTTGAGTAATATACATATAGCTAAATGTGGTTTAAATTCTGTTTGTAAACATTTTAAAAATTAATAAGTATTTGGTGAAAGCAAAGGTTTATTGTATATAAATATTGATTATTATTATTATTATTATTAAACGATTTTAAAGTAAAGTGAATGTTATAATTAAGAATTGTTTGAAAAGTATAAACTATAAGTAATGTATTAAATTGAGATTTGGTAATTATTTTACTGTAACTAGTATGCTTGATATTATGCGAATGTAATACATTTAGATATTTTTAGAAATCAAATTATGTTAACTTGTCCGATGAGTGTGCTAAGAATTTTGGCCGATGCGAGTGCACACGTGTTCGATAGAATTCTTAAATACTTGAACGAGACATTTGGGTACAAAGATTTAGAAAGACATAAATAATTTGTCAAAAATTAAAATATTTTGGAAAAGAGTTAATCATTTTAAATAGAAAATTAGGGAAAGTAAATTGTTTTAGTAAACTAATAATTGAAATTGACATTTGTAGAGGATTAGAAACTAGGGTTTATATTATTTTGGCAAATAGTTTGTAAAATATATTTTATGAGTTAGTCTGTATTTTGGTGATAGTTGTAGCCATTGGATATTGGTGCACAGATATGGTCATTGGTGAGGTAATATTGATCATGTGGTATATATTGCAGCAAATTGATATTAGTAATCACTGTATTACATGGCGAGGCAATATCGCTTTATTTTATGATACATGAAAATTTGTGAATATAGGTATATATTTTTGATAATATTTTCATATATGATGAGTAAATGTTATAAGGTTTTGGGATTTTAAAATTTATTTTCGTAATGAGATAATTAAAATGAGAATTTTTTGATAAGTGATATAGAATTATTTTTGAAGTATTAAATTTTGAGAATAAATTTAGAAATTTTCTTCTAGATATGATTAAGGAAGTTAAATATTGTATAAATATATGAAAAGATTTTACAAAATAATAATTGGACATTATTTTTGGGATAAGAAATGTTTTGAAATTGCAAAATATATTAGAAAGTGATTCATTATGTGGATAATTTTGGTTTTAGTGGGAATTTTTTTATTTGATTATGAAAGTTTGTTAAAATAATTTAGAAAAGTTGAATCCCAATTATGTTTGAATTAGAATAACATGAATTTTGGGGGAAAGTAATTTAATGAAATAAGGGATTTTGGGATTTTATAAAGCCATTCTACCATGAATAAATGTTTGCTATTTAAAATGAAATTTAAATAATATGACTAAGTTTTGTATAATTGGTATATTGCAGATTTTCCTTATAGGAAATTGCGAGGATGCAATTTTATTAAGGTGAAGAGTCAGTAACAACCCGGTTTTAAGCAATAATTAATTTAAGTTAATAATAGAAAATTAATTGATTAAATAGGAATTTGGAGATTTTATTAGAAAATGGGTTTTCAAATTATTTTAATAAAAGGATTTTGATTGTGAAAATAGGATATTTAAATTTGGATGTTAAAAACATGCAAATAATGTTTATAATAGTAATGTAATCAAAATATAATATTAATAAGTAAAAGAAATAACTTTGAAATGGAAATATGTATTTATTTAATGTAATAGAATTTAGTTTTAATTTTAAAAAGTAAAATAAAATACAAATATAAATATGCTTTTATTTGCTTAGTCCAAACGCTATTACCCAAACCTAACTTCATTTGTAGAATTTTCTTTCTCTGGATATTTCTTTGCTCACATATTTTACTTCACAAAACAATTCACGCATCCTCACATCAGTAACTTCTTCCTGAAGCCTAAAACAATATAAACTTTCATCTTTTAAAAATTCAAAACAATCTAAATAAATTATGAAAAATCCCCAAACTTGAAAATGTGTTTTTCATCACTGGAAAACATGTATGACTTAAATCTGATGTGATGTGGTTCATTGGACAGTACGTGCGAATGAAATGCGGAAGTAAGAGTAGGTTGCGAGCTACAGGTGAGTAAACACCCATGCATCTATTTCTAAAAAAAATACTTTGAATCTATATACTAAGATTATTCTTTGAAACCCCATATTGTGCTCATGTTTGATTCTTTTTCCTGTGCAAATACTTTAAATCAATCAAAGGAAAACGAATGAAAGAGGAAAAAAAAGAGCTCGGTCTAGAGCTGTTACTCCCCAAGCAAGATCGACTGGTCGACCGATCTTAGATGATCGATGGTCCGGTCGAGGTCGGGTCATCATTGTGCTAGCCTCCGTATGCGAGCATGAGTAGCTCGAGGGAGAAGGTTGGTGTTTGTATGTGAGGGTGTGAGTGTGTGTCAGGGCTGAGTATTTATGTGCATTCTTATACATGAATTCTTGTCACTTGTTCCCATGTCACCATATTGCTGAAATGTACTGGGTTGTATGCTTTAAGTTCTAATCCTATTTGTACATCTTACTTATATTCTGGTTGTGGCCTAGTCTATGCATTCTATTTTTTAATCTGATTTAGATGACACCTCCAGGTCCTTTATATACTTATGCATACAAATAAGTATTTTGCTTTGCAATGTTTCGTATTAACTAGCGAAACAAGTTTTTATATTTTGTTTATTTGACATTTTTGAGGCATAAGCTACAGATATTACATATATAAAATTGTAGATATAAGTTTAACAAATTAATGAAGCGATTTTTAGAAAACAAATTAAATTGGCTACTAATGTACACTTTGTCTTTGAACTAGCTATATAATTTTTGTATGTCAGTTTTCATATACTTGTGTCTTGTTTTATTTTGAACTCCCATTAACAATATTTTTTTTAAAAACATTGTATGTGTGCTTATTGTTTAGAGAATGGATCTCCTTTTATTTGAGAGTGGTGTGCATATGGGTTTCAAACGTGAGTTTGTCTTCACAAATTAGGCTCGACGTTCCTGGAGTTTATACGTATATTTAATACTTGATTTTAAAAGGCCATGTATTTCCATGTTTATTTGACCATATTATATTAATCACTCTGCTGTATAGAACATTAGTAATTTATAATTTTTCTTAGTTATACTGAATCAATGAAGGAGAAAATTTACAAGTTTAAATATTTTGGTCTGAGCTTTGTGAGGTTGTTTTTTTCAAGCTGTGACCCGGGCATCATCTTTCAAAACTGATTTAGTTGCACTAGTGTTCCAACTTCGTATGTATGTATTCAATCCAATGTACATTTCTACTTATCACTTCGAATTTCCTATATATATGGGTTGGAGAATGTTTATGTATATTTACTTCTCCTCTGATCTTGTATTGGAGACTCAACTATTATATTAATTCAAACTACATTCTCCTTTCTTGGTTTAATCGAGTTGTACTAATATAAATGAATATTTACAAGCCTAAAACAATGGCATGGGAGTTCTGGTTGATTGCATGTGTATAAGTAGATATATACGTGAATAAGCTTAATTAAATATGACTTAATATATATATATATATATATACACACACATATATACATATACATATACATATATATATATACACTAGGGTGACCAGCAACGGTCTTATTTCTTATCTCTAATGGCGTCCTAATTTTCTTCTGATTTCTCCGCGAATCTCTTCTGTTTCTCCGCGCATTAATTTTCCGTCCCTGGTCGTGCGAGTTCTCCTTTTTGGAGGTCGGTCGTTGTTCTGCTTCGCAGTGGTTTCTAGGGTTTGTATGGATTTGGGGCTTTTTTACTTTCGTGGTGATTTCGTGGGTGTATGTCCCTCCTTTGCTGATGTAGCTGATGCTATGTTGAAGGTGGTGGCCCCACCGTTGTCAGTTAGCTTTACTGGTCCTGATTCTGTGGAGATCTGCGTCTTTTCCCATTCGTCGGCAGCGGTGTTGAATAGGTACCGGTTCCTTGTAGTGGGCGAGCGGTTCATGGAGTTAATTCCGTGTTTCTCGTATTCCGTTCGTGATCCGCCCTCTACTGCCTCGTTGTCCTCTGCTGTTGTTGAGCGGTTGCTGCCTACTGCCTCCCCTGACTTACCGGAGGCCTTCGGCGGTCGGGATTTCATCACCCGATTTGTTCCGAGCCTTCACTTTGGGGCAGAGGTGGGAGACTTGGATTTGTCCTCTTTTGGGACGTGCTTTGGCTCGCTGGAATATGGTCTTGGTTCCGAACTATCTGGATCTCCTTTGGCTGAAGCGCGAGGTTGCTTCACTCCTCGTCTTACAGTTCTTGGGGAAGAGATTTCGGCGGCGATGGTCGAGGCTGATTGTGATTTTGGTTCTGTTGGCTTTCATGGTCTTGCTGGTGGCAGTGGGGAATTGGATTTGACCACCAATCCTCCGCCATCGACCGCTTGTTTATTGGGTAGCTCGTCTGTCCCTTCGGACGCAGCGCCGTTGGCGTCTCCGTTGTCAGTCATTGAATTTTCGCCGCAGAGGGATCTGTCCTCTGTTGGGCACGGTGGTGGCTCGTTGGATTGGCAGGTTTGCTTCTCTGGTTCCTCTATTATCTTTTTCGTTGTGATAGATGGTTGTTCATTTTTAGATGGGTTGTTGGCTTTTGAGGCCATCTCTATTCGACTGAGCTTTGTTAATTTCCTTTCTGTTATCTTGGTCAGCTCTCATGAAAGGGATTCATCCCCTTTCGCTGTTTCCCTGTCTGGGCTCTACTGTTTTCCCTTGCTGTCCTTGCAGCACTCTCTTTGCTCTACCGGTTCCGCTCGAGGTCTTATTCGAACTTGGTTCGGCCTCTTGGAAACCGCTTGTTGTATTCCTCTTAGCTGCCAAATCGATTCCCCTTTAGTATCGTATTTGGCGTGCTCTGATTTTTTTGGGACATCTCGGGCTGCGCCCAATTGGGACTGCCGATGGATGGCTAAGGCCCGATGTGGTCGGCGTGGGCGCTCTCCTACAGCTGGACGTATAGCGATCGCTTTCGACCGTTATACGGGCAGTCTGGATACGTGCCAGCCACTATCGATCTGCGCGGGCGATCGAGGCATCGGGGCTGAGACGAGACTCCTTTCCTATACGCGGGGCTGTCTGATTAGTGACAGTCCGGCAGTGGCAGGAGTCCAACAGCAACAAGGGAAGCAATCTGATTGCTCTCCTACACTATTTTGTAGTCCGTCTGCTTCTGAATCTATCGTTCTCCTGTCTAACCCCTCCTCCTTCGGCTTTCCTATATCGGCGGTTGATTCAGCTTATGTCTCCTCTCTCGGTCCATCGTTTGTCACTGCAGTAGGTGACTTGACTTCTTTTGTCTGTTTCGAGTGGCTTTCCAGACTTTGTGTGGAACGCATCCCGTCTTGCTTGCGGTCTCCTTCTTTTTGTCTAGGCCGAGAAGTCCCCTCGTCTTCTCATTGCTCTTCGGTATGCTCTCTTTCTTCTTCTTTGTGCCCTATCTCCATCTCCATTCCTCTGATGAGCAAGGCAGAGATTGCGCTCCTTAATGAGCGGCTGGATTGTTTGGCTAGGAACTCCTCTCCCTCAGCCATATCAGATAGCTCTTCTTCGCCTTCTTCGAGCGGGTCTAGGGGAGTGGCGATGGTTGAGTCGGCCGACCCTCCTCAGCGTTCGTCTCATCGTAGGACGCGGAGAGCCATTTCCACTCCTCGCACTATTCGCACACGCTCTATAGCGGCGTCCGAGCAGATCGACCGATCGGCTCGGTATTCTCTGTATCTGGTCTGAGACAAGGGTGTTTTCGTCCCTGTCTCCTCGTTTTTGGCCGACCTTTCTCATGGCGAATTTTCTTTTCTGGAATATTCGTGGTGTTGGCAACGACGCGTCTCTAGCTAGGCTAAAGCGCATTGTTAAGAAGCACTCGATTGGGTTGATTGCGATCCTAGAGCCCATGATTGAGCCGGCAAACCTTCCCCGAATCATTCTATCCCTAGGATTCGGTGGTGGCTCGGTGAACGTCTCGGGCAAGATTTGGATTTTATGGTCCAAATCGTTTGTGATTCGACCCCTTTTCGACTCATCTCAGCTTCTCTCTGTGATTTGTTCGTCCTCCTTTTTTGCTCCCTCTTTTATCTTTTCGGCAGTATACGCGAAATGTGATCGATTGGGTAGGTTGGCTCTGTGGTCCGATATTCTTGCTCTCGATTCTTTTGGCTTCTCTTCTTCAGTGGTTGGCGGAGACTTCAATATTGTAGCTACCCAAGAGGAGAAAAGGGGTGGGGCGGCCATTAACCGAGGGGCGATGGCTGATTTCAACTCGTTCATCGTCTCCTCAAGCCTATCGGAAATCCCCTTCGTGGGATCGGCTTTCACCTGGTCCAACAACCAAGAAGGCCCGAATCGTATTCTTTCTAGACTGGATCGGGTTTTCGGATCGGAGGATTGGTTTCGGCTTCCATTCTCTTTCTCTATCTCTCATCTCCATCGGTCCTTTTCGGACCACGCTCCTATGATCCTTCGGTGCTCTCCTCTCTCGGTCTCGGGACCCTCTTCTTTTAGATTCCAGAGCATGTGGAGGACCCACCACTCCTTCCTTCAAGTGGTTTCCAACTCTTGGAGCTCCCCTGTTTCTGCTACTCCCTGCTCGGCCTTTGGGCGCAAGCTATTGCGTCTCAAGGCGTGCCTTAAGGTGTGGAACGTTGAAGTTTTCAGGAACATTTTCGACCGCGTTCGATCAGCCGAAGAGGCTCTTATCGCTGTAGAATCATTGTTTGACGAACATCCATCCGCTTCCAACAAGGAGACGTGGGCCCTTGCCCAGGTTTCTTTCTCCTCCGAACTTCGTGTCGAGAATGACTACCTCCGTCAAAAGGCGAGGGTCAAGTGGGCTATCCACGGTGATGCGAACTCCAAATTCTTCCACTCTTCTATTCGTAAGAAGAATAGTCTTTTATCGATCCGTGAAATTTTGCGTCCAGATCTCACTATGGCATCTGCACCCGAGGAGGTTAAAGATGTCATTCTTTCCCACTTCCAATCCTTCCTGGGATCCCCGTCAGCTTCAGTTACTGACCCGGCCCTTTTAGCTTTCATTCCTCCGTTGGTTCTCCCCTCGGAGAGAGCCGTGCTCACGGACATCCCGGCCCCCGAGGAGATTCGGTCTTGTGCTTTTGCTTTGAGCAAGGATAGTGCCAGTGGTCCTGATGGTTTTAATGGTGTTTTTTACAGGACTACTTGGTCTATTATCCAGGCCGACTTTTGTCTTGCTGTTCAATCCTTCTTCGCGGGAGGAAATCTTCCTACTGGTTGGACCTCCACCAACCTGATTCTCATTCCGAAGAGCGACAACCCTCGGGCTTGTTCGGACTTTCGTCCCATTAGCCTCTGCAACTTCTCTAACAAGGTTATCTCAAAAATTCTGGCCACTCGTTTGGCGCCTTTCCTTGAACGTATCATTTCCACTTCGCAGGCAGGATTTGTTAGAGGTCGACTTATCTCTGATAACGTCCTCCTTCCCCAGGAACTGATTTCTCAAATTGATCGGAAAGTTAGGGGTTCCAATGTCGTTTTTAAACTAGACATGGCGAAGGCCTACGATCGCATGTCTTGGTTCTTCGTCATCAAGGTCCTTCGGACATTCGGGTTTCCGGAGGGATTGATTGACATGGTTTGGCGGCTTATTTCCAACACTTGGTTCTCTGTCCTCATCAATGGCTCTGCCCATGGGTACTTCAAAGCTGGGAGGGGTTTGCGTCAGGGTGATCCTCTCTCGCCGTCATTATTTGTGATTGCGGCTGAAGCGTTTGTTCGTGGTCTTCAATCCTTAACCATTTATGGTCAAATCCAACGCTTCGGTATCCCGAGGGGTTGTCCCCTTATTTCTTCCTTATCTTTCGCTGATGACATTGTTATTTTCTCTAACGGCAGTCACTCCTCAGTTAGGCGGCTCCTTAGTTTTATCCATCAATACGAGAGATCCTCGGGTCATCTTGTTAACCCCTCCAAATGCTGCTTCGTTCATTCTAAGGATTTGTCTCCTGTTAGCGCTTCTTGGATCGAGTCTACCTCTGGTTTCAAGGAATCTTCTCTTCCGCTTCCTTACCTTGGTATTGTCCTTTATCGGGGCAGGAAGCTAAATGCTATTTTCGATCCCTTGCTTGATAAAGTGAGGGGAAAGATTTTACGCTGGAACGCGTCTCTCCTATCTCAGGCCGGCAGGCTTGTTCTTATCAAATATGTGTTGGATTCCATGGGAACTCATATTTTCGCGACTATGACCCCTACTGCCTCTTTCTTCCGTTCTTACCGGTCCTTGGCCTCTTCCTTCCTCTGGGGAAGCAAGGAAAGCGGCCGTCGCCACCATTGGGTGTCGTGGAACGTGGTTTGTCGCCCCAAATCCGAAGGTGGTTTAGGGCTGCGTAACCCATCCGACCTTTGCAAGGCATTTGCGTGTAAGCTGTGGCAACGGTTTGGGGCCAACAACTCCCTCTGGGCTTCTTTCCTTCGCGCTAAATATCACAGTCTTGCGGGCGCTAACTTCTCAGGCTCTCCTGCTTTTGCTAGCGAAACCTGGAAGCATATGCAAGCGGTTAAGGCTCTATCCGACGCTCACGGCGGCATGACAGGCTGGGATGGCGACTCCTTCTCCATTCTGAAAGCCTGGTCTTCTATCAGAATTCCTTCCCCTATCCGTCCTGAATTCTCTTTCATTTGGGATTCTCGAACTCCGCCCAAGGTTTCATTGCTTATGTGGCGGCTCCTACACGATGGTTTGCCCCTCGACGATAATATCCAACATATCGGCATCCCTTTGGTCTCCCGTTGTCGATGCTGCGGCAATGGGGAAAGGGAATCTTCGAGCCATTTGTTCTTCGAAGGCTTCACTGCCAAAGCTTGCTGGAATTACTTCGGTAACCTGGTTGGGGCTCGGAGTATTACAAGCATGCATTCTGATCTTCTTGCTTCATGGTGGGCCGGGAATTCAGGAAAATCCCTTCGGGCTATCGTGTTCAGATTAATCCCGTGTCTTATCTGCTGGCACGTCTGGTGCGCAAGGAATAAGGCCATTTTCGACAACGTCCCTATGGATCCGCTTTCCATCATTCCTCGCGTGAGGAATTATGTGTTCATGGCCTTTCGGGGTAGACCGTTCAAGGGTTCCTTGAGCCATAGGTCCCAGCGGTTAGTGGGACTCCTATCGATCACTTGCGTGCAGTCGGCCGCCAGACTGGGAGTTGGTTGAGCCTTCACAGTAAGGTGGTGCCTTTCACACACCGCCTTATTCCCCTTCCCCCCTCTTTTTATTTTAATGTGTTTGCAAGCTTCTTTTCAGGAATCTGCGGTTTTTCTTGGTCTGGATATCTCTTGTGCTTGCTTGGTGGGTTTTTGCTGGTTTCTTCTAGGAAGGTAGAGCGGGTCGATTTTTGGACCACTGTTGCTCCCCGCCAGGTGTTCTTATATGGTTTTCATTGGGATGGTTTAGACTAGCTTCCTCTTCGCTGGTCTCAGCCCGTGGTTTCGTCACCATCGTCATCGGCCAGGGTCTTCTGTTCTGGTCTATCCTACTGGCCAGTATTAGCCACCTCCTCTGGGAGGAAGTTTGCGTTGGTTCCCCAGTTTTGATTGTTTGCAGAGTAGTCGCTTCTATGGTTCGGAGTGGAGGTCTGGTCTTTACTGATGGTAAAGACGGGTTGGTGGATTTCTGGTGGTCTCTTGTGCTATTTTCCTATCTCTGCACGGGGCGGTTTAGCTGCCGCTGAGTGTTTGTATTTCTGGTTTTTTCTTCTATAATTGTAAAAATTGACCTATGGGTGGTATTGTTAAATGCTAGCCCTTATTTGTACGCCACCGGAGAATGGCTATTATTCTCCTTTTGTTTATAAACTTTTCTTTGAAAATATATATATATATATATATATATATATATACATATATATATATATATACATATATATATATACACATATATATATATACATATATATATATATATCTTCAAAATAAAATAAATTAATGAAAATATTTATAATATTTAAAGTAATGTTTAAATTATAAAATGGAATATAATTTCTATATGTAATAACTAGTTTTACAAATTTTTATTTGAAGTGAAAGAAAAAGGAATTTTCTAATGCTGGGTGTGTGACAGCGCGTGCATTTATTATGTATATATGAGATTATACCTGAGATCGTGTCCAAAGGATGATCAACCCCATATCCTTTTCAGGCAGACGACCTACTTATTATTGATTTGTTGTTTCTATCTCTTAGGACCTTTTAGTTGAGAGTTTCGCCTCTCCAAGGGCCGTGGGTAGAGATATATGATTTTGCATATCATGACATTGTCATGAGCTGGCTCAAATCTTTCTCATTGATCTTATTGATTTGATATTGATATTTTATAATATGAGATTAAGAGAGATGGTAGGCATTGCTTCATTACTACCCGAATTCACTTGAGAATGTCTCACTACTGATTATTTTGGATTTGATGTTGATCTCTAGATATGTATGATTCATCCAGTTGTATTGATTCTATGATTTTATGATTCGTGTACTTCTATATGGGTGATAACATCTTTGAAATCGATATTGACTATTTCATATGGATTTGAGTTATTTGTGTAATGTGATATCTTGATGATTATTTATGGTTATATATATAAATATAACTTATTATTAGGTTATTATATTATGCTTCCATTATTATTATGTATCCTTAATTAGACGTAGTCTGACCCATGCGTTATTTTATAATACTCGGGTCAGTTCGAGACATTTCAGGTATAGGGACGTTGAGACCGAGTTGTATTAAATAAACAACGGTTGAAATTAAATAACCTTCCCAAAATAAGGGGAAGAGGTTGACCCCTTGATCTTAAGAGGTCTAGTCCTAGATGTCAACCGCTTGGGATGAAGACATTGACTGCTTCTTGTGTGGAGGCTAGGGTTTTGATTGTCTTGTACGCTCCAGATTTATCCATTTTCAATCTGGTTTTATCATACGGTTCTGGTACGTTTCGACCACCATAAATAAGACCCTAGATCCCTCACTTTTGTTCACAAATATTTCGAAAACATCAGCGAAGCTCTATCGATTCATCTCTTCTTAGATTCAGAAAACACCATTAGGGTTTCAAATAAGAAATCCTATATACATATCTTTGTTTATTATTTAATTTCTGAAATTCTATATACCTTGTTGTATATATCAAAAGGAAGAGATCTGAAGGAGATTATAATGGGCATTGCAAATCCAAAAAAAAAATTAAGGACCAACTGTGAGTGGAAATCTTAGTTTTTCTATTTTAGTATTTGATTAGTATAGTTGGATTTGATATATGCCATGTGGAGTTTTGGATTACAAAAACATAATATCAAAAATCTCCAAACTTCCCCCAAAACGAAATGTTAATTCTTAGGATTGGAATCTTAGTTGTTTTGTGTTAAAATAATAGAGTTTTGTGGATTTTTGCATTTATGTATTCTACCTTCAATTCCACTTCTTATTCCTTTTCTCCAAATCTGGTCAAGGGATTTAAGTGAGAAATTGTGTGTAAAGCATGAATCTTTATTCGTAGTTTACACCGCCTATTTCTATAACATTTAATAAAAATTCCCTTGTCTAAATTCATATAAAAGAAGTCGAATAGAGGACAGAAATGATTATATTGTAAATTTCCATTTTTGGTTTATTCCATTTTTTTAATATGATATAAGTTGGATTTAGATTCTATATACAAGTCTATTTATTGCAATTTTGGATATAAGTATGGAATCCTTGTTATGGATATTAAAATCCCTTGTTATGGATAATGTAATTAGGATATTATTAGTAAAATGGAAAAAACAAGGAAAGACTTGTATTATTATGGTTAAAAAGGAATTAACATTTAACGTTAGTTAGTGCGTAATCTCTGCAACGCATAGAATAATAAGTGCGTATTTATTTATATATTAATTAGCGTAATAAACGTATAATTGCATAGTTAATTAGATAATAATTGTCAGTAAATCCTCCTTAGAAAATTAATTAATATTTTAAGGTATAATAAGGAAGATTCCTTATAAGGCCTTAATTATGGAACGAGGAGATGAGTATTATATATAAGAGTGTTGTAATTATGACTAAGTCGTAAGGACATTTTCTATGATAAGTATTTATGATGACGCGAGGTTAATCTCAAATTTTATAGGGTAAACCTGCCCAGCTAATTTGGCTACCAGTTCCTACGAATAGTCTGACTAATGTAAGACGTCATTAAGAGTAAGAGTCATAATACGAGGGGCATGCTCCAGTGTCTTGAGGTATTAAGTGGTTGTTTAAGGGCCCGCTTCTCTAAATGGAGCAGTAATGGTCAAGGGTTAGTTATTAAGCACAATAGGTGATATCTTGATAGGGGTCAACTTCGGGATAAGGTATTAAGTGGCTGATCGAGAGTCTGCCCTATAATAAAGAAGTATTATGTGGCTCAAGAGATTCCATGCAATGTCAGCTAGATAGTCACCAGTGAGGTGTCTGCCTTAGGAATAGTTATTAAATGACGGGGTCTGCCTTAATTGACATCTTAAATGGCCAGAGTTTTCCTATTTTCCAATAAAAGTTATTAAATGGCTTTGGTACTATCTCTTGCATTGATTAGACATTTATGATGTTGGTTATGGATTATGAGATTAGGAAACATGCTTCAGGAATGAAAGGTATTAAGCAGTTATTTGAGGATCCGCCTCCTTTTCTTATATGAAGTATTAAATGTTTTATATACGTCAAACTTATTCTTATTTAAATTATACTGCCCAAGTACTGAAATAGTAAGGCTCGAGATTCCTATTTACCAGACACTTGTTATTCTGACTCCCTCCTCATTACACACATGTTAGAGAAAGAGTTGATTATGCTTGAAAATGGTGAGAGTGAAGCTTGTGGCAGTTACTATCTATCTTTTTGTGTTATTTTCTATTGTACCCATGAAATGTATTTTTGAAAAAAATGTTATAATGGTTGACATTATTTAATTTTTTATGACACTTGGAATGATTTGAAATAAATGGGTACTATTATTGTTATTATATTTTATTCCTTCTGCTGTGAGTTCTGAAAGAATATATAGATAGCTCAGTTTTGTTTTTTTTACCAACCAATAACTAGCTTTAGAATGAGTCAAAGTTTCGATGGACCTTTTCTGGGTCGGAATTTAGGCCTGTTCCAGAGAGGGTATTAACATATCGTATCTTTCTATTGTGGAAGATTCCTTATTATACCTTCTGATGGGTTGTGTATCTTTATTAGGTGTTGAATTACTGTTTGTATACTAGATCTCTATGGAAGTTTTTTGAATCTCATTCAAGTCTATCTTACTACCATTGACTTCTTGTGAGAGAAATTCCTTTTCCAAAAAGGTTGTGCATTTATAAATAAAAACCTTTTGTTCCTCGACATGATAAAATATGTATACATGAGATTTCTTTGATACCCTTATAAACTTACATAAGACCAATCTCGCCTCAAGTTTACTAAGGTTTAAGTTCTTAACGTAAGTCGAACAACCCCAAACCTTAAGATAATTAATGTGGGATTTCTTCCCCATCCATAACTCGTATATAGTGTAGGCATAGACTTAGATGGTACATTATTCAACATACGTGTTCTAGCAGCGCATATCCCCAAACAAAAGAGGTAACTTAGCATCACTCATCATCGATTGAAACATCTCTAACATTGTTCAATTTCTTGTTTCCAAAACACCATTGCATTATGTACCTTATAGAGGAGTGACTTGAGAGAGAATAATATTCTCTATTGAGTACTCTCGAATTTCAGATCCAATATACTCACCTCCTTGATCAGATCGAAGAATTTTTTCTTATTCGTTCTTATATTCAATGAATTTTTCGTAGACCCCTAATTTTTGTTTCATAAGACACACGTATCTATATCTAGAAAAAAATTCTATGAATGTAACAAAGTATGAGGTTCCACCTTTGATAGTTGTGGATATCGAACCATATATATCAGTATGTACAAGTCTTAAGAGTTTGTCAACTCTTTCATTACTCCCACTAAATGGGTGCTTGGTCATTTTATCTGTAAGACATGATTCAAAAGTATTGAATGGTTCAAATCAAATAATTGTAGAAACCCCTTGGATTCTTAACTCGTTAAGTTACTTCAACCTAATATGGCTCAATATACAATGCTAAATGCAACTATCATTAAGTTTAGATGCATTATTGTTTTCAATAGCAAATACATGGTGTAAATTAAGAACATAAATACTATTATTTTAACCACCAAATCCAATTGTTTTATTTCCAACAAAAATATTCATAACATTTTTTTACAAATAAAACTATATCCATCCTCTATATGGAAAATACCTATGGAGCATAATTTGATTCTTTCCCTTTTACTATCCTTAGGTACTCTGGACAGTTCCTCTTCCAGAGTCTTCTTCGAGCAAAAGTAATAATCGCCTTTCTCTTGAGCCTTTAACTTTCCCTTACCATCCTTTGACTTACGTTTTCTCTTCTTTGAACTTTTGACAAAGAGCTACCGTTAATAGCGAGAACTGCACTCGGTTCTTTCGTGAACATACTCTCGATAGTTCTTAACATATTAACGAGTTATATGATAATACACTTCAACAAGTTCATATTGAAGTGTAATATATGAATGGGTCAAATTATGGAGTTAATGACCTAAGAATAAAGTCGTCTTGAAGCTCGGTATCAAGTGTAGTAACAAGCTTGGCCAACCGTTCGATGTACCAATCATATTGAGCACATGATCTTGCACTCATGAACTTTTTCTTATTTTTATGTGGAATAGTTTCGATGATGGCTCTTACTTAGCAGTATAAGATTGCTCACTATATAACTTTTGTAGGTGACTGAATATTTCATGAATATTCATTTTCTCATGTTGGCTCTGAAAGCTTGATGCTGGTAGTGGACAACATGTAATAATGTGCTAGTTCATGATCCATATGCCAATCCTTATAAGCCTTAGTCTGTTCGGGTGCGACATTTTTATTGGGTTTAGTTAAGGGTCATTGGCGACAAAATAGAAACACTTTTTATATACCAGAGCTATTTTAAAATTTTTACCCATTCATTGTAGTTTGTGCCAGTTAGTATGTTCTTTTTGAAAAATTGCTTCATAGTTGTCATTTGATCTACGCAAATTCATTAGAGTAAATTAGATATCACATCAAATGTTTTTATACTTATTAGAAGGTTTATTATATTTATCTAATAAGGCTCCCGCTGAATTCTGCATCTCTCAGAAAACCCTAAAAGAGATATATGAATTTCATAAATTCCTTTAATGGGTGTTAGGATCCGTTTATTATATTACTACAATCTTGAGGGTGCTCAACAAATTGTAATCCCCATAGACGATAAGTAACATGATATAATTCCTAACATACTTTTATCTATGCTCCTAATCATCTTTATAACCTTACGCATGTTCAACAAATCAC
The DNA here is from genome assembly GCA_030737815.1 of Allium fistulosum. Classification (NCBI taxonomy): domain Eukaryota; kingdom Viridiplantae; phylum Streptophyta; class Magnoliopsida; order Asparagales; family Amaryllidaceae; genus Allium; species Allium fistulosum. Next base: position 1,001,289,762 of record CM060904.1, on the reverse strand, counting down.
GAAGTACACAAGGTTTGTTAAACCCATCATTTTGCAATATCCTAAGGGGAGTTATATAACCCTTGAGGATGCTCAACAAAGTTACATAAACATTCTTACTTATCTATAGATAATATAACTATCATCTTAGATATTCTATGGCTTGAGAGTGCTCAATAACCATAGATACGTAAGGTACTCTATTTATATTATAAATGCTTATATATGATGGAGAGCATTATTAGTTTTTTAAGAGAGACGAGTATAACAAATATAACTCATGATATTATATATCTTATATACATCCAGTGTATACTCCTTTAAGTCTTAGGGGTTTTATTTATTTTAACCTCACGTTTTCTTCATACATAATACACACGCATGCACGGATGCACACATTCAAGTATAACATCAATAACATATTTAGTGGTGTGTGTGTATTCATATATACTTTCTTTTACTAATTAAATAATTTAATTAATTTATAAATATAACATTTCTATTTATTTAAATTTAAAACAATTTTATATCTATATTTTATAACTCTTTATAAAGTTTTGTATTTATTTAATTTAAATTAATTTAATAATATAAAAACACGCTTACTTGAATTTACCAAGGACTCAAAAACACTTCTATGTATTCCACAAGAGCATACCCTAAAAGCAGCCCATTTCAACGAGCAAGGTAAAGGCCAGAAGATCGGAAGGTTTTTCACATATAATGGTCCTTAATTAGAGTAACTTTCTCCTTAGTTTACGCACTCATTCCAAGACACCCATCTACTTTGACTTTTCTAAAGGTATCTCCTCTAGTATTAGTTCATTTATTTACTCATACACAATGCGTACTTTGATAATATTGTTGGATCAGGTGCACTGGTAGTGGGAGTTAAAGACTGGTTTTCAATTTTTTTTACCTTTATTAAATTGCGAAAGACCTTTATTTATGTTTATATTAATAATACTATGTTTATACTAAATAAATTTGGTATTTTAATTAATAAAAGAGTATTGAAATATTTTAATTATAATACTTATTTATTGTTAATTTTTTTTTAAAATCCATTAATAATTTAATTTAAAATTAATTTATTTTAATTTTATGTTTTAATATGTTATGACATTCATATTCATAAAACGAGCATCACAATAATATAAATATATAACCTATCATAGGGGTTAATATTTAATAAGATATCTAAGTTTGATATATATATATATATAATATTTAAATATAAAATATCCTAGGTGTATAGGAAGCTAACAAAATATTTTTCCGACCATTAAAATATATCTATACTTACTATTTAAATTTAAAACATATAACACCATATATATATATATATATATGTGTGTGTGTGTGTGTGAATATATAAATATATATATATATATATATATATATGTTTGTGTGTGTGTGTTTTGAATCATATATATTTTTTTAATTTTGGCTATTTATACATAATTTCACATTTCAAAATTTTAATGTTTTAACTTATTTCAAAAATATTTATGTAATAAAAATTAATTTTTTTACCTTTTTATTATTAAATACTCCTACACTCTACATAAATAGATTTTTTAAAATTATTTTAAACTCTATTTAGAAGTCAAATTTTGATTTTTAAAATCATTTAACTTGTTAAATATATATAACTTATCTTATTATGATTCGATTTTTTTTAATGATTATACATATGTGTGTATGTGTATTTTAAATTTATAACGGTAAAGATTAAATTTTTAAATAAATTTTTCGATGATTTAAAATCAAAAATCATAAGTAAGAAAAATATTTTGTTTAGATTAATTATATATAAAACATATTTAAATATATTAGTACTTGCGGATACAGATTTTTTTTAAGTAACCAAAAAGAAATATTTAATGTACTTACATATTATACATACATACATATATATATATATATGTGTGTGTGTGTGTGTGTGTGTCCATATTTAGTTTAATATAAAATAAATATATATTATTTGAGTTTTTTAAAATAAATTATGGCCAAATATATAAAATAGATTATGATGATATATGTGAGTAATTCATATATGCATACGAATTAAAAACTAGATTAGAAATTACCTCTCATCGAAATAATCCTACCGAATGCCAATACGTTATTTGTTTAGAATTTTCTCTTGAAGAAATACTATCTCTTCCTTTCTCTTCAATTTGCAAAGTTGAAAAGTTGGCTTTACCTAGGTTGGGGTAGGCGGTTGTGACTGAGGTGGAATACTAGAAAAAATGTGTCATGAATTGTGATGGAGGCTATCCTATTTATAGCGAAGGGTTTGCTCCCTATTCTCCACCAAATCCTTTAGCCTTAAAGACTTGGTAAAGCCCTCAAAACCCCTCTATAGTGGCCAATCTTGACATTGACCAAGCATAGTCAAACATCCCATTGACTCCTATTTCAATCATTGTATAATTAATTAATTTTTAACTCCAGAATCGGTCGAACCATCGTGTAACTTTTCTACGTCGTTCTATCAAATTTTAAACTTGAAATAAATAATTAAAAATAACCACATATTAATATAATATTTGTATTAATTTATTATTAATTTATAACATTTATAAATTAGTTTTATCCTTGGTGAAACTTTAAATAATTAACAATGTAGTTGTGTTACTCTTTGATGTAAATTCGATCCACGGAGAATATTTAAAATATTTAAATATCGAAGCCTGTATAGATTTTGCTAAAGCACAATATATGGTCAAGTTCAACACTTACGGACCATTTAGGTGAAATCGTATTTCTAATCTAAAATAAGCTCACCTGGTAACGATAGTTTGTACAAGTAATCTTTTTAACATCACTATATCACTTAGATATATAGAGATCTTAGATCAAAAACTTAATTTATATACGTATTCGTTGCGTAAGTCAGTTTAAAGTCCTTGATTTAATCTAATAATGTTTATCGATTAACTAATTTACTCTAGCTAGAGATTTTGACTTAAATTTGATTTACCAATTACAGTGGTACTGACCTTCTATAATGAAGGAGACAGATCCACTCTTGAGTACTATTTCAATGTGTATCCAACTATGGCCGTAACATGGTCACCATGCCACGTGGTTGACCATAGTCAAAGTATAGTCTGCATACTTACGTTTGACGGTGCTCTCAAGTCTGAAAACTATTGTACGTAGTTACCTCGAGATCTTCTATTTTGACTTGGTTATATTAACTTATAAAAGACTTTCATCGAGTCATTCTGTGATTGTTCCAAATAATCACAAGTACGTAACCCCTTGATGCACTCCAACGGTTATGAGTAAATCACCGTCCATCGCATGGAGAGTATTACGTATACTAGTCTCAACAAACGTATAAATATTCTTTTCTCGATGCATCTCGACTAGGAACAATTAAAGGGTTGGGGCATTTGTTTATATCGATTCAATACTCATGGTTACAAACTCATTCTATGAGTAACGAACTCATTTGTGACTGTAATCAATAAAACACTAATCCTAATAATTTTCGACTTATATATGTTTAATGCTATAAATTCATTACTTATATCATAATATAATACCTATAATTGAAAACAAAACAAAAAACATATTTTATTTCAAAGAAGATTGTTTATAGAGTTAAATATTACATAAAAAAAATATAATTGCATGCAGGGCACACCCTTAACTTATTAATAAAATTGGCAATAAAAAAGGAAAAAGATACAAATTTTATAGTGGTTTAACAAATCTATAACCTACAAACACTTTATCAATATTTTACTGTTTGATTCTCATTAGATCTATCGAATTTACACGAATGATTCGAGATTCAATCTCAGGGAAAGAAATGACATAGTTTCCCTTAGGTTAGAATAAGCAAAGTCCAAAAGTCAAAAATCTTCTTTTTGTTGGAGACAAAATCCTATATATGGTTGTAGTTTTCTGTTATGAGGCCTTAGATTTGTTAGATTGTATTTGAATTCGTTGTTCATTCAGATTCACCATATCAGGAAAGAAATCAGGTAAAAAGTGGAACAAATCTTTTGATTCGATGGATTGACATCTGTCCATTTTTTGTATTTTCATTCAGTTCTCTTGATCTTTTAGTGCATGTGTGTTTGTGGGGAGGGGGAGGGGGAGGGGGAGGTGGTGCAATATTGCCTTTGTGATGTATCGATACCGAACCATGATCCTAGTCCCATACTTATATTTTTTTCATTCTTTGAAGCCTTCGTAGCTTATTGAGCTTGAGGGCAAAATTGAAAAGGGGATAAATCGGTATCGATACATGAACAAAGGCAAATTTTGTTCCTTCTTCTTTGCTTTCTCTTTTTACTTTATCGTCTTCGAGTTCAAAGCTCATTTCATAATTCAATTCTGTCGAAATGTCATTTAGGAAAAATGACGGATAACAAATATATTTTGAAAGAGCATCTTGGACGGGCCAGGGACATAAACTTAGTTTTGTTAACAAGCCCTTAACCAAACTAGGTGATGCATGTGGATTTGAACATGTCAGAATGTGGTCTGCAATGGATAGAGGGTTGGATATGAAATTTTTTGTTGGTTAACCTTACATACAACCGTTAGACATGTGGTTTATTAAGTAAAAAATTGAGAGATAAAATATCAAAGGTAAAGCTTCGGTGAATATATAGATTGACACTGCCGACCTAGTCTACCGGCTAACATTACCACACGTACCAAGCAACATTGTTTATTTTAATTTTTAAAAGGTCCCAGCAAGACTAGCCTTGTTCTAAACTATACAACAGGGTATATTGTTTTATAATTGAGAAATCAATTGCTTTCTTACTTTTAGGCGATGTGGGAATAATGGATTCACGCTTTAGAAAATACAATTTTTAAGTGCATCTCGAACGATTCGGGGATGTTAACTTGAATTTGTTAAAAAATTAGGTTGTTATGCTTGAGGATTTTACACGAATGTACTTGTTAGAACATGGTCCACAATGGATGACGGAGGGGTTGGATATTGAACTTGTGTTTATTGGTTATCATTACATACAACCCATTTGATACATGTTTTATTAAGTAGAAAATTGTAAAACAAACACCAATGGTAAAGCTGTTGGTTAATCGATAGACTGAAATTGCCGACCTAGCCTATACAGGTTGATACTGCCTGCTGCACCATGCAATGATATCCATATTAATTTTAGAAAAAGTCTCAGCCTCACTGCAAACTCTGCAGCATATTCTTTTATAGTTGAGAAATGAATTGCTTTCTCACTTTGGCGATGTGGGACTAACGGATTCACGCATTTGCATCTATTTTAGCAAGGACACGTTTTAATTTTAATTTTAATAACATGTTATTAATCAAATTAGGTTATGCATGTGGATTTTATCAGAATGAACATGTTAGAACGTGGCCTGCAATGGTATGTGTTTTTTTAAGTAAAAAATCTTAAAATAAAATGTCAACGGTAAAGATTTCGGTGAATAGACAGATTAATATTGCAGGCCTAGCCTACAGATTGATATAGCGTTAAGTACCACGCAAAGCTCTCCATTTTAATTTTAAAATGGTCACCACAAGGCCATCCTTGGCGTAAGCTACAGGGTATATTAAGAAATTAACTGCTGTCTTGCTTTTAGGGGATGTGGGATTAATAGATTCACTCATTTAGACCTGTTTTTAGCAAGAATATATGTTTTAACGGCATCTCCAACGGTTCAAGGATGTAAATTTTGTTTTGTTAGCATGCTATTTAGGTTAAGCATGCAGATTTTATATGAATGAACACTATGTTGGATAATTACAACAGAAACCACATTCTATTCAATGCTTGACTTTTTGCATTTTTTACTAACGACAAAACGTTTTTTAGTTATGAGATACTTATTTGTTGCGATTGATAGGCTTAATAGAGAGGAAGATTTTACGTGTATTTGATTTGCTACCCCGCCTTTTGGTCAAAGCCGGGATATTAACAAAATTGGTTAAAACGGATGGATATGGGGATTAGAGATCGATAGGAAAACATGGCTATGATCGATACCGTCAAAATTTGATCGAGCTTCAATCAAGACAGGATCGATAGGGAACGATGAAAAAGGCTTGGAGAAGCTTTATTTCAAATTTCAGGTCAATCGGAGTTCGAATCGATCAAGGTGATGGGTTCGAATCGATCGGTCTTCGACTCAATGCATCACGTGTCGATGGTCTCTGCATTGATCGGTCGACTTTAGGCAGGAAATAGGTTTGTGGGTATGGAGCTCAGATCGATACGCACATATCGATTGGATGGCGAAGTACATCAATACACTTCGTATCGATCAAGGCTGGGATCGATACAAAGAGTGGAGCAACGGTTTCAGGGACTCGGATGGACATTTCGTATCGATCACTTATTGATCGATACGAAGAGGGTGAGCGGGGATCGATACGAGCAAGGGAGAACGGTCGATGGATACAAAGAAGAGGCAAGGCATGGATCGATGCGAAGCGGTCAAGAGTGCATGACTTGGATCGATGCGAAGTGGTGGATACGAAGGTTCCAGCTTACTCGCAAATACAAACTTGGATTGATCATAACTCTCATTCTACAATCCCAAATGCTATGAAATTTTCACAGGAGCTTCCCTATGCACTCAAGAATGTTCATGATCGATCTCAGCTTGATTGAAGCCAATTTGGATCGATACGAATTATACTTTGATCGATCCAAAATCACTCTGGATCGATTTAGTGGGCCCACCTGCGCAAGAGAGAAGGTATTCCAGGTTTTGAGGCGGATATTTTCGGATATACACCTATAAATAGCAGTCCTATGACAACTAAAAAGGGGATCTTTCTCTTCTTTTCTAGGCAAAACTCTACCATTTTTGTTATTGATTCTAAAAGCTTGTAACTGTAACTACAGTATAAAAGGATCGATTCAAAGTGGACGTAGGATGGAGATAGCTGAACCACTATAAACCCTATGTTCTTTTCTTTCTTGCTCAATTTAATTTTACTATTTTCTTCACTTTTATTCTCTACTTGATCTGGATCTGAGATCTGTGCTTGGATATTGTGGATCTGTATATATACACTAGTGCTTTCACTATTTTTGGGATTTTTGACCAATTTTGGCGCAAACATGATTGTCTCTCATTTCTCTCTTTTCAAGAAAAAAAAAGACAAAATCTACAAAAAATTTATCTTTTACTTTTTTCACTAAAACTAAACCTATCTTTCAAAATACAAATTCTTAAAATCATGGACGATAACTTCTACTAATCTCCAAATTCTTCAACCTTTAGTGCATAAGTTTGAAGAATGTTTGTGTTAACCATGAAGAGTGGACGGCAATTTCGATTGCATCATGCTCGTGCTTTCAAGACAGTGATCTCATCCAGACACAACTCCAATCGCTCTCTTTTTGGTTCCTACCCATCAATTTTCCAACAATTTGAAAGCGAGATTAAATTCATCTTTCATGAGGACTAAACTATATGGATGTTGGAATAAATATTAAAATGTTACGATGATTAGTGAATGAGAGAAAATTGAGGATTTTGTGCAAAATTGAATTGAATCTAAGGTATTCAAGTTACTATATGGTAAGAAGTATATTAAATTAATACTAAGGTACATCCCACTTTTTCCTTCTGCCTTTTGTTTAAAAAAATTCTTTTGGGTTTTGATAATGACTTCATATCATTGATATTATTGAGAAAATATCGTATTTTAAGAAATTATTTTGGTTAATGATATATATTAATTATAGTAGCATAAATTTTGATATGCGGATTGTTAGAATTTGGTGATACAATATTCCATATTTAAGTAGATCTTGGAGATATTTTAGTCAATGTGGAATTATGACTCAAATCCATTGTCTATTTTATAGATTTGGTAGATTTTGGAGTGTGATTAATTGCATCTTTTAAAGATTTTGTCTACTTTGGTAGAGTGATTAGTTGTGTGACGACCCACATTTTTGACCCCCGAGAACGACACTTAATACATCCATGTTATTCATCTTAGATTGATGAAACAAAAACAAAAGGAAGAAGGGTATCGAAATCGATAGTTAAGATATCAACTATCGGGGATAACAAATAGATCGTATGTGGAAATTAAATCTTATACTCTTTCAATGCTTGGAAAATATCCATATACTTATCTCATCGGTATAAGTATATTCACAAAACAATTAAGAGGATTTCATATTTTCGAAAGCATACTTAAATGGGTCAAAAACAATTGTCTACAAGAAATGCAAATGTTTTCCATTATAATTATAAAGATCATTTATGGAAATCAAATCTCCTACACTTGTCACGTTTTCGATATTTTTGACTTACTCTACCTCTCGCCCAAAAACAAAGCCAGGTAAGTCAGGGCACTGGTTGCTCCTACCCTTGCCTAGACACTTCTGTTCCAGATCTCACAGATAAAGGATCAATCTACTCATCGACTTTTAGTGCCAAGTATAGGACTACTTACTTTCCATAAATAACCCATTTAAATCATTATATAAATTTTGAAGCTCCTTTAAAATACTTTAAACAAAGATTTAAAACTTCCATTCAAATCATAACTTAAATCCATCATCTTTAAAGGAGAATACGACCAAGCAAGTTGAAGCTCCCTCTTAATCAAATGAGATAGCTAAAAGGGGTGTTATTTCTTTTTAACCAAAAAGTCACTAAATGTCAATCCTAAGTTAAAAGGTGGTGCAAGTTCCCTTTAACTAAACATCAAAGTTATTGCTCATAAACTGGCCGAGCACAATCAAACAACCAAACAAGAATAATAAAAAGAATAATAACAGACTCGTTATTATTAACAATTTACAATCAATAGTTAACACAACATTTGTTAAAATGTGAATGAGTCAAAGGAAAGAGATTAAGATTACACTGAATTTAAAATAATTAAATTATACTCATAGAATAAGTTATACCCACTAAACTATGAAAACAAGGAATATACTCACAGAATAAGTTATACCCACTAAACTATGAAAACAAGGAATATACTCATAGAATAAGTTATACCCACTAAACTACGAAAGCAAGGAATATACTCACATCTTATTTGCTTTGCTGGAGACTTGGAATACTTCGCCTTTGATAATGAAATTTAGTTCTTTTATTTAGTTTGTGAATGAATTAAAATGAGAAATGGACTTGGCTATTTACCTCTGAAGAGAAGGATACTTTAGTAATTTACTATAGCCTAACCTGATTCGATCAGATTTTGGTCCAATAGAAACTAGCCTTATGGCCTAATTTGATTCGACCACATTTTGGTCCAATAGAAAACATCCTTATGGCTTAATTTGATTCGACCACATTTTGGTCCAATAGGAATCCTCCTTATCAACTATGGCCTAAACTGATTCAACCAGATTTTGGTCCAATGGCAACCATCCGCATAGTATAACCTGATTCGACTAGATTTTGGTCCAATGGCAACCATCCGTGTGGAATATAATAATCATTATGCTATTTTGTTTTATTAGACAAGTAATTATACTATCTGTTTTATTAGGCAAGGTTAATAATTCTTCCTTGTTTTATTAGGCAAGTAATTATACTATTCTGTTTTATTAGGCAAATAATTGTACAATTCTGTTTTATTAGGAAAGGTTTATAATTCTTTCTTGTTTTACTAGGCAAGTAATTATACTATTCTATTTTATTAGGCAAATTCTTTTCTTAAGTAATCATTCTCATTTGGTTTATTAGGCAAACTTATTCTTAAATAATCGATACCCCTAACCACCTTATAACTCAAACCGTCTTTAAACTAACATTTTACATCAGTTTTAAAAATCCATTTGAGACGTTTTATCTAAAAATTTATTTTAGATATAAAATCCATTATTTAATCATTTAAAAACATATTAACTATTCAAGTTCAAAGTGATTAAATTATGGGTCGTTACAAGTTGCCTCTTTTATTGCATTAGAGAAGGCAACAAATCATCGACATGAGAAAGATTTATGGAAGTATTCAATAGCGTCTTAAAGAAGATATTTTATCAAGTCTATTATAAGTAGACATGTCTAGGGTTCACAAGATGTGTCGGAAAAGTGTATTTTGTAGGGTGTTTAGGATTGAGATTTCTTCTCAATTTTAGGTCTCTTTTGTATTTTCTTGGTTGAATCAATATAAGTTTTTATTTTTGGAGGAATTTTTTTGTTTGGTTTCTTCACTATTTTCTCTTCTAAATCTAATTGTGTAGTGATCCCGGAAAATTCCTAAAAGTTGGTATCAGAGCCAGCTACACAAATTTTTGGAAGAGTCTTTGGCTATGGAGAAGATAAGTGTTGAAAAGCTTAATGGAAGGAACTGAAGGTTGTGGAAGGCAAAGATGGAAGATTATCTCTATCTTAATGATCTTCACCAACCCTTGGAAAACAAAGGGGAAAAGGAAAACGGCATAACTGAGGCAAAGTGGGAACTTTTGGATAGGAAGGTAGCGGTGACTATTCAATGTTTTATGGAGAATTCTATGTTCCATATCGTTGCTTGTGAAACTTTTGCTTTTGGAATATGGAAGAAATTGGAAGGGATTTATGCAAAAAATTCTATGACAAATAAGGCATTTCTGATGAGAAGGTTGGTCAATTTAAAACTAAAAGAAGGTGAATCGATTGGTGAATATCTCAACAACTTTCAGGCAATTGTGAATCAATTAGTGGCAGTAAGCTTTAATGTTGATGACGAAATTCAAGCTTTTATATTAATGAGCTCATTGCCTGAAAGTTGGGACACTCTTGTAGTCACGTTGAACAATTCAAATTCTACTGGTGTTGTCTCCATGGAGACTGCGGTTAGCAGCCTTCTTAATGAGGAGATGCGAAGGATAAATTCATCGGAAGGAAAGGCCATTGAAGAAAAGAAAACTACAAATCCATTGGCAGAGGTCCACCTTGCAAGGAGAGAAAGACGTTCTTTCAAACCAAATATAGATCGAGACTTCATTTGCTATTACTGCGAAAAACCAGGTCATCAGCTGAAATTTTGCAATAAATTAAGAGAAGTTAAAGAAAGGATGAAAACTCAAGAAGGAAGCAAAAATAAGCTGGAGGTAGACAGTGACGAGGAGGTAAATTTTGGCATTAGAAATGATGTTCTTTGTGTTGATATGAGTAGGGAAGGAGAGTGGGTGCTATATTCTGGTGCATGTTTCCACATTTGCAATCAAAGGGAAGCATTCACTGATTATAAGGAGGAAGCATGTAAGGTGGAGTCCGCTAATGGAGGAGATCTACATGTTCAAGGCATAGGTTCTGTCAAGTTGAAGATGGATACTGGAAGGTTGGTGACGCTTACAGAGGTTAGGCATATTTCAGAGCTTAAAAGGAAACTTGTTTCTGTTGGACAGTTGGAAGGGAAAGGTTGTAATTTCTCGACTCGAGGTGGAGTAACTAGGGTTTGGAAGGGTAACAAGGAGGTGCTGCGCGCGAAGAGGAAAAGTAATAATATTTATTCATTGCTTGGAAAAACCTTAAAGATTGTAAAATCTTATACAAGTGAAGTTGGAGAGACAAGTTAGGTGGAGTCAATAACGGAACACCGCAAAGACCACATGGAGGCCATTGTGGTATTACAAACAGTTCTGATTTATTAATGATATGCATGTTCAATTGAGAGCATGCGTAATTAGGTGGTTTAAAGGTTGATCGTTTTTGGAATTGTGACATTTGTTTCCATGGTAATATTGGAGATTGTTTGGAGTTTGAGGTTCTAGGAGGAGCTTGGATGACATTTATGGAATATTGTATCAAGGTGGAGATTGTTAGATTTTGGTGATACAATATTCCATATTTAAGTAGATCTTGAAGATATTTAAGTCTATGTGGAATTATGACTCAAATTCATTGCCTATTTTATAGATTTGGTAGATTTTGGAGTATGATTAATTTCACCTTTTAGAGATTTTGTGTATTTGGTAGAGTGATTAGTTGCCTATTTTATTGCATTAGAGAAGGCAACAAAATCATCTACATGGTAAAGATTTATGGAAGTATTCAATAGCTTCTTAAAGAAGCTATTTTGTCAAGTCTATTATAAATAGACATGTCTAAGGTTCATAAGCTATATGGGAAAAGTGTATTTTGTAAGGTGTTTGGGATTGAGATTTCTTCTCAATTTTAAGTCTCTTTTGTATTTTCTTGGTTGAATCAATAAAAGTTTTTGTTTTGGGGGGAATTTTTTTGTTTGCTTTCTTTACTACTTTCTCTTCTAAATCTAATTATGTAGTGATCCCGGAAAATTCCTAATAATGCGGTGGTGAAAAAGTATATTTATTAACATATATTAATTTATGATAAAAGAAATTATGCAAATTTAGGCAGTATAATTGTGTATCTTTTATTTAAATTATTGTATTCTGTATATGAAATGTGATAATGAATTAGATATAATGTAGAATAAAATTCAAACTAGTATCTTTTTTACTTAACGTGACACAAATTATAGCTAATGGCCATAGGTCTGGATTGTGCATTTAATTTTATTTAAATCAAAGACTTTTCATTTATAAAAATATTTCAACGTGGACCATTTATTTGAAACATAAGCATTTAATGGAACTTAGTAGAATGAATCCTTTATAGTTATGAGCTAATGATATTCTTGATAAAAAATATAAATGTTATCCTTCCTTTTCTAGAAGGAGTTAAAACAACATTTACATATCATAAATGCTTGTAAATGTAACATTGTTAATTTGAACATTCGCTTCATTTGCTTGAGCATTCATTGTTGTTTTCTGATAAAAAGTTTAAGTATCCAAATGGACAGACTTGCTAATGAATTTGTATGAGTTAGTTTTAATATGTTTGAGAGTTGAAAATAAAATGACAACTATTTATTTATTAAATGGAGTTAATTGGACCTTTATTGCAAATGGACAAAATGAGTAAATAACTTATAAGAAAATTAAAAAAATATTGATTTGTTAATTGTTTTTACTAAGAATTTTATAAACATTAAAGGCATTAGATTTGAATTATTAGATCATGAAACTAATTTATGACTTATTTATGGAAGTAAATTAATAGCATTTAATGGTTTATTTAACGTTTGAATAAAAAGTGAATTTGGTTGACAAATCATTATCTATAAAAAAAATGATGAAACCAACCAACGAGAGACTTTATGTTTATTGATTTATAGAGTTGGATTTATTATGAGAAAATTATAAATATAAAGATTTCAAATATAAAGGTTATGATTTTCTATAATATCAGGGTCATCACAATCCTATTTTGAAAAATGATTGTTATGGATTTCAACGTTATAGTTAAGAGGTTATTTGTGTTTAAAGTTTTGTAGTTGAACATATATGTTAAATATATCAAAATTTTATACTATGTCAATTATGAGAATGGAGAAATTTTGAATATTTTATTCATATATTGGTCTTGAAAATTTTCATCCAAAAGAAGAAAGAACGTTATCGTTTCAAAGACACGAGTATATTCTAGAATTTGATTGCTATTTAAATATTAAACTCATTCATATTTGTTATGCATGCATTTATTTGACAATATAATTGAAATATGTTCTAAAAGGATTTGAAATATTCACTTTATGGACATGAACGAATTTATTGAAAGTGAAGAATTAATGATATGAGTTATGCATTACAATTTAAAGATGGTACAATATACATAAAACTTATATAGAAGCAAGCTATGATATTAGTTTGTCTTTGAAATAAAACAAAACAATGGATACCAAAAGTAAGGGGAGGTGTATTTAAGAAGAATATTTATAGATCGAAATGATAAGCTTTGTTTAAGTACACCATAAATTATTTTATATGAGATGCTTATACTTGTAAACAATCATGTTCTTATGATTTCTGAATATTTGAAAACTAGTTACTTTGGTCCAGATGACGCCTAAGAAAAATTTCTTATTGGAGAAATATGTATTTGGCTTACCAATTTAAGCATTATAAATATGAAAAAATTACTTATTCCAAATACATGTATGAGACAGAAGTTTTAATTATAAGCGCCAAAAATATGTGTTTATTTATGTTCGTATGTATGAATATATCTAAAATAATATGAAATGTAACTGAAGATATAAAAATGAATATATTGATCTTTGTTAGTTAGATTATATGAGGGGAAACTAGTTTGTTAGTTTATTTCATACTAACATGGTTCAACATAAGAAACTATAAAGAATTATTCTTGGATTATGAAAATGTGTTCAAAGTATAATTTCAGAAGTGTGGACGTTTCTAGCTTAATTGGGTCTACCACAGTTTTGAAAAATCAACAATGGAAATTACATATTTGATTTTGAGTTCCTTCATGTCCTTCTATTATAAGACTACAGAGTTACAAAAGGCTAACGTGAGGAAAATTATTATTTTTAAGTTGATCTCACAATATTGAGAAAAATATGGAATGAATTGAATGTTTCTATGTGGCGCCAATGTCATCTCTCCATGGTTCTAGCACATATAAAATTAAATAACAGAAGTAGTCAAAGGATGAATGTGGTAAAATTAGAGGAAGCGTGTTTCTCATGAATTGTTAAAAATACTATTACTTATAATATAGGTAGATACATTTATACCTCTATTGATGAACATTGGAATTTCTACAGGAGTGTGTAGCGGGAAGAGAGACGTCTATTTTGGATCTAAATAAATTGAGAAATTGATGAAAGAAGTAATCTCATAAAAATGAATAAGATCAAATAGAACTTCATGGATCTACTTTCTAAATTATCTTCAAAGGAAATTAGTCCTTGAATTTTCAAGAGAAATGAGCCTCAAGCCTAGGTTAGAGAAAAATATAATGAATACCCATTAGTGGTCAATCAACGCAATATGATTACTCTTTCCCTTTTTTTGTATTTATGAGTTTGACTGCTCTTATATAACCCACAATCAGTATTTTGGTGGTGCTTTTTCAATGCACTTGATGGATTTTGCTATTTGATATAATTTTATGCTTTTTTTCTTTTATACAATCCATAACAACTTTGATGATGCTTTCGAGATGCACATGAAAGGTTTTTCTATTTGAAATGATTTTAAGGTTCTTTGCTTTTATATGATCCATTACCAATCTTTGGTGGTGCTTTTGAGACACACTTGATGGATTTTGCTATTTGATATAATTTTAAGTTTTTTTTTGCTTTTATATAATCCTTAACCAATTGTTTGTGGTGGTTTTGAGATGCACTTGATGGATTCTACTATTTTATATGAGTTCGAGCTTAATTGATTTTATAATGTATAACCATTTTTTGCTTGTGCTTTTGAAATGTAGTTGATGGATTCTTCTATTTGATATGAGTTTGAGCTTCTTTACATTTATATAATTCATAACTAGTTTCTGGTGGCGCTTTTGTGACGCACATGAAGAATTCCACTATTTGTTATGAGTTTGAGCTTCTTTGTTTTTATATAATCCATAACCATTTTTGGTGGTACTTTTGAGATGCACTTAATGGATTCTACTATTTGTTATGAGTTTTTGCTTCTTTGTATTTATATAATCCATGACCAATTATTGGTGGTGCTTTTGAGTTGCACTTAATGGATTCTACTATTTGTTATGAGTTTGAGCTACTTTGCTTTATATATTCCATAGCCAGTTTTTGGTGGTACTTTAGAGATGCACTTGATGGATATATTGATTTATCTTAGTTTGAGCCTATTTACTCTTTTCAAATCCATCACCAACATGGTGGTGCTTTTTAGATGCACTTGATGGATTTCATTAATTTATTTGAGGCATACCTTATTGCTCATACAAGATTCATAGCCAGTATTGGTAGTGCTTTTGAGATGCACTTGATGAATTATGTTTATTTATTTTGTGAGGTTGAGCCTTTTACTCTTAATGAATCCATAGCCATAAGTGGTAGTGCTATAGTGGAGCACTCGATGGACTCACCTATTTGGGTGTGAAGGTGGGCCGCCTTTATGCGAGGCTTGAGCTCTCTAAACACTCATGAGTTCCCAAGATAGGTGCATGGCCATTAAAAGCATATATTTACAGCAGAGTTTGTAGAAATTGAAAGTGTAGTACATGTTGTGAGATCTCAACCTAATCTTTGTAGTTCAAGAAAAAATTCGCTACCTAGATTAAGTTTTGAACTCGCTTCTTAGGTATCAATTCAATTGAAAGACATTGATGCTTACATATGAAACTTTCTTCTTGCCAAGTTATTTTCATTCATTTTCTTTTATTTTTGTTTTAATTAGTGGGGGAATGTTGGATAATTACAATAAAAACAAAAGTCTTTTTATTGCTTGACCTCTTTCATTCTTTATTAATGAGAAAACATTTATTTATAGGATACTTATTTATTGTTATTGATAGGCTTAAGGGAGAAGGGGATATAACATTGATTTGATTGTCTATCATTTCTCTCTCCTCGGAAAAAAGATGATAAAATCTACAGAAAAAAATTATCTTCTTCATTCTCCTCTCTCTACAATTTTCAATAAAATTAAACCTATCTTTCAAAATACAAATACTTAAAATCCTTGGTAGCGTCTTCTATAAATATCTAAATCGTTCAATCTTAAGTGCACAAGTTTGAAGGACAGTTATGTTAAGCTTGAAGAGCAGATGACAGTTATCAATTGTACCATAGCCATGTTGAATCTCGCTTTCAAGGCAGTGGCCACATCCATGATACAACTCTCATCACTTTCTCTTTCCTACCCATTAATTTTACAACAGTTAGAACTGAGGCCTGCAATGGGTTGAGGGCCGGATATGAACATGTATTCGTTGGTTATCATTACCTATTAGATACATGTTTTATTAAGTAAAAAGTTGTAAAATAAATTATCAATTGTGGAGTTTTTGGTGAAAAAACAAATTGACGTTACTGACCCAGTCTACAAACTATCAATGGTGTCCATTTTAATTTTAAGAATGTCCCTACCAGATAGGCTTGTCAAATGATTGTGTTACGTTGTAAATGAGTTGGGTGAAAATTAACCCAACTCATTTAAAAGAAAAGCTAACCCAACCCATTTAGACCTACTTATTAAATGGGTCAACCCAACATAACATGCTAGTTTAACGGGTAAACCCAACCCCATCCATTTTCTCCAAATTTTAAGAAAACTACAGAAAAAAACTCTAAAATATGTCAAAAACTTGTTTATAAATGAAAACTACACAAAAAAGCTACAAATATGCCAAAATCTGCTGCTACTTCAGATTAAGAATTGCAGCAAAAAATGCAAAATAATTTAAAAAACTACAGCATAGCAGTAAAAATTGCAACCAAAAACTACAAAATAGTTCAAAAAATGCATGATATGGACTGAATAACACAAAAAATACAACACACCATTCAAAAAATGCAACATTTAATACAACATGACAAGACATTATGGTTTTCATGTATAGAATAAAATAGAAGCTGAAGCATTGATTCATTCAGATCAGCTTTTTTCTAATAGAATAGAAGAAGTGAAAATTTTCAAGAGAAGGTAGCCATTGATTACAATTAGAAATGCTGCAATAATCCATGTTAAAATCTGCATTTAAGATGTTTAACAGGTTATCTTTTTTTGACCTTAACTTAGAAATATATCCAACATTTCAATAGAATATGTATCGTATTATGCAACTTGATAAAAACGTATATACCAACAGAAGCACTGCAAGTGAATACTATAAAATTTTGTTAACACATACTGGTAGTGAAAAGCAAATGGGTTGCTTCAACATTCATATTATAAAATTTTGTTACATTGCATTCAGAGGATTGGGATAATGCTTTTTTCCTCTTTATTTTTTTTCTTCTAATAATTGTTATTTCAGCTTTTAATAATGAATACGGAGGAATTATTTTTTTAGCTTTGAAACGATTCTCTAATAATTGTTATTTTTTAAATTAAAATGTAAAGCAAGTCTGTAAAAATTTATGATAGAGTAGAACCATTATGTAGAACCATTATGTGTTAACATAGGAGTTATTAAGTGTTATCATAATTTAGTCTAAATTTTGATTATTCAATCGAAAAAACATGCAAGTGACATCATCATAAAACCATGGTAAACTAGGATCTACCTGTAAAAATACCTCAATAACCTCCACAATCTCCTCCTCGAACTGTCCAACCTTAATTTGAACCAATCACTAATGATGCTCCTGGATTTTTACTGAATGCAAACAATGGAGCTATTGAAATCAACCAAGCAAGATATAGTGCAATCTAAAAGCTAAGGCAATACATTGATAGAAAAAAATTAATACATTGATAACAATGAAGTTTGTTGTCTTGCTTACTTTGAGGCTATGATATATGTAATTTTTAGTAAGCTAGCTATATGTTGCTAAAATTATCTGGATGGAAAGGGGAAAAAATACCAATCACCAAATCTGTTCACATTATCACAACATTCGACATCTAACTTAATCAATCCTTGTTTTGCACTTAGCAAGAACTATATAACTGAATCCAATTCAAGAATGACTTAACTTATATAATATAACATTTTTATTAATATACGCAAGTTAATTATCGAAAAAGCGTAGTTAAGGGAAGTTATGAATTCTAAGCAATAGAACTCAGTAGTCATAAATTTAGTACACTTTACATGTTGTGAACTTATAATTAAGTGTCAACTCTATTAAAAGTTGTATAAGGAATCAACATATACCTGAAGTGAAATAATGTATTCTAACTTTGATTAACTGTAAATTAAGAAGGTTATATAACAAAATACATATTTGGGAAGGAGAGAAACAAATTATTTTATCAAAGTAACCAGAAATTAGCATGGATCCTAAAATCCTAAATAAATCATATTATTTAAAGAAAATATTAAGTGTGAATAAAGCATTAATTGCTCCCTTATAGCTAATTTGTTGATCTGAAACCTGAAATATATTGAATGTCAACGTATGACAATTTCTTAAATTAATTAACACACATTGTTTGAACTATTTTGCATTGGAGTAAGCAGCCCACTTTATCTCCAATTTGTAATAAAGCAAAAATTAACCAACTTCAAATAAACTTCAAATTAAATAAAGCAGGTGACACTACAAGAACGACACCTGATAGCGACGGTTTTTAGCCGTCGTCGGCCGTCGCTAGCCGTCGCTAGCCGACGCTAAATGTCATCGCTATTTACCTCGTCGCCCAATAGTATCGCGACGGCTTTAGTGATGGCCCCGTCACCTAAATAGCGACGGCTTGCGACTGCAAATGTGCCACGTGGAAATTTTCCAACGTCCAATTGGCGTCACTAGCCGTTGCTACGGGACATAAAACTTTTGCACTTTAGCCGTAGCTAGCCGTCGCTAATCTGAAACAAACAGGCCGTCACTAGCCGTCGCTATACTGGGCATAATTCTGTGCACTTGCACAGCCCATATACACTTCAAACAATAACCATCAAATACCATCATCACAGCCACTATACACTATATTCATCAACTATAACCATCATATATCCATCATATAACATCACTATACATTCAAACAATATAAAATCCAACAAAACCAAACAAAATCATATACAATCCCAACAACAATACATATCATGTCAACCAATACAAGTCATCAAAATATGTACATAGTTTCCCAACCAAAATGTGTACATAGTTTTCCAACCACAACTACAAACCATCAAAATATGTACATAATATCCCGAAATATATATACACCAAACCAACCAAAATGTGTATATACCAAACTGTAACATGAGCAAACAAGCATACCTATTCCTCGCCATCGCTGCCATCCTTTCCAGACATCCTCCCATGCTGTTGCAAATAACCTGCAATCCGCTCATCCAGCTATTGCTCGAAGAAACTCTTCCTCCAATCATTTATTTCATCCACTGTTTTCTTCAACTGAGCAATCTCCTCTTCTTGCTGGGACCTCCTGTATGCACTCTGCGATCTCATCGCCTGTAAAATAGTTCATAATTATTTATATATTAGTATATATATATAATATTATTAAAATTATTTAACTATTCATATGCATGTGTAAATTTATATATTAGTACATGTCAAAATTTACCTCCAGATTTCCATAGCTATACCGCACATTGGTCCGAGAAGGCGGGTCAATAATAGCATCCCAGATATTGTTCGCCTCCTCTAGCGTAAGCTCTTCCCGACCAGTGGACTGTGCTACCCGAGCCCGCTCAGCTTCGTACCTTTCCTGCGATTACAAACAATTGTTTTACACGATAAAAACCGAATTTCAAGTTTTTGAAAATAAAATAAGACAAAATATTGTTATTAACAATAAATAAGTTTACCATTACGGATTGGGATTTGTCATCCGTCCACTCGTACGAAACATTGCCTTCTTCACCAGTCCTCTCCACGGCATGCGTCACCATGAACAACTCGGCCATAGTGGGCTCGCGGTTGTATCTCGCAGCCTGAAAATATATAAATATTATTGCTAATCTGATTATAAAATATTTTAATAAAATGTAAACACAGTTTATAAATTTAATTACCAGCTCTCTCTTATGCTCCTGGAAGGATTTGGAGCCACCACGGTGCAATGCAGGATTTTTATTCCTGTTTGCCCGGTTCCGCGTAGATAATTCCTACAAATTAAGATAAATTATCACGTATATATCTTGCGAGATTTATATTAGATTTAAATAATAAAGCAAACATATATTACTTACTTTTGCTGCTGGAGTGTCCCAAAGCCGAAGAAGATCAGTCCATACATCGTCACTCATCCAGTTCGGCTTTTTGCCTGAATTCTTAGCCTTGGACAATGTATCCCTGTAATTTTTCCTCATTCTTTTATTCCAGTGATTTAAGAAAACGTCCATGTCATCAGGGTCAACGCGGACTGCAGCCTGTAAATTGAAATTATTTTAAGTTATATAGATTATATTAATTTACAACTGAAATTCAAACTACTACTTACAAGTAAATCGGCCTATATTGCGTTCTTGACATGAGGGGGGATGTCGTCCCAGCGAGGCCAACAACCATCCATCCGGCTCTGAAAAGCCTTCCTCGAAACCTGTAGAATATAATCTGATGGCTCCACCTCAAAGCCCCTGCAAAAGTTATGATATACATGTTTAGTGAATTTTAAAACTTACACTTTAAATAAAATTGATACTTACCCGGCACTTTTCGGAACAACTTCTGCCATCGGACGTAAGTCCGGTGCAGTGCCACTACCACCTGCACCGGGAGATGGGGATGGCGTGCCTGTCATACTTCGTCTCCTGCCAGAAATATCTACTATAGAAAAACAATATCATCACAGAACAATATAATCGGTACATAAACCAAGTCTGACATTACGGCTTTCCACAGCAAATGCGGGATAAGTCTTATCGAAATGTTTCCATGCTTCTCCGTCGGATGGATGTATCAAAGTTCCTTCTTCCGCTGTTCTCACACTATGCCATCGCATATGACAGGCCATAGCAGAAGATGCATATAATCTTTGAAGTTTGGGAGTGATGGGTAAATAATGCATTCTCTTGTACGGGACTTCTTTCCCTTTCTTCTTTCTTGGTTTGTATCTTTCTTCGTTACATATTTTGCATTTTCTGAGGTCAACGTCATCTTTCCAATACAACATGCAACCTTTCACACATGCATCTATCTTCTCGTACGGTAGACCGAAAGCGGACATCAATTTTTTTACTTTATAATGACTATCGCACATCAGATTATTGGGTGGCATGTGTCGTTTTGCAGCTTGTACAACTGCTGTAAATGGAGCTTCCGTAAGGTTGAATTTTGATTTCATAGTTATGTATTCGGTGGTTACAGAAAGTTCGGTTCCGCTTTTACATCCGTCCCACAACGGCCTCTTAGCAGAATCCAACAAATCGTATATTTTTTTAGCTCCCGCAGCCGGTTCTTCTTCGACATTTTCGTCTTCATCAACAGCTTCAGTTGTAGGAAACATTAATCGTGCTGCATCATCCACCATATTTTCTATCGGATTCGTCATCATATTACCGTCCTCTAACACTTCAGTATTAGGTGTAGGTTCAACAAGTTCTCCATGACGATCCCAGAAATAATAATCAAGCACGAAACCATATTGATACAAATGTACTTCAACTATATCTGGTTTCCAATGCTTCAAACGTTGGCACTTACTACACGGGCAACGAATTTCTGTGTTGTTTCGGTTATTATATTTAGCAAATCTAATAAATTCGTGTACACCGTTGTAGAAATGTTGCTTTATTGATCCCTTCTTTCCAGTTCTGACTTCATACATCCAAGTACGGTTGAGAAAATAATTGAACATTTTTCCTGATTTGAAAATGTATGTTAGACAATTTAAATCATTAATTTTCAACCATTCTCCATTGTAAACAAATCATCGTTGTAGAAATTTCAAAATAAAAACTTCACTTTATTTTTTTATTTTTTAGTATTTTGGTTTTCACTTCGGTGGTCAGTCATCCTACTTCCCATTACAAACACAATAATGTAATTACATTTTATAAATCATTTCAGATTAAACGGTTCAACAAAATTTCGGCAGCACTTCCCTTCTGTTCCTTGTATCATACACAAATGCGTGTACACAGGGAACGTAAAGGAAGTGCTGTCGAAATTTTGTAACCGTTTAAAATGAAATGATTTATAATATGTAATTACTTTATTGTGTTTGTAACTTGTCCAATACAGGGACAAATCCGACAAATATTGTATCAGATGAATATAAATGTCCGTTCCGTTACCAAAACGAACATCCATATAACGATCATATACAACACTTGCCAGACGGGGCCAAAGCCAATCTAAGGGATAAAAAAATTTCTTTAAATTTTATCAAATATTGTTGTTCTTTTCAAATTTTGACAATGTTTCAACTATTTAAATTTTATTTCATAAATTTGTATATTTAAATTTTAGTTCAACATTCAATTAACAATTTTAGTTCAATATTCATTTCTTTATTTTTTTACGACATAGATTTTAGCGGAATATTTATTGTTGTTATATTCATTTCTTAATTTCTTTACAAAATCGATTTTAGTACAATATCAGCAGTTGTTTTTAAAGTCATTTCCTAATTTTTAAAAAAAATAGATATTTGCAGAATTTTTAATGTTCTCATATTCATTTTTTAATTTTTTGTATAAACTTTATTTTTGTACAATATATACAACCTTTTGCATTTTGGCCGTCGCTAGCCATCGCTAAAATTATTAAAATGGCCATCGCTAAATCAACAAGATAAATAGAAGAATTATCAATGAAGATAATTAGAAAACAACAAAATCTAATTATCAAATAGATAATTAGAAAACAATAAAAATCTAATTATTAAATAAAATTTTGTCAATTTAAATTCACTTAACAACTTAAATTTGTAATTTATCAATTTTATAAACTATGAAATACTTTTATGTAAATTTATCAATAACCAAGTTAATCATTAATATACACTAATTTTTCACCAAACAGAACTAACCATGTTAATCGCCAACACTAATTATCTACATCAACCATTTATTCAACTTCATGATAAACTAATTAATCTAATACCTAATTTAACTTCATGATAATAAACTAATTAATCTACCAAATCAACATACAACACTACTACTACCTAATTTAACAACACTACTAATACCTAATTTAACAACAAATCCTAATTTAACAACAAATCCTAATTTAATTAGGGTTTAAACTAAACCTAAAAAACATCAAATTTACCTTCAAAATAGAGATTAGAAGCATACCTAGGCGAATTTGGGTGATTTGGAGGCGTCGGAAGGCGAGGCGGCGGCTGCGGTGACGAGGGGCGTCGGATTGGGGGAAGGGGGTTTAATTTGGGGGGGGGGGAAAGAAAATGAAAATACTGCTCACGGGAAGAAACCTGTATATTGCGTATAGCGACGGCCGCATTTTTTAGCCGTCGCCAGCCGTCGCAAACGCCGGCCACTATTCGAAGCCTTTTTAGTAGTGTGAATGCAACAAATGCAAACACATGAGTTATAGAGTATGTACATATTCAATACTGATTTCAAATTAATTGATTCAAATTTTGACATAAGAATTTGTATTATTCTTGCATTAACACAAAACTGACTATATTTTATTACTGAATCATAATTTCTACTCTTACTTGCTTACTGAACGCATGTCATTACAAGCATATTTTACCTACAGTAAAAAGTGGAAATATTACAAAAATCCATTTTAAATATAAATATATCTATTAAAATGGTCCAACAAAACATATATCAACCTAAATCGAACATAACGAAACCAGAAAATATAAACTTAAAAGACTAGGTTTGATAAATTAGCATTCGAAGCACATGGGATTCTTCAAATCTTTCATGGAAGCTTCATATTTTGACAACAAAAATAAGGTAGGGCCATATGACAACAAAAGCCAAGGTAATACATTTTCAATCAGTGTAGTTTTGGATAGAGATAAAAAGAAGTGTTTCTGCACCAATTCATATTTCTAAAAACCCAAATTACAATAACCAACAAATTAACTTAAAATCAAAATCAGTAAGAAAGATCGTCACTTAAAAATTCACTTTAAAGTAATTTGGAAGGCTACGATTAGGGTTGGAAAATCAGAAAGGATAGTGAGCAACCATGGTAGGGATTAAGAGGCATCGACAAACCTAGAAAATGATCAAGTAGAAACTAGGAAGAATCGTCGTACAAGCCATATGTTGATGCCAAAAGTTGACATAAACACCCAAAGGTTAACAGTAGAGAATAAAATGAAGAAAATAACTTGAAAATGAGGAAAACAACAACATACATCAATTATAGTGGTTCGGCTAATCAAAGGCCCATGTCCACTAAACTTTATTGAAGTCATTGATGAGTTTTTATACAACTGTTCTTTGGGATCGGTGATGATCCATAAAATTACAAGGATAATACAATAACTTGTTAACAGCTAAAAAAAATCTTCCAAACTATGCTTCGATCCTAATATTTATAGCTGCAGGTCGACAAAAATCACTTGTCCATATTCAAACCCACGTTCCTCAAGTCCAAAAGGGAGTTAGATGAAGAGACCATGGCCACATCATGAATAATCAAGGATTGTTACTGATCCATGCTTGGGGATCAGTATCCATCCATAAATCCGTCTTTTAGATCTCCATTTAACTCATGTGGTGCTCGTCTTGCTCGTGTCTTCATCTCTGTTTCTTTATTTGCATTGTTAATGGCATGGATCTGAGCGATCTCCTCGGTTCAAGAATAGAGCAATAGTGTTTGGCTTTGGAGTTGGTTGTGGTATTTGACAGAACTTGCAAACCATCTCACATAGCATGTACTTGGTTGTAAACACCTTAGCTTGACATAGAATGGAGCTAGTAGCAAGATGGAAAAGCTTTTAGGGATCGGTACCGTACCTTGATCAGGGATCGATACTGATCCATGAATTCGTTTCCCTTGGGCTTTAAAGTTGTTGATCATATGTTGGAGGTGTGTAGGCCTTTGTTTAGAGATTACTTCTTAGTACTTGTTATCTTTGGACTTCATTCGTTGACCTCACTCGGTATTTGGGCTTGGCAGTTACCACTTTGAATTTTTTTGCTGGATAATTTAATTAAAATAAGGACTAAAAAGAAAATTTTCATAGACGTCCGAATTTGGCTACGAGACCTACACCATTTCATTCATAGCAATTTTCTAGACGATTTTTATCTATAACACTTCGAAATATCTATATTATTCATTGTTCCTCTTATAGTCTCTTATTATATTAAATGTTTGTAAAGCTTATATTGTACTTTGAAAATAGTGTATATGTAAAATAAGTATTTTGGAGACTGTTTTTCTAAGATATCTATTTTTATGTACTTATATTTTAATTCCTTTCATTTTGAGATCTGAAAGTATAGAATATCTTAGAACTTAAACTTATAATTATGCTCTAAAATGTTTTAAAATCCCAACAGCTCGTATTTGTCGGCACGACACGAGGCCGAAAGCTACACTGAGTTTTGGATCGGTGTGTTGGAAAGTGCGGGTTGTTACAAGGCTAGAAAACATTTTCCCCCCAAAGTATATCTTGTTTCAACAAGATGCACTTTGGAATGGGACAAGTTGAAGGTTCTGCACTTTTGTTTTCTTGCCTTGTTTCATAAAGATATCATCTTTCCCTCTAAACCATTTCAGTGAAGTGTAGTATCTTTCGTCAATTTTTGTACTTCTTTGTTTGGGTTAGGCCTGTAAGTTCCATATAGTATAAAAGCTGAAGCGTTCTCTCCAAGTTCGCTATTCTAAAGTCAAAAAGCTTTCAACAATTTTCCTTTCCAGATCCTGCAGGTTTGACTCTGTTCTCTTGGAACTTCAATAATCTAGTGCCATGCATATACATGCACACACATGAAATCTTTTCATTCCATCACCATTCATCATCATTATTACTATTATATTTTTGTTTTTTTTTGGGTTTTTTAGGGTTTGGTATCGATCCCTAATCAGGGACCAGTACCGAACCACGATGCCTAAAAATGAGGCGCTTTATGTGCCTAAGTCCATGCTTCGGGCCCTATATAGCCTCTGAACCTTCACTTGCTTCTTTTCCACTTTTATTTACTTCGAGCTTTGAGACGCTTCTTCCTCCAAGCTTTCAAGCCACCATTTCCAAAACTTTACATCGACGAACTAATGCCTCAAGCCGTTGCATCTAGCCGCCATCGCCATTAGAGCCTCCATGCTCCTAGTCCTTGAGCATCGATTTCTTGAACGACTCAAGGCCCAGATTTGAGCATACCCAAACCCAAGCTACTCGAATCGCTTTATGTGGGTGTTGCGGCTTTGTTGGCGTCACCGACAATCAATCGTCGTCTACTTCCCTAGGCTAAGCTCGACCAAAAGATAAATGGAGGAAGAAAATTTTCTTCTCAGGGATCGGTGCCGATCCCACACCTGAGAGGATTTTCATAGGAAGTTTGAAGGCATTAGTCTCCTTTGCAAAACCAAGAAGCTGATCGAGTTTTGGTAACACTTTCTCAAAGAATGACCTAAGCTTAGCTCCTTTGTGTATTGGATTGGGTTGGCATTAGTTTCTACTCAATTTAAGCCTGAGGTTTTGCAAAAGATTCATGTTTTCGGTGAAAGTTCCCAGATATGGCCTTAGAATTGTACTTAGAGTTATATAATCAAATTTGGTTGATCCATGGTCAATGATGCCAATCCGTTGGGATAGTCTACGATGACGGTCACTTCGGATATTAAATCAACACTCGAATTAACTATCTGTCGATTTCCTTTTGTATAATAAATCTGAATTACACGACGTTAGATGCACGCACCATCCACTATACACTTGAATTGCACCATATTGCCCTCCGTTGATATACGAGACTCAAGTGATCAACATGCATTGATGTTCATCAGGTTTGGTACATAGACTTTACAGTGTTCTTTTCTAGCATGAAAATTACAGCTTTTATTGTGTCTGATATCACTTATGTATGAAGCTTTATTAGGAATAAATCGTAGACGTTTCAATCGTCTCCCCGCTATGGCAGTAAGTCCGTCAACTTCAAGATATATGGAGACGTAGAATCCAATTCTACTATGGTTCCCGCAGTAAGACATCATCCTCAATCAGCTGGCCATCAAATAGCATAACCTTTAGAAATGATTCCTTTTGTTCCTGCCGAGGGGCTTATAATCGGGGTTGCCCCTGACGTTGATAGGGGTGATGCTATAATTTTAGATGACCATCGGGACTCTCCCGCATCGAAGGTTGATGAGGTGTCCCTTCGAAGGATGTATGAGAAATATGGCATCCCATTTGAAGATGTGCTAGTGCCTTCATGCCAACAGCGGGCGCATCTTCCATCGTTGGGATATATGGCTTGTAACCGACATATGTGTATGGCTGGTTGTATCCCACCGTTCAGCAACTTCATTCGAACAATTTTGCAATTCATGAAATTAGCTTCAGACCAAGTGCACCCCAATAGTTATGCTTTCTTGAACAACATTTATATTATTTTCTCCTGCCATTTGGATCGCAAACCCAGCAGTCGAGAAATCTGATACTTGTACAACTTCAAAATCTAAGATGATCTCCTTTACTTATATATCAAGAACATTCCACGGGTCGAATTGTAAAGAGTCTTTGGAACAAATTGAGATATATTAAAGATGAATTCTTTTTTATGCGTTGCCCTCCTGGGTTTTCATAGAGGTGGTTGTTCGAATGTATGTCTTCCCTTCATCCTTTTTTATCTAGAAAATATAACTTTAATTACTCATACGATTATTTCTTGTTCTTACAGATGCTCGAGAAGGCCTAGCGGAGTAGCTTTAGCAATCACTCTTGCATCCTCCATTAAGTCCCACTCAATGAAATGATATGAGGGCACTTTTTACTGATGAGAATTTGAGAGCTTACAATCTTTTGAAAGGGGATTATAGCATTGGCCACGTTCTCAAAGATGGTGATGAAGATAACGACGGTTCTTTGTCAAGGAATGATGATGAAAACTAAGAAGTGCCCTCAGTTTCGAGTCCTGTTGTGGAGACTAGAGAAGTATATGAGTAGGCTGAGGAAGGAAGAAGTGGTGAAGGAAATAAGGATGATGTTGGTATTAGTCGTGAGTCCTCCAATGATGAAGGCGGTGGTGACTAGGCTTTTTTTATAAAGTAACGACCCGAAATAAAGATCGTCTCATTGCGAACTCCTATACAACCTCCACCAGCCATTGTAACAAATAAAAACCCTATTCCGCCTATTGAAGACATTTATCAAAAAACTTAATCCGATTCCAGAGGAGTTCAGTTTTTACGGCCTAGGTAACATCAGTATTGGGGATATTAGATCCCCCATCCATCTACCAGATGAAGTGCCTGCCACTCACGCAGGGGAGATCGCCCCTATTAGCAAAATCCAAGTCCACGGTCCGCGAGGGGATACTAAGATACATACACACACCCACACAACATTACACTTTGTTTAGTTCACGCTATACTCCTATCTTGTTTGAGCTAACTCGCTTGCGTTTCATTTGCAGATTCAATGGAGCACGGGGGCATGTACGATACCATCAAATGCCAGAGGAGTAAGCAAAGGAAGCATGGGTCGTCTAATCGTCCTCATGGCTTTTCCTATGATACTAATCTGTGGAGGAACTCTAGTCAAGACCATAGAAGTCCTTTAAGAGGCTACACATCTCGCAAGTCATCTCTGTGACTTAGGAGTCGGTCACCCTTGCCCCATAGTTTGAACCTGTACTCAACAAAACCTAATTACATTTTGTCTATAGACGTTCCAAATGTTCCTGCTTCAACACAACCGACGATATCCTCTTATGTATCACATCACTCCAAGGAACTATCGGGTCCAACACTTCTGATATTCCACATTTGAGGCCTGACAAGAGAGTAGTTTGAATAGAGAAGGAGATGGTTTCTAATCCTTACATGAATACGTTGATGCACAGTTTTTCGAAAATCTATTTTGATGACGTCATTTTTGTCCCTGAGCTGAAGGGCATTCCTCCACACATCAGAACCGACACTATGGCTTATGTCAACGATGTGTATGACCAATATTTCAAATGGAGGAGGATAACTGAAGTCATTCCTGAAAGCGCCTACAAAAGAATGGTGAAGCTCGATGGAGTGAACTTAGAAAAAGAGAAGGATAAGCATATCATCTCAACCCTCGACTAGGAGGTCGAAAAACTTAGTGCATCATTGGCCGAGGCCAAGAAACATGTGAAGTTAGAAAAAGAAAAGGACAGGCATATCATCGCTCAGATGCATGCATAACAATGAGCAATATTTTCGCTCAGATGTTGTCAGTCATTTTCTATCATCAATTAGCTAAATAAATAGATTACTTTGTTATCTTTTAATCGAGTTTTGTCCAACCAATGATAATATTTGAAATTACATTATCTTCATTCTCGAAGAATAATGACCTGGATGCTTGTCGCTGAGCATCCTTGTTAGGCCAGGGCTATCCCTGGGTCTTGACCAGAATTGGTTGCTTAGAGCGGCAGTCTAAACATCCATTTTGTGGATGCTTTCCTCCGATCTTGCTTAACTCTGAGCATCGATCGGGGTTGATCACCTGAAATGGTGGTTATAATGTTCATCCCTTGGGTACTTGGGGAAGATCTCGCTTATCTCCGGGCATGGATCTTTGACCTCACCATTCTTTGGGTGAAGAGTTTGAGCTCCGCCAAACTCCGGGCGAGAACTTTGTCATAACGTAAATTGTTTAGTTTGCCAACTCCAGGAAACAGTTCTTAGGGTGAACTATCTTGTTCGATTCCATATGTGTTTAATACTTCAATGTCAAAGTCATGGGTCATAGGAGTTATTTGGCATCTATTCCAGATGCTCAAAATAGTCACATTCCTCGAGTCTAGTTACGGACCGCAAAGTTTGATTGGCACCTATCTCTGAGCACCTACCATTATGTATTATATAAGCATGTGCCATTCAATCATGCTTTTGTTCACACTGTGGAAATTTAGCTAATGATAATGCAAATTCATCGATTCCCAAAGCCAATTCATTACATATCCACAATAACAACCAATCACGCCTCTTTACCTTGAAATTGACAAACTATGTACAAAGATAGTTCTAATCGAAATAGCATTGTAAATATTCACTATTCCATGCCCTCGAAAGTGAAATTCTGTCTGTAGTCATTAGCTTGAATTTTTTATGTCCAAGCCTATGTTCAATAGCATACCGACCTTCCCAAATCGGGCCCATGTTCACTGGACCATGGAAGGTTCGTTTAAGAATGAGATTAGCGATCTTGAAGGTCCGGTTTTTGACCTTTGTATTGTATTGCCAAGTTACTCGCTTTCGATGAGCATCAACTCTCAAATCATCTTCATCACACTTCTCATGAATCAAGTCGAGGGACTCGAGTAGGAGTCCTCATTCCTTTTGGGATCATAGTGGATCTTCCGATGAGATTGCACATCCAATTCAATTGGAATCATGGCCTCCGACCCATAGGCCAAAGCTAATGGAGTGTGACCAATTAGGGATTTGTGAGTCATTTGATAGGCCCAAAGCGCCAGTGGTAACTCATCGACCCACTTGCCTCTGGCCTTTGTCAATCACTTTTTTAGAAAGGGCTTAATGATTTTGTTCACTACTTCCACCGGTCCATTCACCTATGGATGCATTACTGCGGAGAATCTTTTCTTAATCTGGTACTTGCTGCAGAAGTTCTTGAATTCTGTGCTATCAAATTGGGTCCCGTTGTCGGAAATGAGCGTTTGTAGGACTATAAAATGATAGATAATGTTCTTGACTACTAAGTTGATCACCTTCTTCATGGTGATCGTGGCAAGTGATTCTACCTCGACCCACTTCGTAACATAATCACTACAACAATAATGTACTTCGCCTAACCATTCAACATCGACAGCACACTGATAATATCGATTCCCTATACCGCAAACAGCCATAGGCTAACTATTTGCATAATCTCCATAGGTAGGGCTCTAGGAATTTCCGCAAATTTCTGGCATCGATCACACCTCCTGGTGTAATCGGCTGCATCTCTATTGACGATCGGCTAAAAGTATCTGTAGAGAAGAACTTTCTTCGCTAACATTTGACCCTCCAATATGGTTGCCATAGGCTCCTTCTTGAACATCCATAAGGATATTTTTGGCTTCCTCCTATACGACACACCACGGTAAGGGTATAGAAAAACCTCTTCTATATAAAAGCCCATCCTGAACACTAAACCACGGAGCCTGGAGCACAAATTTCTTTCTTTCACTCCTCCCATCTGGAAGGGTTCCTTTCAGTAAGTACTCCTTAATTGGAGTCATCCACGACTCTTTTTCAGGTTCAGCCTCCAAGATCCAATCAATATCCATCGGTTGGTGCTCGAACACGATAATACTTCTACTGGAACTAAACCCATGAGTTGCACATCCCCGAAGCTAGCTAACCTGGCTATAGAATTGGCTTTTGGTTTTCCTCCTTTGGAATGTGCGTTATCGTGTAATACTCAAAATCATTAAGCAGTTCCAGAACGTCCATCAAATAAGGGACTAACCTAGTGCCCTTTGCTTGAAATTCCTTCTTTACCTGGCAGACCGCCAACTGAGAGTCACTGTTATGTGAAAGGTCTTGACTCATAATTCCTTCGCGATCTTGAGTCCTGTAATTAGTGCTTCATACTCGACCTCATTGTTCATTGCTGGGAACTTAAGTTTAAAAGCATAGCAAACTAATCGTTCTTAGTGGGTTACCGAAACTGCTTCTGCCCATGAGCAACATTCGTTGGACGCTTCGTCCATGTACAGCTTCCATTGAGCACTCTGTTATACAACTTCTTCCCTTTCGTCATCTTGAGCAGTTAACTCAACGATGAAATCGGCCAACACTTGGCCTTGGTTTGCCCTCTTAGGATGATATGATATATCATACCGACTTAGTTTAATATTCCACTTTAACAATCTCCCAGACGTCTCAGATCATTGTAGGACCTGTCTTGTAGGCTAGTCAGTCAGCACCTTCATTGGATGAGCATGGAAATATGGATGAAGTTTCCTTGGTGCAATCAACAAACAATGTGCCAGCTTTTCCAGCTTTGGATAATTCCTTTCAGCTCCCGTTAATTGCTTATTGATGTAATACACCGACCTTTGGATTCTAGTTTCTTCACTAAGAAGTCAGCACCCAAAGCATGCATAGGTACTGCCAGATAAATGAATGAGTCTTCTCCTTTCAAAGGCTTTGACAAGATAGATAGCCTTACCATGTGATCGACTGATGCTCAAAATGCATCTTTGCATTCCTGCATCCAAGCAAAGTTTCTCTTCTCCACTCCGAGGACATTGAAGAACGGTTTGTATTTGTCTGTAGCCCTTGAGATGAACCGGCTCAGTGTTTCTACTTTCCCATTTAGACTATGAACCTCTTTAATCGCCTTTGGGGCCTCCACATTCTTTAAGGCTTCAATTTTCTTTAGATTGGCCTTAATTCCTCTCGAGTTCACAATGGAACACCAGAATTTCCCCGATGCGACTCTGAATGAGAATTTTAGCGAATTGAGCTTCATTTCGTATTTTTGAAGCATGCCAAACATCTTGGACAAGTCCTCCAAATAGTTCAACGATCATCGAGACTTCACCAACATAACTTCCACGTAAACCTCCATTGACGAGCCGATCTGATTTTTGAACCTCGAATTCACCAGTCTCTGGTAGGTGACTCTGGCATTCTTCAGACCAAACAACATGACAAGGTAACAGTACAGTCCTAGGTTAGTTTAGAATTCGAAATGTTCTTGGTTTGGGATGTGCATTGGAATTTGATTATAACCAGAGGAAGCGTCCCTGAATGACAGTAATTTGTGGCCGACGGTTGAATCTACTGGTTGGTCGATTTTTGATAATGCAAAACTCTTTGGGCATGCTTTGTTCAAGTCCAAATAATCGATGCATGTCCTCCATTTCCCATTAGACTTCTTTACTAAGGTCGGATTAGACACCCACTCTAGGTATAGAGCATCACGGATGAAGCCGTTGCCTTTTAACATATCCACTTCTTCTTTCAATGCAGCAGATCGCTCCAGAGCTAAACTACGCCGTTCTGTTTCATTGGGAGACACCTGGGATTCACATTTAATTCGTAGCATGCTATCTCTGGCGATTTTCCATATAGGTTGGAATGTGTCTAGGAAAACACATCTAGGTTTCCCTAGAGAAAACCCGTCAATTCTTTCCCCATTCTTATGCCAAGCCGAGGCCAATTTTTAGGACCCGTGTAAGATCATCCTAATTTACTGGGAAGCGAATCGTCAACTCAATAGGGGTCGCCCTCACATCCAATGGCTCTTTCCTTGGATCCATAGCTTTACGGAATCTACTATGCCGACCGGTTCAGGCTTATGCAATGGTTGTTATGCATCCAACGTCTTGAATCAGAGAGTCTTCTATGCATCCTTTCCTATCTTATTCACTTTGCTTCCTTTAGTTCTACGATGTAGAATTCACGTCCAACACTCTGGTCTCCTTGAAGGATGCCTACCCCATCTCCATTGAAAATTTCATTGTCAAGTACCATGGGGCAAGGGCCACCCAAAAGTTAGCAAGGGCCGATTAGCCCAAGAAAGTGTTATAAGAAGAAAAAATATCCATCACCATGAAGGACACAACTCGCACTCTCTTGAGGTCACCTTCACCTAGAACCACCGGTAAATCTACACAACCCATAGGTTCTTTCGCCATTCCGTTAAATCCTTGAAATCGAGATTTGCACGACTTCAGATCCTGACCATCCATCAGCATTTGTTCATAAGCTTTTTTAAACAATATGTTCACTGAACTACCACAATCAACCAACACCTTCCTCACAGTCGCTTACTCAATTGTGACCGATATCACTAAGGGATCTAGTGTAGGCACTTCGACCCCGTTAGCATCCCTATTTCTAAACACAATATCATCAATCATTATCCTAAGCGACTTCACCGGAGCTTCATCTTCAACAACAAAGCAACCTTGTTGCATAGGATACTTCAAAGAACTTGCATACCTCTCCATCTCTTCAAAGGCGGATGAGGTCCATCAGAGATCATGTTTATAACCAATCTTTTCCCAAGCTTCTTAGGCTTGTCGTTACTAGACCCTGCTCGACCCCTTTAGAGTAGTTGCCCTAAGTTTGAGCATTCTCTTACATGCCATCCTACGAGGCTTCTACATGCTGCTGAAGCCTTCTCTTTCGAATTAGATCCTCAATCACATCTCGTAAGTGTCCGCATTCATTCGTGTTATGACCATGGGTCTTGTGGATGCGGCAAAACATCCCAAACCTCTTCTCTCTCAATCGACTCCCTAAGAGCCTGCTTTTTGTACTTTTCAGTACCTCGTGTCGAAAGGTACATATTCTTAACCAAATCGTTCAGAGTTATATAATTTTCGTATTTCAGACACCTCTTCAAATCGGGTTTCCTGCTCCATCACCTTGATTATTTTTCTTCTGGTTATTACCTTTATTTCTCACCTTCATAGCTATATTTTTAGAACTTTCACCAGATTGCTTCATAGCCACATTGCTCTGAATTACTTCAGCTGATCGGCCACCATTGGTCTTCCCAACGGTCGTACTTGCCTCTTCCAAGTGTAAGAATTGAGCCCCCTTCCTATAGAAAACATCTATTGTCGGTAGGGGTTTCAACTTTAACCACCTTCAAAAGTCCGTATCGGGATGTATACCCTTGATCAAAGCCCTTAACACAATGTCTGCCTATGCATTGCTTACTTCCATCATCGTTGTATTGAACCTGCTTAAAATTTTTTCAGTGACTCTCCCACTCCCTGGAAGAGGTTTAATAATGCCATCACATGTTTGGGACATGTGTATGCAAATGGAATTGCTCAACAAACTTTCTTATAGTTGATCGAAAGACGATATGGACCTCGTGAAAGCTGAGTGAACCACATTGTCACTACACCTTCAAGGAAAATTGGAAAACTTCTACATCTCATGGCATCCGTCGCCCTTTCCATATCCATATGCCATTTGTATTTTAGCAAATGCTGCCTTGGATCGATCGTTCCATCATAGGACAACATTGTTAGCATTGCAAACCTCCGTGGGTATTCCTCATGCAGTATCTCTTAGGTGGATAGGTTCCTACTAGGGGAAGAGCCCCATTCATCATTACTTCTTTGCTGGTTCTCACTCACCAGTTTCTTTACCATATCAGCCAGTGACTCTGGCTCGACTTAATCTACCGAGTTTCGATAATCATAGACTGCCCCGAGTGTTTAGGTCTGCAAATAGTCTCGGTTAGTTCCATGATACCTTGATTCTCTTCTCTTTGGGAGAACTGTTTGTTCAGTTGACGCGTTCTTACGGTGTCTACGACGCGGAGAAGCAACGGCCGCCTGACCTCCAACATTCCGGCCATTAGCAACACGACCAGCATCACCTTCAATACCACCATCAAAATCAGCAACATTTCCATTGCCCAAGTCGACAACTCGGGGTTCAGTACCAATCCCTAGGTTCGATTCGGTACCGATCCAAAATCCCCTACTATGGGCTTCATCCGGTCCATCTCTCGAAGCATGCATTTTCTTTCGCTTCGTTTTCAATTTTCCACCTCGATGTTTTTCGGTAGATGATGAAGAACTGTCTTCTGAGTCAGAAGGTGATAATTATCTCCTACTCCTTCTGCGACTGCGGGCTAAATGGTTTAACAAGTCGAGACTCTCCTTCGTTTGCCTCCTCTATTCATCCTAACTCTCCTGCACCTTGTCATTCATCTACTTCATCATGCGATCCATCTTAACCCATATTATCATATCCGAGGGATTCTGAATTTCAGCAATTACTGGCTAAGCAACTTCTTCAATATGCCAAGAACTTGCTTTCTCAACATTAGTAGTAAGTTTGGAGATAGCGGATTTCACCTTTCATGGGGCCATAACTTCAAATGATCATGTAATGGATTCTACGAAAATCTAAATAGTCACATATTACAGCGACGAAACTGATAGACCTACCTCGTGGACTTAAATAACCCAAAGTAGAAAATAGATCATAGTAATCTGAGATCGATACGCTCTCGGTGAAAACACTAAAATGTTTATGCCAAAAGTTGGCACAAACACCCAAAGATTAACAGTAGAGAATAAAATGAAGAAAATAACTTGAAAATAAGGAAAACAACAACACATAGCAATTATAGTGGTTTAGCTAATCAAAGGCCTATGCTACTTAAACTTTGTTGAAGTCTTTGATGAGTTTTTACAAAAAATTTCTTAGGGATCGATGATGATCCATGAAATTACAAGGATAATATAATAAGTGGAAATTAGGTTGAAGGGCTTCTATTTGCAGGGTAATAAGTTTTAAGAATAACACTTCTGAATAATTAGTTTTAAGAACAATTTACAGCATAATGATAAATTCATTTATCTTTTTAAGTTATACAAGAAAATGATAAATCCTTTTATCATTATTTCTGTATAACTAAAAATGATAAATTCTTTTATCTTTTTCCTGTAAAATGTCCCTAAAACTAATATTTCAGAAGTAGTGTCCTTAAAATTTATTACCCTGCACAAATAAGCCCTTGAAGTGAAAATACCCATATAATAACTTATTAACAACAAAAAAAGATCCCCCAAACTATGCTCCTATTCAAATATTTATAACCGCAGGTCGACAAAAATCACTAGCCCACGTTCTCTCCACATCCAAGGGGGAGTTAGCTGAAGAGATCATGGCTACATCATGAATAATCAAGGCTCGGTATTGATCCATGCTTAGGGATCGATACCGATCCATTAATCTATCTTTTGGATCTCTATTTAACTCATGTGGACGCTTTTCTTGCTCGTGTTTTCTTCTCTGTTGCTTTGTTTGTATTGTCAACGGCATTGATCTGTGTGATCTCCTCAGTTCAAGGATGGAGCAATAATGTTTGACTTTAGGGTTGGTTGTGGTAGTTGACACAAACTTGCGAACCATCTCACATAGCATGTACTTGGTTGTAAACACCTTAGCTTGCCATAGAATAAAGTCGGTAGCAAGATAGAAGAGATTTTTGGGATTGGTACCAAACCCTGATCAAGGATCGGTACCGATCCACTAATACTTTTCTCTTAGACTTTGAAGTTGTTGATCATAGGTAAGAGGTGTGTAGGCCTTTGTTTGGAGATTACTTGTTATAATTGGTTATCTTTAGACTTCATTCATTGACCTCACTCGGTATTTGGGTTTAAAAGTTACCATTCGAGATTTTCTGTTGGATAATTTCTCAGCTCGACCGACTTGACATACCCAAACATAGCTTGGTTACAAAGCTAGATAATACCATGTAATTGGGTTTACTAGAGGAAGAATCAAGGTGGATGAAGAGTAAGAAAAACTTTAAATTTTTGTCCTTTGAAGTTAAAAGGAGGAAGTTGTTTGACGGTGAAACCATATGAACCGAGTAATTAAATGTGTTTAATGGTTTAACCCAGCAAACCAACCTAAATAATTGGTTTTAGCCCAACCTAATTATTTTTTAGTGAACTGACTGGGTAAATGGGTTGGTTATATTTTTGACACCCCTACTACTAGACCAACTTTGTTATAAACTCTATAAATAATTTACTTTCTTATTGACGACCTAGGAATAATGGATTCTTGCATTTTCACATATTTTAGCAAGAATATATTTTCTAAGTGCACCTTGAAACATAAACTAAGTGTTGTTAACAAATTATTAAACATATTAAGTTATGCATAGATTTTATATGAATGAAAATGGCATAACGTAGCCTGCAATGGATGGAGGGTAGGAGATTGAACTTTTATTTATTAGTTATCGTTACACACAACCATTTGAAATATGTTTTATTAAGAAAATTTAAAATAAAATATCAATGATAATGCTTTCGGGCAATAGACAAATTGATATTGTCGGCCTAACATGCAGACTGACATTGCCTTATGTACCAAACAACGATATCCATTTCAATTTTAATAAGGATCCCACAAGACTAGCCTAGTTGTAAACTTAATAGGGTATATTCTTTTTTAGTTGACAAATCAATTGCTTTCTTGGCGATGTGGAAATAATTCGTTCACCTACAAACTTAGTTTTATTAACAACTATTAATACAATTAGGTCATGCATCTGGATTTTATACGAGTGAACATGCTAGAATGTGTCTGCAATGGATGGGTTCGATATGAACTTGTGTTTGTTGGTTATCATTATAAACAATTGTTGGAAATTTAAGTGAATTAATTTAAAAAAATTAATGGTAATAAAATTCATAATAACGTTGTATCATGATAATACTTTTATGAGCTATTATTATTGAGCCTTGCAAAAATTAATGGAAATAAAGTTCGTAATGAATGACAATAATTTTAGATCCGTTAATAATCCTTCATTTCAGTAACATATACAATTTCCATTTTGCCAATATAAATAAAGATAGCCAGAAGGGAAAAAACAAGACAACGAACAATTTTCTTTCTTCTTCTTCTCCCTCTGCCATTCCTCTCTCTGTAGAATTCTTTCAAGCAGTTAAATTAGAAAGTGCTAAATTTAGAACTATTTGTTGTCATGCAAACAACAAATCTACCAAATTTTAGAGGCTATTTTATCCTGGGGATGGAGCAGTTGATAGCTAGCCTTGCACCTTAGGGATAAACCCCGAATCATCTTAAAGAAAGCGATGAAGTACGCGACTCAGCCATTTCCAGCAATCAAATCCAACAATTTTAAGATGATTCCACTTGTTGCAAATGGCCACGACCGATGATTTTATTGGAATAATACTGTCAGACACAAACATGCCCTTTAGATTCGAGGGGCTACACTTCAAAAGGTGGATGTAGAAGACGTAATTTTTTCTAACAATGAAAAAGGCAATCCATGTTATGACCACCAACAAACCGCCACTGTCTAATCCACCCACCGAAGTAGAGAGTAAGAAGCAGCAATCCTAGATCAAGATGACTACCTGTGTAAGAACTTCATTCTAAATAGCCTCTGCAATGACCTATATGACTACTATAACGCATATGACAAATCAGCTAAGGAGATGCTGTAGAAGAAGTATGACATGGAGGAAGCTGGAGCAAAGAAATACGCAGTCAGCCGCAACCTCAAATATCAGATGTTTGATGACAGGTCATTAGAGACACAATCTCATGAGATTTAGAAAATAGCTTATGAGATCGGCTCCGAAGGTATGACTATTGACGAATAGTTTCAAGTTGCAATATTTATTGATAAATTGCCCCTAGTTGGAAAGAGTTCAAAATAATCTTAGACATAAAAGTAAAGAATTTTCACCTGAAAATTTGATTACTTGCCTTCAAATTGAGGAGGAATCCCGAAAACAGGATATGAAAGAGGAAGTGCTTGCAGTTTCTAGTAACACTATGAAGGCTAAGGTTTTGAAACCAAATCCGAAAAACTTTAAGAATGAGAATCGTAACCTAATCAGAACCGCAATGGGAACCTTCAAAGGAACCATACTGCACCATAATACCAACAACCCTTAAAAAATGATTCTAGTTAGTTTATTTGTGTAACACCCCTAATTTAGATTAACATTATTCATGAGATTTAATTAGATAAATTAAATAGAATAATATGATGATTGCAGTGATAAGGGAATTGAGATTTGAAAATAAGTAAGGTCATGCCTTAACCAAATAAATCTATAAGCTTGTTTTGTAACTTAAATATATAGTTGCATTCAGGAGGTCAGATAGACTAGAATATACGATGCCTAGAACTGATTAAAAGATTACTGAGTTAGACATGTTCTTAGTTAGCCCACGAAAACTATGTTATGAGAAATGTAATTGGCAGCGGCCAATAGGTTCTTAGTAATCCCATGAAAACTATGTCCGAAATATGTTATTGATAGAGATCAACAGGTTCATAGTAAGCCCATGAAAACTATGATTTGAGAGAAGTTATTGGAGAATCTAATAGGTTCATAGTGATACCATGAAAACTATGATTGGATAAAATTATTGGAAATCCAATAGGTTCATAGTGATCCCATGAAAACTATGATTGGATAAAGTTATTGGTAGAAACCAATAGGTTCTTAGTGATCCATGAAAATTATGAAATCAGATAGATAGTCCGTAAGATTGGAATAGGTTATTAGTCAGCCCATAAAAAGTAACCTTAGAAACTATAAAATGAGACAAATAGTCGGATAAATTGGGATGAGAAATCCAGGGCATATTGCAGTTTTGAATATCATCACATTATGTTATGTTTTGACCATTTTGGATGCAGGTGTATAGTGTATGGTTATTGTATTATGGTTGAGATATTAGTGAGGGGAAAACCCGTTCTGCTTAGCGGCGTGGTCTCACTAGATATCTAGTTGGTCCGAGATGGTAGGTTATTAATCACACCAGACTTTTTGTCTGACCCGAAGTTTTTGTCTTTCCCTTAAACTCTCGGTACTCATTTGAGTAGATCGAGAGTAAGGGTTTTTCAGGTTTCCTTTAGACGAATAAGTTTCCGGAGACGTGTAGGAGGCAATCTAGCTAGTAGGAGCTGTATAACTATTTTTTGCTATGTTTTGATTCTGCTTTTGTGTTGTAATGTCAAGTTGTATTAAATGCCTGATATTTGACTATGATCATCCATGGAGGCATCATCATATGTCGCTCTTGGAATATGTTGTAATAAATATATTTTCTCTAAAGATGGTTTGTGAATCGGGATTATGTAATGAAATTGAAATCTTATTTTGAAATGAAATGAGAAATTTTATTTTAAAAGCTGTGTTGAATTTTCCATATTCACATGTTTCTGGTATTATAAAAATGATTAACATAGCCACATTTTATCACCACAAATTAATAACTACGGGTGACTATAGCATCCGTAGCACTTAATTTCAGATCTCAAAATGAGGGATGTTACAGTTTGGTATCAGAGCATAGGTTTATGTAAACTTAAA
The DNA here is from genome assembly GCA_030737815.1 of Allium fistulosum. Taxonomy (NCBI): domain Eukaryota; kingdom Viridiplantae; phylum Streptophyta; class Magnoliopsida; order Asparagales; family Amaryllidaceae; genus Allium; species Allium fistulosum. The sequence continues at coordinate 1,001,248,398 of CM060904.1, read as the reverse complement.
AGGAATTTAAACCTAAAGGATTTTGAAAACACAATCCAATGAATCAGAGAATAAGATATGGGTTGGGATAACGCTATAATAATGTACTTGTATTTTGCTACATATGAGTATGTATTCCCTTCTCTTTTAGACCATTCTTTTTTATCTTACTATGGCTTATATGCAGATTTACGAAAAAGAAAGGTATATAAGTAGGGAACAAAAGAGTGAATCTAGGTGGAGGAAGCTCCGCAACTGACGAAAATGCTCAACCAAATACCAGGAGAAAGCATGGTTGATGGGCAAATGCTAATCAAAACGTAAATCCCGACTTAGGTGCTGGAACTCTACCGGTAGATATGGGGATGATGTATCTGTTCTTAGTTAACTTGATGCAAGCTGGAGCGGCTGCAGGAGTAGCTAGAGGAAATGCTGTGAATGCGGATAGTGCAAATACCATGGTGCCAGTTGGCAATAATTATACCAAGCTGAGCAGGGACTATACCAGTCTTGGAGGAAAGCCTTCTCTTAGAACTGAGGATATTGTAGAAGTTGAGAATTGGCTGTTGGATTGCAAGAGAATCTTTGTTGATCTCGGTTTGGATGATGAGAAGAAAAGGAGACTAGCTTCGAGGCAGTTGCAGGAAGCAGCATTGTTCTGGTGGAATGGAGTCACCGTAGATGTGCCTGAGGAGGAGTTGACTTGATCAGAATTTCAAAGGAGGTTCGAAGAAAGATTCTTATCTGAAGTTGCCAAGTCGATTTTGCTAAGAAGGTTTATGGGCTTGGAGCAAGGAGCAATGTCAATGATTGAGTATGCCATTAAATTTGACGAGCTATCCTTATATGGATGTATTACCATTGACACCGTCATTAAGAGGAATGAAAAGTTTATTCAGGGATTGAAGCTAAAATTGCTAGGGCGACTATGCCACATCTTCGAGACCCAAACAATGTTGTAGTGGAGATGGAAATCCAGAATGAAGAGATGCTTTCTACTTTTGGAAAAGAGAACCAGGGTGAAACTCAGGATTCTCAGGGTAAGAAGAGAAAGTTCTTTAAGAAGAAAGGAGCTTAGAAAGGAGGAGCTGCCAAGAAAGGGAAGGCTGATCTGGTTTGCTACAAGTGTGATAAGAAGGGACATTTTACTCATAAGTGTTAGTCTGGCAAAGGGAAGAAAGTTGCTGATAAGAAAGGAGTAAAATGCTTCAACTGTAACCAGATGAGGCACTATAAGATTCAGTGTCCAAAACTTGTCAGAGCAGACAAGGGAAAAGTTTGTGATTTGGAACCATCATCTTCTAAACCAACGGCAGCTGAGAAGGGAAAATCTATGATGGAAGGTACACTTTTGATCCGTGGTATACCAGTTAGGATACTATTTGATACTGGTGCATTGCATTCATTTATATCTCAGTATTTGGTAGATAAGTTATGCTTAGAACCATCATACCTTGTTACTTCCTTAAGGGTTATGAATCAGATAGGAGGGTATGCAACTCTGGGGATGAGATGTGACCAGTTAGAACTTGATTTGTTAGGTCCTAAGTTTTCATGCAATTTGTATGTCTTTGATTTCGTAGGCTTCGGGATCATATTGGGTATGGATTGGTTAGATAGATATGATGCTAAAATATTTTGCCAGGATAGGGAAATATCATTAAGACACTTTAATAGTCATAACTAAATCATATACTTAGTGGAGAATTCGGATTTGAATGTTTGTCCCTTTTTGGGTTCTATGGAAGTAGAAGAAGATTTGAATTGGGTTTTAATAGCAAGAGAGTTTGTAGATGTTTTTGAACCAGTTATAGGACTACCACCGAAATGAGCTATCGAATTTCGAATAGATCTTGTGTCAGGAGCAGAAACCATAAGTAGACCACCTAGTAGGATGACACCTACCGAGATGAAGGAGTTAAAGGTACAACTGGTAGACTTAGAAGGAAAGAGTTTTATTAGACCAAGCAGTTCACCTTGGGGAGCGGCAGTGGTGTTCGTAAAGAAACCGGATGGGTCGTTAAGGTTGTAAATTGACTACCATAAGCTAAATGAGAAAACGATTAGAAATAGGTATCCTTTGCCAAGAATTTACGAGTTATTCGATCAGTTGAGTGGAGCCAGAGTGTTTTCCCAATTGGATTTGGCCATAGGTTCCATCAGCTAAGGGTGGCGGAGGACAGTATTCCTTTGACGGTGTTTCGAATGAGATATCGTACATACGAGTGGTTAGTAATGCCATTCGTGTTAACTAATGCGCCATCTTTCTTTGTAGATTTGATGAACCAGATTTTCTGAGAGCGCTTGGATAGGTTCGTATTGGCATTCATAGATGACATTTTGTTATATTCTAAGGATGAAAGAGAGCATGAGGTTCATCTTAGAATAATGTTAGAGACACCAAGACAACATCAGATGAAAGCAAAGTTTTTGAAGTGTCATTTTTGAAAGAAACAGGTTAAGTTTCTTGGTTATGTAGTTTTAGAGAAAGGGTTATCAGTCGATCCAGCTAAGATCGAAGTGGTTAATAGTTGGAAGAGACCCGAAAAAATGACTGAGGTAAGAAGTTTTCTTGGATTGGCGGGATATAACCAGAGATTGATTGGGGATTTTTTATGGATAGTTGCACCCCTGACTAAGCTAACCAAAAAGGACGTTAAGTTCGTTTGGTCAGATAAATGCGAGGAAGCATTTCTTAAGTTAAAGCATTTATTGACTAATTTGCATGTGTTAGTTGTCCCAGATGGTAATCAAGGGTTAGTAGGGTATACAGATGCATGAGGAATTGGATTAGAAGTGTGTTAATGCAAAAAGATAAAGTGATTACCATCGCTTCTCGGCAGCTTGGATCGCATGAAGTAAGATATCCGACCCATGATTTAGAGTTTGTAGCAATGATCTTAGCATTGAAAGTATGGAGACGTTATCTTTTGGGAGAAAGATTTGATTTGTACATGGATCATAAGTCTATAAGGTATTTATTCTCTCAGAAGGAGTTGAATATGAGACAGTAGAGGTGGCTAGAGTTTTTAGCAGCTTATGATTTCGGTATAGAATATACACCGGAGAAAGGTAATTAAGTAGCAAATGCTTTTAGCAGAAAACATCAGAATGTGGTGTTAGCTATGTTGGTGGAATGGAAGGATCTTGAGGCATTGACTACGTGTAGTGTGCAGTTAAGATCAACTACTAGTTCTAGTCAGATTACCGCCATGTTATCCTATTTGGAAGCTCGACTAGTTTTGATCGAAATGATTGCTTCTAAATAGAGAGATGATCTACTGTTGGCCGAGAAGATTAGAAGACTTGAGATTGGAACTGAGATTGATGATTTGAGAGATTTTAGCCTTGACCAAAAGGGATGGCTGAAAAAGAAGGGACGGTTGTGTGTTTCGAATGTTGGAGACATAAGGAATGAAGTTTTTAGGGAATGCCACCGATTGAAGTTTACGATTTATCCTGGAGGAACCAAGATGTATCATGATATGAAGAGAATTTTCTTCTGGGAAGGTATGAAGAGGGATGTTGGCTTATTAGTAAAGCAATATTTGAATTGCCAGCAAGGAAAAGACGAGCATCAGAAGCCGAGTGGGTTGCTTCTGCCTTTAGATATACCAGTTGGGAAATGAGAGTATATGTGTCATAGTGGACAGATTGACCAAGAGTGCCTATTTTATTCCCATTAAGTCAACCAGGACGGCACCTGTTTTGGCTAAGTTATTTATGAAGAACATAGTTAGACTGCATGAGATTCCTAGTAGTGTAGTCGGTGACAGAGATACATTGCTTACTAGTGAATTCTGGAAGAGTCTGCAGGAAGTGTTAGGTACTATGCTTAAAATGGGTACCGCTTATCACTCTCAGACAGATGGGCAGACAACAAGAGTTAATACGGTACTCGAGGATTTGTTAAGAGCTTGCGTACTAGATTTTGGTGGATCATGGAAAGACCACCTACACTTGGTTGAGTTTTCCTATAATATTAGTAATTAGACTAGTATAAGAATGGAGCCTTTCGAAGCATTGTATGGAAGGCCATGCAAGTCACCAACATATTGGTTGGAAACCAGAGACAGTTAGTCTTAGGTCCAGATCTGGTGAGAGAAGCAATAGAGAAAATTGATTTAATCCAAGGTAGGATGAGAGAAGCTCAGTCTAGATGGAAAAGTCACGCAGATAGAAGGCATAAAGATCTAGAGTTCTTGGTTGGAAATATAGTCTTCATTAAGGTGTCACTGATGAAAGGTGTGGTGACATTCGGTAAGACCGAAATGTTAGCATAAGATATGCTGGACCGTTCTCATTTATAGAGAGGATCAAAAAGCTCACATATCGAGTAGAGTTACCGAGTAGTTTGGCAGGTGTCCATAATGTGTTTCATGTCTCTTATCTTAGGAAGTACGTGCATGATCCAGAGACTACTATCAACCTGACTACATTGGAACATTTAGTAGTCGAACCGGATCTGACTTTTGTTAGGCAACAAATCGAGTTGCAGTGAGAGATGAGAAGACGTTAAGGAACAAGATAATCAAGTTGGTGAAAGTTCAGTGGAGCGACAATGAGAAAGACTGGACTTGGGAGACGGAGGACAGGATTAGAGATACTTATCCTAATATGTTATGAGGTTATGTTCTATATTATATATATATATATATTGTTTGCTAGTCTGATATGGTAGTATTGTTATTAGGTAATGTTACAAATGTTTGCATGTTTAATATGCTTAATATTTAATAGTTACTGAATTTTGAGGATGAAATTCTTTAAAGAGGGGAGCCTGTAACACTCCTAATTTTGATTAACATTATTCAAGAGATTTAATTAGATAAATTAATAAAAATAATGTTATAATTAGAATGATAAGGAATTGAGATTTGAAAATGAGTAAGGTCTTGCCTTAGCCAAATAAATCTATAAGCTTGTTTTATAACTTAAGAATATAGTTGAATAAGGAAAGGGTAATATAGGAATAAATAATATTACATTACCCCTAAACCCTTATTCCTTCTCATTCACAGTTTTATAAAAATCAAAACAATCAAAGAGCTCAAGCAAGGCCGGCCATTAACTACCATCAAAATCGTGAAAATCAAGAAGAAAAGCTAGGAAGATTAAGCAATAATCAAATCTCAAAAACCATTATCCAAACAAGGTGAATAAATAGCTCAAACCATCTCATGTTTATTGTTTTGTGATTATCTAGATTCAGGTTGCATTTGATGCTGCGTATGTATTGATGATTTGATGATATACCATGTTTGTTTTTGCCATGTTTGATAAATGATAAATTTTAAGAATATTTATGAACATGTTTGCACCAAAAATTGGCACAAACACCCAATAAAGGTTTTGTAGGGAAATAAATGAAGAATATAAAATGAAAACAGAGGAAACAAGCAATTAAGTGACAGAAAATCAAAGCAATAACAAGAGTACAACGATTTATAGTGGTTCGGCGTAGTTTGCCTACGTCCACTTTGAATATGTAGCTTTATTTATCACTTTGTAAACTGAGTACAATAGGGATCAGATGAAAATCCTTAGTTACAATAGAGTACAAAGCGATAAGCAGCATAAAGTCCAGAAAATGAACAATCAAGCCTGTATTTGTAGAGGAAGATGGCGAAATATCTCCTTGAAAATTCAGCAGAAGGATCTCCAAAACCATATGGACCCATAAGAGGGATCGCATGGCCCAAATCTTAAGGAATAGGGATCGGTGTCGATCCCTATTTTGGAGGAATTTGGATGTGATCCCTATGGGAGCTTTCCCATGTTTTATTATGCTTAGCCTCCAAGTTTCATGCCAATTGGATTAGTGGAACTTCATTTATTGCTCGATCTTTGCTGTAGTGTGAGTTGTTACCTGATCTGGCCGATCCCTATTGAGGGAAGAGGGTCGAGCCCGCTTGCTTAATCCTTTCGAGGTGAGATCCCTCGAGTAGGCTCCCTAGGATCCCAACATCTTGTTTCCAAAGTTTCATATGCATCAGACTTATGGATCTTGAGATATTGATTGTTTCCCATTGACTTGCACTTATTTGGCTAAAATATGTCGATCCTATACTTTGAACATTCTGCATTGCCTATCTCTCAATTCTGTTTGATCGCGGCTTCATATTATCATTTGTACTTAATATTTGGATCCCACAATCATCACTCTGGACCTACCAGCCTTGATAACAGTCGAATCTAACTTGTCCAATCAGTTCGGATATAGCCGGGTTAAAATGCCGGATAACAATTGCCCCTCAAAGTACATCTTATGTTGAACATGATGTGCTTTGAATCGGAGCAAGTTAGGGTCGTCAACAAGAAATCTTTTTAGTTTTCTAAATAATTGATGTCCTTCCATCGAATTATTTTCCCAAAGCGTCGTATCTCTCTTTGATCGTCAAGACACTTGATCGATTTCCAATAGCATAAATTCAGGATTATATTCTATCAGTTGATATTTATGTCCGGTTCCATGGGGCTAGTAAGCTTTGGCTATCTGATTCAGTCTTGACCTTGAAAGTTTTAGGTTTGAATTTAATTTCTGTGGATTTCACTAATTAAACTTTTAGAACATTCGCGTGCACGTTTAGGTACACGTTCTTGTTGTTAGCTCCCGGACACGTTTGCACGCTCACGGGTCGTCGTCAATTCTCGCTGAACTAGATGCAATTCCATTGCATTATATATATATGTACTTTATATAATTTTCGTGTCCATGTTTGCATGCATATAGGGTTTGTAACCGATCCCTTTCTTCTCTCTCTTTCTTTTTTCTATGTTCATAGGGATCGGCATTCTCCTCGCCGATCTCCCATCCTTGATTTTTTTACACATAGAGCCGATCCCTTCCTTTTCCTTTTTTGTTCATAGGGATCAGCATTTTTCTAGCTGATTCCCCCTCTATTTCTTTTTTTTATAGATGTACGTCGATAGGGATCGGATGGATCCCCTTTGCGTAGGGATCGTACCCGATCCCTATCAATATCAGGAACTTACTATTTTTTGGCTTCCAAGAGAAGCTCAATTGTGTCGACCCCTCTAGCTTCGTATATAAACTAGCGTTCCCCCTTCCACCCTTCACCTTATTTCATTTTGTCTTCATTTTTCTTTATTTTCTTCACAATTGAACCCGCCTTCCCATTTCCTTGGAGCCGAACCATTCATTCTTTCATCAACCTGATCCTATTCCTTCGAATCAAACATCGCCTCCTTCCTTAGATTCGCCATCTTCTTTTGCTCTAGGCCACCACTCCGTCTTCAATCTAAATCAAAGTCGAAAATCTTCTCTCGAGCAACTCATATTCTATACAATTAGGTAGGTTTTCTTAAATATGACTTTAATTTGTGACGAGACAATGGGTTTTGTTTGCATTAACGATGGGTTAAGTTTGGAGGAGATGAGATGGACGATGGCGATGCAGGGTTCGACGAAGTAGTAAAGGAGGAGAAAGAAAAGAGTGAAGAATGAAGGAAATGAAGGGATCTGTGATGTTGTTGATTGAGGATGGAGGGGTTGGTTTAGCAATTATGCGGTATTGGGACCGGTTGAAGGATAACTTGAAAGAAGGATCGATGGTTGAATGTATGAGGAGGGATCGGTTATAGGTATTTTTAGAGAGGGGTCTGTTGTTTCATTAAGTGGAGGGATCAGCTATTTGCTTTAGGAGGAATATGAATGTGGTTAAGTAAAGGAATTGGTGATGGTGTGTTTGAGAGGGATAGGTTGTGATAAGTGAAAGGGATCGGTACAAATAGAGATCGGTTATTTTTAGACAGAGGGATCGGCTATGGGTACCTAGCCGATTCTAAACTTTGATTTGAACTTGAAAATTAGTCCATATTCACTTGCATGAACAATTATAACCAATCCCATCTCAATGAATTTGAACATATGACGATAACAAACAATAGGACTTACTTATCAAACTTTGAATTTGAAATCGAATAACTAATCTGCCGGGACTTAGAATATGGACTAAAACTTAATATATTGACTTTAATAATGGGCTTCACACTTCGATATGCTGATGGTCGATCTCAAAGCATACACAACCGATCAATCTAAATGCCAGTTGAGACAATCAGCGATGACGGTTACTCTGATCGAAATCCAAAGTCTCGTCACTTACTTTTGCTTTTAATTTTAAACTGTTTATCTCTGCATTACACAACACTACACTACACTAGCTTAAACTTAGCATATGGGGATAAGTAAATTTTTATAATTTCGATTATCTATTGAGTTTAGTTGATATGGGCTCCAGACATTCAGAGCCTTTAGCTGCAATGCCTTCTAGACAACATTCACAACATAGCAATCCCGGAGCCGAGTCAAGTTCTACAACTGTATCCGATAGACTTTCCCCCAACCATCAGATTGAGCAACCAGAGGTTTCCAGCTCATTGGCCGACTTTTTCTCTAATGTTCCCTCTTTCCGGTGGAAGATATAAGTCCTGCCCCCGATGCTATAGAAGGTGCTGTATTTGTAGATAACCCGACGAATTCCCAAACCTCCAGAATTGGCGAGGTCGCTCTCTGCAGACTATGCTCTAAACACGAGATTCTGTTTGGAGATGTCCTAGTCCCTTTAGTGAATGACAGGGCTCAGTTTCCTCCGGAGGGATATACAACATGCAATAAATTCATGTTCTGGGCTGGCTGTGTGCGGCCTTTCAATTCTTTTATCTGAGAGATGCTAAATAATCTAGGAATAGCCCCCGCTTAGCTGCATCCAAACAGCGGTGCTTTTCTTCATGTCACTTTCTTGTTATTTATGGATGTTCTATTCTGCCCGCCATCTCCTGAGGACATCGGGTTTATTTACAATTTTGAATGATGGATATGAAGCCTTTCTTACACTTTCCTCGAGCCTTCGCCCAACTATCAAGTTCTAACTGGCGCATGGAACAAACTCAGCATCTTTAAGGACGAATGGTTCTATGTTCGCTGACTGCCTAGCTTCGCGAGGCGATGGTTGAAAGGATGTAAGTATTGTTTTCACTTTATTCTCATATTCTTTAGTCCAAGTCATATCCTAAACTAATTAATACTTTGAAAATTTACAGGTGTTCATCCACGTCCATAAGGTGATAGTTTCTCATGGGCGGTTTCTGCAATCCGTGCTACCCTAGTTGAGGACAAGGACATCAGATCCTTTGTAACCGATGAATGGTTCTCTTTTTAGGCTGTTAGAAGAAGGTTGCAGCATCGGGCTTCCAGGAAGCGCTGCACCACCAAGCAATGCTGCAGAACAAGAAGGTGACACCAATAGCCTTGTCGTGCGCCCAGTCAAGGGGGATCGGGATGACGGCGAAAAGGGTGAAATTGGAGGTGATGAAACCAATAGGCATGGCGATGCTGATGCAGGTCCGGGCAATGCGCCTATGGTCGAACCATCATAAGGCGCGCAATCTCACATGCCAATAAGGAGAGGAAAAAAGCTTGCATATAAACTCCGTGGGAGAAAAACCGCTAAAGAGCCCGAGTTTATAATCACCTCTGTTGAAAAAGAGTCTTCCTCTCAACATCTAGAAAGTTCGATGGAAGGGTTCTCGAATCTCCCAATCCTTGATGATATCATGACTTATGACTTCCCCACATCAGTATTGGGGGCTCAATTCTTCCGCCAGGAGTGGCGAGGACATTCCTCCCATTAGTAAAGGGGAAAACACTCCCATTAGCAAGGCTACAGTAACCGGTATGTCGGGAGGACACTAGGACACTCACAATCACGCGGACTTCACTGCACGATTTTTGTTTAACTTCTATTCGATGGTCACTTATATACTCTTGTTTAGTTTGCAGGTGCGATGTCTCAATCTTGTGCCTTCGATCACTTGAGGAGCTCCTCAACACAGTATGGATCCAGTCACGGTCCAGACTAGGGTAGGCATCGAGAGAGAGATGACAGCGGGAAAGAAGTCGTCATTTGAGGGATTCTTCATCTTCTAAACATAAGTCCCAATCTCAATTATTTCAGCAGGAAGTTCAACCCAATCTTCCTATACATAGGATGATCAGACTTCTTCCCACGCTCCTTAAATTGCTGTGCTAAATGCCCAATTGTTACTTTTGATCCAGCTTTGCCTACTACAGCTCGTGAGGCTTCCCGGTAGAAAAATTGACTGAGAGGTCGATTTTCCAAAAATCTACTTCGATTGGATTAGGTTCCTTCCTCCCATCCATACAATTCCATGGAGTGCTAAAGTGAGTTCCCTTGCATGCATTAATGACATTATTGTTTAGCATGAATCATTCCAGCATTTAGCCGAAAAAATCTCTGAGGTGTCCATCGAGAGATAACATGAAATCGATTGCCTTAAGTTGGAGGTGATCCATGATAAGGACATAATTAAACATCAAGATGATGGGATCTCACAGTTAAAAACAAAGCTAGAAGTGGTAGAAAAAAGTGCCAAAGAAACATCTGAGGTGGTTGGTCGTTTGGAAATGACTCACAAGAAAGTGCTAGATGCTGCCTTCAATCGCAGCGGTGTGCTTGCTTTGGAAAAATATACACTTCAAAAAGAGAAAAACATTCTGGCCCACCGCATTAAGGAACTTGAAGAACTCCTTAAAAAAGACAAGGAAGAAAAACTCGAAGCTCGGGAGGAATCGCAAAGATACTACGAAGAGGCCGTCGAAGGTTGGGGATTGAAAAGTAAACTTGATGAGTAACTCGCTCAAATTGAAATCCTCAAGGAACAGGTAAGAGAAGCAGGCTGCAATGAGGTTAGAAAGAAGATCGAGACCTAGTTAGAAGATGCCAAAGAAATTGGTCGGAATGAGATTAAAGACATGTTCAATCCTCTGATCGTTGAATATAATGCTAAAGTCCTAATCCATTATGATCTGAGTTTTCTTAGAGAGGGCTATCTTGAATCGCTCGCCGAGGCTTGGGAATATATTGTTGAAATGAAGAAGAAAGCCCTTGGTGAAGCTGATTTAGATAAAAAGAAGCTGGTATGGGAGATTCTTCGTGGGGATGAACCTTTAGACCTTGCTGCCGCGAGGCTTCGATGTTTTGATATTTAACAAACTCCGGCAAAGGGAAAAACATTGCTGAGGCTTCAGAGTCTGATCCTAAAGGTCCCCCTTCACTTCAAATAGCCAGAGCATCAGTTTCATTTGGCCTGGGACAAGATCCGAGCTATGATCCAAAAAGACCCGGTTATCACTCAAAGGCGCTGACTCCTATTCTTGAGGGGGGCACTCCGGCGACAACTGAAAGTCGGTCGGAAACAGGTATCTCACTCTATTCTCCATTATTCAAGAGAATTCGTTCCTCGTTCCCAATAGCTATGGGCTTATTTTCTTATTTCCACGAATATGTAGGTCTTTCGGGTCCCAGCCAAACTCTAGGAAGCGGTGCCGCTATAGAGAAACAATCGACATCTACTGAAATTCCGACGACCACTAATATTCCAGCGCTCGATCCTAAGTCATTGGAGCACTTGTTGATGAAAAAGCCAACGACCAGCCGCTGCCAAAGGAATCGAATGACATTGTAATCACTGGTGCCTTCGAATATACCGATGAGCTTAGCTTGAAGGAGCGCATCAAGAGAGAGGAGTTATTGAAGAAAAAGCTAATGCTGAACCCACTGATGTGGACATCGATGATCCAAATCTCGTCCCACTGGAAGTCATTCCACCTGACGGGTCGGTTCTTGAAAGAACTCCCTCCAACCTCTAAAAGCTCTCCTGCCAAGGGTGGTAAAGCATCAAAAAGAAGAACATGTAGAAGCTCGGGTGGTGCTACTCCTAAAAATCTAAAAGAGAAAAGGGGCAGAAGAAATATCCGTCACTTCGGCTTAGTTTGTATATAGCTTGTATAGCTGCTTTTCTCTTTTTATTTGCCATGATTGTGCAGGTATGGTTCTTACTTTTGAATAAAATTGTACTACAATTTTCAAGTTCAATGTGCAAATCAAATTTCCTTATTTTATGTGAATTATGTTTAAGTTGTCGAGCTATTACTTTTCCACTCAATGTACTTGTAATTCGTTACTCGTTAATTCGGATAATCGTCCGTTAATTTTCACTCAAGGCCTCCATGTGGTCATGGCCTCAAGTTGTATCAAACACTGGGCTCGAGCCATGGTATTACGCCATCGGATTCAGCAGTTTGAGTGATTATACTCCTGCCCTCAATCTTGGGTTAGCGGAGTTAGATAAGGGATGTCGAACTCCATCCTTAGCGAGTTTATGCTCCTTGTGTCGGTTTTAGGTCGGAGGTTATGGAGTAGTGAGTGGTCGAACCACTCTCATCTATTTGTTTATACTCATATCCGCACTCTAGGGATAAGAGTTACTTGGTTGGTGATCGGATCGCACATAATTCGTGTTTATACTCCAGTCCACACTCTGTGGACTTACAGTTATTTTGGAAAATAGTCGGACCGTACTTTCCTTAAATGATTGATTTCCCTCCAAATTTGGGGTTTAACTTAGCGAGCGATTGGTCATATCATGATCGCTTTTGATTCATGTCTGTCCCATCACTCGGTAGGATTAACTTGGTTATTGGAAGGTCGAGTCACATCTATTCCTCGTTAGGTATTCCGTCGATCGGGTTGTGAGCGAGAATCATCAAATGAACGTCCTGACCATTGTCATTTTGTTTAGTTCAATCATGAACTTATGTAATCGGCTAGCTACAAACCCTGGGAACCTGCTCGAACATATCAATATTAGTTAGTCGGATATCGTAACTAATATGTAATGCTAACGCAATCACAGATATGAAAGAAATTTCAAACTTTATTTGCCAAATGAAAAGAAATGACATAATTTGTCTTCTTACATATCTAGAAAATCAAATGCTAAAGCAAATTTGAAAATTGAATATAACTAAAAAAAAGAATAAACTAAGTGAAATAGCATCGTAAATGCTTGCTATTCCATGCTCTTGCGAGTGTGATGCTATCAACAGTTCCTAGCTTGAAAGTTCCCTCTCCAAGTCTCTGTTCAATAACATATGGTCCTTCCTAAGTAGGATTCATGTGCGACGGGGCATAAAAAACCTATTTCAAGATGAGATCGTCGATTTAAAAAGTTCTAGGTCGGACTTTAGTGTTGTAGTATCGGGCGACTCGGTGTCATTGTTCAACTGCCCTCAAATTAGCTTCTTCGTGCTTCTCATCTACAAAATCTAGAGATTTTAAGAGGAGATCTGTATTCATTCTAGGATTGTAGTAGGTCACTCGACGAGAAGGAACTTCAAGTTCAACAGGAATAATGGATTCGGAGCCATAAGCAAGGGCGAATGGAGTATGGCCAGTCGTGGACTTGTGGGTGGTCTTGTAAGACCATAATGCTATTGGGAGTTCATCTACCCACTGTAGGATCATTTTCACCCTAGAGGGAGGTGAATAGGATGATACTAATAATAATAAAAATTAATGCGGAAATAAAAACATAAACAGAAAATAATGCAGAAAAGATCACACACAAATTTACCCAGCTTCGGCAAAACCCTGCCTACGTGCTACCTCCAAGGTTTCTACTAGAAATTAAGTAGTCAAACGCTTACACACGTAAACTTATGACACCCGCTAATGACTAACCTAACTCTACGCTCAAAACGCTGCCACAACTCAGCCACTAAGTTGCGAATTCTCGAACTATACCACCGTAATTCGTAAACTAGTTACACGACTAGAAAATTACACAAGCTAAAACAAAAACAAAAACAAAAACAATACAAAACCCTAATTATAAAATTAAAGCCCAAATAAAAATAACTAGACAGGCCCACTACAAATTAAAACAAGACAACGTTTCTCCCTTTCTCATTTTCGTGGTCGTTCTTTCTTCGTTCCGTGCTCTTGTAAAATTTAGAGTTTCTTCCAAATTAAGGCGCCGCTTGATGATGTGATCGATTAAAGTATGCTTTTGAGTTGAATTGCTATGTCAATCGTTCCTGGATTTGTTCGCCGCTCTTTGATTCTCTTCGGCTGCTTCAATTAATTCAAGTTCGAATGAGTAGAAATTGGTATGTGATTTATGTTTCTTTGATTTCCTTGAACTCGAATAATTTTCTGCCAATGATGATTATTGGGTATTTATAGGGATTGAACCCTAAAATTACGTTCGTATATTTCTCATTTGAATTCTTCGTAAATTTAATTGGCCATGATTTTTTAATCGAATGAAATGATATTTGCTGACTTGTTCCATCTCGTACGTATACGCCATGAATTTGAATTTTGGTTCGGTTCTTTTCTCCATTGATTTTGGCATTTGAATATTTGAGATAATATGTTGTGTTGACGTGATTTTTGACTTCGACTTGTTAATTCAATCAGTGTTATCCCCTGGCTTTGACTTGATGAAACAATTCTTGACTTTCATCGAACTGCACTGATTTGTTTGAACTGCTAAATGTGTGATCATTTCTTTTGTAAACTCCTGCTTCATTGAGTTCATGTCTGAATGCTTTTTTGCACTTTGATTTTGTTGCTCCTGGTCTCTGTTGCAATTGATTCCGGTTCATGTTTGAAACTTCATGTATACATTTGTGCACGTGTATGGTCTTGATGTCTTTACTGTGATCATTGCCGTTGCATTTCATTTATGTGTACATTTGCATTCATGTGCATCTTCATGTTGTATGTTGTAAGGCTGGTGTGTGTCTGCATTGTAGCCTGATCTTGTTTCATGTCACACTGGTGGTTCCACTTGAGTCAGTCCTTATTGCATTGTGAGTATGATCCGAAGCTTTTTGTATATGCACTTGTTAATCAAGTGCTTTGCATTTGTGTTCTCTGAGTTGTATTGTTCTTGTTATTTGTTATATGTTATGTTCTTATTATCCATGTTGGTCTGTACACTTGCATTGCTTTAAGCCCCCGTGCATTGAAGTCACTGGCTTGTACATTTTGTTGAGCCTTGTTGTGTTCTCGAGTCTGCATTGTCATGTGGTCTGTGCCTTTGTGTACATTCTGTCTGGAGCTTTTGTTTCACTGGAAGACCTGATTTGTATGTGGTCATTACTGCTTATATTTGGTTTGGTCTGAAGTGAACTCTGTTTGGTTGGACCTATAATGGTTCGAGTTCTACTGTGCAGTTTGGTTGCCTGGTTAGTCTTGCATTTGTCTTGTGTTCATGACTTCATAACATTCTAGTTGCATGTGTGGTTATGTCCTCTTGGAGTCTGGTATACTTGTGATTCTGGCCTTTGTTTCATGTGCACTTAGTTCTTGCATATGGTATCATGTGCATGTCTGATTGTCGAGTTATAGTGCCTTGGCTCTATTTTGTGTTCATGCTTGAAATGTTGTTGAGTTCATACCTTTTGCTCTGGTGTACTTGTTGCACTGCTTCTGAACTGTTGTGAGTATGTTGTTTTATGTATTTGCCTTCAGCTGTGTCTTGTTTGGTTTCATTTAAGAGTGTCGAGCTTTTCACTTGTGTCTGCTACCTTCAACCATTCACTTGTCCACGTCTGATCTTGGTACTGATATCTTTGTTCTTCAATTCTGGGCTGTGCATTTTGCCTTTTTTGACCATATGTGCTTGATGCACCTTGTTCCACTTTGTGTTGGCTTGACATGCTCTCTGGTTTTACTGATGCTGGAGCACTTTGATTTCATATTCACTCTGAACTGGTGCATACTTTATGTTGTTGTCATGTTGATGCTCCTATGTTGCTTGATTCATACTCTCTAGTCTTGGTGATTGTTGTAATCTCCTTGGCCATTTCCTCTGATTTCTTGATGTCTCTTGGCTAAAATTTGAGATGCTAAGGCAATGCACATGTGTACGTGCACACATGTGTATATGCAGGCTCTTTTTCTCATGTTGTGACTTTATTTGTATTGTACCTAAATATTTGCACTTAAGTTGAATCCAGCTTTAGCTTGGGTTTGACCTTGTGCACACCTGTCCGTACAATTTTAACAAGCAAGTGTATATCGGTGTGCACGGCCTTGTGGCATGTACAGTGATACATTGTGCATGTCACAAGTTTTTCGTATAGAATTAAAAAGTAAATGATGATGAACAACCCAAATAACCGAGGTAAATAATATAGTCAAACACACACTTCACTATTCACTGCATAAATATTCCTTTTTCAATTTTAGTGCATCAGTGTTTATTTTTTGCAGATAATTCAGATGCTGGATACAAGCTGGAAACAAAGTTGAAGATCAAATACGAGTGAATGAGTGATATGTAGTGAGGTGATAAATTATACATTGATGTTGTAATTGAAAATGTGTTGTAATTGAAACTTGTATAGTAAATGAAAAATGTGTAAATGTAGTGAGAGCTCAAATTTGTACTATTTGAATTTGTAATAAAATATTTGTTTGAATAAAATATTTATTCAAATATGAATCTGAGTTATTTATTTTATTCAACAAATATTTATTTAATTATGTGAAAAATAAAATAGTACAACAACAAATACATTTAAATGAATATATATATATATATATATGTTATCATCATCAAACAACTAGCATATTCTATAATCTCCCCCTTTTGATGATAACAAACATATATTAAGATTTTGATTCTATTAAATGTATTTAATTTTGATGAATTCTATTAGCTCTCCCTATTTGAATGCTCCCCCTACAACAAAGCTCCCCTTACACTGCAAATACGTGTAGTTAAAACTGAAAAATTAATTAAAAATAACTTTGAATAAAAACACTCTCGAATATTAGTAAGGATATCGCTCAAAAATCAAAATCTTAACCTCTCTCCCCCTTTTGTTATCATCAAAAATAATAATAGTAATTGAAATAGCTACAATTTTGATTAAAAATATAAAATCAAATCAAGAGGGAAATATTAATTTCAAATTCCAATTAATCAAACAAAAATCATAATATTTTATTAATTAGAAACAAACTCCACTTTAGAGAAATGGTAGGATTATGGAAAATTTTATATAGTGACAAGAGTTTGATATTTTCAATAAAGGAATAATTTGTGCATTTTCCCTTTTCAAATATTATACAAAAAAAATTTAAAGCACTTACTAACCATGCATAACCGTTAGGACTTTTAAATGAGGTTAGTAGTTACTTTAAAAAAACATGTCAAGTATTTTCTAACCATGCATAACCGTGAGGACTTTTAAATGAGATTAGAATATACTTGATATTTATCCCTTTTTTATATGCGTCCCATCCATGCATAACCGCTAGGAATTTTAAATGAGAATGGAAACCCATATATTGAAATTCAAGTAATTCACCCATGCATAACCGCGAGGACTTTAAAATGAGAGTGAATACTTTAGGATATAATTATTTTACAAAAAAAATATTTCCTTATTTTGAAATACCAAATTCTGCACCTTATATTATGATGTATGGATTGACAGAACGGTGAAAGTGATAGAAACGATCATGGAATAAGTACTAATCTAAAAATATTATAAAATCTGTTTAATTTTAATGAAATTATAAAATTATACTTCCTCTTGTTATGAAATATAATTTAATCACTTTTCAAGTATTATAATAATTTTGATAAGTTCCAAAAGATTCGATTAGTCAATGATTATCTTTTCTAGAGTAATTCTCTTACCGAAATAAACTAGAGTATTTTTATCATGATGAAAACCGAAGTTTCAAAAATTAAAATAAGTGAAAATCAATTTTCTATAAGAGGGTTTTGTGAAATGACTTCTAGTTGAAAATCAATATAAATAATTAAATAATTGCAAAAATGATTTCAACATGAGATGATATCAGATACCACTTGTATTTGAGATATTCATGGTGATATATAGTGGTATATAAGAAAAGAAAAAAAACGTGTACTCCTCAACACTTGAATTGTTTTTTGAAATTTTTAGCATGTCCATTTATATCAAGCACATGTAAAGTAATCTATATTGAGCAAAAACACGCATTCAAAAAAAAATTCGTTAAAGCAGTTTTGAGAATTGGTTTGATAGACATGAAGAGAGTTAATCATGATTGTTGTTTCAAAGTAGTTGACAATCTTTGTTTTGAAGACTCACTCAATTTGAAACCTTTATTTGGCTGATAAAAAATTGAAGTTTGATTTGGCTCATAACACGAGAGTTTTAGATGTTCAAAATATGGCAGATACACTTTAATAATGTTGATCAAAACATAGTTAACAATATGTGAACAAAATTGAGTTAAGAGATCATACCTCACTTTCCTTCGATTTCATGATATCCGAAATGTGATGATCTCCATCTAACCTTTATAGGCTAAAGAACATTTAAATTTTAGTTTATCATTCACCTAGAACACTCGAAATCTATCTCCATCAAATTTGTTCCTTAGCCCACTTATGTGTCTAAATTTTGGAGAAGGCAAGTGGTCTAACTAAGGATGTAGGACCACTATTATTATCTATTGAAATCTTTGGTACCTTAATTTGTCTATATAACAAACCATTAGCACTACAATTGTACCCTAGGGAATGCAAATTTGTTTAAATTTCAAACCATTTATATTCGTACCTTTTTGAATCCATATTTGTTTAACGGTTTTGTGTTTGTATATATTTTGATAATTATTCTTGCCGTGACCAATATTTCCACACTTTACACATTTCGGTATCACACTTTTCCCTTTAACAGTGTTATTAGTCGTTTGTTCATATTTTGACACTTTCGCAAATCCAAATCCTTTCCTTTTATTCATGAAGAGTTGATTTTCTAAGAGCACATTAAATGATTTTTCTCTAGGGAAAAATTTCCGAGTAATCAACTCAAGTTTATTAACTTTGGATTTTAAAAGTTTATTTTCATTTATTAGCTTCGAACAACAGCTAATGATACTATCTCTCTTTTCAAAATTATTCATTTTCAAGCTCATATTTTCATTTACAAGCTCTCTAATTTTAGTCTCAATTTCTAGCATCTCAGTTTCAAAGAGTTGGAGTTTTTTTAATTCAATTTTTTCAGAATCCTTGATTTTTTCAATCTCCTTTTCAAACTCGTGATTTAATCAAATAATTTCATATTTGCTAAAAATCGCGTTTTCTTTTTCAAGGGTTTTGAAATTTTCGTTGACCTCATTTAATTTCTTTTCAAAAATCGCACATTTATAACTTTCCGACCTCTTAAAACCATCCAACTCTTTTTGCAAAATATAATTTTTACGAATCAACTCGGTTTTGTTCTTCTCCCGAATTAAAATTTTGTTTTCTAACTTTTGAAAGTTTTCATGAAAACAGGAAAATTCTTTTTCATAGTCCAAACACCTTTTGCAATTAGAATTTTTATTTTTCTTAATATTTTTGAGCTCATTTTCCAAATCATTAATTTTCTGACGCAGTTTAGATTGTTCCCTTTTCAACTTATTATTTTTCATCTCAAGAGCTTCATTATTTTCAATTAATTTTCGGCACAAGAGAACTAAATCATTGAATGAAAGATCACTTATCTCATCGGCTATTGAATCTTCATCACTGTTGTCTTTTGCAAATCCTGTTAAGCATGTTTCTACAACAGAGTCGATTGTGGAGGATTCCTCACCGTTGTTGACTTTTGCACCAAATATTGCATCATAAGTATTCTAGATTTCCTATGCACTTTCACAATGAGAGAAAAAGTTAAAATTATCTTGATTAATATGAGAATATAGTATATGCATAGCAAGAGCATTAATCGAAGTATTTTTCTTGTCTACTATATCACACCTATTTCAATAATATCCCAACATTTAAAATTAACAGATTTTCAATTAAATTCCATTTTTAATTTCCAATTTAAAAAATCCGTTCCATCAAAAATAGGGGGAATAATACAGGACTGACTCTCGCTAGATTTGCAACTAGGGTTAGACATCCTTGCTATTAACCTCGCTTTGATGCCACTTGTAGAATTGTTTTCACCCTAGAGGGGGGTGAATAGGGTGATACTAATAATAATAAAAATTAATGTGGAAATAAAAACATAAACAAAAAATAATGCAGAAGAGATCACACACAAATTTACCCAGCTTCGGCAAAACCCTGCCTACGTGCTGCCCCCAAGGTTTCTACTAGAAATTAAGTAGTTAGACGCTTACACTTGTAAACTTGCGACACCCACTATTGACTAACCTAACTCTACGCTCAATCACAACTCAGCCACTGAGTTGCGAATTCTAAAACTACACCACCGTAGTTCGTAACCTAGTCACATGACTAGAAAGTTACATAAGTTAAAAGAAAAACAAAAAAATACAAAACCCTAATTATAAAATTAAAGCCCAAATAAAAATAACCAGACGGGCCCACTACAAATTAAAACAAGATGACATTTCTCCCTTTCTCATTTTCGTGGTCGTTCTTTCTTTGTTCCTTGCTCTTGTCAAATTTAGGGTTTCTTCAAAATTGAGGCGCAGCTTGATGCTGTGATCGATTGAAGTATGCTTTTGAGTTGAATTGCTTTATCAATCGCTCCTGGCTTTGTTCGTCGCTCTTTGATTCTTTTCGTCTACTTCAATTGATTCGAGTTCGAATGAGTCGAAATTGGTATGTGATTTATGCTTCTTTGATTTCCTTGAACTCAAATGATTTTCTGCCTATGATGATTATTGGTTATTTATAGGGATTGAATCCCTAAAATTACGTTCGTATATTTTTCATTTGAATTCTTCGTGAATTCACTTGGCCGTGATTTTTTAATCGAACGATATGATATTTGCTGACTTGTTCCATCTCGTACGTATACTCCATGAATTTGAATTTTGGTGCCGTCCTTTTCTCCTTTGATTTTGGCATTTAAATATTTAAGATAATATATTGGGTTGACGTGATTTTTGACTTCGACTTGTTAATTCAATCAGTGTTATCACTTGGCTTTGACTTGATGAAACAATTCTTGACTTTCATCGAAATGCACCGATTTGTTTGAACTGCTAAATGTGTGATCATTTCTATTGTAAACTCCTGCTTCATTGAGTTCATGTCTGAATGCTTTGTTGCACTTTGATTTTGTTTCTCCTGGTCTCTGTTGCAATTGAGTCTGGTTCATGTTTGAAACTTCATGTATACATTTGTGCACTTGTATGGTCTTGATGTCTTTACTATGATCGTTGCTGTTGCATTTCATTTATGTGTACATTTGCATTCATGTGCATCTTCATGTTGTATGTTGTAAGGCTGGTGTGTGTCTGCATTGTAGCCTGGTCTTGTTTCATGTCACACTGGTGGTTCCACTTGAGTCAGTCCTTATTGCATTTTGAGTATGGTCCGAAGCTTTTTGTAGATGCACTTGTTAATCAAGTGCTTTGCATTTTTATTCTCTGAACTGTATTGTTCTTGTTATGTGTTATATGTTATGTTCTTGTTATCCATGTTGGTCTGTACACTTGTATTGCTTTGAGCCCCTATGCATTGAAGTCACTGGCTTGTACATTTTGTTGAGCCTTGTTGTGTTCTCGAGTCTGCATTGTCATGTGGTCTGTGCCTTTGTGTACATTCTGTCTGGAGCTTTTGTTTCACTGGAAGACCTGATTTGTATGCAGTCATTACTACTTATATTTGGTTTGGTCTGAAGTGAACTCTGTTTGGTTGGACCTATATTGGTTCGAGTTCTACTGTGCAGTTTGGTTGCCTGGTTAGTCTTGCATTTTTCTTGAGTTCATGACTTCATAACATTGCAGTTGCATGTGTGGTTGTGTCCTCTTGGAGTCTGGTATACTTGTGATTTTGGCCTCTGTTTCATGTATACTTGGTTCTTGCATATGGTATCATGTGCATGTCTGATTGTCGACTTATAGTGCCTTGGCTCTATTTTGTGTTCATGCTTGAAATGTTGTTGAGTTCATACCTTTTGCTCTGGTGTACTTGTTGCACTGTTTCTGAACTGTTGTGAGTATGTTCTTTTATGTATTTGCCTTCAACTGTGTCTTGTTTGGTTTCATTTAAGAGTGTCGACCTTTTCACTTGTGTCTGCTGCCTTCAACCATTCACTTGTTCATGTCTGATCTTGGTACTGATATCTCTATTCTTCAATTCTGGGTTGTGCATTTTGATTTTTTGACCATATGTGCTTGATGCACCTTGTTCCACTTTGTGTTGGCTTAACATGCTCTCTGGTTTTACTGATGCTGGAGCACTTTGATTTCATATTCACTCTGAATTGGTGCATACTTTATGTTGTTGTCATGTTGATGCTCCTATGTTGCTTGATTCATACTCTCTGGTCTTGGTGATTGTTGTAATCTCCTTGGTCATTTCCCCTTATTTCTTAATGTCTCTTGGCTGAAATTTGAGATGCTGAGGCAATGCACATGTGTACATGTACACATGTGTATATGCTGGATCTTGTGCTCATGTTGTGACTTTATTTGTATTGTACCTGAACATTTGCACTTGAGTTGAATCCAGCTTTTGTTTGGGTTTGACCTTGTGCACACTTGTCCCTACAATTTTAACAAGCAAGTGTATATCGGTGTGCACGGCCTTGTGTCATGTACAGTGATACACTGTGCATGTCACAAGTTGTTCGTATAGAATTAAAAAGTAAATGATGACGAACAACCCAAATAACCGAGGCAAATAATATATTCCAACACACACTTCACTATTCACTGCATAAATATTCCTTTTTCAATTTTACTACGTCAGTGTTTATTTTTGCAGATAATTCAGATGCTGGATACAAGCTGGGAACAAAGTTGAAGATCAAATACGAGTGAATGAGTGATATGTAGTAAGGTGATATATTTTACATTGATGTTGTAATTGAAAATGTGTTGTAATTGAAACTTGTAAAGTAAATGAAAAATGTGTAAATGTAGTGAGAGCTAAAATTTGTACTATTTGAATTTGTAAAAAAATATTTGTTTGAATAAAATATTTGCTTAAATATGAATTCTGAGTTTTTTATTTTATTCAACAAATATTTATTTAATTATGTAAAAAATAAAATAGTACAATAACAAATACATTTAAACGAATATATATATTTATATGTTTATTATCATCAAACATAAATCATATACTAGCATATTCTACACCCACTTGCCTCTAGATTTTTCCAAATGCTTATTGATGGACTTTATGAATTTCACAGCTTCAACTTGTACATTTGCTTGAGGGTTTAGCAATTGCCACAAATCTCTTCTCAATAGGATGCCAACGGCAGAAGTCTTTGAATTCAGTACTATCAAATTGGGTTCCATTGTCAATTACAATCGTTCGTGGAAGACCAAAACGACAGATGATGTTTCAGATAATGAAGTTAATTACTTTCTTTATCGTGATCATGGCTAAATATTCTGCTTCGACCCATTTGGTGAAGTAATCAACCGCGACGATGGCGTACTTTGCACCACCTTTAGAGATCGGCAGAGAACCGATAATATATATCCTTCGTAGGCAAACGGCCATGGATTGACCATTTGTGTGACTTCCATCGATGGAGCTCTCGAAACTTTTGCATACAACTGGCACTTGGCACATCGCCTAGCGTAATCAGCAGCATCTCGGTTGACAGTCGGCCAATAGTACCTACAATGGAGTATTTTCTTTACTAAGGTTTACCCCCAGTGCGATCGCCACATTCCCCTTCATGAACTTCCTTTAAGACTCATTTTATTTCATCATGAGCGATACACCGGAGCAGGGGAATGGAGAAACCCTTTCTATACATGACTCCTTCCTGAATGATATACTGCGAAGCTTTGCGAAGGACTTGTCGCCTTTCATTCCTTTGTTCAGGAAGGACCCCCTGTAGCAAATAGTCTTTAATTGGAGTCATCCACGACTTCTTCTCAGGCTCCGTCTCTAGTACCCAGTCGATTTCCATCTGGTTTATGCTTAGAGCGTCTAGTACTTCGACTGGAACCAAGCCCATCTGTTGTGCATCCTCAGTGGTAGCAAACTTTGCCAATGAGTTGGCATCGTTATTTTGATCCCGGGGAATGTCTGTGATGTATTAATACTCAAAGCCACTCAATAGCTCTTGGATTTGGATAAGGTACGAGGCGAGTTTTTGTCCTTTAGCTTGGTAATCTCCCCTGACTATGTGTACTACCAATTATGAGTCGCAAAAGATTTCAAGAGATTTTATTCCCGGTACTCTGGCAAGTTTGAGTCCAGCAATCAAAGCTTCATACTCAACTTTGTTGTTTGTTGCAGGGAAGTCAAGCTTCAAAGTGTAGCAAATTGATCGATCTTCCAGAGTTACTAACACAATTCAGGCTCTAGAACAACGATCATTGAAGGCTCCATCCGTATACATTTTCTACCGAATGGTATGGGCTTCAGTGCTCTCTGGATAATCATCGTGTGCAGTGATTTCTGCTATAAAGTCCGCCAAGTGCCTGTCTCTAGATAGCTCTTCAAGAGAGATGGGTGATGTCGAATCGACTCGATTCGATGTTCCACTTGAGTAACCTTCCAAACGTCTCAAACCACTGTAGGTCATGTGAATTGCTTGCTAACAAATAGACCGATCTCTGGATTCGATTCTCCTAGCAAAGCAATGTGGCACTTATAGCATATACCGATACGGCCAAGTAGATATACAAGTCTTCATGATCCACCGGCTTTGACAAGATGGGAGGCTTCTCTAAGTGGTTCACCAAAGCACGGAATGCGTCTTCACAATCCCGCATCCATTCAAAGTCCCTTTTCACTTTTCTAATCAAATCGAAGAAAGGAATGCATTTATCGGTGGTTCTGGAAATAAATCGACTTAGGGCAGCAACACTATACTTGCTTAATGGTCTTCGACACTTGAATGTTTCAAATTGCTTGAATCTTCTCGGGATTAGCTTTGATTCCGCGAGCATTAACGTTGAAACCTAAGAACTTTCCTGATTCAATGCCAAAAGAACACTTTAGGAGATTGATCATAATTTTGTAATATCGTAGGATATCAAACATTTCTGCTAAGTCTCTAGTTTGGTCGCTTGATCGTCGTGACTACATGAACATATCTTCCATGTATACCTCCATCATTTTTTCAATCTGATCATTAAATATTATGTTGACTAGGCGTTGATAGGTCACTATCCAAATGGCATTACCACATAGCAATATAATCCAACATCAGTAATGAAGCTGGTGTGCTCCTGATCGGGAATGTGCATCGGGATTTGGTTATATCCAGAGTACACATCCATGAAAGATAGCAATTCGTGTCATGCGGTTGTGTCTACCAGCTGGTCGATCCTTGGAAGGGGAAACCTGTCTTTCGGGCACGCCTTGTTCAAGTCCGAGTAATCAATGCATGTCCATCATTTTCCATTCACCTTTCTCACAAGTACAGAATTAGATAGCCATTTAAGGTAGAGGGGCGTCATGAATAAACCCATTGCCTTTG
Source organism: Allium fistulosum (assembly GCA_030737815.1). Lineage (NCBI taxonomy): Eukaryota > Viridiplantae > Streptophyta > Magnoliopsida > Asparagales > Amaryllidaceae > Allium > Allium fistulosum. Next base: position 1,001,223,149 of record CM060904.1, on the reverse strand, counting down.
AGTCTATCCACCTCCTCTTTAAAGGCAGCAGATCTCTCCGGACCCATGTCGCTCCTTTTCTGTTTCACCGGGACATGCCACGGGTCGATATTTAATGCGTGGCTCGCAATGGCAAGGGAGATCCCACACATGTTAGAGCGATTCCAAGCTAACACGTCAAGACTCGCTCAGAGAAAACCGACAAGTTCTTTCATCATTGGGGTGCTGAGCTGTGATCCGATTTTTAGGACCCGTGATGGGTCGTCGTGGCTAACTGTGATGTCAATTGTCAGCTCAGCCGATGCAACCTTGGTCCTTTTGGCACCCTCCTCATCATCCCTTGGATCTATCTTTATAGAACCGACTGTGGCACCCGAGCCAAGTCCCAGGCGCTGGTTGTCAATCTTCGTTGATTTGGATGTAGAGAGACTTATCCACACCCTTACCCTGCTCCTTCCGTTGAGCGTCTCCCAATTCAACCACATAGCAGACATGTCTGATCGCTTGATCTCCATGCAAACTCCAACACCGTTATCAGTTGGGAACTTCAAAGTCAAACACCACAGAGCAAGAGCTGCCAAGAATTCAGCTAACGTTGGTCGGCCTAGAAAAGCATTGTATGGAGAATCAACATCCGAGACAACAAATGGCAAAACCATACTCTCCTACGGTCGCCTTCTCCCAACTCCATGTGCAATTCGACAAATCCAACAGCTTCGGTTGCAACACCATTAAAGCCATGAATGCAGGCTTTAGACGGTTTCAAGTCCTTAGCTTCCATCCTCATTTGATCGTAAGCCTTTTTGAAAATTATATCAATGAAACTTCGACAATCAACCAAGATCCTTCTCACTAAGGCGGGACCGATCGCAGCCGAAATGACCATTGGGTTAATCATCCATGCCTCCACCTTTTCTGCATCCCTATTTCTGAATACAATGTCGTCTGCCATTGTATGGTGATGTTTTGCCGGAGCCCCATCTTCTATACTCGAACAACATTCAAAATTCAAATGCTTGATCGCACTAGCATAGCTCTCCATCTTGTGCTAGCTCTTATCAGCTGGATGCGGTCCTCCAACTAATGTATTGATCAGTAATCTTATACTAGTCTGCGTAGGCTCCTCGGCCCTGTGCGGTGCATATCCTCGGTTGGGGTCAGATGTCCCCTGTCTGCCATCTTGTGGGACTTTAACAAACTGTTGTATATTTCTTTCCCAAATCAGTTTCTCGATAATACCTTGGAGATGCCTACACTCATTCGTGTTATGACCATAACATTCGTGGAACCGGCAATATTTCCAGTTTGTTTCTGTTTCTCCATCGATTCTTTCCGAGGTGGCTTCCTATACTACATGGTATTGCATGTAGGTAAGTAAACGTTCTCTAGAGATGTTTTTAGTGGTGTGTAGGTATTATACATTAGAATCTTAGGCTTTCCTCTTCCAGAATCACTCTTTTGTTCATGGTTCCTATCATTACCTTTCTTTTACTGATGCGGTATATTTTAGACATTTACTTGAACTTTTCTGGGACTCTCCCCAGACTATTTCACTGCAATGTTACTTTGCACTCCCTCTCCACTTGGTTCCACAACGTTCTTCTTCCTACAGCATCTAGCCTCCTCTTTCCTCAAATACTGAGCTTCTTTTGCATAGAAACGTTCCAATGTTGCGGGTGCTTTGCCAGCTAACCAATCGCCAAAGTCAAATTCCGGATCAATCCCTCTTGTTACCGCCATCAGTATTGAATGGTCATTTGGATTACTGACTTCTGTGACAACGGTATGAAATCTCTCCAAAAATCTTTCAGCGATTCTCCCGGAGCTTGGATCACGCTGGATAGGGACATTACATCTTTGGGGCGAGTTGCATGCATACAGAGCTGTTGTAACATCCCCTATCTTGAGGCCCAAAGCTAAGCGCTACAGATGCTGCAGTCATCCATAGTATTAACTTCCGGTGACAAAATACAGTAATGCTAATGGTATCCATAATATCAAAAGCACATGAATATGAAATAAAATCAGCACAAATTAAAACAACTTCTCTGATTACATTCTAAATCAAATTTTCATATTCAATTACATAATCTCATAAATGATTCCCAGGTTTTTGATCAAATGTAATTGTTACAAATTACACCACGAGCGACATATGAAGATGCCCCCTTGGATAATAAAAGTACTAAATAGACAATAAGTCTTAATATAACACAACAGAAATAAAACAAAATAACTCCTAAATATAGCTAGCATTGCCTCCTGCACGTCTTCAGAAGCTTATTCGTCCACCTATTAACCCTATATAACCCTGACTCTCAATCTACTCAAATTAATTTTGAGCACCCGAGAGTTTAAGAGGAAAAACTTAAACTTCGAGTCAGACATAAAGCCTGGTGTGAATAATACTATTACATCTCGGTTTACTGATATTAAGTGAGACCACATCGCTTAGTAGAACGGGTTTCCCCTCACTAATATCCCTTTAAAACATATCTTTTTGAAAATCAGAATCTTGCAATCAAACCGATTAAAACAATAATAGCAATATCATATATGCTCATAAATCAGGTAATAAATGGACTATTTGTCCGAACAATATAGTTTTCTTTAGCTAACTACTAACCATTGGCTGACTCGGGCCTACCAGACACAATCAATTATCTAACATCAGTTAGACACACTTTTGGGCTGACTGCCCTTTAGTATCTTCTTCTAGGGTCAACTGAACCTAATGGTTTTGCAGGCTCACCAATAACACACCTTCTCTCTGTATATTCCTTTCTGTGTGTAACCTCATATTAGTCTTACCTATGATAAAGCCCTGCACACTGGAATTTTTGACTTATATTAGCTAAAGGCTTATTAGCTAAAGTATAGGGCGCGACCCTATACCAGACCCATCTGGTATTCAAATATCTTAGTCATTTACTTAGGGTTAACTACCCATCAAATTTTCCTTGAAACTCTTTCTTTCAAATTGATTTAACCCTTTAAATCATACTTAAACAAGGAAATTATACTTTTTCTTTTCTCAAATCTATTTGTCATGATATATGCTTTACACAAAACATTGTTGATGAACCCTTGTTTAAATGCTTTAAACAATCTCTTTCGAAATCTTTGAAAGTACCCCTTTCGAAACAAGTTAACTACATTACCTTGAAACTCTAGGCTGAAAGGCCAAACCATACCTTTCTAAATCATTTAAAGTAGACCTTTCGAAACTTTTCAAAGTGTTCTTTTGAAAGCTTTATAGAACCTTAAACATCACTACAACAAAAATGACCTTTCGCAGCGTTTCAGAAACGTTGTTATATAATTTAACAGCGTTACGAAGATCGCTGCCTAACGACAAGCTGTTATAGAGTCAAGATGTATCATAACATTTTTCAAACGTTGTAAAAGAAATAGTGTATCGCAGCGTTTTATTTATCACAGCCTTCCAATAAACGCTGTAACATGTCCTCACCCACCATGCACCCCTCTTTTGGACAGCCATTCCCGAAACGCTGTTATATGTTTGTTGCAGCGTTTATAAACACTTGTAACTGAAGATTTATTGGCAGAAATTAAACGATGTATTTGAGTTTAATTTCACAGCGTTTTGGTCAGATTTCCATTTGTCAGCATTTATAAAACGCTGTTATATATAAAAATTACCAAAATTTCATCCCCTTTTCCACAGCCTTCTTAATTCAGTTTACTCTTCTACATCTGCAAACATTCCCGCCCACTATAAAATTTTATATCGTATAACATTAGTTAATTGAAACACCATAAATATAGTCTTCGCATGTTATATTACATAATTAAAAATGCACTATCTTCATACGCAAAATAAACGATAATCGTATACAACATTTCATACATTGTTTTATAGAAATAGCATATTAAGTAAAGCAAATATGATAGCAACATTGTTTTACAAAAATAGCATATTAAATAAAGCAAAATATATAAATATTATTCATTCATTAAAAAATAATAGCACTAACCTCCCAATATGGTAAATCAAAAAATATTGATCGTTTTTTCCATCTTGATAGTTCTATTTTTGCAGGATCATCATCTTGTTTGAAAGTAGAACTTTTCTTTTCTGACTATGTTGCTTCTTGCTTGGCTTCTTTTTATCATTTCCTTTCTTGCTTTTATTATCAATTTCTTTTCCAAAATCATTTGGAAAGTTTTTCAAAATATTAGAGATGTTTCTTCCTGTTAAAATTCTAGGTCTACGACCCTTTTCTATAGTATTATCAAACCAGGATTTCTGTTTTCTCAACGAATCCGAGGGTGGTAAGAATCTCCTATGACCCATGTAGACATTTTTCCGACTATAATTCAACCATCGATGATGAGTTTTGACACCGCATAATGGACAAGGTTTTTTACCCTTCACACAACATCCAGCCAGATTACCATATGCTGGAAAGTCATTTATCGTCCAAAGTAAAATTGCTCTCATAGTAAAAAGCGATCTACTAAATGCATCATAAGTTTGAACTCCACTAATCCATAAATGTTGCAGGTCTTCTACCAATGGCGCCAAATATACATCTATATCATTTCCTGGTTGCTTTGGACCAGGAATCAACAATGTTAGCATGATATTTTCTTTTTTCATGCATAACAGTGGCGAGAGATTGTATGTCACTAGCATCACGGGCCAACAACTATATTTCGAACTCAATGTTAAAAATGGATTAAAACCATCAGTAGCTAGGCCAAGCCTTAGATTGCGTGGATCTGCTGCAAACGATTCATAATTCTCATCTACCACATTCCATGTTATAGAATCAACAGGATGACGCATTTTCCCATCATCACTTTTGTTGTTAAAATTCCATCTTAAATATTTTGCCATTTTTTGAGATCTAAACATTCTTTTAAATCTTGGAATGATTGGAAAATACCTCAAAACTTTAACTGGAATACCATGCATAATTTCATTTGTACGTTCATTCCTCTTCCATCTCGAAAACCCACATTTTGGACAACTATCGAAACCTTTGTACTCTCTTCTAAAAAGACAACAATCATTCTGACAAGCATGAATTTTCTCAAAACCCATATCGAATACTTTGAGAAATTTTTTCATCTCGTATAAAGTCCTAGGAAGTACATTATCCTTTGGCAACAATAGTTGTTGCACATTTAGAAGTTTATCGAATCCATTATCGGACAACCGAGTCTCACATTTTAGATTATATAAGGCAATAATGGCAGATAATTTAGTTTGATCGGTGCAACCAGGATACAACGGGGTTTCGGCATCTTCCAAGTTTTTTAATAAATCTTCCTCTCGTTTCTGTGCACTATCTTCATCTTTTTCATCATCAGAATATGTATGACTGATGAAATCTTCATCTTCATAATGAATGGTTTTGAGTAAATCATAAGTGTCATTAGACTCGATATCTTTGCTTATAGTTATTTGTTCTCCATGATTGTACCACCTACCACCCTTGTATATCGGATCCATTCCTCTTATAATCAAATGCTCAACAACAATCTTCCCATAATGATGACTAAGATTTCGACAATCTGAGCAAGGACATAAAATCTTTTCTGGATTTCTTGAATTTCTCAAAGCAGCATGCACAAACTTCCAAGCTCCTTGCTCATACTCGCTACTAGCTCTATGAATAAAATGAAATAACTATTAACTTTGACGTTAAAATATATGATTTAACTCTCAAAATATATTTAGTATTATATTGTTACCTGTGTAGATGTACCCAACTTTTATCCATCACCAACCAATATGTGAGGAAGTAAATTTATAAAATTTGAAGTAATAATCGGTTATTGAATTTATCTAACAATTGAATTTATCTAACAATTCATTATATGCCATCCACATTCAACTTGAATGTTATTGATATTTTTGATGTCGCACAAGTGTCAACATTACTTCATATACTGCGTAGACATAATTATTGATCAAAAGTTTGATTCTCAATACTTTAATAAACAAAATAACAAAGGCCCAGCCCAGCAATCGTACTAATAACGTGTACCCTTCAAATATTACTCACAAAGTATTCATACTAATACCGAGTAACCTTCAAATATTACTTGCAAAGTTTTAAAATGGGTCGAATTGCCCTGTCTCCATTTTGCCCGTCTTCCATTCTAAATTGGAAGTGTGGAAGAATACATGTTTAATAATTGATAGCATACCTGCTGCTCCTGTAATATTGTGTTTTATACGTACGCTGCTATTCGGCTAACTGAACATTAAAGAACGTTAGAGATACTGGGTTTAGTCAATTAAATGTAACCAATATTTTTAAATTGGTTTGGCAAGGGACAGTTCTTCAACTCTAAGCACCCACGGCCATACAAAGTGTCAACATGCACTCTGTATACTGCCATATTGGAAACAAATAAAAAATAAATACAACATCCTTAAGATTTGACAACACTTACGCCTTGTTAATTGGGTGGAACATTCAAGTACAAACTAATATATTAGTGAGTTAAGCGAGGAATCAGATAAATATTTTTCATGCAAACTAATACATTAAAGAAAATATTCGTATAATCATTAACATATTTTTTCAGTAAATATATAAATTTTGAGCAGTTACAGTTGCTAACATCACCTAAACAATTCGTATTAATTTGTAGTTAGATAAGCAAACAATGGTCATATTTCCAAAAATTCATGTTTGTACAACAACAACTTACTTAGCTCATTTGTCCGTGTCTATAAAATCAACTACTTTGTATTTAAGTAATGCATGAAGGAAAATGAAAATGTTATAAGCTAGGTAAAACTTGAAGTATAATTGAAGATAATGCTAAAGCAACACTGAGTTAGCTTTCATGTAAATTTCGAAAACAAAATGCTAAATGAACGAGCAATTCAGTTACCATTTTCTTGCTCTAAAGTAGGTAAAATGAGCATAAGCTTTACGACTCATTCTATCCTATATACAACATGTGTGCAGTATCAACATAATCAGTCCTTCCAAACAAAGCTATTATAGAATGTGATGCAATAACATCTCTCTTTCATATTACCAAAAAAAATCAACCAAATTATCAAAGCCACTGGCTTGGATGCATAGGTCAAGCTTGCAAACATAATCACATTGACTTGTACATATATGCATATATGTAGGCATCTAAGACAAACAACCATGGTCAATTAAGATTAGTTGAATAGCAAAGTAAAATAATTTCACACAAAGCTCAGATCAACCCAGATACACTCGGAACAGAAGTATACATATATGTCAATGTAATAGTGACAATATAACAGCCAGGCGAGGGTAACTGAAATGGATTGAACATAAAAGGAAGCTAAATAGGGTGCAACAATTCATCAAAGAACAAAATCAGAAATATTCAAATAAAGGCATTCAGTTCATCAGAAAGACTAAAGTCAAGGCCAAGATCAAAAGGTCAGGATATCATTCGAGCATAGAGTTCATCGAAAAATATCAAAATCAAGGGTCAAATTAGTTCTAAGTATATACGAATAAAAGCAGCGATATATATCACAAAGGAAAAGTCAGAAATCATCTAAGGCATTCAATTATAAATTCACAGCCGAGATTGAAAAACCTAAGGCATTTAAACGGACATGATATTATTGATTCAAAAAAAGACACAGGTATGATAACAGACCCAGAATCACAAAATGGATGCTCCAAAATCATATACTTATACCAATAATGGTTTATTCATTCCAAAAATCAAGAAATCAGATATTGAAAGCAAGAATGAGGAAATCAAATAATACCTTCTATTGGGTTTTGAAACTGGAGGGTTGTTGGACAAGATAAATCGACAGCGGAGACAGTGGAGATGGGGAAGACGGCGGAGACAGCAGAGTTGGCGGAGACGGCGGTGCAAACGATGGTGGAAGGTCGATGTTGAGCGACGTTCGGAATAGTTCGATTTTTAATTAAATTTGGGTTAGGAAAATTTGGGGGGGAAAGGTTTTTAACATGCCTGCGTTTGGAGAGGGTTATTCTGAGAGGCGCGGCAAATATTTATTTTCCCCGCGTTAACTTCTACGCAGCGTTTTAGAATTGTTTCTTTAATAATCCACCTAGATAATAACAGCCTTTTCATTAAAACGCTGTGTCTTTGTGCTGCAAAAAGTATATTTTCTTGTAGTGAATTAATCCTCTTTTCAAAACACTTCAAACTTGCCTTTCGAAAGCATTGGAAACCTTCCATTCAATTACTAAAGGTAAACCTTTCAAAAACATTGGGGGACCTCCCCTTCGAAACCTTCATTAGATACCTTTCGAAAGCATTAAAGTCCTTTACTTAAAACAAACCTTTCGAAAGTATGGGGTACAAGTAAAAGTTTGTGGAATATAATTTCGAAACCATATAAAACCATTCCTTTCGAAACCTTTGGGTCTGACTTTCAATATATCAAAGAGTCGTAAAAGAACTGGGACGAAAGCATCTCTTTCGAAAGCATTATTCCTAAATACACGAAAGTGGATGGTGTCTTCGAAAGCATAGAGAAGCGGCTTCTGAGTTTAAGAACCCTTTTGAAGGCATTACTGTGAAAGGTTGAATGCGGTAGCAGCGGTTTTGATCCCTTTAAAAGCTTTATTTAAAAACAAAAGGAGACAACCTCTTTCGAAACCCCTTTTTAAAAAATAATTGACCAAGTCGAAAGGTGGTTCCTTCGAAAGCTTCATTTATAACCAAAATAGTTCTAAGTTTTAAAGAGCTACTTCTACCCCTTTGAAAGCCTGTTTCGACTCCATACCTTTCGCCTAACTCTAGTCCACTATGTACCGAAGCTGATACCATGTGTGTCGGTTTCGACCTGGTTGGAGGCGGCAGTATAGGGTCGAAAGGTGGCTGCTATAAGTGGCGAAGCAGTAAGTTTTTATAAAACTGAATTTTAACTTTTTAAAGCAATTTCTTTCTAACAAATTTGCCTTATTTTTCAACATATAATTGGTTGCCAATACTTTTACAAATTTTTTTCTAAAAGTGCTGCCGAGTTTCAAAAATTAACAAATTAAAGCATTTACAAATTGCCCATTCTCCCTTTATAAAAATATAAAACATTTAAGTCCCAAACCTTAAATAATTTTATATCTTTAATAAAACACTTAGGAAAATTCTCAAAAAATTCCCCTAAATCACTTTTTATATGTTTTCTAACATATTTAAATTTTTGACCCAAAGCTAACATATAATAGCCGAAAATAATTTAAACCCAATTTAACCATTTTCTTTACTAGAAAATTCATAATAAATCCACATTAATTTAAAAAATAATGAAACTAGAAACCCATCTCTAAAATAATATTTCTGACCTTAAATAAAAAACGCAAGGCATTTGGATGTCATTTGTTAGGTTTTTCAAAACAAGTCTTATCATAAAATCTATATGAAGCAACATAAATCATCAATAAACGTATATATCCATTTAACAATCAAAACATGGCATAATACTTTGCAAAACATACTCGGATCTGATCTAGAAATCGAAAATAATAAATATGAGATGTAATCTATTTTCACTTTAGCTTGTTGTTAAGGGGTTTGAGATTTGCTCTTGAGTTGATTTGATTAAGCTTCTTCCTTTGATTCTTGCTTATCTTCTTCTAATGGTGGCCGGCCTTTCTTTAAGTTTAATTTTTGAACATGGCAAATGAAAATGGCATGAGGGCTTAGGATATAAGGATATAACCTATTCCTATTTTTCCATTAACTCATTACCCTTACCTATTTCATTTTAGTTCTCTTTTGTTCATTGGTTACTTAGGCACAGCTACCCTCTATTATTCAAATCCCAATCCCTTAACAATTTACATTATTTCATTTAATTTATCTAATGTCCTAAATAATGTTAGTCAAAATTACGGTCGTTACAGCTGCTCCACAAACTTCATTGCTAAATCGTCAAATATAAAGATTGACCGTGGGCGTAATCTTGTACACCACATCATTGCGATGCTAGAGAGAGTAATAGGAAAACATCTACATTTTGTTGTATCATCAGCTCGTGCGAAATCCATCAGCCATTCATATCTCATGATTTGCTGCCTGGGGTCGGTTTTCCCCTCGTATGCAGGCATCGATGGTATGCTGAACCTCCTTGGATACTCAACATGTAAGATATTATCGGTGAATGGGATATGGCTTCTCGAGATCCCCCAATCATCATTGATCAAGCCTTGGCTCTCCCTCACTAGCTGTCTAACCATAGCCGACAATTCTGGCATTTGGATAGTTTGAGGCAAGTGGTAGTTGTGCTCCACCTCACGTGAATGGTCTGGTCGATGTCTACGGGTCGTTCCATGCCTTCTTGGCTCAACATCCTCTCGATGTATATCACGTGCATTCACTTCATCGTCATTCCGGGGAGGTAATTGGTCTACATCTAATTGAACTCCAACATCCAAATCAATCGCAATAGCTCCAACTTGTGGTCCAACATGAAGAGGCATGCTTTCACCTCCAAAGGAGGGATCGGCCCTGACCCCTATAAAGGGATCAATATCGATCGGTCTATACAAGCCTGGTTAGTTTTCCTACTAATATCCAAAAGCTTTTGGATGATATCCATCAGTTTTGCGACATCTACGTCTGTGATATTCATATTATGAACTAGAACTCTCCGATGTAGAATAAGGGGTTGGCTACCTCCTAGCTTTCCCGCGTTGTTTCTGCCTGAGTTGGTTCATTAGATCGATATTGGCTTGAATCTGCTAATTCAACTATCAGCGGCTATCCACTAGCTCTCTCAACAGATCCTGGAAATCAGCACTTGTGATGGAATCAGCTGAATTCTGGACATCAACTGGATTGGTAGCATTCACATCTACTGGTAGAATGCTCTGGCCTCCTTGTTGGATGCTAGCATTTTCATTTCCTTCCGCGTTTTGAGATGTCGATCTAGTATTCCTAACCATTATTGATAGTTTTCCTTAGACATTTGCAAATATGAATAGAGGAATAAGCTTCTTGAATATAATTCCAGATCTCTTCGGGAGATTTATGCAATCTAGTAGCAACAAAGGGATCCAAACAGGGCTGAGAATCTGATTCTCAGTGAAAGCACCAAAATATTTGAACCAAAAATTGACACAAACACCCAATAGAGGTTTTGTGGAGATATAAATGAAGAATATAAAATGAACAGAGGAAACAAGCAATTAAATGATAGAAAATCAAAGAAATAACAAGAACACAACAATTTATAGTGGTTCAGCGTTGTGGTGCCTACATCCACTTTGAATATATAGCTTTTATTAATCACTTTGTAAACTGAGTACAATAGGGATCAGATAAAAATCCTTAGTTACAATAGAGTACAAAGAAACAAGCAGTGTAAAGTCCCAAAAATGAACAATCAAGCTTGTATTTATAGAGGAAGATGGCTAAATATCTCCCTAAAAATTCGGCAGAAGGATCTCCAAAACCATATGGACCCATAAGAAGGATTGCATAGCCCAAATCTCAAGGAATAGTGATCAATGCCGATCCCTATTTTGGAAGAATATGGGGGTGTGATCCCTATGGGAGCTTTTCCATATTGTATTATGCTTAGCCTCCAAGTTTCATGCCAATTGGATTAGCGGAACTTGAGTTATTGCTCGATCTTTGCTGCAATGTGAGTTGTTACATGATTCTGGCCGATCTCTATTAAGGGAAGAGGGTCGATTCCGCTTGCTTGATCCTTTTGAGGTGCGATCCCTAGGTAGGCTCCTTCGAGTCCCCATATCTTGTTACCAAAGTTTCATATGCATTGGACTTATGGATATTGAGGTATTGATTGTTTCCCATTGATTTGCACTTGTTTGGCTTAAATATGTTGATCCCTATGTTGGAGAATGATTATAGCTGATCCCTTTTCTATGTTAAATTATATTCCATACTTTGAACATTCTGCATTACATATCTCTCAATTTCGTTCGATCACGTCTTTATATTATCATCTATAATTGATATTTGGACTCCACAATCATCGTTATGGACTTACCAGCCTTGACGACAGTCGAATCTAACTTGTCTAATCAGTTTGGATATAGCTTGATTAAAATGTCGGATAACAATATGCCATGTTTATTTTTGCCACGTTTGATAAACGATAAGTTATAAGAATATTTACGAACATGATTATTTCGGTTCTAAGATTTAAATTAAAGACATATTTCTCCAAATGATACGATTTTTGAGTATGATGTTTAGAATATAGATTTGGAGATGTGTTTTTATTTTCATAATTTTCCTAAGCCTAAGGAATATTTAATAAATTTTTAAAGGTGGAAAACATGTTAATTCCAGTTTAATTTAATTAGGTCATTAAATAATGATTTTTCGGCCCGGAAATCTTATATGATGAAAAGAATACCATTTTGGAATTTATATAAATTTTTGAGATTTTTCTCAAATATATTTAAAGAGATATGGATTAAATAAGAAAGATTAGTGTTTAATTAGTTGATTATGTAAATTAACGTTTTAAATATAATATTTTTGGTTATGGAAGATCAATGTGGCAGCATGGCTAAAAATTAGTTGTAAATTTTTTAGTAACCAATCATATTTTGACATATAAAAGAGATTTGTTGAAAAGAATATGCGTTACTAGGCAAAATTTCATTTGTAGTGATAATTAGATGATGCCAGTTTCTACACTATTTCAACAGTACAGAGTGGTATCAAGCTCGTCGAGGTCAAAAGGACGGTAGCAAGAGGAGTCGTCGAGAATTATATAGCGTCGACATGCTTCATGATGCCGCATTATCATGATGCCAAATTATTATACTCTGCTGCATGTCTTAAAAATTAAGGGGAGAAGGGTCATCACGTTTATCCTCATTCAATAGCATCGGCATGATTCATGTCACCGCACTTCTCATGGTGCCGCACCTTTTGTGTCGTCGCACTTATCGAGTTGCCATATTATCATGTCGCCGAAGTCGATGATGTTAATGTTAATGGAAAGAAGGGCGGGTAGCCTATGAAGCTCGACGGCATCATCCTCGGCGAGGCGTATGATGCCGCATATGTTGTTTTAAAGCTTTAGATAGTGGTGAGAGCCTTAAGTATTTTGACGTCGACATGATATGATGTCGATGTTGAACAAACTAAGATGTTTTGAAACTTGGTAATATAAAAAGAGTTTTACAATATGGCATTAAACTTTGAGAACACGAAAAGATGATTTCTTTGTTAATTTTGAGGTTAAGGGTAGTAACCTATTTTCTTAAGAAAATAATTACAAGCAATTAAACCATGGGTGTTTATATTATTGTGTGCAATTGATCAGTCAATATAAATGCTATTATTATCATATTCACTTCATTGTTGACCCATAACTGTATTTTGGGGTATTAAGGGCAGAATAACCATCTAGGTTGATCCAATAGTGAATATAAATTTACTTAACTCATGTGTGAGTAGAATTGGATCCAGGAGGTCAGTTAGACCAGAATATAGGATGCCCAGAACTGATTAAAAGATTATCGAGTTAGATAGATTCTTAGTTAGCCTATGAAAACAATGTTATGAGAAATGTTATTGACATGGGTAAATAGGTTCTTAGTGATCCCATGAAAACTATGTCCGGAATATGTTATTGATAGAGATCAACAAGTTCATAGTTAGCCCATTAAAACTATGATATGAGAGAAGCTATTAGAGAATCCAATAGGTTTATGGTGATCCTATGAACACTATGATTAGATAAAATTATTGATAGAAACCAGTAGGTTCCTAATGATCACACGAAACTACGAAATCGGACAGATAGTCCGTAAGATTGAAACATGGTTTTTGTCAGCCCATAAAAACTAATAGGTTAATAGTAACCCTAGAAACTATAAACTAAGAAAAATAGTTGGATAAATTGGGATGGGAAATCCAGGGCATATTGCAGTTTTGAATATCATCATATTGTGTTATGTTTTAACCATTGTGGATGTAGGTGCACAGTATATGGTTATTGTATTATGGTTAAGATACTAGTGAGAGGAAAACCCATTATGCTTAGCGACGTGGTCTCACTAGATATCTAGTTGGTCCGAGATGGTAGGTTATTATTCACATTATACTTTTTCTCTGACCCAAAGTTTTTGTCATTCGCTTTAAACTCTCAGGTACTCATTTGAGTAGATCGAGAGTAAAGGTTTTTCAGGTTCTCTTTAGATGAATAAGCTTTCGAAACGTGCAGGAGGTAATTTAGCTAGTAGGAGCTGTATAACTATTTTCCGCTGTGTTTTGATTCTGCTTTTGTATTGTAATGGCAAGGTATACTAAATGCTTGATATTTGTCTCTAATCATCCAAGGGGGCATCTTCATATGTCGCTCTTGGAATATGTTATAATAATTATATTTTCTCTGGACCTGGTTTACAAATTGGGATTATGTAATAAAATTGAATTCTTATTGTGAAATGAAATGAAGAAATTTATTTTAAAAGCTGTGTTGAATTTTCCATATTCATATGTTTCTAGTATTATCAAAATAATTAATATAGCCGCATTTTGTCACTGGAAATTAATAACTATGGGTGACTGCAACATCCATAGCACTTAGTTTTAGGCCTCAACATGGAGGATGTTATAATTTGTTATAACAGTAACAAAGCAGGTTATATGGCATGGAAGTGTCGGAACAGGCCTCGTCCTTCTCCTCAATCGAACCTGACTGAAGAGCAGCCGATCACTGCTATGATTACAAAGATCAACCTTATAAGAGGATCAGAAGGATAGTGGGGAGATACTAGTTCTACATGCCATATCTACTATGATCGTGCTATATTCAAAATATACACGGATGTTGAGGATAAGAAAGTGCTGCTATGAGACTCTTACACCACTATTGTTGTTGGAATTGGAAGCGTTGAGCTAAAGTTTACCTCTGGAAAAACTGTCATACTGAAGGACATGATGCACACTCCAGAGATGAAAAAAACTTAGTTTCGGGTTATCTTCTTAATAAGACCGGCTTTACTCAGGGGCTGATTTGTACACCATCACTATGAATTGTATGTTTGTGGTTATGGGTTATGCTACTAAGGGCATGTTTAAGATGAATGTTAAAAGTAATAAAATATCTCCTTCTGCTTATATGCTGTGTTCATTTTATATATAGCTTGATAGACTCTATCATGTTAACGAACATTTAGTAAAGAATATAAGCAGCTTAGGATTAATTCCTAATATGTCTTTAAAAGATTTTGAAAAATGTGATTTTTGTAATCAAGCCTAAATTACAAAAACTCCACATAAATCTGTAATTATAAAATATATATGTGAACTAGATGAAACTTTTATTAGAAATGAAAATTGCTATTTTATCACATTTATTGACGACTGCTCGGATTTTACTTATGTGTACCTAATGAAAATAAAAGTAATGCATTTGAAATGTTTAATAATTGAAATTGAAAATCAATTCAGTAAGAAAGTTAAAAGATTACATAGTGATGGAGGTACCGAATATGAATCCAGTATGTTTATTGAATTTTATAATTCACATGGTATAATATATGAACGAACTGCACCTTACTCACCTGAAATGAATGGGAAAGCTGAAAGAAAAAATACATCAGCTATGCTCACTGCCTACACCAATTAATATAATGGTGGGCGCCTCAAGTAAAAATCGGTTGGCAAGCCCTTTTTTTAGAACCTGGGTCTATCGAATGAGGATCTTAACAATCTATCCAAAACTCATCAACCCTCCTTAACGCCGAAATTAATATACTGGGTGTACTGGACCTCAGAACTTTAATTTAATTAGTTGTAGCTATTTTACTTAATTCATGCCCAGCATCATAAAATTTTGTTAACTGTATGTTATGTGTTGAACAAAATTCCTAAATCTAAGAGCAAAGTGTCTTCCTATGAGATATTGAAAAATCATAAACCAAATGTATCATATTATGGAACTTGGGGTTGTTTAGCATATGTTCGTGTACTTGGCCTTAAATGAATTAAATTAGCTAGTAGAGCATACGAATGTGTATTTATTGGCTATTCTTTTTATACATATAGATTTTATGATCTGAATGCACATACTATAATAGAATCTAGTGATGCTGATTTTTATGAACTGAAATTTCTTTTTAAATTAAGGAATAGTGGGGCACATCCAGTAATATTATTGCCGTAATAAATGAACAATATGAGTCTTTTAGAAACGAACCTAGGAGAAGTAAAAGAGCTATAATTAAAAAATGTTATAGCTTAGATTTTTGTGCTTACACTTTAGAGGAGGAGGACCTCTTAAACCTCCAAGAAGCCTTATCTTCATTAGATGCCGATTTTTTGCAAAATGCCATAAATGATGAGATGGATTCTCTTGAATTCGATAAGACTTGGCACTTGGTTGATTCATGACCCGGTTTTAAGACCATAGGCTCTAAATCGATACTTAAAAAGAAATTAAAATCCGATGGAAAAGTTGATAAATATAAAGCCAATCTAGTAGCTAAGGGTTTTAAGCAGAGAAAATGTAAACTTTTTTGATACATTTTCACCTGTAACTATAATTACATCTATTCGAGTATTAATTTCACTTACTTCTATTCATGATTCATGATTTGATATTACACCAGATGGATGTTAAACTACATTTTTAAACGGTGAATTAGAAGAGGAAATTTATATGGACCAACCTAAAGGTTTTGTAATACATGGATAAGAACATAAGGTTTGCAAGTTAGATAAATCTTTATATGGTCTAAAACAAGCACCTAAACAATGACATGAAAATTTTGACAACTTGATTATTTCAAATGGTTTCAAAGTTAATGAGAGTGACAAATGTATTTATTATAAATATGAGAACGACATTTTCACTATTATATATATAAGTATGTAGATGATCTACTTATTTTTGGTTCAAACATACGTGTTATTAATACGGTTAAATCTCTTTCAAATGCCAACTTTGATATGAAAGACCTAGGAGAAGCGAGTGTAATTCTTGATATTATGATCACTGAGTTTAATAAAGGAATTTCTTCGGACCAATCTCATTATGTTAAGAAGATATTAAAGAAATACAATTACTTTGACTGTAAACCTGCTCGTACATCGTATGATCCAAGTGTAAAACAATTTAAGAACACCGGTGAAGGTGTAACACAGTCTGATTATGCGAGCATCGATCATTGGCAGCCTTCGGTATGCCACTAATTATACTAGACCCGACATAGCATATGTCATGGGATTGTTATGTAGGTTTACTAGTAGATCTAGTATTGAGCATTGGTATGCTATTGAAAGGGCCATGAGATACCTAAAACAAACCAAGAACTTCGGATTACATTATGAAAAGTTTTCGGTTGTACTTGAAGGATACACCGATGAAAACTAGAATACTTTATCCGGTGATTCTAAAGCAACTAGTGGCTATATTTTTAGTATAGCTTGTGGGGCTGTTTTTTGAAAATCCGAGAA
Organism: Allium fistulosum; assembly: GCA_030737815.1. Taxonomy (NCBI): domain Eukaryota; kingdom Viridiplantae; phylum Streptophyta; class Magnoliopsida; order Asparagales; family Amaryllidaceae; genus Allium; species Allium fistulosum. Next base: position 1,001,205,758 of record CM060904.1, on the reverse strand, counting down.
ACAGACTATTTTGGCTTAGTCCACTATGAAGTCCGAGATGATAGTACCAGCGACAGCTAATGAAGAAGCGGATTGCTTAAGAAATCTGCTAACTGATATTCCTTTATGGGAAAAACAAATACCAGCAGTGTTGATCCGTTGCGATAGTATCGCGGCTATTGCAAAAGTTTGAAACCGTTATTATACCGGTAAGAGACGATAGATAGATCGTAAGCACAACACTGTAAGAGAGTTACTCACTTTAGGTGCTGTTAGAGTGGATCATATTCGCACTGATGAAAATTTGGCAGATCCTTTGATGAAAGGATTGGGCATGGAGAAAATCTACATCCAAAAGGATGGGGCTATTGCCCTTAGACACTCACAATTGTAACCCAACAAATATGATTGGAGATCCCAAAAAAGTAGGTTCAATGGGTAAACAACGAGTTGTGAAGTGATAAGAGATGAACATGCTATAAAATGTTTAGAAGCATGTATTCCTGTAGCGATTAGAGGATGTGGTAATAGAAACTCTTAATGAGATCTATACTCTATGTGGAGTGGAGTACCTGGTTATAGGAGTACTCCTGATAGACCCATTTATGAATGTGGGAATGAAGCCGGTTCCAATGAAAACTTTGGGGGCAAAGTTTTCTAGAACGTTCACTTGTTTGGGATACACATGCATGGCCGTTAACGCATAGGCTAATTGAAAGCACTTTAGAAAGGTTGTGTATGGTTTGATGTCGGAGATAGAGTTCGAGATTACGTGTCACCGTAGTATATTCTGAATCTTATTCATTATGCAAATGTTTAAATAAAAAAATACCTTTGTTTGTACACAATCCTATATTTTCATAAATATCATGGAATTTTTTTTAATAATTCAAGTGGGGGTTTGTTGGAATTTTAAGCGAATTAATTTAAAAACTAACAAAATTTAAAGGTAATAAATTCATAATAAACTACGTTATATAACGGTAATATATTTGTGAGCTGTTATTGTTGAGTCATTGCAAAAATTAATGGTAATAAAATTCATAATCAATTACAATAATTTCAGATCTGTTAACAATCCATCATTTCAGCAACGCATACATTCTGCCTATTAAACGATAGATATGCATAAGGAAAAAAAAACAACGAACAATTTTCTTTTTCTTCTCCCTCTGTCATTTTTTTCTGTGCAGAATTCGTTTAAACAATCAAAATAGAAAGTGCTAAATATAGAATGATTTACCGTCGTACAAATAATAAATCTACCAAATTTTAAAGATCTTATTATCATACGGATGAAGCGGTTGATAGCCAGTCTTACACCTTGGGGCTAAGTCGCGAATTGTCTTAAAGAAAGCTACGAAGTACGCGACTCAGTCATTCCAACAGCCAGATCCAACAACAACCACCGCTGGAGCTTAAAGCATCAATCGGTACAAATGCCCCATCCGCAGCTCAAAAAAGAGCACGCAGTATATTATAATTTGACAGTCTTCCTTATGATTCCTATTCCTCCATCTTACTTCTATGCACAAACCTTATTATGTCATGCGATCAACTGATGTTTGCATGCATTCTTCTTGTATTTCCAAAAGAATGTAGAGCACAACGATCTAAATTACTGAGCTAATTATTTGTGCCCACTTGTGACTTGTGGAATGAGTTCTGGTCGCTTATTCTGCATCTCTTATTCTACATCTCACCATGGTTGTAGAGTCAAATTGAGAGCTTTTATTCCTGGTCTTACACACCTTTGTTCATAAATAAAAGAGAAAATTATACCTAGTACTATTGCCTATTCAGTTCTTTTGGCCTGAGAGAGTTTTATCAAGCTATTTTTTTGCATTGTTTGAGGTCTTTGTTTTTAGATGAAATTGTTATCCTATTTCAGATAATGTTTTCTTTTCATAGGAAGTTAACGACACATTTAGTTGTAGATTTTTCTTTTGAGTTTGGTACTCTGCAATCAGACAAGTTGCACCATCGGTGGTTTTATTGCGGCATAACTTCTAGATTTGATGCTGCATAGTTGGAGTCACAGTGCTTAAGCTTCGACCACCTGTGATTTGCTTTACAGTATTCCTTTGTTGCTTGTATTTGTTTTGACTTAGTAGTAAATATATAATATAATACAAGATTCTAATTGCAATGGCAATCGAAGAAGACGGTCTTAATAGAGAATCCAAGTATACATTAACCTAAAATATCACACGCAAACACCATTAACAAAACGCACAAACCCACTTTCGTCCATACAAACAATAAAAACATCCAACACGCAACAGCATCAAGAGCCTTTAAGTATATTAGTCGGAGATAAAGGCGGAGCATCAAGCTGATAAAGCCCAAGGGCCGGCCCAACAAAGCGAAACAGGATCCAACCACCAATGATGATGAAAATGGAAGCGTAGGCGGACTTGTTGAGCCAAAAGAGCAAACCTTTCTCACCCACGTACAGCTCGACGGCTTTCTCAGCCAAGCTCATCTCCTCCCACTCCTTCTTTGGAGGCACGGGTTTGGGTTCGATTCTGCCTTCCTGTTTCCTTGCTTGACGCTTGGACCTTGCTCGGTATCTTATGTTCAGAGTGTTCACTTGTGGTTTTGTTGCTTCTTCTTCTTCTTCTTTGACGTCTTTCTTTGATTGGGCTGTTTCTTGTTGATTGTTTGATGAGGCGTTGAGCAGTTTTGAGGTTTTGGAACGAGGAGATTTGAGTGGCTTTGTAAATGGGAAGGGACGATGAGAGGATGGCAGGATGCTTGCTTGCATTATCTTCTGCTTTTTTGTCCAAACCTTTTCTTTTCTCTGTGGAGAATAATATTCGCTTGTTAAACGGATATGGCGCTTTTTATTAAACTTAGGCCCATTAGGCCCAGCAACCAATAGTTTTTTCGAAAACGGATAAAAAATCAAACCGGGTCCAGTTACGTTTGGGCTTACATCGGTAGTACCCGATACACACACTTAACCCTAACCCTAGCGCTGCTCTTTTCTTTCGCTAATCCTCCCTTCCTCTTTTACTTTAATGGCGCCGAGAAAAAGAAAACAAATACATGTATTCTTCCTTTTACTCCCTTTCCCAGACGATTTCTTCATCTCTCTCCACTTATGCTCGTTTCTTCTCTCTCCCAATATAACAAATCATTTTTTTTTAGAAAATAAAGAGATGCTTCAACCGAAGAGAACACTCATATGATATTATTCTACATTTAAAAAAGAGCTAACAGATAATAAGACCACCTACAATGGAAAAAAAGAAAAAAAAAATTCAAGTCCTATGTATAGCGAGGACTGTAAAATAGGATCAAAAGAACAGTAGTCTCTTAGTTCCTAAATAGTATGCGGTCCACTAAAGGTATCAATCATAACACTGCAATATCTGATGGAAGACCAAGAGCACAACAGTCTTCGTCAGCATATGTAGTCAATCACTGCAATCCAACGTACACTCTTTGCCCACTTAAGCAGCTTGGTCCTCAGCAACCACTACATCCAAAAAATTCAACGAATATGAGAGACACAAATTCTGTAAGTTAAGGGTATACGTCGGGAGAAATTCTGTAATTTATTATATATTACCAACTCTGTAATAAATTCTCATTCGTAATAATGGGTGTTTTCTTTCTATTATATACTTGTTAATATGTTATAAATAATTAAATATTTTATTAAAGTATACTTAACAGAAATCCATAAATGATGTGTTTGTGATAGTAATTAGAAATAGTTGCAACCATGGGTATTGTATCATAATATAATAAACACATCATTTTAAATATTCCTAGTCAACATTTATTGTATCAATTCATCCGTTGAGACTAGAGTACGTAACGCTCACCAAATGTTAGGCAGTGTATTACTCATGACTACTAGAGGCGCCAAGGGATTACGTACTGATAGTTATTGGATAACTATGGAATGACTAACTCGATAGTTTTCTGTTGGTTGATATAACCAAGTTTAAACAAAAAATGTCGATGACTAATTTACACTGTTCTATTGATTTGAGAATATTGTTTATATTCAATATGAAAGCCGCTTTGATTATACTTAAATCGTGGTACGACGTCTATTGAACGACTATAGTTGGGTCTAGTGGAAGTATTAGAAGGGAACACTATTTAAAAGAGGATTCATCTCCTCAATCATATGAGGTTAGTATCAAGGTCAGCTGAAGTCAACTCAAAGTTAAAATCTCTAACCAGAGTAGTTTAATTAATGATAATTGTTATTATTGAACCAAAAGACTTTGTATTTGGACTATAGAATTGAATATGGACGATGTTGAAATTTTGACCATTACCAAATTTCATAAGTTCTAAGTGATATAGTTTTGACGAAGAGAATTAGTGTAAATAATTGCACTACTGGGTAATGCTTAATAATGTAAAATTGGATTTTTACCCATGCAACGATCCGTATTTTACGTATCGAAAAATTGTAAAATATTTTTATTTAATTCCTATGAGGTCCTATGACTTTAAGATTTTGGAAAATTACTCTAAGATTATTTTCCACATCTATGATTTTTATCAGATTTCTATATGACCGTTTTGACCCATAAAATATTGTATGGACTATAAATTTTGATAGGAGCCGAATTAGGGCCTAAAACCACTTCCATTACTTTTGGATGATGGTTTTCCATTCTGTAGGGTAGTCATAATAGTGAAACGGACTTACCGTTTGAAAGTTATTACTATTTTAAGTTTTGGTCGCAGTTGGTGTGCATTAGTTGGTAGGTAACTAAGTTCATACTTAGACCCACTAATAAATCTTGGAAAGCTTGCTAAGAAGAGGCTGTAGGGACCGATCTATATCATTTATCTTCCCCAAAATAGTTCTAAGCATCCATCAACCTTAATCTCGTAAAAAATCGTTTTTTTCCCTTGCTAATCTTAGTCAAATAATAATTAAAAGTGTAATTAGTAAAGGAGATTGTAGATCTATCGCTTTGGTGCTTGGGAATTCGTCTTTCCTTACTGTTCACATCAGATCTAGGGATTTAAATTGGTATTTTGGGTAATTGGTGAGTGGTTCTTGAACTCTCACTATCCTATGCATGTTTATATAGTTAAATTAGATGTTTTTAACATGATTTTAATCCTAAAACGTTTTCTATCTTTAATCACATCTTTGCACATGTTTATGGTCGAAATAAAAAGGTTTAAAATGGTTTTTAAATGGTTTTTCAACTCCTTTTGATCATATTGACATGCTAGTATAAAAGTTAGACCTAGGTTAGGATATGTATGATTATCATGTTTTGATGAATTAAATATGTATGTCGATGTATATGGATGATATTTAAGTTTGATATGTTGGGATTTGATATGGTTTGTTAATGCTTTTAGTTACTTAGGAATTAGTCAATGAAGCAAGCAAAACGAAGTTAAATTACCTTGGAATTGGATGAAACTTGCAGGAGGGGCTCTGAAGCATAGGAAAAGCCTATGGTTCAAGTCACATCGAAATGGGATTCTTCTCGCGATGAGTAGAATTAGGGTCAGTAGGAATTAGGTCGGCGGGAGATGGCTTGGGTTGTGCTTCGGGCTAAAGGGGTTGGAACTTCGGGATTGCTTTAGGGCAAAGCAAGGAAGAAATTCCAAGGGACAAGAGCAAAAAATTAGCTAAGTACAGGACTCGGTACCGACCACTTAAGCTTGGTGGTGACCGGTTTTTCTAACAGCAGGTTGGAACTGTAAACTTGGGAGCTCGAGGAAATGGAGCAAGGGAGATACTTAGCCAAAAATTGGCTAAGCATGAAGTGAAGATTCTTCTCAGCGCCGAGCTCTTTGGTTGGTAATGATATGAATATTGAAGAGAAGAGTGGCTGAAATTTCTAAGGGAAGGTGCATGGACTCTATAGGTCATGCTGGAGGTGTTTGGTTATTCACTTGGGGTTTGATGGGACGTAGTAGCACAATGATAGCTTGGGACTTAGCTGATGGCAACTCGACGGTGAATAGAGTTAGGTTCCAATGGTGGCATCTCGATGTTGAAAGGATCATGAGAATGACGATCCTCAAAGGGAATATTCTAGGAAGGGTGACCATGGATATAATATTGAATGGTTCTATCGTAGAATGAAGGAATATGGGATGGTTTCCTTGACGATAATTGAAACTAGATGGACCAAGAAAAGGGCTCGGATACGCATGCTAAGGGATTATTGATACTCGGAGTGTTTTCTGCTGTAGTCGAAAGCATGATTACTGTGAGTGCACTCATGGGTACTTTGTTTAGCTACCTCGGATCAGTTGAATGGATCCGTATACCCTAAACTGGTGGAACGGGTGTAGTATCAGCTTCGGGCTAAAGACGAGTACATTGAAAACTAGGATATTCCATTAATCTGTGGCAGGTGAAAGGTCATACGAGTTATCATATATCTATAGCACATTGAGTGATAGTGAGGATTGTTTGATGGATGCCATGTTTGCTTTGGTCGTTTTCTCCTATAGTCTACTTCTCTAGGATGTCACTTGAGATAAGAATTTGGGATAGGAATACCTAGACACCCGCTATTGTACTTAGGCTGCAGTACGCCCTTATGATGTTTGTAGAGTAGCATATTATGTTTGTTATGTGCTAACTCTTTAGATACAGAAATAGGTCAGGTATGTTTCATATACCCTTGTTCCTTACTATATTGACTTATATAATATTTTGAGATTCATTTACCCCTCACATCAGATTATTGTCTGAGTCGAGATTTTATGTTTTGCTTCTTATTATCTTGGGTACTCTTAAATGAGTAGATTAGATAGCTAGTCTAGGTGTACGCGGTGGCTATGTAGAGGATGATCTGGATGGAGCTTTCTCGTATTATATATGGCTATTATGCTTATTCCATTATGCAATACTGTAGAGCCTAGGCAGTGTTTACTCTACCATTATGAGACGATTTATCTGAGTTCATTTCCATTTTGTATAAACTCTATTACTATGTTGTATAACCCTGTGGATCTATTCTCTAATATTTGGTTCACTTAATTAATACCGTCCCTTCTGTTTTATAACTATGATGTATATTATATTTTATTCAATGCATTGTAAGATATACGATAGATTTTATGATGTTTTATTTCCTTTCCAACACTTGATGGTCGTCCTACATCGGCCTGGCAGTGTAGTAACACACTATCTGTTTGTATTGGATTTCGATGGTGTAGAGCAGTCGTCAATTTTGGTATCAGAGCTTAGGTTATACAATTAAGCTGAGTTGATACCGTGGTCCAGCAGAGATAGGGAAGGAGCTATCACTTAAACTAGATCATGAGAATGCGTGTATGTGCGCGCGCGCGCGCACAAGAGACAATGTGCAAGTTATATATTTTGATTTTGAAACTATATAGTAATATATATAGCACATAAGTCGCACGCACACATGCGGTTTTCTTTATGAGAGACCAATCTTTCTTGTTACAAATCAAGAATGAGCCAACATACAAGAAATACTATGGGGAACTCCATCACTGGAGTTAAATAAGAAGCAGGTTTGTGGGCTGCTAACCCTGACTTGCAGGCGGTGTTCAACGCAATGATGGCGAACATGCTGCAAAATGCCTAAGCGACCGCGCCGAATGTTGCTTTTGGTGGTGGCACTCAAATGCAAGTGCCCAGAGTTGATTTTGATAAACTGAATAGGTATTTTCCAGTCTTGGTGGCAAACCATTCCAAGGAACGTAATCAGCTATGGAAGTGCAAGATTTGTTGGACACCTGATAAAGGATCTTTAATGACCTCGAATTGGATGATGCTATAAAGAGGTGGTTAACTTCCCAACAACTTCAAGGGAGAGCCATGAACTGATGGAACGCTATTAGAGTTGCTATTCTTGAGGATCGGTTTACTTGGGATTAGTTCAAAACCCGAATTTGGGAGAAGTTTATTCTGGCTGCTCAAAAGTCAGTGATGTTCAAGAAATTTGATGATTTGAAATAGGGAGACATATATGTCTCCGAGCTTGTTGTTGAGCTCGACACGAAGTATGGGATGTCTTTCATTAACACTTCATTAAGGAAGAATGAGAAGTTTCTTATGGGTTTGGATGACTATTTAGGGGAGAAGTTAGTAAGCTACATCGAAAAGCCATTTGAGAGACTCGTCGAGAAAGCTCTTCGCCAGGAGAGTTTGTACCTCAAGTCCAAATCTGCTACCATGGTTAAGGAAAAGCCAAAAATGAAACACGGCGGTGGAGGCAAGAAGAAATGAAATGGTAAAAGAAAGCAGTTTCAAGAAAAGAATGATTAGAGGAAGGCTAAGTGGGCCTATTTGTTATAGTTATAAAGACAAGGGTCGCTTAATTAGAGGTTGCAAAGCTGATGGAAAGAAGAAGTGTTAAAACTATGGCAAGTTCGGACATATGCAGAAGAATTGCCCATAACTAGTGCAGTAGAAGTAGGTTGTGGAGGTATATGCTTTGGATGCCTCTTGACTTCGTTGAGTGCTCCCTCGACGAAGGAGAAGGGGAAGAACGTCGTTATTCAAGGTATGCTTTTGTTTATGATGTTCCTGTACATGTTTTGTTCAATGGCACGGCTTCACATTCCTTTATACCTAGTAACCTAGTTAGACTAGGATTAAAACACGAAATGGTTGACCGACCTTTGATTGTGAAACCCTATTGGAAGCTCCACTAGCTTGTTTATGGTTTGTCGTGTTTTGGTCTTATCGAGTCATCAATGCTCATTTTTTATAATTGCTTTTTTTGAATTTCGTTGGGTTCGGGATCATCTTGGGGAAGGACTGGTTGAAGGAGTATGTGATAGTGGTGGATTGCAAGAAGTTGTTAATGATGATTGGGGCTGTGGAGAGGAGGATGGTAGTGATTGGTTGCCTACCGAAGGATGAGGTTATAACAAGCTTTCTATATTCGCTTGAGGTTCCACATGATGAGTTGTCATCTGTGCCTATCATTCGAGAGTATCCAGACGTATTTGAGGAGATGACCAGACTACCACCACATCGAGAGATTAAGTTTCACATACTCTTAGTAAAATATGATAGACCGATAGTCATGCCTCTGAGGCGTATGACACCCAAAGAGTAGAAGGAATTGGAGGTGTAAGTGAATGACCTGTTGAAGAGAGGGTTCATTCGTAGGAGCAAATCTGAGTGAGGTGCACCTATAGTGTTTGCCGCTAAAGCTAACGATTTTCTAAGGTTATGTGTAGATCACCATGAGCTAAATAAGATGACGAAGAAGAACAAATATCCAATCCATGTATTGATGATTTTTCGACCAGCTCCATTGTATTAAGGTTTTTTCTCAGTTGGATATTGCAATAGGCTTTCACCAGCTGAGAGTTGCAAATGAGAGTGTGCTGATCACGACATTTCATATGCTGTTTGGTTTTTGTGATTTGTTTGGTTGTGTCATTCGGGTTAACCAATGCTCTGGTATACTTTGTTGAACTCATGAACCACATCTTCAAGGATTAGCTGAAAAATTTCATGCTTGTGTTCATGAATGATATTTTGTTCTGTTCTAGGAGGGAGGAGGAACAAAAGACACACTTAGGGATTGTGCTAGAGGTGTTAAGGAAGCACTGGTTGAAAGCAAAGTATTTAAAGTGTCAGATTTGGAGTAGGGAATTGAGATTTTTGGGTCATGTCATCTCTAAACAGGGCATCATAGTAGATCCTTGAAAGGTGGTAGCGGTTCAGGATTAGAATCAAGCCAAGAATATTACTGATGTTAGGAGTTTTCTAGGATTAACGGGATATTAGTGGTGTTTTATCAAGGACTTCTCGAAGGTAGCCGCACCTTTGACCAATTTAACGAAGAAGAATCGGACCTTTGTTTGGGAGGCGAAGTGTGAGCACAAATTTGTAAGTCTAAAGGAGAGGTTGACGAGTGCACTTGTATTGACCATTCCGGGCGGGAATGAGGAACTAACAGTATATATAGATGTCTATGGTACTTGGGTGGATGTGGTGTTGATGTAGAGAAGAATAGTTGTCGCCTATGCTAGTCGACAGCTGAAACTGCATGAAAAGAAGTACCAAACTCATGATTTAGAGTTGGCGATAATAGTGTTTTCTTTGAAGATTTAGAGGTATTATCTTAGGAGAAAGGTTCGAGCTGTTCATGGACCATAAATCCTTAAAGTACATTTTCTCCCAGAAGGATTTTAACTTTCACCAACAGCGATGGTTGGAATTCTTGGCCTCCTACGACTTTCGCATTTCTTATATGTCTGGTAAAGGGAATGCAGTTGTCGATTCATTGAGTAGAAGACATGCCAGTTTAGAAGCGATGTTCCTATTGTGGAAGTAGAGTACATTGATGGTTATGACTTCAGACATCATTGCGAGTTAGAGCCAAAAATGTTGAAAAGTTTAATGATCGGATCTGCTTTGATTGAGCAGATCGGTACTAGTCAGAGGCAAGATGCTAAACTAAACGAGATCATAGCGAAAATAAAGGAAGAAGTAGAGTCTGTGGAGATGAAGCAGTACGTACTCAACCGAGGTGGTTGGCTCTTTAAGGATAGAGGATTGTTTGTTCTCTATGTCGACGGATTACGAGAAGAGGTGTTACGAGAGTGCCACCACTTTAGATCGACTATACATCCTGATGGTAATAAGATATACCATGATATGAAGTAGACCTATTATTAGGAAGGTATGAAGAAGGATGTAGAGACATTCATCTCGATGTGCATGAACTGATACTTGGTGAATGCAAAACAAAAGAAGCCAAGTGGAATTCTACGACCACTTGATGTTCCCGAATGGACATAGGAATAAGTTTCGATGGATTTTATAGCCGGACTGCCGTGAACTTGAGATGGGTACGATAACATTTCGGTTATAATCGATCGGTTGGTGAAGAGTGCTCAATTCATACTCATTAAGTCTAGAAGAATGACATCCAAATTGGTCGAGTTGTATGTGAAGTGGATTGTATGATTCCATGGTATTCCAAAGAGCATCGTGACAAGCAATCTTTTTTTTATTCAATCAATCATTATCTAGTGGATATAATTAACATTGGTTTACATTTTATTACATCAATATTTTACAGTTATCCTCTTAATTCACATTAAGTGCAATAATTAATTATATTAATTTCAGTTGATTTACAATTTATTTCAACGAGTTAAATAGTGAATTTATAATTAACCATTGTTACGACTTACCAATTCAAACACATTTCCAAGTTTATTGTTTACAAACCAAAGCTAACAAATTCACATATTGATTGATTATTATATATTAACCAATTTCAATTAATTACATATAATTTCACCGTTTAATAAAACATTTAATTTATTTACTCATTTACAACTTATAACCAATTTTTTTTATATTTACAATCATTTCAATTATTTGAAATTACATTAAAATAATTATCAATTACCTTAAATCAACATTATTACATTTCATTCTGGTTATTTTTCTTATTATTAAATCTTAAATTTTTTATTTTCCATAACATTAAATTACAAAACTTATTTAATTAATAAATCTAATTATCGAAATTTACGGGTCATTACAATTACTAATCGTAAATTAGAAGTATGACCTTTGAAATACGCTATAATGCTATAATAAGGATTTAGTTAGGTAAAACTTGTATTAAAACGGTTTTGAAGTTTATCTGGCCTTGATATTGGTTTATTATAGTGTAAATCAATAATTAACTAACTAGTAAATTTCTATAAAGGTGATTTGAGTAGTTAGAAATTAAAAAGAGGCATTGTATTATTAAGTATGTTTTGATAAAGGTTATAAAGTTCTGAATATCGTAATAACGTGATTTATTAACTTTAAACCCTAGGAAATGGTTTGAGATATATGTTTATACATATATATAGAAATTATATACATGAGCTATTAATATTTTGAGGCCCTATTGATAAATCAACATAATTTTAATATAAGAATTAAGTGAAAATAAACTATAGTGTGATTGATAGGCAAGTCTGTTATTTTATAAAATAAGTATGAGGCTTTTATAAAATAATACAAAGAAGATATAATTGTTAGATTGGTGACTTAAGTAAGATGCATTTTTGCCGAATTGTTTATATGATTGTATGTGTGAATTGTTGTTGATATTAAGATGACAAATTTGTAACTTTAGTTGTGTATTGCCTTTGTTTATGTAAATGTGCACGTTGTGTGTTTATTAGTTCCATATAATTGGACTGATTATAATACACACACACACACACACACACACAATCGCACACCTGCATACAGTTTATGTGATTTATATATGTCTATATATACATATATAGTTTTAGTATGTCCGATTTGGGGCTACTGGGTGATGCACATAATATTCCATACATTAATTGATATTCGATTTAAAGCATTTATATATAGTTTCAGCATGTTTGTCTTAGGGCTACCAATTGGTGCATGGAATTCACCATTAACACAACATGACCTACAAACGCGGTTCCAAAGCAGGGGCAGAGAGAGATTGGGTCGCCAATCTAGAGTATATGCGGTACTTAGAGATAGTTCTCTTCACACTAGGCTTTATGTCTAACCTATGTTTTTTTATGTCATGGCAACTCTTGAATACTCAATTGAATAGTTTGAGAGTCGGTGCTTTTGGTGATAGGCTTACAGGGCAACTAGAGCATTCTGGAGGCGTGAAGTTGATATATTGGATATGTATACTTGTTGATGATGTTGCACATGGAAGATAGGCTATTTTGTATATGAGATTTGTGATATAAGATATTATATTCCGAACTTCATATGAATTGAGCTGATGCATTTTGATTTTTTGTATTGATATTTAATTATCGGTTGTTTCCACTAATGTAGTCTCTTGTATTATGTTTATCTTAATTTATTCATGCATATTCAGTATATTATATGTTATCATTCCACAATGAAATGGTACCAATATGCCTTGGTGTGATATTTGGTTTTATTTTATTTTTAACCTTACAGATTGTCTTTTTTGGTATTCAAGAGTCAAATGTTGTCAATCAATGTTGATCCAGGGTATTAAGAAGGGCGGGTCATCACAGTGGAAGGGTGTATGTAGGGTTTAGCATTTAGATACAGTTTTGGTATGTTAGTGTACACAACTAGAAGGAAATGATGCTAGTGAGGGAATCCATTGTACCATTGGGATGACAAGACCTTTGGAGCAAGGCGGAGAGATGTTGGGACGTCAGTCTAGAGTAGGTCATATACTGTTTTGTAGTATGGACGGGTGTTGCGACAGGACCTATAGGCCGACCACATCTGAGGGGTTGGTTTTAAGAGGAGTCCACAAGTCAGTTGTGGCTTTCGATAGGTCTCTTTGGTAGCCAATGGCAATTTAGGACCGGTATTGGTTATAGACATTTGTATTTCGGTTTTGGTATGGAGATGCTATGTTAGTAGCATTATTATATCGTTGTATTTATTTTTCATATTTAATAGTATGGTTTGTTATAATACATATTGTTTCAATAACATATCCACTATATGTATCATCCTAACATGTTGGTGTATGGATAAAGTAGGGCGATGTATGAATAGTATTACCCATTGATCCTTGCTCACGTTTATTGGATATATATATATATATATATATTGCATGTACATGTAGTACTTAGAGATAATTCTCCTCACATATGTTGGAACTGGGCCAACCCACGGTAGAAGTTATGGGTAAACATCAATCTTTTTTACCCTATTGGATTTTTGTTGGGCCTATGAAGTCTAGTTTATTTGAAACATTTCTAAATTTTATTCAAATAAAATCTTTTATTTTATTTAAAGTTATAAAATAATATTGTGTTATTTAATTTTATGTTATATTAAATATATATATATATATATATATATATATATATATATATCATATGCACATATATATGTATGTGCATGTGTAACATATCAATCCATGCAAGGTATAATATGTTTGTATATAGATGTTCAGATTTACATCGCCATAGACATGTTAGTTCATCCAATATATAAATATACTGCACAGTTGTGTGTGTGTATATGTATACTTTTTCTCTTATGATAATATATATATATATATAATTTATTTATATATTAATTTGTCTAAATATATAAATGTTTATATATGAATATAAATATACGATATTAACAAATTTTATATATTAATTACTATACAAAAAAGTTTATATCACTTGAAATATAATAAATAATTTTTTTAATGTTAAAAAGAGCACTTATACAAATATATAAAAAAATTAACCATATATATGTGTGTATATATATATATATGAATATGTTAAATGCTTATATACATGTATAATAAAAAATATATTAATATAAATAAAACTACAAAATAATTTTTATTTAAATATATATAATGATCTAGTCTTGTGCACAACTCAGGGAATTGTTTTTTTAAATTTTAAATATAAATATATTAGTAAAACTACATAAAATTATTATTTTTCAAAACTAAGTTGTTTAAAATTTCCAAATTTTTTTAGACCATATTCTATAATTTAAATATTTAATATATAATTTTATAATTTAAAACAATTTTAAATTATCCATGTTAATTTAAATATGTAAAAAATAAAAAAAATGTTTTTTACTTTTTGTCGTGAGCATAATATGCGTCAACAATTTTTTTATAAATTATAAAATATATTTTATAACAGATATATGAATTTATATGATAAACAGATTTAAATACTTAAAAATAATATATAAATAAAAAATATTTTCTTCTTGCCAAAATTATTGTATTTATTAAACATTATATATTTAGATATTTTACACATGTATAGTATAGTATTTAAATTATAAACTATGTAAATATAAATTAATTAAATAATAAAAAATGTTTTTATAATTCTTAGCCATGCTATACATAGATGAATTATCACAATTTCTTTTAATAACCATATATACATATACATACAACCAGCTAAAATTGTGACAATATGTCTACATATTCGAATCGTCACCTAACTAACAATATTATATATATATATATATAATGAACATTATAAGTATAAATTAATGTTTGTTATTAAACTAGAAACGTACCTTGCAGCCAAAGCCCTTAAGCATGCCTTGAAATGATGATATATGCTCCTAGAAAGGATTTCAGATCTGATAGAGTGCTAGTCCTTGAACCGTTGACCACTGGTTATTGTATAGCAGTTGATTTGACTTGATTTGGGTTTGATTAAATTGAGAGACGAGAGGAGGATTTTTGTCCAATAGTGAAAAGAAGTGGTGGCTCCAAAAGTTCTCAGTCAAATGGAGAAAGAGATGCTTATATGGAGGATGGAAAGGAGAGAATTTAGTATCACATCTTTTACTCTATCTCCTTTGATCTTGGCTATCCATTTTCAAGCCCTCTAACCCATATTTTGAGTCATCTATACCCCATGTTGCAGATCCTATCAGCTCACATGATGTGCCTTAAACCCATTAGATCCCGAATGAATATTTTGCATTTTAAATCTGATTTAAAACGTTTATCGATACCGAACACTGATTTATGCATTTATAACTATTATAAATACAATTACTATTCATTTATCAAATCAAAATGAAATTAACAAATAATATTTCATAAACATTATTTAACTTAATTAATTTATAACAATTATAAATTAATTAAATCATTTGGTCAAAGGAGAATTCATTATTTTCAGTTGTATGACTCGTCGGGTGTGTATTTGGTCAGCGATTAATATCGAACTATTCAATATTAACATTCAAATGTCACTTAGCAAGTGGTGAGACATTTTGTCCAAACTTATCGTTTACTTGGTTTCGGTAAAATCCAATTTTACTTTGTTAAGCATTACCCGGTTGTGATTTTTATTTACACCAATTACCTTCATCAAAACTATATCACTTTGGACTAATAGATTTGGTAATGGTCAAAATTATGTTATCATACACATTCAACTCTATAATCTAAACACAAAGTCTTTGGTTTAATGATAATAGTTATTATTAACCAAAATGCTCTAGCCGGAGACTTTGACTTTGAATTGACTTTAATTAACCATGGTACTAACCTCATATAAGTGAGGAGACGAATCCTCTCTTGAATAGTACTTCACTTTCAATACTTCCACTCGACTTAACTTTTGCCACTCGATGGATGGCGTGTCATGATTTAACTATAATCAAAGCGGAGCTTTCATATTGAAGATCAATAGTATTCTCAAGTCGAGAGAACTCTATAATTCAGCCACATCGATATTTTTAGTTTAACCTTAGTTATATTAACCAACAAAAAACTATCGAGTGAGGCACTCCATAGTTATCCAATAACTATCAGTATGTAACCCCTTGGTGTCCCAGCAGTCATGAGTAATACACTACCGAATATTTGGAGAGCGTTACATACTTTAGTCTCAATGGATACACCGATATCCAATCTCGATGCATCTTGACTACGAACATTTAAAACGGAATATTTATTTTTATTGTAATAAATTAACAAGATTAATGTTATAACAAAAAAATTTGCATTATTCGAACAGACTTAAAGAGCGAAATAGACAAACAAACGATGAAGAAATGACCCAAGGACTCTGCAAACATCATAAAAAGCAAGAAAAAGGAAATATCAAAAAATGAACGAAAAAAGTTGACTTTAGTTTTTTAACTCGGTGCTTCAGGTCAGACTCGGGTCGTAACTGAGCTGAACCTAGGAAAAATGAAGGAATACCTGAGTTGAGAAATAATAAGGGAAGACAATATGACTTGGGGTCAGACTCGACTCAAAACCGAGTAATACTCGAGTTACACCCGAGTCAATTCGGTACCGAGTGGAAACTCACAACTCGGCACCGAGTGGTGATTTTTCTCGGATCGGACACATGAAACTCCCAGGTAGGATTCGAAGTACTTCAACCTTTGGACAACTCCAATCAAGGTCCGAAGCAAACACACAAACCAAACAGGTTGGACACCAAGTCATGTCAACCCCGACCTGAATCTCATGATTTTCACGGAAATGACATGATTCGCTACAACAGATTAGAACTATCTTGAATGATGATATGATGCAACTCAAGAAATTTCAAAGGAATTGGAGCAAGGGGAACCACTCGATACCGATTATATCCACTCGATGCCAACCACTTTTTTCTGCACGTGGGTCCTCCAAACTCTTAAACATGGAGCACTGGCTCGATTGATTGTCATGGAGTGCTTTTCTCAGGGAATAGAAGAACAACTTTGAGGATTTTCTGAGAAAAGCACATAAGTACAAGCGGTATCGAAACCTCTCAGAAAAACCCTAATCTCAAGGGAAAAATGTTTAAAACACAACCGATTAGAGATAAAAGACCAATAAAAAAAAGGAGGGGAGGTTTCCCTCTGAGAAAACCGGTCGATATCTATCAAAATCACTCGATCCCAAGTGGGTTTCTTGGTAATCAGTCTAGGTTACTTACTCCTACATACTCGGATCTGGATCTGGACATGATGTTTCACGGGCCTACAGTTCAACTAGGCGGTTTCCCAATAAATACATCACCTATAGCTTCAAGAAATGGACTTTTGACACTTTGATTCCCTTGTATCTTCTTCTTCCATAAACACTTCCAAATCGAAGATCTACTAGATTGTGGTCGGATTTGAGGGGTAATCATTATATACCACATTGAATTGATCGAAAAAGAGGATTAAAGTGGATGTAGGCTGGAGTATTTGCTGAACCACTATAAAAGTGCTTGTGTGGTCTTATTTTCTTCTTGTATTTACCTGTTTGACTTAGATTTGTACATTTTTGTTGCTTTCATTTGATATTGGGGTATTGTGCCACTTTTTGGCGTAATATTTTTGATTCTTTCACTGAGAAAGAGTGACAACCTAAAGCTTGGATCTGAAGTTTGTAGAAGATAAAGAGACCTAACACTAGATTTATGATTGGAGGAAGTCAACCAAAGCATGGGGGGCCAGTGGTGTCCTCAAGTTCTAATCAATCCATCTATGTAATCAAAGAGGAGATGGAGAAAATGATGAAAGAGATGCAATATGGTATATTAGCTCAATAGTAGAAAAGGCTTGAGGGATTTTTCAAAAGGATGGGATAGTAAGGAACAGTGGAAGTGGCTTGAATTCCAAACCAAGGATCGAAAAACATTGTAGGAGCATTTAGAGTTAGAGCAGTGCAAACTAGAACAATGCCCCCACGACCCGCACAGGTCGGTGCCAACCTGAATTAGGTCAGTGCCGAGATAAATTTACTCTGGGGCAATGTTGGTTTGAGCTTAGGGCAAGTTGGAATGCCGAGAGCAAACGATGCGAGAACCAGAAATGTAAATCAGAACGTGAATGCAAATAATCAATGGGGTTTGTGCTAGAGTTTTCCCATAGGAATGGGAGGCAGAACGAAGCTAGAAGTGTAGATCAAAATGCAAATTTACAGCCAGAGGAATATGTTTTGGAGTTTCCCCGTAGGAACGGGGGGGGCAAAATGAAGCTATAAATAAAAGACTTCCATTAGACGACAACAACTGAATAGCTATGATGGTCAGAAGGATGGTGAGAGGTGGACCCTCAGACTAGAGTTTGAAGGATGTAAACAAGAATCCATTTACCCCTAACCAAACATATGGAGGTGTTGGGTGCCTCTGAGTAGGTGATGGGATGGTGCTTCCTATTATATTTAACAGATTTAGAAGCAACATGGTTTATAAAAATGGAGAATGGGTCCATAAGCACGTGGACCGAGTTAGTGAATAAGTTTATGAGACAGTTCAGGGTTCATATTTCATTACCAAAGAATGTTATAATGCTATCGAGCATGAAGCAAAGGGCTGAAGAGACACTTAGGAGTTACTTGACTAGGTTTGACACAGTAGCCGCTGTAATTTATAAGTCGGATCCATGGGTAATACTGATGGCGACAATTTCAAGAGTTGCAAGTAAGAATGAATTTAAAATTGCTTTGGAAAGGGATCCACCAATGGATTTGATGGAGTTCTACTATGACATAGAGAGGTATTTACATCAAGAGGACACTGAAGCGGAGAACGCTGAAGTGAATGCTATGGATGATGGAGGACCGTCCGAAGCAGGAAATGGTTGAGACAATGGAAAGAGAAAAGCTTAGGATGGCTTCGGTGGACCAAAGCAACAGAGGAGGGAATAGAAATTATCTTCTTACACTGACCTAACTAAAACCCCGGAGAGGATTTACTTAGATACTAGAGGCAAATCCCTTACTAGAAGCCTACTAAGAGAGAGCTAATGGATCGGGAGAAAAGGTCTGGAAGATTTTGCATTTTCCATGAGATGGATGGACATGAAATGAATGAGTGTAGACACCATCATGATTTGATAGAAGAGTTGGTTCAAAGTAACCGGCTCTAACAGTACTGAAGGAACCAAACTGCAATGGTGCAGCCAAAGCAGCCACACATGTTAGAGCGATTCCAAGCTAACACGTCAAGACTCGCTCAGAGAAAACCGACAAGTTCTTTCATCATTGGGGTGCTGAGCTGTGATCCGATTTTTAGGACCCGTGATGGGTCGTCGTGGCTAACTGTGATGTCAATTGTCAGCTCAGCCGATGCAACCTTGGTCCTTTTGGCACCCTCCTCATCATCCCTTGGATCTATCTTTATAGAACCGACTGTGGCACCCGAGCCAAGTCCCAGGCGCTGGTTGTCAATCTTCGTTGATTTGGATGTAGAGAGACTTATCCACACCCTTACCCTGCTCCTTCCGTTGAGCGTCTCCCAATTCAACCACATAGCAGACATGTCTGATCGCTTGATCTCCATGCAAACTCCAACACCGTTATCAGTTGGGAACTTCAAAGTCAAACACCACAGAGCAAGAGCTGCCAAGAATTCAGCTAACGTTGGTCGGCCTAGAAAAGCATTGTATGGAGAATCAACATCCGAGACAACAAATGGCAAAACCATACTCTCCTACGGTCGCCTTCTCCCAACTCCATGTGCAATTCGACAAATCCAACAGCTTCGGTTGCAACACCATTAAAGCCATGAATGCAGGCTTTAGACGGTTTCAAGTCCTTAGCTTCCATCCTCATTTGATCGTAAGCCTTTTTGAAAATTATATCAATGAAACTTCGACAATCAACCAAGATCCTTCTCACTAAGGCGGGACCGATCGCAGCCGAAATGACCATTGGGTTAATCATCCATGCCTCCACCTTTTCTGCATCCCTATTTCTGAATACAATGTCGTCTGCCATTGTATGGTGATGTTTTGCCGGAGCCCCATCTTCTATACTCGAACAACATTCAAAATTCAAATGCTTGATCGCACTAGCATAGCTCTCCATCTTGTGCTAGCTCTTATCAGCTGGATGCGGTCCTCCAACTAATGTATTGATCAGTAATCTTATACTAGTCTGCGTAGGCTCCTCGGCCCTGTGCGGTGCATATCCTCGGTTGGGGTCAGATGTCCCCTGTCTGCCATCTTGTGGGACTTTAACAAACTGTTGTATATTTCTTTCCCAAATCAGTTTCTCGATAATACCTTGGAGATGCCTACACTCATTCGTGTTATGACCATAACATTCGTGGAACCGGCAATATTTCCAGTTTGTTTCTGTTTCTCCATCGATTCTTTCCGAGGTGGCTTCCTATACTACATGGTATTGCATGTAGGTAAGTAAACGTTCTCTAGAGATGTTTTTAGTGGTGTGTAGGTATTATACATTAGAATCTTAGGCTTTCCTCTTCCAGAATCACTCTTTTGTTCATGGTTCCTATCATTACCTTTCTTTTACTGATGCGGTATATTTTAGACATTTACTTGAACTTTTCTGGGACTCTCCCCAGACTATTTCACTGCAATGTTACTTTGCACTCCCTCTCCACTTGGTTCCACAACGTTCTTCTTCCTACAGCATCTAGCCTCCTCTTTCCTCAAATACTGAGCTTCTTTTGCATAGAAACGTTCCAATGTTGCGGGTGCTTTGCCAGCTAACCAATCGCCAAAGTCAAATTCCGGATCAATCCCTCTTGTTACCGCCATCAGTATTGAATGGTCATTTGGATTACTGACTTCTGTGACAACGGTATGAAATCTCTCCAAAAATCTTTCAGCGATTCTCCCGGAGCTTGGATCACGCTGGATAGGGACATTACATCTTTGGGGCGAGTTGCATGCATACAGAGCTGTTGTAACATCCCCTATCTTGAGGCCCAAAGCTAAGCGCTACAGATGCTGCAGTCATCCATAGTATTAACTTCCGGTGACAAAATACAGTAATGCTAATGGTATCCATAATATCAAAAGCACATGAATATGAAATAAAATCAGCACAAATTAAAACAACTTCTCTGATTACATTCTAAATCAAATTTTCATATTCAATTACATAATCTCATAAATGATTCCCAGGTTTTTGATCAAATGTAATTGTTACAAATTACACCACGAGCGACATATGAAGATGCCCCCTTGGATAATAAAAGTACTAAATAGACAATAAGTCTTAATATAACACAACAGAAATAAAACAAAATAACTCCTAAATATAGCTAGCATTGCCTCCTGCACGTCTTCAGAAGCTTATTCGTCCACCTATTAACCCTATATAACCCTGACTCTCAATCTACTCAAATTAATTTTGAGCACCCGAGAGTTTAAGAGGAAAAACTTAAACTTCGAGTCAGACATAAAGCCTGGTGTGAATAATACTATTACATCTCGGTTTACTGATATTAAGTGAGACCACATCGCTTAGTAGAACGGGTTTCCCCTCACTAATATCCCTTTAAAACATATCTTTTTGAAAATCAGAATCTTGCAATCAAACCGATTAAAACAATAATAGCAATATCATATATGCTCATAAATCAGGTAATAAATGGACTATTTGTCCGAACAATATAGTTTTCTTTAGCTAACTACTAACCATTGGCTGACTCGGGCCTACCAGACACAATCAATTATCTAACATCAGTTAGACACACTTTTGGGCTGACTGCCCTTTAGTATCTTCTTCTAGGGTCAACTGAACCTAATGGTTTTGCAGGCTCACCAATAACACACCTTCTCTCTGTATATTCCTTTCTGTGTGTAACCTCATATTAGTCTTACCTATGATAAAGCCCTGCACACTGGAATTTTTGACTTATATTAGCTAAAGGCTTATTAGCTAAAGTATAGGGCGCGACCCTATACCAGACCCATCTGGTATTCAAATATCTTAGTCATTTACTTAGGGTTAACTACCCATCAAATTTTCCTTGAAACTCTTTCTTTCAAATTGATTTAACCCTTTAAATCATACTTAAACAAGGAAATTATACTTTTTCTTTTCTCAAATCTATTTGTCATGATATATGCTTTACACAAAACATTGTTGATGAACCCTTGTTTAAATGCTTTAAACAATCTCTTTCGAAATCTTTGAAAGTACCCCTTTCGAAACAAGTTAACTACATTACCTTGAAACTCTAGGCTGAAAGGCCAAACCATACCTTTCTAAATCATTTAAAGTAGACCTTTCGAAACTTTTCAAAGTGTTCTTTTGAAAGCTTTATAGAACCTTAAACATCACTACAACAAAAATGACCTTTCGCAGCGTTTCAGAAACGTTGTTATATAATTTAACAGCGTTACGAAGATCGCTGCCTAACGACAAGCTGTTATAGAGTCAAGATGTATCATAACATTTTTCAAACGTTGTAAAAGAAATAGTGTATCGCAGCGTTTTATTTATCACAACCTTCCAATAAACGCTGTAACATGTCCTCACCCACCATGCACCCCTCTTTTGGACAGCCATTCCCGAAACGCTGTTATATGTTTGTTGCAGCGTTTATAAACACTTGTAACTGAAGATTTATTGGCAGAAATTAAACGCTGTATTTGAGTTTAATTTCACAGCGTTTTGGTCAGATTTCCATTTGTCAGCATTTATAAAACGCTGTTATATATAAAAATTACCAAAATTTCATCCCCTTTTCCACAGCCTTCTTAATTCAGTTTACTCTTCTACATCTGCAAACATTCCCGCCCACTATAAAATTTTATATCGTATAACATTAGTTAATTGAAACACCATAAATATAGTCTTCGCATGTTATATTACATAATTAAAAATGCACTATCTTCATACGCAAAATAAACGATAATCGTATACAACATTTCATACATTGTTTTATAGAAATAGCATATTAAGTAAAGCAAATATGATAGCAACATTGTTTTACAAAAATAGCATATTAAATAAAGCAAAATATATAAATATTATTCATTCATTAAAAAATAATAGCACTAACCTCCCAATATGGTAAATCAAAAAATATTGATCGTTTTTTCCATCTTGATAGTTCTATTTTTGCAGGATCATCATCTTGTTTGAAAGTAGAACTTTTCTTTTCTGACTATGTTGCTTCTTGCTTGGCTTCTTTTTATCATTTCCTTTCTTGCTTTTATTATCAATTTCTTTTCCAAAATCATTTGGAAAGTTTTTCAAAATATTAGAGATGTTTCTTCCTGTTAAAATTCTAGGTCTACGACCCTTTTCTATAGTATTATCAAACCAGGATTTCTGTTTTCTCAACGAATCCGAGGGTGGTAAGAATCTCCTATGACCCATGTAGACATTTTTCCGACTATAATTCAACCATCGATGATGAGTTTTGACACCGCATAATGGACAAGGTTTTTTACCCTTCACACAACATCCAGCCAGATTACCATATGCTGGAAAGTCATTTATCGTCCAAAGTAAAATTGCTCTCATAGTAAAAAGCGATCTACTAAATGCATCATAAGTTTGAACTCCACTAATCCATAAATGTTGCAGGTCTTCTACCAATGGCGCCAAATATACATCTATATCATTTCCTGGTTGCTTTGGACCAGGAATCAACAATGTTAGCATGATATTTTCTTTTTTCATGCATAACAGTGGCGAGAGATTGTATGTCACTAGCATCACGGGCCAACAACTATATTTCGAACTCAATGTTAAAAATGGATTAAAACCATCAGTAGCTAGGCCAAGCCTTAGATTGCGTGGATCTGCTGCAAACGATTCATATTTCTCATCTACCACATTCCATGTTATAGAATCAACAGGATGACGCATTTTCCCATCATCACTTTTGTTGTTAAAATTCCATCTTAAATATTTTGCCATTTTTTGAGATCTAAACATTCTTTTAAATCTTGGAATGATTGGAAAATACCTCAAAACTTTAACTGGAATACCATGCATAATTTCATTTGTACGTTCATTCCTCTTCCATCTCGAAAACCCACATTTTGGACAACTATCGAAACCTTTGTACTCTCTTCTAAAAAGACAACAATCATTCTGACAAGCATGAATTTTCTCAAAACCCATATCGAATACTTTGAGAAATTTTTTCATCTCGTATAAAGTCCTAGGAAGTACATTATCCTTTGGCAACAATAGTTGTTGCACATTTAGAAGTTTATCGAATCCATTATCGGACAACCGAGTCTCACATTTTAGATTATATAAGGCAATAATGGCAGATAATTTAGTTTGATCGGTGCAACCAGGATACAACGGGGTTTCGGCATCTTCCAAGTTTTTTAATAAATCTTCCTCTCGTTTCTGTGCACTATCTTCATCTTTTTCATCATCAGAATATGTATGACTGATGAAATCTTCATCTTCATAATGAATGGTTTTGAGTAAATCATAAGTGTCATTAGACTCGATATCTTTGCTTATAGTTATTTGTTCTCCATGATTGTACCACCTACCACCCTTGTATATCGGATCCATTCCTCTTATAATCAAATGCTCAACAACAATCTTCCCATAATGATGACTAAGATTTCGACAATCTGAGCAAGGACATAAAATCTTTTCTGGATTTCTTGAATTTCTCAAAGCAGCATGCACAAACTTCCAAGCTCCTTGCTCATACTCGCTACTAGCTCTATGAATAAAATGAAATAACTATTAACTTTGACGTTAAAATATATGATTTAACTCTCAAAATATATTTAGTATTATATTGTTACCTGTGTAGATGTACCCAACTTTTATCCATCACCAACCAATATGTGAGGAAGTAAATTTATAAAATTTGAAGTAATAATCGGTTATTGAATTTATCTAACAATTGAATTTATCTAACAATTCATTATATGCCATCCACATTCAACTTGAATGTTATTGATATTTTTGATGTCGCACAAGTGTCAACATTACTTCATATACTGCGTAGACATAATTATTGATCAAAAGTTTGATTCTCAATACTTTAATAAACAAAATAACAAAGGCCCAGCCCAGCAATCGTACTAATAACGTGTACCCTTCAAATATTACTCACAAAGTATTCATACTAATACCGAGTAACCTTCAAATATTACTTGCAAAGTTTTAAAATGGGTCGAATTGCCCTGTCTCCATTTTGCCCGTCTTCCATTCTAAATTGGAAGTGTGGAAGAATACATGTTTAATAATTGATAGCATACCTGCTGCTCCTGTAATATTGTGTTTTATACGTACGCTGCTATTCGGCTAACTGAACATTAAAGAACGTTAGAGATACTGGGTTTAGTCAATTAAATGTAACCAATATTTTTAAATTGGTTTGGCAAGGGACAGTTCTTCAACTCTAAGCACCCACGGCCATACAAAGTGTCAACATGCACTCTGTATACTGCCATATTGGAAACAAATAAAAAATAAATACAACATCCTTAAGATTTGACAACACTTACGCCTTGTTAATTGGGTGGAACATTCAAGTACAAACTAATATATTAGTGAGTTAAGCGAGGAATCAGATAAATATTTTTCATGCAAACTAATACATTAAAGAAAATATTCGTATAATCATTAACATATTTTTTCAGTAAATATATAAATTTTGAGCAGTTACAGTTGCTAACATCACCTAAACAATTCGTATTAATTTGTAGTTAGATAAGCAAACAATGGTCATATTTCCAAAAATTCATGTTTGTACAACAACAACTTACTTAGCTCATTTGTCCGTGTCTATAAAATCAACTACTTTGTATTTAAGTAATGCATGAAGGAAAATGAAAATGTTATAAGCTAGGTAAAACTTGAAGTATAATTGAAGATAATGCTAAAGCAACACTGAGTTAGCTTTCATGTAAATTTCGAAAACAAAATGCTAAATGAACGAGCAATTCAGTTACCATTTTCTTGCTCTAAAGTAGGTAAAATGAGCATAAGCTTTACGACTCATTCTATCCTATATACAACATGTGTGCAGTATCAACATAATCAGTCCTTCCAAACAAAGCTATTATAGAATGTGATGCAATAACATCTCTCTTTCATATTACCAAAAAAAATCAACCAAATTATCAAAGCCACTGGCTTGGATGCATAGGTCAAGCTTGCAAACATAATCACATTGACTTGTACATATATGCATATATGTAGGCATCTAAGACAAACAACCATGGTCAATTAAGATTAGTTGAATAGCAAAGTAAAATAATTTCACACAAAGCTCAGATCAACCCAGATACACTCGGAACAGAAGTATACATATATGTCAATGTAATAGTGACAATATAACAGCCAGGCGAGGGTAACTGAAATGGATTGAACATAAAAGGAAGCTAAATAGGGTGCAACAATTCATCAAAGAACAAAATCAGAAATATTCAAATAAAGGCATTCAGTTCATCAGAAAGACTAAAGTCAAGGCCAAGATCAAAAGGTCAGGATATCATTCGAGCATAGAGTTCATCGAAAAATATCAAAATCAAGGGTCAAATTAGTTCTAAGTATATACGAATAAAAGCAGCGATATATATCACAAAGGAAAAGTCAGAAATCATCTAAGGCATTCAATTATAAATTCACAGCCGAGATTGAAAAACCTAAGGCATTTAAACGGACATGATATTATTGATTCAAAAAAAGACACAGGTATGATAACAGACCCAGAATCACAAAATGGATGCTCCAAAATCATATACTTATACCAATAATGGTTTATTCATTCCAAAAATCAAGAAATCAGATATTGAAAGCAAGAATGAGGAAATCAAATAATACCTTCTATTGGGTTTTGAAACTGGAGGGTTGCTGGACAAGATAAATCGACAGCGGAGACAGTGGAGATGGGGAAGACGGCGGAGACAGCAGAGTTGGCGGAGACGGCGGTGCAAACGATGGTGGAAGGTCGATGTTGAGCGACGTTCGGAATAGTTCGATTTTTAATTAAATTTGGGTTAGGAAAATTTGGGGGGGAAAGGTTTTTAACATGCCTGCGTTTGGAGAGGGTTATTCTGAGAGGCGCGGCAAATATTTATTTTCCCCGCGTTAACTTCTACGCAGCATTTTAGAATTGTTTCTTTAATAATCCACCTAGATAATAACAGCCTTTTCATTAAAACGCTGTGTCTTTGTGCTGCAAAAAGTATATTTTCTTGTAGTGAATTAATCCTCTTTTCAAAACACTTCAAACTTGCCTTTCGAAAGCATTGGAAACCTTCCATTCAATTACTAAAGGTAAACCTTTCAAAAACATTGGGGGACCTCCCCTTCGAAACCTTCATTAGATACCTTTCGAAAGCATTAAAGTCCTTTACTTAAAACAAACCTTTCGAAAGTATGGGGTACAAGTAAAAGTTTGTGGAATATAATTTCGAAACCATATAAAACCATTCCTTTCGAAACCTTTGGGTCTGACTTTCAATATATCAAAGAGTCGTAAAAGAACTGGGACGAAAGCATCTCTTTCGAAAGCATTATTCCTAAATACACGAAAGTGGATGGTGTCTTCGAAAGCATAGAGAAGCGGCTTCTGAGTTTAAGAACCCTTTTGAAGGCATTACTGTGAAAGGTTGAATGCGGTAGCAGCGGTTTTGATCCCTTTAAAAGCTTTATTTAAAAACAAAAGGAGACAACCTCTTTCGAAACCCCTTTTTAAAAAATAATTGACCAAGTCGAAAGGTGGTTCCTTCGAAAGCTTCATTTATAACCAAAATAGTTCTAAGTTTTAAAGAGCTACTTCTACCCCTTTGAAAGCCTGTTTCGACTCCATACCTTTCGCCTAACTCTAGTCCACTATGTACCGAAGCTGATACCATGTGTGTCGGTTTCGACCTGGTTGGAGGCGGCAGTATAGGGTCGAAAGGTGGCTGCTATAAGTGGCGAAGCAGTAAGTTTTTATAAAACTGAATTTTAACTTTTTAAAGCAATTTCTTTCTAACAAATTTGCCTTATTTTTCAACATATAATTGGTTGCCAATACTTTTACAAATTTTTTTCTAAAAGTGCTGCCGAGTTTCAAAAATTAACAAATTAAAGCATTTACAAATTGCCCATTCTCCCTTTATAAAAATATAAAACATTTAAGTCCCAAACCTTAAATAATTTTATATCTTTAATAAAACACTTAGGAAAATTCTCAAAAAATTCCCCTAAATCACTTTTTATATGTTTTCTAACATATTTAAATTTTTGACCCAAAGCTAACATATAATAGCCGAAAATAATTTAAACCCAATTTAACCATTTTCTTTACTAGAAAATTCATAATAAATCCACATTAATTTAAAAAATAATGAAACTAGAAACCCATCTCTAAAATAATATTTCTGACCTTAAATAAAAAACGCAAGGCATTTGGATGTCATTTGTTAGGTTTTTCAAAACAAGTCTTATCATAAAATCTATATGAAGCAACATAAATCATCAATAAACGTATATATCCATTTAACAATCAAAACATGGCATAATACTTTGCAAAACATACTCGGATCTGATCTAGAAATCGAAAATAATAAATATGAGATGTAATCTATTTTCACTTTAGCTTGTTGTTAAGGGGTTTGAGATTTGCTCTTGAGTTGATTTGATTAAGCTTCTTCCTTTGATTCTTGCTTATCTTCTTCTAATGGTGGCCGGCCTTTCTTTAAGTTTAATTTTTGAACATGGCAAATGAAAATGGCATGAGGGCTTAGGATATAAGGATATAACCTATTCCTATTTTTCCATTAACTTATTACCCTTACCTATTTCATTTTAGTTCTCTTTTGTTCATTGGTTACTTAGGCACAGCTACCCTCTATTATTCAAATCCCAATCCCTTAACAATTTACATTATTTCATTTAATTTATCTAATGTCCTAAATAATGTTAGTCAAAATTACGGTCGTTACAGCTGCTCCACAAACTTCATTGCTAA
This sequence comes from Allium fistulosum, assembly GCA_030737815.1. NCBI lineage: Eukaryota > Viridiplantae > Streptophyta > Magnoliopsida > Asparagales > Amaryllidaceae > Allium > Allium fistulosum. The sequence goes on along the minus strand of CM060904.1, from coordinate 1,001,176,688 downwards.
ATCGTCAAATATAAAGATTGACCGTGGGCGTAATCTTGTACACCACATCATTGCGATGCTAGAGAGAGTAATAGGAAAACATCTACATTTTGTTGTATCATCAGCTCGTGCGAAATCCATCAGCCATTCATATCTCATGATTTGCTGCCTGGGGTCGGTTTTCCCCTCGTATGCAGGCATCGATGGTATGCTGAACCTCCTTGGATACTCAACATGTAAGATATTATCGGTGAATGGGATATGGCTTCTCGAGATCCCCCAATCATCATTGATCAAGCCTTGGCTCTCCCTCACTAGCTGTCTAACCATAGCCGACAATTCTGGCATTTGGATAGTTTGAGGCAAGTGGTAGTTGTGCTCCACCTCACGTGAATGGTCTGGTCGATGTCTACGGGTCGTTCCATGCCTTCTTGGCTCAACATCCTCTCGATGTATATCACGTGCATTCACTTCATCGTCATTCCGGGGAGGTAATTGGTCTACATCTAATTGAACTCCAACATCCAAATCAATCGCAATAGCTCCAACTTGTGGTCCAACATGAAGAGGCATGCTTTCACCTCCAAAGGAGGGATCGGCCCTGACCCCTATAAAGGGATCAATATCGATCGGTCTATACAAGCCTGGTTAGTTTTCCTACTAATATCCAAAAGCTTTTGGATGATATCCATCAGTTTTGCGACATCTACGTCTGTGATATTCATATTATGAACTAGAACTCTCCGATGTAGAATAAGGGGCTGGCTACCTCCTAGCTTTCCCGCGTTGTTTCTGCCTGAGTTGGTTCATTAGATCGATATTGGCTTGAATCTGCTAATTCAACTATCAGCGGCTATCCACTAGCTCTCTCAACAGATCCTGGAAATCAGCACTTGTGATGGAATCAGCTGAATTCTGGACATCAACTGGATTGGTAGCATTCACATCTACTGGTAGAATGCTCTGGCCTCCTTGTTGGATGCTAGCATTTTCATTTCCTTCCGCGTTTTGAGATGTCGATCTAGTATTCCTAACCATTATTGATAGTTTTCCTTAGACATTTGCAAATATGAATAGAGGAATAAGCTTCTTGAATATAATTCCAGATCTCTTCGGGAGATTTATGCAATCTAGTAGCAACAAAGGGATCCAAACAGGGCTGAGAATCTGATTCTCAGTGAAAGCACCAAAATATTTGAACCAAAAATTGACACAAACACCCAATAGAGGTTTTGTGGAGATATAAATGAAGAATATAAAATGAACAGAGGAAACAAGCAATTAAATGATAGAAAATCAAAGAAATAACAAGAACACAACAATTTATAGTGGTTCAGCGTTGTGGTGCCTACATCCACTTTGAATATATAGCTTTTATTAATCACTTTGTAAACTGAGTACAATAGGGATCAGATAAAAATCCTTAGTTACAATAGAGTACAAAGAAACAAGCAGTGTAAAGTCCCAAAAATGAACAATCAAGCTTGTATTTATAGAGGAAGATGGCTAAATATCTCCCTAAAAATTCGGCAGAAGGATCTCCAAAACCATATGGACCCATAAGAAGGATTGCATAGCCCAAATCTCAAGGAATAGTGATCAATGCTGATCCCTATTTTGGAAGAATATGGGGGTGTGATCCCTATGGGAGCTTTTCCATATTGTATTATGCTTAGCCTCCAAGTTTCATGCCAATTGGATTAGCGGAACTTGAGTTATTGCTCGATCTTTGCTGCAATGTGAGTTGTTACATGATTCTGGCCGATCTCTATTAAGGGAAGAGGGTCGATTCCGCTTGCTTGATCCTTTTGAGGTGCGATCCCTAGGTAGGCTCCTTCGAGTCCCCATATCTTGTTACCAAAGTTTCATATGCATTGGACTTATGGATATTGAGGTATTGATTGTTTCCCATTGATTTGCACTTGTTTGGCTTAAATATGTTGATCCCTATGTTGGAGAATGATTATAGCTGATCCCTTTTCTATGTTAAATTATATTCCATACTTTGAACATTCTGCATTACATATCTCTCAATTTCGTTCGATCACGTCTTTATATTATCATCTATAATTGATATTTGGACTCCACAATCATCGTTGTGGACTTACCAGCCTTGACGACAGTCGAATCTAACTTGTCTAATCAGTTTGGATATAGCTTGATTAAAATGTCGGATAACAATATGCCATGTTTATTTTTGCCACGTTTGATAAACGATAAGTTATAAGAATATTTACGAACATGATTATTTCGGTTCTAAGATTTAAATTAAAGACATATTTCTCCAAATGATACGATTTTTGAGTATGATGTTTAGAATATAGATTTGGAGATGTGTTTTTATTTTCATAATTTTCCTAAGCCTAAGGAATATTTAATAAATTTTTAAAGGTGGAAAACATGTTAATTCCAGTTTAATTTAATTAGGTCATTAAATAATGATTTTTCGGCCCGGAAATCTTATATGATGAAAAGAATACCATTTTGGAATTTATATAAATTTTTGAGATTTTTCTCAAATATATTTAAAGAGATATGGATTAAATAAGAAAGATTAGTGTTTAATTAGTTGATTATGTAAATTAACGTTTTAAATATAATATTTTTGGTTATGGAAGATCAATGTGGCAGCATGGCTAAAAATTAGTTGTAAATTTTTTAGTAACCAATCATATTTTGACATATAAAAGAGATTTGTTGAAAAGAATATGCGTTACTAGGCAAAATTTCATTTGTAGTGATAATTAGATGATGCCAGTTTCTACACTATTTCAACAGTACAGAGTGGTATCAAGCTCGTCGAGGTCAAAAGGACGGTAGCAAGAGGAGTCGTCGAGAATTATATAGCGTCGACATGCTTCATGATGCCGCATTATCATGATGCCAAATTATTATACTCTGCTGCATGTCTTAAAAATTAAGGGGAGAAGGGTCATCACGTTTATCCTCATTCAATAGCATCGGCATGATTCATGTCACCGCACTTCTCATGGTGCCGCACCTTTTGTGTCGTCGCACTTATCGAGTTGCCATATTATCATGTCGCCGAAGTCGATGATGTTAATGTTAATGGAAAGAAGGGCGGGTAGCCTATGAAGCTCGACGGCATCATCCTCGGCGAGGCGTATGATGCCGCATATGTTGTTTTAAAGCTTTAGATAGTGGTGAGAGCCTTAAGTATTTTGACGTCGACATGATATGATGTCGATGTTGAACAAACTAAGATGTTTTGAAACTTGGTAATATAAAAAGAGTTTTACAATATGGCATTAAACTTTGAGAACACGAAAAGATGATTTCTTTGTTAATTTTGAGGTTAAGGGTAGTAACCTATTTTCTTAAGAAAATAATTACAAGCAATTAAACCATGGGTGTTTATATTATTGTGTGCAATTGATCAGTCAATATAAATGCTATTATTATCATATTCACTTCATTGTTGACCCATAACTGTATTTTGGGGTATTAAGGGCAGAATAACCATCTAGGTTGATCCAATAGTGAATATAAATTTACTTAACTCATGTGTGAGTAGAATTGGATCCAGGAGGTCAGTTAGACCAGAATATAGGATGCCCAGAACTGATTAAAAGATTATCGAGTTAGATAGATTCTTAGTTAGCCTATGAAAACTATGTTATGAGAAATGTTATTGACATGGGTAAATAGGTTCTTAGTGATCCCATGAAAACTATGTCCGGAATATGTTATTGATAGAGATCAACAAGTTCATAGTTAGCCCATTAAAACTATGATATGAGAGAAGCTATTAGAGAATCCAATAGGTTTATGGTGATCCTATGAACACTATGATTAGATAAAATTATTGATAGAAACCAGTAGGTTCCTAATGATCACACGAAACTACGAAATCGGACAGATAGTCCGTAAGATTGAAACATGGTTTTTGTCAGCCCATAAAAACTAATAGGTTAATAGTAACCCTAGAAACTATAAACTAAGAAAAATAGTTGGATAAATTGGGATGGGAAATCCAGGGCATATTGCAGTTTTGAATATCATCATATTGTGTTATGTTTTAACCATTGTGGATGTAGGTGCACAGTATATGGTTATTGTATTATGGTTAAGATACTAGTGAGAGGAAAACCCATTATGCTTAGCGACGTGGTCTCACTAGATATCTAGTTGGTCCGAGATGGTAGGTTATTATTCACATTATACTTTTTCTCTGACCCAAAGTTTTTGTCATTCGCTTTAAACTCTCAGGTACTCATTTGAGTAGATCGAGAGTAAAGGTTTTTCAGGTTCTCTTTAGATGAATAAGCTTTCGAAACGTGCAGGAGGTAATTTAGCTAGTAGGAGCTGTATAACTATTTTCCGCTGTGTTTTGATTCTGCTTTTGTATTGTAATGGCAAGGTATACTAAATGCTTGATATTTGTCTCTAATCATCCAAGGGGGCATCTTCATATGTCGCTCTTGGAATATGTTATAATAATTATATTTTCTCTGGACCTGGTTTACAAATTGGGATTATGTAATAAAATTGAATTCTTATTGTGAAATGAAATGAAGAAATTTATTTTAAAAGCTGTGTTGAATTTTCCATATTCATATGTTTCTAGTATTATCAAAATAATTAATATAGCCGCATTTTGTCACTGGAAATTAATAACTATGGGTGACTGCAACATCCATAGCACTTAGTTTTAGGCCTCAACATGGAGGATGTTATAATTTGTTATAACAGTAACAAAGCAGGTTATATGGCATGGAAGTGTCGGAACAGGCCTCGTCCTTCTCCTCAATCGAACCTGACTGAAGAGCAGCCGATCACTGCTATGATTACAAAGATCAACCTTATAAGAGGATCAGAAGGATAGTGGGGAGATACTAGTTCTACATGCCATATCTACTATGATCGTGCTATATTCAAAATATACACGGATGTTGAGGATAAGAAAGTGCTGCTATGAGACTCTTACACCACTATTGTTGTTGGAATTGGAAGCGTTGAGCTAAAGTTTACCTCTGGAAAAACTGTCATACTGAAGGACATGATGCACACTCCAGAGATGAAAAAAACTTAGTTTCGGGTTATCTTCTTAATAAGACCGGCTTTACTCAGGGGCTAATTTGTACACCATCACTATGAATTGTATGTTTGTGGTTATGGGTTATGCTACTAAGGGCATGTTTAAGATGAATGTTAAAAGTAATAAAATATCTCCTTCTGCTTATATGCTGTGTTCATTTTATATATAGCTTGATAGACTCTATCATGTTAACGAACATTTAGTAAAGAATATAAGCAGCTTAGGATTAATTCCTAATATGTCTTTAAAAGATTTTGAAAAATGTGATTTTTGTAATCAAGCCTAAATTACAAAAACTCCACATAAATCTGTAATTATAAAATATATATGTGAACTAGATGAAACTTTTATTAGAAATGAAAATTGCTATTTTATCACATTTATTGACGACTGCTCGGATTTTACTTATGTGTACCTAATGAAAATAAAAGTAATGCATTTGAAATGTTTAATAATTGAAATTGAAAATCAATTCAGTAAGAAAGTTAAAAGATTACATAGTGATGGAGGTACCGAATATGAATCCAGTATGTTTATTGAATTTTATAATTCACATGGTATAATATATGAACGAACTGCACCTTACTCACCTGAAATGAATGGGAAAGCTGAAAGAAAAAATACATCAGCTATGCTCACTGCCTACACCAATTAATATAATGGTGGGCGCCTCAAGTAAAAATCGGTTGGCAAGCCCTTTTTTTAGAACCTGGGTCTATCGAATGAGGATCTTAACAATCTATCCAAAACTCATCAACCCTCCTTAACGCCGAAATTAATATACTGGGTGTACTGGACCTCAGAACTTTAATTTAATTAGTTGTAGCTATTTTACTTAATTCATGCCCAGCATCATAAAATTTTGTTAACTGTATGTTATGTGTTGAACAAAATTCCTAAATCTAAGAGCAAAGTGTCTTCCTATGAGATATTGAAAAATCATAAACCAAATGTATCATATTATGGAACTTGGGGTTGTTTAGCATATGTTCGTGTACTTGGCCTTAAATGAATTAAATTAGCTAGTAGAGCATACGAATGTGTATTTATTGGCTATTCTTTTTATACATATAGATTTTATGATCTGAATGCACATACTATAATAGAATCTAGTGATGCTGATTTTTATGAACTGAAATTTCTTTTTAAATTAAGGAATAGTGGGGCACATCCAGTAATATTATTGCCGTAATAAATGAACAATATGAGTCTTTTAGAAACGAACCTAGGAGAAGTAAAAGAGCTATAATTAAAAAATGTTATAGCTTAGATTTTTGTGCTTACACTTTAGAGGAGGAGGACCTCTTAAACCTCCAAGAAGCCTTATCTTCATTAGATGCCGATTTTTTGCAAAATGCCATAAATGATGAGATGGATTCTCTTGAATTCGATAAGACTTGGCACTTGGTTGATTCATGACCCGGTTTTAAGACCATAGGCTCTAAATCGATACTTAAAAAGAAATTAAAATCCGATGGAAAAGTTGATAAATATAAAGCCAATCTAGTAGCTAAGGGTTTTAAGCAGAGAAAATGTAAACTTTTTTGATACATTTTCACCTGTAACTATAATTACATCTATTCGAGTATTAATTTCACTTACTTCTATTCATGATTCATGATTTGATATTACACCAGATGGATGTTAAACTACATTTTTAAACGGTGAATTAGAAGAGGAAATTTATATGGACCAACCTAAAGGTTTTGTAATACATGGATAAGAACATAAGGTTTGCAAGTTAGATAAATCTTTATATGGTCTAAAACAAGCACCTAAACAATGACATGAAAATTTTGACAACTTGATTATTTCAAATGGTTTCAAAGTTAATGAGAGTGACAAATGTATTTATTATAAATATGAGAACGACATTTTCACTATTATATATATAAGTATGTAGATGATCTACTTATTTTTGGTTCAAACATACGTGTTATTAATACGGTTAAATCTCTTTCAAATGCCAACTTTGATATGAAAGACCTAGGAGAAGCGAGTGTAATTCTTGATATTATGATCACTGAGTTTAATAAAGGAATTTCTTCGGACCAATCTCATTATGTTAAGAAGATATTAAAGAAATACAATTACTTTGACTGTAAACCTGCTCGTACATCGTATGATCCAAGTGTAAAACAATTTAAGAACACCGGTGAAGGTGTAACACAGTCTGATTATGCGAGCATCGATCATTGGCAGCCTTCGGTATGCCACTAATTATACTAGACCCGACATAGCATATGTCATGGGATTGTTATGTAGGTTTACTAGTAGATCTAGTATTGAGCATTGGTATGCTATTGAAAGGGCCATGAGATACCTAAAACAAACCAAGAACTTCGGATTACATTATGAAAAGTTTTCGGTTGTACTTGAAGGATACACCGATGAAAACTAGAATACTTTATCCGGTGATTCTAAAGCAACTAGTGGCTATATTTTTAGTATAGCTTGTGGGGCTGTTTTTTGAAAATCCGAGAAACAGACTATTTTGGCTTAGTCCACTATGAAGTCCGAGATGATAGTACCAGCGACAGCTAATGAAGAAGCGGATTGCTTAAGAAATCTGCTAACTGATATTCCTTTATGGGAAAAACAAATACCAGCAGTGTTGATCCGTTGCGATAGTATCGCGGCTATTGCAAAAGTTTGAAACCGTTATTATACCGGTAAGAGACGATAGATAGATCGTAAGCACAACACTGTAAGAGAGTTACTCACTTTAGGTGCTGTTAGAGTGGATCATATTCGCACTGATGAAAATTTGGCAGATCCTTTGATGAAAGGATTGGGCATGGAGAAAATCTACATCCAAAAGGATGGGGCTATTGCCCTTAGACACTCACAATTGTAACCCAACAAATATGATTGGAGATCCCAAAAAAGTAGGTTCAATGGGTAAACAACGAGTTGTGAAGTGATAAGAGATGAACATGCTATAAAATGTTTAGAAGCATGTATTCCTGTAGCGATTAGAGGATGTGGTAATAGAAACTCTTAATGAGATCTATACTCTATGTGGAGTGGAGTACCTGGTTATAGGAGTACTCCTGATAGACCCATTTATGAATGTGGGAATGAAGCCGGTTCCAATGAAAACTTTGGGGGCAAAGTTTTCTAGAACGTTCACTTGTTTGGGATACACATGCATGGCCGTTAACGCATAGGCTAATTGAAAGCACTTTAGAAAGGTTGTGTATGGTTTGATGTCGGAGATAGAGTTCGAGATTACGTGTCACCGTAGTATATTCTGAATCTTATTCATTATGCAAATGTTTAAATAAAAAAATACCTTTGTTTGTACACAATCCTATATTTTCATAAATATCATGGAATTTTTTTTAATAATTCAAGTGGGGGTTTGTTGGAATTTTAAGCGAATTAATTTAAAAACTAACAAAATTTAAAGGTAATAAATTCATAATAAACTACGTTATATAACGGTAATATATTTGTGAGCTGTTATTGTTGAGTCATTGCAAAAATTAATGGTAATAAAATTCATAATCAATTACAATAATTTCAGATCTGTTAACAATCCATCATTTCAGCAACGCATACATTCTGCCTATTAAACGATAGATATGCATAAGGAAAAAAAAACAACGAACAATTTTCTTTTTCTTCTCCCTCTGTCATTTTTTTCTGTGCAGAATTCGTTTAAACAATCAAAATAGAAAGTGCTAAATATAGAATGATTTACCGTCGTACAAATAATAAATCTACCAAATTTTAAAGATCTTATTATCATACGGATGAAGCGGTTGATAGCCAGTCTTACACCTTGGGGCTAAGTCGCGAATTGTCTTAAAGAAAGCTACGAAGTACGGGACTCAGTCATTCCAACAGCCAGATCCAACAACAACCACCGCTGGAGCTTAAAGCATCAATCGGTACAAATGCCCCATCCGCAGCTCAAAAAAGAGCACGCAGTATATTATAATTTGACAGTCTTCCTTATGATTCCTATTCCTCCATCTTACTTCTATGCACAAACCTTATTATGTCATGCGATCAACTGATGTTTGCATGCATTCTTCTTGTATTTCCAAAAGAATGTAGAGCACAACGATCTAAATTACTGAGCTAATTATTTGTGCCCACTTGTGACTTGTGGAATGAGTTCTGGTCGCTTATTCTGCATCTCTTATTCTACATCTCACCATGGTTGTAGAGTCAAATTGAGAGCTTTTATTCCTGGTCTTACACACCTTTGTTCATAAATAAAAGAGAAAATTATACCTAGTACTATTGCCTATTCAGTTCTTTTGGCCTGAGAGAGTTTTATCAAGCTATTTTTTTGCATTGTTTGAGGTCTTTGTTTTTAGATGAAATTGTTATCCTATTTCAGATAATGTTTTCTTTTCATAGGAAGTTAACGACACATTTAGTTGTAGATTTTTCTTTTGAGTTTGGTACTCTGCAATCAGACAAGTTGCACCATCGGTGGTTTTATTGCGGCATAACTTCTAGATTTGATGCTGCATAGTTGGAGTCACAGTGCTTAAGCTTCGACCACCTGTGATTTGCTTTACAGTATTCCTTTGTTGCTTGTATTTGTTTTGACTTAGTAGTAAATATATAATATAATACAAGATTCTAATTGCAATGGCAATCGAAGAAGACGGTCTTAATAGAGAATCCAAGTATACATTAACCTAAAATATCACACGCAAACACCATTAACAAAACGCACAAACCCACTTTCGTCCATACAAACAATAAAAACATCCAACACGCAACAGCATCAAGAGCCTTTAAGTATATTAGTCGGAGATAAAGGCGGAGCATCAAGCTGATAAAGCCCAAGGGCCGGCCCAACAAAGCGAAACAGGATCCAACCACCAATGATGATGAAAATGGAAGCGTAGGCGGACTTGTTGAGCCAAAAGAGCAAACCTTTCTCACCCACGTACAGCTCGACGGCTTTCTCAGCCAAGCTCATCTCCTCCCACTCCTTCTTTGGAGGCACGGGTTTGGGTTCGATTCTGCCTTCCTGTTTCCTTGCTTGACGCTTGGACCTTGCTCGGTATCTTATGTTCAGAGTGTTCACTTGTGGTTTTGTTGCTTCTTCTTCTTCTTCTTTGACGTCTTTCTTTGATTGGGCTGTTTCTTGTTGATTGTTTGATGAGGCGTTGAGCAGTTTTGAGGTTTTGGAACGAGGAGATTTGAGTGGCTTTGTAAATGGGAAGGGACGATGAGAGGATGGCAGGATGCTTGCTTGCATTATCTTCTGCTTTTTTGTCCAAACCTTTTCTTTTCTCTGTGGAGAATAATATTCGCTTGTTAAACGGATATGGCGCTTTTTATTAAACTTAGGCCCATTAGGCCCAGCAACCAATAGTTTTTTCGAAAACGGATAAAAAATCAAACCGGGTCCAGTTACGTTTGGGCTTACATCGGTAGTACCCGATACACACACTTAACCCTAACCCTAGCGCTGCTCTTTTCTTTCGCTAATCCTCCCTTCCTCTTTTACTTTAATGGCGCCGAGAAAAAGAAAACAAATACATGTATTCTTCCTTTTACTCCCTTTCCCAGACGATTTCTTCATCTCTCTCCACTTATGCTCGTTTCTTCTCTCTCCCAATATAACAAATCATTTTTTTTTAGAAAATAAAGAGATGCTTCAACCGAAGAGAACACTCATATGATATTATTCTACATTTAAAAAAGAGCTAACAGATAATAAGACCACCTACAATGGAAAAAAAGAAAAAAAAAATTCAAGTCCTATGTATAGCGAGGACTGTAAAATAGGATCAAAAGAACAGTAGTCTCTTAGTTCCTAAATAGTATGCGGTCCACTAAAGGTATCAATCATAACACTGCAATATCTGATGGAAGACCAAGAGCACAACAGTCTTCGTCAGCATATGTAGTCAATCACTGCAATCCAACGTACACTCTTTGCCCACTTAAGCAGCTTGGTCCTCAGCAACCACTACATCCAAAAAATTCAACGAATATGAGAGACACAAATTCTGTAAGTTAAGGGTATACGTCGGGAGAAATTCTGTAATTTATTATATATTACCAACTCTGTAATAAATTCTCATTCGTAATAATGGGTGTTTTCTTTCTATTATATACTTGTTAATATGTTATAAATAATTAAATATTTTATTAAAGTATACTTAACAGAAATCCATAAATGATGTGTTTGTGATAGTAATTAGAAATAGTTGCAACCATGGGTATTGTATCATAATATAATAAACACATCATTTTAAATATTCCTAGTCAACATTTATTGTATCAATTCATCCGTTGAGACTAGAGTACGTAACGCTCTCCAAATGTTAGGCAGTGTATTACTCATGACTACTAGAGGCGCCAAGGGATTACGTACTGATAGTTATTGGATAACTATGGAATGACTAACTCGATAGTTTTCTGTTGGTTGATATAACCAAGTTTAAACAAAAAATGTCGATGACTAATTTACACTGTTCTATTGATTTGAGAATATTGTTTATATTCAATATGAAAGCCGCTTTGATTATACTTAAATCGTGGTACGACGTCTATTGAACGACTATAGTTGGGTCTAGTGGAAGTATTAGAAGGGAACACTATTTAAAAGAGGATTCATCTCCTCAATCATATGAGGTTAGTATCAAGGTCAGCTGAAGTCAACTCAAAGTTAAAATCTCTAACCAGAGTAGTTTAATTAATGATAATTGTTATTATTGAACCAAAAGACTTTGTATTTGGACTATAGAATTGAATATGGACGATGTTGAAATTTTGACCATTACCAAATTTCATAAGTTCTAAGTGATATAGTTTTGACGAAGAGAATTAGTGTAAATAATTGCACTACTGGGTAATGCTTAATAATGTAAAATTGGATTTTTACCCATGCAACGATCCGTATTTTACGTATCGAAAAATTGTAAAATATTTTTATTTAATTCCTATGACTTTAAGATTTTGGAAAATTACTCTAAGATTATTTTCCACATCTATGATTTTTATCAGATTTCTATATGACCGTTTTGACCCATAAAATATTGTATGGACTATAAATTTTGATAGGAGCCGAATTAGGGCCTAAAACCACTTCCATTACTTTTGGATGATGGTTTTCCATTCTGTAGGGTAGTCATAATAGTGAAACGGACTTACCGTTTGAAAGTTATTACTATTTTAAGTTTTGGTCGCAGTTGGTGTGCATTAGTTGGTAGGTAACTAAGTTCATACTTAGACCCACTAATAAATCTTGGAAAGCTTGCTAAGAAGAGGCTGTAGGGACCGATCTATATCATTTATCTTCCCCAAAATAGTTCTAAGCATCCATCAACCTTAATCTCGTAAAAAATCGTTTTTTCCCTTGCTAATCTTAGTCAAATAATAATTAAAAGTGTAATTAGTAAAGGAGATTGTAGATCTATCGCTTTGGTGCTTGGGAATTCGTCTTTCCTTACTGTTCACATCAGATCTAGGGATTTAAATTGGTATTTTGGGTAATTGGTGAGTGGTTCTTGAACTCTCACTATCCTATGCATGTTTATATAGTTAAATTAGATGTTTTTAACATGATTTTAATCCTAAAACGTTTTCTATCTTTAATCACATCTTTGCACATGTTTATGGTCGAAATAAAAAGGTTTAAAATGGTTTTTAAATGGTTTTTCAACTCCTTTTGATCATATTGACATGCTAGTATAAAAGTTAGACCTAGGTTAGGATATGTATGATTATCATGTTTTGATGAATTAAATATGTATGTCGATGTATATGGATGATATTTAAGTTTGATATGTTGGGATTTGATATGGTTTGTTAATGCTTTTAGTTACTTAGGAATTAGTCAATGAAGCAAGCAAAACGAAGTTAAATTACCTTGGAATTGGATGAAACTTGCAGGAGGGGCTCTGAAGCATAGGAAAAGCCTATGGTTCAAGTCACATCGAAATGGGATTCTTCTCGCGATGAGTAGAATTAGGGTCAGTAGGAATTAGGTCGGCGGGAGATGGCTTGGGTTGTGCTTCGGGCTAAAGGGGTTGGAACTTCGGGATTGCTTTAGGGCAAAGCAAGGAAGAAATTCCAAGGGACAAGAGCAAAAAATTAGCTAAGTACAGGACTCGGTACCGACCACTTAAGCTTGGTGGTGACCGGTTTTTCTAACAGCAGGTTGGAACTGTAAACTTGGGAGCTCGAGGAAATGGAGCAAGGGAGATACTTAGCCAAAAATTGGCTAAGCATGAAGTGAAGATTCTTCTCAGCGCCGAGCTCTTTGGTTGGTAATGATATGAATATTGAAGAGAAGAGTGGCTGAAATTTCTAAGGGAAGGTGCATGGACTCTATAGGTCATGCTGGAGGTGTTTGGTTATTCACTTGGGGTTTGATGGGACGTAGTAGCACAATGATAGCTTGGGACTTAGCCGATGGCAACTCGACGGTGAATAGAGTTAGGTTCCAATGGTGGCATCTCGATGTTGAAAGGATCATGAGAATGACGATCCTCAAAGGGAATATTCTAGGAAGGGTGACCATGGATATAATATTGAATGGTTCTATCGTAGAATGAAGGAATATGGGATGGTTTCCTTGACGATAATTGAAACTAGATGGACCAAGAAAAGGGCTCGGATACGCATGCTAAGGGATTATTGATACTCGGAGTGTTTTCTGCTGTAGTCGAAAGCATGATTACTGTGAGTGCACTCATGGGTACTTTGTTTAGCTACCTCGGATCAGTTGAATGGATCCGTATACCCTAAACTGGTGGAACGGGTGTAGTATCAGCTTCGGGCTAAAGACGAGTACATTGAAAACTAGGATATTCCATTAATCTGTGGCAGGTGAAAGGTCATACGAGTTATCATATATCTATAGCACATTGAGTGATAGTGAGGATTGTTTGATGGATGCCATGTTTGCTTTGGTCGTTTTCTCCTATAGTCTACTTCTCTAGGATGTCACTTGAGATAAGAATTTGGGATAGGAATACCTAGACACCCGCTATTGTACTTAGGCTGCAGTACGCCCTTATGATGTTTGTAGAGTAGCATATTATGTTTGTTATGTGCTAACTCTTTAGATACAGAAATAGGTCAGGTATGTTTCATATACCCTTGTTCCTTACTATATTGACTTATATAATATTTTGAGATTCATTTACCCCTCACATCAGATTATTGTCTGAGTCGAGATTTTATGTTTTGCTTCTTATTATCTTGGGTACTCTTAAATGAGTAGATTAGATAGCTAGTCTAGGTGTACGCGGTGGCTATGTAGAGGATGATCTGGATGGAGCTTTCTCGTTTCTCGTATTATATATGGCTATTATGCTTATTCCATTATGCAATACTGTAGAGCCTAGGCAGTGTTTACTCTACCATTATGAGACGATTTATCTGAGTTCATTTCCATTTTGTATAAACTCTATTACTATGTTGTATAACCCTGTGGATCTATTCTCTAATATTTGGTTCACTTAATTAATACCGTCCCTTCTGTTTTATAACTATGATGTATATTATATTTTATTCAATGCATTGTAAGATATACGATAGATTTTATGATGTTTTATTTCCTTTCCAACACTTGATGGTCGTCCTACATCGGCCTGGCAGTGTAGTAACACACTATCTGTTTGTATTGGATTTCGATGGTGTAGAGCAGTCGTCAATTTTGGTATCAGAGCTTAGGTTATACAATTAAGCTGAGTTGATACCGTGGTCCAGCAGAGATAGGGAAGGAGCTATCACTTAAACTAGATCATGAGAATGCGTGTATGTGCGCGCGCGCGCGCACAAGAGACAATGTGCAAGTTATATATTTTGATTTTGAAACTATATAGTAATATATATAGCACATAAGTCGCACGCACACATGCGGTTTTCTTTATGAGAGACCAATCTTTCTTGTTACAAATCAAGAATGAGCCAACATACAAGAAATACTATGGGGAACTCCATCACTGGAGTTAAATAAGAAGCAGGTTTGTGGGCTGCTAACCCTGACTTGCAGGCGGTGTTCAACGCAATGATGGCGAACATGCTGCAAAATGCCTAAGCGACCGCGCCGAATGTTGCTTTTGGTGGTGGCACTCAAATGCAAGTGCCCAGAGTTGATTTTGATAAACTGAATAGGTATTTTCCAGTCTTGGTGGCAAACCATTCCAAGGAACGTAATCAGCTATGGAAGTGCAAGATTTGTTGGACACCTGATAAAGGATCTTTAATGACCTCGAATTGGATGATGCTATAAAGAGGTGGTTAACTTCCCAACAACTTCAAGGGAGAGCCATGAACTGATGGAACGCTATTAGAGTTGCTATTCTTGAGGATCGGTTTACTTGGGATTAGTTCAAAACCCGAATTTGGGAGAAGTTTATTCTGGCTGCTCAAAAGTCAGTGATGTTCAAGAAATTTGATGATTTGAAATAGGGAGACATATATGTCTCCGAGCTTGTTGTTGAGCTCGACACGAAGTATGGGATGTCTTTCATTAACACTTCATTAAGGAAGAATGAGAAGTTTCTTATGGGTTTGGATGACTATTTAGGGGAGAAGTTAGTAAGCTACATCGAAAAGCCATTTGAGAGACTCGTCGAGAAAGCTCTTCGCCAGGAGAGTTTGTACCTCAAGTCCAAATCTGCTACCATGGTTAAGGAAAAGCCAAAAATGAAACACGGCGGTGGAGGCAAGAAGAAATGAAATGGTAAAAGAAAGCAGTTTCAAGAAAAGAATGATTAGAGGAAGGCTAAGTGGGCCTATTTGTTATAGTTATAAAGACAAGGGTCGCTTAATTAGAGGTTGCAAAGCTGATGGAAAGAAGAAGTGTTAAAACTATGGCAAGTTCGGACATATGCAGAAGAATTGCCCATAACTAGTGCAGTAGAAGTAGGTTGTGGAGGTATATGCTTTGGATGCCTCTTGACTTCGTTGAGTGCTCCCTCGACGAAGGAGAAGGGGAAGAACGTCGTTATTCAAGGTATGCTTTTGTTTATGATGTTCCTGTACATGTTTTGTTCAATGGCACGGCTTCACATTCCTTTATACCTAGTAACCTAGTTAGACTAGGATTAAAACACGAAATGGTTGACCAACCTTTGATTGTGAAACCCTATTGGAAGCTCCACTAGCTTGTTTATGGTTTGTCGTGTTTTGGTCTTATCGAGTCATCAATGCTCATTTTTTATAATTGCTTTTTTTGAATTTCGTTGGGTTCGGGATCATCTTGGGGAAGGACTGGTTGAAGGAGTATGTGATAGTGGTGGATTGCAAGAAGTTGTTAATGATGATTGGGGCTGTGGAGAGGAGGATGGTAGTGATTGGTTGCCTACCGAAGGATGAGGTTATAACAAGCTTTCTATATTCGCTTGAGGTTCCACATGATGAGTTGTCATCTGTGCCTATCATTCGAGAGTATCCAGACGTATTTGAGGAGATGACCAGACTACCACCACATCGAGAGATTAAGTTTCACATACTCTTAGTAAAATATGATAGACCGATAGTCATGCCTCTGAGGCGTATGACACCCAAAGAGTAGAAGGAATTGGAGGTGTAAGTGAATGACCTGTTGAAGAGAGGGTTCATTCGTAGGAGCAAATCTGAGTGAGGTGCACCTATAGTGTTTGCCGCTAAAGCTAACGATTTTCTAAGGTTATGTGTAGATCACCATGAGCTAAATAAGATGACGAAGAAGAACAAATATCCAATCCATGTATTGATGATTTTTCGACCAGCTCCATTGTATTAAGGTTTTTTCTCAGTTGGATATTGCAATAGGCTTTCACCAGCTGAGAGTTGCAAATGAGAGTGTGCTGATCACGACATTTCATATGCTGTTTGGTTTTTGTGATTTGTTTGGTTGTGTCATTCGGGTTAACCAATGCTCTGGTATACTTTGTTGAACTCATGAACCACATCTTCAAGGATTAGCTGAAAAATTTCATGCTTGTGTTCATGAATGATATTTTGTTCTGTTCTAGGAGGGAGGAGGAACAAAAGACACACTTAGGGATTGTGCTAGAGGTGTTAAGGAAGCACTGGTTGAAAGCAAAGTATTTAAAGTGTCAGATTTGGAGTAGGGAATTGAGATTTTTGGGTCATGTCATCTCTAAACAGGGCATCATAGTAGATCCTTGAAAGGTGGTAGCGGTTCAGGATTAGAATCAAGCCAAGAATATTACTGATGTTAGGAGTTTTCTAGGATTAACAGGATATTAGTGGTGTTTTATCAAGGACTTCTCGAAGGTAGCCGCACCTTTGACCAATTTAACGAAGAAGAATCGGACCTTTGTTTGGGAGGCGAAGTGTGAGCACAAATTTGTAAGTCTAAAGGAGAGGTTGACGAGTGCACTTGTATTGACCATTCCGGGCGGGAATGAGGAACTAACAGTATATATAGATGTCTATGGTACTTGGGTGGATGTGGTGTTGATGTAGAGAAGAATAGTTGTCGCCTATGCTAGTCGACAGCTGAAACTGCATGAAAAGAAGTACCAAACTCATGATTTAGAGTTGGCGATAATAGTGTTTTCTTTGAAGATTTAGAGGTATTATCTTAGGAGAAAGGTTCGAGCTGTTCATGGACCATAAATCCTTAAAGTACATTTTCTCCCAGAAGGATTTTAACTTTCACCAACAGCGATGGTTGGAATTCTTGGCCTCCTACGACTTTCGCATTTCTTATATGTCTGGTAAAGGGAATGCAGTTGTCGATTCATTGAGTAGAAGACATGCCAGTTTAGAAGCGATGTTCCTATTGTGGAAGTAGAGTACATTGATGGTTATGACTTCAGACATCATTGCGAGTTAGAGCCAAAAATGTTGAAAAGTTTAATGATCGGATCTGCTTTGATTGAGCAGATCGGTACTAGTCAGAGGCAAGATGCTAAACTAAACGAGATCATAGCGAAAATAAAGGAAGAAGTAGAGTCTGTGGAGATGAAGCAGTACGTACTCAACCGAGGTGGTTGGCTCTTTAAGGATAGAGGATTGTTTGTTCTCTATGTCGACGGATTACGAGAAGAGGTGTTACGAGAGTGCCACCACTTTAGATCGACTATACATCCTGATGGTAATAAGATATACCATGATATGAAGTAGACCTATTATTAGGAAGGTATGAAGAAGGATGTAGAGACATTCATCTCGATGTGCATGAACTGATACTTGGTGAATGCAAAACAAAAGAAGCCAAGTGGAATTCTACGACCACTTGATGTTCCCGAATGGACATAGGAATAAGTTTCGATGGATTTTATAGCCGGACTGCCGTGAACTTGAGATGGGTACGATAACATTTCGGTTATAATCGATCGGTTGGTGAAGAGTGCTCAATTCATACTCATTAAGTCTAGAAGAATGACATCCAAATTGGTCGAGTTGTATGTGAAGTGGATTGTATGATTCCATGGTATTCCAAAGAGCATCGTGACAAGCAATCTTTTTTTTATTCAATCAATCATTATCTAGTGGATATAATTAACATTGGTTTACATTTTATTACATCAATATTTTACAGTTATCCTCTTAATTCACATTAAGTGCAATAATTAATTATATTAATTTCAGTTGATTTACAATTTATTTCAACGAGTTAAATAGTGAATTTATAATTAACCATTGTTACGACTTACCAATTCAAACACATTTCCAAGTTTATTGTTTACAAACCAAAGCTAACAAATTCACATATTGATTGATTATTATATATTAACCAATTTCAATTAATTACATATAATTTCACCGTTTAATAAAACATTTAATTTATTTACTCATTTACAACTTATAACCAATTTTTTTTATATTTACAATCATTTCAATTATTTGAAATTACATTAAAATAATTATCAATTACCTTAAATCAACATTATTACATTTCATTCTGGTTATTTTTCTTATTATTAAATCTTAAATTTTTTATTTTCCATAACATTAAATTACAAAACTTATTTAATTAATAAATCTAATTATCGAAATTTACGGGTCATTACAATTACTAATCGTAAATTAGAAGTATGACCTTTGAAATACGCTATAATGCTATAATAAGGATTTAGTTAGGTAAAACTTGTATTAAAACGGTTTTGAAGTTTATCTGGCCTTGATATTGGTTTATTATAGTGTAAATCAATAATTAACTAACTAGTAAATTTCTATAAAGGTGATTTGAGTAGTTAGAAATTAAAAAGAGGCATTGTATTATTAAGTATGTTTTGATAAAGGTTATAAAGTTCTGAATATCGTAATAACGTGATTTATTAACTTTAAACCCTAGGAAATGGTTTGAGATATATGTTTATACATATATATAGAAATTATATACATGAGCTATTAATATTTTGAGGCCCTATTGATAAATCAACATAATTTTAATATAAGAATTAAGTGAAAATAAACTATAGTGTGATTGATAGGCAAGTCTGTTATTTTATAAAATAAGTATGAGGCTTTTATAAAATAATACAAAGAAGATATAATTGTTAGATTGGTGACTTAAGTAAGATGCATTTTTGCCGAATTGTTTATATGATTGTATGTGTGAATTGTTGTTGATATTAAGATGACAAATTTGTAACTTTAGTTGTGTATTGCCTTTGTTTATGTAAATGTGCACGTTGTGTGTTTATTAGTTCCATATAATTGGACTGATTATAATACACACACACACACACACACACACACACACACAATCGCACACCTGCATACAGTTTATGTGATTTATATATGTCTATATATACATATATAGTTTTAGTATGTCCGATTTGGGGCTACTGGGTGATGCACATAATATTCCATACATTAATTGATATTCGATTTAAAGCATTTATATATAGTTTCAGCATGTTTGTCTTAGGGCTACCAATTGGTGCATGGAATTCACCATTAACACAACATGACCTACAAACGCGGTTCCAAAGCAGGGGCAGAGAGAGATTGGGTCGCCAATCTAGAGTATATGCGGTACTTAGAGATAGTTCTCTTCACACTAGGCTTTATGTCTAACCTATGTTTTTTTATGTCATGGCAACTCTTGAATACTCAATTGAATAGTTTGAGAGTCGGTGCTTTTGGTGATAGGCTTACAGGGCAACTAGAGCATTCTGGAGGCGTGAAGTTGATATATTGGATATGTATACTTGTTGATGATGTTGCACATGGAAGATAGGCTATTTTGTATATGAGATTTGTGATATAAGATATTATATTCCGAACTTCATATGAATTGAGCTGATGCATTTTGATTTTTTGTATTGATATTTAATTATCGGTTGTTTCCACTAATGTAGTCTCTTGTATTATGTTTATCTTAATTTATTCATGCATATTCAGTATATTATATGTTATCATTCCACAATGAAATGGTACCAATATGCCTTGGTGTGATATTTGGTTTTATTTTATTTTTAACCTTACAGATTGTCTTTTTTGGTATTCAAGAGTCAAATGTTGTCAATCAATGTTGATCCAGGGTATTAAGAAGGGCGGGTCATCACAGTGGAAGGGTGTATGTAGGGTTTAGCATTTAGATACAGTTTTGGTATGTTAGTGTACACAACTAGAAGGAAATGATGCTAGTGAGGGAATCCATTGTACCATTGGGATGACAAGACCTTTGGAGCAAGGCGGAGAGATGTTGGGACGTCAGTCTAGAGTAGGTCATATACTGTTTTGTAGTATGGACGGGTGTTGCGACAGGACCTATAGGCCGACCACATCTGAGGGGTTGGTTTTAAGAGGAGTCCACAAGTCAGTTGTGGCTTTCGATAGGTCTCTTTGGTAGCCAATGGCAATTTAGGACCGGTATTGGTTATAGACATTTGTATTTCGGTTTTGGTATGGAGATGCTATGTTAGTAGCATTATTATATCGTTGTATTTATTTTTCATATTTAATAGTATGGTTTGTTATAATACATATTGTTTCAATAACATATCCACTATATGTATCATCCTAACATGTTGGTGTATGGATAAAGTAGGGCGATGTATGAATAGTATTACCCATTGATCCTTGCTCACGTTTATTGGATATATATATATATATATATATTGCATGTACATGTAGTACTTAGAGATAATTCTCCTCACATATGTTGGAACTGGGCCAACCCACGGTAGAAGTTATGGGTAAACATCAATCTTTTTTACCCTATTGGATTTTTGTTGGGCCTATGAAGTCTAGTTTATTTGAAACATTTCTAAATTTTATTCAAATAAAATCTTTTATTTTATTTAAAGTTATAAAATAATATTGTGTTATTTAATTTTATGTTATATTAAATATATATATATATATATATATATATCATATGCACATATATATGTATGTGCATGTGTAACATATCAATCCATGCAAGGTATAATATGTTTGTATATAGATGTTCAGATTTACATCGCCATAGACATGTTAGTTCATCCAATATATAAATATACTGCACAGTTGTGTGTGTGTATATGTATACTTTTTCTCTTATGATAATATATATATATATATAATTTATTTATATATTAATTTGTCTAAATATATAAATGTTTATATATGAATATAAATATACGATATTAACAAATTTTATATATTAATTACTATACAAAAAAGTTTATATCACTTGAAATATAATAAATAATTTTTTTAATGTTAAAAAGAGCACTTATACAAATATATAAAAAAATTAACCATATATATGTGTGTATATATATATATATGAATATGTTAAATGCTTATATACATGTATAATAAAAAATATATTAATATAAATAAAACTACAAAATAATTTTTATTTAAATATATATAATGATCTAGTCTTGTGCACAACTCAGGGAATTGTTTTTTTAAATTTTAAATATAAATATATTAGTAAAACTACATAAAATTATTATTTTTCAAAACTAAGTTGTTTAAAATTTCCAAATTTTTTTAGACCATATTCTATAATTTAAATATTTAATATATAATTTTATAATTTAAAACAATTTTAAATTATCCATGTTAATTTAAATATGTAAAAAATAAAAAAAATGTTTTTTACTTTTTGTCGTGAGCATAATATGCGTCAACAATTTTTTTATAAATTATAAAATATATTTTATAACAGATATATGAATTTATATGATAAACAGATTTAAATACTTAAAAATAATATATAAATAAAAAATATTTTCTTCTTGCCAAAATTATTGTATTTATTAAACATTATATATTTAGATATTTTACACATGTATAGTATAGTATTTAAATTATAAACTATGTAAATATAAATTAATTAAATAATAAAAAATGTTTTTATAATTCTTAGCCATGCTATACATAGATGAATTATCACAATTTCTTTTAATAACCATATATACATATACATACAACCAGCTAAAATTGTGACAATATGTCTACATATTCGAATCGTCACCTAACTAACAATATTATATATATATATATATATATATATAATGAACATTATAAGTATAAATTAATGTTTGTTATTAAACTAGAAACGTACCTTGCAGCCAAAGCCCTTAAGCATGCCTTGAAATGATGATATATGCTCCTAGAAAGGATTTCAGATCTGATAGAGTGCTAGTCCTTGAACCGTTGACCACTGGTTATTGTATAGCAGTTGATTTGACTTGATTTGGGTTTGATTAAATTGAGAGACGAGAGGAGGATTTTTGTCCAATAGTGAAAAGAAGTGGTGGCTCCAAAAGTTCTCAGTCAAATGGAGAAAGAGATGCTTATATGGAGGATGGAAAGGAGAGAATTTAGTATCACATCTTTTACTCTATCTCCTTTGATCTTGGCTATCCATTTTCAAGCCCTCTAACCCATATTTTGAGTCATCTATACCCCATGTTGCAGATCCTATCAGCTCACATGATGTGCCTTAAACCCATTAGATCCCGAATGAATATTTTGCATTTTAAATCTGATTTAAAACGTTTATCGATACCGAACACTGATTTATGCATTTATAACTATTATAAATACAATTACTATTCATTTATCAAATCAAAATGAAATTAACAAATAATATTTCATAAACATTATTTAACTTAATTAATTTATAACAATTATAAATTAATTAAATCATTTGGTCAAAGGAGAATTCATTATTTTCAGTTGTATGACTCGTCGGGTGTGTATTTGGTCAGCGATTAATATCGAACTATTCAATATTAACATTCAAATGTCACTTAGCAAGTGGTGAGACATTTTGTCCAAACTTATCGTTTACTTGGTTTCGGTAAAATCCAATTTTACTTTGTTAAGCATTACCCGGTTGTGATTTTTATTTACACCAATTACCTTCATCAAAACTATATCACTTTGGACTAATAGATTTGGTAATGGTCAAAATTATGTTATCATACACATTCAACTCTATAATCTAAACACAAAGTCTTTGGTTTAATGATAATAGTTATTATTAACCAAAATGCTCTAGCCGGAGACTTTGACTTTGAATTGACTTTAATTAACCATGGTACTAACCTCATATAAGTGAGGAGACGAATCCTCTCTTGAATAGTACTTCACTTTCAATACTTCCACTCGACTTAACTTTTGCCACTCGATGGATGGCGTGTCATGATTTAACTATAATCAAAGCGGAGCTTTCATATTGAAGATCAATAGTATTCTCAAGTCGAGAGAACTCTATAATTCAGCCACATCGATATTTTTAGTTTAACCTTAGTTATATTAACCAACAAAAAACTATCGAGTGAGGCACTCCATAGTTATCCAATAACTATCAGTATGTAACCCCTTGGTGTCCCAGCAGTCATGAGTAATACACTACCGAATATTTGGAGAGCGTTACATACTTTAGTCTCAATGGATACACCGATATCCAATCTCGATGCATCTTGACTACGAACATTTAAAACGGAATATTTATTTTTATTGTAATAAATTAACAAGATTAATGTTATAACAAAAAAATTTGCATTATTCGAACAGACTTAAAGAGCGAAATAGACAAACAAACGATGAAGAAATGACCCAAGGACTCTGCAAACATCATAAAAAGCAAGAAAAAGGAAATATCAAAAAATGAACGAAAAAAGTTGACTTTAGTTTTTTAACTCGGTGCTTCAGGTCAGACTCGGGTCGTAACTGAGCTGAACCTAGGAAAAATGAAGGAATACCTGAGTTGAGAAATAATAAGGGAAGACAATATGACTTGGGGTCAGACTCGACTCAAAACCGAGTAATACTCGAGTTACACCCGAGTCAATTCGGTACCGAGTGGAAACTCACAACTCGGCACCGAGTGGTGATTTTTCTCGGATCGGACACATGAAACTCCCAGGTAGGATTCGAAGTACTTCAACCTTTGGACAACTCCAATCAAGGTCCGAAGCAAACACACAAACCAAACAGGTTGGACACCAAGTCATGTCAACCCCGACCTGAATCTCATGATTTTCACGGAAATGACATGATTCGCTACAACAGATTAGAACTATCTTGAATGATGATATGATGCAACTCAAGAAATTTCAAAGGAATTGGAGCAAGGGGAACCACTCGATACCGATTATATCCACTCGATGCCAACCACTTTTTTCTGCACGTGGGTCCTCCAAACTCTTAAACATGGAGCACTGGCTCGATTGATTGTCATGGAGTGCTTTTCTCAGGGAATAGAAGAACAACTTTGAGGATTTTCTGAGAAAAGCACATAAGTACAAGCGGTATCGAAACCTCTCAGAAAAACCCTAATCTCAAGGGAAAAATGTTTAAAACACAACCGATTAGAGATAAAAGACCAATAAAAAAAAGGAGGGGAGGTTTCCCTCTGAGAAAACCGGTCGATATCTATCAAAATCACTCGATCCCAAGTGGGTTTCTTGGTAATCAGTCTAGGTTACTTACTCCTACATACTCGGATCTGGATCTGGACATGATGTTTCACGGGCCTACAGTTCAACTAGGCGGTTTCCCAATAAATACATCACCTATAGCTTCAAGAAATGGACTTTTGACACTTTGATTCCCTTGTATCTTCTTCTTCCATAAACACTTCCAAATCGAAGATCTACTAGATTGTGGTCGGATTTGAGGGGTAATCATTATATACCACATTGAATTGATCGAAAAAGAGGATTAAAGTGGATGTAGGCTGGAGTATTTGCTGAACCACTATAAAAGTGCTTGTGTGGTCTTATTTTCTTCTTGTATTTACCTGTTTGACTTAGATTTGTACATTTTTGTTGCTTTCATTTGATATTGGGGTATTGTGCCACTTTTTGGCGTAATATTTTTGATTCTTTCACTGAGAAAGAGTGACAACCTAAAGCTTGGATCTGAAGTTTGTAGAAGATAAAGAGACCTAACACTAGATTTATGATTGGAGGAAGTCAACCAAAGCATGGGGGGCCAGTGGTGTCCTCAAGTTCTAATCAATCCATCTATGTAATCAAAGAGGAGATGGAGAAAATGATGAAAGAGATGCAATATGGTATATTAGCTCAATAGTAGAAAAGGCTTGAGGGATTTTTCAAAAGGATGGGATAGTAAGGAACAGTGGAAGTGGCTTGAATTCCAAACCAAGGATCGAAAAACATTGTAGGAGCATTTAGAGTTAGAGCAGTGCAAACTAGAACAATGCCCCCACGACCCGCACAGGTCGGTGCCAACCTGAATTAGGTCAGTGCCGAGATAAATTTACTCTGGGGCAATGTTGGTTTGAGCTTAGGGCAAGTTGGAATGCCGAGAGCAAACGATGCGAGAACCAGAAATGTAAATCAGAACGTGAATGCAAATAATCAATGGGGTTTGTGCTAGAGTTTTCCCATAGGAATGGGAGGCAGAACGAAGCTAGAAGTGTAGATCAAAATGCAAATTTACAGCCAGAGGAATATGTTTTGGAGTTTCCCCGTAGGAACGGGGGGGGCAAAATGAAGCTATAAATAAAAGACTTCCATTAGACGACAACAACTGAATAGCTATGATGGTCAGAAGGATGGTGAGAGGTGGACCCTCAGACTAGAGTTTGAAGGATGTAAACAAGAATCCATTTACCCCTAACCAAACATATGGAGGTGTTGGGTGCCTCTGAGTAGGTGATGGGATGGTGCTTCCTATTATATTTAACAGATTTAGAAGCAACATGGTTTATAAAAATGGAGAATGGGTCCATAAGCACGTGGACCGAGTTAGTGAATAAGTTTATGAGACAGTTCAGGGTTCATATTTCATTACCAAAGAATGTTATAATGCTATCGAGCATGAAGCAAAGGGCTGAAGAGACACTTAGGAGTTACTTGACTAGGTTTGACACAGTAGCCGCTGTAATTTATAAGTCGGATCCATGGGTAATACTGATGGCGACAATTTCAAGAGTTGCAAGTAAGAATGAATTTAAAATTGCTTTGGAAAGGGATCCACCAATGGATTTGATGGAGTTCTACTATGACATAGAGAGGTATTTACATCAAGAGGACACTGAAGCGGAGAACGCTGAAGTGAATGCTATGGATGATGGAGGACCGTCCGAAGCAGGAAATGGTTGAGACAATGGAAAGAGAAAAGCTTAGGATGGCTTCGGTGGACCAAAGCAACAGAGGAGGGAATAGAAATTATCTTCTTACACTGACCTAACTAAAACCCCGGAGAGGATTTACTTAGATACTAGAGGCAAATCCCTTACTAGAAGCCTACTAAGAGAGAGCTAATGGATCGGGAGAAAAGGTCTGGAAGATTTTGCATTTTCCATGAGATGGATGGACATGAAATGAATGAGTGTAGACACCATCATGATTTGATAGAAGAGTTGGTTCAAAGTAACCGGCTCTAACAGTACTGAAGGAACCAAACTGCAATGGTGCAGCCAAAGCAGCCACTGTCTATAGTGAATGCATCAAGACACAACCAAGGATCTGGGTCGAGATTAGTAATCCCATTATCAGGACGGATGGATGTCAGGTTTGTTCCCATGTTTTACTTCCCATTTTGAATAAGTAAGATAATAGTAACCTCAGACTTCATACAAGTGTACGAGACCTTAATTGGTCTCTAGGCACACTTTGAGTTGAATGTCTAAGATCAATGTTAGGATGTTTTCTTGATTGTTTGGATTTAAATATTTAATTTTTGAAAACAACTTGAACGTGATGACTGATATTGTTTCAACATGGTAGTCTCGTCCGGAGAGACCTTGCCGAAGAGCGAGTGGATGGTCTTTTATAGGAAAGTATGTCCCCTTACTATAACACAAGATGATGATCAAATACCGATTCATCCAGAAAACGGAGAAGGGCTTATACTATAATACAAGACGATTCAGATTCCTCCTCAAGTGATAATGAACTGGATATGGAAAATGCTAATATGTGCTTCACAACAAAATTCAATTCACAGAAGTTCAAAAGAAATGGAGCAAAAATAGGTATGCATTTAAAATTTAAATTTTGAATTTTTGAATGAAGTTTTTGGTTGCTTTTGATTGTTAGGAATAATCTATAGTTTAATAATAATATTGGATGAATCTAATATGTCTGTGTGTATATAGATTTTAAGTATTTTATAAAATTTATTTTTAACATAATATTACAATAAAAATAATATAAAATATATGTATATTTTTAGTTTTAAAATTATTTACTAAATACTTAGACTAGTAATAATTAAAGGATCATTATATATATGCATATAGAAATAAATATGAATAATTTATTTAATTCTTAATGTTGAAAATCATGGGCTATGTGTCGACATATCCCCTAGCCATATGTCAACATATGCACATTAATTCAGAATTTGAAATTCCCTCCACTTTTTCACCAACTCCAATGTCCTGAAAAGATGTCTCTTGATTAGAGAACATGTCTATTGATTCTCTATTTAATTATTCTATCTCCATCCATTCATTTCACCCTCATTTTCGAAATTCAAAAATTCATTATCTCTCTTGTCTTTCAAACAATTCATCAATGGGAACCTCAAGCAATACTCCTAAATCCGTATGGCTTTCCAAGAAAACTAGATCTATCTTTTCTATGATAAAGATGGAATGGAAGCCTATATGTAATATGTTTCTTTCGAAAAAGTCTCCTTCGGAAGATTCGCCAAATTTGATGTTTTTTCTACTTATGATCTTTATGATCTTTGTGTTTAAAATGGAATCCTTGGTTTGATCGATGCTTCCCAAAATGATTTTGTATGTTTTTCAAATTTAGTAAAAATGTTTTATGCAAATTCAAAAGGAAAGTTTATGAAGGGAATGAAGGTGAAGTTTGGAGTAGTGTCAAAGGCACTCAAATTGTTTTAAATTGTGAAATTTTAGGTAACATTCTCGGATGCAAATCTAGTGGAATGGACCTTTCAACTTTTAAAATTGATATTCAAAAGTGAAGTTCTTCATGATATTTTTGAAAGTGATGATGATTTTGAGTTCAAAAATAAAAATTTGCATCCAAAAGCAAGAATTTTGAGTCTTCTTTTGCAACAAAGCATAACTCCGAGAACGGAAAAATAATAATAACTCGACTCAAAAAGTTTTCAAAGCATTTTTAGCAATTTATGGTCATTACGACATAAATTGGTCACAGGTAATTTTGGATGAATTCGTTTCCAAGAATATCTCTAGAAACGAGGACACACTCTTTCACGGTGTGTATCTCACTAGAATATTTACATATTTTGGTATTGGCCTAAGAGGAGAGGAAACCATTCCTTGAAAACTTTTCGACAAGGCCAACATCTCTCTCATCCAAATTTCATCCATATTTTAGCCTTATGAAACACTTATGAAAAAAGAGAAAGACTGGCTTGGGAAGAGGAGCATGAAATAAGAGAAGAAGAGGAAGGAGAAGAAATGGAAATAGAGGAGGAGGAGAAACGAAAGGAGGACGATGGTACTTCTTTGGAAAGTATCAAAATGCCAACTCATCCATCCAATAAAGAACTTCTCAAAAATCAAGGAAAGATTATTAATAACCAAAAGAAGTTTAAGGGATCATTTTCTAAGAAATCACTTCTCTTTCCAACAAAGTAGATAAATACTTTGGAAAGATCATTCACAAGACTAGTGGAAAAGCTTCATCTACTTCTTCCTAATTGTATTTCCTTTGATTTTCTAGTTTTTAGTTTGGATTATCTTAGTTTTAGTCCTTGTATCTTTATGTTTATCTTTGAAATTCCATGTACTCATCTATGGTTATCAATGAAATCTTGTTCCTTGCTGTTATACATTGTTATTAGTCTCTGTAAAGTTATAAAAGTGCAATAGGATAGGCCAATTATAGTAGTAAATAAGATGGTTTTTCAAAATATGGTATATATTTTGACATATGAATATACTATATGTCGACATATGACGGGAAGATTGCAAAAAAATTGTAAAATTCAAAATAAAATAACTCCTATATATTCAACTTATTCAAACGACTTTTGACCCCTATATGAACCTATTCACTCCAGAAAAACACCATTTTCACTCTCTTTCTTCTTCCTTCTCATTTATAAACTTTCTTTTCAAAAATGGCATCTCCACACTAAAAATTGTGTGAAAACCTTGAACAAACCCTTCAATCGTCCAAGAATATTCTTACTTTAATCTTTAGAAATCAAATATACTTAAAATAGAGTCAAATGCAGATGATAAAAAAACAAGAAAAGCATTTTGACGTGATTCGATGGATTATTTCTTTCCTTATCAAAAACGAACCAACAAACAATCCAGATTATCCCATCAATAAAGACAATGAAGATTGGGATGCCATCAAAGCGGATCCAGTTTTCGGTTCAGATTGTTGGGTAGAAGTTCCTATGGAAGTTTAAAATAATTCATTTTTTTAAAGATTTGATTTAAGTTTGTATAATAAAAGATTACACTAGACACGATGTATGGATCGGTGTATATAGACTTATTCAGGATTACAAGTGATTTGGTTTGACTTTTGTATGGTTTATGTTTGTATTGGCTTGGATTGATTTGAATGCATTGGATTGAATTAATAAAGTTGGTTTGTGTTATCACTTCTTATTTGCATAATCACTCTTATATCATTCTTATTACTTTTATATATCATATAGTACCTTGGTTAGAGAGAGTTTTAGGTTATATTTTTGTTGATGACAAAGGGGGAGAAATATATAAGATATCCAAGCATAGATTAAGGAGGAGTTTTGTAACTCAGAGGGAGTTATATCATATTTTATAAACATGGTTGTCATCATCAAAAAGGAGAAAATTGTTAGTACTTTAGGCATTGGTCTTGATGACAACAACCATATAACATTATATAAAATATAGATACTAATGTTTTTATCAAATTATATATAGTGTATAGTGCAAGATAATAGACAGGTGTTGATTTAGAAGACTATATAGTATCAAGAACCGATTCAAGAGGCTAATATAGAGATTCAAGAGTTAGAGATTGAAGACTCATGAGTTTTGAAGATTCAAGATATCTAGATAAGTTATAGAGTCATAGATTATTTTGTTAAAACCCTGGTAGCACTTCTTTATTCTCTCTTCATTTTTCAAAAAGGTTTTAAAATCTATTTATGATTTTAAATGATTTTCAATTTCAATAATGATTTTAAAGAATCCCTGTTTTTCAAAATGATTTTTCAAAATGGCCTTCAAATGATTCTTAACTTTTTGATTATTTATTTACAAGATTATTGTATTTTTAGTAATTAAGTTTTTAAGTATTTTATATTTTAAATATACTGTTAATCTCTTATACTTTGATATAGTTTTAGTTTTATGTTGTTTATAGTATTTAAAAGTATATTTTGACATTTATTAATACTTTAATTTTAAATGTATATTCACTTATACTTCGTATATATTATTTTCAAAATAAATTCATATTTAAATACTTTATATATTAAAATATTTCAAAATAATCTAATAAAGTTTTCATAAGTTTCATTATGATTAAAATGTGTATAAATTATGTTTAAATGATTTTGCAAAGTATCATAATATTTTACAGAACTTAACATTTTCAAAACCATTTTTATTTAGTGGTTTTTCAACATTAAAAAGGATATGTCAACATATCCCCATCATGTATGTCGACATATAGGCCAGGAATTTCAAAATTCAAATTTGAATGGAAGTGTTCGTTGTATCTCTTCATAAAGGGACATAACTGTTGTTCCTTTATAAATAGGGGTTTTCCAAAAGAAATTTTGTTAACAACTTTCTCATATTTTCTCTCCTCTTTCAGTCTCTTGATTTCTAAAAGATATTCTACTCAAATCTTCTCAAATTCGACTAGAATCAAATTCAAACTCTATTAGTTTAATTCTCTACTATTCCTCTCCGATCTGTCCCATCTCTCTCACTTAAATCAATATCAAAGTGTTATTCAAGAGGTTATAGGAAAATTTTTATTCAAGATCAAGAAATTAAGCAATTGAACTCTATCAAATCATACTCTTATATTCTTGGGTGTGCTTGGTATTCTTAAAATCCAAGTGGGTTTGCTTGTGTCCCATCTAAATCAAGTGGGTGTGTTTGGTGTCCCGTTTGAATCCAAGTGAGTGTGCTGTTGTTCCGTCCGAATCTAATGAGTCTACCCAGAGCTCGGAAAATCTTGTGGGTGTGTCTCGTAGCCTTGAAATTGAGATTGTATTGACTTTGATATTTGAAAAGAAATCCGTAAAAGAAATTATACAAAACTGAATGTAGGGTAACTCCGAACCAGTAAAAAAATTCTTGATGTGATCTCTCCAACTCTTTACTTGTTAGTTTTACTGCATTTGTATTTGTCTGTGTTTGTATCTGTGAATGTTAAATCTACATTATTTAATTATATTATTAAATTAATTTAAAAAGATTCACAAAAATTAGTAAATATTATTCACCCTCCCTTTAGTGTTAAATTAGCCTTAAGATCCAACTTCTACAAACTAAGAAGAACTACTTGGTACCGAGCACAACCACTGGTACCGACCACTTATTTCTAAATGTGGGTCCTCCAAAACTCTTGTATATGGAGCTTTAGCCCGGGTGATCTTCATGGAGTGTTTTTCTGAAGGAATAGAAGAACAACTCTGAGGCTTTAATGAAGAAAAGTAGACAAGTGCAAGCGTACTAGAACCACTCAGAAACAACCCAATCTCAAGGGAAAATTGTTCAAATCACAACGAATCAGAGATAAAAGGAAAATGTAAAAAGGAGGGGAGGTTTCCCCCTAGAAAAACTGGTCGGTACCGATCAAAGTCGCATGGTACCGAGTGTTATTTATCGGTAACTGGGCCCGGTTAGTTACTCCTACACATTCGGATGTGGATTCAGACTTGAAATTTTGTGGGCCTTCGGTTCTGCTAGGCGGTTTCTCTATAAATACAGCACCTGTAGCTTCAGAAAAAGGACTTTTGACACGTTGATTCTTTTCTATCTTCTTCTTCTTCCTAAATACTCCCAAATCGAAGATCTAGTATATTGTGGTTGGATTTGAAGGGTATTAATTGTATTCCATAGAGAATCAATCAAATAATAAGATTAAAGTATACGTAGGCCTTAGTATTTACCGAACTACTATAAAATGTGTTTGTGTAATCTTATTTTCTTCCTATTTTTTCCCGCGTCACTTTGATTTCTACATTTTTGGTGCTTTCATTTGAATATTGAGGTGTTGTGCCACTTTTTGGCGCAACGGTTACAACACTTTGTAACTACTATCACGAAACATACTATTTATGGATTTTCTATTAAATATACATTTAATTAATTAATTAATATAATACATTATATCAAGTATATAGTAGAAAGAAAACACCATTTATTTTAAACAAGATTGATTATCGAGTTAGATATATGTAACAAATTACATAATTTTCCCTAGGATATACCCCTAACTCTATTAATCTTCTACTTGTACTTGGGGTCAATTATGGAACCTTATTCCAACTTCTCAAATCGGTTTCCTTAAAACCAATCGGGTCAGTCCCTTGGTGAATAGGTATGTTATTCTGCTTTAATTATCTACTCTATCAATCAACTCTCCCCGATGCTGATAAACTATTTTATCATGTGGAACAATCCAAGGTATGTCTCTCGACTTCTAGTGAGCTCTATGTTCTGTTATGAACTATATAACGATATTGTTATCATATAACAATTTTATAGGATTCTCAACATTTGGAATCACCGTCGGCTCAGTTATAAAATTTTGCATTTATATTTATATACATTACTTTTATTGCAGCGCTATTCAAGGCAATGTACTTAGCCTTTTCATTGAATTAGCCATGGGTTTTCATTTGGAACATTTCCAACTTATAGATTCTTAACTTGAATTAATTATTGACATATTATGCTCAATATCTCTTATGAAAGTTTGAATCCGAACACTCCTTCATACAGAGTTTGTTGTTTCTGTAAATAATTGTCCGGTATTTTATAAATACACGAGAACACCTCAAACAGCCATTTAGTGATATTTATTTGGATTTGATATTTGCTTCATGTATCAAATACATAAACAAATCATGATATCATAGACAACAATCATGATAATTTCTGTTGCTAATGCATAAGGAATCCATCATACATGTTCTTTATTAAACATTTTAATAAGGTGTCCTTGCATATCGTTTGGGACATTCCCAATATTTTTTATACTTGCTATAAAAGGCATCATTAACAATCAGTAGTGTATTGTTGTAAAGACCCGTATCTCCGTACCCTTTTAGTCGACCATAATTCACATCAGTTCAACTTAGATTGAACGGAAATACGAACCTTTAGGGCTGAAGAAGAAAAGAGTAGAAGAAAATATAAACAACAACACAGAATCTCACAATCACAACAGAACAAAATATAATATATAATAACAGATTTATATACAAAAGAATCTGTAACTGTTTTATACTTACAATCATCAGAGTACAACAATCAATACATCAATCTGCACAGTTATAATAACTTGTCCTCATATAGTAGAAATATAAGTCAAGGATGGAAATACATCTCTGTCATCCAGCTCGTCTCCTGAGCTCCATAGCATCCTATCCTGAACCTGTAATACTCGGTCTGACCCGAGCATTATAATAAAATAACACCCGAGTCAGTCCGGAAAACCAGCGTGAGAAAACACACTCAATTTGAATTACTACTGTTATCAAAAACCTTTGAAAAACAAAGGTATCTCGTAAGACCACGTCACACATAAACACGACGGGTTTTTCCCTTACGATAACCAAAACATTTTATATCAAAATCATCTGATATTATAATAGTGTTTATAGAAAGTAAATTAGAAAATAGCTGAAATGCTTGCATCCACGTTTCAGCATAGTTGGGCACAATCAAAACCATGCGGCGCTTATTGGAGAATGGATTCCATACAATGACTAGGCACTGGGGTACCACCTATCACGGTACACTTCTAGCAAAATGTACCAAGGACCTCGCCGGGATCCCCTACAACATAAGACCGACCCTTTCCCTAACCTAGATAGAACCGAATATGTTACCACTCCGGGTGTTCCCACCCTTATCGAGAGGTCTTTTACCATGCACCACTATATCCATAATTAATAATATATCCGAGGGTATCTAGAAAGGTGATAACATACCCTAATTGGGTGCGACCCACTTAACCTTGCTGCATCTCCCCTGATTTTCAGTCATTCCGGTTGATGAGGCTTGAGGCTACTATTACATTTTTAAGGAATTAATACTTAGAATGCTCATTTTCCTCCAATGATAATGTGCTGAAAGCATTCATCCATACAAGTCCGTTCTGGGTCTGAACGAAACCGAAGGTACTATTCCTACAACATCCATTTTGGAATCATCCTTAGGATTAGTAGCGATTAGCCCTTACACTTCAACACTCCATCTTCGATTTCATGCTCTTGTCTTCACTTCGGAAACGTATTCGTTGGATCGAAGTGACTTATCCGATCCCGGTTTCTTCGAAACAACGTTCGGTATTTTCGGTAAACTCAACCCTGGTTCTTTAGGAAATAAACAGATGAAAAATAAGCTCGAAGGTCATCTCCTAACCGTTAGTGGACGGATTTCCTTATCATTGTCCTAGAAGAACGAAATGAGTTTATACGTACAGTATAACACCTTCTGACGGTAGCTGTACCATATAATCCCCGTGTTTCTCCTAGATATTCCCAAAGTTATGTTTTGGGTCCAGATTTGATAGTCGGTTATTTAACTATCAAATAAACATTCATTCAACCAAAGATTTCATTTCCCACTGAAATCACTAAGTCTTATTTAATTTAAATTTCATATAAATTAAATCTCTGTATCCAAAAGTACATACTTATCTCACCGAATTAAGTAAATTCACAAACCATTCCTTTCAATAATATTTGAATTTTTTTAAAATAAATATGGAAAGCACCACTACGGTATCAACCATGGATTCGTAGCTCAATGATTATGTCTCTATCCTAGAGAAATCCAAACTTAATTGTAGGCACTTTCTGCCTCCCGATTTCGCCATGAAAGTATACCATTACTTCCCGAAAACATTATTTAATAATTCTCTCAAAACAATGCTTATAAAGACTCTATATACATTTCCCAAGTTAAATTTAGGAAAATACTCTTTTATAAAGGTTTACTATATAATATGTTATTTTTAAAGCATTATTAATATTTAAACAAATTATCTTTGAATTAATAATAATATCTTACCACTGATTTATCCTTAAGTAATAATTAACCTTAAATCAAATCGTTATGAATAACTTTATTTAATAACTAAATATACTTTAAAACAATTTTAAATATTTAAATAACTAACTTTCTAAAATGTTTTTATGCTAAAACATTTTTAAGTTACCTAGTTTAATAATTTAAAATCCTCTTTTTAAATAAACCCAAGTTCTCGATAAAATATATTTTCAATTCCAATACAACCAATCTAATATTTATGAATCTCTCTCGATTTATCACCAATCGATTTACATCCCAATTAGATAAATCCCTTAGTCTCAACGTTTTTACATCACTAAAATCCATTATAAATTGATTTCTAAATCAAATTCCATTTATAAATCAATTTCTTAAATAACCCAAATTATATTCCAAACCCAACTAAATTCCGATTCAACTTCCATTCCGTAATTTAGAAATCTTATTTAAGGCCCATTATAACCAATTTTATATTTATTTCCAAATTCCCTTCTATTTCCTCAATCTATTAAAAAACTCGATTTTTAAAAGCTTTTATATTCAATCAAATATCACTAAAGAATTATTACTTAAAATCTTTTATATATATATATATATATTATTCCAAAATCTCTATTTAAAATATCACGGAATAGTCAACTACAAATTTAAACCATTTATTTTACCCAATCAATTTATTTTAACTAATCCAAACTCTATATAAATGTTTTACTCCCAAAATCTCTTTTCCATTTCTTTTCAAATTCAAAACATATATTATTGGTATTTTTAAAATACCAAAATCTAGGCCAATACTACCATAGCATCCAATAAATTCAATCACACAATAATCTATCATAGATTTCTCAAACATATCATATATCACTATATATGAAATTAAATTCAACATTTTTGAGGAATCCAGTTGGATCCCTCCAACCTGTTTCCCTGCAACCACAGATGTTAATACAACATAAAGATACCAATCCCGCTCCGAGGGGGGATACCACAGTAATATATGATCATCCACTATTATGGGGGGCGCATAGGGTCTCATCCGCTCCAATAGGCGGGAAATATATCCAACTACTATTCTATATACCAATATAAATAATATAGCATCCAACTGATATTAATTTATAGATTCAACCAATCATCCAAAATTAATTTTAATCATTTAAAATTAATTGTAGTAATCCAAATGAGTGAGATTTACTTACCTTGATTTAATTTGCAAACCATTCCAATTCCGACTTGTTTTTCATGATTTTTAGACCTCCTATAAATGAATTACAAATTTATTAACATTTGAAATAATTTAAAACTATCTTTAACACACTCAATTTAAATTTAAATTTAATTTAATAACTATCACCTGCCGGAGCCATGGTTACGGCTGCTATACCTCTATCGTTAGCAACTGTATCACACAGCCATCACCACTACAATGCACTGTCCCAGATCATCACACTCCACCACATCGACCTAACAAACAGCTCTTCACCTCTGCAAAACAATACCTTTCCCCGGTCACTCGGCATCCCTGCTCCTACCCCAAAAGTTGAACTCGAGCCTGCTTTCCATAACGTGTCGCTTAACCCCCTTTGCTGCCACACTGACCTACCAGCGCCGCCACCACAGCTCGGCCTCCACGCACGAGCTCCCCTGATAGTCACTCGACTATCATAACTCATCAACGCTGGAACCCCCTCCTTCGATCATCCATCTCCATGCCATCGCGACCCACGTCGTCGTCCCCAAATTGAATACAAACGCACGCCTAACCCAGCCGTGGTCGCCCACCCGCGCGCAAGTGCTTGCACCTCCTCCCCAAGCTCTCAATACTCATCTTCGATCGCGATTGGATAAAGC
Organism: Allium fistulosum; assembly: GCA_030737815.1. Lineage (NCBI taxonomy): Eukaryota > Viridiplantae > Streptophyta > Magnoliopsida > Asparagales > Amaryllidaceae > Allium > Allium fistulosum. The sequence continues at coordinate 1,001,139,201 of CM060904.1, read as the reverse complement.
ATCGCCATTTTTTTTATTTGAGGAACGAATTCGATTTATCTGAAGGAAGAAATATGAGAATACGTGATTTTTTTTCTTTCGTTGTAAACGAAGTGATTTCGATCTGAAAGGCATAAGAGGAAAACGTGTTTTTAAATTGAAGGGTAGCATATTATCTTGGGCTAGAGGAATAGGTCGGCTGATGGTTAATAGGAGTTAAATTGATATGAACATATTTTATTTTTTTTCAAAATATCTAGATATTTATTTCGAACCCCTAACGAGGTGTGCCGCCTGGCATCCGTAATGTTATACTGCTATTTCGAACTCAATGGAACAAGTTCCATAGCCTAATTCGATCGTATGTGGAAGATAGCTTTTTAAATCGACTATTTAAATTAAATTCAATTAAATTATTTCTAGGCATTTTCAGATCGTACGACCAAACGATAAATCCAAACGCTACAAAATTTGAAATCCAATAATAATACAATATTACAGATCCAATGGAACTGGTTTCTTCGAATTCCAAGACTGCGCCCTGGATCGCTATTTTAACACGTCGATTAAATCAATGATTTCCAAAATTTACGAAATCGCTTGAAATTTTCTGTTTTAAAATCTTACTAAGTAAATTATAATTCCAAATCCAATATTTATAACCATTTAAATATTCCAAATTAAACATCGAAAAATCCGGGTCGTTACAATTGTTTACTTATAGTTCAAAAATATCTATATACCTTTTAATGTTCTTTCTTAAGAACACATACTTCCTCTGCATTTTGATTGATTATCAAACTATTTGATGTCTCTATCAAAATATTTATTTAATTTCGATGCTTATAAAATGATACTTTTTATCATTTCTTGGGTCATATCCAAAAACCCACAAACTCAATAATGCTTCCACTGACTTCGAGACACTTTGGTTGTTATGTGCAAACAGATCAGTCAAATCTATATTCAGAACTTTCTGTTTCAACACATATATACCAAAAAAATATAGTCATACTAGACGATAATTATGTGAGTAAAATCCAAACCAACTTGAGCATATCGAATGGTAAATTTGCTACGTTAATTCCAACAATTGAAATTCACGATATTATTCTTATCAATGTGGTTCACTATATTTCAACTGCATTTGTCTTTCTCTTAAAGACACATTTGCGGCCAATGGATCATATCCCTTTGGGTACAACTATCAAAATCATACTTTGATAATGCACTTGAAATCTATAACGGATTCGTGCATCGTACCATATCATAAAGTCAATACTCTTAATGGTTTTGTTAAATAACCAAGGATTATTTTTTCTTGACATTGACAAGAACCTCGAGGTTTCTTCTTAATGTACAAGAATACTGATTAGACATTCTAATGTATTGTGTTTGTTTATGTTTGATCAATTTCATTTCATCACTTATAATCAGTTTCGTTCTTGGATCGTATCCAAATTCATTTTATACCAATAATTTCTTAAGGAAATTCCTTCGCTGCGATGTTGATATTTCTTGAAACAACGGTTGTTTCTTAGTGCAACGGAACATGCATTCATAAGCATTTTATGAATTGCCATATATAAAACTGATTTTGCATTAGTTAACAATATTTGTGTTCATAACATAAATTAGTCATCTAATGACCATTGTTCCTAAAATTTCCTTGCGACGATTTATATAAGATCATTTATATACAGTTATTACATGCAGTCTTTCGACTCATACAACTTGCCAATTTCTTGGCCTAGGATTTGTAGGGGTTTCTTATAAACCCATATCTTATATGATTTTGTAAACCATTCTTTGGATGATATTATTTTTGACCCTGTGTATTACTCTTAAGTACACACCTTATAGAAAGATTTAACTCAGCTCCACTCATCATTAATCGTGCTTTGTCCAACAAAGTTCGATAACTCCTTATCAATATATAGTTATGTATTACAGGAAGGAGTCGACTTTGAGTCTAAATCTTTCTAATATACCCACCTATTTAATCAAATCGAATCATTCCTATCACATGTTATATTATTTACTTCCATTTTATATTCTATAAGCTTATCATAGTATGCATGTGCATAAATACACATGCTCATCTTTGTGATAATTCATTGATGAATATGATGAAGTACATGGAATTATTTTGGCATTAATAGACTTACGATTACATACATCTATATGTATCAATCCGAAGAGTTTATCAACTCTTATAACACTCCCACTGAATGGATGCTTTGCCCTTAATTGTCTGAGATATAATTAACTAGCACCATATGATTTATAATCATATAATAAAAATTATTTCTCTAAATTATATCTTAGTCTATAAATCTAAAATAATTGTAAATGATTTTAGATACTTTTGTACTTTTTTAATGCATCACTTTTGTCATGAAAACAAATACCACATTGTAATTTTATTTCATAACAAATATTCATAATATTCACATTGAAATATAACTATATCTATTTTTCAATCGACATTGAAAATTATTCATTATTTCATAAATAATGTTTGGTATGTTTTACAAAAATAATTTTCGTAACTTAATCCAATCAATAAGTGCTATGTGGCATGCTCCCACTATTTCTTCCATTACTATAATAGTATATTGAATTCGGAGGTCCATCATTCACTTAATATAAACTATTTATTTCATATACTACAACTAGTTTACAACGGAGAGTCCTTTAATTAAATATCTTGAACCGAAAGAAATAAATATCATATAAAACAATTTTCTATATGAAAATATATTTCGAAATAGAAATTGTATTTCTCATTCCAATATTAGTATCAATTACATTATTACAATTCTCGTTTTCGATGCTTCTTTATGAAGCAGAAGTAACTATTCACTCTCTTTTTCTTAACTATACTGTAAATCACATCTACTCTTGTACATTTGTTATTCTTTCTAAATAGCCAAACCATTCAAAAGAATACTCTTACTACAACATTATAACGAACTTAAAAGCTCACTCGATCATCCTTAATATTTAAGAACATCAAATATGTTGCACTTTGCATAAACTGATCAAATCGACATTTTAGCTACCGAATTGTTAAATCTATCTTGTAGTTTTAATCTAGTATTAATACAATTCTATTGTAATCAATCAAATTGAATACTCGATAATATAGTACTGTTTATTGGCTTATTTCGAATGAACTATAACGACCAGCCTTTTTGGACGTTATAAGCAGACACACACGTCAGACTCAAACCATTCAAAAGGGCAGATTGTTATGGGTTAAATAAGAAAAAGAGAAAGAAATAAAACAAATTATAGAATCTCACAGCGGAATGACAAAATATAATAACCAAATAACAGTTCATGAAGCTGTTTTATAAATACATTTGATTATTCTTTACAACAACAATATCAGAGTTACATACACAAGAATAAATAAATAAATAAATACATCAGAATAACATGATGCAGTGGAATAATTATCATAAATAATAATAGTACAAATCTTCGTCTTCGTCCTCTAGAAATAAGGTCTTCAACCCTGAAATGCTCAGGCTGACCCGAGCGAATTGAAAAGACAAAACACTCGAGTCAGAACTAAAAGATCTTATGTAAGTTAAATCAACGTTAAATATGAGTGTGACGGCATCAAAGATGTTTAAGGGGTTTGACATCTCCTATCCAGTGTCTAACGTGAGCGCAATTACTTAAGAGATGTTTGGGATTTACATCTCCTAAGGATCCGTTATACTATCTACTATATAGTACAATACGCTATTATAATATGTCTACGGTAAAGTAAAAGTATTAAAATAGCATTAAAGCGTTACCCATATCCCCCTTAACACATTTTATATATTCTCATAGTCTATACAATACCGTACGCTCCTCCGTAAACTGTAGGTTTACACAGAGGGCACTCTATAGGTATGGTGCAAAACAAACTAGTAGAAAGTGCGCTAGGGCATGTGAACACGACACTCGAGGCAATGCCAGGGTAGATATACCAATTGCATATCCGGACTGGTGGTAACGCATATCAGCTACTACCGCCCACCTCGGAACACACTCCCATAATCAAAATCAAGGGTGGCCACCAAATCAATCACAAAGTAACAGAATGGCATCGAAGAAATGTGCCCGATAGGAGGAATGACCTCACTTGGCCCGACGTGGCTCATGTTTTAGTCACATCTAAGCTGACTCACGGGAGTTAGGGTCACGTCATACCTCATACAGAAATCGTTTGCCAAACCATCCTACTTTATTTCTGGAATCTCCACCACGTACACAGTTGTTAAAGTGGTTTTCGGTATTGGCAGAGAGTATGACAATATCTGATCTCGGTCTCTTTAACAACCAAATGCTTATTTCACACCGAATGGTTCTTTTACATTTCAAAAGTCAATTCACAATTTATATCAAAATATCGTATTCTCAAACCATATCATTTTGAAATCATATTCACTTTCAAAATAAATTTACTCAAATAAGTCATTTCACAAAAAAGGTATCAATTTCAAATTCCAGCTTAGGTTGTATCATCATCAAGGATTTAAATATAAATACTTCAACTTAACACAGTCTGAAATTTTAGAAAATAGTTTAGGTAATTATAAATAGTTTATATAGTTTTAAATTGTTTAAAAAGATTTAAAATAGTTTAAATAGTAAAAATAGTTTTAAATAGATTTAAATTCGATTAATTAGTTTAAAATGATTTAAATAGATTAAATATAGGTTCAATAGATTTAAATTATATTAAGTAGGTCTTTAAATAGATTAAATAAATTTAAATTAGGTTAAATAGGTTTAAATTACATTAAATGGGTTTAAATAGACTAAATAAATTTAATAATTTAAGAATGGTAAAATAGATTTAAATTGGATTAAATAGGTTATATTAGATTAATGTAAATAGAAATAGTTTAAATTGATTAGAATAGTTAATTCACTTAAATAGTTTAAATTAGTTTAAAATAGATTTCAAAGTTATATCCAACATCTCCAATAACTCAATTTTGATAAATTAACTTGTATTTGACACCTTAACTTTTAAAAATTCAAATTTAAATCCTTTGAACAATTCAGTAAATCAATCCCAATTTCAAAATTTACGCCTAGGTTTCGAAAATAATTCAGTTTATATAAATCAATTTCTATTTCAAAATACCAGTTAACTGAATTCAAAATTTCAAAGATTCAAAAAATCATTAAATTTAACCAATCTGGTGTCCGTATATAATTTTCTACCTTAGGATCAAGTGATATGGATATTTATCATTTCAATCCGCAATTTAAATTTTTACGGTTATATATTATTTCAAACCGCAATCCTGAATTAAATAAAAATCCATAAAATCGCTCTAGTCTATCATTTCAACGCATAACGATTCTTCCCTAATCTATAAATCGTTTGGGCATGTATCATTTCAACCCATAGAGAAATTGCAGTTTATAACAATATAAAATACAATCATCCAGTCATACAATATCAACCATTCAAACATACATCACAATCATCATCCAAATCAATCAATGAACATCAATAGATAACTGAAAATAATACTGGTATTAAATTGGCAATTTAAAATTCCAATAAAGGTCAAATTTAACTAGAATAACAATTTAAACATACCAAACATCAATCAATAAATTTCGAATCACATCATAAATCTAATTAACTAACATAAGATAGTTTAGTAATTGTGAGTGGGTTAAAACACTCACCTTTGAAACAAATCGATTTGAAATCCAAATTAAGGCCTAAATTTGAATAGTCTCAGAATTCATCCATACCACCATCAAAATTTCCGGAATTCCAATACGATCCCAATGAATAAATTATGCGTGAATCCGAGCTCGTATGCAAAAGTTATTAACGTTAGAAGATTGAAAAATTTCGACTTCGTGTCTTACTTCGAGTCGCCAGCTCAATTACACGGTACTTTATCTAAGTTTTTGCCAAAATGACCCAAGACCCGAGTCATTTGTCGATAGAGGTACGAAGCAGCTGAGAAGGAAATCTGTCAACCTGGTCAAAGTGCAGTGGAGTACCGATGATCGGGATTGTACTTGGGAGACGGAGGAGAGATGCGTGCTTCGAATCCGGAATTGTTTGTTTCAGGTACTATTCGTTATTCTATCTTATCTTTCTTTATTTTCCGTGTCTCGTTCCTTTTCGAGGACGAAAAGCTTTGAGTGGGGGAGAGTGCAACAACCCGTAATTTTAACAAATATTTTAAATACAATTTATTGAAAACTTTGATTTTAAATCATTCAAAAATTGAAAATTTGGAATTTTTCTATGTAATTTTGGGATTTGTTGAGAATTATTCTTCCAAATATAATAAAATAAAGATTTTTCTGAAATTTAAATTTTTGGTCAACTTTGGTCAAAGTTTGACTTTCGGTTGAAAATTTTAAATTTTAAATTTGAATTTTAAATTTTATTCTTTTTCTTTGAAGCTGAATTTTATTCTAATATTTATTCTGCTTTTCGTTTCATCAAATTCTGATTTATACTTTTTTTAAATCTGTTAAATTTCAGCGTTTTACACGCAATTATTTTCCATTTTTTATTTTTTATTTTCTATTTTGGTTTGCGCTTGATTTTGTTTGAATTTTTGGCTTGTTTTGGAAGTGAGCTTTGCTATTGGGCTTAGGATTTCCTAATAGACATGTGTTTGCCTTTTCAAATTGAAGTGGTGTCTTTCTATTTGCTATAGCCGTACAAAACTTTCCTCTCCTCCTCTCTTTCTCATTTTCACTTTTCTGAACAAAAAAATTACAGTAAGTTTTCTATCTTCTTCTTCTTTTTATTATTTTTCTTTTTGTTTCTCCTCAAACATAGTTCGGCCATGACATGCTCATCCATATAGCCGACCACACCTCCTCCTTATCACCATCCTATGCTCGGCCATCACCCATCTCCACCATCTTCCCCTATGACCGTGACTTCCTAGACCCAAAACCCACTATCCCATGCTTGCAAACCCTAGCCGAGCCACTACATCATCCACTCCTATTCTTTAGCTTCGGCCACCATCATTTCCTCACCTTTGCCATGCCTAGTCGTGACCACTTCCATCCCTAGCCATGTATTGATGTGCCATGACCCATTGCCTCACTTGACCCAAGCCAAACACCATAGGCCGAACCATTTTAGCCATAGGGCCGAACCCAAACTGCACATGCCCCTTGACCTTTTGCCTTCCTAATGACCTTTGACTTGCCACCACTTCATCTACCCCGTAGCCGTACACATCCCTTGCCATAGTCGTGCCTATTTGCTTCAAAGCCGAGCCTAGCTTGCCTTGAAACATCATGGCCAAGCATGTTATCAAGATGATCTAGCCTATGTGCAAAGTGGCTGAGCCCACTAGGTCATATTAGCCCATTTTTGCTTTGTTTTAATTCATATTTTCATGTGTTGAATATATACTTATGTATGTTGTATTTTGTTGTGTACAAGACTTGGATCTTGGCTCTACTTCCACCCAAATTTGATTCGTGCTTTGTCGTGCTTTTCAGGGTTTATTCTTGTGTCTTGAATTGTCATCTCTAACCAAAGAAGCTGAGTTTATCACTCTCGACTTCGTACTTATATTTTAGTGAATCAAAGACTTGTGAATTGTAATAGTGATATGCCATGATGATAGTATTTTCATATATGCCTGTGATATGATATTATATGATGTTATAACCTGATGCTATACCTGTTTAATCACCTGACATGTTATGCTATATTATTCTGTTCATTTTATATTTCTGTTTCTCACACTGCAAGTTCCCTCACTATGGGTTGAAATGATACATACCCGAACGGACTTTAGAATAGGGAAAAATAGTTATGAGCTGAAATGATAGGCTTGAGCGATTTTTTTTGACTTGGGATTGCGGGTTTGAAATGATCAAACCCAGAATTTTTATATTTCGGATTGAAATGATATATATCTGTATCACTTGACCTTGGTTAGAAAATATTATACAGACATGTGGTTAATTTTTAAATATATATATTTTCTGAAAATTCTTAAGAAAATGTATAACAAATGGTTTAAAAATGTATTTTAACCTAATATAAGAAAATACAGTTTTAATTGGATATTTTAGTAATAAATTTTATTTAACTAAATCATAGTTTAATTAATATCTAAGTAAACAAGTTTTTAAAGTAAAATAGATCTTATATAATAACTATGATAAAAATATAAGATATGATGTTTTAAATATGTTATAGTAGAAAATATAATAGAAATTGCAGCATTTCCAAAATGCTATGGTTTTAAGGTTATGTTTTTAAAATGCTACTATTTTTAAAATGTAACATTTTCGAAATGCTACTATATAAATATTACATTTTTAAAAGTGTTATGGTTTCTAAATATTACATTTTTACAAGTGTTATGGTTTCTAAATATTACATTTTTGAAGTATTATAACTAAGTGTATAGATTTGGGAAGTGTTACAACTTTGGAAATGTGAATAATATTTTGAAAGAATAATGACTTCGGATTTTAATGGTTTTGTAATAAATATGTTTTGATTTGGAATATAAACCATTTGAAATAAATAACCACAGGTTATAATAACGGTTGGTTGTTAAAGAGACCGGGATCGGATATTGTCATACTCTCTGCCAATACCGAAATCCACTTTAACAACTGTGTACGTGGTGGAGATTCCAGAATGAAGTAGGATGGTGGCGACGATCCTAAAGGTATATTTACGTGGACCCAACTCCCGTGAGTTGGCATAAGGTGGCTAAAACAGGAGCGATTCCGGGCCAATGAGGTAGCTCCTCTTATCGGACACACTCCATCGTATGCCATTCTATTACTTTGTGATTCATTTGGTGCGCACCTTTGATTCGGGAGTGTGGCTCGAGTTGGGCGATTGCTGCGGCTTTGCGTTACCAACAGTCCGGATGCGTAATTGGTATATCTACCCAGACATTGCCTAGTTGTGCCGTGTCACCTACCCTAGCGCGCCTTTTACGAGTTTGATTTGTATCGTACCTATGGAGTATCCTCTGGTAGCTCCAGTTTACGGGGTATTACGGTACTGTATAGACTATTGGCATTATAAAATGTGTTAAGGTGGAAAATGTAAAGCCTTAACGCTATTTTTTTAAATAGTTTATTTTACTTTAGACATTATTATAATAGCGTATATTACTACATAGTAGATTGTTTAACGGATCCTTAAAGGATGGGCGATCCCAAGCATCCTTTAAGTTATTGATGCATTTCTATTGCAGTACACTTGAGTTGATTTACATTTTATAAGTATGTATGTCCTGACTCGAGTGTTTTGTGTTTTGCTTTACGCTCGGGTCAGCCTGAGTATCACGGCTTTGGATTCATCTTTGGAGCTAGAGATTTGCTGGAGATGTATCTATCTATCTAGTTGTCTATCTATTTCTATTTCAGTTATTTCCATTCAGCCTTTGCTTATGTATTAGTGAACTTATGTATTTGGATTTTCAGTTGTATTTGCTTTTAGACTCTGGTATTATGTATTTGTTTTGAGACTATGTACTGTAGTAGCTTCATGAAGTACTATGTATTTTTATTTCCGCTGTGAGTTATTCTGATATTTTGTGTCTGTGATTCTATGATTGATTTTATTTGCTCCAAAATTTATTAACAATCTATTATTTTGAATTATTCAAGTCTGACATGTGTGGTTTTATTGTCGATTTGAATGGTCCAAAATAGTGGGTCGTTACATTTTGTATCAGAGCTTTGGTTTTAGGCAAACCTTAGCCTACAGAGCAAAAACTCATTAGAAATGAGGTAGAAATACCCTAGAATGAGTGAAATCAATCTTAGAATCATTTCTTTGTGAGAGAACGTATTTTTAAGTCTAAAATGATTTTTCAAATGATTTTTTAAAGGATTTAACAAAAAATTATTTTGGATAAAAACTTTTCTTGTTTTAAAATCTCATTTTCCTAACTTCATTCCTTTCGAATCCACCTTGTTTAATAGAATTCTTTGATTAGGATTACCATTCTAGTTGAATCTTATCTCTTTTTTTCTCTTTTACCTTTGTCCTAAAATTCATTCTTGATTTTTCCAGGATGAATCGTAGGAATGCCAGAGGTAAGGGTCGTGGTGCTGCCCTAGTTCCTGAGCCTGTTCCACCCATCAGGTTCACCACTCTCTGTAAGGAGTTCACACAGCTTGGCGGTACTAAGTTTACTAGATCTGAGAGCATCATAGAGGCTCAGCAGTGGTTGAGGAGTTTAGAGAGGATTTTTACCGATCTTGATATCACCGATGCTTAGAAGCGTCGGTTGGCAGCTTGGCAGTTATAGGAGGCAGCCCAGGATTGGTGGGAGTCTATTACTGCTCAGACTGTAGAGGCTAATATTTCTTGGGAGCAGTTTAGGTATCTTCTTGGGTTGGTTTTTGAGTTAGATTCAGTTTTCTCTCTTTGGAATCTTTCTTAAGTTTGGATATCTTGTTTCAGGGAAGCTTTCATGGCTAAGTGGATGCCCGAAGCCAGGAAGTCTCAGCTATACAGGAAGTTTATGGATCTTAAGTAGGGGAGCATGTCATTTTCTGAGTATGAGCGGAAGTTCAATGAACTTTCCAAGTTTGGTCCTGGCCTGATTGACACCTCTTTTAAGAAGAATGAGAAATTTATAGCTGGAGCTCGCCCAGAGTATTATGATCGTCTCATTTCTCATGTGCATGGCACCTTCACGGAATTGATGGACATGGCCATTAGATATAAGAACCCCACTTCTAAGGAAGCTTCTTTTTCTCGTGCTTCTCCATCTCAGCCTGGTTCTAGCAATTCTAAGAAGAGGAAGCCTAACTTTCATCAGCAGAAGCAGAATTGGCTTAAGAATCCAGGTTTAGGATCTACTCCTCGAAAGCATCCTATTGACCTATCTTCCATCTTCTGTTTCAAGTGCGATCAGAAGGTTCACTATGCCAATATTTGCCCTACTTCAGTTGGTGCTGCTATTCCTCCACCTCAGGATACCAGGAACAACCTCTGTCATGTCTGTTTGCAGTCAGGCCATTTCAAGAAGGATTATCCTTTGTATCAGAAAGGCAAGACGTCTGGAGTCTTTGCCATGACTTCTTCCACTCATGTTCCGCCTACTCCACCTGCTCCTAATGATACCCAAGGTACTCTCCAGGGCACCTTTTATCTGTTTAATTTTCCTGTTCGGGTTTTATTTGATACTGGAGCTTCTCATAGTTTTATTTTTGTGGATCTTTGTAATAAGTTTGAACAACTCCTTTCACCTAAGTTTGCGGTTGTACCTTTGTGTGTTACTAATCCTATTGGGGGTCCCGCAAACCTTAGTAGGATTTGTAACCAAGTGAAACTCCTCTATTTTGACCATCGTTTTTCTGGTGATTTCTATGTTCTGGGATTCGATGCTTTTGATATGTTACTTAGAGGTGATTGGATGAAGAGGCATGAAGCCATTATCTCTTGTAAAACCCGAACTGTTTCTCTTGTTGATGATCGAGGTAATCCTTTGGTGATTCAGTGCTGTATACCTTAGGACTTTGCTGGCAGTTTTATTTATTCTCTTTATTCTTCTCCTGGTGATCTTAATTCAACCCCTATGGTTAAACTCTATCCCGATGTTTTTGGTGAAGTCTCTTCTTTACCTCCTAAGCGGGAAATCGATTTCCATATTGATCTTATTCCTGGAGCTCGACCTGTAGTTCTTCCTCCCAGAAGAATGGCACCCCACGAGAAGGTTGAGTTGAGGAAACAAATTGAGGACTTGTTCTCCACAGGTCCGATCAGACCTAGTCATTCCGAGTGGGGAGCAATGGTGGTTTTCGTCACTAAGTCCGATGGTTCTTTGAGGATGTGTGTTGATTATAGGGAGCCGAACAAGCTCACTATGAAAAACAGATATCCTATGCCTCGTATCAATGGTATGTTCGATCAGCTTTATGGAGCTACCGTTTTCTCTCAGCTTGATCTTGCCACAAGTTTCCACCAGCTCAGAGTTACTAAGGAAAGTATTCCCAAGACTGCTTTCCGTACTGAGAATGGTTTCTATGAATGGTTAGTTATGCCTTTTGGTTTAACTAATGCCCCAGCTTTCTTTGTTGATTTGATGAATCATGTCTTTATAGATGATATTCTTGTCTTCTCTAAATCAGAGGAGGAGCATAAGGTCCATTTGAATTCTGTTCTGGAGACTCTTAGGAGTCATCAATTGAAAGCTAAATTCTCTAAATGCCATTTTTGGAAGGATGAAGTCTGATTTCTTGGACATATTGTTTCTAGTAATGGAGTTTTTATTGATCCAGTCAGGATCGCTGCGATCAATGTAAGTCTACCTTCTCTCATCTTTCTTCTGTAATCTAATCATTCTATCTTTATTTGTAATTCTTATTTTTTCCTATTCGATTTCAGGATTGGGAAATCCCTAGGACTCCATCTGATATCTGTAGTTTTCTGGGCCTTGCCGGTTATTATCGGAGATTCATTGAGAATTTTGCTTGGATTGCTGCACCTCTCACTGCTTTGACTCGTAAGAATGCTAAGTTTATATGGAATGATAAGTGTGAAGCTGCATTCAATGAGTTAAAGCGCAAGCTTACTTCCGCACCAATTCTTACCGTTCCAAATGGAAATGAGGGATTAACGGTATACACTGATGCTAGTCGTGAAGGTTTGGGAGCTGTTCTGATGCAGGATAGGAAGGTCGTTACTTATGTCAATCGTCAGTTGAAGACCCATGAAGCCAATTATGCTACTCATGATTTGGAATTGCTTGCAGTGGTTTTTGCTTTGAAGCTTTGGAGGCATCTCCTTTTGGGAACTAAGTTTGAGCTCTTTATGGATCATCAGTCTTTGAGGTATATCTTCACCCAGAAGGATTTGAATCAGAGGCAAGTTAGGTGGCTTGAGTTCCTTGCTTCTTATGACCTCGACATCAACTATACCCCTGGAAAAGCTAATGTTGTGCTGATGCTTTGAGTCGGAAGAGGGCGATGTTGTGTCAGCTTGTTGTTTCTTCTTCTCCTCTTATGGATCGTATCATTGCTAAGCAGGATGAGGATAGGATGCTTAAGCTTATTAAGGAGAATGTTCGTAGCAGGGTTGGTGGTAGTAGTCAGGATGATAGTGGAGCTCAAATCGATGATAGAGGGATTTTGAGGATTAATAATCGGATTTGTGTCCCGAATGTCGATGGTTTGAGGGAGGAGTTACTTCGGGAAAATCATCAATCCAGACTTTCTATTCATCCAGGTGTGACGAAGATGTATCAGGATATGAAGAAGCTTTATTGGTGGAGAGGTATGAAGCGTCATATCTCCATTTTTGTGAGTAGGTGTGGGACTTGTCAGCAAGTCAAGGCCGATCATCAGAAGACCGCTGGATTATTGCAACCCCTCGAAGTTCCCTATTGGAAATGGGAACAGGTTTCTATGGATGTTATTGATGGATTACCGAGGACTAGGAGGGGTAATGAGAGTATTTGGGTTATTATGGATAGATTGACCAAGTCAGCTCATTTCATTCCGGTCAAGTCTACCCGTTCTGCTTCGAGTTTAGCTAAGATTTATATGAGAGAGATTGTCCGTCTTTATGGTGTTCCTGTCAGTATTGTTTGTGATAGAGATCCCATCTTTACCAGTCAGTTTTGGAAAGCTTTTCAGGAATCTTTAGGTACTCACCTGAATCTGAGCACTGCTTACCATCCATAGACCGACGGTCAAACGGAAAGGGTGAATCAAATTCTTGAGGATCTTCTTCGTGCCTGTGTTCTTGATTATAGAGGATCTTGGGAAGATCATCTCCATCTTGTCGAATTCACCTATAACAACAGTTATCAGGTATAATCTCAAATCTTCTATTTTAATCTTATCTTAATCCTTTATCTATCTCATTCCATCTTTTGAATCCAGACTAGTATTACAATGTCTCCGTTTGCTGCTCTTTACGGACGACCTTGCAGATCTCCATCTTGCTGGATAGAATCCGGTAATCGTTTGGTTCTTGGTCCTGATATGATTCTGGAGGATTCTAAGAGAGTTGAGGAGATCAAGAGGAAGATGAGGAGTGCTCAGGATAGGCAGAAGAAGTATGCTGATTGGCGTAGGAGGAGTTTGGAGTTTTCTGTTGGTGATCAGGTTTTCCTTAAGGTCTCTCCCTTAAGGAATGTGATTCGGTTTGGTCGGAGAGGGAAGCTTTCTCCTAGGTTCATTGGTCCTTTCTGCATCTTAGAGAGAGTTGGTTCTTTAGCTTATAATTTGGATTTGCCTGAGAAGCTTTCTGGAGTGCATAATGTATTCCATGTTTCGCATATTCGTCGGTATCTTCACGATCCATCTTTGATTGTCCAGCCTTTTGCTCTCGAGAGTTTGGATATTGAGCCAAACCTTACTGTCGAGAGGAAGCCACTTCGTATTGTCGATAGAGGTACGAAGCAGCTGAGAAGGAAATCTGTCAACCTGGCCAAAGTGCAGTGGAGTACTGATGATCAGGATTGTACCTGAGGGACGGAGGAGAGCATGCGTGCTTCGAATCCGGAATTGTTTGTTTCAGGTACTATTTGTTATTCTATCTTATCTTTCTTTGTTTTCCATGTCTCCTTCATTTTCGAGGACGAAAAGCTATGAGTGGGGGAGAGTGCAACAACCCGTAATTTTAACAAATATTTTAAATACAATTTATTGAAAACTTTGATTTTAAATCATTTAAAAATTGAAATTTTGGATTTTTTTTCTATGTAATTTTGGGATTTGTTGAGAAATATTCTTCCAAATATAATAAAATAAAGATTTTTCTGAAATTTAAATTTTTGGTCAACTTAGGTCAAAGTTAGAATTTCAGTTGAAAATTTTAAATTTTAAATTTGAATTTTAAATTTTATTCTTTTTCTTTGAAGCTGAATTTGATTCTAATATTTATTCTGCTTTTCACTTCGTCAAATTCTGATTTATAATTTTTTTAAATCTATTAAATTTTAGCGTTTACACGCAATTATTTTCTGTATTTTATTTTATATTTTGGTTTGGGCTTGATTTGTTTGAATTTTTGGCTTGTTTTGGAAGTGGACTTTGCTATTGGGCTTAGGATTTCCTAATAGACATGTGTTTGCCTTTTCAAATTGAAGTGGTGTCTTTCTATTTGCTATAGCCATACAAAACTTTCCTCTCCTCCTCTCTTTCTCATTTTCACTTTTCTGAACAAAAAAATTACAGTAAGTTTTCCTATCTTCTTCTTCTACTTTTTATTCTTTTTCTTTTTGTTTCTCCTCAAACATAGTTCGGCCATGACATGCTCATCCCTATAGCCGACCACACCTCCTCCTTATCACCATCCTATGCTCGACCATCACCCATCTCCACCATCTTCCCTTATGACCGTGAATTCCTAGACCCAAAACCCACCATCCCATGCTTGGAAACCCTAGCCAAGCCACTACATCATCCACTCCTTTTCTTTAGCTTCGGCCACCATCATTTCCTCACCTTTGCCATGCCTAGTCGTGACTAATTCCATCCCTAGTCGTGTCTTGATGTGCCATGACCCATTGCCTCGCTTGACCCAAGCCAAACACCATAGGCCAAACAATTTTAGCCATAGGGCCGAACCCAAAATGCACATGCCCCTTGACCTTTTGCCTTCCTAATGACCTTTGACTTGCCACCACTTCATCTACCCCATAGCCGTACACATCCCTTGCCATAGCCGTGCCTATTTGCTTCATAGCTGAGCCTAGCTTGCCTTGAAACATCATAGCCGAGCATGTTACCAAGATGATCTAGCCCATGTGCAAAGTGGTCGAGCCCACTAGGTCATATTAGACCATTTTTGCTTTGTTTTAATTCATATTTTCATTTGTTGAATATATACTTATGTATGTTGTATTTTGCTGTGTACAAGACTTGGATCTTGGCTCTACTTCCACCCAAATTTGATTCATGCTTTGTCATGCTTTTCGGGGTTTATTCTTGTGTCTTGAATTGTCATCTCTAGCCAAAGAAGGTGAGTTTATCACTCTCGACTTCGTACTTATATTTTAGTGAATCAAAGACTTGTGAATTGTAATAGTGATATGCCATGATGATAGTAGTTTCATATATGCCTGTGATATGATATTATATGATGTTATAACCTGATGCTATACCTGTTTAATCACCTGACATGTTATGCTATATTATTCTGTTCATTTTATATTTCTGTTTCTCACACTGCAAGTTCCCTCACTATGGGTTTGAATGATATACCCGAATGGACTTTAGAATAGGGAAAAATCGCTATGAGCTGAAATGATAGGCTTGAGCAATTTTTTTTATTTGACTTGAGATTGCGGGTTTGAAATGATCAAACCCAAAATTTTTATATTTCGGATTGAAATGATATATATCTGTATCACTTGACCAAGGTTGAAAAATATTATATAGACCTGTGGATACTTTTTAAATATATATATTTTCTGAATTTTTTTAAGTATTTTGAATTTTAAATTATGAAATTTTAACTTAAATTTTGATTTAAATGATTTAAAAATATATATACTGATTTTTCTATAAGTTAAAATTTTATAAGTTAAAAAATGGTTTTAAAATGTATTTTAACCTAATATAAGAAAATACAGTTTTAATTGGATATTTTAGTAATAAATGTCATTTAACTAAAATCATAGTTTAATTAATATCTAAGTAAATAAGTTTGTAAAGTAAAATAGATCTTATATAATAACTATGACAAAAATATAAGATATGATCTTTTAAATATGTTATAGTAGAAAATATAATAGAAATTGCAGCACTTCCAAAATGCTATGGTTTTAAGGTTATGTTTTTAAAATGCTCATATTTCTAAAAATGTAACATTTTCGAAATGCTACTATATAAATATTACATTTTTAAAAGTGTTATGGTTTCTAAATATTACATTTTTAAAAGAGTTATGGTTTCTAAATATTACATTTTTGAAGTGTTATAACTAAGTGTATAGATTTGGGAAATGTTACAACTTTGGAAAAGTGAATAATATTTTGAAAGAATAATGACTTCGGATTTTAATAGTTTTGAAATAAATATGTTTTGATTTGGAATATAAATCATTTGAAATAAATAACCACAGGTTATAATAACGGTTGGTTGTTAAAGAGACCGGGATCGGATATTGTCATACTCTCTACCAATACCGAAATCCACTTTAACAACTGTGTACGCGGTGGAGATTCCAGAATGAAGTAGGATGGTGGCGATGATCCTAAAGGTATATCTACGTGGACCCAACTCCCGTGAGTTGGCATAAGGTGGCTAAAACAGAAGCGATTCCGGGCCAATGAGGTAGCCTCTCTTATCAGACACACTCCATCGTATGCCATTCTATTACTTTGTGATTGATTTGGTGCGCACCTTTGATTCGGGAGTGTGGCTCGAGTTGGGCGATTGCTGCGGCTTTGCGTCACCAATAGTCCGGATGCGTAATTGGTATATCTACCCTGGCATTGCCTAGTTGTGCCGTGTCACCTACCCTAGCGCGCCTTTTACGAGTTTGATTTGTGTCGTGCCTATGGAGTATCCTCTGGTAGCTCCAGTTTACGGGGTATTACAGTACTGTATAGACTATTGGCACTATAAAATGTGTTAAGGTGGAAAATGTAAAGCCTTAACGCTATTTTTTTAAATAGTTTATTTTACTTTAGACATTATTATAATAGCGTATATTACTAAATAGTAGATAGTTTAACGGATCCTTAAAGGATGGCCGATCCCAAGCATCCTTTAAGTTATTGATACATTTCTATTGCAGTACACTTGAGTTGATTTTCATTTTATAAGTATGTATGTCTTGACTCGAGTGTTTTGTGTTTTGCTTTACTCTCAGGTCAGCCTGAGTATCACAGCTTTGGATTCATCTTTGGAGCTAGAGATTTGATGGAGATTTATCTATCTATCTAGTAGTATATCTAGTTCTATTTCAGTTATTTCCATTCAGCCTTTGCTTATGTATTAGTGAACATATGTATTTGGATTTCCAGTTGTATTTGCTTTCAGACTCTGGTATTATGTATTTGTTTTGAGACTATGTATTGTAGTAGCTTCATGAACTACTATGTATTTTTATTTCTGCTGCGAGTTATTCTGATATTCTGTGTCTGTGAATCTATGATTGATTTTATTTGCTCCGAAATTTATTAAAAATCTATTATTTTGAATTATTCAAGGCCGACATGTGTGGTTTTATTGTCGATTTGAATGGTCCAAAATAGTGGGTTGTTACAACAATAGTTTATCACCATTTACTTTTTGTCATATTAATAAGTTTATTATCTACAACCAAATGTTATAGTTACTTACATTATACTAATTTTATTCAATTACTATTTATTGTATACTATTTCATTGATTAATTCAATATTTACATTTATTTCTTATATTCAATTTATAACCAAGTATAACCTTTAAATCATTTCAATTGATTGGAATTTCATTCAAATTGTTAATAATTAACTTAAATTAACATTATTACATCATTTTAGTTATTATTTCATTAATTAATACAACCTTTAAATTATCCATTTCTCTTTTAAAACCAATTATCAATTAATACATGTTATTACAATTGATTTATTTATAGTCTATGCAAATTTTAACTTAAGTTACCTTAAATTAATACTATCACATTTTATTCAAATTATATTCTTATTATTAAATCATAATTTTTTCTTTCAACATTAAATCACAAAACCTTATTAAATTAACCATTTTTAATTATCGAAAATTACGGGTCGTTACACTCTCCCCCACTCAAAACTTTTCGTCCTCGAAAAGGAAAAGAAGGGAAAGGAAGTCAATATATCTCATTCAAAATATTAAATTTATCAACAATTAATTTAGATAATTAAATAATTTTTAAATAAAACATATAAATTTATAACAATTAAATCTTTTATATTCAAATTCACAATAGTTTGGAAAATATTTCACAAAATTTTCTTAGTCCAAAATTCATGGAAAATTTCGGCAGAGTCTCCATTGTACGGAGAGGTCTAGGGAAAACAATAATAACAATATATATCATATTTTCAAAATAATATATCCCAAACCATGGAAAAAACAATATAATATCGTTAGAAAACCGTAATCCGAGAACGTACCTATTTGTCGGGCAAATAACGCTTATTTTATGAAATCAAAAGCAGTAGCAATTGCTTCCATAACCTGTATTTCACTTATATAACCCAAAAGAGTAAATAATTTTATAAAAGAGAAATATTTAAGTTGTTTCAACTAATAACAACAAAACAACACAACATACAATAGTCACTTGCAAACAAATAATACAACCATCATATCATCATAGGCAATCAAAGAAATCAAACATACATTCATAGCAACCAACAAATGGTTTGTTCGGGTTCAAAACATCTAATCATATAAAATGATAAATAAACTATGAAGTAAACCATACACTCAACAGTCGTAGATAAAACTTTATAGGTTATTTATACATCTCTATACAAAATAGAAGTATCATTTCCCAACCAATCCATAAGCCAATACAAACAAAAAATTCAACACATTTTTAAGTTTTCTCTTTTAATTTTTTTCCACATAGTTTATTGTTCATTTTCCTCATACAATGATTTTCTTTAATTCACGTTCATTACTTACAAAGCTTAAATTTTCATTCATTCATATAAGGCTTATTTCATTAATTTGCATTCTTTACTTACATAAGTTATATCCATTTCAATTATTTGGATCATAATTGAATTCATCATTGAAGTATTGTATACATTTTATTTCAGTTTACTTCACATTTACAATTTAGTTTTGATTTTCTTTTTCTTTCATCATTTACTTTTCTTTTCTCATTCATATAATGTTTATTTTCATTAATTTATTGTTATTACTTACAAAAGTTCATTTCTCCTTTATTTCATACAATGCCATATTCTTTCATTTTATTACTTTACATTCATTGCTTAAGTAAGTTATTTTCCCTTTTCTCAATTATGGGATTATACATTATTAAGTAAGTTTCTTTACAATTCAATTCACCTTTTATGGATTTATTTCTTTTTCACATTCATTCCTCCATATAAAGTATTATAGGCTATTAAATTTATGTCTCAGTCATTCAATGTTTTCAGAAGTTATAATCATTCAATTTATATAGTACTCATTTTAATTATAAATGGCTTCAATCTTAATTCAAATTTATAATTATTTACTTCCAGTATTTACTTTGACCATTCAAATCTGACTATAAATAGTTTAAATGTTAACTTAAGTTTATAATCATTCTCTTACATTATTCACTTTATTACATTTAATTAGTAGCATTTCAAACTATAAACTTTAGTTAATAACAATTTATAGCATATAATTCTTATTTATAAAAGTAAGTCTATTGAACACTTTCATTTTTCCAAGTTTTATTTGTACAATGTTCTATTACATATCTTATTAAACACTACAACCTTTTGCATTTTGGTAAGTTATATATATAATGTCTTAAGAATGCAATTTTATATTATCCAAGGTTTCTCTTATTTATTTAGTTAACAAAATGTTCAATAGTTACCATTTGTTATTTTCATTTCCATTTTATTTACAGTTTACAAGATTTCAGTTTCTTATCTATTTCATTGATCATTTTAACATCCAATTCCTTATTATTATTTTTCAGTTTACAAATTTTCAATTCCTTATATTTTCCATTTATCACTTAGCATCCATTTACTTATATTTTCTTCATTCTAGAATACTTCCAGTTATTAAAATAATTAAGATTTCATTCATTTCAATAATTGAAAACTACTCATTATCTAGAAAATTTAAGAACTAAATACTGAGTTCCATTTTCAAATCATTTTAAAATAAGATATATGTGTATACTCAAACTTTTATATCCAAACATATTTAAACTTTGAATTTATTATTTGTTCATCAAAATAAATGTGCAGTAAAACTACTACAACAGCCTTCCCACTTTAAAACTCAAAAATGAACGTCGATGATGCATGCACTCATCACCGAAATTATTTTCCAGCGACAAAGAGGGGAGTATAGAACTTATTTCCTTTAAAATTCCCTTTTTAAGACATTTCTTTCAAATCATCTTGAAATAATCATATTAGAAAATACTACTAAACTCTATTATTATTATATTCCAAAACCAATCGAAAGAATTTTTCAAAAATCCCGAAACTTAAGTTCTAAATTTCCAATTTATATTTACTTTATTTGTAAATCTTATTTTTCAATCAGTATTTATAAAGTTTCACTACCTAACAAACAAATATATAACAACCAACTATATCATTTATAAAATTTTATTATTTTATATACAAAATATATAATAGGCAAAATTATTTCATTTACCTATATTTCAAAATAAGTATTGTGTCGGTTTGCTCTATTTAGCATTTAGAAATCCCTATCGATGTCATAGCGTCCTATGTACCGACCAGAATTTATAAATACAAAACAGAAAAAATTAACACAATACAAAAACCTTTTACACACTAACAAATACGCTCTCTCATATATACACTCAACGACTTATTTTAGGGTATTACTACCTTATTTCTAAAGAGTCAGACCCCACAAAGCTAAGCTTATCACTAAACCAAAGCTCTGATACCAACTGTAACGACTAGCCTTTTTGGACGTTATAAGCAGACACACACATCAGACTCAAACCATTCAAAAGGGTAGATTGTTATGGGGTAAATAAGAAAAAGAGAAAGAAATAAAACAAATACAGAATCTTGCAGCGGAATGACAAAATATAATAATCAAATAATAGTTCATGAAGCTGTTTTATAAATACATTTGATTATTCTTTACAACACAAACATCAGAGTTACATACACATGAATAAATAAATAAATAAATAAATAAATTCAACGGAACAACATGATGCAGTGGAATAATTATAATAAATTATAGTAGTACAAATCTTCGTCTTCGTCCTCCAGAAATAAGGTCTTCAACCCTGAAATGCTCAGGCTGACCCGAGCGAATTGAAAAGACAAAACACTCGAGTCAGAACTAAAAGATCTTATGTAAGTTAAATCAACATTAAATATGAGTGTGACTGCGTCAGAGATGTTTACGGGGTTTGACATCTCCTATTCAGTGTCTAACGTGAGTGCAATAACTTAAGAGATGTTCGGGATTTACACCTCCTAAGGATCCGTTAAACTATCTACTATGTAGTACAATACGCTATTATAATATGTCTACAGTAAAGTAAAAGTATTAAAATAGCGTTAAGGTATTTCCCATATCCCCCTTAACACGTTTTATATATTCCCAGTCTATACAGTACTGTACGCTCCTCCGTAAACTGGAGGTTTACACACAGGGCACTCCATAGGTATGGTACAAAACAAACTCATAAAAGGTGTGCTAGGGCATGTGAACACGAAACTCGAGGCAATGCCAGGGTAGATATACCAATTGCGTATCCGGACTGGTGATAACACATAGCAGCTACTACCGCCCACCTCGGAACACACTCCCATAATCAAAATCAAGGGTGGCCACCAAATCAATCACAAAGTAATAGAATGGTATCGAAGAAATGTGCCCGATATAAGGAATGACCTCACTTGGCCCGACATGGCTCCTGTTTTAGTCACATCTAAGCCGACTCACAAGAGTCAGGGTCACGTCATACCTCATATAGAAATCATTTGCCAAACCATCCTACTTCATTTCTGGAATCTCCACCACATACACAGTTGTTAAAGTGGTTTTCGGTATTGGCAGAGAGTATGACAATATTCGATCCCGGTCTCTTTAACAACCAAACACTTATTTCATACCAGATGGTTCTTTTACATTTCAAAAGTCAATTCACAATTTATATCAAAATATCGTATTCTCAAACCATATCATTTTGAAATCATATTCACTTTCAAAATAAATTTACTCAAATATGTCATTTCACAAAAAAGTATCAATTTCAAATTCCAACTTAGGTTGTATCATCATCAAGGATTTAAATATAAATACTTCAACTTAACACAGTCTGAAATTTTAGAAGATAGTTTAGGTAATTATAAATAGTTTATATAGTTTTAAATTGTTTAAAAAGATTTCAAATAGTTTAAATAGTAAAAATAGTTTTTAATAGATTTAAATTCGATTAATTAGTTTAAAATGATTTAAATAGATTAAATATAGGTTTAATAGATTTATATTATATTATGTAGGTCTTTAAATAGATTAAATAAATTTAAATTAGGTTAAATAGGTTTAAACTACATTGAATGGGTTTAAAATAGATTAATAAATTTAATTAGTTTAAGAATGGTAAAATAGATTTAAATTGGATTAAATAGGTTATATTAGATTAATGTAAATAAAAATAGTTTAAATCGATTAGAATAGTTAATTCACTTAAATAGTTTTAAATAGTTTAAAATAGATTTCAAAGTTATATCCAACATCTCCAATAACTCAATTCCGATAAATTCACTTGTATTTGACATCTTAACTTTTAAAAATTCATATTTAAATCTTTTGAACAATTCAGTAAATCAATCCCAATTTCAACATTTACGCTTGGGTTTCAAAAATAATTCGGTTTATATAAATCAATTTCTATTTCAAAATACCAGTTAACTGAATTCAAAATTTCAAAGATTCAAAAAATCATTAAATTTAACCAATCCGGTGTCCGTATATAATTTTCCACCCTAGGGTCAAGTGATATGGATATTTATCATTTCAATCCGCAATTTAAAATTTTACGGTTATATATCATTTCAAACTGCAATCCCGAACTAAATAAAAATCCATAAACTCGCTCCAGTCTATCATTTCAACCCATAACGATTCTTCTCTAATCTATAGATCGTTCGGGTATGTATCATTTCAACCCATAGGGAACTTGCGGTTTATAACAATATAAAATACAATCATCCAATCATATAGTATCAACCATTCAAACATACATCACAATCATCATCCAAATCAATCAATGAACATCAATAGATAACTGAAAATCAATACAGGTATTAAATTGACAATTTAAAATTCCAATAAAGGTCAAATTTAACTAGAATAACAATTTAAACATACCAAACATCAAGCAATAAATTTTTAATCACATCATAAATCTAATTTAACTAACATAAGATAGTTTAGTAATTGTGAGTGGGTTAAAACACTCACCTTTGAATTTCAAATCGATTTGAAATCCAAATTAAGGCCCAAATTTGAATAGTCTCAGAATTCATCCAAACTAGCATCAAAATGTCTGGAATTCTGATACGATCCCAATGGAGAAAATCGCGCGTGAATCCGAGCTGGTATGCAAAAGTTATTAACATTAGAAGATTGGAAAATTTCGACTTCGGGTCTTACTTCGAGTCGCCAGCTCAATTACCCGGTACTTGATCTGAGTTTTGGCCAAAATGACCCGAGCCCCGAGCCCTGAGCCCCGAGCCCGAGCCCCGAGCCCCGAGTCATTTGGCTCTTGAGCCGAAGTTGCTCCAGGGTTTTCGCCTCTGAAACCCGAAGAGCGCCCAGATCCGCCTTGTTTGGCCTCGAACTCTCTCTGACCTCAAGTCGCTGTAGGGTTTTCTCCTTTGAAACTCGAAGTAAACTTGGAGCAAAAAAAAATTGGATTTTTTTTGCAATTATGTTTTGGAATTTGGGAATTAGGTTTGAGAAGGAGGAAGAAGATGTACGTATAGAAATAATAATATGAGAAACAACTAGGGTTTATTTCAGCCTATATATAGGCAAGGTTGGATCGAAACGACTACGCGACCCAAAAAGCCCGTTCTGACCCCGAAACGAAAGTAGATCATCCCATATATCAAAATAGATGTTTTTAAACTCAATGGAATAGGTTTCAAGTCCTAATTCCATCGTATGAAGAAGTTAACTTAAAATCAGCTTATTTCAAATAGATTTCAATTAAATTGATTTCAAGGCGTTTCGAGCCCGTACGATCAAACAACAAGTCCGATCGCTACAAAATTTGAAATCCTACAATAATTCACTGTTACGGATTCGATGAAACGGGTTTCGTCAAAATCCGAGACAGTGGCCAAAATGGCTATTTTCACACTAATTAAATAAATTAATATTGAATTAATTAAATCACATTTTTATTTCAAATTTAATAGCTAACAATTTTCATCATTTTTGATTGCTTGGATATTTCTAATAATTTAAAGTAAATTTACATATAATTTCAGTGTTAATTATTACATTGGTTACAGTGTCCAATTTCAACTGAAATTAAATCCAATTAATAAAAATCACATTTCAATAAATTGGTTGTACTTTGATTTCAATCATTATATTCAATCAATTATTACTCTAATAACATAGTTAATATTTGTTGATATCTTATTTCACTAATATGCCACAATTTCCATATTTTATTTGTATTAACTGCTACATTTCAATTGTATTGAATTTTTTGTCAATTCTTCACATTAATTAAAATTTGAAATCCCAATTAATTTATTCATCTTGGTTTCATTCTTTTATTAAATCAGTTATTACCTTATGAATAAAATTAACATTTCTATTCATTTTATTACATTCATAGTTTTCAGTTATGGTATTAACTCACATTAATATATCATTTGTTTACATTTATTTGTAATTGATTTCCAATTTAATTTAACAGACTAAATAAATAGGTAACATATAATAGTTTGTCACCATTTACTTTTTGTCACATTAATTAGTTTATAATCTATAACCAAATGTTATAGTTACTTACATAATACTGATTGTATTCAATTACTATTTATTGTATGCTATTTCATTAATTAATTCAATATTTACGTTTATTTCTTATATTCAATTTATAACCATGTATAACCTTTAAATCATTTCAATTGATTGGAATTTCATTCAAACTGTTAATAATTAACTTAAATTAACATTATTACATTTCATTTTAGTTATTATTTCATTAATTAATACAACCTTTAAATTATCAATTTCTCTTTTAAAACCAATTATCAATTAATACATGTTATTACAATTGATTTATTTACAGCCTATGCAAATTTTAACTTAAGTTACCTTAAATTAATACTATCACATTTTATTCAAATTATATTCTTATTATTAAATCATAATTTTTTTTCTTTCAACATTAAATCACAAAACCTTATTAAATTAACCATTTTTAATTATCGAAAATTACGGGTTGTTACATGAACTAACTTCAACGAAGCATCATACATTATGAACTGTGACAGTTTCCCTTATAACACTTATATGCGATAGTATATGGATCAAATATCTATAGTCTTGTATTGCTTTTAGAGTTTGAAACTCATAGAATGCAATACATGGTCACAACCAAATAAATATGTAAGCGACCAAATTACGAATGTATTTAGTAGTTGTAAAATCAAGCGCTTGCATGAGTATTGAAACATCAACATGCAATAAAAATTTACAAGTAAGTATATGTTACATTTCCATTTGTCAATCCTCAACTCAGTTCAATCATATATTTTAATTGATAAACATTTTATCAATCAATTTAAATGCACATGTTTACCATTATAGATTATTATAACATTATGTAGCATACGTTCTTACAATATTAGAAAGGTTAAATGTTATCATTTCATTTTTCTAATAAGGCTCCCACCAGTCTTTTATGTTTCACCAAATCCTAAGTCGAAACATAGAAATCTTTAGACTTTACTAGTCGGTGTTAGGACTTATCTGTCTTGAAATTCTGGCCTTGAATTTTCTTAACAAGTCATAGCTCCACAGAAGATGGATAACTCATCATCGGTTGTATTATATACAACTCCTAACCCATGGTACCTTATCCTAATTTCACTTTGACCTTGAGTTCGTTCAATAAATCAAAAAGAAATTATTCACTTGTAACTACCGTACCACGGTAACTAATTATAGTATATGTACCTTGAGTTTACTCAACAAATAGATATAGTTGTCTTACCTTGGCTATTCAATATATTAATAATACTACATCTAACATTCCTAGCTTGAGTTTGCTTAGCAACTAAAGAGTATGCAAGTAATCTATTAATATATATAGTAGAGGACAACATTATATCGTAGATTCATAATCTTCAATATATTATATTGCTTATCGACTTATGGAATAATCTATTTGTTATGAAATGTCATTATGATTCAAGTGTTGGACACATCTGAAATCGCAGTATACATTAAGTATGTATTTATCCCTTAAGTCTATTTAGGGATCTTTTATGTTCTATATTTGGTTTATACATTCATATATATAAGTTTTATTATTATATAACTTTTATATTTCATATTACCTATATAATAGTCTTGTGTATATATTATATTAATTAAATCTTATTTTATTAATTTTAATTAATTAACATTTTAATTAATTTTATATTAATTTAATATAGCATTTATATTTCATAATTATTATATATCATAACCTTTACAGTATAACACATATATCTCGTATATGTGTATTTTTTATTTAATTATATAACCTTTGATTACTAATTAATTTAATTAATTTACCTTTAATTAATTAACCTTTAATTAATTTATTTAATTAAATATTTTTAATAAAATTTTATTAATTTTGAAAAATCATATTATACACATACATGTATACTTATGATACCTTTAAAATATCATAACATATATCAAAGTGTATAATACATCTATATATTTTTCATTAAATAACTCATTTAATTAATTAATTAATTTCACTAATCTTATTAATAAATTTAAAATTTGAAAGTAATTTATATTATTTTTCATAAAATTTGAATTTTTTTATTATATTATAACTTTTATAATAAATGTAAATCTTGTTTTAAATTTAACTTTTAAATTTGAAATCTAATATTTTAATTTTCATATAATTTTGAAAATTAGCCCAAGGTCAAATTCAGATTTGGGACTTCTCTATTAGGGACAACCTTTAGGTTGAGAGCTTAATAGTTAACCCTAACATGACTAATTTAGACTGCATAGGTTATTAGGCTCTGATACCATTGTTGAAACTGGGCCGACTCGCAATGAAAGTTATGGGTGAATTTCAATTTTTTTACCCTATTAGATCTTTGTTGGACCTATGAAGTCTAGTTTATTTAGAACTTTTTTAAATTTTATTTAAATAATTTTTTTTACTTTATTTAAATCTATAAAATAATATAATATTATTTAATTTTATGTTATATAAAATATATATGTGTATCATATTATACATATATATAAGTGTGTGTGCATGTGTAACATATCAATCCAAGTATAACATGCTTGTATATAAATGTTGGGATTTATATTGCAATGGACATGTTAGCTCATCCAATATGTAAATATACCATCTAAACATGTGTGTATACTTTTGCATTTATAATAAAATATTTCAATATATATATATATATATCTCTGTGTGTGTGTGTACATATATATAAATTTTGTCTGAACATATAAATGTTTATATATGAATATAATGTTAGTCCTTAAGAAGGATGGTTTTGATGACAACAACCTTAGGACTTGTTATAAAATATAAATACTAACACTATAGTTTAGATATATATATGTGTGTGTGTGTGTGTGTGTGTGTGTATGCAGGATATAAACATGCAGGTACCAAGAATGAAGACTGTACAGTATAAAGATACAAGACTGATGAATTTAAAGATTGAAGATATCAAGATTGAAGACTCATGAGTATCAAGAAATCAATTATCAAGAGTTCAAGTTTTAATAGTACAAGATAAGTATTGGGTCTAGAATTATGTTAAAACTTCATAATAGCATGGAAATCTTCATTCCATATTTCATTTGGGATGGAACCCATTTCTACCTTCTTAGTGGCTTACAAACCCATGAACATCCTGGTTTTGTACAAGTTCTCGAGTCCTGATGTGATGAGATATTCTGCAGGAAGAAGCTTGCAAAACTACTTCAAAATGGTTTTTCAAAATGATTTTCAAAACTGCTTTTCAAATGTATTAGCCTTAAAATATTCTTTGTTTTTGTTTTTAAATAAACTCTTGTTTTAAACTTCGTTTGTTTTTAAACTATCTCTTGTTTTAAATATTTAACTTTAAAATATTTATTTACTCAGATTTTAAATTACTTTATAGATTAAGATTATATATATTAAAAATTACTTTCTAAATTCTTTTATATGTTTAAACTATATTCAAATATATTTACAAAGTTTAGAAATCATTTTGACAAATTATAGAAACCAATTTTAATAAGAAAATCAAAATCATCAATTTTTCCTAGAGCATGTCGACATCCTTCCAACCCCCATGTCGACATGGTATCCGTTAAATTCAAAATTCAAATTTTCAAAAGAAGTGTCTATTCGTCATATCCTTTCACGAATAGATATGGCTGTTGATTTCCTATAAATACTAGTAGTTTTAAATGAATTTTTAATCAGATTTCTCTTGTTTTCTCTTCTCTTCATCTTCCACATTTATTCTAAAGAATTCCAAACTATACTCTACCGAAATACCAAGTGAATCAAACTTGATTATCACTTGTTTTATTCTCTGCCACTCTCTTCGTAAGATCTCAGTGCTATTTAGAGTTATAGGATTATTTGTAAATCAAACTGTTGAGTAAAAGGTGCGGTTGAGCCTTGAAATCAATTGGGTGTGATTGTTGCCCCAGAAATCGATTAGGTGATCTTGTGGCCTGGTAAATCATGGGGGTTTGCCCCGGACTCGAATACTGGAGGGTGTACCTCGTGGCCTTGAAATCGAGGGTGTAATCTGGGAGATTATTTTTCATAAGAAATCTGTACGTTTGTGCGGGACTGGATGTAGGGTAACTCCGAACCAGTATAAAATCCTGGTGTGTTCTTTCCTTTACTGCTTTTATTTATTATTTGCATCTGTGTTTGATTCTGTGATTATATCTGTGTCTTTGAATTGCATTTGTTGGTGATTAAATTTACATAAGTTTCAAAAAGATTTAGAAAATCCACAAAACACTATTCACCCCCCCTCTAGTGTTATTCCAGCCTTAAGATCCGTAATCCGCATTTCTCACATATAAATATATAATATTAACAAAATGCATATATTAATTACATATAAATGTGTTTATATCATTTACAATATAATAAATTATTTGTTTAACGTCGAAAATGATACTTATACAAGTACATAATTTTTTTAATATATATATATATATATATATTAATATAAATAAAATTACAAAACAATTTTTATCTAAAAATATAGAATGATCTAGCCTTGGCATAAGAATTTTTTTTCAAATTTTAAATATATATATATTAATCAAAATATATATATATTAATCAAAATATATAAAATTATTTTAAAAAATATTATTTTTTTTGAAACTAAATTCAAGCTTAAAATTTCTAGCAAATTTTTAGATGAAATTTTAAATATAATTTTACAATTCAAAACAATTTTAAAATTCAATTTTAAATTAGTGGGTTTTAATTTAAATATTTAAATAATAAAAGAATGTGTTTTTACTTCTTATTGTGAGCTTAAAACACATGAATAAATTTTTTATCAAATATAAAATATATATGAATTTATATGATAAATTGATTTAAATATTATTTAATAATATATATATATATATTCTTTCCATCGAACATATTATATTTATTAAACATTATATGTGAAATTTTATTTTCATATTTTACACATCTATAATATAGTATTTCAATTATAAACTGTATAAATATATGTATATTATATATTAAATTAATTAAATTAAAAACATGTTTTTTAAATTCTGAGCCGTGTTATACATAGATGAATTATCACAAACTTTTTTTGTAATCGTATATACATATACATACAACCTACTAAAATTATGATAGTATGTCTACATATTCGAATCGTCATCTAACTAACAATATTATATGCATATAAGTGAACATTCTAATTATAAATTAATGTTTGTAATCAAATTATAAATTTATTGCAGCCAAAGCCTTTAAAAACACCCTTAAACAATGATATATCCTTCTAGAAATGATTTTTGATCTAATAGAGTGCTAGTCCTTAAACCGTCAACCACCGGCTATCGAATAACAATTGAATTGACTTGATTTGGTCTTGATTAAATGGAGAAACTAGAGAGGGATTTTGGGCTAGTAATGACAAGAAGTGGAGGCTCCAAAAGTTCTTAGTCAAATGGAGAAAGAGATGCTTAAATAGAGGATGGAAAGGAGAGAATTTAGGATCTCATCTTTTACTATATCTATTTTAATCTTTGCCATCCATTTTCAAGCCCTCTAACCCATATTTTGAGCTACTTATACCCATGTTGCAACCGATCCTATCAGACCACATGATGGGCCTTAAACCCATTTGAGCCCGAATGAATATTTTGCATTTTTAATCTAATTTGAAATGCTAATCGATATTGTATATCGATTAATATGTTTATAACTTTTATAAATACAATTAATACTCATTTATCAAATCAAAATCAAATTTACAAATAATATTTAATTTAATTAGTTTATAATAATTATAAGTAATTAAATCATTTGTGTTACTACTATAATTGTCATAGAAAGAGTTAGATGTGCCACCTAACCACGGTGTCGTGCTAATAAGCAGTGTTAAAGTAATAATGCTCATACTAATCATTTTTCTTTGTTCACAACATCTTCCATCATTATAATCGAAGACATGTAGTCAGCGATACTCTAATGGCGCCAATGATTAACATCGAAGACATAAGGGTAGATCAATATTGAAGGAGTAGGGTTCTGTACTTCATAGATAAAAGGAGTTAGACTACGTTGCAAGTAATAAAAGAAGCAATGATATCGAACCTAGTCATCATCGTAAGTGATCCACATCATGAGTCATTAATAAGTGTCAATACATTTCATATCGCACCTCATTTATGCAATACTCTGGTGGTGCCGCTATTCACATGTGGTAACCAAAACAAGCTCATCGCCGATAACCACGAAGACTATCAGCATTGCATTAAAGCGGCGCCACACTTCACAACATTTTGAGGATATTGCTCCACGATGATGCCAAGGATCATCAACGCATCTCAACTTTCTTATAGCACACCTCATCGACATTCAGAAGGACCCCACCTATACATGAATGCGGTGTTGAAGACTAATGTCGTCGGCATCCATAGAGGCTATTGTAACAACCCGCTTTTCCGTACCATTCAAGTTGACAATAAACCATACATGTCCAACCCAAATCGAATAGAAAGACGGATAGTTATGAGAAAGAAAGAAGAAAGAAGAAGAGAAGCAAAAGAGAAAAGAAACTAAAAACAACACAGAATCTCACAATCGCAGCGGAACAACATATAATATAATATCAATGATTTTACAAAAGAGTATTGTTATATACATACATCCATCAGAGTGCAACAACAATCACAATTATCAGTCTGGACAGTTATAACAACCTGGCCTCACAATTGATGATAACTTCAATAACAAAGTAGGGAAAAATAAACATATACGAGAATAAGTTTTGAAGACCTCTAACTCATCTCATGAGCTCCAATGCATCCAAAGCAATCTGTAAATATGCTCGGTCTAACCCGAGCATTATAATAAAATAACACCCAAGTCAGTTTGGAAAACCAGCGTGAGAAAAACACATCCAACCCGATTTTAAAGTTATAAAAACCTTTGAAACAAAGGTATCTCGTAAGACCACGCCATAAATAAACACAGATGGGTTTTTACCTTACGATAACCAAAACATTTTATATGAAATCCTTTGATATTATGATAATGTCTAGGATACGAATACTTATTAATCATAGCTGAAATTGTTACATTACTAAATTCCAGCATACTAGGTGTTACAATCAAAATCGAAGGCGCTTATTGGAGAGTGGATTCCAACTATGAAAGGGTAAGGGTCTACCCATCGAATCCGTACACCTCTAGATAAACTGTATGGGAGGTCGCAATCGCAACTGCACCTCAGCTACTCAGGACCGGCCCTACACCTTATTGGATAGTGCCGAATATGATCACCCCATGGTTGATAAACAACCATCATGGGGCCTGAAGCATACATAGAGATATTGACACCGGATCTTAGGATGATCATACCCTAATGGGAGCGACCCACATAGCCCTGCTGCAAGTCCCTGCTTTAGTCATTTTCCCGGTTGATGAGGATTGATGCTACGATTACCTTTATATAGCACTTCCCACTTGGAATGCTAACACTGCCCTCCCAGCAATAATTCAATGCAAGCATTCATCCCTACAAGTTCGTTCTAGGACTGAACGAAACACTTGAGAGCTCCATCCCTGAATTCCTATCATCTTCAATATGTCTTCACTTCACAACACTTAAGTTGGATCGAAGTGGTTCTCAGATAACATAGCCGATCCCGGTCTCTTCGAAACAACATTCGACAATTTCTGGTAAACTCAACTCCAGTTCTTTAGGAAATAAACAGCCAAAGATAAGAGCGGAGATCACCTCCTAAACATTAGTGGATGGATTTCCTTATCATTATCCTAAGAAAACGAGATGAGATTTATACGCACAGTACAGCATCATCGGAGATGACCGTGCCATATAACTCACGTGCTTCCTTTTGATATTTCCAAAGTTACTTTTGGTTCCAAATTCAATAGTCAGTTATTTAACTATCGAATACAACATTCAATTATAGATTTCATTTCCCATGGAATCCACTGAGCCTCACATTCATCAATATAAAAATCACTTTCAAATATTGGAGATCACTTCCATATACTTATCTCAACAAAATAAGTATATTCACAAAACGAAATATTTTCGATACTTAGAAAATATAATTATGTACTTATCCTAGCGGTATAAGTGTATTTTCAAATCATTCTTTTCAAAACTCGAAGAACCTTTCCCATATACTTACAAAATGGTATAAGTATCTTAACCAATCACTTGTAAAGATTACTTATTTCAAGACCATTTAAAATAATTTAAACACGGATATCCTTTAAACAAAGATATAAATATTCTGAAATACCCTTTCCTTCTTTAACTATATTTTCTTTTTTATTTAAATTATCTTCTTTATAAATCTCCAAACTCTATTTATAGAGTTCCTTATAAATCTCCAAGTTTTATTTATACAGATACTCTTTTAAAATCTCCTGACCCATTTATAAAATTCCTCTTTTCCACAATCATTCAGAATCTAACTTCTTTTCCAATTTTAATTCTCTTCCCAAGTTTATAAACCCCTTTACGTAAATACTTTTTATAAAAGAATTCCTTTTATAACAATTTATTTATTTATTTTAAAATAAATAAATTAAAACATCATAAACTTAGCTTTAACATTTTTAAATAATATAAAAGAAATATGACTAAAAACATTTTAATAATATAATAAATAATCTCTTAAATCTTTAAAACATCTTCAATAGGTAAATAAAATAAAATAACTTTAAACAATCTTTTAAATAAAATTAACTATCTTCAACAATATTTTAACAAAATAATCATCTAGTTTTAAAATAACTAATAACAAAATAATTATTATCTTCAAAAACATTAATAAAATAATTTATTTTAAAACACTATAGATATTATAGTAATTAACTTACAAAGGTAAATTTTTTTCACAAACATTTGTAATTAATTATTAATAAAGCTCCTTCTATATATAGAATAACTAAGACATTTTTCTTCCAATTTATAAAATTAGAAGTTAATTAAATCCAAAATTTCTGAATCTAGAAAAGGCTATGCAATCCCAGTGGTACTTAACAAGCTACCATTAGACTTCTATTTAACTTCTCAAGTCAAATTGCCAATATTTACATAATCAAGCATATATGTAAATTAATTCACAATTAATGATTAATTGATACATTAAATAAAAGTCCAAATTAATATAATAGCAGAACGGGAATTTATTCTGTTAACTAATGTCATTCAAAGATGCACAACTTACATTTATTAAGTGGTATTTATTTGGCCAAATAGATAGTACCAAAAGGTATACTTACATTAACTACGTTATAATTTTTAACAAGGTAATTATATTAAACAAAATCAATATCAATTTATCACCACATATATATGATCCATTACTTAAAGCAAGTTTGAATACAAATTTAAAACTCAAACAATCTAATAGCATTTCAAGATGCTATATCGTGATCCTAGATCAAATTTAATCAATCTAATAGACTTTCAAGATGTTATATCATGATTCTAGACCAAATCCAATCAACCCAGTCAATTCGACAATCCAAACAGGCACATATAAATTTTATTAATTATAAACATGCTAATTAACCAAAAAGAGTGAGTTTTATCTCACCAGCGTTCTGCTTTGGACTAAAATCGAACGTTGTCCGATTTTAGCCCAAATTTTCAACTTGCTCCAAATTGGGCCAAACTAGTTTCATCGTGAAGCTATCGTCATATCAAGCACAATGCAAAAAGTTTCGTCTCGATTGGACCTCGTATGAAGATGTTATAGATTTTATAAGATTTTGAGATAAATTAAATAATTAAATAATTAAATAACTTAATTACACTATTAATTTTAATTACCCCAAATAAACATCTCTTCCCCGAAAATTCCATTCCCGCCTACAGCAGCTTTCTTCCTTCCATGGCCGTACCTTTGACCGCCAAAATCTCCACCTCCGATGCATGAAAACCCACACCGTCTTCGCCAAAGCTCACCTCTCCGCGAACCACAACCCCTCGTCACAACCAACATCGGCCCGCGCCCCTAGAAAAAATCGCGACATCCACGTTAAAGCTACTGTCCTACGATGATGCGATCATCAACACTTAGCCGCAACTCTCCAGATGATCACACAACGTGCTCCACGCCACCAAGAATCATAATCTAAACTCAAGCTTGCATGTTATTTGCTGAAATTCTCAAGAACTCGAACCCTAAATGCAAGCCACTGCTGCACAACATCAAGTACGACAAACTGCAACCGCGACGAACAACACCCGTGTTATTTGAAGACCCAGCCAAGAAGAATTTATAGACCCAAACTTTCAATTTTTTAGATTTAAATTTGAATTGATATTGAATTTTACAAGAGGGAATGAATATGTTCTTTATTTTGAAATCTCTGATTGAGCAAGACAGATGTACAAATAGATGGATAGGAGAAAAGAATCGGGGAGATAAAAATGAGGCTGGTAGTACTAATTGTCTTTGTTATAATTCAAAATTTCCAATACCGCGCCGTACAAATTTTTCATTTACGTACGGACCAAAACAACCAAATAAAAATACGGTCGCGCTTAAGACAACGACGCAATCCCAAAACAAGAATAATATACACTAGTTATTGAATTCTGTAAAATTCCAAAAACACTACTATTTGACGATAAAACGTCAAACAAATAATTTAAATATTTTTCAAATTAAAAATATGGGAAAATCAAATAAACTAAATTAAAAATACGTCAATAAAATTTGGGTCGTAAAAATAAAAATAAGGCTTCTGATTATTCATTCGAACCATTTATTACTATAAATAACTTATAAAGGAATTCACTAATAACATTTAATAAATAAAAAGGAGTTAAATAAGTCTATTAAATTCATTAAATAAACATTCAATTAAAATTCCAGATATTTAAATCATTATTCAAGCAATAAGTCCACAATTCCAGATTTAAATCACTATTCAAATATTTATTCACAATTCAAAGATTTTAAACAATCCTGTAACTAAATTCGAGTTTTAAAGCTTTTAAACCAATGTTTTAATAATTGAAATTAATTATATATTTTCAAAATTAAATGAACAAAACCGCGGGTTGTTACACTCTCTCCGAAATTTGCCAAGGTAAGGAAAATGCCTCCAAACCCAATAATTTTTCAAAATCTATTAGTTGGAATAGATTATTAATTTTTCCAAGTCTTAAAATTACAAAAAATTTCGGCAGTGTCTCCTTTGCGTGGCTCGATCAGAAAAAATACAAATCATTATGGCACAATCCAACAAAAGAAAACAATAGCCAAGTGGCCTCCCACATCAGGGGCATAAAATCATCAATCCAAAAAAAAAATTAAACGCGTACCTATTTGTCAGGCAAACAAACTAAAATCGTGAAACCAAAAGCATCAACTGGCCTTTGCTTCCATGAACCTGCCTCTTACTTACACATAATATTCACAAAATAACTCATGGCCATAAAATATTGCATTTCCAATGTTAAAATTATCACTATTATAAAGTCCATAAGATGCACATATACCATCCATACGTAACACCAAATCTAATCACTCACTCGATCATACAATTTTGCTTCCAATCTAGTATCGTCCACTCGACTTTCCTTGTGCGGATTTCGACCCGGTTCCTAGATTAGAAACCGCCTGTAACGACCCGCTATTTGGAACCATTCAAATCGACAATCATCCACACATGTCAGACTTAAATTGCCCTAAACAACAGAATGTTAATTTATATTTGGCAAAACTTAGCATATACAGTAAATAAATCAATCACGGAATCACAAACACAGAGTAATATAACAATAAGCAGCGGAATAGAAAAATAGTAGTTCATGAAGCTACTACATAAACACAGAGTCTAAAGCGTATACAACAGAAATCTAAATACAAAGGAATCTCTAATACATATGCAAATGACAAGCCCGAATGTAAAACTGGAAATAACTAAAATGACTGAAAAGCTGAGTAAACAAAAGACATATCTTCAAGCAAAGCTCCAAGCTCCAAAGGTGAGTCTCAAATGTTGTGACACTCAGTCTGACCCGAGCATAAAGCAAAACACGAAACACTCGAGTCAGGATTAACATTCTTATGCTAGTAAATCAACTCAAGTGAAATGTCCAAGTGAAATGCAATATAACTTAAAGGATGTTTGGGATTCCATCCCTTACGGATCCGTGGAACTATCTACATACATAGTATAATACGCTACATAGATAATGTCTACAGTAAAGTAAAATATTAAATAGCGTTAAGGCATTACCCATATCCCCCTTAACATATTTTTCTATAAATGCCGTAGTCTATACAATACTGTAAACTCCACCAAACCGGTGGGCTATCAGGGAGCACTCCATAGGTACGACACAAACCAAACTCATAGAAAAAGGCGCGATAAGGCATGTGACAAGGCACGCGAGGCAATGCCTAGGTAGGATTCTACCGTTTTGAAGAACCGAGCTGGTGGTAACGCATAGCAGCTACTACTGCCCACCTCGAGACACACTCCTAAAATCAAAGGTGCACCCAATCAAATCACAAAATAATAGATATGGTATCGAAGAAGCATGCTCGATCGGAGGTGCGACCTTACTTGGCCCAGGTACAACTCATGTTTTAGTCACATCAAGCTGACTCGTGGGAGTCGAGGCTACGTGCATACCTCATATAGACGTCGCCAAGCCATCCTACTTCGTTCTGGGATCTCCACCATGTACACAGTTTTTAAAGTGGTTTTCGGCATTGGCAGAGAGTATGACAATATTCGATCTGGGTCTCTTTAACAACCAAATGCTTATTTCATACCGTGGTCATTTTCATTTCAAACAATTCATACTTCATATCAAAATATCGTATTCAATTCAAAATCATATCACTTTCGAAATCATATTCACTTTCGAAATCATATTCACTTTCGAAATCATACTACTTCTGAAATCATTATTCACTTTAAATCATATTCATTTCAAAATCATAACCACAAAATAGGTTAAACCATCGTATCAAAGTATTCGCATTTAAATCCATTAAATCTAAATCATAACAGTTCCAACTTAAACAGTTTGAATATTGAAAGTAGTTTATATATTAGAGTAGTTATACACTAAAAATAGTTTATATTTAAAAATAGGTTATTCATTAAAATAGTTTATATATTAATAATAGTTTATATATTAAAAATAGTTTATATATCAAAAATAGTTTCAAATTAGAATTTTTTCTTCCAATTTCACAAATCAATTCAAATCAACTTTAGTTCCAAAATTCAATCTAAATCAATCTCAGTTCAACAATTTCAATTAAAAAGGTTAAAGGTTCAATTCAAATTCTCATTAAAACCATTTTTAATTTATATTGATTTCAAATCCAAGTTTGAACTACAAATTTAAACCACTTCCAATTCAATAGGTTTCAAAGTTTAAATATTCAAACATTTACAATAACTCAATTTGATAAATTTATTTATATTTCAAAATTCAACTTCAATTTTATTTAAATTTGAAAATATTCACTTAATCATTTTTAATAACATTTAAATAAAATCTCAAATTACAAATTTAAATCAATATAAAATATCTAATTTCAATTTAAATTTGAAAATATTCGTTTAATCACCTTTAATTAAATCAAGTTATAAAATCATATCTTTCAAATCTCAAAATCAATAAGTTTCCAATCAATTCTTAATTATATTCAGTTCTCAAACAAATTAAATTACAAATTAACTTAATTTTGCTACCCAGCCTTTATTTTATTAAAGTTATTACAAAATCTATATTCAAAATTTAAACATATTATTTACATATAAAAGTTATTACGAAAATCTATTTAAAATATTTATATAAATTATAAATAAATATTTAAAACATATTATATATAAATAAAAGCTAAATTAAATTTTTATTAAATTTTATTATATTAAATCTTATTATTATTAAATCTTATTATTATTAAATCTATTTTAAATCTTATTTTATATATTTAAAAGTACTAAAGTTATAAGTAAAATTTTATAATTTAAATTTTAAGACTTAACTTATAATTTTAAAATTTC
Organism: Allium fistulosum; assembly: GCA_030737815.1. Lineage (NCBI taxonomy): Eukaryota > Viridiplantae > Streptophyta > Magnoliopsida > Asparagales > Amaryllidaceae > Allium > Allium fistulosum. The sequence goes on along the minus strand of CM060904.1, from coordinate 1,001,099,507 downwards.
CAAAACACATAATTTTAGAAATCTAAATTTTACACATATACTAAAATTAAAATATCATTATATTATAATCTAAAAATCAATACACATATATTTCTCCTTTTCAAAAATCATCTAAAAATAGACAAACGGTGTTCGTATATAGTTTTCTATCCTATGGTCAAGTGATACGAATATTTATCATCTCAATCTGTAATAATTAAATATTTACGGGTATATATCATTTCAACCCGTAATCCCAAAATTTAAATTCAATAAAATCGCTTGGGTTTATCATTTCAACCCATAACGATTTTTCCTAATCTATAAAATCATTCGGGTATGTACCATTTCAACCCATATGGATTTCCTAAACTAACAGGGAACTTGTAGTATGATAACAATAGAATAAATAACATAAAATGGCATAACATATTGATGACAAGCATATATAATAATTAACAATTAAAATAATATATATATAACAGGTTATGGTTATCATATGTCAATTATCATAGGTTAACAAATTTAAATAATAACATATTAAGCCTAACAAATTTAACTACTAACCAATTAAATTTTAACAAAACATTTCAATCGTCATTTCATGTGAAATGAATTTACTAAACACAAGAATGTTAATCGTGAGTGATCGCTCACCTATCGTGGCATGGAAACAAGAATGTGACATGGGCACGCATACGGATATGGACATGACAACTCATATGCGGATCCCGACAGCGGCAAAGCTAGGAACTTGAACTCGAATTCGAGAATTCTTCAAATCAATATATATATATAATATTTAAACTCTTCTCTCTCTTTTTTATAGGAAGAGAGTAAGGAGTTTGGTGACTTATTTGAAACTATATTAGCAAAAGGTGGAGCATTGATGTAATATGCAGAATCAAGTACATCCTTTTCAGAATGGATATGAGCAGGTGCTGTTGCGTGATCAGCTGGAAATGGCAGAGTAAGTTATGAGCAGGGTGGCTCAGCTATGGAAAAGAGTTGAGGGCCGAGTTGGCTTTCAGGTTAGCTTCGATGGAAGGCAAGTTTGCGGTGGAGGATGGATCTGGTATGCTCGATTATGATGGGTGTGGGTTTGGCATAGTGTTCGGGTGGTGACTGGCGTTGGAGGACACAAGGGGCGGTGATGTAGGTCAGCGGAGGAGTGGAGATCTAAGGCGGATGCTGTCCGCGTGCACGGAGGCTCGGCTGTCGTGTGTGGTTCAGGTGAAAAGGTGGCTGTAAGGTGTGGGAAGGCGGTCAGAAGTAGGCTATGTGTATATGACGGTGGAGGGAGGAGCAACCGGGTCTACTGTGTTAGAGGTGCTGCCGACTGTGGTTGGGGAGATGCAAAAGGGTGAAGCAAGGTGGTCATGGGTTGGAGCCAGGTGGACGCGGTCTGGTGGTTGCACGAGCGAGCTGTGCCGTTGAGTGTGGCGGAGGCGGCCTGTGAGTTGTGAGGGATCTTGGAGATTGCAGAGGCGGGTGGCTACGGTGGAGGGCGCGAGTTTTGATGGTGATTATTGGGTGAGGAGGAGGGTTATGATGGAAGGTGGCGCTCGGGAAAAAGCTGACAAGGTGGAGGTCGGATGTTGAGTGAGGCGATGGGTTGGTTACTGGATTCGACAATGAGGAAACAATCAGCAGAGCTCGTAAACAATTATATATAGGAAAGCTTACCTTAAGCTTTCTCTTATATATATATATATATAGAGAGAGAGAGAGAGATTCAGAATGAACAGAAAAGAGCAAAAAAACGAAAGGGAAGAGAATGAGTGGAGGAAGGGAATTGAACAGTGAAGGAAAAGCAAATATAATTTGAACCGGTAGGAATAGTAAAAGTTAGATAACAAATTCTAGGAATATAAAAGTCTAGTGGATATTGGTTTACACGATGGATAATGAAAGGACATAGAAACCCAAAATGGCCCAAATACAGAACCGATACGGCAAATCGTTTTGTCAATTTCGCCACGTACCGGACACCGAAATGCACAAATGAATAAACTATGGAGATCATCACGACGAGACGAAAATAACGGTACATAGATATTAGAGATACGACCATCCTATCAAAACTCGATATTCGCTGCCAAACTGCTGCTAAAACGTCGAAAATAATATAAATGGAGCTAGAGCAGTCCAAATTTGGCGAAATGAATTATGACGTTTCACTCAGAAAATGTTTTACATTTTTCTTATATAAAAATATTCAGATTTCAAAATTATTTTATTTTCATCAATTTCAACTAATTTTAAATTTAAATTTGAAATTTCACAACCAAACAAACATATAAATTTTCCGATGAAAATCTAACATTTGCTATGTTTAAACAGACGCATACCAAATATCAAATTTTCATAGCTAGATTTTATTGTTTAAATTTTCATGAATTTTTTTTAGTTAATTACGTTATTTAAATCGTTAAAATTTACGGGTTGTTACACTCTCCCCCACTCAAAACTTTTCGTCCCCAAAAAGGAACGAGATAGGAGAATAGAAGTAACAAAAAGGAAAGATAGATTCGAAATACATAGTACTAGATATAACAATTAATTCAAAACCATATAAATTTCATGTTGGACATCTTATTACCTACTTTTATGTTGTATACTATTCAATTACATGTTCTCATTACATGCAAACTTTTCCCAGGCATGTTTTATTAATGTTTCTGAGTGTAATTGAGCACTATACAAATTTACCTTCTATTTGCAACATTTATATTAAGAAAAATTTAGTTTGAACATTCTATTACTTAAGTTTCTCTTGTATAACCTTCAATTATATATTCACATTACATTTATCTTTTTGAATATTTCAGGTAAGTTATATATTTTTTTAGAATGCAATTGAGTATTATACAAATAAATTTTATCCTTATTCAACTGTTTCAAGTTGTTTTAATTCCATTTCTCATTTTAGGCACCCCAATTATTCAATTTTTTTTGCTTCATTTCAATAAATGAAAACCATCACTTATCATAAAACTTAAGAGTTAAATTTCCAGTTCCATTTCAAACCATTTTGAAATAAATATATACATATATATATTTTGCACATCAAATCATACTCAAGAAATTCAAATCAAATCCATTTTCCAAAACAAAAGTGTAGCAAAGCTACTAAGTGGTCTCTCCACTTTGAGACTCGAAAATGAATGTCGATGATGCTGCAGTCATCGTCGAAATTATTTTCCAACGACAAAAGAGGACAGTACTGACTCACTTCTTTTTTAAAATTCTTTGGAAACAATTTTCATTCGAAAATACTTTCAAATAATTTATTTTTTTCAAAACTTTGAAAACCAAATTTTGAAAAGCACCGAAAATTATTTCTCAAATTTTTAATTTAAATTTATTTCATTTGCAAATCAGATTTATAAAACATATTTAAAAATTTCATCTCCTTATAACATACAGCAATAGTTAATGGTTTAGGAATGTTGACTGTTTGTACCAAAAATGGGCACAACACTCTTCGGGAGTTGTTTGAAGAGATAAAATGAAGATTATAAATGTAAAACAGAGGTTATCTAACAAAAACTCCAGCAAACAGAAATGTAAAATGCACAGACAAGCAGTTTAGAGTGGTTCGGCGTATAGCCTACGTCCACTATGAAGTTTTGATGATTTTATTGATTCTCTTTCAATGATTACAAGTGGTTACAGCAATGAACAGCGGATTACAGATTAGAATTCGAAATTGACAGCAAAAGTATGATGCAAATCTCAATCCGGCAGAGTCTGGACGCTTCAGAGAAAAAAAGATCCTTTTTCTGTTGATTCTGGGGCTCTATTTATAGGCGTAGGAGGCTTAGATTTCGCTCAAACTCCGGGAGACTTGGCCTGACACGTGAGGGGACCCATTCGACCATTTCCACAGAGTTTCAAGTCGATCTGTGATCGATACGAAATCATTTCGTATCGATCAAGATTACCTCCAATCGAGCTCAAATTTGGTGGAGATGTTCCTCGGTATGTGTGCAACCTTCAGTTAAAATTTCATGGTATTTGGATCAGTGGATTGAGAGATATCGTCGATACGAGATGGATTTCAACGCTGGCTGCTCTGCTCGTCTCCATTGCTTCGATTCCATCCTTTCGTGTCGATGATTGCACGCGCTCTCAAGGTGATGTGGCGCGCGCACCTCGCTTCGATCCGCCCTTCACTCCGAGTCGACCGCGTCGACTCCATATATCTCGGCGCATTCGCATCGAGGGATGACGTGGTGTGCGCTCTTCGTCTCGATCCGGTATTTGCTCCGTGTTGACTGCTTCGTTTCCTTCGAGAGGTGACACGTTATCCAAGCTGGTTGACCTGATAGATTCGAGTAGGGCTTCAGCCATGGATTCGAACCACGGTCATTCATGGATACGAACTGATGGACAAATGGAGACGGAGAATTCCTTCCTTGATGGATACGAAACACGTAGCTCCTCAATGGGTACGAAGTCAAAGAATACAAGTTGGAGCCTTTCAATGGATGCGAAGTATCGAACATCTGATGGATACGAAGTCGACATGAAGTGATCGTTACGAACCAGGTGTCTTATCGATGGATACGAACAAATCTTTTCGGCTGAAGGTTCTATCGATACGAAGCTCATCACTATGTACCAAATCATTCTAATCGATACGAGATCGATGGATGCGAAACGAGGACCACCGATGGATACGAAACCCATCGATACGAACTTGATGTACTGGCTCCATCGAAACGAACAGATACGTTTCAATGGATATTAAATGGGGTCTGCTGATGGATACGAAAACATGCTTTTTCCTTCAACTTGTATCCATCATAACCTGTGCGTATGAGCTCGGATTGACTTGAAACTTGGAACGTTGGTTTGCTTTATTTTCCCGATCATGTCTTGTCGATTAGGGCTTGATCCGGACATCCGGCAAAATTCAACGATATCCATGACAAACGTCATTTGGAATCCAACTCCTTGGTGTCCGGGCCTTGCCAAAAGGCGGGATAACATTTGCCCCCCAAAGTACGTCTTGTGAAAACATGACGTGCTTTGAAAAACTGTAGGTCTTCTTTGAATAATTTGAAAGTCGTACCCTTTGGCCATTCTCTTGTATCGGTCCTCTCATGAATCGATGCTAACAGTTGGAAAGCCTTTCTTCGTATCGATGTGGGTTGACTTGATGGATACGTAAATGGTCATCCGTATCGATGGTCACAAATCGCGGTGGATTTTGATTTGAATTGGCGATATCTGGTGGATACGAAATGGATGTTCGTATCGATAGATTCTGATGTATACGAAAGTGACGCTCGTATTAATAGGTCTGCTCTGTTTTGAATCGATGGCTCATAATTTGGATGTTTCGAAACGATGGTGTCTGGTGAACATTTCGCCTCGATGAATGCACAGCTTGATGGATTCGAAGAGAGCGTTTGCGCTGATCCATCGTACTCAAGTGGCCTCCCTGTGCGCTTCGAACCGATAAAGTCTGGTGGGTTCGAAACGAGTGCGCCGTCTGAATGGTTGCGACCGGTCAGGTTGACTGGGAGTCGAATCGACTCGGTTCCGTCCTAGGCTTCATATAAATACCGGGGACTTGGCTCGATTTCACTTTTTTACCTTTCACTTTTACTGTTGCCTTCTGCATTTTCATATCGATTCACAAATTTAGAAAGAGATAACAGTTCTGTACTTTCGACTCTATCAGCTTCAATCCACCAGATCTTGAAATCTCAATCTTAAACTAGGTAATCCACCACGAATCTAAATGACGAAACTATCTTCGATCCACTCTTTCTTCGTCAATCAACCACTCTGGCAATTGATAAAACCAGATCTGGTTCGAAGTCCAGATGGCCATGGCGACGCTCTGGTAGATTGGAGAAGAAAGAGTGGAGAAGGCAAAAGCGAATCGATCTAGAGGCCGTGTTCGAATCGACAAAGACAGCGACATCTTTTCTTAGATCCCGTATCGATTCCTAGGATAAGTCAATGGGGGAGATCCAGTTCGCATCGATGGATATGATGGTGGATCGTATCGACGCGAAATGATCAATACGAAAAACTAAAAAATGTATCTTAGTTTCAGATCGATACGAACCTTGCCTTCGCGATCGATGTTTAGCTAAGGCCTTTTCTGATCGATACGAACCGGGCAACCAAGGATCGATGCGAAGTACTCTGATCTTTGATGGATTCGAACTTGACTCCTGACGATCGATTCGAAGCATGCTCACGGGCATCGATTCGAACCGGTATCATGATGGATTCGAACGAGCCTCTTTTGATCGATTCGAACTTCCCATTATGGATGCGAAATCTTGACATTCTTCAGCATAACTCCAATGAGCTTCATTCTTGCATATCTGGACTTGATAATTAAATTGCATATTTGACTACCTCTCGAAGCTCGTCGATGGAACTGCCGTTTAACAGAAAAATACAACAAACTCTTTAATCTTGAATCGATCGCTATCACCTGGATAGCGTGGTCGTGACGGTCAGCGATGACGGTCACGCCCGTCTGACTTCCAGAATTTAGTCGCTTGCATGTTTTCTTTAACTCTGCAGAATTTGCTCAAGTCACGCACAACACTTGCACGACACAACACATTCATGCACTTTACACTGGGGAATGCACGGGCTTTTTGTCATCTAATGATGGTTTCTCGTGAGTTAGCTAGTGATGGAACCGTCAAGTTCGCAGCAGCAAGAAACTCAGAACCCTATCCCTCCCAGACTTGAGATTCCGGTCATCGAGACCGAAGCTATTGGTCCAGCTCCGGATGAATTGCCCGATGCGTCCTTCATTAACAGTCCACCTGATTCTGTCCCGTCCAATATCTCTGAAGACATGCTAGGGAGAATATGCTTAAGGCATGGCTTATCTTTGGATGAGGTACTGTTGCCTGGACCGGATGACAGGCCACATAATCCCCCGGAGGGGTATACTGCTTTTAATCGACATGCTTGCGCAGCCGGCACACTTCCTCCGTTCAATGATTACATAAGAGAAGTGTTGGCTTATCTGGACATCGCTCCGTCTCAATTGCATCCAAACGGATATGCCTCACTCAACAGCTTGTTCATTGTATTCATGGAGTACCTCCATCGTCCTCCCCGTATGACCGACATAAGATACTTGTTTAATTTCAAGAGTCGGACTGACAGCCCATCTTATACATTCTTGGAGTCTGTAAGGAACTGCCAAGTTGTCGCGGGGTCGTGGACTAGGCTAAGCTACTTTAAGTCGGAGTGGTTCTATGTCCGATGTCCTCCAGGGTTTGCCAGAAGATGGCTGTTCAGACGTGAGCATTGTCTTTTTTCCCAAGTAATTGACAGGGCAATTGTCGGAGTGAAATTAAACTTACGTCTTCTTCTCTTTTTCTTTCAGCTATCATCCAGCGGCCTGAGGGTGGCTACTATAAAGAGATAGTTCGGGTCCTCCAAGAGATTCCTAGCGAAGAAAGGAATATTGAACTGTTACTGACAGATCGGAATCTCAGAGTTCTTGGGCTGATCGGCCGGAGGCAGAGCATAAGACTCGATGGTGCATTAAAGACCGTCTCCAGGAAAAAGGTCAAGCGGATGAAACCCAGGGTCGTAATAATTGAGGAACCCGATTCCGAGAAAACTCATACCGACGAGGATCCGTTGGTCGGACCTGCTAATGCAACCCCGGAGTCCGACGCAAAGAGGAAAGGCAAAGCAGTGGCCTCAAAACAGCCTAAGTCCGGGAGGCGGAAGTCTGTGGTTTTGCACTGTCCTTCGCCAGGAGTTAAGATTACGGAAGCATCCTCCCTGCAAGTTGGAGATCAATTCGAAGGGCCTGCTGATCCTCCAATCCCGGACATCGAGCCGGAGCAACACGACGTTGGATCGGGTGGACTGCGACATATCGTCGATGTTAGCGAGTCTGATCCTGCCAGTGCGATTGACACTTCTGGTTGGTCCGGGGGGTTACACATTCACACACTCTTCACGGCACAACACACTTTCCTAACCGTAAACGACACATCGCAAACGGTTACTGATTCTTCGTGGTTTTCTTTTCAGGTACGATGTCTGGGCAAGGTTCTGTGCTTGGTAGTTTGCGCAATAAGCGCCGTTATCGTGAGCCACGCAGGAGAGAGGGCGAGAGGGATTACGACTCAGGACACTCTGGTCAGGAGAAGTCTGACAGAGATAGGGGATACGTTCGCCGATCCCGATCTCGCTCTCCTCCCCCCAGGACCTCTGCACCTCCTACGGCCGCAGTTACTTGTCCTCCCGAGACTTCACGGCCTAGGCCGCCTTCTCAAGCTTTGAGGTCCGATCCTCCGCGCAGGACTGAAATAGCCACCTCCTCGGCTACTGTACCGGTCCCGACCGAGGCGTCTAGTGAAGGAGCGCTTAAACTGGCACAGATGAGGAAGGAATTTCCCGACATCTGTTTTGATGGTTACGTCTTCCCTCCGCACTTGAAGAGAATTCCGCCAACCGCTGAAACCACTATCCATGATTATGTTGCGGACATCTTTTTCCAGTACAGGGAATGGGGACGGGCCGCGAGGAAAGCGTCCAAAGTGGCATTCGATCGGGGCGTCACTATTGAGAAGCTCGAGAAGGAGTTGGGTCACAACGACCAAATCATAAAAGCGCTCAACTCGGAGGCTGAGTTTTCCCGCAAATCTGAAATGGAGGCTCTAAAGAAGGTTGATGAAGTGAACGCTGTCATGACCAGGATGAAGCAAGAGCATTATACCGCCATCGAGGATATGGGTCACAGGAACACTTCTATTACCGCCGAGAGGGATGCCGCTCTTAAGGAGCTTAATGAGCTGAAATCAAAATTTTCAGAGATGACGAAGGAAAAAGACGCAGCTAATGTCTCTGCGCAGGAGGCCTGTGATCAGGCAGTGACGCTTCGAAAGGAGAAGGAAGCGGCTATACAACAAGCCCATGAAGCTGAGGCTGGGGTTGACGAGAAGGTACGGCAGGCGGAGGCCAGGATTGAGGCCGATGTGGAAGAGCTACTCGTCACTTATAACGCCAACGTGCTAAGGCACCGAGATTTGACATGGCTTGACGATTACCCTACACATCTCTATAACGCCTGGAACCTACTGGTTGATGAGGAGAAATCCGGGCACCCTGATGAAGCCCTTGATGAATTCGAGCTGGAGAACCGCATCCTCAATGATGACGAAAAGAAGGTTCTCAATGACTCCATGATTTCCCACGACAAGGTGAGGCTTGGTGCCCAGATCCAGGAGGTCAGAGAGAGCTCTGGTGCAGAACACCATGTTATGAGTTCTGAGATAATCGTGTCATCTCAGTCCGAGCCAACTCCGATGATCTACCCCCAGCCTATTCCGGCATATGATCCAGATCAACCGCATTTATCTCCTATTAAGGAACATCCTTCTGAAGTCATTCAGACGACCTCGAGCCAAACCGAGGAAGGTACTCTGAACTAACTTCTTGTATATTTGGATTGAAGAATCTGTGTTGAAATGTTGCTAATGACATGTCCTTTTCCTTTGATCAGTGACAGGAGTTGCACCAGCCGTGCCTCTTACCATCCAAGAATCAGGTCAAGCGCCAGGAGCCATCATCTCTGAGGCGACCTCCGTTGCGGCAATGGCACCAGTTGGAGTGACGCAGGGGAGCTCACTTTCTTTCGATGAGCAGATGATAAACGAGCTCCTTGGTCGTCAAAGTGATCCTTTTGCGGACTTGCCATTCGGCTTGGGTGGATTCGCGGCTACTTCTGACGCCTCATCTCAGACTACTACGGCTCCTAGCGAAGCCAGAGCACGGCGGGAAGCGGCGATGTTGGCCGAGATTAATGCCGAGATGGCGGCCGCGGCGCACGGCGGTGAAGTAGATGGCGGAGCAGCAGCACAGTGCCCTACTCCTCTTATGACTGTGTCTCCTGGGGGCACACTTACTGATACTAATGTGCCAGCCCCTCCTTCGGCTGCGGAGTCTGTTCCTCCTACTCCTCCCGCGGGAAGCATCTCTATAGAGTCCAGCTCAGACGAGGACGTTGACATTATGCCTTCACCCGAAGGGAGCCTGCCTAAGGAGAAAAGCTCCAAGCGAAAGGGTACTGGTGGTTCCAGTAGCTCCTCGAGGAAGAAGAAGTTGAGGAAGCATAAGGATTAGACATTCTTTTCATAGGCAGTTAGGGACTTTTGTTATTTTTTTCTGCTTTTCCCTTTTGTAGGCCGTGTTTAGATGCAGGTTCGGCCCCTGCTAGTAGGAATATTTTGGAAAAAACTCATGTATGAACCATTGTTCTTGAGTTAGTTGAAATAAAATTTTGTTTTCTAGCTTCAGCTCATGTTCCTTTCTATGCTTGAATATTGCAGTGTTCGGACTTTGGTCCAGTGTACTTGTGTTATCTGATTGTTTCAAGAATAGCTCATTTTACTTGTTAAGTATGGAAATCTCGGACTTGAGTTGTGATAGGGGATCGCATCGGAGCTGAGCACCGCATAGTCTCAAGTAATGACTAACATCTGCCTTTGCCCCCAGTTCCAGGGATAAGTTGTGATGATCAGCCTGTGATTGCATCAAGCGAGGATCGAGTGGCCAAACTACACTTGTTCTCTTATGAATCGTTGCATCCACACTCCGGGGATATATATCATCTTGTAAGCGGTTGTTCGCACTCTGGGAACACGGAGTTGGTTGTTTATACCCCGCTTCGCATTCTGGGAATGCGGAGTCAGTTGTTTATACTTCGTCTCGTACTCTGGGAGCACGGAGTTGGTTGTTTATACCCCGCTTCGCACTCTGGGAATATGGAGTTAAATGTTTATACTCCATCTCGCGCTCTGGGAGGACGGAGTCGAATGTTTATACTCCACTTCGCACTCTGGGAATATGGAGTTAATCGTTTATACTCCGTCTCGCGCTCTGGGAGGACGGAGTCGAATGTTTATACTTCACTTCGCACTCTAGGAATATGGAGTTAATCGTTTATACTCCGTCTCGCGCTCTGGGAGGACGGAGTCGAATGTTTATACTCCACTTCGCACTTTGGGAATATGGAGTTAATCGTTTATACTCCGTCTCGCGCTCTGGGAGGACGGAGTCGAATGTTTATACTCCACTTCGCACTCTGGGAATATGGAGTTAATCGTTTATACTCCGTCTCGCGCTCTGGGAGGACGGAGTCGAATGTTTATACCCCACTTCGCACTCTGGGAATATGGAGTTAAATGTTTATACTCCGTCTCGCGCTCTGGGAGGACGGAGTCGAATGTTTATACTCCACTTCGCACTCTGGGAATATGGAGTTAAATGTTTATACTCCGTCTCGCTCTGGGAGGACGGAGTCGAATGTTTATACTCCACTTCGCACTCTGGGAATATGGAGTTAAATGTAGGATTGTCGTGTGTCAACCCTATTAATATCGGTGTCATGGCTTGTCCCCGAGCTCGGGTTTCACCTAGTGAGTGGCCGGTCGTATCACAGCCACTCTCCATTTGAATAAGTCCCATTGCATGATGGGATTTAGCTCTTCGTGCATCGTGATGTTGTATATCGTACTTAATGAATCACAGCTCTGGCTCGAAGAAGTGGCATTTTATTGCTGAAATAAGAAAATGCGGCAAAGTCAGTTGCCTTATTACAAAATTCAAATTTCGAAATGCAGAAACAAATTGCTAAATAGAATGAAATGAATAAAGCCTGTCATATGTAGTAGCGGCGGAGACTTTCGCTGTTCCAAGCCCTCGGTAAATCGAGACCGTCAACAGTCGATAGCTTGAATGTACCATCTCCGAGCTTTCGTGTAATTACATACGGTCCTCCCCAGTTCGGTTTCATGTGTGAAGGAACTGGGTAGATTCTCTTGAGCACGAGGTCGCCGAGTTCAAAGGTTCGAGGTCGAACTCTGGTGTTGTACAGTCGGGCGACCCGGCTTCGATGTGCAGCTGCTCTCAAATCGGCCTCTTCCCGTTTTTCATCCAATAGATCCAAAGACTCAGCCAGGAGTATGGCGTTTGTTTTTGGATCATAATAAGTCACGCGATGAGAGAGCACTTCTGTCTCGACTGGAATAACGGCCTCTGAGCCATAAGATAGGGAAAACGGAGTGTGTCCGGTCGCGGTTTTGTGGGTCGTTCGATAGGCCCATAGCGCCATAGGAAGTTCATCGACCCACTTGCCCCCAGCCTTCTCCAATCGTTTCTTCAGGATCGATTTTATAACTTTGTTGACAGCTTCAACCTGTCCATTCGCTTGGGGGTGTGCGACAGCCGAGAACTTTTTGCGGATATGAAACCGTTGACAGAAATTCTTGAATTCCGCACTCTCGAATTGGGCTCCGTTATCAGTGATGATAGTATGTGGGAGTCCAAATCGACAGATGATGTTGCGAACCACGAAATTTATCACTTTCTTTGTCGTAATGGTGGCAAGGGCTTCGGCCTCGGCCCACTTCGTGAAGTAGTCAAAGGCAACGATGGCGTACTTCGCACCGCCTTTTGCTAAAGGTAAAGCGCCGATGATATCGATGCCCCACATTGCGAATGGCCAGGGCTGACCATTTGGGTTATTTCAGTTGGCGTAGCTCTCGGAATTCGGGCATGTATCTGGCATTTATCGCATTTCCGGGCATAGTTTGCCGCATCTCGGTTCACTGTCGGCCAGTAGTATCCATATCGGAGTATCTTCTTAGCGAGAGCTTGCCCTCCGGTATGATCGCCACACTCTCCTTCGTGCACGTCATGCAGCACTCGTTTGATTTCCTCGTGGGCGATACACCTGAGGAGAGGAACGAAATAACCTCTCCTGTACATGACTCCGTTCTGGATGACGAACCGCGAAGCTTTTCGCTGAATTTGTCTCTTCTCATTTCTAGGTTCAGGCAGCGTCCCATTCTCAATATAGTTCCGATATGGAGTCATCCAGGATTCTCTACTGGGAGCGGTTTCAAACACAGAGTTCATTTCTATTCGGTCGATGCTCGGGGAGGCCAAAGTTTCAACAGGGACAAGTCCCATTTGTTGCGCTTCACCTGTGCTGGCCAACTTTGCTAGTGAATCGGCTTTCTGATTGTGCTCCCGAGGCACATAATAGATGGCGTAATAATCAAACTGGCTTAGTATTTCCTGAACTCGTGCCAAGTAAGCGGCCAATCTTCGGTCTTTTGCCTGGTATTCTCCTCGTACTTGACATACCACTAACTGTGAATCGCAATAAATTTCTACAGCGATAATTCTCAAATCTCTGGCAAGCTTTAGGCCGGTTAGGAGGGCTTCATATTCGGCTTCATTATTAGTTGCACGAAAGTCGAATTTAAGAGCATAACATATGGATTGGCCCTCGGGAGTCTCAAGTACAACCCCAGCGCCCGAACACCGGTCATTTGATGCACCATCAGTATACAGCTTCCAGATGTATTCGGGGGATTCACTGGTCTCGGGTAAGTCTTCTGGAACGGTGAATTCAGCTATGAAGTCAGCCAGGACTTGTCCTTGAATGGCCCTCCGCGGAGCGTATGCGATATCAAATTGGCTTAGCTCAATGTTCCACTTGAGTAACCTACCGGACGTCTCAGGCCGCGTGAGGACCTGTCGTAACGGCTGGTCGGTGTACACAGTAAGTGGATGAGCTTGGAAGTAAGGACGGAGCTTCCTTGAGGCAATGACCAGGCAATAGGCCAGTTTCTCCAGTCTCGGATAATTTCTTTCAGCTCCTGTTAGTCGCTTACTAACATAGTAGACCGGGTTTTGCACTTTGTCTTCTTCCCGGACCAGAGCAGCACTGATCGCATGTTCTGATACTGCCAGGTAGAGATATAGTTGCTCGTGGTCAACCGGTTTTGATAAGATCGGAGGTGTGGAGAGATGTTGAACTAATGATCGGAACGCACCCTCACACTCCGTGGTCCATTTAAAGTTTCGTTTGCCCTTTCGGATCAGGTCGAAGAAAGGAATGCATTTATCGGTGGACTTTGAAATGAACCTGCTCAATGCTGCAACCTTCCCGTTAAGACTCTGGACTTGCTTTATAGTTCTAGGGGTTTGCAAATTTCTAATAGCCCAGATCTTCTCAGGATTCGCCTCTATTCCTCGAGCGTTGACGATGAACCCAAGGAATTTTCCGGATGCAATGCCAAAGTGACATTTGAGTGGGTTGAGCTTCATTCCGTACTCCCGGAGGATGCTGAACATTGAATTCAAATCTTTGACGTGATCGGTGGAAAATCGGGACTTCACCAGCATGTCATCCACATAAACCTCCATGGTCTTCCCAATCTGACCAGCGAACATTCGGTTGACTAAGCGTTGGTATGTTGCTCCAGCGTTCTTTAGACCAAACGGCATGACTTTGTAACAATAGAGTCCTAGGTCGGTCACGAAGCTGGTATGTTCCTGATCAGGTAAATGCATGGGTATCTGATTGTAGCCGGAATAAGCGTCCATAAAGGATAGTAGTTCATGTCCGGCCGTCGAATCTACGAGCTGATCGATTCGGGGAAGTGGGAAGCTATCTTTTGGACAGGCCTTGTTTAGGTCAGAGTAATCAACACAGGTTCTCCACTTCCCGTTTGGTTTCCGAACTAGTACAGGGTTGGACACCCATTCTGGATACAAGGCATCTCGAATGAACCCATTTGATTGCAGTTTATCAACTTCCTCCTTAAGGGTGGCAGATCTCTCTGGATCCATACCGCGCCTTTTCTGCTTTACTGGGACATGTCGCGGATCTATATTCAGGGAGTGACTTGCAATGCTCGGCGAGATCCCGCACATGTCAGAGTGTGTCCAGGCGAAGACGTCGAGATTCGCCCGAAGAAATTCGACCAACTCCTGCTGTGTCTGCTCGTTCAGTTGGGACCCAACTTTCAGCATCTTCGAATCATCATCCTCACTGATTGGGACGTCCACAGTCAGTTCGGCCGGAGAAGCTTGACTCTCCGTTGATTCGTCTTTATCCTCGTTGTCCCTGGGGTCCAGGTCTTTCAGGAATTGGTCGTGGTGCCCGGGCCGAGGCCCAGGCATCAATTGTCAATTATCGATAGAACGGACGCAGAGAGATTCCTCTACGCCCTTTCCCTTCTCTTTACGTTGCGCCCCGCGCAGCTCAGCAACATAACAGGCCCTTCCTGTGGCCTGATCTCCTTGAACAACTCCGATCCCATGATCAGTGGGAAATTTCAAAGTCAGACACCATGGGGCGATCGCTGCCCTGAACTCAGCTAGGGCTGGTCGACCCAGAAACGCATTATATGGCGAATCGATTTCTAGTACAACAAATTGTAATATTCGGACCCTCCGGCGTTCTCCAACGCCTAACTCGACTGGGAGTTCAGTTATACCGATGGGTATCGTGGCACTTCCGTTGAAACCATGGATTATGGATAAGCAGGGTTTCAAATCCTTTGTCTCCATCTTCATTAGATCGTAAGCCCGTTTAAGCAAGATGTTCACAGAGCTCCCACTGTCAACCAGGATCCTCTTCATCCAAGCAGGACCTACCTGGGCAGATATGACTAGTGGGTCGATTGTAGGGGCTTCGACTTTATCGGCATCTCGGCTCCTGAACACGATATCATCGGACATTATCTTTTGTTGCTACGCCGGGGTTCCATCCTCGCAATTACTACAACACTCGAAGTCCGCATGCCTGATAAAACTGGCATACGACTCCATTTCCCCCCAGCTCCTGTCTGTCGGATAGGGACCACCACTTATAGTGTTGATAACTAATCTCCCGCCCGCACGGGCGGGTTCCTCCTCTCTTTCCTGATTTTGTGAACGATTTTGATTCGAGGGGCCCGCTCCGCCAGACTGCGGCGCCCGTACAAACTGATCTAGCTTCCTCTCTCTAATCAGCTTCTCGATGAGGTCCTGTAAGTGCCGACACTCATTGGTATTGTGTCCATAGCTTTCATGGAACCTACAGAATTTTCCTGTCCGAATCTGTCTCTCCGACGAGGGCTTCGGAGCAGGCTTCTTATACTATACAGTGTTACAAGTCTGTAAGTATACGTTTTCCAATGATGTGTTTAGCGGCGTATAACTGTCAAACATCTGAGCTCTTCGTCGTGGACCTCGGTTCTCGTCTCTCTTCTTATTCTGGCCATTGTTTCCTTTCTGCTGGGTTTGCTTGTTTTGTATATTCAGTTGAACTTTCCCGGAACTCTCGCCGGACTGTTTAACTGCCACATTGCTCTATATTCCCTCAATGCTGGGCCTCGCATCGTCCTGCTTCCTAGACTGTTTTGCGTCCTCCTGCCGCAGGAATTGAGAGGCCTTGGAGTAAAAACGGTCCAACGATGCGAGCGGTTTTCCAGCTAGCCAGTTTCCGAATTCAGAATCAGGATCAATCCCCTTGGTCAGAGCCATCAGGATTGAATTATCGTTGGGATTGGTGATATCGACGCATGCTGCGTGGAACCTCTCCAGGTAACGCCTGAGCGTTTCTCCAGGAGCTTGAGTGACGCTGGACAAGGTGTTAACGTCTTTTGGTCTAGCAACATGCATCCGGAATTGCTCCACAAACCTCTTGGCCAATTGATCGAACGAAGAAATTGATCTAGGTGGTAGGCGAGTAAACCACATTGTCGTGATTCCCCCCAGAGAGATGGGGAAACTCCAACACTTCACTGCATCGTCGGCCCTTGCAGCGCTCATCGACCATTCATATTTCAGAATATGCTGGTTGGGGTCACTATTCCCTTCGTACATCGGGAGAGTCGGCATTCTGAATCGCCTAGGGGGTTCGGCATGTAACACTTCGTCTGTGAAAGGGGTATGACTACGGGAAATCCCCCAGTCATCATTGGTGAGCCCCTGACTCTCGCGGATCATCTGACGTATCATGGTTGATATATTTGAAACGGGCAGATTCTGAGCGTGATGAGCTAAGGCGTGGTCGGGTTCCACGGTGCGAGTTGGGATCAGGCGCTGTCGACGATCCGTATCTCGCCTCCTTGGCTCAACGTCTTCTGGGACATAAGGTTCAGGAGTATGTCCTCGCTGTTGATTGATCGGCTCTGATTGATTTCGGGTATCGACCCTTGTCTCTGCTGCGGCGGTTGTGGCACGGTTATCCGTGGTGTACTGTGGGGCAGTACCTCCTCGTGTTGAGGGACCCGTTTGGAAACTGGTCGACGGTCCTACCCTCAGTTGTCCAACAGTTAAGGCGGGCTGATATTCAGCAGCTTGAGCACGACTCCCCTCTAGTCGAGGACGGGTAGTTCGGTGGTGATAATCAGATGAAGCTGAGCTTTCGGTAGACGCTCTGGAGACATCATCTCTCCTGGACCTTCTGTGCCCCCGGCGGTTTAGCTGGTTGGTCAGCTCGATATTGGCGCGCAACTGTTCCGCCAACTGCTGACGGCTTTGGGTCAGCTCCTGGAGCAATACCTGAAACTCCTGTCGGGTGACTAGCCCCGTTGAGTCTGAGTGAGTGGTATTGTCTTGATTGGAAGAAGGCGGCTGTGTGGGATTCTGCCTATCTCTGCCTTCTTGCTCTGCAGCGGTAGCGCCAGTTCTTGTGCTGACCATTCTCGGTGGTGGAGTCCTTTCCTAGATTTTGAGCAAATCTGAATAGAATGGAAGGATTCCGGACTGGATATCTGGATCTTCCTCTTGGATTTGTGCAATCCGGTATCGACGGCAGATCCAATGAGCAGGAGAAAAAGCTGGTTTTCCCAGTGAAAGCACCAAAGTGTTTGTACCAAAAATGGGCACAACACTCTTCGGGAGTTGTTTGAAGAGATAAAATGAAGATTATAAATGTAAAACAGAGGTTATCTAACAAAAACTCCAACAAACAGAAATGTAAAATGCACAGACAAGCAGTTTAGAGTGGTTTCGGCGTATAGCCTACGTCCACTATGAAGTTTTGATGATTTTATTAATTCTCTTTCAATGATTACAAGTGGTTACAGCAATGAACAGCGGATTACAGATTAGAATTCTAAATTGACAGCAAAAGTATGATGCAAATCTCAATCCGGTAGAGTCTGGACGCTTCAGAGAAAAAAAGATCCTTTTTCTGTTGATTCTGGGGCTCTATTTATAGGCGTAGGAGGCTTAGATTTCGTTCAAACTCCGGGAGACTTGGCCTGACACGTGAGGGGACCCATTCGACCATTTCCAGAGAGTTTCAAGTCGATCTGTGATCAATACGAAATCATTTCGTATCGATCAAGATTACCTCCAATCGAGCTCAAATTTGGTGGAGATGTTCCTCGGTATGTGTGCAACCTTCAGTTAAAATTTCATGGTATTTGGATCAGTGGATTGAGAGATATCGTCGATATGAGATGGATTTCAACGCTGGCTGCTCTGCTCGTCTCCATTGCTTCGATTCCATCCTTTCGTGTCGATGATTGCACGCGCTCTCAAGGTGATGTGGCACGCGCACCTCGCTTCGATCCGCCCTTCACTCCGAGTCGACCGCGTCGACTCCATATATCTCGGCGCATTCGCATCGAGGGATGACGTGGTGTGCGCTCTTCGTCTCGATCCGGTATTTGCTCCGTGTTGACTGCTTCGTTTCCTTCGAGAGGTGACACGTTATCCAAGCTGGTTGACCTGATAGATTCGAGTAGGGCTTCAGCCATGGATTCGAACCACGGTCATTCATGGATACGAACTGATGGACAAATGGAGACGGAGAATTCCTTCCTTGATGGATACGAAACACGTAGCTCCTTAATGGGTACGAAGTCAAAGAATACAAGTTGGAGCCTTTCAATGGATGCGAATTATCGAACATCTGATGGATACGAAGTCGACATGAAGTGATCGTTACGAACCAGGTGTCTTATCGATGGATACGAACAAATCTTTCCGGTTGAAGGTTCTATCGATACGAAGCTCATCACTGTGTACCAAATCATTCTAATCGATACGAGATCGATGGATGCGAAACGAGGACCACCGATGGATACGAAACCCATCGATACGAACTTGATGTACTGGCTCCATCGAAACGAACAGATACGTTTCAATGGATACGAAATGGGGTCTGCTGATGGATACGAAAACATGCTTTTTCCTTCAACTTGTATCCATCATAACCTGTGCGTATGAGCTCGGATTGACTTGAAACTTGGAACGTTGGTTTGCTTTATTTTCCCGATCATGTCTCGTCGATTGGGGCTTGATCCGGACATCCGGCAAAATTCAACGATATCCATGACAAACGTCATTTGGAATCCAACTCCTTGGTGTCCGGGTTTTGCCAAAAGGCGGGATAACATTGACAAAACAATAAATGATAATCTAGTATTATCATTTCTAACTACCAATTCATTTAACTATCTAATTTGAGAAAATTATACCTTTATATATAAAATATAATCATACATAAAATTATTTCATTTACCAATTTTGAAAACAATATTGTGTCAGTTTGTTCTGTTCAATTGTTTGGAATTCCTATCGATAGCATTGGCCAAACAAATCGATCGAAACCCAAAATTCAAATTTAACAAATCAAAAAACACAATATAAAACATTTTATATCAATTATAAATACTCTCCAGGATGATTCAAGAATGGTAGAACAAGGATAGAGATTCAAATTTAGAGGGACCCTAATCAAAGAAAATTCTAACTAAGAAGATAGGTTCGAAGGGAAGATAAGATAATTAAAGTATAAAAGTGGAAAGACGGATAGACATATATTAATCGCGGTGACCTTAACCATGCCAACCGAGACTCTATCAGAAACAATGTGCCCAAGGAATCAAACTTCACCCCTCCAAAAATGGCATTTAGAAAATTTGGCTTTCAACTGATGACTCCTAAGAGTTTGGAGGACATAGCTCAAATGAGACTCATGATCCTTCTCTAACTTAGAAAAGACAAGAATATCATTAATGAAAACCAGGATAAACTTATTGGGAACATCGTGAAATACACGATTTATAAGATCGATGAAGAAGGCAGGAGCATTGGTTAATCCAAAGGGAATGACTAACCATTCATAGAAACCATTTGTTTGTCAGGAAGAACAATAGGTAGAGCTCCAGGAATATGATCGAGGTCGAATTCAGTTTCCCGCTTGGGGAAAAGAGAAGCGACTTCACCAAAGACATCCGGAAATAGTTGGACAACAGGGGTGGAGTCGAGATCACTAGGCTGAGAATCGAGCAAGAAGATAAAGCTGCCGGCATAATCTTGAGGCATTCGATATTCGATCACAAGAGAATTACCTAGATCATCTACTAGAGAGACGGTTCGGGCTTTGCAAGAGATAATAGCATCAAAACCAAGGACATATAAATCTTCGATGAATCAACGCCTATTGTAAAGGAGTTTCACCCCTTTACAAATCATACTAAGGTTGGCGGGACCGCCGATGTAATTAATCACACAAAAGGATGAAGTTGCCAATTAGCTTGCAATATGTGCTCAAATTTATTATAGAGATCAACAGAAATAAAGCTATGGGATGCTCCAATATCAAGAAGAATACGAACAGGAAAAGACAAGAATGAATTTTAGAATAAAGGAATAGTTCCAAAATTCAAAGGAAATCCAAATCAAAGAGGATCCTAACGAAGAATTTCAAGCTCGAATGAATATGATTCTATAATCAATTCCACTCATTCTAGGGTATTGCTACCATATCTCTGATAAGTTTTTACTCTATATGCTAAGTTTTGCCTAAACCAAAGCTCTGATACCACTTGTAACGACCCGCTATTTCGAACCATTCAAATCGATAATCATCCACACATGGCAGAATTGAATTGCTCAAAACAACAGACTGTTAATTTATATTTGGCAAAACATAGCATATATAGTAAATAAATCAATCATAGAATCACAGACATAGAGTAATACAACAATAAGCAACAGAATAGATAAATAGTAGTTCATGAAGCTACTACATAAACATCAGAGTCTAAAGAAAATAAAACAAAAACCCTAATACAATGAAATCTTTAATAAATATGCAAATGACAAGCCTGAATGTGAAACTGGAAATAACTGAAATGACTGAAAAGCTGAGTAGACAAAAGACGGATCTTCAAGAAAAGCTCCAAGCTCCAAAGGTGAGTCTCGAATGCTGTGACACTCAGTCTGACCCGAGCATAAAGCAAAACATAAAACACTCGAGTCAGGATTTACATTCTTATGCTAGTAAATCAACTCAAGTAAAATGTCCAAGTGAAATGCAATATAACTTAAAGGATGTTTGGGATTCCATCCCTTAAGGATCCGTGGAACTACCTACATACATAGTACAATACGCTACATAGATAATGTATGCAGTAAAGTAAAATATTAAAATAGCATTAAGGCATTACCCGTATCCCCTTAACACATTTTTATATAAATGCCATAGTCTATACAGTACTGTAACTCTACCAAACCGATGGGCTATCAGGGAGCACTCCATAGGTACAACACAAACCAAACTCATAGAAGGCATTATAAGGCATGTAACAAGGCACACGAGGCAATGTCTAGGGTAGGATTCTACCGATTTGCAAAACTGGGCTGGTGGTAGCGCATAGTAGCTACTACCTCCTACCTCGAGACACACTCCCAAAATCAAAGGTGCACCAATCAAATCACAAAGTAATAGATATGGTATCGAAGAAGCATGCTCGATCGGAGGTGCGACCTCACTTGGCCCAGGTATAGCTCCTATTTTAGTCACATCAAGCTGACTCGTGGGAGTCAGCGCTGTGTTCATACCTCACATAGACGTCGCCAAACCATCCTACTTCGTTCTAGAATCTCCACCATGTACACAGTTGTTAAAGTGGTTTTTGGTATTGGCAAAGAGTATGACAATATCCGATCCCGGTCTATTCAACAACCAAACGCTTATTTCACACCATGGTCATTTTCATTTCAAACAGTTCATACTTCATATCAAAATATAATATCCAATTCAAAATCATATCACTTTCGAAATCATATTCACTTTTGAAATCATACTACTTCTGAAATCATTATTCACTTTAAATCGTATTCATTTCCAAAATCATAACCACAAAATAGGTTAAACCATCATATCAAAGTATTCACATTTAAATCCATTAAATCTAAATCATAACAGTTCCAACTTAAATAGTTTGAATATTGAAAGTAGTTTATATATTAGAGTAGTTATACACTAAAAATAGTTTATATTTAAAAATAGGTTATGGATTAAAATAGTTTATACATTAGAAATAGTTTATATATTAAAAATAGTTTATATATCAAAAATAGTTTCAATTAGAATTGTTTCTTTCAATTTCACAAATCAATTCAAATCAACTTTAGTTCCAAAATTCAATCCAAATCAAGCTCGGTTCAACAATTTCAATTAAAAAGGTTAAAGGTTCAATTCAAATTCTCACTAAAACCATTTTTAATTTATATCGATTTCAAATCCAAGTTTGAATTGCAAATTTAAACCACTTCCAATTCAATAGGTTCCAAAGTTTAAATATTCAAACACTTATAGTAACTCAATTTGATAAATTTATTTATATTTCAAAATTCAACTTCAATTTTATTTTAAAATATTCACTTAATCATTTTTAATAACATTTAAATAAAATCTCAAATTACAAATTTAAATCAATATTAAATATTCAGTTTCAATTTAAATTTGAAAATATTCATTTAATCACCTTTAATTAAATCAAGTTATAAAATCATACCTTTCTTTTTTTAAAAGGCAAATGAGGTTTTATACTGGTCCTCTACCAGATCTTGATTAAAAGAAAGATAGTTATATACATACATCATATAAGTAATCAAAAATAAACAACAAAAGACCTATTTAATTAAAATAGGATTAAAGCCCAAATCAGCCCAAATACCAATTTAATTAAATCGCCAGCCATAGCCTGGTTCAGTAGTTTGCAAATATCTCATTCTCCTATTAACTGCTCCCTTTACTTCTGTAATTATCACTTGCTTGTTTTTACCTTTATTATCAAATACTTTGTAATTTCTCTCCCCCTAGAATACAGTAATGAAGCATTTCAAAATAACAAGCATACGATCACCCAGCTCATCCCTCCACCTCGATCTCTTGAAGATTTTAAACCATTGTTGGCTGCGGTTTGTATTGCCATAGTATATACCAACAGCCATTATTATAGATTTCCAAAGTTGATAAATCATCGTGCATTGGAAGTGTAACTGGTCTCTACTTTCAAGGTGGTCGTTGTAGAAAACACAAATGTTATTAAAGATGAATCCTATGGCAATTAACTTGTCTCTAGTGAGTAAGGAGTTATGTATGGTTTTCCAAAGTAGGAAGTTAACATTTTCTGATCCCATACAATTCCATATTCAAAGTGGCCATGGCGAATTAGGCCTAACACAGTCAGGAAGTAAGTCTTTGTATGCAGTTGTAATGGAGTGTGCATAATGCTTACTGGTCCACTGGATTTTGTATGGAGTGTTTATGTCTTGTTCTCTCATGATCATATTCCATAAGTTTCTAACCACCATCGAGCTAGCAGTAGGCATAATGACTTTGTCTTGGAAGATGAAATGTTGAATATTAGCATTGTTAGGGATGCCAGTGGAGTTCTTCTGCATGTTGTCTATTATGCCATTTAATATCACACCAGTAGAAGCTCAAGGGGAGTGCCAAAATGAAATCTGGATGTCAGAGAAAATATTGTATTTGGCAAGAGGTAGGATAATATGTCTCATGTTAAGTAAACTCTTCCAGAACCAACTAGCAATGGAAGAAGTAGTCATAGTCCAGAAATTTTTCCCAAATAAGTAATTCTTGGTAATCCATTTAACCCACAGAATTGGTTTATTACTCAGAATATCATTGATATGTTTCTTTGCAGCCGCCATGTTCTAGTAGTGTAAGTTAATACTGCCCAACCCCCCACCCTTTCTCCTCGGTCTGCATATTTTGTTAAAGGCTATAGGAATGGTTTATATGAGTGGCAGTCTCCATGCCATAAGAAATGGTTCATTGCAGCATTGATCGTAGAAAGCAATTTCTTAAGCAAAATGTATAGATGAGACAAGTATAATGTCATTCCAAAAATGATGGACTTCGCATAGTAATTCTCCCAGCCTATGATAAAAGATGGGTAGGCCAATTCCTAAGCTTTGATATAATATTTTCATACATAGGCAAGCATTGTGTAGTCGAAATTCTCGAAGTGGTAATAGGGATACCTAGGTAATAGAGTTCTCTGGCATTGCAAGAAGACCAGATAGATAGGTAATGTTTTCTTTAGCATTGGTAGGAAATCTAGCAATGATGATGTGTGATTTGTTCTTGTTGATATGTAGACCAGTAATGTCATGAAATTGTAGGAGCACTGCATTGATAGTGGATATGGTACTAGCATCTGGTTTTGCGAATATGACAATATCATCTGCAAACATAAGTGATGTGATAAGTGGTTGCTTGCATTTAGGATGTGTGTTCAGATTGTTAGCAAGTGCATGGGAGTTGAGGATGGAGTTCAACAGCTCCATGACCATGATGAATAAGTATGGGGATACATGATCTCCCCGCCTGACCCCTTGGATGATCTTAAGTAGCCAACAGAGTGGCCATTGACTTTAACTGTATATGTAATAGTGGATATACAAGTGTGTATCCATGCAATATATGTCTCGGGGAAGCCCATCCTAGTCATGATGGCAACAATAGATATCCACTCAATCGAATCAAAAGCCTTCTGTATATCTAATTTCATCATGCATCTAGGTGAAACATTTTTTTGATTTTAGCAACTCGGTTATTCATGCATTAATAGGATATTATCAATAATATTCCTGTTCTTTAGAAAGGCAGTTTGATTGGGAGAGATGACGTTGCTAAGGATGGGTTTGATCCTCCTAGCCAGAATCTTTGTGATGCATCTATATATTACATTGCAGCATGATATAGGGCAGTAGTGTATAACAGAAGTTGGTGCATCAATTTTGGGTATCAATGCAATATTAGTTGCGTTGATACCACCTAGAATAGTATTAGAATTGAAGAAGTATTGGATAGCCTTAACAATTGTGATATCAGTGACAGCCCAAGTAGTTTTAAAAAAATGAGTATTGAATCCATCGGGACCACCAACACTGTTTGGATTAAGATCAAATAGAGCATCCTTAATCTCAGCATATGTGACCATATTAATAAGGTTCATGGCATCCGTATCAGTGACCTTGGGTAATTTGATATTAGAAATGTCAGTGAGGTTAGGTTCGTTGTTTGATGTAGAAAAACAGGTATAAAAGTAATCTATAAATGCCCTGTCAATTTGCTGCTCATCAGTTTGTAAGGAATCTTCCTGATCATCAATAGCTTTAATAATGCCTTTAGATCACTTGATAGCAAGGGCATTGTGGAAAAAATATGTGTATCTGAATCATGAAAGAAGTATTCATTCCCAAACTTTTCTTTGGTCGTATCTACATCATGTTGTAGTGTTTCAATAAGCTGTTGGTTTAATCTATGTTCCGAATCTGATAATTCTTCTGTAACGACCCAGAATTTTGGTTATATTGAAATTGGGATATTTAATCGATTTTAAATGTTAAATTTTAACTTGAATTTCAAATATAATGATTTATTGGATAATTTAATAATTGGAAATTACTTAAATAATTGAATCTTGAGTTTTAAGCTTGATAAAAATAATTTAAAGGCTTATTAAATTTCTATTAATAAGAATGAAGGTAATAGAACCTTTAAATTGGATTTAAGAAGTGATTTGTTCAATTTTAAAAATAGCTTGTTTAAATTAACATATAAAAATAGCTTTCCAGGGCACAGTCTCGGAATTCGACGAATCTAGTTCCATTAGATCAGCAATAGTGTATTATTATTGGATTTCAAATTTCATAGCGTTTGGAGTTATCGTTTGGTCGTACGGAATAAAAACGCATTGAGATTAAAATCAAAAATTCAGTATAATAATTGGGTCCAAAATGCTATCTTCTCCATACGATCGAATTAGGACTCAAAACCTTTTCCATTGCATTCGAAATAGGGGTATAACATTATAAATGCCTAGCGCACGCCTCGTTAAAGGTTCAAAATTTTAAGTTACGTAATCGAGATAATTTGAAAATTTGAATAATATATATTTATTGACATAACCATATTCATATCAGCTTCTTTTCCTTCTTTTCAAACCACTATAGACAGCACCTAACATGCTACCTTCTTTTAAATCACGTCCCTCTTCATTTAAACAACACGCAAGGTTACAGAACAAAGAAAAAGAGAATGGAAAGCTTTGAAAAATTGTTTCTCCACTTATACTCAACGAAAAAATTCGAAACCACTTCCTAAAATCTAGTTTTTGTGCAAGCTTCGATCTGGTATATGGTGGGTAGGGTACGGCATCGATAGTTGTCGCTCCAAATCGCATACAGTAGCAGGTCTTAGATTAGGGCTAGCATTTTCTGGCGATAGGGGCATCGAGGGGAAGAGTGGTCATCGTTTTTGAGCTCGTGACTTCAGGGCACACCGGGAGAAGGAGTTTGGAAGCGTGCGGTGGCTCCGGGGGTGGTGCGACCTGGTGTAGTCGATGAGGCGAATGGAGTTGTCGCATTTTTAAAGGGATGGCCGGAGTTCATATGGATGGGTCGATGTGGTGGAGTTCTCGATGAGACGGAGTTTGGTGGTGGCCGTCGGTCGAACGACAGAGCGTGGAGGGAGAACGAGGTAAATAAGGTATCGGCTATGGTGGGTTTGAATGTCTGGAATAGGCGGCAAAATTTTAGGGAAGAAGGTACTTTCTTGGGCTGGGTCTTGTTGCCGTAGGTATGGGTTTAGTATAAGTTTAAATAATATTTTATTGATGTTTAATTTAATTAAATTGTTGTTGAACTTATAAAGTATATCTCTCTAATAGGAGGTCCACTTTGGATGAGACTTTTTGTGTTGCGATTGTGATGATGAGAGCTTCGCAATGAAACTAGTTTGGACAGATTTGGAGAAATTCAAAATTTGGGCTAAAATCAGGCGTCGTCTGGTTTTAGTTCCAAAGTGGAATGTCCCGGCGACAACAGAAAATCAAAGTGAGTAAATCTCACTCATCTTGGATAATTGGTTGAATTTTTAAATAGTTAAAATTAATTGTTGGATGATTGGTTGAATTGATAAAATTATTATTAGTTGAATGTTATATTATATATAGTAGTATATATATTAGTAGTTGGATTGATATTCCCGCATAGTTTTAGTGGATGAGACCCTATGCGCCCCCGCATAATAGCGGATGACCCTATATTACCGCGATATCCCGCCTCGAAGTGGGATTGGTATTTTTATGTTGTATTAATATCTGTGGTTGCAAGGCAACAGGTTGGAGGGATCCTATTGGATTCCTCAAAAATGTTGAATATAATTTCATATATAGTGATATATGATATGTTGAATAATCTGTGATAGATTATACTGTGATTTGAATTTATCGGATGCTAAGGTAGCATTGACCTAGATTTTGGTATTTTAAAATACCACAAATGTATATTTGAATTTGAAAAGAAATTAAAAAGGGATTTTGGAAGTGAAGTATTTATATAGGATTTTGGATTAATTAAAAGAAGTTTATTTGGATAAAATAAATGGTTTGTCTTTAAATTTGTACTTAACTATTTCGGGATATTGTAAATAGAGATTTCGGAATAATGTTAATAAAGGGTTTTACATAATAATTCTTAAGTGATACTTTTTTAAATATAAAAGGTTTTTAAAATTGGGATTTTTAATAAATTGGAAGAATAGAAGTGAATTTGGAATTAAGTATAAAATTGGTTATACTGGATCTTAAATAAGATTTCTAAATTACGAAATGGAAGTAAAATCGATATTTAGTTGTTTTGGAATATAGTTGGGTTATTTAAGAAGTTAATTTATAAATGGAATTTAATTTAGAAATAAATTAATAATGGATTTAAGTAATGTGAAACTGTTGTAAACTGGAAATAAGACTATGGGATTTTTAAACAATGTTTATAAATAAAAGTGAAATGATTATCATTTGATAAGTTGAAGATATAAATTCACGGTAAGAATTTATAATTAGATGGGTAAATCATTTTAAAAAGGAATGATAGATTTTACTTTGGAAATGTGAAAAGGGATTTATGAGATTGGGAACATAAATCGATTGGTGATAAATTGAGAGAGATTTATAAATATTAGATTGGTTATATTGGAATTGAAAATATAGTTTTATCGAGAAGTCAAATTTGTTTTTAAAAGATGATTTTTAATTATTAAACTAGGTAATTTAAAAATGTTTTAGCATAGAAATACTTCAGAAAGTTAGTTATTTAAATATTTTTAAATTATCAAAATGAATTATAAGTTTTATAAACAAGCCTTGTAAATCGATTAGAATTTTATTAATAAATCAGAATTTATAAGTTATGTAATTATTTTAATTGTTTAAAAGTATATTTAATTATTAAATTAGTTTTTGAAAAGTAATGGTATACTTTCATGGTGAAATCGGATGCAGAGATTGCCTGTAGTTAAGTTTAGATTTCTCTGGGATAGAGACGTAATCATTGAGCGACGAATCCATGGTTGATACCGCGTGGTGCTTTCCATATTTATTTTAAAAAGTTTTCAAATATTTTTGAAAAGAATGGTTAGTGAACGTACTTACTCCGATAAGATAAGTATATACCTTTTGATAAAGAGATTTAATTTATAAAAATTTAAATTAAATGAGACTTAGTGTTTTCAGTGGAAATTGAACTCTTTGGTTGAATGATTGTTTATTTGATAGTTAAATAATCGACTATCAAATCTGGACTAAACACATAACTTTGGAAATATCAAGGAGGAACACGGGAATTATATGGTACAGTTACTGTCAAAGGTGCTATACTATACGTATAAACTCGTTTCATTCTTCTAGGATGATGATAAGGAAATCCATCCACTAATGGTTCAGAGATGATCCCCGATCTTATTTTCGTCTATTTATTTCCTAGAGTACCGGGGTCGAGTTTACCGGAAATATCGAACGTTGTTTCGAAGAGACCGGGATTGGATAAGTTATCCGAAAACCACTTCGGTCCAATAAATACGTTTCAAAGTGAAGACAAGAGCATGTAATTGAAGATGGAGCATTGAAGTGCAAGGGCTAATCACTACTAATCCTGAGGATGATTCCAAAATGGATGTAGTGGGAATTGTGCCTTCGGTTTCGTTCAGACCCAGAATGGACTTGTATGGATGAATGCTTTCAACACATTGTCATTGGAGGACAATGAGCATTTTAAGTGAAAATTCCTTAAAAAGGTAATCGTAGCCTCAAGCCTCATCAACCAGAATGACTGAAAATCAGGGAAGATGCAGCAAAGCTAAGTGGGTCGCACCCAATTAAGGTATGTTATCACCTTTCTATATACCCTCAGATATATTATAAATTATGGATACGGCGGTGCATGGAAAAAGAGCTCTCGATAAGGGTGGGAACACCCTGGGTGGTAACATATTCGGTACTATCCAGGTTAGGGGTAGAACCGGTCTTGTGTTATAGGGGATCCCGGCGAGGTCCTCGGTACATTTTCTATATGTGTACTGTGATAGGTGGTACCCCAGTGCCCACTCATTGTATGGAATCCATTATCCAATACATGCCTTTACGGTTTTGGTTTAGAGCCTAGTATCTAGGAATTTGATAGTGGCTATTTGAATAAGTAATTGAACTTAGACACTATTATAATATCAGATGATTTTGATATAAAATGTTTTGGTTATCGTAAGGTAAAAACCCATCATGTTTATGTATGATGTGGTCTTACGAGATACCTTTGTTTTTCAAAGGTTTTTGATAACAGTAATAATTCAAATTGAGTATGTTTTTCTCAAGCTGGTTTTACAGACTGACTCGGGTGTTATTTATTATAATGCTCGGGTCAAACCGAGTATTATAGATTTAGGATAGGATGTTATGGAGCTCAGGAGACGAGCTGGATGACAAAGACGTATTACACGTATTTGATTTTATTCTGCTATATATTGTAGGTTGTATAATCAGCACTTGTGAGGACATTTACTATAATTGTCCAGTATTGGTTTGTTGACTGTTGTACTCTGATGATGTAATGTATATATAATAGTTGTAGTTCTTTTTGTATTAAGACATGCTATTATCTATTATATATTATTCTGCTGCGATTGTGAGATTCTGTGTTGTTGTTTCTTTTTTTTCTACCTCTTCTTTTCTTTTCCCCTAACATTCGGCTTTTTTGGCATTCGATTGTTCGACATGTAATATAGTGGACGTATTAGTGTCGATTTTCGAAGGTCAAAAATCCCAGTTCATTACATTTTGTATTAGAGCTGAAGGTTATGCGAGAACCTTGGGTTTGATGGGGTAACTCATTAGAGATAGGATTAATAGCACCCTAGAATGAGTTTGAGTGTATTAATAGATATGAGCGCGTATTTATTAGTGAATATAAAGTGTTTTATATTGTGTTGGTTGATTTATTGGGTGGCTTATGGATTCTGGTCAATACGAGTAATTAACGTTATTGATAGGGATCTCTAAACACTTGAACATAACAATTCGACATGATATTGCTTTGAAATAGGATAAATGAAATAATTTACCCAGATTATTTTTATATGAAAGAAATAATTTTTCATAAATTATTATAGTTATACATGGTGTGCTTGGTTGTTAGGAAATGATAGTATTAAACTATTATCATTTGTTGTTGTGATTGAATAAAAGTTGATATTATAGTCAACCGTTAAGAAATAAGTTCATATAACGAAATGAAATTATGTAAATGTGATTTTGTAAATGTGATGTATAATTTGAAATGAAATGAAATTCCAGAAGTATATTTAAATATGATTGTTAAAAAGGGTTTTAAAGTAGGAAATTTGGGAATTTAATTCCCGTTGGTTTTGAAATGTTTTTCAAAGTCTTGGAAAATAATAGTTAAAAATTTGAAGAATATTTTTGAATCGGAAATATTGAAAAGGAATTTTAAAGGAATAAAAGCACTGAACTCACTTCGGTCGTTGGAAAATAATTTTGGTGATGACTGCAGCATCATCGACGTTCATTTTTGAGTTTCCAAAGGAGAAATTGCTACCAATTGGAGCTTTGTTTTATAAAATTGGTTTGGTTTGAAATGCAAAAGAATGATTTGATACACCAAGGGATCTTGTGTGTGTGTGTATGATTTCAAAATGATTTTGAAATATTTAAGAAATTGTTTAAACTCCGGAATTTTTATTTAAATGTTTTATGGAATATGAGTAAGTTTGATAACTTATAAAAGTTTGAAAATTGATTTTGGAATGGAATTTAACTTAAATTAAGTTAAATAAGAGTGAACTTTGAAATTTTAGCCTAAGTTAGGCTGGATGGAGTAATTGTTGGAAATGGAATTTGTTCAGAATGAATAAATGAACTAATTAAACCGATTACTTATTTGAATATGGTTTGGAATGTTGATTGATAAAAATCAAATGTGAAATTGGAGAACTGAAATTGAATTTGATTAAAATGGGTAAGGAATTTGGTTGTGAAGTGGTAATAACCATAAGAAGTTTGTATAAAATGTTTGAAATAGACTTAAGAAAATTGATGGTGAAATTCTTAAGTGAAATTGGTATTAGAAAATATACTAAGTAAATAGATAAATGGAATAAATGTGAATACGAAAATTGGTATAACTAAGAATCAATTGGAAATTAATACGTAAGTTGTACGTATATTATTTAATTCGCATGACGATTTGATTCAGATTCGAGCACAGAATTTCGAGATAATTTATATCGATCGAGTTAGGATTTTTCACTCGATTTTCGATGGCGAACCCTGGATATGGATTTTTGATTGATGCTGGGATTCTCTGTCATAGTATACAGCTATGCAAGGAGAATGACGATTTCTAATCAAGAAACCAGATCTGAGTCTGCACTAGAGAGTCGTGTGAACGATACTAGTTTGAAAGAGAAATTGTGTGATCGAGCGAGCGATCGAATTTGATGTTGCGTATGGATGATATATGTACATCGTATGGGCTTGAGTAAAGCAAATATTGAAAATGGAAATTTGCAAAATAATATGATTTTGAATTATATGTTTGGATATCATGGGTAAATAGATGCAGGCATTTCAAATCGAGGAAAAAAATTGGATTGCCCGACCAAAAGGTACATATTTAAATTGTAGTTTGAAATTGAAGATCTTATGATTGAGCCATTTGGCTTTTGTTTTCTTTTGATGATTTGGGCCCGTAGTGGCATTTTGTAGCTGTTTGGATCTAGCCGCGCAAAAGAGATGCTGGCGAAATTTTTCAAAAATTTAAGGAGTTAGAAAATTTTGAAGGAAATTTTTAATAACTACAATTTGATTTTGGATTAACACTTGAAATGGTTGAGTAAATAATATTATTTGGAATCTATGGATGAATCTAGAAATTAGTAAAGATGGCAATGTGGTTTGAACAAATTTTTTTGGGAAGTTGTTTCAACTGATTGGTTTTGGCTAATCAGTTATGGACCATTCTTCTTACCTTGGAAATTTCGAGGACGAAATTATTTTAAGGGGGAAGGAATGTAACGACCCAGAATTTTGGTTATATTGAAATTGGGATATTTAGTCAATTTTAAATATTTAAATATTAATTTTTAACTTGAATTTCAAATATAATGATTTATTGGATAATTTAATTATTGGAAATTATAATTGAATCTTAAGTTTTAAGCTTGATAAAAATAATTTAAAGGCTTATTAAATTTCTATTAATAAGAATGAAGGTAATAAAACCTTTAAATTGGATTTAAAAAGTGATTTGTTCGATTTTAGAAATGACTCGTTTAAATTAACATATAAAATTAGCTTTTCGGTGCACAGTTTCGTAATTCGACGAAACCAGTTCCATTGGATCTATAATAGTGTATTATTATCGAATTTCAAATTTCGTAGTGTTTGGAGTTATCGTTTGGTCGTACGGAATAAAAACGCGTTGAAATTAATATCGAAAATTCAGTATAATAATTAGGTCCAAAAAGCTATCTTCTCCATACGATCGAATCAGGACTTGAAACCTTTTACATTGCATTCGGAATAGAGGTATAACATTATAAATGCCTAGCGACATGCCTCGTTAGGGGTTCGAAATTTTAAGTTACGTAATCGAGATAATTTGAAAATTTAAATAATATATATATTTATTGACTTGACCATATTCACATCAGCTTCTTTTCCTTCTTTTCAAACCACTATAGATAGCACCCTACATGCTACCTTCTTTTAAATCACGTCCCTCTTCATTAAACAACACGCAAGGTTACAAAACAAAGAAAAAGAGAATGGCAAGCTTTGAAAAATTATTTCTCCACTTATACGCAACGAAAAAATTCGAAACCACTTCCTAAAATCTAGTTTTTGTGCAAGCTTCGATCTGGTATATGGTGGGTAGGGTGCGGCATCGGTTGTTGTTGCTTTAAATCGCGTACAATAGCAGGTCTTAGACTAGGGCTAGCATTTTTTAGCGATAGGGGCATCGAGGGGAAGAGTGGTCATCGTTTTCGAGCTCGTGACGTCAGGGCGCACCGGGGGAAGGAGTTTGGAAGTGTGCGGCGGCTCTGGGGGTGGTGCGATTTGATGTGGTCGATGAGGCAAATGGAGTTGTCGCATTTTTCATGGAATGGCCAGAGTACATGTGGATGGGTCGGCGTGGTGGAGTTCTCAACGAGACGGAGTTTGATGGTGGCCGTCGGTCGAACGACAGAGTGTGGAGGGAGAACGAGGTGAAGAAGGTACCGGCAATGGTGGGTTTGAATGCCTGGAATATGCGGCAAAATTTTGGGGAAGAAGGCGCTTTCTTGGGCCGGGTCTTGTTACCGTGGGTATGGATTTAGTATAAGTTCAAAATAATATTTTATTGATGTTTAATTTAATTAAATTATCGTTGAACTTATAAAATGTATATCTCTCTCATACGAGGTCCGTTTTAGACGAGATTTTTTGCGTTGTGATAAAACTGGTTTGGATGGATTTGGATATATTTAAAATTTGGGCTAAAATCAGGCGTCGTCCGGTTTTAGTTCCAAACTGGAACGTCCTGGCGACAACAGAAAATCAAAGTGAGTAAATCCCACTCATCTTGGATAATTGGTTGAATTTTTAAATAGTTAAAATTAATTGTTAGATGATTGGTTGAATTAATAAAATTATTGTCACTTGAATGTTATATTATATATAGTAGTATATATATTAGTAGTTGGATTGATATTCCCGTATATATTTAGCGGATGAGACCCTATGCGCCCCCGCATAATAGCGAATGACCCTATATTACCACGATATCCTGCCTCGAAGAGGGATTGGTATTTTTATGTTGTATTAACATCTGTGGTTGCAAGGCAACAGGTTGGAGGGAACCTAATGGATTCCTCAAAAATGTTGAATATAATTTCATATATAGTGATATATGATACGTTGAATAATCTGTGATAGATTATACTGTGATTTGAATTTATCGGATGCTACGGTAGCATTGACCTAGATTTTGGTATTTTAAAATACCACAAATATATATTTGAATTTGAAAAGAAATTAAAAAGGGATTTTGGAAGTGAAGTATTTATATATGATTTTGGATTAATTAAAAGAAGTTTATTTGGATAAAATAAATGGTTTGTCTTTAAATTTGTACTTAACTATTTCGGGATATTGTAAATAGAGATTTTGGAATAATGTTAATAAAGGGTTTTACATAATAATTCTTAAGTGATACTTTTTAAATATAAAAGGTTTTTAAAATCGAGATTTTTAATAAATTGGAAGAATAGAAGTGAATATGGAATTAAGTATAAAATTGGTTATACTAGATCTTAAATAAGATTTCTAAATTACGGAATGGAAGCAAAATTGAGATTTGGTTGTTTGGGAATATAGTTGGGTTATTTAAGAAGTTAATTTATAAGTGGAATTTAATTTAGAAATAAATTTATAATGGATTTAAGTAATGTGAAACTTTGTAAACTAGAAATGAGACTATGGGATTTATAAACAATGTTTATAAATAAAAGTGAAATGATTATCATTTGATAAGTTAAAGATATAAATTCACGGTAAGAATTTATAATGAGATGGGTAAATCGTTTTAAAAAGAAATGATAGATTTTACTTTGGAAATGTGATAAAGGATTTATGAGATTGGGAAAATAAAATCGATTGGTGATAAATCGAGAGAGATTTATAAATATTAGATTGGTTATATTGGAATTAAAAATAACTCGTTTCGTTCTTCTAGGATGATGGTAAGGAAATCCGTCCACTAACGGTTCGGAGATGATCCTCGATCTTATTTTCATCTGTTTATTTCCTAAAGAACCGGGGTTGAGTTTATCGGAAATATCGAACGTTGTTTCGAAGAGACTGGGATCAGATAAGTTATTTGAAAACCATTTTGATCCAACCAATACGTTTCGAAGTGAAGATAAGAGCATGTAATTAAAGATGGAGCATTGAAGTGCAAGGGCTAATCGCTACTAACCTTGAGGATGATTCCAAAATGGATGTAGTAGGAATAGTGCCTTCGGTTTCGTTCAGACCCAGAACGGACTGTCATTGGAGGACAATGAGCATTCTAAGTGAAAATTCCATAAAAAGGTAATCGTAGCCTCAAGCCTCATCAACCGGAATGACTTAAAATAAGGGGAGATGCAGCAAGGCTAAGTGGGTCGGACCCAATTAGGGTCTGTTATAACCTTTCTAGATACTCTTGGATATATTATAACTTATGGATACAGCGGTGCATGGAAAAAGAGCTCTCGATAAGGGTGGGAACACCCGGGGTGGTAACATATTCGGTACTATTCAGGTTAGGGGTTGAACCGGTCTTGTGTTGTAGGGGATCCCGGCGAGGTCCTCGGTACATTTTCTAGATGTGTACCGTGATAGGTGGTACCCTAGTGCCTAGTTGTTGTATGGAATCCATTCTCCAATATGTGCATTTATGTTTTGGTTGTAGAGCCTAGTATGCTGAAATTTAATAATGTAACAATTTCGGCTTTTTGAATATGTATTTGTACTTAGACACTATTATAATATCAGATGATTTTGATTTAAAATGTTTTGGTTATCGTAAGGTAAAAACCCATCATATTTATGTGTGACGTGGTCTTATGGGATACCTTTGTTTTTCAAAGGTTTTTGATAACAATAATAATTCAAATTAAGTGTGTTTTTCTCACGCTGGTTATCCAGACTAACTTGGGTGTTATTTATTATAATGCTTATGTCAGACCAAGTATTACAGATTCGGGATAGGATGCTATGGAGCTCAGGAGACGAGCTAGATGATGAAGATATATTGCATGTATTTGATTTTATTCCGCTGTGTATTGTAGGCTGTATATAAAGCACTTTTGAGGACAAGTTACTATAACTGTCCTGTATTGGTTTGTTGACTATTGTACTCTCATGATGTAATATGTATAAATAACAGTTGTAGTTGTTTTTGTATAAAGACATGCTATTATCTATTATATATTGTTCCGCTGCGATTGTGAGATTCTATGTTGTTGTTTCTTTTTTTCTACCTCTTCTTTTCTTTTCCCCTAACTATCGAGTTTTCCGGCATTCGATTGTTCGATATGTAATATAGTGGATGTATTAGTGTCGATTTTCGATAGTCAAAAATCTCAGTTGTTACATCTTCATTGTCTAGATCAGCAAGCATATCAGTTTGAGCTTTGCTAAGTTCATCACGAAGCTGTTTAGATTTTGATGTACCATGGCCAAAAGTGGATTAGCCCATAAATTCAAACAGGGTTTGACATTCTTTAGTTTCTTCTGCAATATATACATAGGATTTCCGTATGTCTTAATGTCCATCTCTGTAAGAAAATAGTATGAAATTGTGTATGGTTAGTCCAAAAATTAAAAAATTAAAAAGCGGCTTGGTACTTAATTGGTTTCATACTCTAGGAGAGGATAAGGGGGTTATGGTCTGATATGCTAGGTTGAAGGACAATGGATGTAAGGTTTGACCAAGAGGTAAGGCCTTGAAAGTTGAAAAGAGAGTGGTCTAATGTAAAAAAGTTACGTCTGCCATGTCTACGGTTATTCCATGTATATAATGGACCAATCGAAGGGATCCTATGTAAAGCAGCAATTTGTATTGATTGGAAGAGAGGATTAATGTCATGATATGTAAGTGGCTTGCCTCCAAATTTTTGTGATGAGGCAAACATGCAGTTGAAGTCATCCATAAGGATTCATGGGATAGTGATAGAATTTTGTGACTGTATATAGGAATGAAGCCTGTTTCTGGTGTCCTTATTACATGAAGCATAAATAAAAGTGAGGTTGAATTGAGTGGAGGATGATATATGAGTAACAAGAAAATGGATGTATTGGTCAGAAGATGAGATAGTGATGGCATTGTATATATGGGGTTTCCATAACACAACAATTCTACCATATTCAGCATGTACCAAGTTATGTGCATAATCCCAGGGAGGATTGATTACAGAGCACATATTGATGGTACAGTTTTCGTTAAGTTTGGTCTCTAATATACCGATCATTTGCAATTTGTTTTGAACAATCAGTTTTTTTTACTTCATGTTGTTTTAAGGGGAGGTAAGCACCCCTTAAGTTCGATGCTCCAATGTTGTCAAGCATTAGAAATAATATGTTTTTTCTTCCTACTCGGTTTTCTCAGCCCAATGTAGCTTTCTTGCTGTGTATTGTCTTAATCATCCTCAGTATTCAAATTGTGTAGTAGTATCTCTGTTATTTGGTAGTCATGTCCATTGTCATAGTCCTCATGCTCCTTTCCTTTTCTATTTTTGTTATTCTTTTTGTTCTTTTTTTTCTTTGTCTGCTGTTTAGGTGGAGATAGACAAGCTTGGGAAGGTTGGGAGGTGGATGGATGGTTGTTATGATTGTTGTCTGGGGTAGAGTGTGTAGGAGAAACTTGTCGAAACAGGAGTTGTAAGCTAGTGTTTTGTTCATCAAATGAATCATTATGGATGATGTTATGTTCAATGAGTTGTTCAATGATGGTAGGGGAAAGGTGGATATGTTTGTATGGTAAAGTATGTGAATCCATAGGTGGAACATCAAGATTGTGTTTTGTGACTTGAGTTGCAGTGGTCTCTGTCAAATCAGGAAGGATGGTATCGGTTGTGAATGTTGACACAATGGTAGAAACATAAGGTTGTATTAAGTTTGGTATATGAGTCTGAAAAGTAGTGCATGGTATGGTGCTTTGATCGGTGAGAATGTCAAAACTATTGGATAATAGGATAATGGGGTTAAGTGGTTGAGGGGCTGTAGAATGGTTATAAGATTATAGAGTGGTATGGTCAATGGTAAGAGGATCTGAATAAAGTGGTGATTGTGAAGATATAGGTGTTGTGTTATGAGCAGCATCATATTTATCTTGTTCATTAATATGTGCATGCACATGGACAGTGGCTTTCATTGTATTGGCATCTGTCAAGTTTATCCCGTGTCCTTCATTAGCATCTGGTTTTCTCCTAATCCAACGTTTGTATGGTTTAGTTTTTCATATTCCAGTATCATCATTTTTTATGGCAGCATTACAATGTCTAGCATTATCGTTCTCCACCAAAATCTGATGCATTGGTGAACATTGTGTTCCAATCACTAATTGTTCTGTAGACATTATATCAGTGTGCATGAACTGTAGCTTATCAATACAAGTAGAAACATCATGGCCAAAGCATTTACAATGCACACAAATTTTTAGTCTCCAGTCATAATAAACTTCAACATAAACAACATTATCTCCTTCACCGCATTTAATAAGATCGGGCAGCTCCTTATCAGGCGTAATTTCAATCAGACATTTTGCAAATCAAACGCAGCATTTTTTAGTTGCTTTGTTGTAACAAACTAATGAACCGAAATGACATGCTAGCCAGTTAATACCTAGTAATGTCCACGCAAGAATTGGTATTTTATGAAAATGTACCCATATAGGAACCGATTTTATTTGAGATAGTGCACTTTTGAAAGTGGGTTTCCATGAAGTGATAATAAACATTTTGCCTCTAATAAAAATAGGATAACTTTCAAGAATCTTTTGTCTATCATCTTTGTCAGAAAATTTGAAATAAAAGTTTGAGTTGTCAGATTTAACTTTATGTTTTTCTTTAAGGCGCCAAATCTTCTGTAAGTGGTAGATTACGACATTGTATGGCAGCTTATCATCCAAGAAATACCCGACCAAATGTTGATTCCAGAATTTAATTCCTTCTTGCTGAACTTCTGATGGCATGGGTAGAGCTGATAGCTCATATGATAAGTCGAAAGATCGCGGTGTGTATCTACCTGCATTTCTAGGCTTAGACTTGAACAGAGATGCCCATGGCAGGTGGAAGCCGACGATAGCGAGGTGGTGAGTGGATCCTTGTAGGTGGATGGATGGCTAGCTGTGGCGGGAGGTGAAGGATCATGGTTGGTAGAACAGGGTATGGGTTGGATATCCGGTGGTTTAGGTATTGGTGGAGTCAGCGGCAGTGAAAGAGGTGATGGAACAATAATGGTATTGGAAAGGTCTAATGGTCGGGGAAGGGTACGGTGGTGGTCAGGTATAAGAGGAGGTGATAAGTCAGAAGGTACGGGTAAGGTGGTGTGGTCAACAGGAGGGATAGAGGAGTGGGTATGGTAGGTATGGTACGGTGAAGTGATGGGTGAAGGAAAAGGAACGGAAGGAGATAAAACCATTATAAGTAAAAGTAATGAAGGTCGATGAATTAATGATAAAATCATACCTTTCAAATCTCAAAATCAATAAGTTTCCAATCAATTCTTATTTATATTCAATTCTTAAACAAATTAAATTACAAATTAACTTAATTTATCTTCCCAACCTTTATTTTATTAAAGTTATTACAAAATCTATTTTCAAAATTTAAATAAATATTTAAACATATTATATACATATAAAAGTTATTACGAAAATCTATTTAAAATATTAAATAAATTGTAAACAAATATTTAAAACATATTATATATAAATAAAAGTTAAATTAAATTTTTATTAAATTTTATTATATTAATTATTATTAAATTAAATATTATTTTATATATTTAAAAATTATAAAGTTATAAGTAAAATTTTATAATTTACATTTTAAAACTTAACTTATAATTTTAAAATTTCCAAAACACGTAATTTTAAAAATCTAAATTTTACACATATATTAAAATTAAAATATCTTTATATTATATTCTAAAAATCAATACACATATATTTCTCCTTTTCAAAAATCATTTAAAAATAGACCAACGATGTCTGTATATAGTTTACTATCCTATGGTCAAGTGATACAGATATTTATCATTTCAATCCGCAATAATTAAATATTTATGGGTATATATCATTTCAACTCACAATC
The DNA here is from genome assembly GCA_030737815.1 of Allium fistulosum. Classification (NCBI taxonomy): domain Eukaryota; kingdom Viridiplantae; phylum Streptophyta; class Magnoliopsida; order Asparagales; family Amaryllidaceae; genus Allium; species Allium fistulosum. The sequence goes on along the minus strand of CM060904.1, from coordinate 1,001,059,198 downwards.
CCAAAATTTAAATTCAATAAAATCGCTTGGGTTTATCATTTCAACCTATAACGATTTTCCCTAATCTATAAAATCATTCGGGTATGTATCATTTCAACCCATAGGGATTTCCCAAACTAACAGGGAACTTGCAGTGTGATAACAATAGAATAATAACATAAAATGGCATAACATATCGATGACAAGCATATATAATAATTAACAATTAAAATAATATATACACAATAGGATACGATTATCATATGTTAGTTATCATAGGTTAACAAATTTAAATAATAACATATCAAGCCTAACAAATTTAAATACTAACCAATTAAATTTTAACAACACATTTCAATCGTCATTTCATGTGAAATAAATTTACTAAACATGATAATGTTAACCATGAGTGATCGCTCACCTTTCTTGGCTATGGAAACAAGAAGGTGACACGACACGCACATGGATATGGACACTAAAACTCGGATGCGGATCCCGGCAGCGGCAAAGCTATGAACTTGGACTCGAATTCGAGAATTCTTCAAATCAATATATATATATATATAATATATATATTCTTCTCTCTTCTTTATTTTATAGGAAGAGAGTAAGGAGTTTGGTGACTTAATTGAAACTATACTAATAGAAGGTGGAGCATTGATGTAACAGACATAATCAAGTACATCCTTCTCAGAATGGATACGAGCAAGTGCTGTTGCGTGATCGGCTGGAAATGGCGGAGTAGGTTATGAGCAGGGTGGCTTGGCTATGGAAAAGAGTTGAGGGCCAAGGGTGGCTGTCAGATTAGCTTCGATTGAAGGCAAGGTCAGGGTGGAGGATGGATCTGGTGTGCTCGATTATGATGGGTATGGGTTTGGCATGGTGTTCGGGTGGTGACTGGCGTTGGAGGAAGCAAGGGGCGAGGATGTAGGTCAGCAGAGGAGTGGAGATCTAAGGCGGCTACTATCCGCTTGCACGGAGGCTCAGTTGTCGTGTGTGGTTCGGGTGGAAAGGTGGCTGTTAGATGTACGAAAGCGGTCAGTGGCAGGCTATGTGTGTATGGCGGTGGAGGGAGGAGCAACCGGGTTTGCTGTGTTGGAGGAGCTGTCGGCTGTGGTTGGGGAGATGCAAAAAGGCAAAGTAAGGTGGTCGTGGGTCGGAGCCAGGTGGACGCAGTCTGGTGGTTGCACGGGCGGGCTGTGCTGTCAAGTGTGGCGGAGGCGGTCTGCGAGCTGTGAGGGATGGTGGAGATTGCGGAGGCGGGTGGCTATGGTGGAGGGCGTGGGTTTTGTTGGTGATTATTGGATGAGGAGGAGAGTAATGGTGGAAGGCGGGGCTTGGGAAAAAGCTGATAAGGCGGAGGTTGGATGTTGAGTGAGATGATGGGTTCGTTATTGTATTCAACAATGAGGAAATGATCAGCAGAGCACATAAACAATTATATATACGAAAGCTTACCTTAAGCTTTCTCTTATGTATATATATATATATATATATTAGAGATTAAGAACGAACAGAAAAGAGAAAAAAATAAAAGGGAAGAGAATGAGTGGAGGAAGGGAATTGAACAGTGAAGGAAAAGCAAATATAATTTGAATTGTTAGGAATAGTAAAAGTTAGATAATAAATTCTGGGAATATAAAAAGGCTAGTGGCTATTGGTTTACATGGTGGATAATGAAAGGACATAGGAACCCAAAAAGGCCCAAATACGGAACCGATACGGCAAATCGTTTGTCGATTTCACCACGTACCGGACACCGAAATGCACCAATGAATATACTGTGGAGATCATCACGACGAGACGAACAGAATGGTACATAGATATTAGAGATACGACCATCCTATCAAAACTCGATATTCGCTGCCAAACTACTGCTAAAACGCCGAAAATAATATAAATGGAGCTAGAGCAGTACAAATTTTGCAAAACGAATTTTGACGGGTCACTCAGAAAATGTTTTACATTTTTCTTGTATAAAATATTCAAATTTCAGAATTATTTTATTTTCGTCAATTTCAATTGATTTTTAAATTTAAATTTGAAATTTCACAACCAAACAAAATTGTAAATTTTTCGATGAAAATCTAACATTTGTTATGTTTAAATCGACGCATACCAAATATCAAATTTTCATAGCTAGATTTTATTGTTTAAATTTCCATGAAAAAAAATTTAGTTAATTATGTTATTTAAATCATTAAAATTTATGGGTCGTTACACCGCCGTTCTCCTTGCATAGCCATATACTATGATAGAAAACTTTGGAATTAATTCAAAATCCATATCGAGTGTTCGCCATCGGGAATCGAGTGAAAAATCCTTGTTCGAGTTGGTGTAAGTAACTTCGAAATCGTGTACTGAATCTGGATCAAAATCGATTATGCGAATCAAATGGTCTTCGTACAACATACGTCTTTATTTCAGTTGGTTCCTTAATTATACCAAATTCCTTTAATTCGCCTTCACTTTAAATCACAATTACTTATACAAATAGAATATCCCTTTTATACTAAAATTCATTTATGAACCATTTCATAAATCATTTTATTTAACTTTACTTAAGTTAAATTTCATCTCATAGCTCAATTTCAAATTTACTTTGCTTGACTATACCAATCATTTTAATTCACGTTTATTATTTCTTAGTATATTCCTTTTAATACTAAAATTATTTATGAACTATTCCATACATTCATTTTCATTAAACACTATTTTTATTTTAACCCATTCTACAACACATTACTTTAGAACTCAAATATTTCACAACTTAAGTTTATAAACATCTTATAAAACACGACTTAGTTTATCAACACTTAAAACTCAAGTTTATACGAATTTCAAAAGTCACAACTCTATCTTATAGCTCCTCTATACTTAAGTTTATTATAACATTTTATACAGCACACTTATGTTTATTATTCATTTTAAACTAAAGTATATATTTTTAATTAATACTTAGAACTCATTTTCTGAGCCATTTTATAAAATGTTACTCCAAGCCACATAACACTTATCAAGGCTTGTCTTCATTAATAAAACACATCCAAGATTTTTATAACTTCCAAAGAATCACTAAGAAATATTACTCAAGTCTATTAACATTCTATAACTCGAGTTTATAATTGCAAAATGCACTTGTATTTTCTAAGAGTACATATAATGTATTCAAATTGTTTTTCTTAACAAGATATTTAACAAATTTAAAACTTGTTTTAAATTATTATCATCTCAAATTGATAAGTTACGAAACTTATTTCTTAAATTTCTCACAACACTTAGATTTAGATTTCTACATCAAATTGGAAGTCCCGACTACCGAAAATCGATAAAAATTCCTTTTCATATCAATAAATGAAAATTACCCAATAATATCTCGAAATGAGATACACCAACCAACTATCCAAATGGTTAAGATACATGAGTCTATAATCCCACTTAGTTGAAAGTTTCAGAATTTAAACCTAGTTTTTATTTCAAATCATTTGGAAATAATATTTATATACATGACTCATTTTTGTATATATACAAATCATCCTTTGGAAATTTTTAAACAATTTTGTTTTACCCAAACAATATGATAACCAATTTCTATCACGGTAGCAATTCCTCACTTTAGAAACCCGAAAATGAACTCTGATGATGCTGTAGTCATCACCGAAGTTATTTTTCAACGATTGAGGCGAGTTCAGTGCTTTTTAACTCTTCCTAATCCTTTTTCAATATTTCTATTAATCAATACTTTCAAAATAATACCATTTTTATTTTTCCCAAAACTTTGAAAACAATTTCCTAGTTTTGAGTTCTAAATTTCTTGGTTTAAGTCCATTTTTATTTATAAACCATATTTAAAGAAAATTTCTATTCCAAAACACTTTTCAATAATACTATTATTATTACTTATAACAATTTGAAAAACCATTTAAATTTCTGGGAGTTAAGCACTCAAATTCTCAGTTTCAAATTCTTATTTATAATCTATATTTTTAAATCCTACTTATATAATTTCACTTCCTAAGGTCATTTCAAAATTGGTTTTCTTAGTATAGATTATAATAGGTAACTTTTATTATAATTTAAAATTAAACTCGATATTATCATCGAACACCTTATAGTCAAACTGTGAAAATGAATTGATAAAGTGTTCATACTTAATTTAACAAACAATAAAGGCCCATAAACTATTTGAGCACCACTAATCACAATAAATGATAATAATCAAATATTTTCATTTCTAACAACCAAACACATTATATAACAATAATAATTTCCAGGAAAATTACTCTTTTATATATAAAATATATTTAGGTAAAATTATTTCATTTACCCAATTTAAAAACAATACTGTGCCAATTTGCCTTGTTAAAGTGTTTAGAAACCTCTATCGATATAGTTGTTCCTTCTGTATCGACCAGAATTCATAACCACTCAACCGATAAATCAACATAATATAAAACATTTTTATATCACTAACAAATACGCGCTCATATAAATATAAATATAATACACTCAAACTCATCTTAGGATCTCACTTACCCTATCTCAAATAAGTTAACCCCACCAAAGCCTAGGCGTTCGCTCAACCTAAGCTCGGATACGACGTGTAACGACCCACTTTTTCGTACCATTCAAGTTGACAATAAACCACACATGTCCAACCAAAATCGAACAGAAAGAAGAATAGTAATGAGAAAGAAAGAAGAAAAAAGAAGAGAAGCAGAAGAGAAAAGAAACTAAAAACAACATAGAATCTCACAATTGCAGCGGAACAACATATATATAGTATAATATCAATGACTTTACAAAAGAGAACTGTTATATACATACATCCATCAAATTACAACAACAATCACAATTATCAGCCTAGACAGTTATAACAACCTGTCCTCACAATTGCTGATAACTTCAATAACAAAGTAGGGAAAAATAAACATATACGAGAATACGTTTTGAAGACCTCCAACTCATTTCATGAGCTCCAATGCATCCAAAGCAATCTGTAAATATGCTCGGTCTGACCCGAGCATTACAATAAAATAACACCCGAGTCAGTCTGAAAATCCAACGTAAGAAAAACACCCCAACAGGATTTTAAAATTATAAAAACCTTTGAAACAAAGGTATCTCGTAAGACCACGCCGCACATAAACACGGACGGGTTTTTACCTTACGATATCCAAAACATTTTATTTGAAATCCACTGATATTATGATAATGTCTAGGATACAAATACTTATTAATCGTAGCTGAAATTATTAAATTATTAAATTCCAGCATACTAGGTTTTACAATCGAAATCGAAGGGGCTTATTGGAGAGTGGATTCCAACTATGAAAGGGTAAGGGTCTACCCACCGAATCCGTACACCTCTAGATGAAATGTACGGGAGGTCACAATCGCAACTGCACCTCAGCTACTCAGGACCGGCCCTACGCCTTAATGGATAGCACCGAATATGATCACCCCATGGTTGATAAACAACCATCATGAGCCCTGAAGCATACATAGAGATATCAACACCAGATCTAGGGATGATCATACCCTAATGGGAGCGACCCACATAGCCCTGCTACATCTCCCTGCTTTAGTTATTTTCCCAATTGATGAGGCTTGAGGCAACGATTACCTTTATATAGCACTTCCCACTTGGAATGCTAACACTGCCCTCCCAGCAATAATGTAATGCAAGCATTCATCCATACAAGTTCGTTCTGAGACTGAACGAAACACTTGAGAGCTCTGTCCCTGAATTCCTATCATCTTCAGTATGTCTTCACTTCGCAACGCTTAAGTTGGATCGAAGTGGTTCTCGGATAACATATCCGATCCCGGTCTCTTCGAAACAACATTCGACAATTTATAGTAAACTCAACCCCGGTTCTTTAGGAAATAAATAGCCAAAGATAAGAGAGGAGATCGCCTCCTAAACGTAGTGGACAGATTTCCTTATCATTGTCCTAAGAAAACGAGACGAGATTTATACGCACAGTACAGCATCATCGGAGATGACTGTGCCATATAACTCACGTGTTTCCCCTAGATATTTCCAAAGTTACTTTTGGGTCCAAATTCGATAGTCGGTTATTTAACTATCGAATACAACATTCAATCATAGATTTCATTTCCTATGGAACCCACCGAGCCTCACATTCATTAATATAAAAATCATTTTAAAATACTGGAGATCACTTCCATATACTTATCTCAACAAAATATGTATATTCACAAAACGAAATATTTTCGATACTTAGAAAATATAACCATGTACTTATCCTAGCGGCATAAGTATATTTTCAAATCATTCTTTTTAAAACTCGAAGAACCTTTCCCATATACTTACAAAATGGTATAAGTATCTTAACCAATCACTTGTAAAGATTACTTATTTCAAGATCATTTAAAATAATTTAAACACAGGTATCCTTTAAACAAAGATATAAATATTCTGAAATACCCTTTCTTTCTTTAACTATATTTTCTTTTTAATTTGTGTTATCTTCTTTATAAATCTCCAAACTCTATTTATAAAGTTCCTTAAAAATCTCTAAGTTTTATTTACATGGATACTCTTTTAAAATCTCCTAACCCATTTATAAAACTTTTCCATAATCATTCAGAATCTAACTTCTTTTCCAATTTTAATTCTCTTCCCAATTTTATAAACCCCTTTACATAAATCCTTTTTATAAAAGAATTCCTTTTATAACAATTTATTTATTTATTTTAAAATAAATAAACTAAAACATCATAAACTTAGCTTTAATCATTTTTAAATAATATAAAAGAAATATGACTAAAAACATTTTAATAATATAATAAATAAACTCTTAAATATTTAAAACATCTCCCATAGGTAAATAAAATAAAATATCTTTAAACAATCTTTTAAATAAAATTAGTTATCTTCAACAATATTTTTAATGAAATAATCATCTAGTTTTAAAATAACTAATAACAAAATAATTGTTATCTTCAAAAACATTAAAAAAAAATTATTTTAAAACACTATAGATAATATAGTAATTAACTTACAAAGATAATTTTTTTTCACAAACATTTATAATTAATTATTAATAAAGCTCCTTGTATATATAGAAATAATTAAGATATTTTTTTCCAACTTATAAAATTAGAACTTAATTAAATCCAAAATTTCTAAATCTAGAAAAGGCTCGGCAATCCCAGTGGTACTTAACAAGCTACCATTAAACTTCTATTTAACTTCTCAAGTCAAATTGCCGATATTTACATAATCAAACATATATGTAAACAAATTCATAATTAATGATCAATTGACACTTTAAATAAATGTCCAAATTAATATAATAGCGGAATAGGGATTTATTCTGCTAACCAATGTCATTCAAAGATGTACAACTTACATTTATTAAACGATGTTTATTTGGCCAAATAGATAACACCGAAAAGTATACTTACGTTAACTACGTTATAATTTTTAACAACGTAATTATATTAAACAAAATCAATATCAATTTATCACCAAATATATATGATCCATTACTTAAAACAAGTTTGAATAAAAATTTAAAACTCATACAATCTAATAACATTTCAAGATGCTATATCGCGATCCTAGATCAAATTTAATCAATTTAATAGCATTTCAAGATGTTGTATCGTGATCCTAGATCAAATCCAATCAACCAGCCAATTCAACAATCCAAACAGGCATAAATAAAATTTATTAATTATAAATATGCTAATTAATCAAAAAGAGTGAGTTTTAACTCACTAGAGTTCTTCTTTGGACTAGAATCGAACGATGTCTGATTTTAGCCCAAATTTTCAACTTGCTCCAAATTAGACAAAACCAGTTTCCTCGCAAACCTTCATCATATCAAGCGCAACGAAAAAGTTTCATCTCGATTGGACCTCGTATGAAAAGGTTATAGATTTTATAAGATTTCAAAATAAGTTAAATAATTAAATAACTTAATTACACTATTAGTTTTAATTACCCCAAATAAACATCTCCTTCCCCAAAAATTCCATTCCCCCCTACAGTAGCCTTCTCCTTTCATGGTCGTATCTTTAACCACCAAAATCTCCACCTCCGATGCATGAAAACCCACACCGTCTTCGCCAAAGCTCACCTCTCCACGAACCACATCCCCTCGTCATAACCAACATCGGCCCGCACCCCTAGAAAAAATCATGACATCCATGTCAAAGCTACTGCCCTACGATGACGCGATCATCAACACTTAGTCGTGACTCTCCAGATGATCACCCAACATGTTCCATGCCACCAAGAATCAGAATCTAAACTCAAGCTTGCACGTTATTTGCTGAAATTCTCAAGAACTCGAACCCTAAATTCAAGCCACTGCTGCACAACATCAAGTACGGCGAATTGCAGCCGCGACGAACAACACCCGTGTTATTTGAAGACCCAGCCAAGAAGAATTTATAGACTCAAACTTTCAATTTTTTAGATTTAAATTTGAATTGATATTGAATTTTACAAGAGGGAATGAATATGTTCTTTTATTTGAAATCTCTGATTGAGCAAGACAAACGTACAAACAAATGGACAGGAGAAAAGAATTGGAGAGACAAAAATGAGGCTGGTAGTACTAACTGTCTGTGTTATAATTCAAATTTCTGGTACTGCACCATATAGATTTTCGTTTACGTTCGGACCCCGAACAACGACGGGATCCCAAAACAAGAATAATATACACTGATTATTGAATTCTGTAAAATCCCAAAAACACTGCTATTTGACGATAAAACGTCAAACGAATAATTTAAATATTTTCCAAATTAAAAATATGGAAATAAGGCTTCTGATTATTCATTCGAACCATTTATTACTGTAAATAACTTATAAAGGAATTCACTGGTAGCATTTAACAACTAGAAAGGGGTTAAATAAGTCTATTAAATTCATTAAATAAATATTTAATTAAAATTCTAGATATTTAAATCATCATTGAAACAATAAGTCCACGATTCCAGATTTAAATCACTATTCAAATATTTATTCACAATTCAAAGATTTTAAACAATCCTGTAACTAAATTAGATTTTTAAAGCTTTAACACCAATGTTTTAATAATTGAAATTAATTATATATATTCAAAATTAAACGAACAAAATTGCGGGTTGTTACAGCTATCAACCACGCCAATTGTCAATAATATACTTGCTTAAAGCCGCGCTTCTTTCATATGGCATTCAATTGAAGTTGCTTCTTCTCCAATGTCGACTATATCCCAAACTACTGCACTCCAATGGTGAATCTCGGGTAATGTTGTATTAATTAGACCCGCACTTTAATAATACTTAGGGGGTATCACTATGTGATGATCACCGAAGTCAAGCATGTTAACACCAAGAGTGCTAAAGCCAAGAGCATCGAAGATGGCTACCAGGATTCATTTCTTCCTCTATAAATATGGGCCTAGGGGTGTCATTTGGAGGATGGATCATTCTCATTTACTTCCTACATTTTCAATTTTATAAACCCTAAATCAATTTGAGGATTTTCGCTGATTTTCATACTTGAACTTTGTACGCATAAGGAGATATTGAACAATTGCATAGTCTATTGACTTGATCTGGACTTGTGACCTACATATTCATTTGACTTTGAATATAGACTTGAACATTGACAAGCATATTGATTTGAATATCAAAACGCATATTGACTTGCACCTTAACTTGCCTATTGATTTGAATCATCTATGATGCCATACATGACTTTGATGACTCGACTTGGAATTTATGGACACATACTTCACCTTGATGACTTCAAAAAGCCACAATAGGGTCTCTCTTTGAGTTAACATAGCTTTCCGCAAACTTTTGGTGTTAATAAATTTATTCATTAACATTTTGGCACTAGAAGGAGGGCTTGAGCCTCCAACTCTGTATAACTCCCCACTCCGAGAGCCTCATTAACAAAGAGTATTATATGGATAATACCGTCTGCTAATGCGGACAATGGAGTATAATGGAAGCGACCATGTGTAATCTTACTTTAACTATCTACTGAACATGTCAAAAAGTGGAATCTATATTTTATTTTTTTCATCTCATGTGGTTCAACATATTCAATAAATACTTAAAGCAAAACTACAATGGCTAAAAGATATATCAGAACAAAGCATAATAGCAAAATGAACATCATCACAGACCAGCATTAGATAATAAGCAAATAGTCTCAGCACAATACAACATCAAGTACAGATCCAAATATAAAAGTGGGTACAAAGCCACTACTCACACATCCGTGAGTCAAAAGAATATACACAAAATAGTCATAGTATCAGAGTATCATAAAGGATGGATAACAAGTAAAGCTATCTATAGTATAGCGGATATATCCAAAGCGGAAGCAACGAAGCAAGCTAAGTCCAAAGCGACCTAACCTGAAACTACTCGGTCTGACCCAAGCATAAAATACTCGGGTCAGGCTAGCTAAACAAATCAGTTAGATAAACTGCACAATAATCATGATAAGATAATGAGGCAACATATAACATAATAATCTTCAAAAGAGAAACATATATCATGGTAATAAAGACCAAAATCTCTCACATAGAGAAGAAACAAACATCTAAGTAGAGATGTATAACAAGCCTCATATCATTGGCATAACATAAACACAAGTGCCAGTGTAGGCATAAAACAAGTTCCACAAGGTAGTCGCGCTTATATCGTGTGGTTGCATAAAACCATCACCGAATGGCACTACACGAGGGAATATAAATCACACAGGAAAACATTAGCGTGCTAGTACTGTACTCAATTACACAGGAAATATACCTCAGTGACACACCCATCACTTTAGCTAAGGGGCAACATCTAAAGGAGACAGTCCGAAGACACTATCCAGAAGGTGATGAGCCAGAAGGAGACAGTCTGAAGACACTATCCCAAAGGCAATAAACCTAAGGGAGACAGTTCGAAGACACTATCCCCAAAGGTATCACTTAGGAAACACGCCGTAGTGGTAAAGGCTCGTAGGCCCAGTACTCATTTACCACTAACGGTAGAAATGTGTCACGAACTCTTAGTAAGGAACCCGTAAAGTAGTAACGTGAGTCCCATACCCCAACGTTCGCACTAAATGGTTTACTAACCAATCGTAAGCTTCCACACTCAAAGCAGTAAAAAGTTTACCTCATGTCATCGGTAAACTAGGCCAAAAAGGCCAAAACGATCAATCGAATAGGTCGGGGATTAATCGGAAAGATAAACGTGCAGATTCATAGTCCGTGTTTTACCTAACCATTTAATCACCTTTTCACTTCGCTCAAAGTGTAAAAGAGTGTATATTTTACTTAGAAAATAGTTGAAGAAAATGGATTTTTAATCGTTTGAAAACCTCTTTAGAAATAGTCTTTAAAATTCTCCTATTATGGAGTAATTAATTTAATATTTAAAATAATACTAAATAATAGTTTCAAAAGCCAATTTGATGGAAAATCACTTTAAAATGATTTATAAAATCCATGCATGAAATATAGAGACAAATCTCAAAGAAATCGGAAAAACTCAGAAAAATAGTCGAAATTATACGAAGTATAAAATCGCTGAAAATAAGTCGAAGTCACTAGTTCGACGGCAGATTTGAATCTGTAAACCGAGTCCAAATGGCTTGAAAATTGGCAAGCATGTAGACCAACATCCCTGCTCCGAATTGTAAAAAGAATCGGGCAATTCCGACTTGAAACGAAGAAACGGCGTCGTCTCAAAGTCGGACAAAAATCACAAAACTCTGTTGTGTCAAAACAGTGCAAAGGTCCCACTTCGACGACATGGTCGAAGGGACATATGAATCCAGATCTTGATGAAAATTTGCAGGAGCATAGTACAGTACTCCTACTTTGATATGCAACAAGAATAGTTCGGTTATGACTTGAACGAAGAAATGGCAATGTTTCAAAGTTGGTCCGACGATAACTGAAAATGATCACTATTGTAAAACAGTTTCTGGGTGCTACTTCAGCAATAGAAAAGAAGTATCTAACGCATCCAGATCTAAACCAAACTTTGCAGGGTTGAAGAACTCGACCTCATCTTTCCAACGAGACCAAACTCGATGAAATCCGACATCGGACCCGCTCGCAGCGAGGTCGCGAAGTTGGACGTTTGAACTACAATTAATCAATGTTTTTCAAAACAGTTTCTGGGTGCTATTTCGGCAATAAAACCGAAGTATCAAACGCACCCAGATCTTAACCAAATTTTACAGTATTGAAGATCTCGACCTTATCTTTCCAACGTGACTGAAATCTATGAAATCCGACATCGGACGAGCCCGGGATGGAGTCGCAAAGTCGGGGTTCTGCGCTGAAAACAACGGGAGAAAAGAGACTAAGGCCTGTAGCTATGCACTAACAGGCCAGAGATGAAAACCCACAATTTTGGCATAGTAAACTTCAAATTCTGGCAAAATGAATAAAATAAAAGTTGTAGCTTAGTTTCTATGATTTCCGGAATGACCAAGACCATCAAATTCCGATCAGGGATGAAAATTCTATGACTAAAACAATTCTCAGATCTAAATTATATATCACTGTCGTTTTGCTCTCGGGATCGTACTAAGAATGCACAGTTTTGACCAAATTAACTTCGAACTTTCATGAAACTCAAAACATGAAACTTTTAGCCCTATATCTACGCTTTCCAGAACATCCAAAATTATTAGATTTGGATAAGAAACGATTAACTTATGGCCAAAACAATTTTAGGTTTTTATTTTATCAACCCTGTAGTTTGTTGTCAGGTCGGCAATAAACAAACGTGATTTCGACCGTTCAAACCTTAAAATCATGCAAAGCTCAAAACATAGAAGTTATAGACTACACAATAATCTTTCCAGAGAAATCAAGAAAATCTTAATTCCGATTTAAGATGAATGAGATATGCTTAATTTACTAACAGCAATATACTAATTTTAATTTCAGATAGCATGTATTACAAGAAGAAGATCAACCACTCTTCACTTCAACCCTACAAGTTTCAATCTAATATCAAAACAAGTATTTCCTAAATTAGGGTTTAGGAATTTCTGAAATTGAAGAGGAGAAGAGATGGAGAAGATGAAGATGGAGCTTACCTTAGCTTCTCTTTGAATTTGGAGCACGAATTTGAAGTTTGCAATTGAATCTAGGGTTTTGAATTTTAATTTCCCTTTCCTCTACCCATTTTCAGTTGCTTGAGTGTTTAAGAATATAGAAATGAAGTGAAGAGGAGAGGAGAAGGGCTGAACTAGGTTATATGATGAAATGGGTCAAACTCAAACCCGAAAAGCCCAATAGAAAATAGCAAAATTCAACTTACTCCAAACATATCGAAGCTTATACTCAAAAAAGCCGCAAACGTTATTTTGGACTCAATGGAAGTGGTCCCAAGTCCTAATTCAACCGTTTGCAAAAAGTAGCTTTTCGGACTTAAATCCGATTAACGACGATATATTTAAATAAAAATATTTAAATATAAAATCGTAAAATATGCGGGTTGTTACACTCTGTTAAAATCCCAGGTGGAACTACCCTAACTTGCATATTTAAGGCTTAAAGAACTTGCCCAACCAAGCATATCCTAAGCTAACATACCTTATATCTTAACATCATGCCTAGTAATCATCTTAAGATGTTCGAACAAGGATCCTCCGAACAAAGAGAAGCTAGGCTCATTTATCAAAACACTAATACCGCTAGCTTCACGAGGAACAGGTGTTAAGAATCAAGGCACTACAGATCATGGAAAATAAGAGAAGATAAGCATCATCTTACAACCTAGATAAATGGAGCTTGAATTCCTTCCATCTAGAGCCGTCATCGATTTTTGCTCTAGGAAAACAGTACAAGAGAGAAAATATCTCCTCAAGAATAAGAAAAGAGATCAACTTAAAGCCAAGGGGACAATTTTTGAAAGAGAAATGAAAAGGATTTCGAATGATTCACTAGAAAGTGGGAAAGTATTATTAGCCACTCCCAAAGACAAAATGAAACTCGAAATTATTTGAAAAGGAAGCTTGTTGTGGAAGCTAAGGAACTTAGTGTAAGCAACAAAAGAGCTAACCACCATCTAAAAGGGCTAGCCTTTAAATCACGAATTCCAAAAGATTGCACTCTCACCACTTCTGTTGAAAACATCTATTTCTTGACTAAAGATGACCTCAACTATTGGCCTTCGCAAAAGAGGAAACCCAAGTTCAAAATGAATCAAGGAAGACCATATTGTCATTATCATCTTGCAAACATCCAAGACACCAACTAATGCAGGAGCCTGGAAGGGATGATCATTGATTTTCTAAGGTAAGGAAAACTCAACGAATTTGTAAAGAGATGTTAAGCCAGTTTAGGCTAATAAAGAGTTCTGTAAGTAAGTAAATTCACATGGTTGAGGAGTAAGACTCCTCTAGTTAATGGAAATACCTAAACCACCACCTAACATGGTAGTAAGGGGCAAAAGTGTTTAATCCCGCTAAGATGGCCTGGTCAAAGCACTTTCTAGAGGGAGGATGGAGTAAGCCTTCAGTCCCGTCTGAAAGGGCCTAACCAAAGCACTGACTAAGCCTTCAGTCCCGCCTACATGGCCTGGCTGAAGCATAAGCCCTTAACCCCATCTCCATAGCCTGGTTAATGTGCCTCCTAAAGGAAGGCCAGAGTAATCGTTTTGGTCTCGCCTAAAAACGGTCTGTCCAAAGTTTCTACAAGCCTTCAATCCCTGCCTACGTGGCCTTGTTGGAGTGCCTCTTAGAGGGAGGATGGTTAAGCCTTTGGCCTGTCCAAGGCACCGAACTAGCCTTCAGTGTTGTCATCAAATGCCTCATTGAAGTGCCTCCTAAGAAGGTCGACTAAGTCTTTGGTCCTACTCAAGATAGTTAACCAAACACATCGGACATCAGACCTAATTCATCACCTAAGACGGTTATAAGGGGTCCGAGCTAAGTAGTACTCCCAATAAACCAATCTTCTAGAGGAAGATCTATCAAAATCCAAGCCAAGTAATACTCCTAATCAATCAATCTTCTAGAGGAAGATCTATCAAAATACAAGCCAAGTAGTGCTTCAAATCAGACAAACCTTCTAGAGGAAGGTCCATCCAATATGAGCTATTTATGCTCCTTAACAAAAACAACCTTTGGCCACCAGATTTGGACTTATGGTCCTCTTCTATTTTTGGCAGATATGGATTTCTGGTTTTCTATTATTATTGTCAGATATGGATTTCTGGTCTTCTATTATTATTGCTAGATATGGATTTGTCATCTTCTTCTATTATTGCCAGATAATGATTTATGGTCCTCTATTATGAATTTCTAGTCTTCTACTATCATATATGGGTTTTTGGAATTTTTCTATCAGATAGATTTCTAGTTTTCTGTTATTAACTATGAATGGGTTTCTTAGTCTTTTATGAGAAAGCAAATTCTAATATGAAAATTTTAATTAGTAGGATTTTCAATTATCTTAACAAGTATAATATTGATCTAGACATCAAAAGCTCAAAGTACAAAAAGAAAGATTATCAGACAATTTGATTCAAAGCCAGATACTTTACATTTGAGGTAACTTTCATTCCAATATAAGCTCATTCATAACTAATATATGAAACACAAAATTATAGGTACAAAAATCAGGTAGATAAGAGAATCTATTCAAAGCAAATTTGTGCTAAGGTTAAGGTTCTGTGCTAGCTTGTCTAAGTCCTTGGCAATTAAAGGATTAGTGGTGTGGTGAATGGCAACATCCAAAAGTTTTTTGATTTTCTTTTCCTTCTTTTGAATGGCATTTGCGTCATTAATTGAGAAAATTTGAGTTTTTTAGGTATGCTAAAGTGTCATGTTGGCTCCCTTAAAGTTTGAGTCATATTCTTTAACTATTCAATCTTTTGGTTAAGATTGTATTTTTCACGCTCAAGCCCTTGAACTTTGTTTTCATCATTAATATGTTAGGATACTTTTTCATCCCATTTTCTGCTAAAGTGTTGCATACATTCAAATTTAACTTTTCTACTCCATTTTGAGATTGTGTCATCGCTTAAGCCTGGAGGTGGGTTTAATAAAGTAGGGAATTCTTAGTTTGCCAAAGACCGAGATCTGGTTATTCTCCCTAAAGTAGGGGTAGGAAGGCCAACTTCACCTTCACTTGCAATAAATTCTAATGACTGACAGTAAACTTGGCTTTTCATTAGCTCCACTTCGAGATCGTTTATTTGTTGATGCAATTTAGCTATTTCAGCGTTGAAATCAACTGGAGACTTAGATTCTAAGAACGGTTCAATCCTCTCTGTTAATGGTTGAACTCCTTCGACCTTCTTCTTCATTTTTCCTTCCAAGCTAGAATTTCGCTCTTTCAGACCTTTAAAAATCACTCTCGGTTGGAAGTATTTCCTGTGCCATTTTTCTACCTCCAAATTATTCAGAGGTGGTTAAGCTGGGTCATCTTAAGAAGATTTCTTCTTCTCAATATATGCTAGTAATCTATCTTTGATTTCAACAATTCATGAGAAAATGTCTAGAGGATCAGATGAATGCTCTAACTATGTTTCCTGTTAAGAATAAGTGAAACAAAGATCAATACACGGAGAAAAATTGTAAGTTCTTTCATTTAACAATGACAAAAATTTACAAACAACAAGGAAATTTGAAATATATCAATACTATATTTTTAAACATTTAATTGATTCCTAAAGCTTCAAAATGGTGGTTTTACCCTTTTCAAATGACCTAGCCGATAAAGTGAGTGTAGAATCAAAGGAAGCCTTAATTCCTTCCGGGGTGTAAATGGAAGGGAATCGATGATAATCTCATTCCCCAACTGGAGGGCTATCATGACCACATATTAATTTTCTATGATGGCATCGAATTTTGCCGAGTAACATATCCTTTTCATCACCCAGAAACTCAAAGCAAAAACAAGGGAAACGCTTGTAGACTTCTTGTAAATCTCAATGGAGACAATGTCTTGCTAGCTGTGACGTTTTGAGAATCGAAGATTTTTCCCTAAAATCTTTCTTTAGCTTAACAAATTTACTCAAAAGATTCCTAGGGACTGGACTGCTTGAGAGGTCCTTATTCTGTACAACATGTTGAAATTAGACTAAGGATAAGAAAGACAATGTCTCGCCAGCTGTGATGTTTTGAGAATCGAAGATTTTTTCGTAAAATCTTTCTTTAGCTTAACAAATTTACTCAAAAGATCCCTAGGGACTGGACTGCTTGAGAGGTCCTTATTCTGTACAACATGTTGAAATTAGACTAAGGATAAGAAAACTAAAACGATAAAATCCATAAATAAACCAAGTTGCATAATACAATAGTATAATCATTCTGGTTCATACGAGATTGATTTCATGTACAGATCAGAAGTAAATATCTTCCTATTATACTTACGTTTTTTTAGGGGAAGAGAACATGAAGAAAGAGGAATAGGAGTGACTCTAAGAGATTCTAACATGCCCCAGAATGAGGATCAGATCCATATTCATTCAAATATCTATGATGAAAGCGACTTAGCAAACCCCTGCAATTGTCGCCTAATAAGGAGAAACCAGCGAATATTCCCTTAGAATAAACATTGTAGAGAAATCCTTCTAGAGCATCTCTATCATCAATTAACATCTAGAAAAGAGTCATTAGTTCAGCGTTCTTTGCCAAGAGCTTTTCCTATTGGTAGCGTGCTTTCTTCATCCCAAAAGCGACTTCTCTCTCTTTGAAAAATATTAGTTTCAATGCACTCTCGGTAAGCTTCTTGTACTTCTCATACAATTCATCGTACTCCTTCAATTGTCTATCCAATTCTTTATCTAGACGATCTATATCCATTTTTTTATTTTCAAGCATTATATCGTAATAATATTTTGATTTTCTCTTTAACTAAAGTAACTAATATATTAGCTAGAATTTATTGATAACTTAAAGCACTCGGATAAGGAGGTCCAAACCCAAGAAAGCGGAACTGAAGACAAGGATACCTTTCCTTTATCTTTGGATTTTTGGCTTTAGGAAGGACTGTCCTTTTTGGGATAGTCCCTAGAAGGTCAAAAATTTCAGTAGCCTCCGTGCCTTGAGCCGCTAGGTCTGGGTTAGCATCTTTCGATCCATCCTTGTCATTCGATGGCCCAGAGAGGCCCTCTCTGTCACCTCCACCATTATTGTTATTGTCATTGTCATCATCAGGGCCATCATTTTCATGATCACCCCATCCTTGTTCTCATCATCATTCTTCTCTTCCATATCTGACTCTGTCTCCTCATTAGGCGGAGGATCATCGAAAGTCAATAGCTTTGCAACATCAACCTCCTCATATTTCCTAACAACATGAGATTCATTTTACATCCCTTCAAATTTACTCATAAACTTTTTGTTCGATGCTGGAGGGAGAGAAGGTAATCCAAAATTCAAACATTTATGAGCATTGTCAACATATGCAATGAAGAGTGCTTTCTCATGAGAACTCTCAATAATGGTATCGAGGGGTTTACCAAGAAAATTGGACACCTTTTTGGCATCTTTAATCACATCAGTTGACTTATCTAAAATATTTTTTTCTTTTTTAACCTTTTCTTAAGAGATGCATCTGCTACAAGCTTGGCCTCCTTCATTTTAGCCTCCTCAACGCTGATTCTAAGGCCTTAATCCTATCATCTGAAATATATTTATCATTTCTTTCTTTAAGGAGTAAAGCCTCTATTTCCTTAAAAGAGGAAGCTAGCTATTCCTTTTTTTGAACGGCTTTATCTCTCACTGTAATAATTTCAATTATATGATGGATAAGTAAAGAGTTTTGTTCCTTAAGCTTAGATACCACACTAAATGATCCCGAAGCTTCTTCTTGAAGTGAAAAAAAAAATGTTTGGAAATTTGAAATGAGTAACAAAACATGAGCAAAAATGCCATATGTGAAATATTAAGAGTTTAAAACAGTTGAACAAGAGGAGGACATACCAATAAGTGTTTCTTAAGAAGGGCAAATCGATGGTCCTGAGTATAGAAGGAAGGTTGAAGTGGCTTGAGAGCAGCAAAAGAAGGGATTGAATGACCAGCTGGAGAAGGTTATCAAATCTACTAATAGGAGTTGACGATTGGGACTTGAAGGAAGTGGATCCTCTGGTGTAAAAGAAAATCCGAGATCTACGTAAATACAATTCAGAGCTTTAGGAGAGCCTGGGAACATTATACGGAGAAGTGGATCCCGAGAATGCTCTACTTCAGTCAACTGTTAAGCCTTATCTCCAGCAGCGTTAAGATTAGCATCATCTCCAGCAGTGTTAAGGTTTGTGGTCTTGAGATTTGATTCAGTACCGACCAACTCTCCCTCTTTGATAATAATAAGGGAATGCACGTCCTAGGTCTTAGGCTTTTTACTGGGGGTAGGTGCAGTAGTGGAACTATCGCTCAATTTCCTTTTCGCAAGCGTGAATGAGCTAGAGAAAGCATCTCTAAGAGTTTGAGGTTCAGGAGCCTGAACTAAGATAGAAGAGTCATCTTTATCCGACTTATCCTTGAAAGCAACTTTTACGACCTCTTTCTCTATAGGGGTGACTATTAAAACAGATGAACTTGAATCAAGGGAATAAGCTTATGAGGTGTTATTATAATAGATCTCGGATGAATGCAATGATATCTTATCGGGTATCCTAGGCTGAACGTGGGAGTTAGATGTAAAAGATTCAGGCTTGCGCATTACCAACGAGCTCTTGCCTCAAGCATTATACTTTACCATTGGAGGCTCTCCTATGACTTTGTGGCAATCCAAAATGATAGAATATTGGAGAAGCTTAGCCGAAGTTAATAGTCTGAGCCTGTTATTTATTTTCTCTACTGCTTGAGTTAGCGACGGCATGGTTTTTTATCCTTAGGATTTAACTTCTTAAGGGCAGGATTTGAAAGAGAGACACCTATTAGTAAAGAATAATAAACCAATATGGGTAAGCTGGAAAAAGAAACGTACCAGCGGTATAAAAATGTTCTTTTAATATTAGAGAAGCATTTGACAAAGAAGAATTGAGTTTCCCACCCTCTCGTCTTGTTAACACACTCGAAAGTAAAGCTTTTTAGGTGCGGATGGATTTGATACAATTGATGGCCTAGTTTTTTTCCAACCTTAGCGGGACCAGCTATGTGATGGAGAATTTCAACACTAAGAGATTGGATTCCAACCTCTCGAGCTAAGGCATCCAAACAGGTCAAATATGTAGGAATTCGGTAAGAACTAGATCGGTGCAATATTTAGATGCTTCAAATATTGTAGGAGAAACTTGAGGAAAGGAAGGTAGCCTGTGTGCTAAATATGTATGGCAGAGAAAGTAAAGTATCCCTCGGGAGGGTTATAAATGTTGTGTGAGGAACCAACAGGAATAGCTTAAACTCTAGTGATTCCAAACTGTCTAAGAGTAGAGTCCGCCTCAGCCTGGATGGTAATGTATGATAGATTCGAAATGATGTCTCCTTTCTTGCTAGCTAAAGATTTAGGCTCTAAACTAGCCTTCTTAGTGGTTCTTGCTAGATTGTTGGCCTTCTATTGTCCTACAAGGCAAAGGAGAAAGGAGAGGAAGCTTGTGTACTTATAGGAAGAAGTAGGTACACGGTGGCCGTCAGATTGATTTTAAATAAATGATAAGATTGGCATAAGAAGACGAATAGGCAGGAAGGACGACGTCAGTAATATTGACTTTAAAAGTCAATGGCACTTCTACATTAGGGGACAAATGTTACTACTATAATTGTCGTCGAAAGAGTTAAATGTACAACCTAACCACAATGTCACACTAATAAGCACAGTTAAAGTAATAATGCCGATACTGATAATTGTCCTTTGTTCACAACATATTCCATCATTATCATCGAAGACATGTGATCAACGATACTCTAATGGCACCAATGATTACCATCGAAGACATAAGGGTAGATAAGCAACAAAGGAGTAGGGTTTCCCACTTCACCAATAAAAGGACATAGACAATATCGCAAGTAATATAAGAAGGAATGATGTCGAACCTACTCAGCATCGTAAGTGATCCACATCGTGAATCAATAATAAGTGTCGATGCATTCATATCACACCTCATTAGTGTAATACTCTAGTGGTGCCGCTATTCACCCTTGGTAACCAAAAAAAATCTCATTGTCGATAACCATGAAGGCTATCAGCATTGCATTAAAGCAGTGCCATACTTTACAGCACATTAAGGATATTCAGAAGGACGCCGCCTATTCGTGAACGCGGCGTTGAAGACAAACATCGTCGACATCCATAGAAGCTATCAACGCCACCAATCATCAAAAATATACTTCATGAATCTTGTGATTATTTCATATGGCATTCAGTTGAGGTTGCTTCTTCTCTAATGTCGACTTAGTCCCAAGCTACCACACTCTAATAGTGAATCTCAAGTAATGTTGAATTAATTGGAGCCACACTTCAATAATACTTAGGGGATATCACTACGTAATGATCACCAAAGTCAAGCATGTCAACACCAAGAGTGTAGAAGCCAAGAGCATCGAAGACAGCTACTAGGCTGCATTTCTTCCTCTATAAATATGGACCTAGGAGTGCCATTTGGAGGCTAGATTCATTCTCTTCCCACTTCTAACATTTTCAACTTTGTAAAACCTAAATCAATTTGGGGATTTTTACTTATTGTAATACTTGAACTTTGTACACATAACGATTTGGATATTAAACAATTGCATAAATCTATTGACTTGATCCGAACTCATGACTTGCATATTCATTTGACTTTGAATTTATACTTGAACATTGATGAGCATATTGACCTGAATATCAACACGCATATTGACTTCAACCTTAACTTGCTTATTGACTTGAATCATCTATGATGCCATACATGACTTTGATGACTCAACTCAGAGCTGATATGGACACATACTTCATCTCAATGACTTCGACAAGCCTCAACAATGCCTCTTTTTGAGTTAACACTACTTTCTACACACTTTTAGGATTTAGGAATTTATTCATTAACAATTTGATCAAAGGAGAATTCATCATTTTAAGTTGTATGACTCGTCATTTGTAAAGTTGGTTAGTGGTTAATACAGAACTATTTGAATATTAATTTTCACACATCACTTAAAAGGAGATGTGATATATTATCCAAATTTATCGCCTACTTTATTTCGGTAAAATCCAATTTTACTTTGTTATGCGTTACTTGGTTGTGACTTTTATTTATACCAATTTCCTTCTTCAAAACTATATCACTTTGTACTTATGAAATTTGATAATGATCAAATTTCTAATATCATCCTTATTCAACTCTATAGTCCAGACACAAAGTCCTTATTTCAATAATAATAGTTATTATTGACCGAAATGCTCTGGCCAATGATTTTGACTTTGAGTTGACTTCTGTTGACTGCGAAACTAACCTCATATAACTAAGGGGAAGAATCCTCTCTTGAGTTGTTCTTCACTTCCAATACTTTCACTCGACCCAACAATAGTCACTCGATGGATGACATACCATGATTTGACTATAATTAAAACGGATCTTCCATATTAAAAGTCGATAGTATTCTCAAGTCGAGAGCACTATGTAAATCAGTCACATCGATATTTTCTGTTTGAATTTAATTATATGAACCAATACAAAACTATCAAGTGAGTCATTTCATGGTTTGCCAATAAATATCAGTACATAACCCCTTGGTGTCCCCAATAGTCATGAGTAATACGCTGCCCAACATTTGGAGAGTGTTACGTACTCTAGTTTCAACGGATACACTGATATCCAGTCTCGATGTATTTTGTCTAGTTACATCTAAAATGGTATATTTATTTTTATTGTGATAAATTACTCACGGTTACAACATTTTGTAACTACTACCACAAAACATACCATTTATGAATTTTTTATTAAATATACTTTAATTAAATAACATAACATATTATATCAAGTATACAATAGAAAGAAAACACATTTTATTTCAAAAGATTGGTTATCGAGTTAGATATATGTAATAAAATATATAATTTATCCTAGGGCATACCTCTAACACTATCAACACCATGCTTTATGTCTGGCCCATGTTTTGTCTTTGTTTGTTTCTGTCATGACAACTCTCGAGTACTCGATTGAATAGTTTAGGTGTCAAGTGCTTTTGGGGACAGGCTTACAGGACAACCGAATCATTCTAGAGGTATGAAGTCGATATATTAGATATGTATACTTGTTGATGATGTAGTGCATGATAAGCAGGCTATTCTGTATACAAACTTGTGGTATCAAATATTATACACGAACTACACAAAAAAGGAGTTGATGTATTCTGACTTTCTATGCGATATTTACTTATCGTCTGCTTCTGCTAGTGTAGTCTCTTGTATTTTGTTTATCCTACTTTGTTCATGTATATTTAGTATATTATATGTTATCATTCCACTGTAAGATAGTCTAGATATGCCTTGGTATGATATTTAGTTTTAATTTATTTTTTTACCTCGACGGACTGTCTTTTATGGTATTTAGGAGTTAGACGTTGTCACTCGATGTTGACTTAGCGTGTTACGAATGGTAGGTCACCATAATTGGTATCAGGGCATAGGCTTAACACTCAGGACCAAGTAAACCAGTTTGAGTTAGGAAACCTGGTAGATGGAGATACAATATGAGAGCATACTTGTATTTTTCCACTATATACTACATACACCACTTGTTTCCCGAACTTAGACTTATTAAGTTGCTAGTTGCTAAGGTATCTTCGAAAGGCTATTTGTATGAGCCGAGAGAAGGCACAAGCGACTGCGGATAGGCGGTCCGATATTCTCGATTAGTTAAGAGATATTTGGATACTATATAGGATGTTCCATCATCCGTGAACATTCTAGTAGATATGGTTGTTGTCGAAGGTGGTGTAGCCCATAGGGAATTGTAGTAAAAGTGGTTGATGAGCAGGTCTTGACATAGACTGATCCTAGATGTCGCTTTGAGTCTCTATTTATTTTTGAGATCAAAATTGATGTGCAACTTGAGCATTTCATCCATTTTCTACAGGATAACTTTTCAATGAAGGGGTATGTTAGCCGACTTAACCTTTTGGTTAAATGTGGAGTGGAGATGGTTATTACTCCTTTAAAGTAGGTAAGGAAGTCTACCTAGGGGCTTAATGGATGGACTTGGGATTTCTTGCATAGTCTTATCCCAAACTTGACCCATTGTAGTGTAGGTTAATTCCTTTGTAATGTTTTATCCTGTATGGGTAACCTTGGCAGTTGATCTAAGGTATAGTGATCGAGAGTACTGCCATTTGAACTTGATGCATGAGTTTTCGAGTAAAATGGGACTGTTTGATGAAGTGTGACTTGGATTCTGCATCAAAGTAGGATTCGATGGTTGCCCAGAATGACCAAGGAACCGAATCAGAATTCAAATAAAGAATCAGGTGGCCGACCCTAGTTTAATAAAGAAATCTTATAAGCGAGCAAAGGATTGGATTGGGCATCATATATTATTTTAGACGGTCTTTATTCATTGTAAAATTATTTATATTATAGTATAGTTTAGATAGCTTGTGGTAGATCGAGGGAGGACTTCCGGACTTGTTTTGTGACGATTCGAATAATCTTCTATGTGACGATATGATACTTGCATGGGCAAGCGTTGTAGTACACTTAGTATATTATCATTATTATCATTGTGCGTTTGAGGTGAGTTTGAACCCGTGCAAGCCCAAGAATTTGCAGATTGCTATTTGATAATGATTTGAATAGTAAAACATTTCCTTTAGAGAACGAGTTCTATCAGAAGGAAGGGAAAGTTGAGAC
Organism: Allium fistulosum; assembly: GCA_030737815.1. Lineage (NCBI taxonomy): Eukaryota > Viridiplantae > Streptophyta > Magnoliopsida > Asparagales > Amaryllidaceae > Allium > Allium fistulosum. The sequence goes on along the minus strand of CM060904.1, from coordinate 1,001,034,440 downwards.
TTAGATTACTGGGTTTATTCAAGAGTTTTGAGTATCGATGGTCCAGCATATCATATAAGTTTACTTTTTAGAGTAGGAGGTGTGATAGTCTTTCATTTATTGTATTCATAAAAGGACTTGCATCACTTAGGTATTAGGTTCGTCTAGAATGCCGACTGGACTCATGTGGGTTTATAGATTTATCATTTTGTGCGAAAAGTTGACACAACACCCCAATATCACATGAAAGCACCAACTATATACTTCTATCAAAACAAATAAAGGAAAGAACATGATTTTTTAGTAGTTCGGCAAATTCTCCGGCCTACTTTCTTTAATTTTGTTATTTGATTGTTTTCTGAAATACAATGAATATAACTCAAATCCAACCTTAATCTTGTAGATCTCAAATTTGATATGGTTTCTAAAATTAATGGTGAAAGAATAAGATAGAGAAAATCCCAAGTGCCTAAAAGTCCAAAGGAAAACAAAGTCCTCCTTTAGTTTCCATAAGCTTGCTATTTATTGAAGAATCGTCCAACGAAGTCGCTGGATCATGAAATACCAGGTCAAACTCTAAATTCAAGAAAGTAGAAGGGAAGATGAGGTCCTCTATGCAATAAAATCGGGTCGGTATCGACCAGAATCAGTTGGTGATGATCTGATTTTCTTATTTCAAATCCTTCTTCTATCTTATATCTTGCCTTTTAGCTTCAATTCGTCGAGTACCGAGCAATTTTGCCTCGGAAATCAAGTTGTTACCGAGAGGTTCTGAAACGTCTATTACATTTCCATTTCTGCAAAGCATTTTGGAGTTATTCAATTATTCCTTTAAAAATGAGCTCCAGAACATTTAGTGTAGTCAATCACTCTTTGACCATCGCTCTAGAAGCTATGAATGTGCACGAAAAGTGATTGGCACCGACCTCTTTCCCTTAGCGTAATCAACTTCAGACTTCCTAAAGTCTTTTCCATCGCCGTTCCAATCTTATTACTAAGTCTCTGGATCCATTCCTTTATCATTCTGAAGTCCATTCTATCTATTTGAGTCTATTCTAAGACTGTAGAAAATTTGGTTGTAACATGCACATTATGACTATTTGGTGGTTATCATGCATGGTGTAAAAGATTCCTCTTGAATGATTGGTTGTTTGTATAGAAATCATGGTTGATTTTTGTTTCCAGTTGTTGTTTGTTATTACTTATTATTACTTCTTGATTGGCTTTTGTTGCTTAATTATTAATTAATTGTTTACTTTTTTGATCGATTGCTTGTCATTGCTTAATTATTGATTGATTTTTTATTTTTGTTAACTGACTGCTTTTCATTACTTAATTGTCGATTAATTGTTTATTTTTGTTGATTGATTACTTGTCATTACTTAATTATTAATTGATTGTTTACTTTTGTTGATTGATTGTTTACTTTTATTGATTGATTGTTTACTTTTATTGATTGAATGCTTGTTGTTGCTTAATTATTGATTAATTGTTTTTTTGTTGACTGACTATATGTCAGTGCTTAATTATTGACTGATTATTAATTTTTGTTGATTGATTACTTGTTGTTGCTTAATTATTGATTGATTGTTTATTGTTGTTGATCAGTTGTTGATTGATTTTTGTTGTTTATTGATTTCTCGTCGCTGATTGTTATTGCTGGCATATTGTATAAATTTTCCTTTTCCATAGAAGGAGTGCACGATTTATTTCGTGAATTTCATTTGTATAAGTGTGTAATTCTAGTGACGTCGTTGTGATGAGTCGACTAGAGAAAGTGGATGTGAACCAGATGTGGATTTAGACCTCGAAGGCCTATTCATATTTTTGAGAATAGGGCTATTTGGCTACAGACCGATGGGGTTAAGCTTGTTCGTTTTAGATAGAACTTTGTATTGGTAACCTTCTAATTACTTAAGGAAATTATTTTTTCCTTTTTGTTTTGTTAATATCCAAGAAAGTATAGTGTAGAACTTGCTTTGCTGTTGCATTAGAGATGTTAGCTGCAAAGTTTATTATTACATGTGTATCAGATATGCTTGTTGCATTAGAATGCTTATTACATTAGAGATGCCTATTGCATAGTCTATTATTTATTTGAGAAGTATGTTGAATTGGAGATGTTGGTTGCATTAGATGTGCTTGTTGCATAGTTAGTTGTATCATGTTTATTTGAGATGTTTGTTGTATTGGAGATGCTTGTTGCATTAGATGTGTGTTGTATAATCTGTTGTAACATGTTTATTTTCGATGCTTGTCGGAGGATTTGATATAGCATATTTATTTAAGACGATTGCTATATAGGATTTAACATGCTTAAATTCTTGATATAGTGTTGCGATTGGGTTTAATCCACTTTGTTGAGTACATGATTAGGTACATGGAAGCAGCTATGAGCTATTGGGATGCTTATTCGCTTGTATTCACATCTAAATGGCATGCTCTTACTATGAAAGAGATACGTAAGACCTGTAGTGTAGATGTATGGATATATATACTTATATGTCCTTAGAAATGAGATGCCTCAGATTTGGGATGCCCCAGATATGTTGCTTTGGGATTTTTTCGGAGCTAGCCACGCAAAGGAGATGCTGTCGAATTTTTTCAAAATGAGAGGACTTTAGAATTCTTAAGGTTAGGAATTATATTATGTTCTTTGGAAGTTTCCGCAACGCCAATAGCGTAAGGAAAGAATTAATTAAAATTATGGAAGCAAATGCTTGGAAATTTAGAACGGTCACGTTGCATTGTCATACTCAAAGGAATTTCAAAGATAAAATTATTTTAAGGAGGGGAGAATGTAATAACCTGCATTTTTAACGACTGGATATTTAAATAATTAATTTGAATATTGAATTACAGGTCCACAATCTGGTTATTTTTTGCATACGGTCGAATTAGAATTCGAAACTACTTCAGTTGAGGCTGGATTAACATTGCATGTCAAAATGAGTACAAATATCACTATGTTTGGAGTCATGGTACTTTTAGGATTTATGTATTGTTATACGTATTTTATATAAATACGAACGTAGTCGGTCCAGTAGTATCTCGATTGACAGCTTGTGTATTTAGGATGAGAACATCATTATGAGATGTGCAATTGAAGAATTGTTTAGAATCGGGCGATTTGATGGCCAAAACGTCCTCAAAATGCATGAAATTATCATCTTGGAGCGCCATCTCGGATGGCGATGAAATTTATACCTATTAAACAAAAAAATGAGGTGATGTGCACTAGTGAGTTTCATGGCGACCTGATTTACCATATGATCGTTCGAGCTCAAAACGTATGTCTACTTATTTAAGAAATTTAATAATATTTATGCATGTATGTATATGTATATGTATATGTATATGTATATGTATATGTGTGTGTCTGTGTCTGTGTGTGTTTGTGTTTGTGTGTTGCCACATAGCCAAAATATTTTATCTCCTTACTTTTCCTACTCCTTACTCAAGCTTAGTTGCCTCCTTTAAATTTAATCAAGAGCTACAGGAAATGGTAGATTTTTACGTTGGATCTATTAAACTCATAGGGAGGTAAGCATCAAATCTATGGCTATGATGTAGGGTGTGATGGTGCTTAGGGTGGCTCAACTCTTTTTTGCCGACGGCTAGGGTTCAACTTTGGCCATGTTGAAGGGGAGTTAGGTAAATTGGCTTGCACTGTTGGGTATCTCATGATGGCATGCAACTCCCTATGTCAATTGCTCGGGGTCCGATGGGCATTAGGGTTCACGACACTGTGCTACAGTAAGGGGGAGGCAGTGGTAGTGATTTAATATGAGTAGCTGAGCTTTTTATGGTCACATGCGTTGTGGAGAGCATACAAAGAGAAGCGCATTGGCGAAGACGGCCCAGTGATTTGTTGAACAAAGAAGGAGAAATCAATGTAAGAAGTGCATGATTTTTGGGTTGTGTATGCGTACATTTTGTGTATAGAAAAGGGGTTTTGTTTAAGGAAGAAGATTAATTAAGGTAATTATCTTTTTTAATTATTTTAATTAATTATGTTTCATAAAAAATTCGTATTTCTTTCATACGAGGTCCAATCGGGATGTGTCTTCGTTGCTACACTCATAGTAAGACTATCGACGACATAGTACGGGCTTGGACTGGATTAAAACACTTGGGAATTTATGACTTAGGTAAGTAGAATTTTAACTCTGAATTTATATTTCAGTGTAAATTCTTATAATTATATATTGAAAAATATTACTATGAGAGATAGAATAATATATAAGTAATTATTTCTCCGTTTAATTGGATTGGTTTGAGTAGATATTCAGAATAATTGATTAAGATCCTGAATATATAAATCTAATGTCATATTCGTATTGAATAAAGTTAGATGGAATTGGTATTAATTTATAACATGGTTATGAGTTAATTAAACTCTAATTTGTAGTTAAACCAATGATAGAAATATTATTATATATTTTATTAATGATATCTGGGATAATTGATTGAGATCCGTATATATAAATATGATGTTCATATTGAATAGAAATAGATTGAGTCAATATTAATTTATAACATATGAATAAATTAATCAAAACTCAAATTTATAGTTATATTAGAGATAGAAATATTATTATATATTTTATTACTAATTGGAAATTAGAAGTATGGCCTTTAAAATAAGCTGTAAGGCTAAAAATAATGATTTAGGTATGTTAAACTTGTATTAAAATTGCTTTGTAGTTTGTCTAGCCTTGATATTGGTTTATTATAATGTAATTCAGTAATTAAATAGCTAATGAATTTCTATAAAGGTGATTTAAGAAGTTATAAATAACAAAGAAGTATTGTATTATTTAGTAGGGTTTGATTAAGGTTAAAAAATCCGAATATTGTAATAACGTGATTTATTAACTTTAGACCCTAAGAAATGGTTTCATATATATGTATACTATGTATATATATATAGAAATTATATGCATGAGCTATATAATATTTTTAGGCCTTATTAATAGCTAAAATCAATTTAAATATAAGAATTAAGTAAAAAAAATAAGCTATAGAATGATTGATAGGCAAGTGCATTATTTTATAAAAGTGTGAGACTTCTGTAAAATAATACAAAGAAGATATAATTGTTTGATTGGTAACTCAAGTTAGATGCCTTTTTGTTGAATTGTTTATATGACTGTATGTGTGAATTGTTATTGATATTGAGATGATAGATTTGTTACTTTGATTGTGTACTACCTTTGTGTATTCAAATGTGCACGTTATGTGTTTAGTAGTTCCACGTAGTTGGACCACTTTAATATATATATATATATATATATATATCTGTGTGTGTGTGCACGTGTGTATGTATGTATGTATGTATGTATGTATATGAACATATGTACACGCACACCTACATATAGTTTTTGTGATTTATATATGTCTATATGTTTAAATATAGTTCTGATATGTCTGACTTGAGGCAATTAGGAGATGCGTGGAATATTATATATATATATATATACACACACGCACATATTGATGTGCAGTTTAAAGCGTTTATATGTAGTTTTGGTATGTCTGACTTCGGGCTACCGACTAGTGCATGGAATCCATTGTACCATTAAGATGACACGACCTACAGAGGTGGTTCCGAAGCAGGGGTAGAGAGAAACTGGGACGCCGGTATAGAGTAGGTCATATACTATTTCGTATTACGAACGGATGCTGCGGCAGGATCTACAGGCTAACTTCTCCTGCGGTGTTGGTTTTCAGGGGAGTCCACAGGTCAGTTGTGGATCTCCATAGGTCTCTTCGGTAGTTAATGGCAATTCAGGACGATTTATAGATACACAATTTAAGCATATGTATAGTTCGGTATGCCGGACTTGGTGTTACCGAATAATGGATAAAAGATGTATAAATATGTGGCTCAAGTGATTTTTATATATAATTATAGATGCATGTTTGGGCAATTTATATATATTAGTTTAGTATGCCTGACTTGGGGCAACTTGGTAGTGTGAGGCACATTAAGAATGAATCACGATCCACACGGGGACAACAATGCATTAATGTTATGTATACATATGGGAAGGGCATATGTAGTGTTTAGCATTTACATATAGTTCCACTATGTTAGTGTAGACAACTGAAAGGAAATGATGCTAGTAAGGGAATCCATCTTAGCATTGAGACAACATGACCTACAGACGCGGTTCTAGGGCATGGGCAGAGAGATATTGGAACACCAGTCTAGAGCAGGTCATATACTATTTCGTAATATAGACGGGTGTTGCGATAGAACCTACAGGCCAACTTCTCTTAAGGTGTTGGTTTTCAGGGAATTCCACGAGTCAGTTGTAGCTCTCGATAGGTCTCTTTAGTATCTAATGGAAATTCGAGATGGGTATTGGTTATTGACATTCGTATTTTGGTTTGGGTATGGAGATGCTAAGTTAGTAACATTGTTATACCGTTGTATTTGTTTTCCATATTCAGTGGCATGGTTTGTTATAGTATGTACTATTTTAATAAGAGAACCTATTATGTATCATCTTGACTTATTAGTGTATGGATAAAGTAGAGCGTTGTATAATTAGTATTACCCACTGATCCTTGCTTTCGTTTATTAGATATATATAGGTTGCATGTATATGCAGTACCTAGAAATAGTTCCCCTCGCACCAGGCTTTATGTCTGATCCATTTTATCTTTGTTTGTTTATATCATGATAACTCTCAAGTACTCGATTGAGTAGTTTAGGAGTCAGGTGCTTTTGGGGACAACTATAGGACAACTAGAGCTTTTAGAGGCGTGAAGACGATATATTTGATATGTATACTTGTAAATGATGTTGTACATGGTAGATGTGCTATTTTGTATATGAGACTTGCGATATCAAATACTATATTCCGAACTCCATAAGAATGGAGTTGATTATTCTGACTCATGGTATTGATAATTATCTATCGATTGCTTCTGCTAGTGCACGCTCTTGTGTTTTGTTTATCATGTTCTATTCATTTATAGTCAGTATATTATATATTATCATTCCACTGTGTGATGGTATCAATATGCCTTGATATGATGTTCGATTTTAAATTTTTTAGCCCAATGGATTGTCTTTTGTGGTATCCAAGAGTCAGACATTGCCACTCAATGTTGATTTAGGGTATTAAGAAGGGTGGGTTATCACAGTCATATACAACCAATCTTCTATTATTTAACCATTTAAGAAACTTTTTACATAGTTGCGCTCTCATACTTCTCATGTCTTATATAAGCGTATCCCAACCCTTAACGTAAACATGTATGTTAATTTCAAACTACGTTTAATCATATATGCCTTAATAATTCCAAATAATAAATTTAAACCTATTATTTTCTTATTAAGTATCAATCATCTTAGCATAGTTTATTATAAGAATGCTTTTTATCTATTTCAAAATAGTATATTTTTCAAATCTATAATATACTTCGAAAATCCTTTTTTTACATCATACTACTTTACATATCGCATACATTATTATTTGATCCTAAAACAATACTTTCCGTCATATTTCATTCAAAATAACAACATCATATCGCTTTACAACAAAACAACAATATTTATTTAAATCTTTTTTTGTAACCACTTTATTATTATAATTCAACAATAACAATATTCCAAATTAAATCCCAAAAATCATTTTTATGTTATTTAAATAAAAAATACTAATAATTTATTCTAACAATAATCATATAAAATATCTCTTTATTCTTATTATTAATCTCATAAAATCTCTTATTTTTATTTCTTAAATAACAATAATAATTTTTTCATAAAATCTGTAATATGGTTATATTATTATTTGCCCAAAATTTAGATAATCTTTCAAAAATCATATTACTATTTATTTAAATTCCACCTTAAATAATAGTAAATTCTTCATTCAAAATATATTTTTCGTTATTGTTTCAATTTTTTTCTAAATTCATAAATAATACCCTCATTAATTTTCAGTACAAATCCTATATCTCAAATCCATAATGTTTATTTCTAGCCAGTCCTAAACACATTGGCATATTGACTATCATACCTAGTTCTCCTTTATCGATTCAAACTTTATAGGCTATGTAATTCTTTTCTTGCTCCAATCAAATTTCAATAAAAATATCAATAACTTCTCAATTTAGTTTTTAAATCAAAACAGTTGGTTTCAAATCTTGTTCTTCACACAACTTATAAGATTTGAAAACCATAGAATTCTCTATTAATTTTAATAAACATTCAATAAAATCATAAAACATTTTTTTCAAATCAAATTCTTTAAATTTTACTAAAATTTTTTTTCAGATAGTTTTACTTTAGACATTTGATATTAAATCATTTCATAAAAATTAATCATAAATAAAATTTATCTCAAGTTAATCACTTCATATCAATACTTAGGTCTCCTTATAAAATAAGTAATATAATTTTAGTTTCCAAAGCTGATTTCTTTTTAACAATTCTTTAAAAATATTTAACTTCCAAAACTCAATTCATTATAGCTTTACTAATATAGTATTAATTATTCAAAATGTAGTTAGGTTTGAAATAACTTCGATTATGTTCTAAAACACCCATACTTATTTCCATAACATTATTTCATGTAATTTATAACCATTTTAGTATATATCATTTTATTTTATAATTATCTAATTTCCAAGACCTTTAAATAATACGTCATGTATATACATATATATATATATGTATATGTATGTATATTTATAAAATTCAATTTTGGCTCCTAACAATTTTCATATCCAATTGGAAATATTTTCCAAAATATTAAATTATTTATTAGTGCAACTTTTTAAGAGTTTATATTGCAAATTCTTCAATTTCTATTCAAAATACATTCGTAGTGAAAATGAAAAATTCCACAAGTTTAAAATAATAATTTTAAAACCTCTTTTTTCAATTCAAATTCTATGAAAAATGGTTAAAAGCCGACTTTGAAAAATAAACATGTAAAACTTAACATTGTAAATTTTACCTTTACTAATTTGAAATTTTCAAAAAAGCGTAAAGGAAGTGCAATATTTTAATTTTATTTAAAAAGATGATAGAAATATTTGTAAAATAAAGCCATTCAAAAAAATATGCTTTACATAATTTTTTTTATTTACTTTGGGAAGTTCTTTTGTTAAAAACCAAGTATACATCAAAATATAAATGAAACAACATGCGTCATACTAAAATTAAAAAAAAAACATTTAAGTATTTATGAAAATTTTCCACTTATGAAAATTTTCCACGCTTAAAGTTTAAATATGGGTAGTTATTTCAATTCAATAAACAAACTTCAACTTTTATATTTTCCTTAAAATCTCAACCACTATTATTTCTTACTTTTTAGGAATAACATTTAAATTAATTTCAATTAATTTAATTACTTCAATTAGAGTAGATAATAACTTACACAAGCCCAAGTAGGTCAAACAATTTAAAAAAAATGCTTAAGTTCCTTCATTATACCTTATCACACTATATTTTATGGACTTAAGGATGCCGCTCTTCTTCTTATTCATCCATATTCCCACAATTTGTTCCACTGATACCTCGCACATACACTCACTTCTAGCAATTCTCTATGGAGTAAATGGCAGAGAATGTAATGGATTTATCACCCTAAACTATTTAAATAGCAACATTTATTTAACTCGTAGTTGTTACTTCTATAAGGGATAACCCAAAAACTATCTCTAGGAGTCAAAATATGTAGGGTGCAACATATACATAACATATATAGACACGCGCACACACACTTGGACATACATAATATAAATAGTAATAATTACAAATACGCTCACTCATACACAATAATTTACTAGGAATCGCCTAACCTTGGTTCTAATACCAGATGAAACAAGTTGACATCTAAGACACGACGATTCACATATAAAGTGACGCAAACATTGCGGACTTCACAGATGGCAGTTCATTTTTGAAGTGAAATATATAAAACAGATCATAGAGCTACCTACAATATTTTACACTTATTGAAACTTATAGCAAAAGGAATAAAACATAATATTAATCAATAATAGAATAATCCCGATGAACAAAATAGTATAGTATCAAATATACTCACTACGCCATAGATGGCCTATTGCAACGAAAATACAAGATGTTGCTAGCTACAATGTAACGATAGCTATGCTGATTTTTGTCTATTACAACATTAGCTTCAGGATGTTAGCATAGATATCAACACTATGTTGCAGTAGCTATAGACTTATAAAAATATTATAAAAAATGAGTGCGGGCTGAAAAAAAAGCGGGCTGAAATAATTTTTAACGCGGGAAGCAAAAACAATGCGGCAAAAGATAACAAAATATTGAAGGGTTTCACTCAAACACTTAACAAAATACGTACTCCGCCCAAAAAGAATAAACCACTTCGATCGTCCCTTCATCGAACGCAGTAAAATTCATTTTATTCATCTCGTCCCAAAAAGAATAAACCCTAGAGCGATCGTCCCTTCATCGAGTCCAGAAAAAAAGGAAACCACTTCGACTTCAGCAATCGTCAATCTACTGCTCGCCGCCCCTTACTGCTCGCCGTCCCCCTACTACTTGCCGCCGCCTCTGGTAAAACCCTAATCTCATCGATTTCTGCTTTTATTCTGGTGTGCATGATTGTTTATTATATTTATTTTTGCAGAAATTATGGTCTGATTGATGCTAATTTTATTAACGAACCCAGTCAGCCTTATCAAACTCCGGGTAAATTTTCCTCCCAAAATTCAGATTTTTTCCCCTGTTTTTCTTTTGAACAAATTGGATACTGATCCCCAATTTTTTATCTTCTTGTTCAGATAATCGTAACTATGATTCAAATGTAGGAGAGCACAATACGATGTACGATTTCTTTAATTCTGAAAATGATACTTCTGACGAACTAGGTTTATCTCTTAAATATATGCCTAATTCAAGTGATGCTCTGATGGTAATAAAATGGAAACATCCAATTTGGGGTTGGATAGCAATTTAATCGAGGGAGAATTGCAAAGAATGAATGATGAGTCAAATGTTGCAAAACCTTTTGATTTTATCATTTTTGAGTTCTATTGCTCTACAAATATCAAATTAAGTGTAATTTTCCTCTAGTTTTCTATTTTGCTTTAGCAAATGATGCAAAACCTTTACCTTATTACTTCAACATCTCATAATTTAATAACTACAAAATCCCTTATTTTGTTTGATGCCATTTATTTTCTAACAGGTTGGGAAAGATGTTGCTCGATACTTAGAAGATGCCATGGCTAGACATGGTTTGGATATGCAAGTAGCTGCATTGGTATGTTCTGTGTGTCCTCTGGTTGTTCTAGCTTAAAAGTTACCACCTTTTGGGGGTTTATCTTCGACAATAGTTAAAGTAATGGCTTTTCTTGCTAGAATGATGCCTGCCTAGTCTACTATTATGACAAATATCACTCACAGTCTTGATATATGTTCTTAATTTAACATGCTTTACCACTTATGTGTTCACTTTATAATTTTATCTCTGTTGTGTTTAGTTAACATTGAACTTTCACTATGCAATAGAATTGATTATTAGACTTCTTGCATATATTTATAGTTTATGTATATAGTTGATGTCCTAACTTCATATATGTTATTGTTTCTGGTTCATAATGCACACTTTAACCCTTGCTCAAGCCTGTTCTTATGTTTCCTTCAATGTTTTTGCAGAAAATCCTGTACAAATGGTTACATCTTAAATGCTATACTTGTTTATGCTTTAGTCCCGACAAAAAACAATGTCAATCATAATTGGTTTGGATGAAAAGAGAAAAAAAAGTTGCCAAAAGGATTACAACAATCAATCTGAAATGGAGTTTTTCAGACAGGGAAATAAGGGTGTAGAATTTAACTCTAATGATTACGAAATGCAGAGTAAAACAAATGATGGCTTGCTACACAGTATGGAAGTGGAAATACCCACTGCACACGGTTTGGATACAGGCAATAACAAATTTACAAAAATTTATAATTCCTAGAGAATTCAAATTAGAATGTTGATTCAGTCATCATAGCACAAAGCGAACTGGTAGATAAAGCTAGTGTTGCAGCCCTAGAACCTATCACTGTTGATGTAGACATGCTGCAAGATGGAGACAGAGGGGAAAAATAATTTCCTGCAGAAGAAACTCCTACACCTGTAAGTTTAAACACTATTAATTTCCTGTAGGAAGAAAAATGTAAGAATCATATATCTAATTTTTCCACAGATAAGAAACTGTTTCACTATTACTAGAAATATGAATGATGATATAAATTCTAAAAATCTAGCTAAGTGCAATTTTTTGGGCATTGAGGACCAGAAATTGTTTAAAGAAAAAATTATCACAGAAAATCCTAAGTGGAAGGAGCTAACCAGTGGCCTAAAAGTAAATAAATCTAGTACTAAATAAAGGAAAAATTAAATGAGTTAAATGGGTTGATAGATATTGATTTGTATAGTCTTAACATTTTAGTACTGTATGGTCCTTACTACTTTATTTATTATTATTATGCCATGAGGTCTGTTTACTGAATTCAACCACTACTATAATCTGGCTTGAGCTACTCCCCACCTAGGCCTAAAAAGTGAATCAAATGACCATACTTCATTTACAATCAGTTACAAAGAAGTGTGAAACAAAATATACATTCAAGTTATCACGATCCTAATTTTAATATAAGTATCCGATGTGTAAAATACTCACAGCAGCAACAGAGAGCTTATAACAAAATAATGCTGAGGGAAGAGAATACTGCTGTAAGGGATTGTTTAAACCCTATAAATTAGCCTAGGCTTAAATTAAAGTTGCATTGTTTTCTTCCACATATCAGAGATTAGGCGTATGCAAATCAAAAGTTTAGGACATTTGGATTCTTAGACAAATCTTCTCTTGTTTTGTTAGAATTTAGTTTGATTGTTTGATATCCTAATAGGGCTTGCACTTCGTAATACCGCATAACACTGTCTAAAATTTCATTTTTCCTGGTTTGTGTATGTAAATAACAAGCATTGATAACCACTTTCATAGTTATGGTCATATTATTACCTATTTCGTGTATACCATACCATTAATTATATAAAAGCTTGGCCTCAAACCATCAGTAGACAGTTCATGTGCCTGTGAGAAAGTCTATTTATCTTTTCTATACCGTATTAAGATTAGGTTTCAACTTACGTTAATTTGCTTTTGTGCTTTGTCCAAATATTTATTTTTTCATTGTACCATTTAACTGATTTTTTTGTTTTTGTTCTGCGCTCTTTATTCATCTGCCTTCGCTCTTTAATTTTGTATCAACAACCGGATTTTAAACAAAATTTTAATTTTATTTTGACCAAAACATACAACTATAATTAGGGTTATGTAAGCATAGTTGTGCATTTGATACCGTACCTACAGTTATGGAATGACAAATTTGAGGGTTAACTTTCCAATTATTTATTTTTTCATTGTACCATTTAACTGATTTTTTTGTTTTTGTTCTACGCTCTTTATTCATCTGCTTTCGCTCTTTAATTTTGTATCAATAACCGGATTTTAAACAAAATTTTAATGTTGTAAACCCCGTGAATGAAGTTGCAGATATGATGTAAAAACGTAAGCAATGTACGTTGTTGTCTGAATATGCAAGTGAAATGGTTGATTCAAAATACAAATAGCTTCTCATTTTTACTGTATATAGTAGTGGACATCCTTCCTTATAATGCTTATTGTAATTTTATAGAAAAAAAAAGAAAATGGATGCTCAACAAGGTGCCAAGGTGCCAGATGAAACTCTGATATGATGCAAGATGAAATGGTAAGGCAAATGTTTGCTTCCATTTTGGTACATAATTTTCGTTGTTGCCACAGGTACCCTGGCATGCAAATTGATGTTGGGGATCTTTGTGCGACCGTCTGCAGTGATGGCACTGGAGGCACTGGAGGCACTAAAGGCACTGATGGCACTGGAGGCTCGTAAATATGAATGTACTGTTAATAAGTAGAAATTAGTATGTACTAGTTGTAACTATGAATACACTGGCTATGTTTTTAAGTATGTTTGTTATTTTGTACTTGACTAAGTAAAACTTATGTTGCTGGTTATTTTGAAATGAAAAGTTCTTTGTTGCAGTGTAATGTTGCCATTAGATATGATATAATGTTGCAGTATAATGTTGCCATAGATATGATATAATGTTGCAGTAGTATAATGTTGTAGTACATTTCCAATTTAAATTGCAAAAGGTGTTGCCATAGATATGATATAATGTTGCAGTATGTGATGTTAAATGTGGTAATAAACTGGCAAAGTGTTGCCATTGGATGGTAAAAGTGTTACCATAGATTAATGAATATGGGCCCCACAACAAGGTTCCGTAAATGTGGGCCACAAAATTAATGGGCCCCACAATGTGGGCCCACATGTTGGGGCCCAAATTGTGGGGCCCACTTTTTAGTAAATTTGGTACCTGTGGCAACAACAGAACCGATGTTGCCCTAGGGCCGCAAAGATATTGCCTTTGACTCTAGGGTAACGCGGCAAAATGCATCACCGAGAAAGTGTTGCCTTTGCCCTTTTTTAGCCTACAACAACATTTTTTGGCACTTCCTGCATCACTTCTTGGGTGTTGCAGTATGCAATCTATGGCGTAGTGACTTCACTTACAACATTTTCTCCACACTAGTAACAAAAACAGTCCAATATTTGGGAATAACTGAGATAAAATAGTAGATGGCTAATAGACAAATAAATGCATCTCTCTATCATACCATCATGTCTCCAAGTCACCGCCAGTCCTTTCTATCAACCTATCAGAGTATAATTTTAAAAAGGAAAATGATAGAGGTGGCCAGACATACATCTGATGAGTGAAATGCATCATATAAGTATACAACACTAATAGCTAGTAAAGCAACACTTATGCTCAAAAATCATATTCTAACTTGTATCTCCTATACCCAATAAGTCAGATAAACATAATATAACACCATATTGACCTCACATGCTAAGGTCTCACTAAAATCTAACCCATATATAATCATATGCACTTGGTCGAGCCTAAAGCCCTAACTCGCATGTCGAAAACATATTGAACTCGCTACTGAAAATCTACGCGTCTCAGCCTGCTATCGAAATCGTATGTGACTCGCTACTGAAGATCTACATGTCTCGGTACGCTATCGTCAAATTGTATATGACTTATTATTGAAGATGTACATGTCTCAGCTCGCTATCGCAAAATCATATGCGACTTACTACCAAAGATCTACGTGTCTCTGCCCGCTATCGCAAAATCATTTGTACATTATTGAGCTGAAAGTCCCAACTCGAGTACCCCAACTGGGACACCATTAGGCTCAAGCCCCTACTCGCCATTGCTAGATGTCACCAACCCCACTGAAGTGCATATGACGCCTACAATATACTACACTATTGCGCTCCAAGTCCATGCTAGACATTCTCCTAACAGTCTACGACATTATTGGGATTAAGCCTAAAACTTGTCATTGCCCCACCTTTTACGAAGCTATTGCATCAAAAGTCGACCTGTGAGCACAAAACAGTATAATGAACCTAACACAATAAGACACTTTTATGAAACATCTCAAAACACAGCAAATAATGTACCAAAATGCTCCTCGTCTCACACGATCTTAATGGAACGAATCGCACGTGAAAAGGTGTTTATATGTGAGAGTTATAAGCATTCGAAGATAAGATATTTATTATAATTATTTAATTAATATTTAATTATATGTATTTTATTGTTTAATTGGCCACTTCTTTGCATTGCTACAGTATCAGCCACCTTCGATCAATACCGGTCGGATTTTCGAACTACCATAGCCGCCACCATAAGCGCTCTCCTCCAGATCTGACGCCTTTGCCGAGACCACCTCGCCCAGTCGTTCCCGCTACCGCCAGCGCTTCCACTCTGGTCACCTATAAAAAATCCATTGCCACTAACTTTTTTAACTGATTCCGATGAACTGTGACCACTTTGAGTTGATCAGCCCCGGGCGTAGCAATATACTCAACCTCCTCTTTACATCCATGACTTTTGATCATCGTATCATCATCGTTCCACCAATGGATCGAAATGAATGATCCACATTTATCGAAATTTCGTTGCGATTTCTGATCAGTCCGTACACCTAATCGGTGAACGAGCACACTTGTGAATTCATGTCGTCGAGAACTACAATTTTGGTATATTATGTATATGATTTGGAGCACTTTTATATTTTGCATTTTTTAATTAGAAGGAGATTATCTGTTGCTAATTACAATCGATAAAAAATTGATTTTTAACCATCCATCCACTATGTACTACACTCTAATCATGTTTATAAAAAAAATCGCTTTTTAAATTTTAGTTACATCATTTGACGTGATTTATGACCATCTGGGATGAATTACTATATCTTACTAATATGTACATGAATATGATGAATACCGCTCACCGATTAGTCGTACATCTTTTCTCATCCGAGGTGAATCTTCCTTCTTCTTTACTGTTAGAAATTCCTTGTCTTGAAAATGTTAAATTCCTCGATAACTTTGATTTATTTGCATAGCTCTTTTCGCGGTGATTGGTTAGATATATTACTTCGTTTAATTGGAATTTGATTTGGTGGATTTGTTTAGAGATTAGATGGAGAAGAAGATGGAGATTAGAGATAAGGTTTTTAGGCTAAAGTGTGATTAGATAATAGGGTTTTCATTTCTATTTATAGGCTGAAATAACTCAAATTTAGGCTAAAGTGTGTCTAGGGAATAGGATTTTCATTTCTATTTATAGGCCGAAATAACTTAAATTTAGGCTAAAATCTCAAAATTTATATATTACAATTATTCCACTAGATTTGACTTCTTTTAATTTCCAGACCGTTAACTCAAATTTAGCAAGTTATACATGTTTTCTTACTGTAAATGACATTCGAGATGCAATGGAACACGTCCGAAAACCTAACTTTAACTCCTATAAAAATTTACTTTTTTGTCCTTTATATAAAATGTAACGATCCCTTTTTCTATCCCCGAATGTCTAGACTAAATACACCCATGGTATTCGTGTGCCGAATGCCCATGCGTCAAAAAGATAGAAAATTAGGACAAAATAAAAGAAGAAAAAAAATTGAGCAAGAAAGCGGAGAAAAAAACATCATAATCTCACAACGAAATGATAGCATATAATATAAAAATGATCTTTACAAAATAAAACAGCACGAGTACAATAACTAGAGCAAACTAACCTATCATCAACCTGGATAGTTATAACAGTCTGTCCTTACAATTGCTGATACACACACATACACACACATACACATACAAAGCAATGCATCAAAAATAAAAACGATGGCTGGTATACATCCAGCTCCTCTCTAAAAGCCCAAAGCATCCATGAAAAAATCTAGAAATATACTTAGGGCTAACCCGAGCATTATATGAAAATAACACTCGGATTAGTTTGGTAAACCAGCGTGAGAAACTGAATCATGTAGAATTTTATATTTATACAATCCTTCAAAAATAAAGGTATCTCGTAAGACCACACCACAAATAAACATGGATGAGTTTTACCTTACGATAACCAAACCATTTCATAAGAAAATCTAGTGATACTATAATAATCTCTAGGGTGATGAATATAAGTAAGAAAATAGCTATGGTGTGTGAAGTGTACACCACATCAATAATAGTTATACGATCAAAACTGCTAAGACACGTTCGCTAATTGTGTAGGGTTTCCATGGAGACGCCCTCAGTTCTTCAAGGTGGATCCCCTATGACAAGGGTCAGAGAGTTCCCGTCCAAGCATCATATATCTATAGATAAAATATACCATAAGGTCAACACAACTGGCCCAACGATGAACTGCGTGGTACCAAGTATCAACAACTCCCAGCGCCCAACAATCGAAAGTGTCTATAGATTTGGAGTTGTTACACCTTCATGGGTTAGCTAAACCCAAGATTGTGCATCTTACTCTGTGTTTAGTCATTTCTCCAATGTCTAGGTTACGTTCTGCATCCTCCACGAGCCATTATCACTTAAACATATCATGAATTCCCAGTTGGAATCCAGTATCTCGAACAGATCCACTTCTAAGAGATGGGAGATGGAACGTGTATCTCAGTCTTGAAGTGGTTTTCGATAAGTAAAACACTTATCGATCCCCACCTCTTCAAGACTGAATCAACGAATTTGGTCGTATTCAAGAACAAAGAGAATGATTGCATAATTGAATTAAATCCTATGTACTTTCCATAAGCAAGTAAACACGCAAGCACTATCAATTCATACAAAGCATGATCAAGTCACTTAAATGACTTTTAATCCCTTTTTAATTAATTTATCCTTTATTAATTAAAAACCTTTTTATCAGTAAAACTTCTTTTTATCTAATAGAACTTCTTTTATCAACCAAAGCATCCTTTATTAATTAAAACTCCTATATTAATTAAAACTTCCTTTATATACTTGTGTGTGTGTGCAATTATTTAATTTGTCTTTATAAAAGGTATATACTTGTATCTTGTTGTTTGACTATTAATTTACTCTTTTTAATACTTCAAAAGTATTAATATACTTATCTCGATGGTATAAGTATATTCACAAATCATTTAACAAGATTTAGTTAATACAAAAATATATTCAAAGAGGTTAAAAACAAATGTTACTGAAACATTATTACTATAAACCCCTTCTCTCTTTTATATTTTAAAACATATACTTTTCTCTATCCTTATTCCAAAAGATTCCATGCTTTTTATTATAACATCCCCACCTCTATACCTATACTACCTAAGGGTATTGCTAAGTAATATTATCGGATAATACGGAGAATAAGATGATATGGGGTACACACGTGAATATTTCCTTGGGCTAACATTGGTATGTATTGAAACAATGAATAAATAACAAGCCTATACTTATACAGTATCGGCATAAAGCAATAAATACGTGTGCCTCCAGGTAGAACAATACATAATATATAATTTATAAACAGAAAATACAGAGTCAGAATCATAGCGTGATATACATATACATAAATATAAGGTATGTCCAATATACAACTACAGAATTTGCATACATGAATTATATAATACACGACTGATATACAAAATATCACATCCTAGTCTCCTCTATGCCCAATATAAAAGCTGGTCTCACTATCCCTATACCTGAAATGTCCTGAACAAACCCGAGTATTATGTAAATAACATATGTGTAACAAACCAGCTTTTCGATCCTCGAAAATTGACACTAATACGTCCATTGTATCACATGCCGAGCAATTGAATGCCAGAAAACCCGATTGTTAGGGAAAAGAAAGAAGGAAGAAGGTAAGAAGAAACTAAACAACACAGAATCTCACAGCGGAACGAATAATCTATAATATACCATAAATCTTTACACAAAAGCAAAACTGTAATATGTGTATATACAGTCATCAATCAGAGTACACTAACCTATCTCAGCCTGGAGAGTTATAACAGCATGTCCTCATAATTGCTGATAAACACAACAATGAATATAGTGGAAAAATAACCATCTACGTTAATACGTTTCTGGGCCTCTGACTCGTCTCTTGAAGTTCCAAGCATCCAAACCAATCTGTAATATACACGGTCTGACCCGAGCATTATAATAAAATAACATCCGAGTCAGTCTGGAAAACCAGCGTGAGAAAAACACACCCAGTTGGATTTAAATTTATATAAAACCTCTGAAATCAAAGGTATTTCGTAAGACCATGCCGCATATAAAAACGGATGGGTTTTTACCTTACGATAACCAAAACATTTTATATGAAATCCTCTGATATTATGATAATGTCTAGGATACAAATACTTATTAATCATAGCCGAAATTTTTACATTATTAAATGCCAGCATACTAGGTTTTACAATCAAAATCGAAGGTGCTTATTGGAGAGTGGATTCCAACTATGAAATGGTAAGGGTCTACCCACCGAATTCGTACACCTCTAGATAAAATGTACAGGAGGTCGCAATCACAACTGCAACTCAGCTACTCTGGACCGGTCCTACCTTTTACTGGATAGTGCCGAATATGATCACTCCATGGTTGATAAACAACCATCATGGGCCTTGAAGCATACATGGGGATATCGACACTAGATCTTGGGATGATCATACCCTAATGGGAGCAACCCACATAGCCCTGCTGCATGTCCCTGCTTTAGTTATTTTCCCAGTTGATGAGGTTTGAGGCTACGATTACCTTTATTTAGCACTTTCCACTTGGAATGCTAACACTGCCCTCCAAGCAACAATGAAATGCCAGCATTCATCCATATAAGTTCATTCTGGGACTGAACGAAACACTTGAGAGTTCCGTCTCTGAATTTCCATCATCTTTAGGATATCTTCATTTTGCAACGCTTAAGTTGGATCGAAGTGGTTTTTAGATAATATATCCGATCCCAGTCTCTTTGAAACAACATTCGACAGTTTCTGGCAAAACTCAACCCCGGTTCTGTAGGAAATATACAGCCAAAGATAAGAGCGGAGATCATCTCCTAACCGTTAGTGGATGGATTTCCTTATCATTTTCCTAAGAGAACGAAAAGAGATTTATACGCACAATACACCATCAGGAGATGACTGTGCCATTTAACTCACGTGTTTCTCTTAGATATTGCCAAAGTTACTTTTGGGTCCAAATTTGATAGTCGATTTTTTAACCATCGAATAAACAAAACATTCAAATCATAGATTTCATAGGTGAAAACAACATGGGTTAAGCAAATAGCGACCACCGACCTTCTTTTAATAAATCCTTCATAAATAAAACCCACTTCATAAATTACTTGTAAATTATGAAGATATACTCGCAAATCTCTATATTTCGATACTTCGAAAGATCCATATATTTATCTCAACGGTATAAGTATATCCACAAAATTTAGAAAGTTTTCTTTTATTCGATTCTCCAAAACCATTTACAGATCATTTTATAAACCTCTGAAAACCATTTATAATCCCTTTATAAAAATTCCATCCCTTATAAGCTACTTATACATTTCAAAAATCAATTATAAATCCTTTATGAATTCATACGCCATTTATAAACTTCTTTTATAAATCTATACACATGTTTCTGAAATTCATTTATAAACATCTACTCATTTATAAACTCTTCACTTTTCAAATAACCTTTCCTTAATTCTTCAAACCCATTTTATAAATCCTTTATAAAATCTAAGTCTTTCAAATATATTCCCAAGGTCTCGGAAATAATTATAATTAATTTAAAATATTTTTACTTTAAACACCATTATAAAATAATGATTATTAACATTAAAATTTATAAATTTTAAAACATCTTAAAAAATGATAATTAATAACTTCAAAATATTTTTTTAAGAACAATAATAGTTAACCCTTACTATTTTCATAAATAATAATAATTTATTTTAAAACCTTACTAATAATCCTTAATATTAATTCCAAACCATAATTATTCTTAAATAATTAACCTTATCATATTTTGATAATTTTTTAAATCCATCTTACTATAGACAATTAACTTTAAAACAATACCAATATAGTTAAATAACCTTAAATTCTTATTAGTATAATTAATTAACTTTAAAACCATATTAATATAATTAAATACTTTTTAAAAAAATTTAATTTAATTAAAACACTTTAAAACAATATTACTATAATAAAATAACTATAAACCAACATTAATATAATTGAATAATCTAAAAACTAAATTATTAAAATTAAATAAATAAATCCTTAGAACCAAATATTTTCAAAACCCAATTTCGGATTTAAAAATCGTTTCTTGTCTCAAAAACCAATTCCGACTTGATCGGCAATTTATAGTATTTTTAAAATACTAATTTGAAGCCAATAGCCACCCAACACTTAACCAATATCGACATTGATCTTCTATTACTACTCGGTTCTAGTTTTCAACATATAACAATGTTATAACCACAGTGTCCACAATCATATTATTATCCCATAATCCATATAAAGAAAATATCATTGAAATAATATAATTCTATAATACCGAGGAATCCCGTTGGATCCCTCCAACCTGTTTCCCTGCATCACAAAGTTAGATAATCATAAAATAAAATCAACCGCTTCGAGGCGGGATTCGTATACAAAGGGTCATTTGTTCTTATACGGGAACGTAATAGGATCTCATCCGCTCTAATAGGCGGGAATATATCCAACTAATATAAATATAGTAATTCATCCAACAATCATTCAATAATTTTTATCCACTATATATTATACTGGTTGTCCAAAAAAAGTGAGTTGAACTCACCATTATTCTAGTCGTCGCTGGGACGTTCCGATTTGGAACTAAAATCGAACGATGTCCGATTTTAGCCCATATTTCAACTTTCTCCAAATTCATCCAACCCAGTTCCATTGCGAAGCTGTGGTCGTGTGGCGGTCGCAACGCAAAAAGTTTCGTCTCGATCGGACCTCGTATGAGAGAGTTACAATATTTATAAGATATCGACAAATTTTAAATTAATAAGTAACAACCTATATATATTTACAGAATTGCCTCTACCCCCTTCTTCTTCCCAAACGATCGATATATGCCTATGCACGCCATTATCATGTATGGCCGTGCACCATGCACACCTTTCCACCCCATGAAGCTCTGAACCGACCCTACCATCGTCCCCCTTATCGAAAATTGTGCCTTCCCGACCCCACAACAGTCAACTCGAGCCAACACAGCAAAAATCAACACCCCTGCCTCACCTTCAGCCACCATTCGATCATGACCCCCCAACCTCGGCCGCAACCCACCAAATCATGGCCGCGGGTGCACCAAACCACCACGACTTCAACTCCACCACCTATTCGAACCAACGACCACCAAATCATCAAAAATCGCGAGCTTTAGCTAAATCCAGTTCACTGCCTAGTCTCGATCGTCCAAAATTATAACCGCGAGCTATAAATCAAGCATAGGATGGAAGCTCTAGCCCATATGAATTCGAATATATTATTTTCATGATTTTACAGTGGTTTAGATTTTTTGTTTGATTTTTGAATTCCAGACTTCTTTCTTTTCCCCTCTGTTAAGCCGCGTTTAAATAGGGAGGGAGATACGGAAGTCCACATGAAGGGTGTGGCTTGTACAGGTAGGTTGGTTGGTAGGAAAAGTGAAGCAATGTATAGTTAAATCGAACAAAATATATTATTTAAAATTCAAAATATTTAGTTGTATAATTACGAACCCCATCAAAATGTGCCGCCTGACATTCTATATGTTAATACCATATTCCAAACGCAATGGAACAAGTTTCGAGACCTAATTCGATCGTATGGAGAAGATAGCTTTTTGAACCCAATTATAATATTAAATTTTCGATATTAATTTCAACGCGTTTTCTATCGCGTACGACCAAACGGTGCATCCGAACGCTACGAAATTGGACGACGTATTATAATCCATTATTACGGACCCAATGACACTAGTTTCGTCGAAATTCAAGACTGTGCCCTAGAAAGCTATTTTTATATGTTAATTAAAATGAGTTATTTTCAAAATCGAGTAAATCGCTTTCAAATCCAATCTAAAAGTTTTATTACCCTCATTCTTGTTAAATAGTGATTAAATAAGCCTTTAAATTATTTTTATCCACATAAAAATCCAAGATTCAATTATTTAAACAATTTCAATTATTAAATTCAATAATTAAACTTATCCAATAAATCGTTATATTTGGAATTTAAGTTATTTAACCTATAAAATTAACTTTTCAATATTTAAAATTAATTAAATATTCTACTTTAAAATAACTAAAATTCTGGGTCGTTACAATATGGGTCAGACTATATCTAATATACTTAGATCAATACATGTATAGATATAGAATACACAAAAAACAATGATGATGATATATTAATAATAGTGTATAATAATAACAACATCCTCAGAACACAGCATAAAAATGTCATCACCCACATAAATCACATCAAATCATAATTCATGAGACTACATCAAATGGCTGAATCATCTGTATTCCAAAACCATTATCAAAATCCAAAAATCATCTATTAAGAGATATCCTCAAGTATAATCGGTCAAGAACACTGTAATGCCCAGATATCTCTCGGCCTCATAATATAAAATGAAACAATCCAACAAATAGGGCTAATACACAGCAATGCCCTAACATAATATCATAAAATCATATAATCAATAAATAATGAGAGATAGCCCATCAAATCATTCAAATGAAATTCAACATCATATAAATCACACGGATAATCAATCACAATCCAAATCACGATAACTAAATACAGGCTATCTCTAGAATACCAAATCAAAAGTGTGAATATACAAGGACTGGCTACACTTTAGACTCAACCAGCCTCTAGTCTAGTCAACTCATTATAGGGAAGAGACGTATATGCCAATCCACTTCACACATATATACCATGAATCCAAAGGGAGACCGACAGCCGCCTACCGCAAACTTGCACCAGGAACATAGGTCCACTCCCCAACGGTAGAGTAACCGTGCATTCGTATAGTCTTCATGGTATATACCAATCTACTACTCACATATACCCTGAACCTGATAGGGAGACTGACAGCCGCCTACCGCAAGCCAGCTCCAGGAACCCAGGACTACTCGCAAATCGTAGAGTTCCGTCTATTCCTATAGTCTTCAGTTATCTTGATGGACATCGTGACCTTATCCACTAATGGCTCGTCTATGCGTAGCCCCGGTGACGACCATGCTTTGCCCCAAATGGTAACAGACTGCTGGCCTAAGCAACATAAGGGGCTATAGGCAACAACCCATCTACTACTACTAATAATGTGATGCACATTAAAGGGACATATAACTATAGTGTCGCAGATCTGAGCATAACCCCATGATTAGGCCACCAGGGTGGATACTGGCCAATTTGGTTCACTTTCGAAAAATAAAGGAAGCTGGACACAATGTGGATGGTCATATAGTAGTTATACCCTAAGGCTACACATATCTCTAATGGTAGGCCGACACACGGCTCTCATAAGCCAACATCTAATAATATGATACTCCTCACCGAGAATCATATATACACATGAGTATAATTTCCCATTTGAGTGACATTTACTTACAATGAATAATCAAACAAATAACATAATGGCGTCCCATACCACCGCATGCTATTTGGATAATTATTCAAAGCTCATAAACTACACTCGATCCACACTAGATATCTCCATATGACAAGTCCGATGAATAATTGGAAAAGTGTTACAGAAAGTCCCATACCAGACGGTATCACTAATCCGTTAATTCAAATTTCTCATCATATAGAAATAAAATCTCATAAATCGAATATAAAGATGTCATCACCATACCATCTCAACAATATATATCTCAAATCAATATCAACGGTGAATCATTCACAATATCACAATCGATGGGAAAATAAAAAATCAGGAAAGTATGAAAAAGCCAATTAAATAAATCAATATTATGACTAAATCAATATTCAATAATAAATTGTTTATAACAACATAATCGGTGTGGAAGAAAGAAGCCATCATAAAAAGATATTGTAATATATCATTTAACAAATATGTATAATAAACATCTTATACTCTTAACTATAGTTGTCACTTATAAAATAACTTTTAAAATTACTTAAAATATTAAATAGAAAAAATTTCTAATTTCTAGAAATTTATGCAATCTTTAAATAATTATTTAAAACTAATTATAACTTTCTTTTCAATAAATTAATAATTTTAAATCATCTTTATAATACAATCTCTTTAGAATAATATTATTTATAAAACACATTCAATAAAATTTCAAAACCCTTAAATAATGTTTACTTTTCAAACATTCATTAAAACAAGAAATAAATCTCTATATATAATTATGGAGTAAAATTACTCCACAAAAGTATCAACGAATATCACTACAAACATCGCTGACCCGAGTCGAGTTCCATCAAACTCCGATTAATCATAAAATTTACACATCGACATACAAATAAATATTTAGTTCAATTTGCAATCGGGTAGAGTTCCATTTGCAAATTAACACTTCCAACCAACACAAACAATCAATCATTTCACATCAACAAATATCCAAGCCAATATACTAAGCAATCCATTCAAATGAACAATTCGAATAATAAATAAGATAAATATAATGTATGCATTAATTTCTAGACATAGTTGTGAGTTAAGAAAACTCACCTTAATCGATACTTGAATTACCCAATTAGCAACTATTCTCAGCTCAGCATGACAACACAACACTGCCGACAACACCTATCATCCACCATAACAACCCAAGCCACTTACTTTAACCATCACTAGCCATCGCATCCATCCCAAAATCGCAGCGGCAAAAACTAGCACTCGCACGCACTTCTCCTTCGAATCGCTAGTCTTAAAACACGTAGTTCCTTCCAATTGCAATATCAACCGGACGCATAATAGCACTAGGTTGCACGGCTTCCATCTTAAGCATAAGCTCCCTCTTGACATCACCTTCGAGTCGCTTGCCTCCCCTTGCTTGGTCGTTCGTCGTTGGCATGTACGAAATCACCTCGTGCAATTATGTATATATATATATATTTATTTATTTATTCCTTTTTGAACGAAGTTGGTTTTTGGGAAAATCGGGGAGCTAAGGCTTTCGATTTTGGTTCCAAAAGAAGGAAGAGGAATTTTCCAAAGAAAAAGATATGAGAAAGGTATATAGGCTAGACTTGAATGTCCCATTGTTTTAATTTAATTTAGCTTAATTATTTTTATTTTGCATTTAGATTTATATATTAATCCATATCATAGATATTTTATAAATACAACTTGATCCAATTTAAATTGATTTACACTTTATTCTATAATTTATATTTTGATAACTAGGTAATTTCCTTCATTTCAATATTCATTTATTTTTATTTAATTATTCATTATATTAACGTAAAGTAAATTTGTTTTCAACTATTTCGATCATTACAAAATTATTTGCTATATAAAAATATTTCATATTTGATCAAATAACTTATTCGAGTTCAATTTGTTATCCGAAAAGAATTTATTAATACATTTCAATTTATTAAAACAAAATCTCTTATTAAATAGACTTCAAATATATACAAATATTATTTTCAAAATAATAATTATCAAAAATTAAATCCGAATATTTTTATTTTTATTAAATTTATTTATTAATATGACGTAGAAAGTAGGGTTTTTATAGATATTATCTTTAAAATTCCATTATTAAAGATCTAAATGTATACATAATCCTTTAACAATATTTTTCCATTTTAAATATAATTTAAGGGTTTAAAAGATAAATGGTTTAAAAGACAAATGTTATGAAAACATTGTTTACTACAAATCCAAAACACTTCATTAGTCATTATCTTTAAAACTCTATTTTAAAGGTTTAGTTTCATTTATAATGGCTTAAGACAAGTGTTACTCAAACATTGTCACAACAAACCCAAATCATTTCATACACTAAAAACATTTCTCGAACAGAATATCCCATACAGTGGTTTTGAAGTGGTATTTGGCAAGTAAAATTCTTACCGACCCCGGACTCTTCAAAACCAATCGATGAATTTTCGATTGACTCAATTCTGGTTCTTTTATAAGTAACCGAAAGCTAGAGGAATTTCATACCAATGCTCCTTCCATGGGTAATTATTTGTATAAATATGTGAAGCTTCATATACTTTCTAAGTTAATTTTGGTCAAGACATGTAGTCGACTAATCGACTAACAAGTCTTAAGCGCATGCTTATAGAATCAAGGTTCATATACTTAACACGTTTCGACATTCCAGCTTAACTATTCCTCGATCAAGAAGGAAGTTGGTAGGTTAGAGCTCTATTGCTCCATCCCTACTCGAACATCAGTCGCGACTCTCATAAATAAAGAAGCCTACCTCGCTCGGCTTTTAATGTTAAGCATAGTAATACTGACATTCCATAAACAATCAAACTACATGTTCGTTTCTTAAAAGTTACTTTTCATCCCTTCCTCTAAAACAATAGTCTTTTGAAGTTACTTGTACAAATAAGTTAGAAACTCTTTTAAAATTATGTATATATGTATAATAGTATTATTTAATAAGATAATAGAATTAATAAGTTAAGGAAGAAAAGTGTATAAAAAGCTCTTACTTTAATAAAAGATTAAAATAGTTTTATAACCTAATATGAATAAAATACCTTTGAAAATACTTAGAAATAAGTTATAAATAGTAATAGAAAATATTACTTTAAAACTAGTTACTTAATATTAGTTTGAAGACTTTTACTTCTTTAACAAAATAAATAAGTTTTGGGTATATAAAATAAGAGTAACATTTACTTTAAATCTTCAAAATAATTATTTACAAATATATTTAAAATTCAAACTTATTTTAAATTACTTTTATAAAACTCTTTTAAAAAGATTTCGTATCTGAGTTATAACAATTTATAATTACAAAAAAAAGTTTTGCCAAAGTGCATCAATAGCGACTATTGCTATATGGACCATAACTTAACTAACTTTGTTTTATAAACAAAGTAGATTTTAAACTTCGTTTCTTACTATCTTTAATACTACTGTAAGTATAGAAACCTTTTCATTCAAAAATAAACAAAAAATAGTTTTTAAAAAGTGAATTAAAAGAGAAGGATTCAAAGTGTGTTTATAGCGACTATCTCTATACGGACAATTCCATATTTTATTCTAATTCAAATTCCATTCAATCGCATATACATATACGATTCTCAAGTTTATATCACATCATAAAGAAGCATATAATAAGTTATATACAAAGTATATTAAGAAAGACATATGGTTAGAACCTCTACTTTATGGTTTCGATGACAACAACTATACAATCATACACATACAATATATTCCACCTATTTGCAGGTAAATGCTTCGGGAGTTCACAATATCATATTGAAGACGAATAGTAGAAGAAACGAATCATTGGTATTAGAGAAGCTTTTATAGTATGTTATAGTCATAGATAGATGGTTTGTAAGATCTCATTTAGTAGTTTTTTACACAAAATTGCACATCAAAATTTTTACAAGGTTTTCACTATTTAGTTTTAGAAGTGCACAGGCATCAGACGTCTGTCCATATAAGTCAGACGTCTGACTAAGTTCTCTGACTAAAAAATTTATAGACAGACGTCTGAATATTATCCAAGACGTCTAACTGAGTTCACTGGTTAAAAATATATAACGAGACAGACGTTTGAATTTTATCCCAAACGTCTAAACTGGGTAACGGGTTATAACTATGAATAGCCACTTACTTCATTCTAATGGTTGCATCCATGTCTTTTCACTGCATCTCTTCTTCCTCAAAGATTGCAACCCTTAGACTAAAATAGAACATACTAAAGAATGTTACTCCTCAACAAACCTCTTTAACACCTATAAATATGTAAAGTTTTTGAGAAACAAACTCACTTGAATTTACTGAAGCTTTTTCTCTTTACTCCTTTCGTACTTTGATCTCTAAAAGCAATCAATACACCATTCTTATTTCTTCCTAAAAACAAAGCCTCACATACACATATCACTCAAAGGAGATTATAGGAAGATTTGTACTGTGCACTCAAAATCAGTATTATTAAGAACACATACTTACCAAGAGAAAACTTTCTATATCAAGCCTATTCCTCCAGGCGAAGTGAGGATTGTTTACTAGTTTAAAGCCGAAGGGGAGCTTCGGGACTAGACGTAGGACGGGAGGTCCGAACCAGTATAAAAACTCTGGCATGATTATTTCTTTACTTTTTTTACTTTACTCTGGTAGTTATAAGTTAGCTTTCTATTATAATTGCATATTAAGATATAAATACACGATCCATACACACTTTCATTTGGTATCAGAGCATGGTTATTTCAAGTTACAGTAACACATAATTGAAACATATTAATATGGCAAGTACATTTCAAGAAGATTAATCCACTGCACGTCCTCCACTATTCACTGGATATAATTATGCTTACTGGTCTACACAAATGCGTATTTTTATGGAAGCTAATGGCCTAGAAATTTGGTTAGCAACTCAATATAAATATGAAGCACCAAACACGGACATAAGCACTTGGACAGATGCTCAAAAGAACATAGCAACAAATAATGCTAAAGCCATGAATGTTCTATTATGTTCACTTGACAAAAATGATTTTTCACGTGTCATGTTGTGCACTACTGCATATGATATATAGCGTACACTGCAAATCACTCATGAAGGCACAAAAAAAGTTAAACAAACAAAGATTTCCATTTTACAAAATAATTTTCTACATTTAAAATGAAAGCAAATGAATCTATTGGTGATGTTTATGCCAAATTTCAAACTATTCAACATGATCTTATAACACTTAGTGTCAAATTTACAGATTTTGATTTAGTTACACGTATTTTAAATTCCTTAACTAATGAATAGGAACGAAATGTGTTGGCTATCGAAGGGGCTAATGATCTATCTCAACTAAAAGTTGAAATATTAATAGGAAATTAGATGACGTACGAAGTAAATTTGCATGTAAGAAAAGAACAAAATAATAAAATGAAAAATATAGCTTTTCAAGCCAACGATAATAATTCAGATTTAGATGAAGATGAGATCGTATTTATTGCCAAAATCTACAGCAAGTTCAAGAAATTCAAAAGGATGACGAGATCCCAAAATGGAGGAAATTCAAATTCATCCAACCAAACTTCAATCAAATGCTTTGGACGTGACAAGTTTGGACACATGAAGAAACAATGCCCAGAACTCAATAATGACAAAAAGAAAAGCAAGTTCGAGAAATTCAAGAAAATAAAACAAGCTTTTCAAGTAACTGGGGATGACTCGAATTCCTCTTCATCATCAGACAGTGACAACAATAGTGATTCTGAGCAAACCAATGTATGCTTCATGGAAAACACTGAAAAGGTATGTTTCAATCTTACTTATAATGAAATTTTAGAACTTAGCATGGAACTAGATGACAATTATAGAGAAATTAAAAAGTTAAATAAAGAATATTTTGCAAAAATTTATCATATTGAGCTTGAAATAGGATTATTATAAGATGAGAAAACCATTCTAGAAGAAGAATTAGAAACTACAGAAGAAAAATGTAAAAATCTATATAGTCAAACTGATTCTTTATTATATGAAATAGGAAAAGTTAAACTAGAAATTGATGATATTAGAAAAGAAAACATTGTATTAAAGGATAATCTAGAAGCATCAAAATCCAAAAAAAAAATTATCCTAAAAGTGAGTTATATAAGATTACAAACAATGTTTCAAAATTCAATAAAGGAAGGCAGAATTTGGATAATTTGATCAAAAGTTCTAAACCATCTGGAAATCGGAATGGATTAGGTTTCAAGAAAACTTCAAAACATTGAAACTATAGCTCACTATATAAAAGGTTTAAGAAGCCACATACTAGAGAAAAGGCTTCTAACTCTAAAATAATAAAAATAAGGATTCTAAAATATGGTAACAAATTAATTAGACAAAAAAACATAGATAACTATTTGAAAAGTGTTGTTCATAATAAAAATAACTCTTTTAAAGGTTCCAAACCCTCCTTGGTATGGCAACCTTCACTCTCTAACACTTAGGACCCTAACAAAGGAAGTGGGTACCAATTAAATTGTTTCTATCTTGTAGGTACCCAAAAGAAAATATAATAACAAGGAGAAATGTATACTTGACAGCAGATACTCCAAACATATGACTGGAAATGCACAAATGTTATCAAATATAACATACAGAGATGGTGGTACTGTAACTTTCGGAGATAATTCAAAAGGATTTGTCATTGGAATTGGAGATGTCATCAATGTTGGTATGTCCACTTCACCTATTATTACAAATGTTCTTTTAGTTGAATATCTAAAACATAACCTATTAAGCATTAGTCGACTTTGTGACAAAGGATTCAAAATTGATTTTGAAAAGAATAAATGCAACATATTTGACCAAAATAAAAATTTGATCTTTGAAGGTTTAAGAAAAAGAAACATCTATGTCTCAAATTTGAAGTTTAATAACTCCAACGATTTATGCCTATCCACATATTTTAATGATCCATGGATATGGCACAAACGCTTGTGTCACATAAACTTTAGGTTTATAAAAAAATTGGCTAAACACGATTTGGTTAGAGGTCTTCCTAAAATACACTATAAAGTTAAAAATTTATGTGATGCATGTCAATATGGCAAATTAAAAAAGAGTTCTTTTAAATCTAAAAAAGAAATTTCTACCAAACAACCTTTAGAATTATTACATCTTGATTTATTTGGACCTACTCAAGTACGTTCAATAAATCATAACAAGTATGTATTTGTTATTGTAGATGATTTTTCAAGATATATATAGACTCTATTTTTAAAACATAAGAGTGATATGTTTGAGATGTTTAAAACTTTTGCTAAAAGAATTAAAAACTTAATGAATCTTAAAATAAAGAGTATAAGAAGTGATCATGGAGGTGAATTTGAAAACGAGATTTCTGAAATTTTTTATAACAAAAAAGGAATTACACATAAAATTTCATTTCCTTGAACACCACAACAAAATGGTGTTGTAGAAAGGAAAAATCATACACTCCAAGAATGTGCACGAACTATGCTTAACAGTAGTAATCTACCAAAGAATATTTAGGCAGAAGCTGTAGGTGCTGCTTGTTATGTATTGAACCATGTAACATTACGTCCTTTAACCAAAAGAACTTGTTATGAAAATTTTTTTGGTAAAAAAACCCAAAGTATCAAACTTTCGAATATTTGGTTCAAAATTTTTTATACTAAACACTAAAGATAATCTTGGAAAATTTGATTCAAAAGCCGAGGAAGGAATCTTTGTCGGATACTCAGATCGTAGCAAAGTGTATAGAATATTTAATAAACATACTAGTACTATAGAAGAAAGTTTTGATGTTTCATTTGACGAAAACTTTTCCAATAACAAAAACAGTGATGATGATGAAATGTTAACAAAACTGTCTGAAAAAGAACTCAGACATCTGTCTACAGCCACTAAAATTTTTTTCGTTTCAGCTCAGACATCTGAAAAAGAGCTCAAACATCTGTTTGAGCTTTCTGGAAATTTCAATACTTCATCACAGATGTCTGAAGAAAGATTCAGACGTCTACTATTTTTTTCTGGAAAAATTATTCCCCAACCACAAAAGTCTGAACATCCTACCAGACGTCTGTTCGCCCCTACTGTTTTAATATTTATCCCCGTTCTGACGTCTAACTTACAATTACAGACGTCTGTCATTCCTTTGAGCCCAAAACTTTTCACCAACCTATATATCATCTTTCCCCTTCTCTCATTTTTCACCATTTCCCATTTTCAAAACCCTAGAACACTAAATCCCAAAATCGATTTCCTTAGTCCAATTCTCAAATCGATGGTTCCAAAAGCAAAAACTCCAGTTGCTAAACGAAAGAAGGCTACTGCATGCCAAAGCTCTCAACCTTCCTCTCAAGGCTTCGTCACTGATCATCACATTGAAGAATGGATTGTTGAGAAGGAACATGGAAAGCAAAAATTGCAAGATTTGGAGAAAAAGCCCCTGCATTCTGGTCCTTCTATCCAATTCGTCATTTTATTCATTATGATGCTATAGATTTGACTAAAGATGCTAATATCTATCGCCTGATCAACTATGATTATAATTCTGGAAAAATAGATCAACTAGCGGTATTCCTCTTTCGTATCAATTTATGCTAATTGAAAATTTGAAATCCTTCAGACAATAAAAATTGGATTTGGACAAGTGTTCATGGAACCGTAATAAAATTTAATATTGAAATGCTTGGCCAAATTCTTCATTGTTCTTAAACGGGAATTAGATTACAAGATGTTCCTGATACAAGATATACCCCAAGAGATGTTACTCATCTTATTTGGGAAGATGATATGCGAAAATTAAAAACATCAAGTTTTTGTCCAAAAGCCAAACTACTTAATCATATGCTCATCAACATAATCATCCCTAGGTTAGGTAGTCATGAACAAGTATATGAAGATGATCATAAAGCTTTGTATGCTATATTTAGTCATACTGAAGGCAACTGGGCACAATATATTTTTGAGCAAATTAAAAGCTTTTGGACGCCTCAACGTCGAAGCATAGTTTATGCTCTATATATCATGAGAATTCGACGATCATTTGGCATCCCTTCATATCTTTCCCAATATGAAGAAATTGCAATGAAAGATAATGGAATTAGATTTTTATCTTTGATGCATCTTCCTGAAAATCCGCCAACAATAGCACCTTTCTCATAGTATCAACAGCCACAACAACAACAACATACTCCAACTTGTCCTTCCCAATCTGTAGGACCTTTAGAACCTATAAAGTATTACTCCGATTTAGGGATTCAAGAAGCCAGAATTGCAGCTGGGCAAGGGGAGAACTATCGAGATGTTGCCCATCAAAACCAACGTCTCCTCTCCTTGAACCAAAAGGCATTAGATAAAAATATCTCTCGCTTAGAACAATCTTTTTCTATTAGAATGGCCAAAGTAGAAAAAACATTAGAAAAGGTCGTTTCCAATTTAGGGAAAGTCATGAGAAAGGAAAGGGGTCGTTCCTCTTCACAGTCTTCATCCTCATCATCCCCGACACCACCACCACCACCACAGGTGTTTCAATCGAGACCTTCTTCAGGCGCAGGATCGTCAGGTGAACCGACACCACAATCTCATCCTGATAAGACACCAACAAAAGTTGATACTGAAGAAAGCGAAGATATATCCTGGCCTCCACAAAACCCTCCACACAATAGTCATTACACATCATTTTAGGGTCTCTCTATTCGAGAAGATGAGGAGTACAATGATCAGACTCAGTGGCAACATAATGAATATAATGAAGGTTCCTCTAATCTCTAGGGTTACTTCCATTATCAGTGAGTTATCTTCTATTTTCATAATAGAGTATGTCTTATGTATCTTTGTATGACTTCTTGAGAAAAATCTTTTTTATGACTCTGTCTAATATTATCTGTGACTTTGTGCTACCTTGTGCTCTTTATATTTCTTGCAAATTTCGTTACTTATATATCTCTTTTTGATAATGCCGATGGGGGAGAAGTATCATATTACATGTATATAGGGGGAGGAATCACATTCAGGGGGAGTTATATGCTTATTTGAAAAGTGACTGTATAGTTGTCATCAACAAAAAGCGGGAGAATGTTAGAACCTCTATTTTATGGTTTCGATGACAACAACTATACAATCATACACATACAATAAATTCCATCTATTTGTAGGTAAATGTTTTGAGAGTTTACAATATCATGACTTAAAGACGAATAGTATAAGAAAAGAATCGTTGGTATTAGAGAAGCGTTTATAGTATGCTATAGTCATAGATAGATGGTTTGTAAAATCTCCTTTAGTAGTCTTTTACACAAAATTGCACATCAAAATTTTTACAAGATTTTCACTGTTTAGTTTTAGAAGTGCATAGGCATCGGACATCTGTCCATATAAGTCGGACATCTGACTAAGTTCTCTGACTAAAAAATTTATAAACAGACAGACTTCTGAATTTTATCCAAGACGTCTGACTGAGTTCACTGGTTAAAAAATATATAACCAGACAGACGTCTGAATTTTTTCCCAGACATCCGAACTGGGTAACGGGCTGTAAATATGAATAGCCACTTACTTCATTGTAATGGTTGCATCCATGTCTTTTCACTGCATCTCTTCTTCCTCAAAGATTGCAACCCTTAGACTGAAATAGAACATACTAAAGGATGTTACTCCTCAACAAAACTCTTTAACACCTATAATTATGTAAAGTTTTTGAGAAACAAACTCACTTAAATTTATTGAATCTTTTCTCTTTACTCTTTGCATACTTTGATCTCTAAAAGCAATTAATGCACCATTATTATTTCTTCCTAAAAACAAAGCCTTACATACACATATCACTTAAAGGAGATTATAGGAAGATTTGTACTGTGCAGTCAAAATCAGTGTTATTAAAAACACATACTTGTTAAGAAAAGACTTTCTATATCAAGCCTATTCCTCCAGGCGAAGTGAAGGTTGTTTACTAATTTAAAGCCAAAGGGGAGCTGCAGGACTGAATGTAGGACGGGAGGTCCGAACCAGTATAAAAACTCTGGTGTGATTGTTTCTTTACTTTTATTTACTTTACTCTGGTAGTTATAAGTTAGCTCTTTATTACACTTGCATATTAATATATAAATACACGATCCATACATACTTTCACATATCAGTAAAAAGCAAGTAGAAAAGGCAAGTAAATGCAATAACATCAAAGGTGCTAATATAGCAACTATCGCTGTAAATGCAATAACAAATCTACTCTATTATATATGCCAAATAAACAAATCACATACTTCTCAAAGCACATAATTATGGGTTATAACTTTAAGTTGTTAGGGAATATTATTGTTATCAATAGCAAGCAAAAACCATCAAGTTAGTGTTTTCATTCAAGGATTGAAATAACTCATCCTAAACCAAGTTATCATTAAACGACTCGGAATTTCAAACACATCGTATTTAAATATTTGAATTATTTAAATATTTGAATTATTTAAATATTTGAATTATGGATTAAATGTGAGTAAAATGATTTAATAACCTTGTAAACCCTCTTGTAATTAATAATTAATGATGGTAAACTTATTTTTGAAGTTTGTTCACAAAAATATATTCTTCGAAGAAAAATCAATAATGTGACCGAAAATTAGTTTATCGATAAATAGGTTTTTGATCGATATAAGTTATTTGAACTCTTATGCACTTGTCTAATGATCAAATGAACTCATTAACAACTAATTAACACTTCTCTTCAAAAAAAAATGGAAGGTTCTAGAATGTTCTAAGTGGATAAGAGATATTTGAATGTAAGGGGTAAAGTGGACATCTGCTAAAAGGAAGTGATGTAAAGGAGAAGCGATGAGACAAGTAGGGGGTGAGCCT
This sequence comes from Allium fistulosum, assembly GCA_030737815.1. Lineage (NCBI taxonomy): Eukaryota > Viridiplantae > Streptophyta > Magnoliopsida > Asparagales > Amaryllidaceae > Allium > Allium fistulosum. Next base: position 1,000,997,472 of record CM060904.1, on the reverse strand, counting down.
TCCATAGCATGAAAGGAGGGTGAGAAAAAGGCTAAGGAGAACCATTTGAAGCCTATATAAGGAGAGGCATACCCTTGATAATAAATTACAAATTCACAAAGCAAAAACAAGTTCTCTTTTCATGTTTTATTCTTCTCAAAAGTTATAAAGATAATAAATCCAAAACCCATCCAAATTAACTTAAATTTGAAGTGGATCCTTGGTAAAACATTACAACAACTCCTAGATAATCTTTTTTGGAAGAAGTGAAGCAACCATACAAGGCCATGAGCATTGAAGGGTCATTGGGGCCAAAAGACAAGTGGAAGCAAGGAGAAGAAGGAAGGAAAAGTGGTTGCAAGGTTGAGGTTGGACTTGATTAGCTTGGACTTGCTTGTCTGTTTGGTTAAAGGTGAGCTAACTCACCACCTTGAATGAAAATATTGGGTATATATGCTTGTGTTTGATTGTGTGTATATTGTTTGAATTGATGTTGACATATGTTAAAATATTGGTTTTAATTCTTGCTTTCAAAGCAAATGGCATTTCTAATCCATATGAATGGACTTAAATGGACTTGTATGATTGTAGCCAGGCCTTGAAATAAAGCACATAGTTTGTAGATGGACATTGGTTTAGACTGGACTTGGAACTGAAAGTGCATTTATAGTGATAGTTGTTAGGATGTACTTAGGAATTGCCATATTTTTGGCGATTTCTATGGAACTTGGTGGAGAGATCCTTAGGGTTTTCTCGCCATATTTAGTATTTTTTATATGCATGGTTACTTCTATTAAAAGTTTGACATTAAAATTTTAAGTACGAAAACTGGCCAAAACTTCAATTGTGCAAAACTGCCCTGTTTAGCCTTGATTTTTGAACTTCAAATGTTTGAAAATGACTTTTAACTTAAGTATTTTTTCATTCCTTTTACAAGTGTTTACTAACTCTTATTAGAGTATTTTAAAAGTGGTTTGATATTTTTAAGAATTAGTTGTGAATTTTTAAAGAAGAAGTTTTATTTATAAATATATAGAAAACATGTTTTTTCAAGTTTTTAAGTAAATTATAAAGTTGTTATTTTAAAATAATATTTTGAGTAAATGTTTTAAACCTATTATAAGTACTATAAAGTATTTAAAAATAATTTTTATGTATAGGTAGTTTTTAGAAAATGTGTTGACTATTTTATATCTTATGTAATAAATTTTTTTCTAAATTTGTTAATTAAATATCAAGTTATGTAAGTAAATCACTGTACTTATATATATATATATATATCATTTCTAAAAAGGTTTTAAATTATAAACAAAGGATTTAGAAAGGGATTATGAAGTTTTTAGTGGCTAAATCGTGTTTTGTTTAATTACTTGTTTGAAAAGTAATTAACTATGTTTAAGACTAAAAGCTGACGAAGTAGGCTTATCTATTTGTGAGAGTTAAGATTGATGTTTGAGTTGGAACAGAAGATATAGAGATCTAACCTACCGGCTTCTCTCTTGACCGAGGAATAGTTAAGTTGGAAATATCGAAAACGTGTTAATCGTGTTGATTTCTTACTAGTTTATGGAAATCACTAATACTATACTTAACACTAAAAGTCGACGAGGTAGACTTGTCTATCCATGAGATTCAAGAATGAAATTTCTAGGCTAGGATTTGATATGAAACCAGCACTCTAACTTACCTGGCTTCACTCTTGAACGAGGGATAGAATAAGTTGAAATGTCGAAAATATTAAGTATACGAATCGTGATTTCTATAAGCAATCGTTTTAACTGGATAGTCGATTAGTCGACTATTGAACTTAATAAAATATTAAATTAGATCTTTAAACAAATGCTTTTAAAGAAAATATAAATATGGAATGGTTTTGGGTATGTTGTCACAATGTTTTAAAAACATTCGTCTTTAACCCTTTTTTATTATATTTATGAATGTAAATAGAAATTTTACTAATAAAAGAAGTTTTAATTAATAAAAAGTATTAATTAAATAAAAAGAAGGTTAGGAGTCACTTGTGTGACTTGATTGTGCTTTATGTGTTATTTCATTTGTGATAAGTATATGAGACTTGATTCCCGTTAATGATCATCTATCTTGTTCTAGATAGTCGATTAGTCGACTATCGAAATTGACTAAAATAATTTAGGAAATATTTAGAAGAAAACACGAGATCTATATGGTACAGTTATCTTCGGAGATGTTAAACTGTACGTATAAACTCATTTTGCTCTTCTGGGACAAATGACAAGGGAATCCGTCCAGATAGGATATTATCTCCACCCTTATGTATTGTCTACTTATTTCTGAAAGAACTGGGGTTAGGTTAACTGAAAATTCATCGATTGGTTTTGGAGCACCCAGTAAGCGGGGGAGTGTACTTATATAAGATGACTTGAACCATAATCACTTCAAAACCACATGCGCGATCAATGTTTTCGAAGATGTTATGAAGTGGAATGTTTTAGAGTTGAACTATCTATCATAAGGGTAAGTCCAAGGGAGAGGTCAGCATTAACATTTCAAACGATACCATCGTGGGGACCGTCTATGTTGAGGAGTATTCCAAGAGGGAGGATAGCGTTAGCATTCGTTAGAGGACTTATGTGAGAATCTATATGAAGATTCGAGATCTATTCGAGATGCTCAAATCCATGTAATGATTCGAGATTTGTTCGAGATGATGGAATCCATTTAGAAATTCGTGTTCTATTCGAGTAATGAAGACTTGTGTTAGAGATGCTGAATGTGACCTCGACATCGGAAATGGCTAAACACAGAGTAAAAAGCACAATCTTGGTTTTAGCTAACCTTTGAGGGTACATCAACTCCATTATCTAGATATGATTATAGATGATGCTAGCAGGAGTTGTTGGTACTTGGTTCCACGCAGTTCATACTATATTTGGAGATGGGCCAGCTGCGTTTACCTTATGGTATATTTTGTCTAGAGATATACGGCGCTCGAAAGGTGGTTTCTTATCCTTGTTATGGAGATCCACTTCAGTTTACTAGAAGCGTCTCCATAGAAAATCTATATTTATGTGAACGTGCCTTAGCAGTATTGATTATATACCTATTATTGTTATGGCGTTCACACAGTAGTATGTGCTGCACTCTAGACATTATCTATCATGTCACTATATTAAACTAAATGAATGGTTGGCTCTTTTGAGGGAATAACTATTATGGTATTCCATGCGGTCTCAAACGATGTTGTTATATGTCATACATATTTCTTGAGTTTCTTATGCTGGTTTACCAGACAGATCCGGTGGTTATTTTCTTATAATGCTCGGGTCAACCCCACGTGTATTTTCAGATTTAGCCATGAACGCTTTAGAACTTATGGAGATAAGCTGGATGTTTACCTACCTTAGTATTCTTATTTCCACTGCATTACCGTATTGTTATATCAGCATATGTGAGGACAAGTTGTTATAACTATTTAGGCTGATAATAGTACTTAGGTTCTGGTAACTTTGAAATTTCTATATTCGGAGTAACCATTTGTGAAGTTCTTTTGATATTATATATTATCATTCCATTCTGAGATTCTGATGTTGTGTTTTCCTTTCCCTTGTTCTATTTCTTTTTCTTTTATTTCACCCTAACAATTCGCCTTTCCGGCACTTGAATATTCGGTACATGAATACCGTGGATGTATTAGTGCCAACATTTGGGGTCGAAATGATGAGTCGTTACACTTGGTATTAGAGCTGAACATTAATCGAGAACCTTGGCTTTGGTTGGGTATGACTCATTGAGAGATGGGGTAATGGAATGCCCTAGCATGAGTTGAGTGTATTATACATATCAGAGCGTATTTGTTAGTGCTATAAAAATATTTTATATTGTGTTAATTAGTCTGTTGAGTGGTTTATGAATTCTAGTCGGTACATGGATCGCCATGGTATCGATAGAGATTTCAAAATACTTGAACAAGGCAAATCAATACAATATTGTCTTCAAAATTAGTAAATGAAATAATTTTACCTAGTATTATATTTTATATATAAAAGGAAAAAATTTCAAAAAAAAATTATATATTTATTTATGATATGTTTGTTTGTTAGGAAATGATAATATTCAATTGTTATCATCATTGTTTGCTTAGTTGTGCTCGGCCAGTTTATGAGCATTTACTATGGTTTGTTGATTTATAAGTAGTTTACCCTTTTACAACATAGGTTGATAGATAGTAATTTATGGGAACATTAAATAAGAACACCTTGTGAATTATGTTTCATAGTTTGACTATAAGGCGTTCGATGATAATGTTGGGTTAAAATTGAATTTTAATAAAAGTTGTTTCTTATAGTCTAAACAAAGATATACATTTGTGAAATGATAAGTAACTTTATATAAATATGATTTACAAACTAATGAGGATTTAAATTGAGAATTTGTGAACTTAGATCCCAATGTATTTAGATAGTTTCTAAGAGTCAAGAATAAATAATAATGTATTATTTAAAAGTATTGTAAGAATAATGTTATAAAAGAGTTTTAAGATTTATTCGAATTTGAGGTTGCTCTCGGAATTGGCAAGTCGGTTCGAGGATAAAGTATTTTATGGTTATCTAGTTGGAGTGGCTCGAAAGTGACTAAAAATGGGCAAGAGATGTGTTTAGATGGTAAGCACTTCTCTTGAGTATTTCCCTTCTCAGTAAATGGGATATATGATACTACTTAGTAGGTCCCAATTCCTTGTATCATTTTTTTGTTACTCGATCTATATGTATATTTTCCATGGATTTTAAAGGAAATATTTTGGAAATTGGTTTCGAAAATGATTTCAGTTTAATCCCACAAAGCATGATTTGACATACAAAGGTTATATGTATATATAATTATTTCACATGGTTTGAAATGAAAACTTAATGCTTAATTCTAAAGTTTTTCTTTAAAATGAAATTTGATATGAACTTTTTGTGTTGAAAAGATTAGTATGTATGCTATGTTGAGTGCCCAAGTGGTAGTGGCAAAACCCAAATAATTGTGAAACCTTTTCCGATTTTCTCCTTATAGAAAAGTGTGTTTAATAAATAAGTGGAACTTTATCAAGTAATTTTATGGACATGTGTAGATTATGCATTAGAATTGTATGCTATGTGCATCGTGTTATGATATGTTGGTTGGTAGATTTCATTTTTTAAAATGAAATGGAATTTTCAGCAATTTTGGACGGTTAGAAACTTTCAAATCGTTATAGAACTTGAAGTTAAGTGTTTTTGAAAATATAAAAGTTAAGTTTATATAACAGTTGAATTAAGCTGGTAGTAAGTTAAAACAAGTTCAAATTTTCGACCATTCATGATAAGTAAAATGAGTTTGATGCTTTGTGTATACTCTTAGGATGTAGTGGAGTATTATACGAGTATGAACTTAAGTTATAAAATGATTATAAACTTGAAGTTATGATTTATGAAATGATGCATAAATGCTTTAGTATTAAAGAGGTATACTATTAGGGTAAATGAATGTGGTTAAAAAGATATTGGTATAATTAAGACACCAATAAGATAAATATGTAAGTCGTACGTAGATCGTTTTATTCGCATAACTGTTCTTGCTCTAGCATTCAAGTACACGGTTTCGAGGTGATTTACACTGATCTGAACAAGGATTGTTCACTTGATTCTTAACGGTGAACACTTGATATGGATTTGTGATACAATCCTGATGGTTTATATCATAGTATACGACTATGTAAGAAAGACAGATGTTTCTAATCAAGGAACCAAATCGAAGTTCGCACTAGAAAGGTCAAGTGATCGATGCTAGTTTGGAAGTGAAATTTATATGATCGACCAAGTGATTAGATCGGATATTGCGTACGGATGGTCCATGTGCATAGTACGAATTTTAGTATGTTTGTATACTATGTTTGTTAGCTTAAGGAGAGTTTAAGGAATGACTCTTTGATTTGTTCTATGGTGGCATGAATAATCGTCTAAGTAATAACTAGAGGCTGTTGACCATAAGGTATGCTTAGTAGATTATTTATCATCCTTGTGCGATGAGGGGATTTGAACTTGAACAAACTGTGAGCTTTGTCTACTAGTGATTGAGATACTATTATGTAATGATGCATGATTGTTTCTTTGTTTGATCGTGTTGGAATTTCAAGGGCGAAATATTCTAAGTGGGGGAGAATGTAACGACCCGGAATTTCAGACACTTTGTATTTAAATATCCGAGTTATTTAAATATTTGAATCTTGGATTAAATGTTATTAAAATGATTTAATAACCTTATTAACCTACTTGTAATTAATAACTAATGATGGTAAATTGTTTTTTGAAGTTTGTTTACAAAAATATATTCTTCAAAGAAAAATCAATAATGTAACTGAAATCAGTTTATCGATAAACAACTTTTTGATCGATATAAGTTGTTCGAACTCTTGTTCACATGTCAAATGATCAAATGAACACATTAGAAACTAATTAACGTTTCTCTTCATAAAGCAAATGGAAGGTTCTAGAATGTTCTAAGTGGATAAGAGATATTTGAATATAAGGGGTAAAGAGGACATTTGCTAAAAGGATATGATGTAAAGGAGAAGCGATGGGGCAAGTGGGGGGTAAGTCTTCCATGGCATGAAAGGAGGTGAGAACAAGGCTATGGAGCACCATTTGAAGCTTATATAAGGAGAGACATAACCTTGATAATAAATTACATATTCACAAAGCAAAAGAAGTTCTCTTTTCATGTCTTCTTCTTCTCAAAAGTTCCAAAAAAAGTAAATTCAAAACTCATCCAATCAACTCAATTTTAAAGTGGAGCCATAGGACAAAATTACAAAAACTCCTAGCTAGTTTGTTTTGAAGAAGTGAAGCCAATATCTCCACTTATTAGAAGGCCGTGAGCATTGAAGGGTCCTTAGGGCCAAAAGAAACAAGTGAAAGTAAGCAGAAGAAGGAGGAAAGGTGGTTGCAAGGTTTGAGGTTGGACTTGGTTAGCTTGAACTTGCTTGTTTGTTTGGTTAAATGTGAGCTAACTCACCGCCTTAAATGAAAATATTGGGTATATATGCTTGTGTTTGATTATGTATATACTGTTTGAATTGATGTTGACATATGTTGAAATATTGGTTTTGATTCTTGCTTTGAAAGCAAATGGCATATGTAATCTATATGAACAGACTTGAATGGACTTGAAAGTACATAGGTGTTAGATGGACATTGGTTTAGATTGGACTCGGATTTGAAAGTGCACTTATAGCGACAGTCGTTGTGGATTCACTTAGGAATTGCCTTGTTTTGGCGATTTCTATGGAACTTTATTAAGAGATCCTTAAGGGTTTCACATCATATTTATTATGTTTTATATGTATGCTTGCTTCCATAAAAAGTTTGTACAGTAAAAAGTTAAGTAACACTTCGAAAAGTGGTCGAAACTTCACTTGTGCAAAACTGCCTCGTTTAGCCTTGAGTTTTGAACTTCAAATGTTTGAAAATGACTTTTACCTTAAGTATTTTGTTTCATTCTTTTTACAAGTGTTTATTAACTCATATTATAGTATTTTAAAAGTGGGTTGAGATTTTTATGAATTAGTTGTGAATTTTTAAAGAAGATGTTTTGCTTTTATATATATAGAAAACATGTTTTTCCAAGTTTTTAAACAAATTATAAAGTTGTTATTTTTAAGTAATATTTTGAGTAAATATTTTGAAACCTATTATAAGTATTATAAAGTATTTGAAATGAATTTTTAAGTATATATAGTTTTCAGAAAATGTGTTGAGTATTTTATATCTTATGTAGTAAATATCTTCTAAAATGGTTTAGTAAATATCAAGTTTTGTAATTAAATTACTACACACACACACACACATATATATCATTTCTAAAAAGGTTTTAAACTAAAACAAAGGATTTAAAAAGGGGTTATGAATTGCTTAGTGGCTAAATCGTGTTTTGTTTAATTACTAGTTTGAAAAGTAATTAACTATGCTTAACACTAAAAGCCGACGAAGTAAGCTTATCTATTTATGAGAGTTAAGATTGATGTTTGAGTAAGGACAGAAGTAATAGAGCTCTAACCTACCAACTTCCCTCTTGATCGAGGAATGGTTAAGTCCAAAATGTCATAAACGTGTTAATCATTTTGATTTCTAACTTGTTTATGGAAATCACTAACATTATACTTAACATTAAATGCCAACTAGGTAGATGTTTTTATTTATGAGATTCAAGAATGAAGTATCTAGACAAGGCTTTGATACGCAAATCGCTCTAATTTACCTAGCTTCACTCTTGAACGGGAGATAGAATAAATTGGAATGTCAAAGACGATTTATGTATATGAATCGTGATTTCTATAAGTAATCGTTTTTAACTGAATAGTCGATTAGTCGACTATCGAACTTAATCAAATATTAAGTTAGATCTTTAAACCAATGTTTTTAAGGATAATATAAGTAGGGAATGGTTTTGGGTTTGTTGTGACCAAGGTTTTAAATCTCGCTCATCTCGGCCGAGATCTCGTTTTCAAGGCTGGGTGATTCGAAACAACTAATTTCGTTTGAATCTCGTCTGACTGAAATCTCGGACAAGATTTCAGTATCTCGTCCGGTATCTCGGACGAGATTTAACAGCGAGATATCGGCCGAATTTTTGAATTTTGGAAAAAATCAACTCTTTTTCCGTATTGGGCTAGCTCATCCTTTACCTTAATTTAAGCCTTCTTAATTGTACTTTTTTAACCCTTATTTCTTATATAAATCTCATTTAATCTTCGTCTCTTATTTTACGGCAGTGACGAGTGTAAGAAGATGATAAAATCTACATCGATTATGGTAAGTATTTCACTTTATGGTTTTCATTTAGGTTTCTGATCCAAATTAATTTACATCCAATTTCATTTTTCTTTTTTCGACACTTTCTTGAGTTTTTTTCCTAACCCTATTTTTTTTGCGGCTATAAATTTTGGGCTTCACTTATTTAACTTTATGTTCTAAATGGATTCCCAATTTGATTTCATTTAGTCTTTGGTGCTATAATTTTTTTCCTCAAGGCTTATTTTTAAGCAATAAAGGAATTCTCTTTCATCTATTAATTTCATTTGATGATTACATGTTCATTCGTACATCATTTTTTTGCTTTTCTTATAATATTACTAAATGTTTGAAATTGTTTGTACTATGTATGCTATTTTCTACGTTTGTTTGAAATATCTATGCTATTAGTTGCTTAATGAGATTTTGTTTGCTAATAATTAAATACTATAATCAGACATAGAATATCTTAATTCTACTTGTAGAATTTTGTATTTGAAGTTATAAAATTATGATTTCCCTTGCAGCACTATAAATCATAAAAGGTAGAAATGAGACATTATATTGTGTAGGAAAGTTAAGTGAATGATCAAACAAAGTAAAGGTGCATATGTTATGGTTTGTTTCTTGTCTACTTTATCTTATATGATATTATATTGAACATTATTCATGAAATCTAGTTATTTGTTTATTTTACATGATACAAGTGATATTTTTCCATACTAAATTACTAATGATAAGCGTGTGATATATTCAAGGTAAGTGCATAGTGTTTTCCTTAAGGTAGTGACTAGTATTATAAATTTACGTGTATGAAAACTAATTTTCGACATGACATATACTCCGAGATAACTCCGAAATGAATTTTAGAAACCGAGATGTAAATCCGAGATGGATGACCGAGATGCACTCATCTCGTTCGAGATCTCACCCGATACGAGATAAGCTATCTAAATTCTTTGAGACGAGACGTGACCGAAATCCGAGATTTAAAACCTTGGTTGTGACAATGTTTTAATAACATTATCTTTAACCCTTTTTTATTATACTTAAGAATGTAAATGGATCTTTAAAAGGAATATTTTAAAGATAAGCATAAGTAAAATGGTTTTTGGTTCGTAGTAGTAATGTTTAAGTAACATTAGTCTTAAACCTTTTGAATGGATTTGTGAAAGTACTTTGATCCTTAAAATGAATAGTTTAAAGATAATATAAGTATGGGGTCTTTTGAAAAGGATAAGAAAACGTAAAGGTTTAAAGTAAGAAATCTTATTAATGATTTGTGAATGTACTTGTACCAATTAAGATAAGTATATGAACACTTTTTGAAGTATTGAAATAGTAAAAATGAATAGTAGTTATTGATAAATGAAGTTTTATTAAATAAAAGAAGTTTTACTAATAAAAGAGGTTTTAATTAATAAAAAGTATTGACTAAATAATAAGGAGATTAGGAGTGGCTTTCGCGACTTGATCGTGCTTTGTGTGTTATTTCATTTGCGATAAGTATATAAGACTTTATTCCCATTTATGATCATCTATCTTGTTGTGGATAGTCGATTAGTCGACTATTGAAATTGATCAAAGTAATTTAGGAAATATCTAGAAGAAAATACAAGGTCAATATGGTACAGTTATCTACCGAGATCCTATACTGTACGTATAAACTCGTTTTGCTCTTCTATGACGAATGATAAGAGAATCCGTCCGGATAGGATATTATCTCCACCATTATGTATTGTCTATTTATTTCTGAAAGAATCGAGGTTAAGTTAACCAGAAATTCATTGATTGGTTTTGAAGCTCCCGATAAGCGGGGGAGTGTACTTATATGAGATGACTCGAACCGTAATCACTTCAAAACCATATACGCAATCTATGTTCTAGAAGCGGTTGTGAAGTGGAATGTTATAGAGTCGAACTATCTATTCTAAGGTTAAGTCCAAGTCATCATTAATATTTCAAATGATGTTATCGTGTGGGACTATCTATCATGAGGAGTATTCCAATAGAGAGAATAGCATTAGCATTCGTCGGGAGGACTTATGTGGGAATCTATATAGAGATTTGAGATCTGTTCGATATGCTTGAATCCATATAGCTATTCGGTATATGTTCGAGATGATGGAATCCATTATGGATTCGTGTTCTGTTCAAGTGATAAAGACTCGTACGAGAGATGCTGAATGTGACCTCGACATCGGGAATGGTTAAACACGGAGTAGGATGCACACAACAGCTATTTGATATGATTTATGTGCTACACCCTAAACATTATCTATCATATCACTATATTATACTAAACGAATGGTTGACTCGTTTGAGGGAATAACTGTTATGGTATTCCATGCGGTCTCAAAAGGTACCGTTATATTTCACACATATTTCTTGAGTTTATTAGGCTGGTTTACCAGATCGATCCGGTGTTATTTTTTTATAATGCTCTAGTCAGTCCCCTATGTATTTCCAGATTTAGGTATGAACGCTTTGGAGCTTATGGAGACGAGTTGGATGTTTACCTACCTTAGTATTCTTATTTTCGCTACATTATTGTATTGTATATATCAGAACATGTGAGGATATGTTGTTATAATTATCCAAACCGATGATAGTACTTAGGTTTTGGTAACTTTGAAATCTCTATATTCAAAGCAATCATCTGTACTGTTCTTTTGATATTATATTATCGGTCCGTTTTGAGATTCTGATATTGTGTTTTCCTCTCCCTTGTTCTATTTCCTTTTCTTTTATTTCACGTTAACAATCCGTCTTTCCGACACTTGAGTGTTCGGCACACGAATACCATGGATGTATTAATGTCGACATTTGGGGGTCGAAAAGGTGAGTCGTTACATAGCACTAACACCAAGCCTCCATCTTCCTACCTCAACCAAAGCAAGCTCCATAACCACCAACCACCTTGCATTTTGCTCATAGCCCAAGGCCATTTTTCCCTTCCATAGCTCATGGACGTAGTGTCGTTGGGCTTGTGTGCTCCATTCCTTCAAGCTCCAAGTTGATGGAAGGCTTTGTTATGTTGTAGCAAGGATGTAGGAAGAGTTTGGAGGAGAAAAGAGTTGTTTTGATATAGTTTTGAAGAATTGAAGAGGCGAAGAGAAAGGGGTGAAGACATTGATTTCTTTTGAAGTGAATTAGCAAACTAAAATGAGAACCATGGGTGTGTGTTTATAGACTTTAGAAAAGTGGCAAAAGACCTCTTATATCCCTTTACCAAATTACTCAACTATCTCTTTACCTTCTTTCCATGCCTGTGTAGTTAATGCCCCGCTATTACCCCGCTATAACCTTGCTATATCTCATAATGGATTTCTACCGCTACGATTTTTTCATATAGCCTCCAATATAGCCTTTCCGTTTTAAGCCCCGCTATTCCCGCTATATTCCGCTATATCTTCTTTAGAAGAAATGAATTGAAAAATGACATTTATACATTATAAAAATTATGAAATTAATTTGTTTAATTGAATTTTTAATATATTTTCAGAAATGAAAATACTCTAATTTGTTTTTATTTAAAATTATATATGTATTAATTATAATTCAATTGAATGTTAATTCTTCATTTAATTACCATTTATATATTTGTAAAAACATTAAGTACGAGTTTTATATGCTATTTTAGAGTCATCTGCTATATCCCGCGATATCCTTGTTGTATCCACGCTATGACTTTTTGCACATTTGTCGCATTGAATCCGTCGAGCGCTTTAACTGCACAGTTCCATGCACATGTACACAATGCCCTCTTACACACCCATGCCCCTTACACACCATACTTGAGAAAGTCCTCCTTGATTTGCTCCCTTTTTTAAGCCTTGATTTAAGGGTCTTTTAGTCCTCTTATATTAACTCTTTTAACTTAATTAATTTTCTTAGAAAATTATGTGATTTAATACTTGTAAATGTGTTCATGTATGTTCATATGTTACTATACAAGTTCCAAAAGAGTTCGAACAACTTTTGGTGATTAAAAAGTTATTTATCGATAAAATAATTTTCGGTCACATCATCGATATTTCTTAAAACTATTTATTTTTGTAAACACTAAAAAATGAATTTCCTATCATTAGTTATTAATTAAAAAAATGGCTAATAAGGTTATAAAATCATATTTATTTACATTAAATTCTAGATATAAATATTTAAATAATTCAAATATTTAAATACGAAGTGTTCGAAATTCCAAGTCGTTATATAAAATTATGATTTCATCATTTTAAATTTAATTATTTAATTTTGTAAAATTACGGAGTTACATATATTCCGATCCACACCGACCTCTCTCACCTATAACCGGCTCTCTCGTATCAGTCCTCACTCGGCATAGCTCAAGATCAGCACGTCTACTCAAGCATCTCTCCCAGCTATGTACCGATCAACACGGCTCAAAACCGCTACCATATGGCTTGCGTCTATCATCTTACATCTTGTTTGGAACCTTTCTCTAAGCCACGTCCTCAACAAAACTCCAGTCCTAATACCGATCGACTCAACTCGATACGGCCTCACCAACCATCCCATCTTTGGCTCAGCTTCTCCGTAGCCCCCTTCAATCGATCTCAGGTCGTCCGTCTCGTCGTCTCATGCCTGGCTCAGCACATCCTCTATGGCTTGGTACTAAGCAACTTTGTTTTATTTACATCTTCAGTTACCTGCCAAACAGCTCGTCAATTTTTGGCCCCATCAGCATGCAAAAGTAAAACAATAAGAGATGCAACCAGATGTGCTTAATTCTGACAAAAAGCATATCATACACCCATAGTATGCCGCCACCGCACATATGCATTAAATGCGCGATAAAGAAAAGACGTGCCTTGTATGGTTTCCTTGTGGTCGCTCATCTTGACCGCGCATTCCTTTCACTTTTTTAGTTGTCTCCCATCGGCATGTTCGACTAGATCAACGGTTAGCCACGTTTTCCACCTGATTCATAGCGCAATCTCAACCATCTTTCATTCATTTCGGTTACTATAAATATCTCAAGCATTGCCCCTTCAAAAAAATTGAACGACGCCAGATTTAAATTACGTTAGGGTGGTCATTATACAGTAGTCTAGGTTGTTGTAATAGAAATGAAAGTAACAGAAATTTCTCATAGTGGACGTAAACCATCTTTGGTCGAATAACTCTAAACTCTTATCTCTTATTTTTCGGTATAGCCACACACAATCTGAATAATTTTCAAATAACATAAAAAAAAATTCTGCAGATTTTTGCAATATAATTAAAATTCTGAAGAAAAAAATGAAAAAATTAATAATTTTATAACTTAGGAAGGAATACTAGGTGAAACTAGGTTTTGAGGAATGGACCGTCAACTTTGAAAAAGAATGACGCGTGCCTAATATCCTCTGACCTTACATTATCAAACTAAATTATAATTTTTGTATTTTTATTAATTAGTTTAGTCAAACTTTCAAAAGTAAAATGTCAAACTTTAGTTAACTTCATGTTAATTCAACAATTTCTACTTCTAGTTAACTTCATGTTAATTCAACCATTTCTCCTTTGAAAACGCACTACTGGCATTCTTAAAAAAAAGGATTTACATGCAATCATATGCCCGTGTAGATCACAAGGGATTTCAACAATATCGGTTTTGATAGTAACGACTTTGATTAGTTTATTTAAAGTGTTGTTATAATTGAACAACCCATGCATTGACAACTTTAGCCAACCTCAAAAGAAAAGTGTGTTTGAGGGGTGATATTAACAAAAAGATTGGTTATTAATACCGTAGCTAAAAATAAAAATGAAGAAATACTGGTATTATATTTATAGTGCGGATACAAAATGTGTAAAAAAAATTGAAAAAAGAAATATTGAAAATAGGTTTGTTTGGTGGAATGCATTCATGAAATGGGCGCTCTGCAGTTTAAAACTCAGAAAAGCGTCTTTTGAAAATAAGAACTTGGACTTTGGTGATACTTTATTATTCCCAGGCAATAGTAATAGCAAACGACCATATAAACAAGCAAAATATGCCGTATAAATTATACTTCAAATCGAACAAGAGGCTGCATTAATGTATACAAATCAACATTCAATAACAAATTCGCGAATTTGATTAAACATAAGCTGAGCCTTACCAGCATCAAAAAGCTCGACCGCATGAATCCCTCCTTTTTCCTCCCAAAGCTTCCCAACAACCTCGACTCCTTCTTCCTTTAACTTTTCCACAAACATCTTGTACCTATCGAACAATGGATCGCCTTTCACCCCCATTACCAAACACCTCTGCAGCGAAACACTTTCCCTCTCAAACACCTTCTCGAAATTGCAGTACTCGTGATCCCTATTCGCACCCTCAGGCAGCGCCATCCGCCACATCATATCGCTCGCTCTCAGCGGCAGTATCTCATCCTCTTCCGATTCCTTTTCCGATTCCGTCCTCGATTCGCCTCCAAAGTACGGCTGTATCATCACCAAACCCTTGATTTTTGGAAGCCCCAATTCCATTTTCATAGCCCTATCACCCGCGAAGAAAGCCATGTTCCCGCCTGAACTGCTTCCGATGACGAAAACTCTCTTCAGATCTCCGTGGTCGACGATCCACGGATCCGACGTTTCTCCCACCCACCGAATCGCGTCCATCGCGTCATCGTATGCTGCCGGAAGTCGATTTTCCGGCGAAAGTCGGTAGTCTAAAGAAACTACCAAAGCTCCTACAGCTAGCGACATGTTGTGGCAGAACTGGTGGTAGAGGACGAAGTCAGGACCGAAGAGGACGAAGCCGCCGCCGTGGTAGTAGACGAGGATAGGAAGCTTGGAGGGTATGTTGGAGAGGTTAGGATTTGGGAGGTATAGGCGGAGCTTGGTGTTGTAGACCGGATTGAGGGAGAGGTCTTTTGTTAGGACGGGCGAGTTATCGTCGATCGACGGCGGGATGAGGGGGAGGGTGGGGCGGGTGATGGTGCCGTCCTCATGTTCGATGATTTGGAGGAAGATGCTGATGCTTTTTTTAGGTTGAATTGGGGACGATGAAAGAGACGAAGCATCGCCCATTTATGTATGAATGGATCTTCGGCTGTGAGTGGATATTAATGTGAAGGTGAAGGTGGGTCTTATATAGAGAGTTGAAGGTAGGCAGTTGACAAAATAGCCTGTGTTCGGCGGATGTAGGCTCAAATACGTAATGTTAACAATGAGTAATCCAATGGATATTTGATTGACTTTTACGATTGATGTAGACAGTACACTAACGTAATCACATATTGTATTGTGCCCACTTGGAAGTATTATCGAAGCACACCATCTCTAATGGATTCTGTATTTTATGACTGGGAAGGTGGAATAATATAAGACCCTTACTGTAGCGGTTACCCGATATGAAAAAATGTTTATCGAGTTGGTTCCAGTGGTAAACCAAAAATGAATACCGTTACTTTACCATTATTGCTGGTATAACGGTCATTGGTATATCTATGGATTGGTATACCGATAGTCGATGATGGTAAATCACCAATAAATAAAGACATCAATAATTTGTTCTATTATGTCTTTGATAATGATAAAAACTAAATTACTTGTTAATAATACTAAGTTCACCAAGGCGCACACATATATACAGGCAACCATCGGTTACATCACATTTTTGTACACCTCAAATCATTCTGATATCAACCACATGTTCCGAATTAAATAAAAGAATGAAGTGACAAAAAAGGAAAAATATAATTATTTAAATCGGAATATGTGATTGAAATAAGGAGGATTTTAAGTGTAGTAATAATGATGTGCAGGCGGTCTTTGCCATGTGTGTCAACACGTTAATTTTATTTGTTGACATCAAGAAATTACTTAATTCATCATAAGTTATTTACGGCTACATAAAATAATAGTTTGGCTCATCTCAATCTAAGTTGTAAAACAAACTAAATGGAAAGAATTATCACAAATTAAATCGCAAATATTTACGCAAAGTTCGATAAACTTCAACAAGTGTAGGATTAATTTATAATAAAATGGTAGGATTAAAACTATTTGTAAGTTTACCGTTACCACTGGTTTGACACTTCCTTAATTATAGTTGAATTTACCGTTATCATTTATAAATTTACCGTTACCATACCGATAATACTGATATGCCGATAAAACTCAATATTGGTTCCCAAGCGTTTGGTAATGGTATGGTTCTGATATATTTACCATTACCATAACAGCTCTTATCATAAGAACCCAAGAATATATATACGAGGAACGTTCAATGACATTCCTGTTTTACAGCATTTCTGTTGCCCTCTAATTTCCACAACAAAATCCGAATTAAATAATATGACTTACTCTCTCTTTCCACTCGCTGTATTATTTAATTCGGATTGTGTGGTGAAAATCAAAGGGCTATAGAAATGTTGTAAAACGGGAATGTCATTAAGCGCTCCTCATACACACACATGATGCAAGGATTCGTCTACACCTCAAATCCCTCTGACATCGGCCATAAGTTCTTAATTAAATAATAGAATGAAGTGGTGAGAAAGTGGATATTATTTATGAAATTTGTGCCTGATATCGGGAGATTTGAGGTGTAACCGATCATTGCCCATATACACACTGAGTACTTAGTTCAAAGAAAATAGGAGTAACTTCTTGCTTTTTAAAAGAGCAAACAGGAACATATATAAGAAATCAGGTGGGAATCCATGTTTCACAAACAGACTGATTCAGACACGGTTTTGATGGATTAATGTCTATTTGAATATAACTAATATATGAATTGCATTTATGCTTAATTTTCATTTGAAGTATTTAAAGGTATGAATTGGAAAGTAACACAGGTGGTTAGAATATAATTTTGATGTCTCATTGTCGTAAATGGATCGTGATCTAATGTAAACCCAAAGCTTGAATGATATATCATAATACCTACTAGTATAAATTGCACGATATGTGCATCTAATAGCTAAAGATATTTGGTTTTTATTTAAAAAAATTAATGGATGGATATGTGATATAAGTGCAAAATCTTTGATGGTCATAATGCTTTTATTTCAAATAGTTGTTGGTGGTGTTGATTGCAAATTGATAGTTGAATCCGTTGATGGGTGGTCGCGAAGATGACGGCGGTAGAGATAGTTCACCGATAATGAGATTCCGTTGATAGAAGAGAGTATTTTTGGAATTTCAAAAGGACATAGTAGAAATTCTATTTATTGAATTCTCTTTATTAATAGTAAGGATATGTGCTATTCGATATTGTAGATTATGTGCAGCATCCAAAATTTGAGATGAAGCAATGCGTTGACTCAGCAATCCACCGGTGTTGAAAATTTTGATCACCCGATTTTTGGTCCAGCATTAAAATAAACCTGTGTATATTATAGTACCTAAAATTTCATTCCAACCGCTATTTCAGTAAAGACAGGTTATTATCGTACGTGCAAATTTTAAGAAGAGAAGACTAATGTTGCAAAACTGGAAAATGGAGAAGCGCGTGGTTCAGAAACTCATACTAATTCATGGAAACATAATTACGTTGCATTGCTAATCATCCGATGGCAACAGAAGCATATAATAATAACACAACAGTATAACTAAATAATTAATTACAAATTGTAATGGATGCGGCTCGTTGGAAAAAACGTAGAAATCGCCGTCGGTGTAGAATTGATTTCGGTTAGTG
The DNA here is from genome assembly GCA_030737815.1 of Allium fistulosum. Classification (NCBI taxonomy): domain Eukaryota; kingdom Viridiplantae; phylum Streptophyta; class Magnoliopsida; order Asparagales; family Amaryllidaceae; genus Allium; species Allium fistulosum. The sequence goes on along the minus strand of CM060904.1, from coordinate 1,000,979,061 downwards.
GACAATCGACTGATGTAGTTCCAGTAGTGGATGATTGCGTCGATGTAGTTGTAGTAATGGAGGATTAGAAAATGGGGCTGACATTGTTTTCATGGGCTAGCAAGCGGATGATAAAAGGGCGACATGTGAAGGGTAGTTTGGGGATTTCAAAAAGACACGGTTGATCCTAGTTCATTGAATTATCATTATTAGAAGTAGAGATAATACCTACTAGTATAAATTGCACGATACGTGCATCTAATAGCTAAAGATATTTGGTTTTTATTTAAAAAAATCAATGGATGGATATGTGATATAAGTGCAAAATCTTTGATGGTCACAACGCTTTTATTTCAAATAGTTGTTGGTGGTGTTGGTTGCAAATTGATAGTACAATCCGTTGATGGGTGGTCGCAAAGATGACGGTGGTAGAGATAGTTCATTGATAATGAGATTCCGTTGATAGAAGAGGGTATTTTTGAAATTTCAAAAGGACGTAGTAGAAATTCTATTTATAGTATTCTCTTTAATAATAGTAAGGATATGTGCTATTCGATATTATAGATTATGTGCAGCATCCAAAATTTGAGATGAAGCAATGCGTTGACTCGGCAATCCACCGGTGTTATAAATTTTGATCACCCGATTTTTGGTCCAGCGTTAAAATAAACCTGTGTATATTATAGTACCTAAAATTTCATTCCAACTGCTATTTCAGTAAAGACGGGTTATTATCGTACGTGCAAATTTTAAGAAGAGAAGACTACTATTGCAAAACTGGAAAATGGAGAGCGGGTGCTTTAGAAACCCATACTAATTCATGGAACATAATTACGTTGCATTGCTAATCATCTGATTGCAACAGAAGCATATAATAATAACATAACAGTATAATTAAATAATTAATTACAAATTGTAATGGATGCGGCTCGTTGGAAAAAACGTAGAAATCGCGGTTGGTGTAGAATTGATTTCGGTTAGTGGACAATCGACTAATGTAGTTGCAGTAGTGGATGATTGCGTCGATGTAGTTGTAGTAATGGAGGATTAGAAAATGGGGCTGACATTGATTTCATGGGCTAGCAAGCGGACGATAAAAGGGCGACATGTGAAGGGTAGTTTGGGGATTTCAGAAAGACACGGTTGATCCTAGTTCATTGAATTATCATTATTAGCAGTAGAGATAATACCTACTAGTATAAATTGCATAATACGTGCATCTAATAGCTAAAGATATTTGGTTTTTATTTAAAAAAATTAATGGATGGATATGTGATATAAGTGCAAAATCTTTGATGGTCACAACACTTTTATTTCAAATAGTTGTTGGTGGTGTTGGTTGCAAATTGATAGTGAAATCCGTTGATGGGTGGTCGCGAAGATGACAGTGGTAGAGATAGTTCACCGATAATGAGATTCCGTTGATAGAAGAGGGTATTTTTGGAATTTCAAAAGGATGTAGTAGAAATTCTATTTATTGAATTCTCTTTATTAATAGTAAGGATATGTGCTATTCGATATTGTAGATTATGTGCAGCATCCAAAATTTGAGATGAAGCAATGCATTGACTCGGCAATCCACCGGTGTTATAAATTTTGATCACCCGATTTTTGGTCCAGCATTAAAATAAACCTGTGTATATTATAGTACCTAAAATTTCATTCCAACTGCTATTTCAGTAAAGACGGGTTATTATCGTACGTGCAAATTTTAAGAAGAGAAGACTACTATTGCAAAACTGGAAAATGGAGAGCGGGTGGTTCAAAAACCCATACTAATTCATGGAAACATAATTACGTTGCATTGCTAATCATCCGATGGCAACAGAAGCATATAATAATAACACAACAGTATAACTAAATAATTAATTACAAATTGTAATGGATGCGGCTCGTTGGAAAAAACGTAGAAATCGCCGTCGGTGTAGAATTGATTTCGGTTAGTGGACAATCGACTGATGTAGTTGCAGTAGTGGATGATTGCGTCGATGTAGTTGAAGTAATGGAGGATTAGAAAATGGGGCTGACATTGTTTTCATGGGTTAGCAAGCGGACGATAAAAGGGCGACATGTGAAGGGTAGTTTAGGGATTTCAAAAAGACACGGTTGATCCTAGTTCATTGAATTATCATTATTAGTAGTAGATATATGTGTGTTAGAAATCTAATCCAAATGAAGAAATGTCCAGTTTGGTGTATTAATAAAAAAATAGATAGTAGTAAGTCCGAGCCTAACTTTATAATTATCTCGTAGAAGCTACCAATTTCATGTTTAAATGCATCACTTTTAAGTACTGTTATATAAAATTTTTTTAAATAAATTATTGTGACAATCATTCGAAAAGGAAACTACATATTGATCTGTATTTATAATATGATGCAGATTGTTATAGAAATGAAACAAAGGTGGAATACCTTTTGAATTAGACAAATTTTTTGTGTATATTAAGCATCATAGTGTTAAAGCAGATTGTAATCAACTGAATGAACAATCCAAAATCATAACCTCCACATTATACTTTAGACCTTTTAAGTGTGCTCTAAATAGGTTTTTTTAAATTTGAGATTTACTTAATTTTCCAATTGAAGTGTAACTTATATGTTAGTCAGATAGAGATGGATTAATCATGTATATGAGTTACACCAAAATTGTTTATTGAGAAATGGTGTAGTATAAATTATACTAGTATGAACGGGTCGTAAGACTATTGTAACACTAAAGGGGGATGAATAGTATTTTATAACTTATACAGAACTTTTTTAATATTTCAATATATAAATCAAAATACAGGTAATCAACACAGATATATATTAACAAGCAGTTGTGAGTTACGAAATTATGAATCTTAATACTAATTTAACACTAGAGGGGGATGATGGATATTGTTTTCTAACTTTTGTAAATCTTTTAAATTTTCTTTTAAGATTATATCAAATCACGTATTAACAACATAGATTATACTAAAAGCCAGTCACAAATGCAATCACAGATAAAAACAAAAGAAGTAAATTAACGTAAGAGTTAGATAGGTGACATGTAACATGCCCCTATTTGGAGTTCCAAAACTAACGGCTACGGATACTGCGGTCATCCATAGTTATTAATCTTCAGTGACCAAATACGGCGGTGCTAGATTCATTGATACACAGATCACAAGGATATGGAAAAAAAATTAACAATTCAAAAACATATTTCCACATTCCTTTCAAAACATTTCATGTTCATTACATAATCCAAAAACGTTAACCACGTTAAGCAAAATATAATTATTATACATACGCCAAGAGCGACATATAAAGATGCCCCCTTGGTTGATCAGAGTATATAAGAAGGCTAATAAATCTACCTTTACATCCAAATACACAGCGGAAAAGGATAACTCTAAATAACTAACTGTCTCATGCACGCCTGCGGAAGCTTTATTCATCTAAGAAGAGAACCTGAGAACCCTAAACCTCAAACTACTCAAAATCAATTGAGTACCTGAGAGTTTAAGGGGAAAACAAAAACTTCGAGTCAGACATAAAGCTTGGTATAAATAATAGTCTATCATCTCAAACCAAATAGATATCTAGTGAGACCACGCCGCATAGCGGAATGAGTTTTCCCCTCACTGGTATCCTAAAACCTTTATAAACCATATAATTTGCTCCTGCATGCACAATGGTTAAAAACATAGTATTTCAAAACATTATGATGATATGCAAAACAAGAAAATTAAATCTGGATTACCCATCCCCATTCATTCTGACTATCTGCCTTAATTATAGTTTCTAGGATTAATATTAACCTATTAGTTTTCATGGGCTAACTAATAACCGGTTAAAAATTTAAGGACTCTCTGTCTAATTACATAGTTTTTATGGGCTTACTATGAACCTGTCTATCTGACATCGTCATTTACACGTAGTTTTCATGGGCTAACTATGAACCTCTTTTATACATAGTTTTCATGGACTAACTATTAACCTATTGGCCCCTGCCAATATCATACAGTTTTCATGAGCTTACTTTAACCTATTGGTCCCTGCCAATATCTTTCCTTTATACTTTAGCATCCTATATTCTGGTCTTCCTGACCTTCTGGATGCAATTCTACTTATTCAGGAGTTTAGTTAATTTATATTCACTACTGGATTAACGTAACTGGTTCTTCTATAATTTTTCCCCAAAATGTAGTTATGGGTCCATTATAAAGTGAATATATTCATATTAGAAGAAGCAATATAACAACATAGCAATACCACTCCTGTGGGTTTAATTTATCAAAGATAAATTCTTCTTAAACCATTATAAAAACTCCTTTAATACAGTCATGAGTTTTTCCTTTAAAAATAGAGTTTGGGTCATAAAACCTTTCGATACCTTCGAAACCGAGCTTTCGACTTTATAGGATAACCACCTTCGAAAGCTCTTAAAAACATTAGGCACCTGCTTTATAATACTTTAATTCTACCTTTCGAAACCTTTCGAATATATTAAAGTATTAGCATTTAACTTTAGAAACATAGCTTCAAAACTAGTTGAAAGTACCCATTTCGAAAGTATAAAACTTGGTTAAAAGAAAACAATTTTTACAACCCCTTCGAAAGTATCCGCTTTAAAGGCAAAGAAAACCAAGCAAACATATTCGAAAGCAGAGAAATCAACTCCTTCGAAAATATAAAACTTTGTTTTAGCTATAACTATTTATAGGTGTAGAACCAAGGTCTCTAACCTATTCCATTGTGTTCAAATAATAGTTTCCATTTCCGTAGAGTGGTCATACGGGCTTACGGTTAGAGAGTTATGCCTATTTGAAGTTTGCAAACAAAGTTTTAGAAAACTGCTACAAAAGGGCTTGCTCTACATTTACAACTACTGTCGAAAGGGAGCTTTCGACGGACTCGAAAGGTGCTTCCGAAAATGAAACAGAAGGGTCCAGAACTACTGGATAATGATGCAATCGAAAGGTGTTTTCGACAAAGTCGAATGGCAGAGTCGTAAATAACTTAAAAACTGTTATTTTCCTAATTAAAATATATTCTTTTCACCAACTCCTATTCTTTGTCAAATTTCTATTGGTTAATAACATATTTAACACTTTCTTTGGAGAAAAACCGCTATAGATCAAATTTTATTATTTTCAAAATTATTTTCAAAATAATTAATTATATTGATATATATTAATATAATAATTAAGCTTTTTAGCTTAGAAAATTCATAATAAATCGAAATCACTTGGGAAAAATTCCAAAAATTCACTAAAAATATGAAATAACATTTTCTACATCATATAAAAATTTCGGGGCAAAATTCATTATTTTATTATTTTTAATAATTAAAACCCGAAATAAATGCCTTTTTCACCTTAGGAAATTCTTAAAATATTCCTATTAACTCCGAAAATTATGAAATTAAAAATCCATCTCCATAATTATGTTTTACACAACATCCGAAAATCAAGCCGTTTGGAGGTCGTTTACTAAGGTTTTTACTTTAAAACCCATCATTTTAATTCTATAAAAATTCCAATAAATAACCATAAATCATTATTCTATCCAAACAATGATTATTAGATCCAAACATGATCAACACAACAAAATACATTCGGTTATTATCCATAACCGAACCAAAACAAGGAAAAAGAAATGATTTACACTATTATTCACCTTGATTAAGTTGTTGGAGTTTGAGATTTGTCCTACCTTTAATCTTCTGGTTTCTCTCTTGGATCTTCCAAGTTTGCTGATCTCCTAAGGTGTTTTAATAGCGGGCTATATCTTCTCTTTTCTGTGTATTTTGATTTATGAAATGGTAGGTGAGAATAAGGGAGGGTTTAAGAGTATATTAGTGTGGTTATTCCCATATTGCCCTCCTCTTATTTTCCTAACTTATAAATTATAAACCATACTTATACATTCATTAGTTTAGCCACGGCCAAGTTAATGACAATTAAATCTCAACTCCTTAATCAACCACATTATTCTATTTAATTTATCTAATTAAATGTCCTGAATAATGTTAAACAAAAATTAGGGGTGTTACAGGCTCCCCCACTTAAAAAATTTCGTCCTCAAAATTCAGTAAGGACTACGAACAAGCATAACAACCATGCAAACAAAAGCTAGTATGTCCTACTAGCTAATAAGTCTATATAAAACAAATATAGAACATACACTCAAAGCAGATCAGGATACGCATCTCGAATTCTGTCCTCTGTCTCCCAAGTACAGCCCTTCTCGTTGTCGCTCCACTGAACTTTCACCAACTTGACTGTCTTGGTCCTCAATCTTTTCTCATCTCTTGCTACAACCCGAAGTGGTTGTCTAATAAAAGTCAAATCAGGCTCTACTACCAAATCCTCCAACTCTCTTTGAGGAATAGTAGCCTCTAGATCATGCACATATTTGCGAAAATAAGACACATGGAATACATTATGGACACCTGCCATACTGCTTGGCAACTCTACTCTGTATGCGAGCTTTCTAATCCTTTCTATAATCTGAAATGGACCAACATACCTCGGGGCCAACTTTCCTGACTTTCCAAACCGTATCACACCCTTCATCGGTGATACCTTAATGAAAACCCTGTCTCCCACTGAGAACTCTAGATCTTTACGCATTTTATCTCCGTAACTCTTCTGTCTGGATTGAGCTTCCCTCATCCGTCCTCGGATTAACTCAATCTTTTCCAACGCCTCTCTAACCAAATCCGGACCTAAGACCAATCTGTCTCCGATCTCCAACCAATATGCTGGCGATTTGCATGGCCTTCCATACAAAGCTTCAAATGGAGCCATTCCTATACTAGTATGATAACTATTATTATAGGAAAACTCAATCAGATGTAGGTGATCCTCCCAAGATCCACCAAAATCTAGCACACAAGCTCTCAACAAATCCTTAAGTACCTTGTTGACTCTTTCAGTCTGCCCATCTGACTATGGGTGATAAGCTGTACTCATATTAAGCTTGGTACCTAATACCTCTTATAGACTCCTCTAAAATTCGCTAGTAAACAATGCATCTCTATCACTGACTATACTACTAGGAATTCCATGAAGTCTAACTATGTTCTTCATAAACAACTTTGCTAAGACAGGTGTCGTTCTGGTTGACTTTACCAAAATGAAATGGGCACTCTTGGTCAACCTGTCCACAATATCCCATATGCTTTCATTTCCTCTACTTGACCTTGGCAACTAGTCTATTAAATCCATCGATATCGAATCCCATTTCTAGACTAGAATATCTAAAGGCTGAAGTAACCCACTTGGCTTCTGATGTTCGGCCTTCACTTATTGACAGTTAACACACTGCCTAACCCACAAGCCAACATCCCTTTTCATGCCTTACCAATAGAAGCTCCTATTCGTATCTTGATACATCTTGGTCCCTCCAGAATGAATCATAAACTTGGATCGATGACATTCCTCAAGAACTTCTCTTCTCAAGCTCTCCACATTCGGAACACATAATCGTCTCTTCTTTCTCAACCATTCTCTTTGGTCAAGTCTAAAATCCTTTAGGTCATCAATCTCAGATCCTACCTCAAGCCTTCTAGTCCTATCGGCCGAAAGTGGATCTTCTCTCTGCTTAGAAGCTATCCTCTCGATCAGCATTGGTCGAACTTCTAAACAAGCTAACAAGGCACTACCGTGACTAGAACTAACAGTAGATCTCAACTGCACACCACAACTGGCTAAAGCTTCTAGATCTTTTCATTCTGCCAACATCGCTAACACCATATTCTAATGTTTTCTACTGAGAGCATCCGCTACTTTATTACCTTTTCCAGGAGTATATTTTATACCGAAATCATAAGCATCCAAAAACTCCAGCCATCTCCACTGCCTCATATTCAACTCCTTCTGAGAGAATAAATACTTTAATGACTTATGATCGGTATATAACTCAAATCTCTCTCCCAAAAGATAATGCCTCCAAAATCACCGTAGCCAACTCAAGTCGTGAGTAGGATATCTAACTTTGTGCGGTCTAAGCTGCTTAGGTGCATAAGCAATGACCTTGCCCCTCTACATCAATACTGCTCCCAATCCAGTATCACATGCATCAGTGTACACTACCAACCCTCGATTACCATCTGGAACTACTAACACTGGCGCATTGTTAACAAATGCTTTAATTTAAGGAACTCTTCCTCACATTTGTCGGACCAAACAAACTTCACATCCTTCCTGGTCAACTTAGTCAAAGGTGCTGCTATCTGCGAAAAATCCTTCATGAATCTCCAATAATAGCCAACTAGTCCAAGAAAACTCCTGATCTTGGTTACCGTCTTTGGTCTCTTCCAATTATTGACTGCCTCGATCTTAACTAGATCAACTAACAATCCTTCCTCTGAAACCACATAACCAAGAAATTTAACCTCTTTCTTCCAAAAATGGCATTTGGAAAACTTTGCCTTCAGCTGATTCTGCCTCAGCGTCTCCAACACCACTCTAAGCTGAATCTCATGCTCTCTTTCATATTTTGAGTATACTAAAATGTCATCTATGAATACCAACACGAACCTATCCAAGTGCTCTCGGATAACTCGGTTCATCAAATCAACGAAGAAAGCAGGTGCATTTGTCAATCCAAATGGCATCATCAACCACTCATACGAACCATATCTAGTTCAAAATGTCGTCAAAGGAATGCTATCCTCCGCTACTCTTAACTGATGGAACCCCGTCATGAAATCCAATTGGGAAAATATTCTGGCTCCACTCAACTGATCAAACAGATCATCTATCCTCGGCAGAGGGTACTTATTCTTGATCGTCCTTTCGTTTAACTTACGATAGTCGATGCACATCCTTAACAACCCGTCGGGTTTCTTTACAAACACCGCAGCCGCTCCCCAAGGCGAACTGCTTGGTTTAATAAAATTCCTTCCCTCAAGATCCACTAGCTGCACCTTTAATTCCTTCATCTCCATCGGTGTCATTCTGCTAGGTGGTTTACTGACAGGTTCAGCTCTCAGTACAAGATCTATCTGAAACTCTACAGCTCATTTCGGTGGTAATCCAGTGACCGGTTCAAATACATCTGCAAATTCTCTTGCTACACGAACCTGACTAAGCTCATCTCCTACCTCTAGGGCACTTAACAAAGCACAAACACTCTTACTGGAATTCTCCACTGAGAAAATGATTCGGTTATGACTATCTGGGTGCCTCAACGATATTTCCCAATCCTAGCAAAATATCCTAGCCTCATACTTACCTAACCAATCTATACCCAAAATGATCCCGAAATCTACGAAATCAAAAACATATAAACTGCATGCAAACTTATGACCTAACAAATCAAGTTCTAACTGGTCACATCTAATCCCAAGAGTTGCATGCCCTCCTATTGGATTTGCAATCCTTAAGGAAGTAACAAGGTATGTGGGTTCTATACATAACCTATCAACCAAATACTGTGATATAAATGAGTGTGAGGGACCGGTATCAAAAAGTACTCTAACAGGTATACTCAGAATCAAAAGCGTACCTTCCATCACAGTTTTTCTTTTCTCTGCGGTAGTAGGTCTAGAAGAAGACGGTGGTCCAATAGCAAACACCTTCCCTTTGTCCGTCCGGACTCGCTCTGGACATTGGCTCTTATAATTCCCAACTTGGTCACAGTTGAAGCATTTCACATTCTTCTTCTCTACAGGTTTCTTTGCTTTATCAGTTCTGCACTCGTTGGCATAATGGCCATTCTTATCACACTTATAACACACTAAATCAGCCTTTACCTTCTTGGAAGCATTCCTTTCTGGGCTCCTTTCTTCTTGAAGAATTTCCTTATCTTTCCCTGAGGGTCCTGGGACTCAACTGGTTTCTCCCTAACGGACACAGCAAGCATCTCCTCATGGCGAATGGCCATCTCCACCACTACATGACAAGGCTCTCTAATATGAGTCATGGTCATTCTACCTAGCTCTGGCCTCAAACCTCGAATGAATCTCTCATTCCTTCTAACATCAGTGTCAACCAATGCATAACCATATCGAGATAGCTCATCAAACTTAGCAGCATACTCAATCACTAACATCTCTCCTTGTACAAGATCCATGAACTTCGTCATCAATGCCGACTTGGCAACCTCGGTCAAGAACCTTTGCTCGAACCTTCTTCTAAAACCAATCCATGTCAGCTCTTCCTCCGGAACTCTGACTGTCACACTGTTCCACCAGTTAAGCGCTAACCCTTGCAACTGTCTAGAGGCTAGCCTTCTCTTCTCTCCATCATCCAAGCCTAAATCTGTAAAGATCCTTTCACAGTTCAAAATCCAGTTCTCAACCTGAACAACATCCTCTGTTCCAAGAAAAGGCTTCCCTCCTAGACTGGTATAATCCCTGCTCAGCTTGGCATGGTTATTTCCAACTGGGGACATAGGATTGGCTCCTGTAGCATTCACAGCATTACCTCCAGCTACCCCTGCAGCTGCTCCAGCTTGCATCAAGTTGACGAAGAACTGATACATCATCCCTATATCTACTGGTGGGGTTCCAGCACCTACATTGGCCTCTGCACTTGGATTAGCATTAGCCTGTCGACCTTGGTTCCTCCTGGTATTAGGTCGAGCATTACCATTTGTTGTGGTGCTTCCTCCACCTAGATTTCCTCTTATGTTTCCTGCTTCCATATCTTCTTTCTCATAAATCTGCATACGAGCCTTAGTAAGATACAAAAGAATGGTCTAAGAGAGAGGGGAACACGTACTTATACATATATACCTATATATACCTCTATATATATCAAATACAAGTATGTTATTATAGCGTTAACCCAAACCCCGATCATATTTTCAAATTCATTAGATTATGTTTGAAAATCCTTTAGGTTTAACTTTCCTTTAAAGTTTCATAAACCTATACTCTGATACCAACTTGTAACATTCCCTTATTTGGAGGCCCAAAACTAGCGGCTACGGATGATGCAGTCATCCATAGTTATTAATCTTCGGTGACCAAATACGGCAGTGCTAGATTCATTGATACATAGATCACAAGAATATGGAAAAAAATTAACAATTCAAAAACATATTTCCACATTCCATTCAAAACATTTCATGTTCATTACATAATCTCAAAACGTTAACCAAATTCAGTAAAATATAATTATTACACATATGCCAAAAGCGACATATGAAGATGCCTCCTTAGTTGATCAGGGTATATAATAAGGCTAATAAATCTGCCTTTACATCCAAATACACAGCGGAAAAAGATAACTCTAAATAACTAGCTGCCTCCTGCATGCCTCCGGAAGCTTTATTCGTCTAAGAAGAGAACCTAAAAACCTTAAACCTCAAACTACTCAAAATCAATTGAGTACCCGAGAGTTTAAGGGGAAAATAAAAACTTTGAGTAGACATAAAGCCTGGTATGAATAGTAGTCTATCATCTCAAACCAAATAGATATCTAGTGAGACCATGCCGCATAGCAGAACGAGTTTTTCCCTCACTAGTATCCTAAAACCTTTATAAAACCATATACTGTGCTCATGCATCCACAATGGTTAAAAACATAGTATTTCAAAACATTATGATGATATGCAAAACAAGCAAATCAAATCTGGATTACACATCCCCATTCATTCTGACTATCTGTCTTAATTATAGTATATAATAAGGCTACTATGAACCTGTCTATCTGACATCTTCATTTACACATAGTTTTCATGGGCTAACTATGAACCTGTCTATCCGCCATTCTCTTTTATACATAGTTTTCATGGGCTAACTATTAACCTATTGGCCCCTGCCAATGTCATACAGTTTCATGGGCGTACTGTAAACCTATTGGCCCCTGCCAATATCTTTCCTTTATACTTTAGAATTCTATATTATGGTCTTCCTGACCTCTTGGAAGAAATTCTATTCATTCGGAAGTTTATTCAATTTATATTCACTACTGGGTTAACCTAACTGGTTCTCCTACCATTTTTACCCAAAATGAAGTTATGGGTCTATTATAAAGTGAATATATTCATATTAGAAGAAGCAATATAACAACATAGAAATACCACTCCCGTGGGTTTAATTTACCAAAGATAGATTCTTCTTAAACCATTATAAAAACTCCTTTAATATAGCCGTGGGTTTTTCCTTTAAAAATAGAGTTTGGGTCATAAAACCTTTCGATACTTTCGAAACATAGCTTTCGACTTCATAGGATAACCTTCTTTGAAAGCTCTTAAAAACATTAGGCTCCTGCCTTATAATACTTTAAATTCTACCTTTCGAAACCTTTCGAATATATTAAAGTATTAGCATTTAACTTTAGAAACTTAGCTTCGAAACCAGTTGAAAAAGTACCCTTTTCGAAAGTATAAAACTTGGTTAAAAGAAAACAATTTTACTACCCCTTCGAAAGTATCCCATTTGAAGGCAAAGAAAACCAAGCAAACATATTTGAAAGCAAAGAAATCAACTCCTTCGAAAATATAAAACTTTGTTTTAGCTATAACTTTTTATAGGTGTAGAATTAAGGTCTCTAACCTATTCCATTGTGTTCAAATAATGGTTTTCCTTTCCGTAGAGTGATCACAATAGAAAAACGGGCTTACGGTTAGAGAGTTATGCCTATTTGAAGTTTTCAAACAAAGTTGAAGAAAACTGCTACAAAAGGGCTTCCACTACATTTACAACTTCTGTCGAAAGGGAGCTTTCGACGAAGTCGAAATGTGACTAAGTCGAAAGGTGACTAAGTCGAAAGGTGCTTCCGAAAATGCAACAGAAGGGTCCAGAACTACTGCAGAATAATGCAGTCGAAAGGTTACTAAGTCGAAAGGTGCTTCCGAAAATGCTACAGAAGGGTCCGGAACTGGTGCATAATGATGCAGTCAAAAGGTTACTAAGTTGAAAGGTGCTTCCGAAAATGCTATAGAAGGGTCCAGAACTACTGTAGAATGATGAAGTCGAAAGGTTTCTAAGTCTAAAGGTTACTAAGTCGAAAGGTGCTTCCAAAAATGCTACATAAGGGTCCAGAACTACTGCATAATGATGCAATCGAAAGGTGTTTTCGACAAAGTCGAATGGCAGAGTCGTAAATAACTCGAAAACTGTTATTTTCCTAATTAAAATATATTCTTTTCACCAACTCCTATTCTTTGTCAAATTTCTATTGGTTAATAACATATTTAACACTTTCTTTGGAGGAAAACCGCTATAGATCAAATTTTATTATTTTCAAAATAATTAATTATATTAATATAATAATTAAGTTTTTTAGCTTAGAAAATTCATAATAAATCGAAATCACCTGGGAAAAATTCCAAAAATTCACCAAAAATCTGAAATAACATTTTCTACATCATATAAAAATTTCGAGGCAAAATTCATTATTTTATTATTTTTAATAATTAAAACCCAAAATAAAAGCCTTTTTCACCTTGGGAAATTCTTAAAATATTCCTATTACCTCCAAAAATTATGAAATTAAAAACCCATCTGCTAATTTTGTTTTACACAACATATCCGAAAATCAAGCCGTTTGGAGGTCGTTTACTAAGGTTTATACTTTAAAACCCATCATTTTAATTCTATAAAAATTCCAATAAATCACCATAAATCTTTATTCTATCAAAACAATGATTATTAGATCCAAACATGATTAACATAGCAAAATACATTCGGTTACTATCCATAACCGAACCAAAACAAGGAAAAATGAGATGATTTACACTATTATTCACCTTCATTAAGTTGTTGGAGTTTGAGATTTGTCCTACCTTTAATCTTCTAGTTTTCTCTCTTGGATCTTCCAAGTTTGCTGATCTCCTAAGGTGTTTTAATGGCTGGCTATATCTTCTCTTTTATGTGTATTTTGATTTATGAAATGGTGGGTGAGAATAAGGGAGGGTTTAAGGGTATATGGGTGTGGCTATTCCCATATTGCCCTCCTCTTATTTTCCTAACTTATAAATTATAAACCATATTTATACATTCATTAGTTTAGCCATGACCAAGTTAATTGACAATTAAATCTCAATTTCCTAATCAACCACATTATTCTATTTAAATTATCCAATTAAATGTCATGAATAATGTTAAACAAAAATTAGGGGTGTTACATGACACCGGAGATTTTATACTGGTTCAAATTTCTCCTACATCTAGTCTTGTATAATTGCTAGATTTCTTTTCAAATGCCAATGTTTAACCGGATAGAAGGAAAACCCAAATACAATCTTGATTTCGAAGCTACGAGACACGCCCTCTTGTATTCCAAATCCAGGGTAAACTCAATTGATTTGAGCGAGCTACAAGCATGCCCACTATATTTGAATGAACTACTAATCACACCCACTTGATTTGAATAGGCTACAAGCAAACACAAATAGAGTTGATAGTTTTTCCAAAGACATTCTTGTACTTTGGATATAATGGATCCTATAGCCTCTTGGATAACACTTTGATCTTTGAATTGAGAGAAAGATGTTTCCAAAACAATGAGAAAGTAGTATTATATCAATACAATGAAATATGAATTGATTCTATACAATTTTTAAAAGAATAGAGTATAGTTTTCAAGAAAATTTTTAGGAGAAGGAGGAGTTGGAAGAAAGCAAGCGATTAGTAATCAGAAAACTCGTTTGCACTCCCCTTTATATAGTAAATTAACTGACATGTTCATTCTTGAAGGGTTGTGTCGAATAGACACTTCCATTGAAAATTTTAATACGACCCAACGGTCCATATGCCAACATATCGGGACTAGGTATGTTAACGTACTTTGGTGAATTTTGAAAATATTTTTCTTTTTAGATATTTTGAAAATTTTATACTTTGTAAAATAATGTGGACATAGTTTTTAAATATTTTGAACTTTAAAAAACTTCTATAAAATATTTAAAAAAAATATTTTGTTATTTAAATAATTTATACTTTATATAAAACTACAAAGATCATAATTTTGAGATGGAGATCAGAAATTACTATCAAGGACTGTAACAATATATACTAATGACTCTATACACTAAATTATAATCTTGAGATCTTCATTACTTTATCTTTGAACTGATGAGTCTTCATACTTTTATCTTGAGTCTTTATACTGTACAATCTTCGATTTTGCAACTACGTAATATTCTGCACTATATACTATATAATTCTGCAAAACATTAGTATCTATATTTTATATGATTGTACATGGTTTTTGTCACCAAAATCAGCAACAGAGGTATTAATACTCTCCCCTGTTTTGATGATGACAACCAGTAAATATTCTTGTATATAAAATATGATATAACTCCCATTGAGTTACATAACTCCCCCTGAATATATGCATGTGTATATTTTATATTTTTCCCCTTTGTCATCAACAAAAATGGGTGAAAAATAAAAATCCCCCTAAATAATATATATAAACTGTAGGGTCAAAAATCAAAAATCTTGGACTAAATTATAATATAATAATGATGCAATATGATATGATGATTAATATATGGAGAGTTATTTTAAATAAATAAGATAATCTTTATTTATTAAAAATTATACTATACAAAACAAACTATCAATCCAAACATACACATTTAAACAAACCAAATCAAATCAACACCTAATAATACTAACAATCCAAGACTAGAAAAGCCATACTTAGACATGTGAGTTAATGCTTTTTGATTATGAGAGACTTATGGATAGGGAAATAGGGATAGTGGAGACAGAAATTTTCTTTTCATTCCACAAGATTTCCTTCACGATCAAAGCAAAGTTCGCCTAGACACTTGACTTAATCGCCATCTTCAGCATTATCCTCTTCTTCCTCCTCTTCCTCATTATCCATGGGATTGTGAATGATAAGATTAGGAGTCTCCTCTTCGATCACTATTGGACTGGCTTTATTATCCAATAGATGCTTCTGAAGGTTGTGAAGAATTTGTCCTTGCTTTTCTTGTTCCTTTAAGAGGCGTATTTGGACGACCTCTATTTTTGAAAACATGTTGAGGACATGCTTCAAATCATCCTTAACTTTGATGACTTGGCCGTGGTGGTGTTTCGGAAGGGGCCAAGAGTGGAGGTATTGTAGTTTAAGGGGGGTACTTTCTTCTCTTGATTTTTTAGAACTTGATGAATCCATTAATTCTTAATTTATTTGGAGTTTTCAGAAAGAAGAAGATAGGGAAATGAAAAAGAATTTGAAATTTGGTGGTTATATAATCATATTATGAATTTTGAATTTAAGTGGGAAAAATAGTTTTCAAAAATCTACACTATATGTCGACATATAAGTAGTGAGTATGCCGACATATGTAGGTAAATTTTGATAATTTTATTGTCTTTTAAATTTAGAATTTAAAGGCTATTATATTTATAATTTAGAGAAAGAACATATTCGTACTTCTCTTCTAAGTTTAATAAAAGATGTTTGAGTTAAACGGTTTTATTAATATATCGGCAATTTTTGATTTTCAGTGTTTGTAAATTCAAGTGAAATGATTCCTTTATTTACGTTATTTCTCAGAAAATGGTGTCTTATGTCTGTATGTTCAGTTCTAGTATGATGCATTGGATGTTAAGATAAATTTATAGCACTATTGTTATCATAGTATATTGGTGACTTAGTGAAATTTAAACCAAAATCTTAATAAAGTTTATTGCATATAGATAACCTGTGAACATTCTAATGCAGCAGATATATATTCTACTTCCGTTGTAGATAGAGATACAAAATTTTGATTTTTGCTAAACTAGAAAATAAGAAAGCTGTAACACCCCTAATTTTTGATAACATTATTCAAGAGATTTAATTTGATAAATTAAATAGAATAACATAAATGTTAAGTGATAAGGGGATTGAGGCTTGAATTAATTAATTAAGGCCGAGCCTAATAAAAAGTTAATGGGCTAAGGAATGGGATTTTGGTTAATTAAATTACATAAGGGTATATTAGGAATTGCCGCCCAAAACCCTTACCCATATATATATTTCGTTCCTACCGTTTTCTTCCCATTCACGTCATTTTGAAAACTAAAATGCAAGAGAGAGGCCGGCCAT
The DNA here is from genome assembly GCA_030737815.1 of Allium fistulosum. Lineage (NCBI taxonomy): Eukaryota > Viridiplantae > Streptophyta > Magnoliopsida > Asparagales > Amaryllidaceae > Allium > Allium fistulosum. The sequence goes on along the minus strand of CM060904.1, from coordinate 1,000,962,095 downwards.
TAATAAGAAGAACTCAAAGTAAAAGCTAGAGAATCAAGCTTAAGGGTAGTCAGTCTCAATCCAACCTCCTTATCTAGATCAAGGTGAATAATAATTCCATCTCTATTTTTGTTTGAATCTTATGTTCCAGATTTATGGGATAAATTCGTTTTTATGATATATTAGATGATGATATGCTTGATTTATAATTTATATGATTTAAACAAGATTGTTTAAAAGAGATTACGTACGGTTTTAGGGTAAAACTGAGATTTAACGATGTTTAAATGCCAAGAGAAATTTTTAAGTTATGAGAACAATGATTTTGGATTTGGGTTTCAATTTTGAGAATTTTACAAGCTATGGAAAGATTATTATGAATTTTCAAAGGAAAATATGGTTATTTGGGTTTATAAATTTATTTTGGGAAATATATTGAGAATTTGGGTCTGGAATTTTTATATGTTAGATAACATGATTAAAATGAATTTTTGGAATTTTTGGGGATTTTTCCAAAGTGATTTGCTATGCAAAATAAATTATTTTAGAAGAGGGACTTCTTTGCAAAATTGGTTTTACTTAATGGAAGGGCTTATTTGATTAACTTAACCATGGTTTAGATCTAAATTAGTGGCAGTTATTTTTGGAAATGAATTTGAAAACGTTAAGGCAACCAATCTGGAGTTGACACATGGTAGGTTAGTTAGAGAAAAGTTTGCTTAAACTAGTATAAAATCTGGTTTACTCAGAAAATTGGTTCCACCTACCTTGGAAAGCACCTTTCAACACAGAATCTTCTGCCTTCATCCTAGTTAAAACCTATTAATCCAAAACAAATACATAAGGTATCACAAAGAAGGTACGTAGTGGATTGGAGGAAGGCGAAAGGTAAGGTGTCGAAAGCATAGCTTCCGAATGGGTCGAAACCTTGGTTTTGAAAGAGGTTTTAATAGGGTTTCGAAAGGGTTGCCATTAACTTAAGATTGCTTTCGACTGGGTTCCTTTACTTATGAAAGAATGTTTTGAAAGAAGGGTTCCGACCTAGTCGAAACCCTACTGCCGTTCTTAAACCTTTCGGTGGAGTTGAAGATATCAATACTGTCAAAAGGGTACTCTGTTTTATAAGCTAAAGCCACTTCCTATAGTTTTCGAAAGTGGTTAGGGGTTTCGAAGGTGATGGTTTCGAAAATGGTTTCGACGCCAACCTTTTAATATTTTTACCAAGATGTTAAATGCTTTCAAAAAAGATGGTGCCGACGCCATCGAGTTTTCCTCAATATTTTTATATGATAAAGGATGGTTTCGAAAGAGATGCTTTCTCCTATGTTCACTTTGACCCAAATAATGTTTTAAGTATAAAACCAATGTTTTCGAAAGGGGGACTTTCAATGATTTCGAAAGGGTTACTTCCATTGGTGTCGAAAGGGTACTTTCAACAGATTTCGAAGCTAAGCTTCTAAAGGTTAAATATTAATACAATCAAAAGGTTTCGAAAGGAAGGTTTTAAATATTAAAGGGTAGGAGCCTAATGTTTTGGAAGATTGATTTTTAAGGCTTTCAAAGGAGGTCATCCTATGAAGTCGAAAGCTAGGTTTTGGGGGGTATCGAAAGGCTTTATAACCCAAACTCTATTTTTAAAAGGAAAAACTCATAGCTAAAATTAAAGGAGTTTTATAATGGTTTTGAGAAGAAGCTTTCTTTGATAAAATAAAAGGTTAAAGGGATTAACCATGTTTTATATTAAACCCACAGGAGTGGTATTGCTATGTTGTTACGTTTGCTTCTTCATATATAAATATATTCACTTTATAATGGACCCATAATTGCATTTTTGGGAAAATGGGTAGAAGAACCAGCTAGGTCAACCCAGTAGTGAATATAAGTTGATTAAACTCCTGAATGAGTAGAATTTCATACAGGAGGTCTGGAAGACCAGAATATAGGATGCTAAAATATAAAAGAAAGATATTGGCAGGAGCCAATAGGTTCTCAGTTAGCCTATGAAAACTGTGTAAAGAAAAAGATATTGGCAGGGGCCAATAGGTTCATAGTTAGCCCATGAAAACTATGTATAAAGGAAGATGTCAGAAAGACAGGTTCATAGTATGCCCATGAAAACTATGATTGGATACTGGCAGGGGCCAATAGGTTTGTAGTTAGCCCATGAAAACTATATCCGGATGAAATATTGACAGATGTCAATAGGTTCCTAGTCAGCCCGAAAAACTAGGGTAAGAAGAAAGGATATTGGGGTTACCAATAGGTTCCTAGTCATCCCATGAAAACTAGGATAAGAGTAAGATATTTAAGTTACCAATAGGTTCTTAGTGATCTCATGAAAATTATGTAATTGGACAGGGAGTCCTTAAATGTTTTTAACCGGTTGTTAGTCAGCCCATGAAAACTAATAGGTTAATAGTAATCCTAGAAACTATAATTGAGACGGATAGTCTAAAATGAATGGAATGGGTAATCCAGAATTGATTCATTTGTTTTGTATATCATCATATTATATTGTTTTGAATTGTTTTAACCATTGTGGATGCAGGAGCATAGTATATGGTTTTATAAAGGTTTTGAGATACTAGTGAGGGGAAAACCCGTTCCACTAAGCGGCGTGGTCTCACTAGATATCTAAATGATATGAGATGGTAGATTATTATTCATATCAGGCTTTATGTCTGACTCGAAGTTTATTCATACCAGGCTTTATATCTAAATTGATTCTGAGTAGTTTGAGAGTTATGGTTTGCAGGTACCTCTTAAGACGAATAAACTTTCGGAGATTTGCGGGAGGTATGATAGCTATTTAGGGTTCTCTTTTCTTTTAATTCCGCTGTGTTATTTGTAATAGCAAAGTTGTTATATTGCCTATATATACTCTGATCATCCAAGGGGGCATCTTCATATATCGCTCTTGGCGTATGTTGTAATAAATATATTTTATTTGAACGTGATTTGTGAATATGGGATTATGTAATGAATTGAAAATATTTTGAAATGAAATGTGATTTTGTTGGAAGTTTAAATTTTTTCCATATCGATGTGTTTCTGTGTATCAATGAATCTAACAGCGACGTATTTGGTCACCGAGGATTAATTACTATGGATGACCGTAGCATACGTAGCCGTTAGTTTTGGGCCTCCAAGTAGGGAGATGTTACAAGTTAGTATCAGAGCATAGGTTTATGAAACTTTGAAAGAAAGTTAAACCTAAAATATTTTCAAATAATCCAATGAATTTGAAAATATGATCAGGGTTTGGGTTAACACTATAGTAACGTACTTGTATTTGATATATATATATATATATAGGTATATATGTATAAGTATGTGTTCCCCTCTCTCTTAGACCTTTCTTCTGTATCTTACTAAGGCTCGTATGCAGATTTACGAGAAATAAGATATGGAAGCAGGAAACGGAAGAGGAAATCTAGGTGGAGGAACCACCACAACCAATGGAAATGCTCGACCTAATACCAGCAGGAACCAAGGTCGACTGGATAATGCTAATCTATAATGACCCGCCTTTCTGACCCTTGAGAACGACACTTAATACATACATGGTATTCATGTGTCGTTGCCCAAGTATCTGAAAGACGAGTAGTCATGGGGTAAAATATAAGAACACAACAATAATCTCACAACGAAATGGTTAAATATAACATAAAATTAAGACAATACATAAGGTTACTCCCAACATGGAGTTATCAAAGTTACAACAAAAGTACTACTATCAGTCTAGGTAGTTATAACAATCTGCCTTTAAATATACATACATAGAGCCAATATCTCATAACATTGTAAATAAATAGCTAGATAGATAAGGAGCCTCTTTCTCATCCACCATCTTCAAAACAGCCCAAAGAAACCTGTCATTTCCGGACTACTCAAATATAAATGAGTACCCGAGAGTTTAGGGAATACAAACAATTCGGATCAGACAATAAGTCCGGTATGAGTAAACTCCAAATAAAGAAATAGAACACACAAAATAACCGGTGAGACCACGTCGCAAAAACGCAGAACGGGTTTCCCCTCACAAGGACAACATCCAAGCATAAAAGAATGGACACAAATAATTAAACATCGTGAAGAGCGCAAGACGCTTCCCGATGCAATTAAGAAAGAATCGATCCAAAGATTTGAATCAAAAATAAGGAAAAGGAATTTTTCTAACAATGACTAGGAGGGTGCGCCCCCCTTATCGAAAGTATACCTCTAGAAAATATACTTGAGAACTACGATGGCTCTCGAAAACTCCAAACCGATCCCCGCCAACCTTACCAAGTATCCGAGTATTTCACATCTCCGTGCGCATACAACCGAAACCAATCTAGAGTAGATGTGAAAATACCATAATGGGAGCAACCCCGCATTGCTTGGCCCCTACTCGCTCTTTATTTACTCATTTCCGATAAAGGATATCAATGCTCTAAATGAGCAACAAATCATCTTAGATTGACGAAACAAAAACAAAAAGGAAGAATGGTATCGAAATTGATATTCAAGATATCAACTATCGGGGATAATAAAACGATCGTATATGGAAATTAAATCTTATACATTTTCAATGATTGGAAAATATCCATATACTTATCTCATTGGTATAAGTATATTCACAAAACATTTGGGAGGATTTCATATTTCAAAAGCATACTTAGATGGATCAAAAACAATTGTCTACAAAAAAATGCGAATGTTTTCAATTATAATTATAAAGATCATTTATGGAAATCAAATCTCCTACACTTGTCACGTTTCCGATATTTTGACTTACTCTACCCCTCGCCCAGAAACAAAGCCAGGCAAGTCAGGGCACTGGTTGCTCCTAGCCTTGCCTAGACACTTCGTTTCCAGATCTCACAGATAGAGGATCAATCTACTCATCGGCTTTTATTGCCAAGTATAGGACTGCTTACTTTCCATAAGTAACCCATTTAAATCATTATATAAATTTTGAAGCTCCTTTAAAATAATTTAAACAAAGATTTAAAACTTCCATTCAAATCATAACTTAAACCCATCATCTTTAAAGGAGAATACGACCAAGAGGGGTGAAGCTCACTCTTAATCAAATGAGATAGCTAAAAGGGGTGTTATTTCCTTTCAACCAAAAAGTCACTAAATGTCAATCCTAAGTTAAAAGGTGGTGTAAGTTCCCTTTAACTAAATATCAAAGTTATTGCTTATAAACTGGCCGAGCACAAATCAAACAACCAAACAAGAATAATAACAAGAATAATAACAGATTCATTACTATTAACAATTTACAATCAATAGTTAACACAACGTTTGTTAAAATGTGAATGATTCAAAGGAAAGAGATTAAGAATACACTGTAACGACCCAGAATTTTGAACAAATTAAATTGAGAATATTTAATTTATTTTAAATATTTGAACGGTAATTTAATTTGAATCCCCGATATAATTTTGAAATTTACGATTAAACTTTAAAAATTTAATCTATTGAATGCTGAATAAAAATTTGAATCTTCAATTTTTAGTTGAAGAAAAATATTTCGAAAGCTCTTAAAAATTTATATTGATAACACTGAAGATAATAGAAACTTTCAGAAGTGAATTTGAAACTGTTCGGTTCAGATTTGAATTTTATTGTTCGAATCGAATTTAAAAATAGCCGTCCGAGGCACAGTCTCGGAATTCAACGAAACCCGTTCCATTGGGTCCGTAATATTGAATTATTACCGGATTTCAAATTTCGTATTTTTTGGACTTGTTATGTGAGCACACGACGTATAAACACGCTGAAAATAAATTCAAATTCAATTTAAATTTTAATATTTGAATTTGTTGCCGACATCAGAAGGAAGGCACGACACTCTCCCTTATCTCACGCCTTCAATCACGATAAAAAAATCGTGCAGGGCATGCCTTCGACAATTTTTAAATTCCCCTCCCTCTTCATAAAAATCGAAGAAACCAAACGAAATAAAAATGGCAGAACGACATCCTTCAAATCAATTCGTCTTTCCCCAAATTCAAATTGCTTTAAATGAAAAAAAATATACGAACAAGATTCGTTCGAATGGAATCAAGACAGGCGACGCGTTGTCTCTGGGAGCTCGTGCGTTCGAAGGTCGGAGGAGATTCGCGAATCTCGCGAGTGGCTCGCGAAGATCGTGGCAGCTGGGGAGTTCGCCTGCGGGTTCGTCAAGGCACGTAGTCGTGGGTTCGCGAGCATTTCTGGGGACTAGGTCGCGTTCAATAACAGTGGGGGGCGCTCGAATTTCGATCAAGTTTAGTTCGATTCTGTGGCGAAAGGGGACTCGCGACTGGGAACTCGAGGCGAGGTCGAAGTCACGTGGATGGACGAAGTCATCGAGCAGTGTGTGGGATGGGTTGTCATCATCGCGTTCGAATTCATGTGAGGTCGACGAGTTCTTGTTGATGATGGTGGCAGCATGGTTCGCTCGTTCGAGATTGGGTAAGGGATCGGCTGTCAGAGTACTCGATCGAGTTGAGGTTTGTTTTTGATAATTTACTTAGGTCTAAGCTGTAAAACTTGATGATGATTATTATTTCAATTAACAGAAGTTTTACGGTAAACTATATAAATAATTTTGTTTAATATAAAGGTGTATAAGGTTTAGAATAAAAATATAATTAATAAAATAATATGCAGTTTTCAAATTTTAATATGCATGCAAATAGCTCTAATAATTACTGAAGTTAAAATTTTGAGAATAAATGATTTGGTGATTTAAATGGTACAATTGACTTATTTAATTTATTAGCTATTAAAAGATTTTTAAGAGGAAAATTTTGGTGGAAAGTAAATTTTTAGTTAATTGAATTTATTTATATGGAAATTGACTAAAGTTAATTAAATTTATCAAATGAGAATTTAGATGTTCGATTTATTTCGAATTATAATAAATTGTATAATGTTTATACAAGGTCTAACACAACGAAGAAAAAATAAATCTGGATTTGGATTGGATTGCAAATTTAAAGCTAAGGTGAGATCTTTCTCACTCAAAATGATTTGCAGTTATTATTGAATTGATTGATTTGTTTGGATTTGTGATATTAGATATAGTAGGATCTCTATTATATATATAGCAATATATACATATTGGCATATGTATATATTGGATTGATTGATTTCCCGCCTCGTATAGCGGATGAGACCCTATTGCGCCGTTAGTAAGCGGATTATTTTTATAAAACCCATATACCGCGATATTCCACCTCGAAGTGGAATTGGTATTGTGCTAACGTCTTTGGATGCAGGGAAACAGGTTGGAGGGATCCAACTGGATTCCTCACCAGTATTTATTTATTTACAGATATTGATGTATATTCTGTTATCATATGTTGATATATGATGTTTGATGTTGTGATTGACTAATTGATGCGTTGCATCATCGGATTCAAGTTTTGAAGTTTAAAAATAACGACTTTTACTATAAAAAGATTTTTAAAGTGATTTTTGAAAATAGACGTTTTATTGAATTTTTGAATTGATTTATTTCAAATGAATAAACGTTTAAAATCTTAAAGTTATAAAAGTTAAGATTTCTGGTGAAATTTAACCAAAGTGTGATTTTTGAAATAAATAGTTGATTTATTTATAAAATGGTTTAAGTGGGATTTTTGAATAACTATAAATGATTTGTATGAAAAGGTTTATAAATTTGATAATTTATAAATCAAAATATTGGACTTATAAAATGAATTTTTTTTATAAGTGTTAAAAAGAAGTATAAGTGAATGAAATAAATAGATTTATAATGTGAAGTTATAAAGTGAATAGATACCGTAGAATAAAGGGTTTATAAGAAATTTACTTATAAATTTGACTTTTACACTTAGATGAGATATGAATAGAAATTGCTAAATGAAACGATTTTATAAGTTGAAATTGTTATAAAGTATAAATGCGATTTATAAACGTTGTTTATAAATCCGAAATCACTTATTTTGATAAGTAAATTATAGAAGTAAATAAAAGAAAATTTATAAGTCGAAGTTGTTATTAAAATAGAAATAGAATTCATAAACGTGTTTATAAATTCAAAATCAGTTGAATTTGAGAAATTAAATATAGAAGATTTTTAAAGAAGATATATTCGCGATTTTGGATAGCGAATTTTTATTGAGATAAAAATGTGTAGAAATGATTGAAATTGGGTTAAGTGAATTATATTCACGATTTTGGACAGTGAATATATTATTAAAAAAAATGGATTTATTTTTGAAGAAGTGATATTAAAAATGAAGTTAAACATTTTAAAAATGTTTTAAAATGTGTTAAATATTGAAATCATAGATTTCAACATTCATTGTTGAAATAGACGTTTTCGAGGAATAAGGAAATGGTGGACTATAACACTGTTGTTATAGTAAATGATTTCCGAAAGGGAATGTTTTATATAGTATTAGGATTTACATATCTATCTTAAATTTCGAATCCCTATACTAGTGATTTTGAGTCGTCGTAACGATGTTTTACGTAACATTCGTTTTGACTCAAATAAAATGTGCTTAAGAGAATGATTTCCTTAAAGAATGAAATGTATACTTAATTTTGATTTAAGTATAACGAATATTTTCAAATGTTGAAAATAAATAGATTTGTGAATTACTTATTATTAAATAAGTATGGGAATGTTTTCCAAAATGAAATGAAACGTTTTGAGATTTTATCTTCTTAAAGATAAACCGAAATTGAATATTTGAAATTGATTTGAGAATCGTATATCAGTAGATATTTTGAAAATATAAATTCACTATGGAATTTATGAAGGAAAGGGAAACTGTTTAGAAAAATAAACGTTGATTTATTTTTGAAGTGTGGAAATTATATATCTAGTAAAGATATTTTGGAAGATAAAATAATTTGGGAAAATTATTTGGAATCTGATGATGTTGCGCATCTTTATTGATAGTTAAATAACCAACTATCAATAATTACCTTGAATAGGTATTTGTTGTGAATTGGATGAAATTGAATGCCACACTTGTTTTTGAATAATCGCTCACTATTCGGGTTAGCCGGGAAAGGACCATGGGGTCGTATAACCCATTCCGAATATGAGATACGTCGTTATGAATTGCATTCGAAGACCGGTGTTGAAGACCGGATATTTTTGAAAACGAAAGGATTACCGTCGAGTTACTCTACATCGGCTGATCTCCGGTTTAGAGGTTTTATCACCCTTAGTGATGGGAAGTCCCGACGTGATTGAAAATTATCCGGATATGCAAGGGCTTCGTGAGAAGTGCCTTCGGTTCTGTTCGATCCCGGAACAGACTTGTATGGATTGTGTGTCTGACGTTACAATTTGAGATATAAAGCTGATTCCTTTCAAATACATTTCTGTTGGTGGCGGAGAATTTATTCTCTTAGCTTAACACCCTTCTCTGAGACGTACGAGCTCAGAGGTTATGTAGTTGAAATTTATCAGCGATATACTCCCAATTTGGTAACGTGGCATACTGAGTGTTGCTGTGAAATGATCAGTGTTTGATCATTTACGATATGATCATTTGTTTGATCTTATATCTTTGTGATCATAGGTTGATCATTTGTTTGACCCGAAGCATGGCTTTGTAGAAAGCGTAGCTTTGTGGACGAGACTTTGTCGAGCCTCACACCCCGGAAATGGTCAAAACAGGAAGGATGCGGCAAGGTTCTAGGGAGTAGCGCCCCTTAGTGTATGTCATTCCTTCTGGATAAAGGTGGTATCATGGTATGGAGCCCAGATACTTAACCTCTGTGGTTACTGCATTATTATTATTATGTGGTTTGTTGCGAATCGGGGATCCTCGAGAAGATCGGTGACGATCGGGGGATGGCATACGCGTGTCAGTAGTTACCTACTTTTGCAGAGGTAACCCGGCCTTGTGTTGGCAGAGATCTAACCGTAATGTTAGGTTATTTCTCGGGTCGTCTATTCCAGGGACGTACCCATCGTGGAAAAGGAAGTTCCTTAGCCTGACCATTTGTTGGAAATCCAAAGAAACAATACGAGCCTTGTACGGTTTTAGTTGTAGAACCTGCCATTTAATATGGTAGCTATAGTAGGCATACTATAATGGTACCTATGTCGGCTAAGATTAATATTCTACTTTCGAAATGTTTTCTACACTATGCACTAATAATAATATCAAAAAGAATTTGATTTTTGCGTAGTAAGCATCTTTGACTATCATAAGAAGAAATCTCCTCCAAGTCTGCATTTGCATTGTGTGTGTGGCGGGAGGTCTTATGGTAGTTTCATTTTCCAAAAGCATTGCGAATTTGTTTTATTTTCTTTGTGAAAAATAACTGTTTTACGATCTCACACCAGTCACCATGACTGACTCGGAGTTTATTGTTTCCCTTCTAAACTCTGGGTGCCCACCAATTTCCACACGGGCAGTCTAGAGTTAGGTTATCAGGATATTCTGGATATTCTGGAGCTTGGAGATAAGCTGGATGACGAGACGTAGTATTTGTATCTGATAGTATTTAGTCCGCTGTGTATTCTGTATGAGGACAAGTTATATAACTGTCCATTGTTGTATATTGACTCTGATGATTGATGTATGTATAAACTGATATAGTTCTTTGTTTTAAAAGACTAGTAATTATCTATTGTATATTGTTCCGCTGCGATGTGTAAGATTCTGATATTGTTTTCTGTTCTGATGTTGTTCTGTTGTTCTTCTCTTCTTCTCTTCTTCTTTCTTCTTCCTTCTTCTTCTGTTTTCTTCTTCTTCTACCTTTTTCTTCTTTCTTAAAACCATAATTTTTCGGGTTTCCGGCAGTCGATAAAGTGAGTATCGATGTCGAATTTTCGAAAGTCGAAAATTCCGGGACGTTACATTTGGTATCAGAGCATATGGTTAAGCGACAACCCTGCTCTGTTGGGTGTTACTCATTAGAGATAGAGTCAGTAGTACTCTAGAATGAGTTTGAGTGTAATAATAGATATGAGCGCGTATTTGTTAGTGAATATAAAATTGTTTTATATTGTGATGATTGGTTTATTGAGTGGCATATGAACCTTCGTCGGCACAGTCTGCAAAACTGTATCGAAGGGGTTTCTAAACACTTGAATAGAATAGTTCGGCACAGTATTGTTTTTGAATAGGGTGAATGAAATAATTTTACCCAAAACTATTTTTGTATAGAAAATAAATGATTTTCTATGAATTATCATAGTATATGGATGTTTGGTTGTTATAAAATAATAACATTGAATTATTATCATTGTTATATGAAATGGAATGAGAAATTAAAATAATAACCAAAGATTGAAAATAAATTCAATTAACAAATGAAATTTATAAATGCGAATTGAAGCATAAGGAAATGAATTCATATACAAAAGAAATTTGAGAATGTAAATTATAAATGTGAATTGTAATTTGAAACGGAATTCCAGAGAAGTTTTTGGAAATGTTTTGAAAAGAATTTGAAAATTTTGGAGATTTGGAAAGTTTAAATCTTTTTGAATGAAAATGAATTTCAAAAGTTTTGAAAAATGTTTTGAAGGAATGAAAAGCTCTAAACTCTTTTCGGTCGTTGGAAAATAACTTCGATGATGACCGCGGCATCATTGGTGTTCATTTTCGGGTTTCCAAAAGAGGAATTGCTGCCAAATTGTTTTAAATAGAAGTTGTTTGGAAAATTTGGGTTTTGTTTTGGAAATTCAAAGGATAATTTGAATTGTTTTCAAAATGGTTTTGAAAAGATTTAAAAGACTCTGGAATGCTATATAAAGATATTTATGAAATATTACTAAGTTGATAACTTATACAATTTGAATTTTGATAGAATAAATTTAACTTAAAAGAATGAAGTTAAATAAATGTAAGTACAAGTGAACCAATTAAATGAGAGTGAGATTGAAAGTTGAAATCCATTTTGGAATTTGTAAGTAAATAAAAACTGGAATTGAATTTAATTTGAGAAGTATTAAACTAAAAATTTGTAAGTGAAGCTAATTGAATGAAGTGAATGAGATTAAAACTGAATGTTAAACTTGTTTTGCATTTGGTAGTAAATGAAATTCAAACTGAATGTTGAAACAAATTTGAATAGAGAGAATTAAAATTTGTAATGAATTAGTAATTGGAACTAATTTAATATAATCAGTTGTGAATGAAAGATAATCGATAAAAAAATCAATATTCAGAATAGAAGATAAAATTGAGTTCAAAAGAAAATTTGAAATGCAAGATTGAACGAAACTGAATATGTAACTTCAATGGTAAGCTATAAAAAAAAATGTATAAGCAGTTTATATTGGAAATTTTGTAATAAAATTTGCAAAATGTTAGTTTGAATGTTGTAACTAGATATTATGGCTAGTAGGATATACAGGTGTATTAAAGGAAAAGGAATTGGAATTTTGATTTCGAAGATAATTTGAATTGCTCGAAAAAGGTATGTATTTAAATTTGAATATGAGATTTGATGACTTATTTCTCTAGCCGCTTGGCTTTTTCTTTTTCTTTTTGAAATATGAGAGTCCGTAGGGACGTTTTGTAGTCGTGCCATGTTAGCCGCGCAAAGGAGACGCTGGCGAAATTTTTCGAGAATTTCGAGTGTTAGAAAATTTTTGAGAAAATTTTGAAAGTTTAAAATTTGAGTTCGAATTTAAATTTGAATTTTGAAGTTAAACAATGTTGTTTGAAACTTATAATTGAAGTTGGAAAACGAGTTGAATGATAACGAATCTTTAGTAGAAAGATTTGTTTTGAAAATTTGATAAAACTATTGGATTGTGAAAAATAGTAGACGAGTTAAGGACATTTTTTCCTAACTTGTAATTTCGGGACGAAATTCTTTTAAGGAGGGAAGTCTGTAACGACCCAGAATTTTGAACAAATTAAATTGAGAATATTTAATTTATTTTAAATATTTGAACGGTAATTTAATTTGAATCCTCGATATAATTTTGAAATCTGCGATTAAACTTTAAAAATTTAATCTATTGAATGCTGAATAAAAATTTGAATCTTCAATTTTTAGTTGAAGAAAAATATTTCGAAAGCTCTTAAAAATTTATATTGATAACACTGAAGATAATAGAAACTTTCAGAAGTGAATTTGAAACTGTTCGGTTCAGATTTGAATTTTATTGTTCGAATCGAATTTAAAAATAGCCGTCCGAGGCACAGTCTCGGAATTCGACGAAACCCGTTCCATTGGGTCCGTAATATTGAATTATTACCGGATTTCAAATTTCGTATTTTTTGGACTTGTTATGTGAGCACACGACGTATAAACACGCTGAAAATAAATTCAAATTCAATTTAAATTTTAATATTTGAATTTGTTGCCGACATCAGAAGGAAGGCACGACACTCTCCCTTATCTCACGCCTTCAATCACGATACAAAAATCGTGCAGGGCATGCCTTCGACAATTTTTAAATTCCCCTCCCTCTTCATAAAAATCGAAGAAACCAAACGAAATAAAAATGGCAGAACGACATCCTTCAAATCAATTCGTCTTTCCCCCAATTCAAATTGCTTTAAATGAAAAAAAATATACAAACAAGATTCGTTCGAATGGAATCAAGACTGGCGACGCGTTGTCTCTGGGAGCTCGCGCGTTCGAAGGTCAGAGGAGATTTGCGAATCTCGCGAGTGGCTCGCGAAGATCGTGGCAGCTGGGGAGTTCGCCTGCGGGTTCGTCAAGGCACGTAGTCGTGGGTTCGCGAGCATTTCTGGGGACTAGGTCGCGTTCAATAACAGTGGGGGGCGCTCGAATTTCGATCGAGTTTAGTTCGATTCTGTGGCGAAAGGGGACTCGCGACTAGGAACTCGAGGCGAGGTCGAAGTCACGTGGATGGACGAAGTCATCGAGCAGTGTGTGGGATGGGTTGTCATCATCGCGTTCGAATTCATGTGAGGTCGACGAGTTCTTGTTGATGATGGTGGCAGCTTGGTTCGCTCGTTCGAGATTGGGTAAGGGATCGGCTGTCAGAGTACTCGATCGAGTTGAGGTTTGTTTTTGATAATTTACTTAGGTCTAAGCTGTAAAACTTGATGATGATTATTATTTCAATTAACAGAAGTTTTACGGTAAACTATATAAATAATTTTGTTTAATATAAAGGTGTATAAGGTTTAGAATAAAAATATAATTAATAAAATAATATGCAGTTTTCAAATTTTAATATGCATGCAAATAGCTCTAATAATTACTGAAGTTAAAATTTTGAGAATAAATGATTTGGTGATTTAAATGGTACAATTGACTTATTTAATTTATTAGCTATTAAAAGATTTTTAAGAGGAAAATTTTGGTGGAAAGTAAATATTTAGTTAATTGAATTTATTTATATGGAAATTGACTAAAGTTAATTAAATTTATCAAATGAGAATTTAGATGTTCGATTTATTTCGAATTATAATAAATTGTATAATGTTTATACAAGGTCTAACACAACGAAGAAAAATAAATTTGGATTTGGATTGGATTGCAAATTTAAAGCTAAGGTGAGATCTTTCTCACTCAAAATGATTTGCAGTTATTATTGAATTGATTGATTTGTTTGGATTTGTGATATTAGATATAGTAGGATATATCTATTATATATATAGCAATATATACATATTGGCATATGTATATATTGGATTGATTGATTTCCCGCCTCGTATAGCGGATGAGACCCTATTGCGCCGTTAGTAAGCGGATTATTTTTATAAAACCCATATACCGCGATATTCCACCTCGAAGTGGAATTGGTATTGTGCTAACGTCTTTGGATGCAGGGAAACAGGTTGGAGGGATCCAACTAGATTCCTCACCAGTATTTATTTATTTACAGATATTGATGTATATTCTGTTATCATATGTTGATATATGATGTTTGATGTTGTGATTGACTAATTGATGCGTTGCATCATCGGATTCAAGTTTTGAAGTTTAAAAATAACGACTTTTACTATAAAAAGATTTTTAAAGTGATTTTTGAAAATAGACGTTTTATTGAATTTTTGAATTGATTTATTTCAAATGAATAAACGTTTAAAATCTTAAAGTTATAAAAGTTAAGATTTCTGGTGAAATTTAACCAAAGTGTGATTTTTGAAATAAATAGTTGATTTATTTATAAAATGGTTTAAGTGGGATTTTTGAATAACTATAAATGATTTGTATAAAAAGGTTTATAAATTTGATAATTTATAAATCAAAATATTGGACTTATAAAACGAATTTTTTTATAAGTGTTAAAAAGAAGTATAAGTGAATGAAATAAATAGATTTATAACGTGAAGTTATAAAGTGAATAGATACCGTAGAATAAAGGGTTTATAACAAATTTACTTATAAATTTGACTTTTACACTTAGATGAGATATGAATAGAAATTGCTAAATGAAACGATTTTATAAGTTGAAATTGTTATAAAGTATAAATGCGATTTATAAACGTTGTTTATAAATCCGAAATCACTTATTTGGATAAGTAAATTATAGAAGTAAATAAAAGAAAATTTATAAGTCGAAGTTGTTATTAAAATAGAAATAGAATTTATAAACGTGTTTATAAATTCAAAATCAGTTGAATTTGAGAAATTAAATATAGAAGATTTTTAAAGAAGATATATTCGCGATTTTGGATAGCGAATTTTTATTGAGATAAAAATGTGTAGAAATGATTGAAATTGGGTTAAGTGAATTATATTCACGATTTTGGACAGTGAATATATTATTAAAAAAAATGGATTTATTTTTGAAGAAGTGATATTAAAAATGAAGTTAAACATTTTAAAAATGTTTTAAAATGTGTTAAATATTGAAATCATAGATTTCAACATTCATTGTTGAAATAGACGTTTTCGAGGAATAAGGAAATGGTGGACTATAACACTGTTGTTATAGTAAATGATTTCCGAAAGGGAATGTTTTATATAGTATTAGGATTTACATATCTATCTTAAATTTCGAATCCCTATACTAGTGATTTTGAGTCGTCGTAACGATGTTTTACGTAACATTCGTTTTGACTCAAATAAAATGTGCTTAAGAGAATGATTTCCTTAAAGAATGAAATGTATACTTAATTTTGATTTAAGTATAACGAATATTTTCAAATGTTGAAAATAAATAGATTTGTGAATTACTTATTATTAAATAAGTATGGGAATGTTTTCCAAAATGAAATGAAACGTTTTGAGATTTTATCTTCTTAAAGATAAACTGAAATTGAATATTTGAAATTGATTTGAGAATCGTATATCAGTAGATATTTTGAAAATATAAATTCACTATGGAATTTATGAAGGAAAGGGAAACTGTTTAGAAAAATAAACGTTGATTTATTTTTGAAGTGTGGAAATTATATATCTAGTAAAGATATTTTGGAAGATAAAATTATTTGGGAAAATTATTTGGAATCTGATGATGTTGCGCATCTTTATTGATAGTTAAATAACCAACTATCAATAATTACCTTGAATAGGTATTTGTTGTGAATTGGATGAAATTGAATGCCACACTTGTTTTTGAATAATCGCTCACTATTCGGGTTAGCCGGGAAAGGACCATAGGGTCGTATAACCCATTCCGAATATGTGATACGTCATTATGAATTGCATTCGAAGACCGGTGTTGAAGACCGGATATTTTTGAAAACGAAAGGATTACCGTCGAGTTACTCTACATCGGCTGATCTCCGGTTTAGAGGTTTTATCACCCTTAGTGACGGGAAGTCCCGACGTGATTGAAAATTATCCGGATATGCAAGGGCTTCGTGAGAAGTGCCTTCGGTTCTGTTCGATCCCGGAACAGACTTGTATGGATTGTGTGTCTGACGTTACAATTTGAGATATAAAGCTGATTCCTTTCAAATACATTTCTGTTGGTGGCGGAGAATTTATTCTCTTAGCTTAACACCCTTCTCTGAGACGTACGAGCTCAGAGGTTATGTAGTTGAAATTTATCAGCGATATACTCCCAATTTGGTAACGTGGCATACTGAGTGTTGCTGTGAAATGATCAGTGTTTGATCATTTACGATATGATTTAGCTTTGTGGACGAGACTTCGTCGAGCCTCACACCCCGGAAATGGTCAAAACAGGAAGGATGCGGCAAGGTTCTAGGGAGTAGCGCTCCTTAGTGTATGTCATTCCTTCTGGATAAAGGTGGTATCATGGTATGGAGCCCAGATACTTAACCTCTGTGGTTACTGCATTATTATTATTATGTGGTTTGTTGCGAATCGGGGATCCTCGGGAAGATCGGTGACGATCGGGGGATGGCATACGCGTGTCAGTAGTTACCTACTTTTGCAGAGGTAACCCGGCCTTGTGTTGGCAGAGATCTAACCGTAATGTTAGGTTATTTCTCGGGTCGTCTATTCCAGGGACGTACCCATCGTGGAAAAGGAAGTTCCTTAGCCTGACCATTTGTTGGAAATCCAAAGAAACAATACGAGCCTTGTACGGTTTTAGTTGTAGAACCTGCCATTTAATATGGTAGCTATAGTAGGCATACTATAATGGTACCTATGTCGGCTAAGATTAATATTCTACTTTCGAAATGTTTTCTACACTATGCACTAATAATAATATCAAAAAGAATTTGATTTTTGCGTAGTAAGCATCTTTGACTATCATAAGAAGAAATCTCCTCCAAGTCTGCGTTTGCATTGTGTGTGTGGTGGGAGGTCTTATGGTAGTTTCATTTTCCAAAAGCATTGCGAATTTTTTTTATTTTCTTTGTGAAAAATAACTGTTTTACGATCTCACACCAGTCACCATGACTGACTCGGAGTTTATTGTTTCCCTTCTAAACTCTGGGTGCCCACCAATTTCCACACGGGCAGTCTAGAGTTAGGTTATCAGGATATTCTGGAGCTTGGAGATAAGCTGGATGACGAGACGTAGTATTTGTATCTGATAGTATTTAGTCCGCTGTGTATTCTGTATGAGGACAAGTTATATAACTGTCCATTGTTGTCTATTGACTCTGATGATTGATGTATGTATAAACTAATATAGTTCTTTGTTTTAAAAGACTAGTAATTATCTATTGTATATTGTTCCGCTGCGATGTGTAAGATTCTGATATTGTTTTCTGTTCTGATGTTGTTCTGTTGCTCTTCTCTTCTTCTCTTCTTCTTTCTTCTTCCTTCTTCTTCTGTTTTCTTCTTCTTCTACCTTTTTCTTCTTTCTTAAAACCATAATTTTTCGGGTTTCCGGCAGTCGATAAAGTGAGTATCGATGTCGAATTTTCGAAAGTCGAAAATTCCGGGACGTTACAACACTGACTGTAAAATAATTAAATTATACTCACAGAATAAGTTATACCCACTAAACTATGAAAACAAGGAATATACTCACAGAATAAGTTATACCCACTAAACTATGAAAGCAAGGAATATACTCATAGAATACATACCCATAAACTATGAAAGCAAGGAATATATTCATAGAATAAGTTATACCCATAAACTATGAAAGCAAGGAATATACTCACAGAATAAGTTATACCCACTAAACTATGAAAGCAAGGAATATACTCACATCCTATTTGCTTTGATGGAGACTTGGAATACTTTACCTTTTATAATGAATTTTAGTTCTTTTCTTTAGTTTGTGAATGAATTAAAATGAGATATGGACTTGGCTATTTATAGGTGAAGAGAAGGGTACTTTAGTCATTTCCTATAGCCTAACCAGATTCGACCAAATTTTGGTCCAATAGAAACCAGCCTTATGGCCTTATTTGATTCGACCACATTTTGGTCCAGTAGAAAACATCTTGATGGCCTAATTTGATTCGACCACATTTTGGTCCAATAGAAAACACCTTGATGGCTTAATTTGATTCGACCACATTTTGGTCCAATAGGAATCCTCCTTATCAACTATGGCATAACATGATTCGACCAGATTTTGGTCCAATGGCAACCATCCGCATGGCAGAACCTGATTCGACCAGATTTTGGTCCAATGGCAACCAACCACATGGCAGAACCTGATTCGACCAGATTTTGGTCCAATGGCAACCATCCGCATGGAATATAATAATCATTATGCTATTTTGTTTCACTAGGCAAGTAATTATAATGTTCTTTTTTTACTAGGCAAGTAATTATACTATTCTGTTCTATTAGGCAAGGTTAATAATTCTCTCTTGTTTTATTAGGCAAGTAATTTTACTATTTTGTTTTATTAGGAAGGGTTAATAATTCTTTCTTGTTTTATTAGGCAAACTTATTCTTAAATAAATTGGTACCCCTAACCGCCTTATAACTTGAACCATCTTTAAACTAACATTTTACATCAGTTTAAAAAAAATCCATTTGACGCGTTTTATCCAAATTTGTATCCTAGATATAAAATCCATTATTTAATCATTTAAAAACATATTAACAATTCAAGTTCAAAGTGATTAAATTATGGGTCGTTACATCCTCCCCTTCTTAAAGGAAATTTCTTCCTCGAAATTAATCAGATAAACTCTAGATATCAAAGAAACCCAAATGATATCATATATACCACACAAAGATACAAGGAAAGTGACCTCAACACAACTGGTGAGTACACTAAAAAGAAACAACAAAATACAAACAACAACTACATCAACTAGGGATAAGAATCCCTAATATAGTCCTCAGTTTCCCAAGTACAATCTCTAACATCTCCACTCCACTGAACCTTAACAAGATTCACAACCTTCTTCCTTAATCGTTTTATATCTCGAGCGACAATACGAATAGGCCACCTAAGAATGGTTAGGTTAGGCTGAACCTCCAAATCATCTTGTTGTCCCGGTTCTACTACCATCGAAGGGTCGTGTACATACTTACGTAAATGAGATACGTGGAATACGTTGTGCACATCTGATAGTCGATCTGGTAACTCCACTTTATATGCAAGTTTACCAATCCGGTCCAGTATAGGAAACGAGCCAATATATCGAGGGGCTAACTTCCCTGTCTTCCCAAACCTCACGACACTTCTCAGAGGAGAGACTTTTACAAATACCAAGTCCCCGACTAAGAACTCTAGATCCCTACGCCTTTGATTTGCATAACACTTTTGCCGATCTTGCGCTTCCTTCATCTTTCTTCTAATATCAGCTACCTTCTCATTGGCTTCTAAGATTATGTCAGTTCCAAGAACAAGTCTATCTCCAGATTCAACCCAACATGAAGGAGAACGACATGGACAACCATAAAGAGCTTCGAAAGGGGCCATACCAATGCTTGCTTGATGGATGTTGCTATAAGTGAATTCGACTAAGGGTAAATGATCTTCCTAAGAACCCCCGAAGTCTAGAATGCATGCTCACAATAAATCTTCCAAGATCCAGTTCACTCTCTCCGTCTGCCCATCTGTTTGGGGATGGTAAGCTATACTTAGACTTAGCTCAGTCCCTAAAGTAGTTTGCAGTCCCTCCCAGAACCTACTCGTGAATATCGGGTCTCGGTCACTTACAATACTACGAGGAATCCCATGGAGTCTCACAACCTCCTTCACATACAAACTCGCCAGACTCGTAGTAGTCCTAGTCAGCTTAACAGGAATAAAATAGGCACTCTTGGTTAGTCGATCGACTATAACCCAAATGTCATTGTTACCTCTTCTTAACCTAGGAAGCCCATCAATAAAGTCCATAGAGGTCTGCTCCCACTTCCACTTTGGGATCTCAAGTGGCTGAAGCAATCCAGCTGTCTTCTACTGGTCACTCTTAATCCGCTGGCAGTTTGCACAACGACTCCCAAAGATTGAAATATCTCGCTTCATCCCCTTCCACCAGAATACCCTCTTCATATCTTTGAACATCTGGGTCACTCCTGGATGAAAAGATAACTTTGAATAGTGGCATTCGGCTAACACTTCTTGCCTAAGTCCATCAATGTATGGAACACAAATACGCCCATTCGTTTTCAATATGCCCCAAAGATCAATCTCAAAGCTAGAAACAACACCTTCTTCAACATCCTTCTTAAGTCGAGCTAAAATAGAATCTGCCTCTTGACTGGATGCAACTCTCTCTACAATACTGGCTTAACTTCTAGATTTGCAACCATTGCTACATTCCTGCTCAATGCATCGGCAACGACATTTGCTTTTCCAAGGGTATAAAGAACCTCTAGATCATAAGAGGCGAGAAACTCCAACCATCTCTGCTGCCTCAAATTCAAATCTTTCTGGGTAAAAAGGTATTTTAAGGATTTGTGGTCCGTGTATAACTCGAACCTTTCACTCAAAAGATAATGCCTCCACATCTTTAGTGCGAAGACAACAGCTAAAAGCTCCAAATGTGTGTAGCATAATTTTTCTCATGCGGCT
Organism: Allium fistulosum; assembly: GCA_030737815.1. Lineage (NCBI taxonomy): Eukaryota > Viridiplantae > Streptophyta > Magnoliopsida > Asparagales > Amaryllidaceae > Allium > Allium fistulosum. The sequence continues at coordinate 1,000,940,836 of CM060904.1, read as the reverse complement.
TTAGCTGTCAACTCGCATAGGCAATAACTTTCCCATGCTACATCAGAACTGCTCCCAATTCGGTTCCACAAGCATCTGTATACACGGTTAAACCTTCGCTCCCATTTGGAATGATTAATACAGGAGCACTAGTCAACTTCTCTTTCAATTCGTTGAATGCTTGATCACACTTAGAAGTCCAAACGAACTTAACATCTTTCTTTGTTAACTTTGTCAGATGAGAAGCAATCTTCGAGAAGTCCTTTATAAACCTACGGTAAAAACCAGCCAATCCCAAGAAACTTCTAACTTCCGTCGCACTTTCGAGCTTCTTCCAGTCTTGAATCGCAATAACTTTAGCTGGGTCCACCGATATGCCTTCTCCCGAAATAACATGCCCTAGAAACCTAACTTCGGATTTCTAGAAATGGCACTTGGAAAACTTAACCTTCAATACATGGCTTATTAAGGTATCAAGTATGACACGAAGATGATATTTGTGTTCCTCCTCTGTCTTGGAATAGATAGAAATGTCATCAATAAAGACAAGAACAAATTTATTGAGAATATCTCGAAATACTCGATTCATTAAGTCCACAAAATAAGCGGGTGCGTTTGTCAATCCAAACGGCATAACTAACCACTCGTAGAAATTTTCAGGAGTTCGAAAAGCTGTTAAGGGAACACTCTCCTCTGCCACTCTTAAATGGTGGAAACCGATGGCAAGATGTAATTGAGAAAATATCCGAGCACCGTGGAGTTGGTCAAACATATCGTCGATCCTTGGCAAAGGATATTTATTCTTGATAGTCCTATTGTTCAACTCCCGATAGTCTACGCATAACCTTAGAGAACCGTCCGCCGTGGTAATAAAGACGACTAGCGATCCCCAACTCGAGGTACTACGTCGGATCAAGCCCTTCTGTAACAAATCACAAGTCTGCCTTTCTAACTCCCTCTTCTCTTTTGGAGCCATCATTCGTAAGGGTTGTACAATAGTTCTAGTTACCGGAACTAAATCAATACGGAACTCGACTTCACGGTGAGGAGGTAAACCTTGCACCTTATCAAAAATATCTGTGAAATCTCGAACAACCAGCACATCTCCTAGCTCTGCTTTGGCCACTTCAAGCGAATAGAGAAAACTGCTCATTAACTTCTTAGGCTCTTTACAACTAATTTCAACACTAACATCTCCTGCATCACTAACTCTAACGAGCCTTCTACCACAATCCAAGGTAGCTTTAAACTTAGATAACCAATCCATTCCCAGCAGCACTCCAAAACCCATAAACCCAAGAACAAACAAGTCAAAAGGAAAGAGACGATTTCGATAAGAAATAGGTACATTTAGATATACAGTGTCAAGATTTGTCGGACCTCCAATTGGGTTTGACACACAAAGAGGATTACTTATGATAACATATTTAAGGTTTAGTTTGTCCATTAGATCATAAGAAATAAAACTATGGGAAGCTCCTGTATCAAATAGCACCCTTACAGGAATATCATAGATGGATAATGTACCTTGCAACACTTGCTTCCCTTTTTGATCTGAAGAAGTGGATGGTATCTCTTCAATGGTAAAAGTCTGTCCTTGAGATCCCTTCTTAGGAAAAGACACTCATTCTTCATATGTCCTAGTTGGCCGCAATTAAAACATGTGGCAATTGGGCAATGATTTGCAAAGTGGCCCATCTTATTGCACTTGAAACAAAGAATGTTAGCCAAGTTGGTCTGCTTCTTCTATGCTGGAGCGCTATCTTCGGGTTTCTTCCCTGCACCCTACTTCTTTCCCTTAAACTTACGCTTGAAGTTTGGCTTTCCTTCAACTGGCATAACTAATAAAGGCTTGGCACTTATTGCTAGTACTACACCCTTCTGGACTCCTTCCTTAATATCAAGAGCCTCAAACCTCAAAGCCATGCTAATAATGTTGGTGAAGGTACCCATAAGATGATTGGTCATTTCACGATTGAACTCTGGTCGCATTCCATTCACAAACATTTCATTTTTCTTGAGCGGTGTGTCTATCAATCCAAGTCCAAAACGGGACAAAGCATTGAACTTATGCTCATACTGCGACACAGTCATATCACCCTGCTTTAAGTCAATGGAACTTCTAAATAACCGAGTTTTTCTGGCTTCTGGAATAAACAGTGGTTCAAAAATTTCCTTGAACTGGGCCCAAGAAAACTCCCCCTCCGGAGTACTAGCTTTTTCTGAATCCCACCAATCCATCGTCGACTTTTGAAGTTGTCACGATGCCAACAGCCGTTTCTCCGTATCCTCCAACCAAATATCTTCAGTCCCATAGAATGGTTTCCCGCCCAAAGTGGTAAAATTCTTACACAAAGCTGCAAAGTTCGTAGGGGTCTGAACTTGCACTAACATTTCCTCTACCGGATCTACACCTGACATAGTAGCATTTCTAGATACCCTGCCATTGTTAGCCGTGTTAGTTCCAAATCCTCTCCTTCCTCCTCTTCTTGTATTCATTTTCTATTATCTGAACAAATAACAGGTATCTTCAGAATACAAAAATAGGATTAAAATGGTTTAAGGAAATAACACCAAAGGATCTAGAACTAGACTTTAGAGGATAAATATTATTATTATAAAAATTACAAATACACTCTCTCAAGATTAACTCATTCTAGGGCATCACCTACCCTATCTCTAATGAGTTGTACCCCAATCAGGCTAAGGTATTCGCTCAACCAAAGCTCTCATACCAACTGTGATGACCCGCCTTTCTGACCCCTGAGAACGACACTTAATACATCCATGGTATTCATGTGCCGTTGCCCAAGTATCTGAAAGACGAGTTGTCATGGGGTAAAATATAAGAACACAACAATAATCTCACAACGGAATGGTTAAATATAACATAAAAATAAGACAGTACATAAGGTTACTCCCAACATGGAGTTATCAAAGTTACAACAAAAGTCCTACTATCAGTCTAGGTAGTTATAACAATCTGCCTTTAAATATACATACATAGAGCTAATATCTAATAACAGTGGAAATAAATAGCTAGATAGATAAGGAGCCTCTTTCTCGTCCACCATCTTCAAAAGAGCCCAAGGAAACCTGTCATTTCCGGACTACTCAAATATAAATGAGTACCCGAGAGTTTAGGGAATACAAACAATTCGGGTCAGATAATAAGTTCGGTATGAGTAAACTCCAAATAAAAAAATAGAACACACAAAATAACCGGTGAAGCCACGTCGCAAAAATGCAGAACGGGTTTCCCCTCACAAGGACAACATCCAAGCATAAAAGAATTGACACAAATAATTAAACATCGCGAAGAGCGCAAGACGCTTCCCGATGCAATTAAGAAAGAATCAATCCAAAGATTTCAATCATAAATAAGGAAAATGAATTTTTCCAACAATGACTAGGAGAGTGCGCCCCCTTATCGAAAGTATACCGCTAGAAAATATACTTGAGAACTACAATGGCTCTCGAAAACTCCAAGCCGGACCCTGCCAACCTTACCGAGTATCCGAGTATTTCACATCTCCGTGCGCATACAACCGAAACCAATCTACAGTAGATATGAAAATACCATAATGGGAGCAACCCCACATAGCTTGGCTCCCACTCGCTCATTATTTAGTCATTTCCGATAACGGAAATCAATGCTCTAAATGAGTAACAAATTGTCTTAGATTGACGAAATAAAAGGAAGAAGGGTATCGAAATTGATAGTTAAGATATCAACTATCAGGGATAATAAAACGATTGTATATGGAAATTAAATCTTATACTTTTTCAATGATTGGAAAATATCCATATACTTATCTCATCGGTATAAGTATATTCACAAAACATTTGAGAGGATTTCATATTTCAAAAGCGTACTTAGATGGATCAAAAACAATTGCCTACAAAAAAATGCTAATGTTTTCCATTATAATTATAAAGATCATTTATGGAAATCAAATCTCCTACACTTGTTGCATTTCCGATATTTCGACTTACTCTACCCCTCGCCCAGAAACAAAGCCAGGTTAGTCAGGGCACAAGTTGCTCCTAGCCTTGCCTAGACACTTCGTTTCCAGATCTCACAGATAGAGGATCAATCTACTCATCGGCTTTTATTGCCAAGTATAGGACTACTTACTTTCCATAAGTAACCCATTTAATTCATTATATAAATTTTGAAGCTCCTTTAAAATACTTTAAAAAAAGATTTAAAACTTCCATTCATATCATAACTTAAACCCATCATCTTTAAATGAGAATACGACCAAGAGGGGTGAAGCTCACTCTTAATCAAATGAGATAGCTAAAAGGGGTGTTATTTCCTTTTAACCAAAAAGTCACTAAATGTCAATCCTAAGTTAAAAGGTCGTGTAAGTCCCCTTTAACTAAATATCAAAGTTATTCATAATCTGGCCGAGCACAAATCAAACAACCAAACAAGAATAATAACAAGAATAATAACAGACTCGTTAATATTAACAATTTACAATCAATAGTTAACACAACGTTTGTTAAAATGTGAATGAGTCAAAGGAAAGGGATTAAGATTACACCGACTGTAAAATAATTAAATTATACTCACAGAATAAGTTATACCCACTAAATATGAAAGCAAGGAATATACTCATAGAATAAGTTATACCCATAAACTATGAAAGCAAGGAATATACTCACAGAATAAGTTATACTCACTAAACTATGAAGGCAAGGAATATACTCATAGAATAAGTTATACCCACTAAACTATGAAAGCAAGGAATATACTCACATCCTATTTGCTTTGAAGGAGACCTGGAATATTTCACCTTTTATAATGAATTTTAGTTCTTTTCTTTAGTTTGTGAATGAATTAAAATGAGATATGGACTTGGCTATTTATAGGTGAAGAGAAGGGTACTTTAGTCATTTCCTATAGCCTAACCAGATTCGACCAGATTTTGGTCCAATAGAAACCAGCCTTATAGCCTAATTTGATTCGACCACATTTTGGTCCAGTAGAAAACATCTTGATGGCCTAATTTGATTCGACCACATTTTGGTCCAATAGAAAACATCTTGATGGCCTAGTTTGATTCGACCACATTTTGGTCCAATAGGAAACATCTTGATGGCTTAATTTGATTCGACCACATTTTGGTCCAATAGGAATCCTCCTTATCAACTATGTCATAACATGATTCGACCAGATTTTGGTCCAATGGCATCCATCTGCATAGAATATAATAATCATTATACTATTTTGTTTCATTAGACAAGTAATTATACTGTTTTGTTTTTACTAGGAAAGTTATTATACTATTCTGTTTTATTAGGCAAGGTTAATAATTCTCTCTTGTTTTATTAGGCAAGTAATTATACTATTCTGTTTTATTAGGCATAGTTAATAATTCTTTCTTGTTTTATTAGGCAAACTTATTCTTAAATAAATTGGTACCCCTAACCGCCTTATAACTCGAACCATCTTTAAACTAACATTTTACATCAGTTTAAAAAAAATCCATTCGAGACATTTTATCCAAATTTGTATTCTAGATTAAAATCCATTATTTAATCATTTAAAAACATATTAACTATTCAATTTCAAAGTGATTAAATTATGGGTCGTTACATAATCAAAATGTTAAAGCCAATGTATGTGTTGGAAATCCGCCAATAGATGCGGGGATGGTGTATTAGTTGTTAGCCAATCTTTTGCAAGCTGGAGGCTAGTAGTGTTGGAGGAGCTAATCATGTGGCTCCAATTGGGATTAACTATGCTAAGCTAAGCAAAGACTACACCAGTTTGGGTGGAAAACCGTTTGTTGGAATGGAGGATGCTGTTGAAGTTGAGAATTGGCTTTTGCACTGTGAAAGGATCTATACTGATCTAGGCTTGGATGATGGGCAAAAGAGTAGGCTTGCCTCTAGGTAGTTGCAAGGAGCAGCGCTTCATTGGTGGAATAGTGTGACCATCGGGGTACTCAAGGAAGAGCTGACATGGGCTGATTTCAAGAGAAGGTTTGAGCAGAGGTTTCTGTCTGAGGTTGCTAAGTCGGCATTGATGAGGAAGTTCATGGATCAATTTCAAGGAGAGATGTCAGTGGTCGAGTACGCTACTAAGTTTGATGAGCTGTCTCGATATGGATATGCTATGGTTGACACTGACGTCAGAAGGAATGAGAGGTTCATTCGAGGACTGGGACCCGAGCTTGCTAGAATGACCATGACCCATATCTGAGAACCTTATAATGTGGTGTTGGAGATGGCCCTTTGCCATAAAGAGATGCTTGTTGTTTCACCTAGAGAGAAGCTAATTGAATCCCAGGTTTCTCAGGGAAAGACAAGGAAGTTCTTTAAGAAGAAGGGAGCCCAGAAAGGGGATGCTACCAAGAAGGCAAAGACTGATTTAGTTTGCTATAAATGTGACAAGAAGAGTTATTATGCAAGTGAGTGCCGGTCAGGAAAGGGAAAGAAGGCTGCAGATAAGAAGAACGTGAAATGCTTTAACTATGATCAAGTTGGGCATTACAAGAACTAGTGTCCAGAGCCAGCCAGGGCGGACAAAGGGAAAGTTTTTGCTGTTGGATCATCAGCTAAGCCCACTACAGCTAATATGGAAAAGACTATGATGGAAGGTATGTTTTTGATTTAGTATGCCAGTTAGGTTACTTTTTGATACCGGTGCATCGCATTCATTTATATCCCAGTATTTGGTTGATAGGTTATGCTTAGAACCCACATACCTTGTTACTTCCTTAAGGGTTGCGAATCCTTTAGAAGGGTATGCAACTCTGGGGATGAGATGTGACCAGTTAGAACTTGATTTGTTAGGTCATATGTTTGCATGAGTTTGTATGTTTACGATTTTGTAGATTTCGGAATCATTTTGGTTATGGATTGGTTGAGGAGGTATGAGGCCAGGATATTCTGCCAGGATGGGGAGATATCTTTGAGACATCCTGATAGTCATAACAAAATTATATTATCAGTAAGGAATTCTGATCGGAGTAGTTGTGCTTTGTTAAGTGCAATGGAAGTGGGAGAAGAGTTAAGTCAGGTACGAATTGCAAGAGAGTTTTCATATGTGTTTGAGCCAGTCACAGGACTACCACCGAAACGAGCTATTGAGTTTCAGATAGATCTTGTGCCCGGAGTTGAACCTGTAAGTAGAACACCTAGTAGGATGACACTGACAGAGATGAAGGAACTGAAGGTGCAGCTAGTGGATCTAGAAGAAAGGAATTCTATTAGACCTAGCAGTTCACCTTAGGGAGCGGCCGCGGTATTCGTGAAGAAACCAGATGGGTCGTTAAGGATGTGTATCGACTATCGTAAGCTGAACGAAAGGACAATAAAGAATAAGTATCCCTTGCCGAGAATTGATGATCTATTTGATCAGTTGAGTGGAGCCAAGGTATTTTCCCCATTGGATTTGACGACAGGTTCCATCAGTTGAGAGTGGCAGAGGACAGTATTCCTTTGATTGCATTTCGGACTAGGTATGGTTCGTATAAATGGTTAGTAATGCCATTCGGGTTGACGAATGCACCTGCTTTCTTTGTGGATTTGATGAATCGGGTATTCCAAGAGTATTTGGATAGATCCATGTTGGTGTTTATAGATGACATTTTGGTATACTCTAAGGATGAGAGAGCATGAAGATCATCTTAGAGTTGTACTTGAGTCGCTGAGGCAGAATCAGCTAAAAGCCAAGTTTTCCAAGTGTCATTTTTGGAAGAAAGAGGTTAAGTTTCTTGGTCATGTGGTTTCAGAGAAAGGATTGCCAATCGATTCAGATAAGATCGAAGCTGTGAACAATTGAAAGAGACCAAAGACAGTGACTGAGATCAGAAGGTTTCTTGGACTTGCTCGCTACTACCAGAGATTCATCAAGGATTTCTCGCGGATAGCAGCGCCTTTGACTAAGCTTACCAGGAAGGAAGTGAAGTTTGTTTGGTCCGAAAAATGTGAGGAAGCATTTCTTAAGTTAAAGCATTTGTTGACCAATGCTCCAGTGTCAGTAGTTCCCGATGGAAACCAAGGGTTAGTAGTATACACTGATGCGTGTGGGACTGGATTGGGAGCAGTGTTGATGTAGAATGGCAAAGTCACTGCTTACACATCTAGGCAGCTTAGACCGCACGAAGTAAGATATCCTACTCATGACTTAGAGTTGGCTGCGGTGATTTTTGCCTTGAAGATTTGGAGGCATTATCTCTTGAGGGAGAGGTTTGAGTTGTATACCGATCATAAGTCTTTGAGATATTTATTCTCTCAGAAAGAGTTGAATATGAGACAGCAGAGGTGGGTGGAGTTTTTGGTTGCTTATGATTTTGGTATGGAGTATACCCCAGGGAAGGGTAATAAAGTAGCCGATGCTCTTAGCAGAAGACATCAGAATGTGGTGTTGGCTATGTTGGCAGAATGAAAGGATCTAGAGCTTTGGCCAGTTGTGGTGTGCAGTTAAAATCAACTGCTAGTTCTAGTCAGAGTACTGCCATTTTGTCTTGTTTAGAAGTTCAACCAGTGTTGATCGAGAGAATTGCTTCTAAACAGAAGGAGGATCTATTATTAGCCGAGAGGATCAGAAGGCTTGAGGTTGGAACTGAAGTCGATGATTTGAAAGATTTTTGTCTTGACCAAAGAGGATGGCTGAGAAAGAAGGGACGATTATGTATTCTAGATGTTGAGAACTTGAGAACTTGAGAAGAGTTCTTGAGGAATGTCATCGATCTAAGTTTACAATTCATCCTGGAGGGACCAAGATGTATCAAGGTATGAAGAGAAGCTTCTATTGGGAAGGCATGAAGAGGGATGTTGTCTTGTGGGTTAGGCAGTGTGTAAACTGTCAACAAGAGAAAGCCGAACATTAGAAGCTAAGTGGGTTACTTCAGCCTTTGGAGATTCCAGCTTTGAAATGGGATTCGATATCCGTGGATTTTATTGATGGGTTGCCAAGGTCAAGCAGAGGAAATAAGAGTATATGGGTTATTGTGGACATGTTGACCAAGAGTGCCCATTTCATTCCAGTAAAGTCGACCAGGACGGCACCTGTTTTGGCGAAGTTGTTCATTAAGAACATAGTTAGACTTCATGGAGTTCCTAGTAGCATAGTCAGCAACAAAGATACTTTATTCACCATTGAATTCTGGAAGAGTCTGCAGGATGTGTTAGGCACTAAGCTCAAGATAAGTACCGCATATCACCCACAGACAGATGGGCAGACAGAGAGAGTCAATAAGGTGCTCGAGGATTTGTTGAGAGCTTGTGTGTTGGATTTTGGTGGATCTTGGGAGGATCGCCTGCATTTGGTTGAGTTTTCCTATAACAATAGTTATCAGACTAGTATAGAAATGACGCCTTTTGAAGCTTTGTATGGAAGGCCATGCAAATCCCATGCATGTTGGTTGAAGACTGGAGGCAGATTGGTCTTAGGTCCAGATTTGGTAAGGGAGGCGTCAGAGAAGATTGAGTTAATCCGAGAACGGATGAAGGAAGCTCAATCCAGACAAAAAAGTTACGCAGATAAGAGGCGTAAAGACCTAGAGTTATCAGTGGGAGACAGGGTTTTCATTAAGGTGTCACCAATGAAGGATGTGATACGGTTCGGGAAGTCAGTGAAACTTTCACCGAGATATGTTGGTCCATTCCAGATTATAGAAAGGATTGGAAAGCTCGCATATAGAGTTGAGTTGCCGAGCAGTATGGCAGGTGTCTATAATGTGTTTCATGTGTCTCATCTTCGCAAGTGTGTGCATGATCCAGAGGCTACAATTCCTCAGAAAGAGTTGGAGGACTTGGTAGTAGAGCCTGATTTGACTTTTGTTAGACAACAAGTTTGGGTTGTGGCAAGAGATGAGAAAAGATTGAGGAACAAGACAGTCAAGTTGGTGACTGTACTTGGGAGACAAAGGACATGATTCGTGATACTTATCCTGATCTACTTTAAGGGTATGTCTATATTAGATTTATATAGATAATTTCTAGTCGGGTAGACTAGTATGGTTGTTAGGAGTCATTACAGATGATTGCGATGTTTTGTATTTAGTCCTTACTGAATTTCGAGGACGAAATTCTTTAAGGAGGGGAGCCTTTAACACCCCTAATTTTTGATAACATTATTCAAGAGATTTAATTAGATAAATTAAATAGAATAATGTAAATGTTAAGTGATAAGGGGATTGAGACTTGAATTAATTAATTAAGGCCAAGCCTAATATAAAGTTAATGGGCTTAGGAATGCGATTTTGGTTAATTAAATTACATAAGGGTATATTAGGAATTTCCCCCCAAAACCTTTACCATATATATATTTCATTCCTACCTTTTTCTTCCCATTCATGTCATTTGAAAACTAAAACGCAAGAGAGAGGCCGACCATTAACAAGAAGAACTCAAAGTAAAAGCTAGAGAATCAAGCTTAGGGGAAATCAATCTCAATCCAATCTCCTTATCTAGATAAAGGTGAATAATAATTCCATCCTATTTTTGTTTGAATCTCATGTTTCGGATTTAAGGGATAAATTCGTTTTTATGATATACTGGATGATGATATACTTGATTTATAATTTATATGATTTAAACAAGATTGTTTAAAAGAGATTATGTACGGTTTTAGGGTAAAACCAAGATTTAATGATGTTTAAATTTCATGGGAAATTTTTATGTTATGAGAACCATGATTTTGGAGTTGGGTTTCAATTTTGAGAATTTTCCAAGCTATGGAAAGATTATTATGAATTTTCAAAGGAAAATATGCTTATTTGGGTTTATAAATTTATTTTGGAAAATATATTGAGAATTTGGGTCTGGAATTTTGATATGTTAGATAACATGATTAAAGTGAATTTCTGGAATTTTTGGGGATTTTTCCAAAGTGATTTGCTATGCAAAATAAATTATTTTAGAAGAGGGACTTCTTTGCAAAATTGGTTTTGCTTAATGAAAGGGCTTATTTGATTAAATTAACCATGGTTTAGATCTAAATTAGCGGCATTTATTTTTGGAAAAAAAATTTAAAAGGCTAAGGCAACCAATCTGGAGTTGACACGTGGCGAGTTAGTTAGAGAAAAGTTTGCTTAAAGTAATATAAAACCTGGTTTACTCAGAAAATTGGTTCCGCCTACTTTGGATAGAACCTTTCGACACAGAAGCTTCCGCCTTCATCTTAGTCGAAACCTATTAAGCCGAAACTAATACACAAGGTATCACAAAGATGGTACGTAGTGGATTGGAGGAAGGCGGAGGTAAGGTGTCGAAAGCATAGCTTCCGAAGGGGTCGAAACCATGGTTTCGAAAGAAGTTTTAAAAGGGTTTTGAAATGGTTGCCATTAACTTAAGTTTGCTTTTGACTGGGTTCCTTTACTTATGAAAGAATGTTTTGAAAGAAGGGGTTCCGACCTAGTCAAAACTCTGCTGCCGTTATTTAACCTCTCGATGGAGTTGAAGATATCAGTACTGTCGAAAGGGTACTTTGTTTTATAAGCTAAAGCCACTTCCTATAGCTTTCGAAAGGGGTTAGGGGTTTCGAAGGTGATTGTTTCGAAAGGGGTTTCGACGCCAACCTTCTAATATTTTTACCCAGATGTTAAATGCTTTCGAAAGAGATGGTGCCGAAGCCATCAAGTTTTCCCCAATATTTTTATATGATAAAGGATGGTTTCGACAAGATGCTTTCGCCTATGTTCACCTTGACCCAAATAATGTTTTAAGTATAAACCCAATGTTTTCGAAAGGACGACTTTCAATGATTTTGGAAGGGTTACTTCCATTGGTGTCGAAAGGGGTACTTTCAACTGGCTTCGAAGCTAAGCTTCTAAAGGTTAAATACTAATACAATCGAAAGGTTTCGAAAGGAAGGTTTCAAAGTATTAAAAAGGCAGGAGCCTTATGTTTTGGAAGATAGTTTTTTAAGGCTTTCAAAGGAGGTCATCCTATGAAGTCGAAAGCTAGGTCTCGAAGGTATCGAAAGGTTTTATAACCCAAACTTTATTTCTGAAAGGGAAAACCCATGGCTAAAATTAAAGCAGTTTTATAATGGCTTTGAGAAGAAGCTTTCTTTGATAAAATAAAAGGTTAAAGGGATTAACCATGTTTTATATTAAACCCACAGGATTGGTATTGCTATGTTGTTATGTTTGATTCTTCATATATAAATATATACACTTTATAATTGACCCATAACTGCATATTTGGGAAATTGGGTAGTAGAACCAGCTAGGTTAACCCAGTAGTGAATATAAGTTGATTAAACTCTTGAATGAGTAGAATTGCATATAGGAGGTCAGGAAGACCAGAATATAGGATGCTAAAATATAAAAGAAAGATATTGGCAGGGGCCAATAGGTTCTCAATAACCCCATGAAAACTGTGTAAAGGAAAAGATATTGGCAGGCGCTAGTAGGTTCATAGTTAACCCATGAAAACTATGTATAAAGGAAGATGTCAGAAAGACAGGTTCATAGTAAGCCCATGAAAACTATGATTGGGTACTGGCAGGGGCCAGTAGGTTTGTAGTTAGCCCATGAAAACTATATCTGGATGAAATATTGACAGATGTCAATAGGTTCCTAGTCAGCCCAGAAAACTAGGGTAAGAAGAAAGGATATTGGGGTTACCAATAGGTTCCTAGTCAACCCATGAAAACTAGGATAAGAGTTAGATATTGGAGTTACCAATAGGTTCTTAGTGATCCCATCAAAACTATGTAATTGGACAGGGAGTCCTTAAATATTTTTAACCGGTTGTTAGTCAGCCCATGAAAACTAATAGGTTAATAGTAATCCTAGAAAATATAATTGAGACAGATCATCTAAAATGAATGGGGATGGGTAATCCAAAATTGATTCATTTGTTTTGCATATCATCATATTATACCGTTTTGAATTGTTTTAACCATTGTGGAAGCTGGAGCACAGTATATGGTTTTATAAAGGTTTTGAGATACTAGTGTGGGGAAAACCCTTTCCGTTAAGCGGCGTAGTCTCACTAGATATCAAAATGATATGAAATGGTAGATTATTATTCATACCAGGCTTTATGTCTAACTCGAAGTTTATGTTTTCCCCTTAAACTCTCGGGTACTCAATTGATTCTGAGTAGTTTGAGAGTTGAGGTTTTTATGTACCTCTTAAGACGAATAAGCTTCCGGAGACGTGCGGGAGGCATGATAGCTATTTAGAGTTCTCTTTTCTTTTAATTCTGCCGTGTTGTTTGTGATGACAAAGTTGTTATATTGCTTGTATATACTCTGATCATCCAAAGGGGCATCTTCATATATCGCTCTTGGTGTATGTTGTAATAAATATATTTTCTCTGAACGTGATTTGCGAATAAGGGATTATGTAATGAATTGGAAATATTTTGAAATGAAATGTGATTTTGTTTGAAGTTTAAATTTTTTTTCATATTCATGTGTTTTTATGTATCAATGAATCTAACACCACCGTATTTGGTCGCCGAGGATTAATAACTATGGATGACTGCAATATCCGTAGCCGTTAGTTTTGGGCCTCCAAGTAGGGAAATGTTACAAAAGCATCCTAAAAAGTGACAAGTTCCACCTGTACTTTTTCGATCTGATTTGCATCCCGCGTAGTCAGCATCACCATATGACATTAAACTAAAGGAATCTTCCTTTGGATAGAAGAGTCTATAGTCTAGTGTGTTGTTTACATATCTTTATATTCGTTTTACGGATTTTAAGTGAGTTTTCTTAGGTTGAGATTGATGTCATGCACAGAGACAGACATTATGCATTATATATGGTCTACCAGCAGTTATAGAGTAAGGATCCTATCATACTTCTACACAGTTTTTGATCTACATCTTTTGAGTTTTCTTCCTTATTTAGTTTCTCATTAGTGGCCATGGGAGTTGGCTTACCACTAGTATTTGACATACCAAATTTGTTAACTAAATCCTTAGCATATTTTTCTTGAATTATAAAAATAGTATTACTTAAATTGTCTTATTTGTAATCCTAAAAAGAAAGTTAGTTCTTCCATATGACTCATTTCAAATTCCTTAGCCATTATATCTAAAAAAATATATTTAACTGTTCATTTGTTGACCCAAAAATAATATCATCTACATATATTGTATAAGTTGAATATTATTATTATTTCTTTTAATGAATAGAGTACTATCTACTTTTCTTATTTCAAATTTAGATTGTAATAAATAGGATTTAAGTCTATCATACCATGCTATAGGAGCTTGTTTTAAACCATATAAGGCTTTCTTTAATTTATAAACATGATTTAAAAGTTTTTCATCTTCAAAAGGTGGGAGTTGTTCAATGTGGACATCTTCCTTAATTAATCCATTTAAAGAGACAATTTTGACATCGATTTGAAATAATTTAAAATTATTATGATTTGCAAAAGCAAGTAGAATTCTAATGGCTTCTAATCTAGCTATAAGAGTAAGGGTTTCATTAAAACCAATTTCTTCCTCCTGACTATAACCTTGAGAAACTAAACGCGCTTTATTTCTAATGACTTCACCTTGTTCATTCATTTTATTTCTATAGACCCATTTAGTTCTTATTAAATACTTATTTTCAAATCATAGGAATAATTCACAAACATCAGTTCTGATAAACTGATTTAATTCTTCTTGTATAGCATGAATCCATGAATCATCTAATGATACTTCCTTTGGATTTTTAGGTTCATTGGTTGAGATAAAAGCTATATTACTTGTTTTTTAGTTGATTTCTTATTTTTACAATAGACTCTTTATTTCCTAGAATATTTTCTATAGGATGACCTTTTAAATATTTTGATCTTTTATTTGGAGAGTTATTATTTTCATCATTATTGATTTCATTATTTGTCGTTACATTATTATTTTTATTTGAATTAGTATTTTCTTCTTCATCAAAACCAGTACTATTGATTTTAAATTTTTTATCAAATGAAACATGTATAGTTTCTTAAACGGTGTTATTTCTGGTGTTAAAAACTCTATAGGCTTTAATTCTATTAGAATAACTAATATAAATTTCTTTATCTGATTTAACATCGGATTTATCTAAATTCTTTTGTATTTAATATAAAATATTTACTACCAAAAACTCTAAAATAAGATACATTAGGCTTTTTATTATAAAATAATTCATAAGGAGTTTTCTTTGTTAAAGGTCTTATTAATATTCGATTTAAAATATAACATGCTATAGCAACTACTTCAGCCCAAAAACTTTTAGATAAATCACTGTCATTTAGCATCGTTCTAGCACACTTCTTGTATAGTTCTGTTTTTAGTTCTACTACTCCATTTTGTTGGGCGTTCTTGGAAAAAAAAGTTGTGTGTAATCCCTTTCTTATTACAAGTTTTTTTTTAAAATTTTCATTTTAGAGCTCCCCTCCATGATCGCTCCTAATCATTTTAATTTTAGTTGACATTTGATTCTGAATTCTTTTAGTAAAAATTTTAAGCATTTCAAAAGCTTTAATTTTAAGTTTTAAGAAAATTGTCCATGTATATCTAGAAAAATCATCTATAATTACATAAACATATCTATTATTATTTACTAGTTGCATTTGGGAGGGTCCAAAAAGGTTTAGGTGAAGAAGTAGAAGAGGTTGAGAAGTAGAGATCATATCTTTTGATTTAAAAGAACTTTTATGAAGTTTTCCTAGTTGACAAGCATCACAAAAGTTATTGACACTAAAACTCATTTTTGGGAGACCCCTAACAAGTTCATATCTAGCAACTTTAGAAAGATGTTTAAAATTCAAATGACCAAATCTTTTGTACCAAATCCAATGGTCACTAGATTCAGCCAACAAACACAGATTGTCATTTGACACTTTCATACTTAAAGATATATAAGTTGCATTTTCTAATACCTTCAAAGATAATGTTTGAGTCATTATCTTCGATATGACAAATATCTTTTTCACACTTAACTTTAAAACCCTTACCACATAGTTAACTAATACTAAGAGATTATGCTTTAAATTCCTAACTAGCAAAACATTTGAAATAGTAGTTTTAGAGTTAGCGACATTATCGATGCCAATCACATATCCTTTAGAGTTTTCTCCGAAATCAATTGATCCACCATCTTTGTAAACAATATTTTTCCAGACCTTCGAATTTCCAGTCATGTGTCTTGAGCGTCCACTGTCCAATATTTGTTTGTCCTTCTTGATTTATGATGTTTGAATATCAAGTGTCTGTTCGCCATTGCAATATAACAAACTTGTTCCTACAATTCAACATTATATCTTTCCAAAAAATCAGGTGAATTTTCAAAATGATTAGTTTCTAATCTATTTGAAAGTAATATATTGGTTTCACAAAATTGTTTTTCCATAGAAGTGTTAAAAAGGGTACTGACAATATTACTAGCCATTTATACATTTCAAAAATTATATTACAAGCTTTTGAAAACCTTGCTCTGATACCAAATGTGGGTTGCGAAATTATGGATCTTATGGCTAATTTAACACTATAGGAGGGTGGATAGTGTTTTTTAACTTATGTAAATCTTTTAAACTTTATTTAAAGATTAATATTAAATCACAGATTAACAATGCAGAATTATACTAATAATCAATCATAGGTGCAATCACAGACAAAAATAAAAGAAGTAAAGTAAAGTAAGAGTTAGAGAGACAACACAAGGGATTCTATATCGGTTCAGATTTCTTCTACATTCAGTCCTGTATAATTGCTTGTATAGATTTCTTTTCAAATGTCAATCTTTAACCGGGTAGAAGGCAAACCCAAATACAATCTTGATTTCAGAGCTATGAGACACATCCTCCTGTAATATGAGTCTGGGGTAAACTCACTTGATTTGAATGGGCTACAAGCACACTCACGAGATTTGAACGTGCTATTAAGCACACCCACTTGATTTGAATGGGCTACAAGCACACCCAATTTATTTGAACGGGCTATAAGCACACCCAAGCAAACACAAATAGAGTTGATAGTTTTTCCAAAGACAAATTCTTTTACTTTGGATACAATGGATCCTATAGCCTCTTAAGTAGCACTTTGATCTTTGAAATGAAAGAGATATGTTTCTAGAATAGTGAGAAAGTAATATTGAGTCAATACAATGAAGTATGAATTGATTTTATATAATTTTGAAGAGAACATAGTATATTTTTCAAGAGAATTTTCAACAGAGTCAGGAGTGGGAAGAAGAAAGTAATTAGTTATCAAAAAATTCATTTTCACTCCTCTTTATATAGTAAATTAAAAGACGTGTCCATTCATAAAGGGTTGTGTCGAATAGATTCTTCTATTCAAAATTTAAAAAATGACCCAACCGTCCATATATCGACATATGGGGACTAGTATGTCGACATACTTTAGTGAATTTTGAAAATACTTTTCTTTTGAAATGTGATAAAAATCCTATACTTTGTAAAATAATTTGAACATAGCTTTTAAATATTTTGAACCCTAAAAAACTTTTATAAAATATTTTTAAAAATATATTTTGTAATTTAAATAATTTATACTTTATATAAAATATCAACGATCATAATTTTGAGATGGAGATCATAAATCACTATCAAGGACTTTAACAATATATACTAATGACTCTATATACTAAATTATAATCTTGAGATTTTCAATTCTTTACCTTTGAACTCATAAGACTTCATATCTTTATCTTGAGTCTTTATATTGTACAATCTTTGATTTAGCACTAGTGTAATATTCTACACTATATACTATATAACTTGGCAAATTATTAGTATCCATATTTTAAACGATTGTATATGATTTTTGTCATCAAAACCATTAACTGAGGTATTAATAGTAATCCCATTTATATATAAATGTAGTAAAAATAAAGTAAAAGTAAGAGAGATGACACCATAAGTTTTATACTAGTTCGGATTGACTAATCCTACATCCAGTCATGTACAATATCCACTGATTTCCTTTTAAACGCCTACTTCAATTAGGTAGCAAGCAAACTAGAGTACAATCTTGATTTCAAGGCAATAAGATAAACCCTCTTAACTTTCCGCAATAAGGTCACCTACTTGGTTTAAACTGGCAACTAGCACACCCACTTGATTTGAACGACCAACAAACACACCCACTCAAAATAGTAGTAGATGGTTGTTGATTCTAAATACAAATAGTTATAACTTGAATATAGAATATCCTATAACCCTTTTATAGCACTTTAATCTCTGAATTGGTGAAAGAATTCTTGCAAAATAGTGAGTAGATTATAGAGAATGAATGTAGTGAAGTAGAGATTGAATTTGAGTGAATTTGAAGAGTATTAAAAATGGATTTTGTGAACTACATAATGAGAATTTGGAGTAAAAAGAATGGAGGTAATATTATTAAAAATTCTAGTACCCTTTATATAATGTTTGAAAGGACATATCTATTTGCAAAAAGATGGAGCCAAAAGTCACAACTCTTTAAAATTTAAAACAACTTTTCAATGGTACATATATTGACATGCTCATGTGAGATAATTTGACATATCCTTCTGTTTTGAGAAAAACCACAACACATTTAAAGTGTTTCTGATATTTTGTAAAATCATTTAAAAAATAGTTTTACATACTTTAATATATAAAAAATTTATAAAATATTTGTAGAAATATATTTTGAAAATAAAATAAATATTTTGGTGAGAGATTATTCAAAGAAAATAAAGTTGCTATTAAAGGACTTTAACAAATTTACCCGATGTCTATTAACTATTATCTACATTCTAGAACTCTTTATGTCTTTGTCTTCAAACTCATGAGTCTTCAATTCTCTTGATCATCTCTTAATCTTGATCTCTAATCTTTTTGCTGATTGGTCTTCAAACTCGATTATCCCGTACCTGTGTAATATTCCGCAAAATATTCTATACAACTTAGAAAAACATTAGTACGTATATTTATATGGTTGTTGTCATTAAATTCAATATCTATGGTATTAAAAATTTGTAGATTTTAGAATGTCCATAAATTCTGTTTATTGAATTAAAAGCCCATTTGGATGAACTAAATAAGCTACTTTTTAGCTTTTTGAAAGTGAAAAAGGATTGATTTTGACTTTCAAAACGCAAAAATAGCTTATTTAAGTCTAGCCAAATAGACCGTTACTGTATACTGCTAACAATCATTATTATTGCTACCATGATTTTGTATGATCGATTACTATCAAAATTGTTACTACTTGATTATTTTTTTGTCCTTTCAGTTTAGAACAGTAAGAAAGACAATTGAGTTACTACTCCAAAATAATTACAAAACTTTCTTTTTTATCATGACTAAAATCTAGATTGAAAATTTAGGTTTTTATGTGTTAGCAAGAAACATCAAAACCATGTATCGTCTAAAAATGAACAAAGAGGAACCGACTAAACAAACTTGGAAAGGAGGCAAACACGGTATGAACAACAAATCAAACCACAAGTAAACCCGTACAGAAATCAATTAGAATAATATATTTAAAAAATACATCTTTACATAAATTTAAAAGGAAAACATTAATATATATTTCATAATAAAATAAGAATAGCTAATTTTAAAGTGATATCAAATTAAATCAGCTTTAAATGATCGTATGTCAAAGAAAAAGTAATCAACTGAATGATAATTATTTTCATAGTTTTGATAAATGAAAAATAGTTCAATAAAACTACAGTGGTGAGTTAGTTGTCATTCAACATCAGATGTAAAGAAAAAGTGAGAAGTGACTGTTGGGAAATGATTTCATCATTCCATCATGTTTTAAGAAAGAAACACATACTACTATTCAACAAGGAAGTAAAACATAATGCATAAACTATTCATATGTGAAAACATTATTTTCAAAGAAAAACATTTCTTAGTTTGAACAGGAAATTAGGGTTCTAAACATAGAAAATCAATCTAAAATGCTCTAGGCAAGAATAACAAATCAATAATAAGAATGATTAAGGGAAATGTACAATTTATAAAGAATCCCACCTTGAAAATCTCCAAGTAAGAATAGATCTTAAGATATTGTGGAAAAGGAACACATAAAATTATCCCAGCCGGTTTAACAAGTTTGGGGAACTAAGGAGGACATTGAAAATGATAACTGTAAAAACCAACCATTTACGATGCCTAGAATTGCAAACAACGAATCGTTTTGAGGTAAAATATATAAAATAGATCACAAAGCTATCTACAATATTCTACACTTTCTAAACCTCATAGTGGAAGGAATAAACCATAATAGTAATCAATAGTATAATCCCAAACAAATATAATGATATAGAATTAAATAAATTCCAACCACAACATCTCTCTCTATATTGGAAATGGAAATAATATAATATCACGGAATAAATAAAATACTAATAGTACATAGCTAATGAATGAATATACATTTCCATCGCATCATCGCACCTCCAAGTCACCACTGGTTCTCTCTATCGACCTATCAAAGTATAACTAAGAAGAAAAAATGATAGAGAGGTCAGACATACGTCTAGTGAGTGAAATGCATCATATGTCTCAGCCCACTATCGCAAATCATATGTGAATCCTACTGAAGATTATGTACCTCAACACGCTATCGGAAAATCATATATACACTATTGAGCGCAAAATCCCAACTCATGTACCGTCAACTGCAACATTATTGGGCTCAAAGTCCCTACTTGTCATCGCTAGACGTCAATGGCCCCATCAAAGTGCACCCAACATCCACCATATAACACACTATTGAGCTTAAAGTACCAACTTATGTGACCCATACACGACATTGTCAAGGAAATCGCACGTAAATATTGAGGTCAAGTCCAAGCCAGAAATTCGCCTAACGGTAAATGACACTATTGGGATTAAGCCCAAAACTCGTCATCACCCCACCATTTACGAAGCTACTAGATCAAGCCCTAACATGTAAGCGTAAAACCATATGACGAACCTGTCTAGCTAAGACAATTTTCTAAATTATCTCAAAACATAGAAAATAGTATAACAAAATGTTCATCGTCTCGCCATGTTCCCAATGCAACGAACCATGCATGAAACGGAGTCCTTATGTGAGAGTTATGACCGTTTGAAGTTAAGGGGTAATTTAGTAATTAATAAATGAATTCATTTTTAGATCACCGCTACGATCACCTCTTCAACGCCTTGTATCAATATCCACCCATACCGTCTCATCAGAAATCATGTTGTGTACTACTACATCGTGCCGCCCCACGATCAGACACCACCATTGGAGATCCCATCCTCTGCCCTACTCGCCCTGATCCCGGCATCCATCTCGGCCACCCTATTTTAGCCACGCCGCCATTAATTTGCAGAAGTAACGTCCACTGTTATGGTGAACTTCGATCACATTGGGTCGATCAAACCTTACCCTATTCATCCACTCGACCTCCTCTTCATGCCCATGGTCCCCAATTGTCATGTCGTCGTTTAACCATTGGATCGAAACAGACGATCCATGTTTACCAAACTTCCATTGTGTTTTTTGATCAATTCGTACATCCAATCAATGAACATACACCACCAGTGGGTTCGTGTCGTCAAGAACTATAATTTTGGTATATAGTTTGCCTAATTTGGAATACTTTGTATATTTCGCACTTTGATTAGAAAGAGATTAACTTTCCCTAATTACAATCGATAAAAATTCACTTTTTTAATGATCTACCCATGACATACTACATCCTAATTAGATGTATAAATGAAAAACCACTTTTTAAATTTCAACCACATTATTTAATTTGGACTAAGATTATAAGGGGTGAATTACTACACCTTATCAATATATATGCAAATACGATAAATCCCGCTCACCGATTAGTTGTGCCTCCTCTCTGATTTAATATAGAGCATTCCTCTTCTTTATTGTCCAGAATTTCAATGCCTTCAAAACTGAAATTTTTCTGAGAGATTCATTTTTTCTGTAGCTATCCTCGCAGCAATCAGTTTCATATATAAATTTGTTTAATTTGAATTTGAGTTGAAGAATCTATAATTGCTTTGGGGACTAAAGTTTTAGAAGTGGAGGTAAGATTTATTGTAGCAAAAAGAATAGGGTTGGAGATCTATTTATAGAGTAAAAAAATATAATACCTAGGCTAAAATATCGAAATCAATTTATCATGCAAATGCAACTAGATTTGACTTCTTCTAATTCCTAGCCCATTTAACTAAATTCAGCTAGTTATATATATTTTCCGACTGTAAACGACATTCTAGACGTAATGGAATAGGTCTCGAAGCCTAATTCCAAATCATGTACATTTACTATTTTGTCCTTTATATTAAAATTATGATTTTACCCCTTTAATTTAATTATTTAATTTCATTAAATTTTGAGGTATTACATTCTCCTCCTTAAAAGAATTTCATCCCCGAAATTCCTCGAGGTGGACAATGTAACTCGCGTTAGAGGGCATAGACATACAAAAAATAACATAGCTACATCGGCCTCCTATATGATGATATGATATGAGATGACTGTAAATGCAACTAAATCGACCTCCTATATGAATGCAAATGTCACGCAACCAATATATTTGCAAACATCCTAATATATGCATATATACATTTCTATATGTATACGCATCCATACATCCATTTGCAACCTCTATATCAAAGTGCAAGTAAACAACCACGTCAATAAACACAATCAGTAAACACATTGTTAACCCACTTTTTAACAAAGAAAATTTTCAACAAGAATTAGAAGGCTAAAATGAAGACGAGACAATTCACGAATTTGTAAATACACTTAGAAGGAGTGGAATAGCTTACTTAAGAAAAATCAAGGCTTATGGAGCTAAGTAAACCACTCGGTACTGAGAGGTTTCTCTCGGTACCGGGAGGTTTCTCTTCCCATGTTGGCCTCACAAACTCAATATACTTCACACTACAAGATATATCGTGATTGGAGGCGGCATGTGGCGATGGCCGTCGATGACCGGAGGAATATTTCCAATGGCTAGTGATGGCTAGCCATTTTATTAATTACCAAGTTAAATAATTAATTTATTTAGTTCCCATTATATTTTAAAATATTTTTAAAAATACTAATTTAATCCTTAAAAAATAAACATGATATTTTAGCACCACAATTCAACGTAACGACCATTCTGATAGATTACATTAATATTTTTGATGATCCGTCTTCACTTAATTCGAATATTTAATGTTATTGAAAATTTTACTCTCACGACAAATCTGTGCGACTTTCAGTCGGTCCATCAAGCATGAAACACCCCACACCCCTTAGTATGCCCAAAAGGGACACACTAAAAGATGTGGTTCGTTGTAGGTATAGCTAAAACTTTACTGAGACTAAGATTCACAAGACAAACAAATAATAACAACGGAAACATTTAAATGGTTACTTCATTACTCCAGAAAATAAGTCATAAAAACCAAATATGTCAAAACCAAGTACACATGTCTCATGAAAAATATAATCTCAGTCACATCATTAGAGTACATAAAAATAACCATCCCCCTCAGAAGTACCAGTACATCAAAATCCAAATGAAATGAAAACTGAAAAGAAGAAGAATACATGAGGAATCTCCAAGAATATCTCTCCAAGAAAGCTGGAATCTAATATTCTTGCCTCTGTTGGCCTATGGGGGGAAAGGAGAAAATAGAGGAGTGGGTCAGACTAAAAGTCTGGTGAATGAAAGTAATTACTAGTATTTTTAAGCAAGATAAAGATAATAGACTTAGCAATAGTTCTAGTATAAAAGGAAATAAAGGAAAGATAAAACTGGAATAAAATACTGTTTAACCGTTTTCTTTGATAGTGATTGCTTGCACTTGTCTTAGATAGCTGATTTAATTAGGCTGAAATCCTAATCCTATTTTAATTAGGCTGAAGTCCTAATTCTACCCTTTGATCGGCCTTCTATATCTGTTGTGCCAATGTGAGCTAGTCCCATCTTGTGGGTCCTACAGCAAAAAGACACCTGTTTAGCTCTTCGGAACTCAATAGCGACTTATATCCCTACTTCGAAACCGCATGCTCGGTCACCGCCGGTTTGCACTATCTGTTGCTCCCTCTTTTGACCTCTTATCTGCCTACTTCAGCATAAGCATGCCCAGCCTCACCTGATCTATTGTGAGACCATCAGTCCTAGTCTGACAGGGGAATGCTGCCGGTACGGGTCCTAACAAACAAAATCTAGTTGCACTTCTTGCCAAAATCCCCTGATTTGAGCTTCTATTTATTGACCACTTATCTACCTACTTCAGCATAAGCGTGTCCCAACCTCACCTAATCTATTATGAGACCATCGGTTCCTGATTGAAGGAGAATGCTATCGGTACGGGTCCTACTTCTATCTTTGCTTATTAACTTAGTGTGAGTTTTAAAATAATCTTCTTCTGTTATTTCTGCTCTGTTTGCTTATTAACTTAATCTATGTCTTAAAATAAGCCTCTTCTGTTATCTCTGCTATATTTGCTTATTAACTTAGCCCTAAGTTTTAAATAAGCATTTTCTGTTCTTTCTACTTAATTATAACCTACGTTATAATATCTCTTTTATTCTGTCTTTTTAGTTATAACTACTAGTTATAAACATACTTGCAAATGTCTCAAATTTGCTTATTTCAGTCTATCTTATTTTTATTACAGTTCTTCTTATTTACATCAAATTTCTATAAATTTAGTGTTCTTATATTTTAGTCCATATTAGCGAATTATCCTCTTTTTATTATTTTATTTGCGTAAAAAGGAATAAAAAGAAACTAACATTTACAGGCTGAATTCTAACGTAAAACGGATGTAAATAAAGTGTAAATAACTGTAAATAACAGTAAATAAATGAATAAAATAGCTAAAATAAAAATAGTTGAATAACATAGATCGAACAGAACTTTAAAAATTAACTGCAAATAACTTGTATAAAAACTGTCTCAAAATTGCAGAAAAACTACAACTATTGAGAACTCTATTATTTTAAATTACTTAAAAATATAAAATAATTACATAAACACTCACCTGCGGTCCTCAGCTCTGGTCCTTGGTCTTCCTTAATCCTCTCCTAGAGCATAAGTATTTTTTTCAAAAAGATTCTCTCCTTAGAAATTTTTTATTTCTAGGGTCCAGATTCTGATAATGAACCCGAATAGGAGAAAATCTGAATGAGAAAAACGTCTATGCCTAGGGGTCCATTTATAGGGTTACTTGAGGATCTCAGACCGTTGGATTTGAAGATTAAATCATGTGCAACCACGTCATAGGCTAGTTGGGAACCGTCGGATGGAAGCACGAACGCACAGGATTCAAAAGAATTGCAAAATGACGTGTTCGAAATAAAACTAGAAAAACAACGTCAAATAAATGAAGGCGGGTCGACCTTTATGTCAACCATCATATGCTAGGGTCGACCTATAGGTCGACCTAGCTAAGGGGAGGGTCGACCTGACCATATTTTTTTTCTCATCTCTTGTTTAATCCGTATCTTCTTCGTTCTAGCTCGGATTTTGACAAACTATATAGGAAATTGACCAGAAAATTACCACAGACACAATGGTGCAACTCCCGTGGTTAAATTCCGATAATTTCATAAGTTATTTTATTATTTAATTAATTCGTTAATTAATTATTATAGCTTAAATTTCGGGTTGTTACAAAGCAACTTCAACAAAGTTGATTTTGTGTAACATTTTTATGAATTAAAATATTAAACAGTTGGATAATTAATTATGAATTTTTAACTATATTTAGCATGATAAAAAAATATAAAATAAAATAATCGGAAAAAAATTAAATTTTTTTGGATCTTATGTCAATCTAAAGTATACTTGATCTATTTCCAAAAGATGATGAAAACATAAACAACTATAGGGTGTCCATCTTGAATTTGAAATTTATAGCCGTTCGTCGATATTTGGGCTAAAAACCCTTCGTTCGAAAGCCAGACAAACTTAGAATGAGATCAAATTCGACCCACTAATGCTTGTTAATGTGTTGATCTAGTCCGTACAGTCGGATTCGTAAAAAAATGGCCAAATTTTTTTAACCTCGAAACAGGTCATTTCGCTGAGAGTTGTATAAGTGTTATTTGCTCAAGTTAACGAAGGCTAGCGACGACTGCCGACTGCCAACCCTCCATTGGCATGTACGTGGTACATAGATTCATGCCACATGTCCATCGACCTTCATTGGCTAGTGATGGCTAGGCCATCCCTAGCCATTGAAAAGTTAACGAGAGTTTGTGCTAAAACCGTCACCTTGTCTTCGATCGACGACATAGCAAGCAAGTTTTTTTCATCGGTTAGCGATGGCTAGCGACGATCGTCGATGCCTAATAGTCATCGCTAAACCTAGTATGTCTTGTAGTGTCATTTTCTACCTCAACCACTCGCCATCAAGTGCTTTTCTCAAAGAATAGACAAGCAACATCGAGGATTGATAAGAATAAAGCAAAGAAAGTAGGATAATATAAGTGTTATCGAAGAATCGTGGAAATCAATTCAAAGTCTATGGAAAAGAGCTTGGAAAGCATTAGATTTAAGATAGGAGTGAGGCAATGGAAATTTGATGAATTGCAACTAAGTAAACCACTCGGCACCGAGAGGAACATCTTGGTATTGAGAGGTTTTTATGGCCAATTGGGCCAATGTGCTCCATGGTGACTTCTTGGACTGGTCATTGGACTTCAATGCAAGTGGGCTCCTGAACCTATGCAGCTATTTCTCTATAAATACCATCCCTACTACAACTAAAGAAGATCTCCACTCTGCATCTTCTTCACTCTTATCTCCTTCGTCAAATATACTCTAAAATCCTTATTGTAAATCTGAGATCCACCAGATTTGGTCAGATTTGATAAAACTAGTTATAATCCAAAGAGAAAACAACTAAAGTAAAGATTAAAGTTGACGTAGGCTGGATATTTTGTCGAATAACTATAAAAATTCTTGTTTCTCCTTTTTCTTTCTCGTTGTTTTTGCTTATTTCATTTCGATCTCTACACTTAGATGCTTTTGGGTGTTGGAGCCATTTTTGGCGTTAACATTTTGTTTCTTTCATTGAGAAAGAACTAGATTTCATAACCTAGAGTCTGGATCTGGAATTTAGAGAAGATGAGGAGGCCAAACGCAAGATCTAGGATCGGAGGAAGTCAACTATAGCATGAGGCAGCTAGGAGGTGTCCCCAGATTCTGACCATTCCATCTATGTAGCCAGAGAGGAGATGGAAAGAATGATGAAAGAAATGCAAGATGGAATAATGGCCCAAAAATAGGAGATGCTAGATGGGTTTTTCCAATGGTTAGGATAATATGGAATAACTAGAGCTATTGAAATTCAGAACCAAAGACCAAGAACTAATGTTGGAACATCTGGAGTTGGAGAGGAGCAAAATGGAACAATGCCCCCATAACCAAGATCACTTGGTACCGACCTCAATCCTCTGGGTACCGAGAGGATTATATTTAGGGGCAATGTTGGCTTGGCTTAAGAGCAAGCTGGGATGCTAAGAACGGACAATGCCAAGGTCAGAAACACAAGATAGAACGCAAGTGCATAACAACTAAAGGAACATGTGTTAGAACTTTCCCGTAATAACGGATGACAAAATGAAACCAAAGGTGCAGATCAGAACGCAAATGTGCAGCCAGAGGATTATATGCCAGAGTATGTGCTGGAGTTCCCCTATAGGAGTAGGGGGTAGAATGCAGCTATTGGTCAAAGACTTCCGTTAGACGACGACAACCAGATGAATGAAATGATCAGAAAGATAGTTAGAGGTGTACCCTCAGACTAGAGTTTGGAGGACATAAACATGAATCTATTTACCCCTAACATCCAGAATGCAAGGAATCCTCCCGATCTCAAGCTTCTGACGCTAGAAATGTATGATGGACAGACGAATCCAATAATTCATCTAATGAGATATATCCGACATATGGAGGTGTTGGGTGCTTCTGGGGAGGTGATAGAGTGGTGCTTCCCGTTATATCTGACAAACTTTGTAGCAGTGTGGTTCAAATAGTTGGAGAACGGATCCACAAGCACGTGGACCGAGTTAGTGAATAAGTTCTTGAGACAATTCAGGGCTCATATCACTAGATCAAAGAACGTGATGATGATATCAAGCGTAAACCAAAGCCTGTAGAGATCTTCAGAAGTTATATGATGAGGTTTAACGTTGCAGCTACCACAGTCGATAAGCCGGATCCAGCGACAATCTTAATGGCAGCAGTGTCTGGAGTCGTAAGCAAGACCGACTTCAAAATCGCATTGGAAAGGGATCCACTAATGGATCTTGTAGAATTTTATCATGAAGCTGAAAGATATCTACAATCAAGAGGATACCGAGGTTGCTAATGCTGATATTAATGCTATGGATAATGAAAGGCTGTCTGTAGCAGGATATGGAAAAGACAAAGGTAAATGGAAAGCCGATAACGACTTCCAGGTACCGAAGCAGCAAAGGAGGGAATCAAAGTTCTCATCTTACACTGACCTAACCAAAACCCCAAAAAGGATGTACCTATACACTAGGGGAAGATCCTCTACTAAAATCCATCTAAAGAGAACCCACTGATCGGGAGAGAAGGATGGGAAAGTTGTGCATCTTTCATAAGCTGGATGGACATGAAATGAATGAGTGTCGACACCTTCATGATCTGATAAAAGAACTGGTTCGGAGCAACAAGCTACAGTAGTACATAAGGAACCAAACTACGATGGTGTAGCCGGAGCAGCCACCATCTGCAATGAATTCATCAAGACACGATCGAGGATCTGGATCGAGACTGATGATCCCATGATCGGGATGGATGGGATCTAGGTTCATTTCCCATGCCTTGCTATTTTGCTTTAAGTAAGACAATAATAACCTCAGACCTTTTACGTATGTACAAGACCTCGATTGGTCTCTAGGCACGCTCTGAGTCGGATGTCTGAGATGACTAATTAGGATAATAATAACCTCGGACCGCTTATACATGTATGGGACCTTGATTGGTCTTTAGGCACACTCTAAGTTGGATGTATGAGCTAAAGAATTAGGATTTTTCCTTGTCTACTTTGATTTGAATGTTTTTTTTAAATCCACTTGAACGTGATGACTGCTATTGATCGTGGTAGTCCCGTCCAGAGAAATGGGGCAGTGACTACAAAAAGTAAGTTCCCTTACTGGAGAGTAAGTGAATGGACTTACTTGTCATTGAGTCCTTTCGTCGGAGAGCAAGCGGATTGTGCTCAGCAAGGATTCAGAGAGATCATCCTCACCGGAGAGTCAATGGATGGGCTTGCTTGGTCGTTGAGTCCCCTCGTTGGATAGCAAGCAGATTGGGCTCAATAAGGATTCAGAAAGATCAAACCTTATATTGGATGATAAAAGATCTGGAGAGATCAAACCTATATTGGATGCTAAAGATTCAGAGAGATCAAATCCCGAAAATGATGTTGGATTGGTAAAAGGATTTGATTGCCATGCGACCAGAGAAAAATGGATAAGACCTGGGCGAACACGGGATGATTTTGATATGCAATATGATACCTCCGGATAGAGACAAGCTGCTCATGATTTGCGGCTGACACCTAAGAAAAAGTTGGAGTCCTTAGCTATATAGGATTGGAACGACTTATAGTTTGCAGAAGAATTCAAAGAAACCGGATGATCCACCAAGATTGAGATCAATGGATAGCTAGAGAGCACAACTATCAAAGATTGACTATTGATGAAACTTGTTCTTGAACAAAGCACAACATACATTCAAAAGGCGTATTTTAGTGGGAAAGTGTTAACTGCTTTTTAACCAAGCAGATTTCAACAAGAATTAGAAGGCTAAAATGAAGACGGGACAATTCAAAAACTTGAAAACATACTTAGAAAGGGGGGAATAGCATACTCAAGAAAAATCATGGCTTCTGGGGTTAAGCAAACCAGTCGGTACCGAGAGGTTTCTCTTAGTACCAAGAGGTTTATTTTCCTATGTTGGCCTTACAAACTCCATATACTTCATACTCTACCTCATCCACTCGTCATCAAGTTCATTTCTTGGAGAATAGATAAGAAACCTTGAGGATTGATGAGAAAAAAAGCAAAGAAAGCAAGATAATACAAGTGTTATCAGGAGAATCGTCGGAATCAACTCAAAGTCTATGGAAAAGAGCTTGGAAAGCATCAGATTGAAGATAGAAGAGCGAGGAAATGGAAAGTTTGAGGATTTGAAACTAAATTAACCTTTCGACATTGAGACGAACCTCTCGATGCCAAGAGGTTTTCATGGCAAATTGGGCCAATGTGCTTAATGGTGACTTCTTAGACTGGTCTTTGGACTTCAATGCAAGCGGGCACATGAACCTATGCAGCTGTTTCTCTATAAATTCCAGTCCTACTGCAACAAAAGAAGGATCTCTACTCTGCATCCTCTTCACTCCTATCTCCTTTCTCAAATATACTCTAGAAACTCCATTGTAAATCTAAGATCCACTAGATTGTGGTCAGATCTGATAAAACTAGTTATAATCCAAAGAGAAAACAACTAATAACAAAGATAAAAGTGGACGTAGGCCGAAGACTTTGTCGAAGCACTATAAAAATTCTTGACTCTCCTTTTACTTTTCCGCTGTTTTTCTTATTTGATTTGGATCTCTACATATAGGTGCTTTCATCTGATATATGGTTATTGGTGCCATTTTTGGCGTCAACACATATATATAGAAGAAAAATAAATAGCATCTATAAAATTATCTAGCATAAATTAGAACACCTAACTATGGGTATCTATCCTAGGTTGGAATGTATATACATACAAGCCAACATGGTATGAACTAAACTAGTATATTCCAAACAAAGCAAACAGAGCAATCAAAACACGTTCTAAGGACGTGCATACAACCAATCCTAATATTCATATATCCATGCCTATGTCAACAAGCTAGCCAAAGCAACCATGTAAACAAACAACGACTTAACGAACAAACTAACACTACACCAAATACTGAGATTTGCAACTAACCATCCGCACATTTGGCAACGGTTATTAACCGTTGCCATTTAGCAACGGTTAATAACCGTCTTGGTTCAGTTAGCAACGGTTTTTTCTCGTTGCTAATTGGGAACGGTTGTTAACCGTAGCTTCTTTGGAGACAAATGATGGCAGTGAATTTCATCCTTTCGCGCCATAATTTTTGGCGCGCTTCGTTCTAATTAGCAACGGTTTTCAACTGTGGCTAATTAGCAACGGTTACTAACCGTCGTAAATCTTTTAGGCAGGGCCGGCCCAGTGGCAAGCCCACCAAGCCCTTGGGATGGGGCAACCAACTGAGTCGGGCAACACCAAAAATATGTTTTACTTCACAGTTACAGCTCAATAGCAATCTCCATGTTGGCGATGCTCGAACCCAAAAAAACTAGGGTTTCAAAAATCAACGCTTTCTAAATAATCATCGCTGCATACTCGTTTATTCCATCAGCCATCGTCGGCTCATGCTTGCATCCTACGTGATATTTTCTACTACTGATTTGAAGTCCTGCTATAGTCTCTATACTGCCACTGCTAATTAAGTATGCGAATTTCTTGTTTTGAGTTGTCTAATTTTCTAAAATTGAGTCGCCCTTTTACTGCTTTAGATTTCATTAACCTTGAAAACACCCGAAGCTAATAACTTGTTAGTATTTAGTTATAAACAACTAGTTTTCTGTAAATAATCGTTTAGGAATTGAAATTTGAAAGCTGAAGCTAAAAAACTAATAATTATTTAGGAACTGATACTTACATTGATGTACTATTTTTCCTGCAGTGTGTGTATGGATCTACCCGCAAACATTTAGGCAGAACCCAATATGATTTGCCTGTACACTTAACTAGATACACTAGTTTGTAAACTTGATACATTTCGTTAAAAATTAAATGCACTATTTTGTAAACTATTTGAGACTATAAGTATTGCAGCCCACTTAATGTGGCAACTTTTGTATAAAAAGTTGGTACTTTGTTATGTTATAGTTTTATATGTGATTTTATGGTTATATATGAAAAAGAAAATAAAAAAATTGACATGTTATATAGTAAGGGGCAAAAAAATTCACATTGGGTTTGGTCAACCGATTCTTTGGGCCGCCCTTGCTTTTAGGATTGATGTTTCATTAAGTTTTTGGGGATTGATTATAGTCAATATCTACTACTCTTTAACAGTTTTCCAAAGTAGAGATGCACCTTCTAATCTGAACCATCAGAATACATATTTGATGTTTTAAGTGTACAGTGTTAGAGAACCAAGAAACAATTGGTTATGCAAGGGATGATCTTTTTACATTTATATATGATCTGTTTTACAAATTGTAATGTACCGTACTGCACTTCATGCTAGTTAGACATAGCTGCTTATAGTGACTGCTAGGGTATAAGTTGATGCAATGAATTTTGTTTTACTAAATATGAGACCATATTTAGTAAGTGGATAAAATTGTTGTTAATGGCGCAAGCCAAGTATCAGGAGAGGGGTAATGCATAGACATTACTCTGGTGCTACAAAATGGCGCCGTTGTAATGGCAATTTTTTTGGAAACAGTTTGATGCTAATGTTAAATTTCAAGTGAAATCAGAAGAATATACATCTGTTTAGTTAATATCAGAGTTGAACTTGGTGGAAAGCCATAAGATATTGTTACCCATGATTTCTTATTAGTTCTTGTTATTTTCTTTCAGTATGTCTTTTAGTATAGACAAATAATGGATGAATCAATCTAATCGAAGAAATACAAAATATGTGGAAGGTGTGAGAAATTTCGTTAAATTTGTTGCTGAAAACGGTGGCAATAAGGAAAAGTATTCGTGCCCTTGCACGCGGTGCAAAAATGAAGATACATTCAAATTAAATGACATTCATTTTCATTTGCTTAGATATGGTATTGTTCAATCATATATCGTGTGGTGTTTTCACGGGGAAAGAATACCGGAGAAGCCAAAACAACAACCGGTTAGTCATGCCACAAATACCGATGAGTTCGAACATATTAGGATGAAGGATTTGATCAATGATGCAGATAGATTCTATCATTTTCAACCTACAAGTCAGTTGCATGATAATGCTAATATTGGTGAATAGTTTACGGATAAATCATTTTTTGATAGTGCAACTGCAACAGAGCCATTGTATCCTTCTTGTCCAAAAGAGATTACAAAGTTGTATGCCATTGTGAAACTGAATAGCTTGAAGACCCAATACGGCTTTTCAGACAATGGTGTGACTGCACTACTCAAATTCATAAAGGAGTTACTCCCCGAAGGTAACACGCTACCGTTGAAGTACCCCGACGTGAAGAAGATCATTAAGCAAGTTGGGATGAATTACATAACTTATGATGCATGCATTAATGACTGCATCTTGTACTGGAAAGATAATGCGAACAAAGTTTCATGTACAAATTGCAACGCACCAAGATATAAGACATCATTCGACGAAAAGAGAAAAGCTACCACAGTACCTCGAAAGACCTTAAGACATTTTCCTTTAATTTCTAGATTGAGAAGACTGTATACTGTACCATGGATAGCAGAAGCGATGACCTGGCATGGTCGTGCCAAGTCCGGTACAATCGTAATGCGTCATCCGCGTGATACTTCTCAATGGAAAACTACAGATTCTTTTGATTCTTCGTTTGCTGCTGAACCACGAAATATCACGCTTGGAATAGCAACAGATGGTTTCTGTCCGAATGCTTCTTTAACTAACCCTTACAGCTGTTGGCCAGTAATTGTAGTACCATATAACCTTCCTCCGTCTTTGTGCATGAAAAGAGAGTTCTCAATGTTAACACTGTTGATTTCTGGGCCAAAACAACCGGGGAAGGATATTGATGTTTATTTAGAACCTTTGATAGACGAGTTAAAACTTTATGGGAAGGAGTCGTTACATTTGATTCATTTAAGAAATCTGAGTTCATAATGAGAGCTAGAGTGTTATGGGCAATCCATGATCATCCCGCTCTTGGGACTTTATCGGGATGTACAACTCACGGCTACTTTGCATATCCTATTTGTGGAGAAGAAAGTACATCAGTTTATCTCCCTGAAAGTAAGAAGATTTGTTACATTGGACATCGTAGATTTCTTCCGTCCGGACACAAGTTTCGATACGATAAGACAAATTTCAACAATGAGCAAGAACTTAAGCGTCTTCCAAAACCACTGACTGGTTATCAAGTTGAAAAAAAGGTAGCGAATATAAAAATGAAAGTTGGTAAAAACATACCGGAAATTGGTCGAAAACGGAAAAAGACAATCGATGAAGAAGTTCCTGCATGGTATAGGAGGTCGAAGTTCTTTGATTTGCCATATTGGAAAACAAATTTGACCCGACATAATATTGATGTTATGCATACGGAGATGAATGTCACGAAACATTTGATCAACACAATTATGAACCATAAAGACATGTCAAAAGATGGGATCAATGCACGGAAGGATTTGATAATCATGGGTATAAAACAAAAGTTGTGGGTGATAGAAGATCCTGAAACAAGTAAAGTAACCATACCAAATGCGACTTTCACTTTGAGCAAAGAAGAAAAGATATGGTTTTGCACCGTTTTGAAAAATTTGAAAGTGCCGAGCAAATTCTCTTCGAACTTCCATAACAATGTGAGCATCAACCCTCCTGAACTAAAAAATATGAAGTCACATGATTACCACGTCATAATGCAACATTTACTTCCGGTATTGCTTCAGCATTGTTTTCC
This sequence comes from Allium fistulosum, assembly GCA_030737815.1. Lineage (NCBI taxonomy): Eukaryota > Viridiplantae > Streptophyta > Magnoliopsida > Asparagales > Amaryllidaceae > Allium > Allium fistulosum. Next base: position 1,000,906,216 of record CM060904.1, on the reverse strand, counting down.
GCAACATAAGGATCTACGGAATGTTATTCACCGCATTAGTCTCTTTTATAACATTTTGTGCTCAAAGGTAATCAACATGGAACATCTTCTAAAAGCAAAGGCTAGTTTGGTAGAAGCAATGTGTGTTATTGAAAAACATTTTCCGCTTGCATTTTTTGATATCAGTATTCACCTTATGGTTCATTTAGCCGATGAAGCATTGATTTCTGGTCCTGTTAAATATAGGTGGATGTACCCATTTGAACGGTAAATTACTAATTTTAGTTATGTACATAATTATTCGATTTAAATAGCTATTGATGTCTACATTTTACAATTATTCATCTTCATAGGTTGATGAAAACATATAAAGGATATGTGCGCAACAAAAGATATATTGAAGGGTGTATTGCAGAAGGATATATTGTACAAGAAGCTAGTCTTTACTGCATGGAGTATATGCCAAAAGGAGGTGCTGGCACTCATAAACATACCCATGAAGCGTTTTTAGACGAGGATGATGAGTTTGCTGATGAAATAGCACTAGATAATGGTAAAGATATAACGTTAACTCAAGAGCAATTTCAACAAGTGCGTAAATGGGTCCTTGATAAGTACGACGGATTGGATGAATGGAAGAAGTAAATTCATGAATTTGTTCTGAATTCTTATTATTGTAAATCAATTCATATATATAGTATTTATTGTGTGTTTTTCGTAGGAGGTATAACTCCTATGTTCAAAGCACCAAATCTCAAGCTCGAGGCGGGGGTACATCTGGGGAAGCTATTAAAAATTTCACTTTTTGGTTACGTGAGGAGGTATATGTATTAAATATTTAACGTATTTTCAATTTGACCATACACCTCCTTGACAATGTTTTTTTACTTATTGTGTTTGTTGTAGTTGTTGAAGACCGTCGATGTTGACTCAACTCTTTGGCGGTTAGTTAACGGGCCGAAGTTTGATGCCCGTAGTTATATGAAGTACCAAGTGAATGGGTTTTTATTTTCTCCGAAGAGTTATGAAGAGCGAAAGCTAACACAGGATAGTGGTGTATGCATGAGAGCAATTACACAATTTAGAGCGAGTGGGAAGGATAAAATTTTTAAGGAAGCAGAAACAACTTATTATGGAGTCATTCAACAGATAATTGAGTTGGATTACATTGACTTCAAACAAATAGTTTTTTATTGTGATTGGGTAAAGGTCGAAGATAAGATCAATGGTTGTAAAATAGATTCTGTTTCAAGCTTGATCACAGTTAACTTGGGAAAATTGAAGAATAAAGATAGCGTGAATGATGAGCCATTTATTCTTGCATCGGAAGCGAGTCAAGTGTTCTACTCAAAAGATTTAAAAAATAACGGATGGTTTGTGGTTTTGCATACACCAAAACGGTTGACCATAAATGTGGATGACACTGAGTTTCCCACCGTTTATCAATCAGCTTTTGAAGACAATGAAAAATTAGAAGATCTTATCAAATGCATATGTTAACTTTGTATTTCAGAGCAGTTATTGTACCTTAACAAAATATTTATTTAAAATGGTGTAAAATGTAGAATGGTGTGTTATATGATAGTAATAGATGCATTATATTTTGTGTTTGTATTTCAGAGCAGTTATTGTACCTTAACAAAATAAGGATGGATATATTGAAAGAGTTCATTTTGTGTTTGTAGTTGTAGGTACTTACATATGATCACATACACACACACATGTACACATACATACATATGATCAGCTTGACTATTCTTTCTTTCTTTGTGTTTGTAGGTAGACAGGCAGTTCAAGATATTGTATTTGCACCCTTTAGTTCAGCAGTGCTAAGGTAATATATTTTTGTATCTGCATCCTTTATCTCAATCAGTATTTTAGATATTGTTTTGAATCCGCTTAAGTTTAAAATTCTGGTGATGCAGGAAGACTTTATCACTGCCGCATAAAAGTGAATGTTCCCCTTCCCGCCCATCCCTGTAATGCCTGATTGCTATTAGCCAAAATATTGCAAGGATTCCCCTCCATAACAAGATCAAACGCATTATATGACTTAATAAAATTGCTCCAAGCGATTACTGGTAAGCTGCTGTACATCTGATATAGTAAACAACGTCCCCTTTTGATTTGTCTGATCCCACCAGTTTCTCATCACATTACGATTATTGTCAGTCGGACTGACAAAAATCGTAATGTGGTGAGAAGTTGGTGGGATTAGACAAATCAGATAAGGGGACGGTGGTTCATATATCAGATGTACAGCAGCAATAAAGGGACGTTATGGAGGGGACTCCGTGCAATAATTTGGCCGACAACAATCGGGCATCACAGGGATGGGCTGGAAGGGGAAGAAATGTACGTCATAATGTTGTTGGGATTATTTTAGGATTTTAGACTTTGCAGGACATAATGTCACAACATGCCACACCACCGTCAAATGATACAACTTCACAATCATCCACTTTAAAACGGGAGAAAATTGATATAGACAACTACGGTTCTCCAGTCGGAAAAAATGGTTCAAAGGTCGCTACGAAGATTGGTAAACTAGTAAGAAATCATGTGCCAATCTCATATCCAAGTTGGAAAAAAGTTTCGCCAAATTACAAGGAAGACGTGTGGAATCAATTGGAGGTAAGTTCTCCAATCTCATAACCATTTTTATGTACTGTTTCTATTTGTAAAATATAGTCGTCTGATTGTAATGTGCACCCTTTTTATGTACTGTTTCTGTTTCTGTACTGTTTCTATTTCTGATTGTAAAATAGGCCTGAATGAGCGAGGGTTCATATGAGACCATATTTATGTACTGTTTCTGTTTCAAGATATATTTTTTTCATGATATTTATAGGATATTTAGATTGATCACTTTATTCATAGAGACTGATGAAACTATATACGTTGAAATGTAAAAATCCATATACTTTGAAATGTAAACTGTGTACATCAACTTAGATGGTTTAAATTCATTTATAATGCTTTCAATACATAAATAAAAAATGGTTTACATGCATTTTTTGTTATGCAGAAATATTATGAGCTCGATCCTCTATCAAAGGACCTTATTATGAAAAAAAAATGTCCGAGGCTTTTAAGAGACACAAGAATGATTTGCGCAAGAATCATTATGACTATTTCATCACTGACGAAGAAAGAATGAGAAATTGTCCACCGAAAATTGCTCAAGATGATTGGGATGAGTTCATAAGAAACGAATCAAAACCCGAGGCGAAAGAAAAAAGGAAGCGAGGCAAACAAAATAGATCAATGCTCGAATATGGTCATCATTCGGGACGTAAGAGTCACGCTATGATTACTTAAGAAATGGTATGTGTCATTGAATTGGTGCATCACATTGCATATACCATTAGTTCCAAATATAATTTTAGGTCATTGTATGCAGGTCGATTCAAGTAGTCCGGGAACAGAAGTATCACGTCTTCAAGTATGGGAGAAAACGCATAAGAAAAAAGATGGCAGCACGTAAGATGCGACATCTTCCTACTTTGTAAGTTAAACAAATAATAACGCCTCTAAATTAAATTTTCATTATTCATATATATGTATTTACTTTTTAGGAAAAAATTGAAAAAGAAAAGGAAACGACGAGTGGTGGTGATGAATCCATCTTTATATTAGTGTTTGGTAAAGATGTAAATGGTAGGAGCCAAAGTATTGGGACCAATATAGCTCCTAGCCAAGTTAAGAGTGCTGCCATTCCATGCAAACGGCTCAAACAGGCCCAAGGAGTATATGAGCAACGACTGCAAAATGTGGAGCAAAAATTGATGAAGCTGGACAATATGGATGATAAACTGGAGCGTCTTCTCAGCATAGCCCAAGATAATCGTCAAGTAGGCAGTGAAATCGCATCTTCTCAGTTTGCCACTCCGAATAATCAGTTAATCGACCAAAGATGTGAAATCCTGAACTTCGAGTACGAAGTAATTGCAACAGGTACTATTTTATTAAAATTTAAAGAAAATAATATGTTGCAAAGTCAGTGAATGCTTAACTTCGTGAACGGGAGAGTGCGCTGCATTTTCTTGCTGAGACATATTAGTAAACAATTAATAGAGAAGCAAGGCAATGGGTGAAAACATTAATTCAAAAGCAACTTGAACTTTACATTACTCTGCCACAGCTAAGGGCTAGCCGAGCAGTACTTGTGTACATGGCATTAAATGAATATGTACCCAAAACACTTCTCAGCACTCATTTCTTTGACTTAAGTAAAAATAAAATAAAGATATCACTTCATCATCCTTTATTCCACTTCTTTCAGCATCTCAAGCGAAGCATTACTGGCTGATATTGTTTAAACTTCTGCACCCTTTTAAATTGAGTTGCTAGCTGTTGTAGAGTAAAGACAGGTGAGTTTGAAACTCACGCATTTAATATATATGTTGCCTGGTTGCCAAAAAAATTCTCTGTAATTCACTTCTGACATTAAACCTAAGTCATTATTAGGCAAATTTGGGTCTAGTTCATATGCTACGAAACTTGGGCCATCGCTGCATGTTTGTGAAATGGTTTTGGGTAGCATGAGTTTTGTTTTTTGTTTATATAAGTTTTCATCCTAAAAAAATCTGGTGCACTGTCCCTGATGCATGCGAGTAAATCCTTTTGTACCTGCGTATGCACTGCCCCTGAACCATGCAAGTTTATTTCTTTGTTACCTGCGTGTGTTATTTTTGCAAATTACATGCTTTATACGTGTGTTTTACTTTGATTTTTGTGTGGAAATTCTTGCATGCGTGATATATATTGCATGTATAATTTTCTAAAGGCAAATGGTTCCAAGATTTAAAACTTTTATTATTGCGTGTGTAGTGTCCCTGAAGCATGCAAATATACCACCTCTAATATATGCGTATCCTTGCATTGAAATTATTTCATGCGCACACTTATGCTTTTGTGCCCATATATACCACCTCTTAAATGTTTGGGAGCTTGTTAGTTCTGTAAATGTGATTCCATATATTCACTCCAGAAATGCTTATATAACAGGTACTATATGCCGAGATTCCACAGCATTAGTAATTCATGGAAAACCAGTACCACCCACATATGAAAAAGTGTTGTTGGACAAAATTTTATTGCCGGATGAGCTAAACGCCAAAATATGTCGACAATTTACCGAGACCTTTGGGGATGTTGGAGCCGGAGATTATGTGAGCCATCAAAAGGGTTTGATACGATATCTTTAGTCGGAGGTATTGATATTTCTGACTTGTTCTTTGCATATATTGCTAATTTTCTTTTGTTTGCTGTATATGAAATTTGCATATGCAAATGCAAGTGTATTTTGTCCTGGTCTGTCTTGTTTACAAGATAATCGACAATTAATAAAATACTAGGAAGTAAAGCTTTTACCTTCCAAAAAAAAGGTTGAAGCCCATTATATTCTCCTTCAATGCCTCTCAAACTAAAAAAACAACCGTGTTTAAAAATTATTATAACATTATATATTTGCAACTTGAAAGAAGTGTTGCCAACTCATACAAAGCATAAAACATTATATTGACTTTGCATTTCAAAGTCTGAGCTAGAAAGTTGGATAATGAATTGCATTCAAGATTCAATGCAACTTCTATTAGTGGTAAGTAATACTTATGTCACACGGATTGATTCAAATTACATCCAGTGTCTATTCAAGACTAACCAAAAACAAGAGGGTTGATAATCTAATTGAATTCAGCCACATCAATGATGTTCAGATGATAACATGCACCCCAAGATCTAATGCTTTTCTTGATTAAACAAGAAGATAAGTAACAACATTAGCAGCCTGTGTACATAACTGTGATATAAGAATAGCAATGCACCTGTTTTTATCTGAAATTATTTTCATATATGAAATTACATTATTTCAAGCAATTTCCTTTTAATGATCAAAGCCTAACATTCATTCTTTTGGATGGTATGAATTTTTAGACAGGTTTATCAAACCTGTCATGTATAAACAGAGGCATGTTGCCTGTACACAATCGTACACACAGTCATGCATACATAAATACAAGCATGCAAGCACCTTTCACAATTTACATTCAAGACTTATCACATGCAAAATAGATATATCAAGTTTTAAGAATTTATAAGGGTGGTTTGCTCACCTGGATAGTTTGACAGAGAGGAAAGAGAACCTGAAACAGATTTCAAAATCTGGAAATTGAGGCTTGATCAAATTTGCTTTATCCTAACCGTTGTTTGCTTTGAATTGCTTTGCATTATTTGATTTGCTCTTTGCTTGGGTTCTACTTTGTTTTAAATTGTTTCAGACTTTTTGAATCAGGTAGATGCTTTTTGTTTTTGAACTGGAATATTCTTTCCAGATTTATGAAGTTGAACTGCCTCTGAATTTAATCTTCGAGTTGCACATGAACCAGGTTGAACATTGAAGTCTGAAAACTGGAATGCTTTGCCCTGTAATGAACCATGTAGACTTCACTACTTGCAAAACAATGTAGTGTAATTAATGAAATCTTTGTACTGTAGTGTAATAAACAATGCAGTGTAATAAGTATGATATTCCGGCACGGTAGCATTCTGTTTGCAAAACAATGAGTGTAATTATAAGTTTGATAATTTTATATGTATGGTATATGTGCGATATGTTTATAGTGCTTGTGTACCAATATTTTGATATTCTGGCATATTTTGATATATATTGATATTCTGGTATATATACCGAGATATGCCTGTAACGCAGTAGTGAGTTACGGATGTGATTTTGTAGGAGCAGGAGCAAACACTATGTGCAACGGTTGTTAACCGTTGCTTTATGTGTGACTTTGGGCATAAAGCAACGGTTTTAAACCGTTTTTTACTGGACATAAAGCAACGGTTTATACCCGTTGCCTATTGTCCATAAAGCAACGGTTTATACCCGTTGCATTTGACCCAATTTGCAACGGTTAATACCTGTTGCCTTTTGCCCAATTTGCAACGGTTTATACCCGTTGCCTTTGTCACAATTTGCAACGGTTTATACCCGTTGCCTTTTGGACATAAAGCAACGGTTTTCTCCCGTCGCTAAATTCAACCACTCCTGTAATAAAGACGGTTTTTACCCGTTGCTTTTGGACTTAAACAACGGTTTTTACCCGTTGTTAATATCTTATAATGGTGTAGTATAAACTATAACTAACCAAAAAAAGGAAATTATTGATAAAGATCTCGTGTTGAGAAACTCAGATTCTCTCGTTGAGGTCCATCCTACTTCTATCCAAACCTTTTCCTTATAATACTTTGACCAACTTCATTTTATCATCTTTATATCGTATGATGTCAAGTCCTAAGATGTGAATACACCTATAGAGTATTCTAGACTCTATCTATACATTCACCTCGTAATCGACTTATCTTTACCGTAATCGCTAAATCATCCACGTATGTCCGTAAATGGATAATTATAAAACATGTGAACACCCACTAACTTTTCAAGAAGCCTACTCAAACATGTTGACTTCCCTACTCTCTATACAGTCGGGAAAGGCCCAATAACTCATGGTGCTAGCTTTCTCACATAACATATCTCAACAGCGAGTTCTTTACCTATCCAGCTACCCACCGTAAACTCTATATGCATGCAAATCCTATGCGGTTTCCATTTCTTTGCTTATAACTGAGGTGTCTCTAGTCATATAATGTCCAAATATTACTTACATTTAAATAGATGGTATCCACTAGCATATCTCTATCATCAAATACCTTACAACATACTTCGCCACTTGCTTCTTCATCCTCGATCAGTAGGAAACCCTCTTTGTAACCTTTGAGATACCCCACTAAACTCCTTCTTTAAGTTTATAGGGATGATAACATGATAACGGACGGTGCCTCCCCTCTAAGTGGATTAAAATTTTGGATTCCTAGGTGAACCTCATACTCCAGCACTATTTAATTAAAGACATCACAAATGGATGGTGCTTAACTTTGGTGAGCATAATATTACCATAACGAACTCATAGACTAGGTTGTGCACTTTCACTTATTTTAACGTGCAATGGACATTGACAATAAGCTTTGCACAAACGGTCACTATGTTTTAAAACTAATATGATGCAATTGTTCTTTTGATCCAAGGGTTGACTGAAAAGAACTAATCTTGCTCTTTAGTCAATTTTCTTCTAAATCGCCAAATCTTGCCTTTCTTTAAAATCGCATATGTACCTTAGTACGTGCAAGTCAAGACATTTACTTTATGTCTTGAAATCATACAATGCTAGATACTTTAAAAATAATATTAACTCCACATGCTTGTGAAGTCTTATAAACTGATATACAACTAAAGTACCTTATATACATCTCCATAGTCTAAACTACTTTACATAGACAAGTATAGTTATCCTCTATCAGTGATTGTCTTATACAACCAATCTCTCCCACTTAGGAAACTTTTTACTTAGCTATGCTCTCATGCTTCTCACATTTTCTATAAGTGTATCTCAGTCCTTAACGTAAAAATATATGTTAATTTCAAACAATGTTTAATCGCATATATCTCAACAATTCAAAATAATAAATTTAAACTTATTATTTTCTTTTTAAATATAAACCATCTTAGTATTGATTATTATAAAATCAACCTTTTTCTTTCTATTATCTCAAAATAGTATATACTTTTCAAATCGAAATATACTTTAAATATCCTTTCTTTCATCATATTACTTTAAATATCTCAAACATCCTTATTTAATTCAAAGATAACATTTTTCATCAAATTTCCTTAAAAACAATAATATTATTATCACTTTACATCAAAACAATTTATTTAATTTTTTTCACAGTTATTTTATTATTAAATAATCAAAAAATAATAATATCCTGCAATAAATTCCAAAATTCTCTTTTAGTGTTATTTACATCAAAAATTGTAATAATTTATTCCAAAAATATTCATAGAAAATATCTCTTTATTATTATTATTCTCAAAATGCCTCTTATTTTTATTACCTGAATAATAATAATTTTTCATAAACTCCATAAAACAGTCATTTATTTATTTATTTAAATTTAGACAACCTTCCAAAAATTATACTACTATTTATTTAAATTCCACCATCCTTTGTAAATAATAGTAAATTCTCGACTCAAAATTGATTCTTCCTTATCGTTTCAAAATTTTATTTTTCTAAAATTCTTAAATAATGCCCTCCTTAATTTTAAGTACAAACCCCTAAATCGCAAACTCATAACGTTTATTTCTAGCAAGTCAATAGCACACTGACATCTTGACTATTGTAGCTAGTTCAATATAATCGATTCAAACTTTATAGGCAATGTAATTCTTTTCTACCTCCAATCAAATGTTAAATTAACATATCAATAACTTTTCAATCAGGTTTTTTCTTTTCAAAATCGTTGATCTCAAATCTCATTCTTTACAAAATGAATAAGATTTGAAAACCATAAAATTCACTATTAATCTTTAACCAACATTTAATTTCATCGTCACATTTTGATTCAAAATAAATTCTTTAAATTGTACCTAAATAGAGTTTCAAAAACTTTTACTTTGTACATTTCATATCAAAACATTTCATATGAAATCACAACTCAGATTTATTTTAATTTAATCATATCGTATCTATTCGCGTGTCCTTAAATTAATAATATCATACTTCCAATTTCCAAAGCTATTTTTATTTTTTTTCTCAAGAATTCATAAAATATCATTACCTAAAAACATATAATTTTCAAAACTCAATTCTTTATAGTTTAACCAAACTCAATACTAATTACTCAAAACTAATTTTGGAATAACTTTTGTTATTTTTTAAAATACTCATAATTTATTTTTAAAACATTATTTCGTATGACTTTTTCTATCGACATCATGTTATATAATTTATAACAAATTTATCATATATAAACATATATCATTTTATTTAATAATTAACCACTCTCAAACATCATTAAACAATACGTAATGTCCGTACACAAATTATATGTCTAAATTCATTTTTTAACAATTAGTCAATTTCCAACTCCATTTAACTAATACATCATATATATACATAAAAATATTTCGAAAATTCATTTTTTTCTATTAACTATATTCATATTGGATTCGAAAATAATTTCAAAAATTTTAAACCATTTATTAATGCACATTTTCAAGAGTTCATAACAAAAATCCTTTGATTTCCATTCAAAAATACATGCATATTACAATTGAAAATTTCCATAAATTTTAAAATAATATATTTTCTTCAATTTAGATCTTTCCAAAATGGTTCAAATTTGACTTAGGAAAACTAACATATAAGGCACACTATTTAAACTTTACCTTTATAAATTATTCACAAAATTGTAAAGCAAGTGAAATATTTTAATTAATTTTTCAAAGTGTCACAAAATATTAGTAAAATGAAAGATATTCAAAAGGATACGTATTACTTACTTTTTATTTGCCTTCTAAAAATATTTTTTATCGAAAGCATAGTACACATCGAAATATAAGTGTAAAAATGTGCCTTAGACCAAACTTTTCTTTTGTATAAAAATCAAACTTCTAAAATATTTTTGGAAATTACTTCTTATTAAAAAAAATTATATTGAAGCTTACTAAAGGGATTATTATTTCAACATTTTAAACAAACTTCAACTTCTATATTTTCCCTAAAATTTCCAACATTATTATTTTAATTTTTCGGAGAAAACAATTCAGTTAATTTAGTGTAGTGCTAAAAGCACCTCCGAAGGAACTAGTGGCACCATAGATTTTTTTTTACACTGCGGTTGGTGGGGAAATTGCTGACTAAACAATTTGTTTAGTTGGTGGTTTACTGCCGACCGCGGTGCCGCTAGCAAAAAGAACAGTGCCTCTAGCACCGCTCTCAATTTAAATAATTTAATTGAAGTAGATCATAACATACGCAAGCCTATCTACAATAAGTAAAAAATCAATTAAGTACCTTTATTACGCCTCATCAACATCAAACTATATCCTATGGACTTAAAGGTGCTTCTCTTCTTGTATATCTCTAGTTCCATAATTTACTTCATTGCTACTTGGCATACAAAACCCTCTTTTAGCAATATTCAATGAAGTAAATTAAAACAAATGTGATGGATTTATCTTCCTCGCAAACTATTTAAATACCAATATTTATTAACTCGTAGTTGTTTACTTCAATAAGGGATAAGCCAACAACTACCTCTACTACTCAAAATATATAGGGTGTGGCTTAAAAATAATATATATAATATAAATAATAAAAACTACAAATATGCTCTCTCATACGCCCTAACTTAGTAGGAATCGCCTAACCTAAGCTTTGACACTACATGTAAAGAACCACCATCTACGATGCCCCAAATCGTTTTGTGGTAAATATATAAAATAAAACATAAAGCTATCTACAATATTCTACATTTTAAGAAACTCACAACGGAAAGAATAAAATATAATATCAATCAACAATATAATCCTAGACAAATATAAGATACAAAGTCAAATAAATAACTACGACATCTCTCTCTATACTCGAAATGGAAATAAAATATAATGTATGAGAATAGATAAAATAAAAATAGCAGATAGCTTATGAATAAATATACATCTCCATCGCATCATCATGTCTCCAAACCAATACTAGTACTCTCTATCAATAACTAAAAAGAAAAAAATGATAGAGGGGGTTATACGTACTTCTACTAAGAAAAACACATCATATTAGTGTATAATACTAATAAACTAGTAAAACAACACTTATGCTAGAAAACCAAACCATAACCTTGAAAGAGTGCTGTGGATCATGTAATATGGATATACGATAATACAGAGAATAGTGATGATAGCTATACAATAAATAGTGCGGAATATAAAAGCAGTATAATAAAAATAACACCAGAGATTTTTATACTGGTTCGGAGCTCCGTCCTACGTCCAGTCCCAGACTCCTTCTGGAATTTCACTAAAACAACAACCCTCACTTAACCCGGAGGAACAAGTCTATACAACCCCTGAGCAGCCGAACAGGAACTTGAGCAACGGAACAGGATGTCGCCTCAGCAACCGAAGAGGACTTCACAATGCCTGAGCAGCAGAACAGGAATTCTACTAGTATATAAAATTGTCTAACTAATGTGTTCTTGATAACACAGATATGTCAATGTGTGTACACCCTTCCTATAATCAAATCCTCGAGTATATGAGTGTGTGTGAAGATATGAAAGGAAGATTATTGCTATGAATCAAAGAATATGAATTCAAGGATTCAAGCAATGAAGATGGTTTGGTTGCTTTTGAATGCAGAGAATATAGAGAGTAAGCAATATCAGTAAATTATTCAAGAATCGAGTATTTGGAAAATGATTTTGATGTGTTTATATAGTGCATAGATAGATACAACCTTTTGCTAAAAGATTCAATCAATAGATGCAGCCATTACTCTTCGAATTGGATTGAAACTCTTCGCGAGAGGAAGCATCCGTTCAGAAAATATAGTCGTTATACGCAGGTTAGTCGACTGAGTTCAGAAGCTCAATTGACTGAAATTCAAATTTGTATATATATTCTCTGTTCACTGTGCATTTTGCACCAGGTCAGTCGACTGGTCGACTGTAATCAGTCGACTGACCTGTGCAATTTTGCACAGTGAATTTCAATGCATATACAAATGAAAATAATTTGTTTTGTGTGCAAGTGTAACTACTTGAGGAATGATTTTAACAGTATCTAAACATATCTAAGACTCAAAAACATAATAAATAATCATACGAAAACTAGTTTTGAAGTCTCTTCTCTTTGTAGTTTATACCATGTATATGTTACTCTCTTTTTGTTGCTATCGCCATATAGTCTTTGTTAATGCTCCTTGTCATGAATCAAAACTCATGATTCAACATTCTCCCCCTTTTTGATTAATGACAACCCGTAACTGATGAATTGATATACATTAGAAATTATATAACAAAAGTTATATATATTTCTCCCCCTGAATGTGTGGCGATAATGTAATATGCATAAAACTTGTTAGTAGACATTTTTCTCCCTCTTTGTCATCGACAAAAAGGAGTAGACAAAACCAGTAAAGCATAGAATAATCATAAATAACATAACAAACCAAGATGTAGCTACGTAATGTATCATAGGAAAAACAAATAAAGTTCCATAAACCAAAATAACACAAGGCTATTTAAGTACAAGCCTTGATAGAAAAGAAAGTTGATTAATAGAGCAAAGAAAATACCATATCCAAATACGATAGCACCCAACTATTCATCTGCATCCCAGTCATATTCTTGTTCTGGAATGGCGGGAGACTTTCCTCGAGATGATGCTTCACCACCATGTCCACCTCCGCTAGTTCTGCTAGTGTCCGTGCCAGTGTGATCCTCGGATGTGCTCCAGGTAAATTGTGGCGCAGGGCATTTTCCTGTAGATGGCATGGTCAAAGTAGAGGTAGAACAAGAAATAGCATCCCATAAGATGGAGAAAAAACCTTTGATTTTGTCAAGCTTTTTATCAACCCTTTTCAAACATGTGTCAAGAACAAGTTGGTTCCGGGATAAAATCTCAATAGATTGTTGGGTTGAATGACTGGAGGTTGCAAGTTGAATCTCGTCATCTCTGGAATGTGATGGCGGAGTAGGTGAGCGACGTGGTTGAAAGGAAGGACCTTGATCTTGTTGTTGTTGACGTCGCGCACGTTGGCATGCTTTCCATGCATCATAATCCATAATAGGAGGAGGAGTAACAGGTAATTTCATGAGACTAAGAGTCCTCATGTTTATAGCACCAACATTAGACACTTCGGAATCGGGAAAGGGTACTTCCAAGTTGATAAGAAGACGCATAATGTATTCCCCAAAATAGATTACATTCATTTTTCCTTGATTAAACGAGAGGAATTCATCTAAAATTAATTGCGTCCAGTTGACTTGCGTGTTACTCCAAATTGCATATAAAGCTTTAAGATTATTTTGATAGACAAGCTCATATGACCCGGTCCTTGGTAGAATAGTTTTCATTAGGGTCCTATGTATAATCCTAGCTTTAGGACGTAGAGACATTGATTTTACATCGGTTGCATCATCGTCCAAAAATTGATGACTTATTCTATCTCGAGTTGCCATGTTGCATTCTACTTCATCAAGGGTGACACCATGATTTGGTGATTGTAAAATATGGGCAATGCAATCGAGAGAGAACCAAACAGGTTTGCCACAAACAACACTCCACACACAATTGTTGGTATGTCTAGGTTGTTGATGTGCTAATTTAAGATTAGCATAGAAAAGCTTAACCATAATGTGATTAATCTTATGGCTATTCAATTTTAAGTCTATTAAAGATTGTAAGCCACTTTGATCAGCCAATTCTCGAAGCCTATAAGATTCAAAATCAGTGAATACCATAAAAGAACCTTCAAATATCCTTGTCGATTTCATTGTGTTCCATCTTTCCACCGCCATCCGATCATAGAGCCATTGAGCGACGAGAGAGTCTACGGCTGCAGTTGAGGATGATCCAGCAGTTTTTGAACGTTTGGGAGGCATGATTTGTGGTAAATTTTATGGAAAAAGGATGAAAATGGGGTTTTTAGGGTTTAGGAAAAATAGAATTTGGGTAAAATAGAGGAAAGTAAAAGTGAAAATATGAAGAGATAGGGTAAAAAGGAGATGGAAAGGGGGGTAAAAAGGCTCAGAAACGTCGTTCAGTCGACTGAATACAGCAGGGCAGTCGACTGAACTGGAACCCGAGAGTTTTCATTGTGATCATAAATGCTACACTTATCCTCAGAAAATGAAATTTTGAATCCTTTGTCACACAATCGGCTAATACTTAACATATTATGCTTCAAGTTTTTGACAAGTAAAACATTGGAAATGAGAGGTAAATTAGATATACCGTAATTGCTCACATCGCCTTTGCCGATGATATAACTTTTGGAATTGTCTCTAAATGTGACAGAGCCTCCATCTGAATATGTGATATTTGTTAGTATATTTTTGTCTCCTATCATGTGTTTTGAGCAGCCACTATCGAGTATCCATTTTCCTCTTTTCTTAAGTGGGACCTGCAAAAAATAAAAGAATAACATTGGTACCCACTTTTTAATAGGGTCCTAAGAGTTAGGTCTTAGGAAACCAAACCCAAGAGGGTTCAGTATTCCCTTTATATAAATATTTTTATTTTTATGAACATTTTTCAAAAAGGACTCAATATATTTATTCCTAATCAAACTGTTGTTTATTTTAGGAACCCATATTTTTATGGTTTTTGAGTTTTGATCCCTTTTTGGTTGAACTATGGTAGACTTAGGTTTAGAAATATTTCTCTTATTCTGCTTAATTTTTGGTGGAGCTACCGATTTCTTAGTATAACCCAGTCCTTTCTTATTTGAGACAGTTTGAGAAGTTTCAATAATTTTAGATAAGTTTTCTATGCCTTTATTAAAGTTAGACACATTTTTAGTAATATCATCTAACTTAGTTTTGAGACTAGTGTTATCTAATTCGATCATTTTAACTTTTGATTTTAGCTCATGATTTTCAGAAACTAGAGCATCATTCTTTTCTTTTTGAGTCTCAATTTCTTGACTCAATAAGGTAAGTTGAGAATTAACATTAGAAAATGAATCTTGAATTTTCTCAAGTTCTTCTTCCAATATTTTCTTCTCATCTTTAAGCATATCTCTTTCGAATTCTGCTCTATTTTGATTTTCGAGAGCTTCTTTATATTTTCTTTTGAGATTTTTCAAAGTATTTAATAATTCAGAATTTATTTCAATCATGTCATCAAAAGTAAGATCATTTACCTCATTATCAATAGCCATGAAGTAGACATTTTCTTGTTCATTTTCACTATCAGTGCTACTTTCAGAAGACGAAGAATCTGAGTCATCCCATGTCACCGAAAATGCCTTCTTTTTGAATTTGTCCTTTCTATATTTATTTTGTTTTCCCTTCCTTTGTTCTGGACAATCTTTTTGTATATGACCCTACTTATGGCAATTGAAGCATTCTAGTACTAAGGATGATGGCTTATTGTTGAAGTCTCTTTTGCCATTATTTCGATTTCCTTTTTTGTACTTCAAAATTTTCTTAAAATTTTTAGCTATGAAAGCTAAATCTTCATCCTCTGAATCTGATTCCTCTTGTTCTACATGAAATGCCATATTTTTCTTATCTTGTGCTTGAACTCTTTTTGCCTATAAATTTACTTCATAGGACATTAAATTTCCTATTAACTCTTCCGGTTTCATGGTAGAAAGGTCGTTTGCTTCTTCAATAGCTAAGACTTTTCTTTCCCATTCATCGGTTAAAGAGTTTAGGATTTTGAACACGATATCAAAGTCAGAATACTTTTCTCCTAGTCCTATTAGAGAATGATAAATATCTTGAAATCAGGAGTACATATCATTTGTGGACTCATCTTGCTTCATTCTGAAAATTTGAAATTGACTCTTGAGCATAGATATTTTGCTTTGTTTAACTTTGCTAGTTCCTTCATGAGTAACTTTCAACGTTTGTCATATTTGATATGTAGTGTTACATATGCTAACTCGGTTAAATTCATTTTTATCTAATGCACAAAACAACATATTCATTTTTTTAACATTAGCTGTAGCATCTTGTTTTTGTGCAGCTGTCCATGTAGAATATTCAGTAGTAGGTGCAGTATATTCTGCTTGTGTAACATTCCATGCATCAAAACCATTGGCTTGCATATAAATACGCATTCGTGCTGCCCAATAGTTGTAATTCATGCTATTGAATAGTGGAGGTCGTGCAGTAGATTGACCTTCAATAAAACTAGTGTTAGTGACAGTGCTTGTGCTGGTGTTGTTTTCCATATTAGCAAAATATCAAATAACTGTGTAACAGTTATAAGATGTCTTGCTCCGATACCAAATGAAAGAGTGCTGTGGATCATGTAATATGGATATACGATAATACAGAGTATAGTGATGATAGCTATACAGTAAATAGTACGGAATATAAAAGAAGTATAATAAAAATAACACCAGAGAATTTTATACTGGTTCGGAGCTCCGTCCTACATCCAGTCCCAGACTCCTTCTAGAATTTCACTAAAACAACAACCCTCACTTAATCCGGAGGAACAGGTCTATACAACCCCTGAGCAGCCGACCATGGACCTGAGCAGCGGAACAGGATTTCGCCTCAGCAACCGAAGAGGACTTCACAATGCCTGAACAGCAGAACAAGACTTCTACTAGTATATAAAATTGTCTGACTAATGTGTTCTTGATAACACAGATCTGTCAATGTGTGTACACCCTTCCTATAATCAAATCCTCAAGTATATGAGTGGTGTGAAGATATGAAAGGAAGATTATTGCTATGAATCAAAGAATATGAATTCAAGGATTCAAGCAATGAAGATGGTTTGATTGCTTTTGAATGCAGAGAATATAGAGAGTAAGTAGGATCAGTAAATTATTCAAGAATCGGGTATTTGGAAAATGATTTTGATGTGTTTATATAGTGCATAGATAGATACAACCTTTTGCTAAGAGATTCAATCAATAGATGCAGCCATTACTCTTCGAATTGGATTGAAACTCTTCGCAAGAGGAAGCATCCGTTCAGAAAATATAGCCGTTACACAGGTCAGTCGACTAAGTTCAGAAGCTCAGTTGACTAAAATTCAAATTTGTATATATATTCTCTGTTCACTGTGCATTTTGCACCAGGTCAGTCGACTGACCTGTGCAATTTTGCAAAGTGAATTTCAATGTATATACAAACGAAAATAATTTGTTTTGTATGCAAATGTAACTACTTGAGGAATGATTTTAACAGTATCTAAACATATCTAAGACTCAAAAACATAATAAATAATCATACGAAAACTAGTTTTGAAGTCTCTTCTCTTTGTAGTTTATACCATGTATATGTTACTCTCTTTTTGTTGCTATCGCAATATAGTCTTTGTTAATGCTCCTTGTCATGAATCAAAATTCATGATTCAACAAACCTGTGTTACCTGCACCTAACAAGTCACTAAACAAAACATAATACTATATTGACAACATAAGATAAGGTCTTACTAAAATCTAACCCATATCTAATCATATGCACTCGATCGAACCCAAAGCCCCAACCCATAAGCCGAAAATGTATGCAACTCGCTTTGGAATATCTACATGTGTCAGCCCACTATCGCCAAATCATATGTGACTTGCTACTGAAGATCTACATGTCTCAGTCCACTATCACATATCGTATGCAACTCGCCACTAAAGAAATATGTGTCTTAGTCCACTATCGCCAAATCATATGCGAATCGCTACTGAAGATCTATATGGCTCAACCCGCTATCGCAAAAATTGTATGTACACTATTGAGCTCAAAGTACCAACTCGTGTACCGCCAATTACGACAGTGTTGGGCTCAAAGTCCTAACTCATCATTGCTAAATATCATTGGTCCCACCAAAGTGCACCAGACACCTACCATATACTACACTATTGAGCTCAAAGTTCCAAATCATGTGGCATGTACGCAATACTGTTATGAAAATTGCACATAACTGTGTAGGTCAAGTCACTACAAGAAAATTCACATTTGATAGCACAATAATACAACATTTTGACTCAAATGCTATTACAAATTATTTTACTATAGAAAATAAAATTACAAAACGCTATTTGAATTGGGCTAGGATGGGAACCGCTGTCTGTACATAGAAAGGCGGTCAATTTTTACGTTCCCTCCAAATTGAACCCCAGCTAAATAAATCATCCGCCAAAATGCAGCTAAATTTCCATTCCTAATTTCATCCCGCAAAAACCTAATTACAAAATTTTCATTCCTTCTAATTAAAATTAGTTCGTCTACCTCCCTTATCATCATTTGCCTTCATCGCCACCTCAAGATCAGTGAATCAATTCAAACTCCTTCCATGAAGTCTATCTATTTCCCAAAGTCGATCGCCTTCCCTGTTGTCATCTATTTCCCAAAGTCGATCGCCTTTTCCGCCGCTCCCATGCCCACCAAACTGACAATAGCACCTCTGTCCCCAAACCTCCACCTTCAACTATTCCAAAACCAGATCTAAAAGCAGAACGTTGAGATAAAGAAGTAGATGAGGAGCCAATCAAAGAGGAAAAGGACTACGAAATATTAAAGAAACGTGTATCTAAGCATCCAGTTGGGGAGCCAAGGCAATAGGAGAAGATCGCAGAGGCATTTGAAGGAAGGTTTAAAGTAGAGCATGGAGCAATAGACAAGTTCATGGAGATAAGAAATGCATATGAGGTATTTCCCCTATTTTCTAGCCATTTTTCTTGCTTTGTTAGCTTAAACTTTTAACTAGCTGATTGATGAGGACAAAAATATTGCATTCTGTTTGGTAAAAAGCTGTATATAATACATTATCAT
Organism: Allium fistulosum; assembly: GCA_030737815.1. Taxonomy (NCBI): domain Eukaryota; kingdom Viridiplantae; phylum Streptophyta; class Magnoliopsida; order Asparagales; family Amaryllidaceae; genus Allium; species Allium fistulosum. Next base: position 1,000,886,872 of record CM060904.1, on the reverse strand, counting down.
AATTCTTCCTGTCAATCAGCTTCCTCCCTAAAGCTTAGAGTTAATAATAGAAGAAAAAAGCTCAGAATTTGGAAGAAAAGGATAAATCAGCTTGTCTCTAAATCCTAGATTCTTCAATTCGGGTTTGCTGCTGTTGCTTCTTCCTATTCTTCCTTCCCATTCCCTTTTTTTTTCTGAATCGAGATCACAATGCTGAACTAAATCTCTTTTAATTTTGTTTCAATTGGATGTTTAAATCAAAATCGCGATTCAGTATTGAACTTCAATGTTTTCGTTCTGAAATAGGATTGTACATTTTACATGAGTTGCAATCCAATTTAACTCTTGGATCGGTAAGGCTATGATTCCTGCCAAATCGCATTTTGGAACGTACGACCTCGCGATTTTTGCAATCACTGGTCTACTGTAATACAATATGAAAATGTGTGAAGTTACTATGATTTAATTGTATACCTTATCTATTGATATATCATAATGGTCCTTGAACAGTAAATCAAAAGTATTCAAAAAAAAATTGAAATGTACAAGACATGTAAACTTGATGTGAACTGACGATAGAAAGTACCAGTTATTAATGAAAATCTTTATCAACAATCATACTGTTATAAATTTTTAGAGTTTGGAAAGGAGGAAAAAAAAGATCAAACCCATGTGCTTATAATACAAGATTAACATAATAACTGTGTTATGATACAAGTTTCATCAATTTATGTCCTATATTATTGTGATGCATTTTTGAATATTGTTTTTGATAACCATAAATATATGTTATATTAGAAAACATTGTGTATGCAGTACAGATTCAGACTATATTAATAAAACCCGAATAAATCTGGTTAAAAATTTTGGTTGGTGAGAACATAATATGAAATTTATCTTTTTCTTATACACCTTACTGAAACAAAAATTTCATTTCTTTTTTCATTTTGGTACTGGCTGGAATGGAATGAAGATAGCTGGGATATTGGGGGTTCGAGTGAAACCTTGAACCTTAGGCACATATATGGATGCAAATAGATTTTCCCTTGCCTTAACATTTTGAATGTTACATGCTAATTGTCTAATCATAATCACTTATGAATGTATTCATTTAATTTCTGGAAAAAAAAGGAAATTGGATATTAGAACTAATAGTACTTATATGAAGGTTTTGCGAAGTTTATGATAAATACATCATGTATATTTTCAATGCCAATTTATGTTAAAAAGATCACTAACAAAATCTCTTCATCTTTTAAGCTTAATTTGAGAGTTGAGTCTAAAGCTACCCATCCTTTCTCGGATCAAATCCAGTTGCAACCATGGATGAATCTCATGTAAAGCAGGTAACATTGAAAGCCTGCTCCTTTTCTTTGATATATACCATAATGCTCCAACTAAGTAAAAGTATGTTCCAGATAATAGAGCAGCAAGTTATAATGGTTGCAAAAGCTGTAGAAGACAAGATTGATAAAGAAATATCAGCACTTGATCGCCTCGATATGGATGATCTCAAGGTACTGAGAGAAATAAGACTACAACAATGAAGAAAATGGCTGAGAACAGGCGCAAAATGGTTGGCTCTTGGCCATGGGGAGTATACTGAAATTGCTGAAAAAGATTTCTTTGCTGCAGTTAAGGCTAGCGATGACGTTGTGTGTCATTTCTATCGTGAAAATTGTCCTTGCAAGGTAAAAAAACGACTTTTAAGATTTCTTGAATTGATATATGTTATTTCAGCCATTTAATGAAATAAGTACGTCAGTTATTTTAGATATTGTGAGTGGTTTCATAATTTTATTTAGCAGTAAATCATTATAGATTCCTTGAATTGGGTTATTGAAGACTGCGAAATGTATCTCTTTATCGTTGGAGTCGGCTTTTGAAACATTTTACTCTAATTTTGTCATTCATGGTAGATGCTATCAATTTTTTAATTGGGATTTACAGACAGTTATTTGATGAAATAATGCGGGGCGTGAACAATAATCCTGGTTTGAACTTAATATAGTAGGTAAATTAAGATTATGTTAGCCATTCAAAAGGTAGTCATGACTATAGGTCTTCCCATTCTTTGGGGTTAGGTATATCTTCCCAATGTTTGTAAACAATAAATTATTGACCATTTATGTTTAGCAGGTTAGTGAATTAATTATCTATACTTGTTGGCTTTGATCTAAAATCATCAAAATATGAACATTGGGCCTTAAAAAGTTTGGAGCATCAAATCATAGAACTAACTAGCTACTTAATTAACAATGCTAACATAACATAATAATATTATGGCATATACGTACATATTTTTACTGATCAACACAAGAGCAATTTTGCACATCATTATGGCTTCTCATGGTGCTGTCTATTGCTACAACATTAAATTTCATGCATGCAGATAAGCAAAGAAACTACCAACGAGGAGATTTATTAATAAGGGACAATAGCCAATGGCAATGTTGGTTTTAGATTCATTATACACATACATATCTAGGAGGTCCCCTTTTTGCAATTTTTGTAATTATTTTTGGGAAAATAAAATTTTCCACACTAGCACATGCATGGATCTGAAAATTCGAAGAAATATCATTGATAAAAATGACATGGCATTTGATTATCTTGTTTTCATGTCCCTTTGTTGTTTGATGTTTCCATACATTTCAACGATCATAAATAGACGCATTAGTCATTCTACTTTTAAGTAAGAAGAAGACAATTTTGATGCTATAGCCACGATTCAGCGGGCTGAATTCCGAGTAACAATATCAGGGTTTTGCGACACAGTTACCTTAATAACTGTGCCATATATATTGTCTTCACAGAATTTTCTACCGAGTTCATCCATTATGGTTGTCTTCCCTACACCACCCATACCATATATCCCAATCACCTGCTGTATATCATTTTGCATTGCTTCTGACACTTGGTCCATTGCTTCTTTTGTGGATGTGAAACACATGATATCTCCCATGGGCATTGATTGGAATCCTAATGGAATTGGAGGCTGTGATACTTTATCAAAAACTCCACTGATTTGAAGATGCACAACTGCATTTGATTTCTTTGAGATGCGTTTGCCAATCTTGTAGCGCCCTACCAAGTTAGGACAACATCCCTTGAAGCATGTTTTGATATCTTTTACTTCTTCAGATATGGTACCAACTTCCTCCTCTATATCATGGACTTTCTTTAACCATGCAGACACTTCATCGTCTACTATTTCTCTGTTTTTCTCTACAGCGTTTGTTTTCCGCTTTATGTCATTTCTTTTGGTTTTTAAGTCCTCTGTAGCTTTTTCTAGTTTTTCGGCTTTCATTTTAGGATGTACTAGGTAACCAAGTCTAGTAAACAAAGAACCAGATAGATACTTAATAGCATCATTGCAAAGTCCTGAACCTAGTACTCCAGACACACAATTACATAAAATACATTAAATTGGATTCAAATTATTTAAAAGATGATTAGAAATATGGCCAATAATAAAAGAGTAAATTGCTGATTCTAAAGTAAGATTGGAAAAGATGAAGTTTATCTCAAACGAAGCGAGGTACGATTGCATAGAGTAAAAATTTGGTCAAGCATCTAGTAGTTAGCCTAGTTTGTTTTTGAAAATTGGTAACTGCAGTTCTTCCTTATCTATCAATCCATCATCAATCTTAGGAATACAAAATTTTTTAAACAGTTAGCAGACTGTTCTATTTCATTGTAGGAAAAAACTGTTAGTGGAGCTAACCTTGTTATCGAGCAGCTGCATATTGAATCCAAAAACATCATTGCTTTTTAGATTGATGGAGTCTCACAGCCTGGCAACCCGAACTCGAATTGTTGCTCCAACCCTATCAACAGTAAGTGATTCTATGGGTGAGTATATAATATCCATGATTGGAAAAGGTTGAACAAAAATAATGATTTAGCTAGGTAACAGTTGGCTGCTAGGTTATATAAGAATGTAGATGTAATATCTGGTGATCTTTGGTAATCTTTTGAAATAATCGGTACGGGATGTATATTTTTTCTCTCGATAGAAGATATTTTCAATGTATACATGTTTCACTCATCCCTCTCATAATATTTCGAAACCTAAAGCCCCGTTTGGCTTGTCGTTTTAATGTCATAATACACAAAACTCAAAATACAAAATGAAACCAAACGGACCCTAATATTTTGAGGCTAAAATCTGTTTTGTTGTTCCATGTCCAATAGTCAGATGCTGCTTGAATGTCTAGTTCCACTTGATTTATCATTTTGCTTATTTCTATAGTTACTGATAGAAAAATTCGGTTTAATAAGTGGTTTCGTATAATTGAATTTACTTTAAATTGTGAATATGTTGCTGAATATCTCCATTGAAAAATTCAATGTAATTATTAATGGCTTCTAGCTCAATCTTTTCATTAGTTTCCATTGTTGAGTAATTAATGATTAGATTTAGTTATTGTATCTCTCATGGGCATCCTTGCATAAAAAACCTGAATTTTAACCACCATCTAAGAACCAATAAACTTTAGATTGCTCTTGCAATTCCGGTAATGAATCTGAAGTTGAATGTGTAACTATGAACTAGCTCCTACCATTTTGTTATAAACTTGTACATCGGTTGGATTGGTGTCTGCCAATAAAAGCATGTCATTTAATTCCTCTTCTAGTTTCGTAACAGTGACACTATCTATTTCCTATCTGTTTGTTCCAATGCTTCAATTCAATTTTAGTTTCTTTAAGTTGAATACATGATTGTGTGAATGATCACCCCAAGTGGTTTGATTCATTCCTCTTGTTACAACAATATTCTTGTTTAGCATAAGGCTGATGTTCCTGATATCCAAGTTACTTCCGTTGCCCCACCAAATGTGCCCATGCTAACTGACAGTCCGCCACTACCTTATGCTGCTCCAGTTATCAGTCACCCTGTTGATCCCCCACTTACCACTGATTCCTCTAGTCCTAAAAATATAAGTATAGTCATTATATATGAATTTTATAAATACTTATCTTGTTAAACCATTGCAGTGATCCATGTGCACAAGATAAGAATACCTTGACGGACTCTGTTCTAAAAACAAGCGGAGTGTTTGGTGATGAAAGCAAAGAAGTGGTTCTATTTGGAAAGATAGAGTGTGCTTCCAGACCAGGTTACTGTGCCTTCCAATCAAATCCTTGGACTATAATTATTGTTATTTGTACATATGTTGTACATTGACTTCATTTAGTTGTAGCTTTCTAATATGATAATCTATTTTAACAGAGTTGGTTAATGCAAGAGTTGATAGGAAAGGTGGAATCGATCAGAAGCCTACAACTCCAAGGTCAAAACATTCGGCTACTGAACAGAGAAGGAGAAGTAAAATTAATGAAAGGCAAGTATAAAACTCATAGGTTAAATCAATACAACAGTACTCTTCGTATCTTCGTTTGATTATGATTAGCATTTTTGAATCTTTTGAATGTCTTTATATATAATGGATGTGGGTTTCAGATGCTTAGAGATATCATACCGAACAGCGATCAGAAGAGGGACAAGGCATCATTCCTTTTGGAGGTTGTGTTTTTTACAAATTTTTTGAAATTAAAATCAAATTGTTTCAGATATCTCTCTAATTTGCGTTAATGTTACAGGTTATAGAGTACATTCGGTTCCTTCAGGAAAAGGTTGAAAAATATGAACCTTCATGCTTTGGTTGGATGGAAGAAACTAAGAAATTAACACCATAGGTAATCTCTTATTATACATTCTCATGTGCTAGAAATGTTTTGTTTATTTTCCAAACTTTAGGCATTCATGATATATGTATAGTCATTATATATGTATTCAATTATACAATATTTTTCTCATTTTTCCTTTTGCGTGGTAGCGTGTGTGTGTGTATTCAGTTATGAGTATAAACTTTTGTTATTGTAATTTTTCAGTCTTGCATTAGAGTAGCCATGGACTTTGTTTCTCCTGAGAGTCTCATTCAATGTGTCAGTTTAACTAAAGAGTTTCGACTGCTTCCAAAAACTCATAGGTCAAAGGAAGACAAATTAGAGGTACATATTGTTTTCAGTTAATGTATTTAGAAAAAAAAAAAAATCATTTCTCGCTTAAGTTAGCAACTTCATCTGCATTTCTCTCTGTGATCATGTATACTTATGAACTAAAGATCTTATTATTTTTCTTGGTTTATAACTCTATGCCCGGATTAGTTAGCTTCACATGATGTAATGGGAAAATCAGAGTTTGATATATGATTTGTATAAAAAGGTGACTTCCAATACTGGTTGTCGATGCTTATGAACACATATAGATCTATTATGCTTTCTTACTATGAAAAAGAATTGCAGATTTTAATCTTCATTCATTATAATTTCAAATTAAAATATGGGTTCTTTTGGAAGTTTGGCATGTAAAACTATACTAGCATGGTTCTTTAAGTGATTTAGTTCACAATTACTAACATCTACTTTGTGAATGTCTGACATAACAATTACTAACATCTAGATTGCTTATTTGATTATTGTAGATGAATGGAGTAAATGTCTAGAGCGCTCTTTTCCACTAGTTTGATTATCATGTGACCATGTCTTGTAGTATTTGTGTTCATTTGTTAGACTATTTTGAACTATTATCATGCGACCATGTCTTGTAGTATTTGAAATATTAGCAGAATTATTTGAAACTTTTCCATTGGTTTGATTGTGTGTTTCCAAATTAGAATTCACTGCAACGTTATCATTGTTACATATAGTTGTTGTCATCTTCTCGATTTGTTATTTTTGGGATCCACATTTTAATATATATATATAGGGTATTTTAGGCACAGGGAAGAAGTTGCAAAAAAATTTAGTTTCAGGGACGTCAAGTTTGTTTTTTAGTCTGAAGGATATTTTACAGTGTAAATCACAGAATGATAGTTGCAACTGTCATTTTCTATTTACACTAAAAAGTGTCATTTAGACTAAAAAACAAACTTGCCTTCCCTGAGGCTAAATTTTTTTGCAACTTCTTCCCTGTGCCTATTTTCCTGTATATATATATATATATATATATATATATATATATCTGCGTGTGTGTGTAATGTGTATACATATATCTATTTGTGTGCATATATATATATATAATATAATATAATAAAAAGAAAATTGAAACAAATGCTGAAAATTAATATTATATAGAATAGCGTTTGAAAAACGCTATTGATTCATCAAACGCTATCGCAACTCTATATGAGATGTAAGATTTATGCATCAAAAACGCTATAATAGAATAAAAAACGCTATAGTAGAAAATAAAAACGCTATACAAGCATGACAAGAAATGCTATCGAAAAACATTGTAACGCTATTACATGGTTTGATGAAACGCTATAAAATGTGCTCGAAAACGCTATAGAAGTTAAATGAAGGATTATATTCCCTATAGCGTTTAAGTTTAATAACAGAGAAAAAACGCTATGGTAGGTTGCAAACGCTATGTCCTTTTGTAAACGCTATTAGCTATTATAGCGTTTTCCTTCCTGCTATGTAATGATGCCGGCCTACCATAGCTTGTGGTTCCACGGCGTTCTCTGAAATGCTATGGTAGCCTGTTATAGCGTTTTTCAAACGCTATGAAACCCATAAACTGTTGTAGTGAGTCCAAGATAGAATTCGTCTAACGGTCAATGACACTATTAGGATCAAGCCCAAAACTCACCATCACCCCATCGTTTATGAAGCTACTAGATCAAGCCCCAATCTATAAGCACAAAACCATATGATGAACTTGTCTAACAAAGACAATTTATAAACTATCTTAAAACACAAAAAATAATATAGCAAAACGTTCCTCATCTTGCCACGATCCCAATGCAATGAATCATGCATGAAACAGAGTCCTTTTGTGAGAGTTATGAGCATTTGAAGATAAGGGACAATTTAGTAATTAATAATGAATTATTTATTAAACCGCCGCTACAGTCTCTTCTTCAATACCTCATTTCAACCCGATCCACCCATACCACCTAACCAGAAATCGTGCCGCCTACCACTACGTCATGTCACCTATGATCAAACACCACCATTGGAGATCTCATCCTCTACTTACCCACCGCCGCCATCGGCATCCCTATCATCCACCCGATTCTAGTCACGCCACCACCCATTTGCAGAACTAAGGTTTGCTATTACAGCGAACTCCAGTCATATTGGGTCAATCATACTCTGTCCCAGTTATCCACTCGACCTCCTCTCACTACAAGAAAATATATTATTAATAACGCCATTTAATAACGCATTATTCTAAAGCGTTATTGTTTGCCTTTAATTATTATTTTTTGCTCTATTTGTTTTGTATTGTTCACATGTAATGCTTTGGCCCAAAAACACTTAACCAGATTCGTCTCCCTCCTAAATAACACTTAACAATTTTCATCTCCCTCCGAAAATGAAATAACCCTAATTGACATTCTACTCCATCCCCAGTTAACGAAGTTCAGCTGTTCTACTCCATCTTCGATCTTCAACACTTCGCTCTTAGCAGTTGTGAAGTCGGCGAAGCCTAGAACCCTAATCTCCAATCTTTGATCTTTGATTTCACTCTTCATCAGTATGTTCCAGATTCGAAATAAAGGAATGTATATTCAAAGGAGTATTATCAAACATGATAATCTATAAACAATTTTGCTCGTCATCAATCTCACCCAAAATTTATAAGCGATTCTTTTTCTTAGGCCTGGACTTCGACTTTAGTTGATTTATCTTCAACTTCAATATCTATATCCAATTCAGCATTTGTTTCTCTCTTGTTGTTTACGAAGGTACTTCTCTCTCCTTTTTTTCTTTCGAACTTGAATTGTATTGCATGCTTCTGATTATAATTTATGATCTGTAGTGTCAAACTTCCATCCACTATATATATATATATGTTTCATTTTTAGTGGAAGATCTCAATTTTATGGAAGACGGTTGCTTTTACTGCTTGAAATTTAATTCTATGTTATGACTCTGTTAGGTTTGATTCAAATTATTGGGCAGTTGATCTACATTTTTATTAAACCTGTTTCTACTGGAATTTAATTTGTTTTTGTTGAGAAAACTTGAATAAAATAGTTAAATTATTTTTATTTTGGGGTTTGAAATGCGTCTTGCATAGATTTGATATTTATTGTTGAGATTTACTATAAAATCTAGTTGATATAGAGTAGTTACAAACACCTTTGCTAAACAAGTTTATTAGATGCTTTTTTGAACTTGGATCAAATTTATTTGCATTGGCTATCATTGATGAATTTCATCTCTATCAATCACCTGAAGTTCTGTTATGTTTATAAACATTTATAGGTGTACCGAGAAGTGCCAACGATTCTCAATTAACATGATTGCAGTGTGGTTTTGAAAGCTTCCTCTTTGTATCAAAATGGACAATGCATCAACTAGTAAGTTAGAATTTTCTCTTAAAGATTTGGCTTAAACCAAGTATCCTGTTAACATTTTTCAATACCAGAGTATCTTGTCATTTCACATTAGATTGAGTATGAGTGTTAACTTTTTCACAAGGACTGTTATTTTACCCTGCATTACCTTTTTCTTTACATGGTTAATGCTGTTGGTTGAATGCCCTTCTATTTAGGAGGTTCTGCCAAGCAATAATTTTAAGTGGAGCCAATAGGTAGTGGTTCAGATATGGCACAAACAATTTAAAAAGATAAACGATATTGAGCTTGAAGTTTATGATTTAGACAGATGTCTTGCATGTTTGAAGAAGCATTAATAAATAATCATGTGTTATTTGCTCTTTTATATATTCATATATGTGGTGAATAAAATTGTTAGTTTATATTGGCAAAATTTCATATGTTTTATTTTCATCAGTGCATCTTTGACATTGTTTTTTTAGTTACACGATCCCCTAGTATGAAAAGTGTGATGAAGATTATTAGAGTATGAATCGAGTTGACATTTTTAATGTGATTTGTTATTAGTATCATAGGTGTATGATATAATTGCAAGCGTGAATAAGATGAAATTCTGCCACTTGATAATAATATGAAATATAAGAAATTGTGCTCATTCGATTCTTTGTTAAATTTCGATGATACTAGAAAATACAAATTGAGATTGATAAGGATCTTTTGCTTCAAATATACTAGAAAATTGAATCAGATTATGTGATGATGATGATGAGCATGAACATGAATATTTACCCAAAATTAGAAGGTTGTTGCAGTAAAATAGTCTTGGCTACATTTTCATGTTATTTGTGTCATGCATATAACTCTTATTATTGTTGTTTTAATTTCAGGTTTAATTTCTAGCTGGCTTTCAGAAAACGATCAAACATTTAGATGAGCATCTTGTTGAAATTGGCACAAAAGTGGGTATATTCATTTGATATGAAGTGTTCCAGGTCAAAGCCTTAAGCCTAACTTTATATGTCTCTGTGTGCCCATTTAATCCTCGCCATTCATTTACAATAAATCTTAAAATCATATAGAAAAATTTACAGAATATGCGGAGACATGGAAAAACAGAACTAGATGATTATCTACATAAACATTTTTCTTTGTATCAACTGTCATGACTACAGGAAACTAGTAAGTCAATATATGATAACTTATTAGGGAGGAACTAAACCAAAAGAAGTCAAGAAATATGAAGGTGAACGGATGCCTTTACACTTTAGCAACAAAAAAGGAGATTTATGCATAACTTTTTAAATTATGTTTCCCAAATCTTTAATGGAACGACCTCGATCTCTCAATGTGCAATCAATCCATGAGAGACGTTTACAGCTTGTAGGTTTATAGTTGACAAGATACATAACATCTTGATAGTATTTCTTTAGTATTATTCCTTTAGCACATTATCTTTTCTAAAATATTGGTTGAAGCATAATACAAGCATTGATAAAGGGTTAAGATAGATAATAATATTGACTTACTAAGCCGGGTGTTTGTTAAATATCAAATTTTATTTATTTTACTAACATTTGTTTGGGGTCGAATGATAAACAATGAACAAGATTTACATATAGTTATATATAGTCTCTTCTTTTATTAAAGAAAAAAAAAGCATGAAATATATGTTACCTAAATGGTTGATGAATTGATTTGGTTTGGTTAAGGTTAATTAAGTGTGGTTTGAGGACTTTAATCCCTAACATGTGTCTGATATGTACATGTATATGATATAGGCATATCTATGCTTATTTTGAATGCACAGTTTTATGCTAGTGTGACTTTTGTTTTGTTTTGTTAAAGTTTTCAATGTTGTTTATTTTTTATATTCAGTAATCAGTGATGCATTTCAAAGTTATTAAACAAATAGTTATAGTCGATATATACCAATGTAATTGTACTGATACCGATTTAGTGGATAATCGCAGAATTTCCCAAGGAAAATTACCTTTGGGTATATTTTTGATGCACCACCAAGTATTACTTTCAGGTATATTTTTGATCTGTTTTCCATATGGGTTTGTTTTTAAGCTTTACTTTTCCTGAGAGATGTTTTTTCATCAGATGAAACTGAAATTAAGGTAGAAAGTTGTTATATGTACAACTAATATGTTTGATGTTATTATCAAAGTCTAGTATTGTTGCGTATGATTTCACAGTTCCTAATATCTTTGTTGCACAACTGATGACCATTAATAACAGTGCTCACATCTTACAGATTACTTATATGATTTATAAATTGCTTGCAATATTATATTTGGTTTAACTCATCTAGAATCAAATCTATGAGCTAACTGTAAATGTTTAAAACTGGATGTATCAAGTTATGTGAAAATGCACACAACATGGAAAGTGCATCAAATACAATTCACAAATTGATGTAAACACCTTTGATCATTATACTTGTTTAATTTATCTTCATTTGATCCTTATACTTCTTTAATGCATTAATGTATCATCATAATTTCATGTGCAATTTCCAATAAATCTTACTTCTGTTTAGTTGATTTTCGAATTATAACTAGGTGACCAAGGTTAAATTTTTAAACCTCTTTTAGTCAGTAAAAAATATTTTAATTAAAAAGCCGATGGTTTAATTACACAGTTAAAGCCAAGCTAAAGTACATTTGTTTTGCTTTGACTTATATTGTATATGTTTAGAAGTTTGATGCATTTATTACCTGCACAAATTGTAATTGAGATTAAATAATTAAATTCAAGTTCTTTAAAGAATGTCCACACCTAGATGACAAGCAAAGGAAAGAACTAAGTACAGAATTAGGATTGGAACCACTGCAAATCAAATATTAGTTCCAAAACAAACACCCTCAAATGAAGGTTATACGCTTTCTACTTTTGCTAATCAATTATTTTACTTTTCATTTTTAGGACCAATTGCAAGTAATGTGCCAATCATCAAAGTACATAAATATATTATCTTATATTTATCTACTTGATGCTATTTACTTATAATATATAATTGTAAGAATTTGGTGGGTGGATCAAATTATTTATGCGCACTAGTGTGTGTCTGGTCATGTTTCATATTATATACAGTTGTATGTTATTTCCAAGCTTGGAGGTTTCACTAATATCCATATTGGTGAAGTATTAAGTCTGATGTATTAAGAATATGTACTTCATGTTGTGCATGTTATCAATATTGATAATTTTAGCTAGATTTGGAGTGGACAGCCAACTTCAGTTCGTACCTTTCAGTTTTTTTTACTTATTTTCATACTCTCAAATGTCAATTAGATTGCTGTTGTTAATTACTTACTAGCAACTGTTTCCCTACATCTATATCTCTTGTATGCTGTCAGGCTCTTGACTTGATAAAAGGCTGGAACTTTCATGAGTTAACAGATTCATGTTTGGAAGGGCAGTTTTCAAATGAGGATGGGACTGAAACAGTATGTATTGCCCCAAAATGTTTGCAACTTGAGCAGCGAGAGCGCCCTACTGTGAAGTCGCTAATTCTTGCATTGACTCCTCTTCAAAAAGACGACGAGGTAATTTTCTTTTTGCTTGTATATTTGGAAATAAATTTATATAACTACAGAACCACTTTATACATTCTGAATCTGATTACTTGGTATATATGCACATGATCATAGCTTTTTCAATGCCAGTATTAAAATAAAATATTGTTTTATAAGAAATGAAATAATATTAAGCAGTGGACCATAACTTCATTATTGTATTTTGCTGTTGTAATTACAGGGTTTGGTCGACCGCGATATCTGAGCAGATTACAGTTTGTTAAGACTGAGGCTTGCGACTTCGAGTTTTGCTGTAGAGAATATAGTTTCAGAGCATGGTGAGAAAGCTCCTAACATTGTTTATAAAGGGAAGCTTGATGCACAAAGGAGGATCGCAGTTAAGAGATCAAGTAGACTGACATGGCCAGATCCTCGACGGTTTATGGTGGTTTTTGTTTCCTATATTTCCTTTTCATTAAATTTTGATTAGTTACCATGTTTGCATATGTGTGTTATCAATTCAATGCTGCATTTGTAGTGTACGTGCTATGTTAAGAGATTATAAGGTAGAATTGATTGGATGACCATTCACTGTACAAAATTTGTATGTGTGCACACACAATCTTTAGCAATTAGGATTACATATTATCATCCATATGTTCTATTTAAGTTTAAATGAAAAGACTGTCAACCTGACAATGAAATTTTGGTAAGCTAAAAATAGTACATCCCATTTTTTGTTCCAAAACAATGAGCTGTAATCTTCCATTTGGTGAAACCAATGAAAAATCTAACTTTATGAACGGACAATAATGTTCATTCTGCAAATGCATCTAAACACAATTGGAATAATTATGAAGTTAACATGCATATATACAACTTTATGAGGTGCTTATACCACATCTATATAACTAGTATTATAATAATAATAATAAATTAACTTAGTTTATAGTAATAATAGTAATAAGAACAACAACAATAGTCATAATGATAATAATAACAATAAACAAACTAAGTTTATAAAAATTAACCAAGTTTCATAAAAATTAATTAAGTTTAGAACAACAACAACAATGGTAAATGATAAAGTATTAACAAATTTATCTAAGTTTTACAATATTAACTAAATTTATATAATAATAATAATAAATTAAATAAGTTTATAAAAATTAACTTCATCAATTAAGTTTAACAAGAATTAAAGTTTATAGAATTAACTAAGTTTATAATAATAATGAATTAATTAAGTTTATAATGATAACAATAACAACAATAATAAATTACAAAGTTTTCAACATCTTTACATCTAATTCATTTTATAAATTTATAAATTATATAAAATAATAACAAAGTTTATAGACGACGATCAACGAATTTTATAAATACAACTAAATTTTATAAAAAATATCTAAGTTAATAATAATAATATATAATAATATATAACAATAATTAAGTTTATAATAATATCAATGATAATGAATTAACTAATTTTGTAATAATAATAAAGTAATAAATTATAAAATATTAACTAAGTTAACTAAGTTTTATAAACAATTACTAAGTTTATGTATAATAATAATAAATTAACTTAGTTTATAATAATAATACTAACAAAAATGACAAAAATAGTCATAATAGTAATAATAATAATAAACAAGCTAAGTTTAGAAAAATTAACTAAGTTTAGAAAAACAACAATTATAAATGATAAAGTATTAACAATTTTAACTAAGTTTTACAAAAATTTAACTAAATTTATGTAATAATAATAATATTAATATTATTAAAAAATCAACTATAAAAATTAACTTCATTAATTAAGTTTAATAAGAATTAAAAAAGTTTACAAAATTAACTAAGTTTATAATAATATATTAACTAAGTTTAAGAAAATTAACTAAGTTTATAATGATAACAACGGTAATAAATTATAAAGTATTCAACATCTTTACATCTATATCATTTTATAAAATTCTTAATGTCATAAAAAATAACTAAGTTTATAGATGAAGATCAGCGAATCTTATAAAAATAACTAAATTTTTAAAAAATAACTAAGCTTATATATATTAATAATAGTAATAATAATTAACTAAGCTTATAATAATTAATTAAGTTTATAATAATAATAATAATAATAATGAACTAAGTTTATAAAAATTAATTAAGTTTATAATAATAATACTAACGATGACGACGATGACGATTTAAATTTGATGTTTAAAAAAGTAATGTAAATCTTCATCCATCTAATAATAGAAGGTACTACCAATAACCTGTAATTTTCATCACAGTTTTATATAATTATTTTCAAATTATTCTGAATTTTTAGGAAGTACTACCAATGAGCGAAGACGTGCATAAAGAAAGGCTTTGAGCAGTTCAAGTTCTTAGTGATGCATTTGGAACTTGTAGACGTTAACTTTGAACTATGTTGTCTTTTATTATCATGAATATGTATTGAATTTAGTAACTCATGTATTGAACTTATTTTTTGTTAGTTGATACTTTATTTTGTTATCATGAATATGCGTTACATTTGCTGATTATTATATTTTTTTCGTTCATACATTGTTCAAATTGTTATTGTAACGACCCGGAATTTTCGACCCAATTTAAAAAAATTTAATCCATTATTTTATTATAAAATGTGAAATTTATATACGATTTCAATTAAATCCCAAACTTTGTTTTTACAATGCGCCTAGTTAGTTATAGATATGGGTAAAGTTTCGTCGTAAAATATCGCAGTAAATTTCGTTCGTGTTTTATTGTATATCAGTTCATTTTAATGTGTGAAATTTTTTTATCTTCCGAACCTGAATATTTTTACATAGAAAAATTCTAAACCATCTTCTGAGCAAGGCGCCATTTTTCGTTTTCCAAAATTCGGACTTCTATAGCTCCGTCGATCTTATTTTTTGGCGTTTTTCCTGCATTTTTCCCGTAGTAAAAAAATTCGAATTTTTATAAAACTGTCGTATTGCAATTATCTGTGTACCATTGGAAGTGCCTCATCGCACTGATCAAAACAGTATATTCAGTCGTGCAAATTAGTGTCCGTCGGAAATCATCGCGTTAATTGAATCGTTTCGGGCAGACCGGGTAAACAATTTCAACCCAAATTCTTTAAACCATATCTACTTGAATTTGAAAATCATAAATCTCAGCTGCTAATAAATTAAGTTAGTTGGTAGCTGGGGGTTAACAGTGGAAAAGTTGTGGTGTTTCGGTTTTCGAAAATTGAAATTTATTGGTGTGGAAATTAGAAGAAAACTTAAAAGAATATATTACATCAGTTCTTCCATCGTTTCACTTCACAAGTGCAACTCCCCAGGTAATACCTCCTAGTTTCTTCTTCTCATTCTTTTCTTTCTGAAAAAAAAAAACAAGTTGTCAACGCAACTTTCACTGTGTTCCCCTCAATTCCTTTTTGTTTTCCTGTCATCCTCACTCAGTCACACCGCCCCCTGACCCTCCCGCCTGCACGAGCCCCACGCACCGCCTCCTCCAGTCACACATCGCCCACTCCAGTCACAATACCAGCTCCGCCTTCGCCTACACCCCATCACGTGCCACTGCCTCACCCTGACAACGCTACCGACTTCACCACCGCCCAGCTCCCTGCGTCCTACCTCCGAACCACCTCGACCCAGCTCACCGGAAACCACCAGGGCCCAGCTCGCCTGCACCGCCTCCCTCCGACCACGCCACCAGCCCCACTGCTCGACCTTCCCAGTCTCCATTCGCCTTCCCCGGCCTCCGAATTCAACACGCAACCACCACCGTTCGTTCTCCCCTCTCTCCACTGCTGTGCCGAGCTCCACAACCCCGCATCCTTCCCCTTCCAGTTGCATCCGCACTGCCACTGCCTTGCTGTCACCACACGAACGACTGCTGCGTCGCCTTGCCTCGCCTCTGCCACCACTCCTGACCGGTCGCCCCACCAGATCATGCTGAGCCTGTGCATGATTGCGTGTGTTCATTTGAAAGAAAAGAGAAACAGTCTGGGTTCTGTTTATATATATATATATATATAAAAAAAAAATTGCAGACTGTTACTTTTAGAAGCACACTGTTGCTTTTAGATATAATATCTATTTTGGTTGCTGGAAATAGTAACCACTGTTCCTTTCTTGTTGTGTGCAGAAGCAACCGGTTAAGCCTTTTGCAGCAGCATCGATTTTCAGCTTTCGTTCTTTCTCCATCGTCGGTAAGTGCATCTATATAATTTTATAAATTATGTACGAACGTTCATTGAATTAATATCGTCTTTCTTTTGTCGATATTTGCAGTGTCCGTTGTTCGTATTGTACCGACTCTATTCGTGCTCCTTTTCGCTTCGCTGTCAATTTCTTTAGCCACGAAAGGTGAATTAATTTTCACGACTTATATTCTTATACAAGTTGATTGATGAATGGTTGTTATGTGATGTTGAAATTGGATTTTAATAATTATTTTAGTGATAAATAATATGTAATTGAATTTAATATAGGATAGTTAACAAATAAAAGTGGATTATTTAAGTTGACTATTGATTAGCAAAACTTGATCCCTTCATATATTGAATATTGATTAGTTAAATTTGACCCTTCAACGTTAAATAAATCGACACGTAGAAATAGTGTAAATTACACCATGAACCATTGAACATATGTTGTATAAATCGATGTAGTATAATTTGAACAATAGACATCAAGTGAAAACTGTAATGTGATAATCATTAATCTACATAAAATGATAGTGTAGATTCTAGGAGTAATTATATTAATTTGCATAAATAACAAATGTAAATTAATACGATTATTTTGGGATTATTTAAATAAATTGTTGGATTGTTATTGATTGTTGTTATTGCTTGTTTGTTTACTTTGACACCATCCCAGTTATCACACTGCAAGTTCCCTTTGTTATGTTTTGATTTTTGAATTGAAATGGAATCGGGTTGAAATGATAAATACCCAAATTAAACTTTGACTTAGAATAGAGAATGAAATAAAAACCGATTGGTCAATAATTTGTTTTAAAAATAAAATAAAGATTTTATTTGGATAAATAATAAGGTTTTGAAATGAAGTTGTAATTTGAACTTTTATGGAAGGAAAATGTTAATATTTAAAAATCTGAATCAAAATATTAACATAGTAGTTGATGAAAGAATGTAGTTTTAAAATTGGAATTACTAATAATTAAGTTGAAATTATTTAATAATTAAGTTCTGAAATTATTTAATAATTAAATAAAATTGAATTATTTAATAATTAAATAAAATTGAACCTCTTGAATAAGTGGAATTGAGTTCCTTTATTAATTGAGTTTTGAAATTTGTAATTAAGTAAATGAATAAGTGAAATTGAATTTCTCTAACAAGAAATAAAAATGTGTTTATTGAAATTAATGTAAGACTTGAAATGTAAAGAATTGGATTTGATGAATTTAATTTAATGCAATTTGTAAGTTTTTGATAATAGAGTTGAACTTAAATAATTGATTTAATAAATTGGAAGTTAAATGGAAATTATTTTGAAGGATAAATTTACTTAACAAATATTGAATGAAAATCAATGAATTTAAATTGATTTGAATGTTAAATTAAATTAATTTAAATGATTTCGGGATGAAACTTTTATACGAATTTAAATGAATACTTGAATTGTCTTAAATCAAATATTTAATTTGAATTATAAGATTTTGAAATGGAAATTTTGAAGTTATGAAACGTAAAATTTTGGAAATTGTTTGGAAAGACAAATGAAATGTTGATTTACAAATTCTTATTGAAATTTAATTTGATTTGGTTTTGAAATCTATTAAACGACCAATCGGTGAAATAAATTTCGAAGATTATTAAAGAGACCGGAATCGGTTAAGGACATACTCACTGTCTAAATCGAATACCACTTTAATAACTATACGCGAAGAGTGATCCAGAATGAAGTGGTTGGATTGACGTACGTTGATGATGGAAGAAAGTGAACGATAATGGATAGCCTTGACACTTGTGTCAAATTGGAAATGACTAAAACAGGAGCCGTGCCGGGCCAAATAGGGTTAGCTACCTCGAGCGAACACACTTCTTCGTAAACTACTCATTACTTGTGATTGATTGGTGCGCACCCTTGATTTGGGAGTGTTGTTTCGCGGTGTTGCGATCGTTGCGACGATGCGTTCTCACCAGTCCGGATCAGGAAAACGGTAGTGTCACTACCTTGGGTATTGCCTCATGTGCCTTGTCATACTTGTAGTCCTATACACGACCACTACGAATTTGTCTTGTATTATACCTATGGAGTACTCCCTGATAGCCCACTAGTTTACGGTGGAGTTTATAGTGGTGTATAGACTATGATGCTTATATAAATGTGTTAAGGGGAATAATAGTGACGCCTTAACACTATCTTGATATTTTACTTTACTGTTAGACATTATCTATTTATCGTACAATATTATGTATAAATAATTTAACGGATCCTGAAAGATGGTTATTCCATTCATCTTTGAGTTATTGTTATTTCCAATTCTGAATCATATTATCCGTATAAGAATATATGTCCTGATTCGAGTGTTTGTTTGTGCTTATGCTCGGATCAGATTGAGGACTGCTGTTGCTGTTCTATTGGAGCTGAAGACCGAAGACTATCATCATATTTATCTTATCAGTGTTGTTCTTTCTATTGGACACTATTGGACATCTATGTTGTTCTATTTCATTTTATTTGAGACATTGTTGTATTTATGGGTAGCTTCATGAACTACTCTTATGACTATGTTTTAATTCCATTGCACTATTCTATCATGTTATATTTTCTGTGATTCTGTGATGATTCTCATTTATATACATATACTCCATTAATGATTCGTGTTTTGTACTATTTAAGTTGACATGTGTGGATTATTGTCAATTTAAATGGTCCAAATATACGGGTTGTTACAGTTGGTATCAGAGCTTTGGTTCCCGAAAACCTTAGCCTGTGGAGTTTTAAGCTCATTAGAGATAGGGTAACCAAACCCTAGAATGAGGAGAATCATTGTAGAATCCTTATCCTTTGATTCCATCCTTCTCATTGAATTCATTTGATTTGAATTTCCTTAAGTTCTATAAAATTTCTATCTTTGATTCTAAATCACTTTTGATATTCCAGGATGAGTACCAGAAGGAACGCTAGAGGTGGGGGTAGAGGAAATGCTCTCGAGCCATGTGCCCCAGCTCCCACAGTCAAGTTTTCTACTCTTAGTAAGGAATACACCCAGCTTGGCGGCATAAAATTCTCTGGATCCGAGAGCATCATTGGAGCGTAACAGTGGCTGAAGAGCCTGGAAAGGATCTTCACTGGTCTTGAGATTACTGACACGCAGAAGCGTCAATTGGCCGCTTGGCAGCTTCAGGATGCGGCACATGATTGGTGGGAGTCAGTCACCTCCCGTACTGACGAGGAAACTATCACCTAGGCTCAGTTTAGGTAGAAATCTATTTGAATTACATCCAAATTTATTCCTTCTATCTCATCAAATTTTGACTCAGCTTATATCGTTTGTAAATAGGGATTCCTTTATGGCTTAGTGGATGCCAGCTGCCGGAAAGGCCCATCTTTATCGATCATTTATGGACCTCAAGCTGGGCAACATGACTTTCTCCGAGTTTGAAAGAAAGTTTAACGAACTCTCCAAGTTCGGACCAGGCTTGATTGATACACCACTGCTGAAAAATGCGAGGTTCATCCATGGAGCACATCCAGAGTATTACGATCTCCTCACAGCTCATGTCTATGGCACTTTCACCGAGTTGATGGATTTTGCTCTTAGGTATGAAGGAAAGCCGAAGGGAACATCAACTACCAAGGCTTCAGTTACTCAACCATCTTCTAGTTAGACTGGGAAAAGGAAGCCAAACTTTGAGCAATAGAAGAAGAGCTGGCAGAAGACAACCGGGCTTGGCTATTCTCAGAAAAAGCCCATTGACTTATCCTCCATCACTTGTTTCAAGTGCGACCAGAAGGGTCACTATGCCAACGATTGTCCAACACCTGCCACTGCCGCCATTCCTCCACCTCGGGATACTAGGAACAACCTCTGCCATGTCTGTTTGCAGCCGGGGCCATTTCAAGAAGGATTGCCCCTTGTATCAAAAGGGAAAGACATTCGGAGTATTCGCTATGACTTCTTCCACCCGTGATCCTTCTACCCCACCTGCTCCTAGTGATAACCAAGGTACATTACATAGTACTTTTATGTTGCATACTTTACTCATTAAAGTTCTATTTGATACCGGAGCAACACATAGTTTCATATCTATTGATTTATGCAATAAACTTGGATTGGAACCCATCCTTCCATCTACTTTCTTATGTGTATCAAATCCCATTGGAGGACCCGCTAACCTAAAAAGGGTATGCAAATATGTCACGCTTATGTATGGTATGCACCGTTTCACTTGGGATTTTTATGTCCTAGGATTCGAGGCATTCGATATCCTATTAGGTGTTGACTGGCTACAAAAATTCGAAGCCGTTATCTCTTGCAAAGCTCGAACCGTCTCTCTAATTGACGACAAGAGTATACCTTTAGTTATTAAAGGTAAGTCACCTCAAGAATGTGCTGGGAGTTTTATATTCTCTCTTGACTCTCATCCAAATGAACTAAGCTCTACTCCAGTTGTTCAAATCTTTTCTGATGTGTTTGGAGAAGTCAATTCTCTACCACCTCCGCGGGAAATCAAATTCCGCATTGATCTTATCCCTGGTGCTCGACCAGTAGTTCTTCCTCCCAGGAGAATGGCTCCTAAAGAGAAGGCTGAACTAAATGCTCAAATTGAAGATTTATTTGCAAAAGGCTTGATTCGGTGAAGTCATTCAGAATGGGGTGTTGCAGTTGTCGTCACAAAATCTGATGGTTCTCTCAGAATGTGTGTGGACTATAGAGAGCTAAACAAGCTCACACACAAAAACAGATATCCAATGCCCTGCATTAACGATCTATTCGACCAGCTCCATGGAGCTAAAGTTTTCTCTCAACTCGATCTAGCTACCGGCTTTCACCAACTCAGAATTGTCGAGGAGAGTATTCCTAAAACAGCTTTCCCCACTAAAAATGGTTTCTTTGAATGGCTGGTTATGCCGTTCGGTCTTACCAATGCTCCAGCCTATTTCGTCGACTTGATGAATAGAGTTTTCCGGGATGTTCTTAACAAGTTCGTTCTTGTTTTCATCGATGATATTCTCGTCTTCTCTAAGGATGAGAAAGAGCATAGGTCACATTTGGCTTTTGTTCTTGAAACTCTTCACAGTCATCATCTTAAAGCCAAGTTTTCAAAATGCCACTTTTGGAAAGATGAAGTTCGGTTTCTTGGCCATATTATCTCGGAGAATGGGATTTCAGTCGATCCAGCTAAGATCGCCGTAATCAATGTAAGTTCTATCCTTACTTGCCATTTCTATCCGAACATCTCATCACTATCTAAACTCGAATTCCTTGAATTTGTAGGATTGGGAGACTCCCAAAACTCCTACAGATATTCGCAGTTTCTTGGGTTTGGTCGGCTATTATCGTAGATTTATAGAAAAATTTTCTCGGATTGCCGCACCGCTCACCGCACTGACCAGAAAGAATGTCAAATTTATCTGGAGTGAAAAGTGTGAATCAGCTTTCAATGAGATGAAGCGAAAGTTGACCTCTGCCCCGGTTCTTACAGTTATTGACGGAAGCGAAGGTTTGACCGTCTATACTGATGCTTGTCGGGATGGATTAGGAGCAGTTTTAATGCAGAAAGGAAAGGTTATTGCCTATGCGGGTCGTCAGTTAAAGATCCATGAAGCAAATTATGCAACGCACGATTTAGAGCTTCTTGCGGTTGTATTTGCTCTTAAGCTATGGAGGCACTATTTATTAGTAACAAAATTCGAGTTATTCACTGACCATAAGTCATTGAGATATATCTTCTTGCAAAAGGATTTGAATCAGAGACAAGTCCGATGGCTCGAATTTCTAGCTGCATATGATCTTGATATTAACTACACTCCGGGGAAAGCAAATGTCGTAGCCGATGCTTTGAGCATAAACCAAGCAATGGCATGTTGTAATCTTGTTGAGGGAATGTTATTCCAGCTCGTCGTCTCCCCAGCTCTTATGGATCGCATTATCGCCAAGCAATATAAGGACACGTTGCTCTATCGCATTAAAGAAATAGTTCTCGGAAGAGTTGGAAATGCTGATAATAAACTGGGTGCATAAGTTGATAGTAATGGAGTGTTGAGGATTGACAATCGTATTTGTGTTCCTAATGTTGATGGTCTAGGACAGGAAGTGCTGAGAGAAAACCATCAATCTTCGCTTTCATTTCATCCCGGTGTCACAAAGATGTATCAAAATATGAAGAAGCTATAATGGTGGAGTGGGATGAAGCGCGATATTTCTACCTATGTTAGCAGGTGCACAACTTGCCAACAAGTTAAAGCTGATCACAGAAAGACAGCAGGTTTGCTTCAACCTCTAGAGATTCCAGGTTGGAAGTGGGAGCAGATTTCTATGGACTTTATTGATGGGCTACCAAGGACTAGAAAAGGTAACGAAAGCATTTGGGTGATCGTCGATAGACTGACGAAATCCGCTCATTTTATTCCAGTCAAGACCACTCGTACTGCTTCGAGTTTGGCCGAGATATACATGAGAGAAGTAGTTAAACTTCATGGTGTACCATCTAGTATTGTATGTGATAGAGATCCTATTTTCACTAGTAAATTCTGGAAAGCATTTCAGGATACTTTGGGCACCAAACTGAATCTGAGCACAGCTTATCATCCTCAGACAGATGGCCAAACTGAGAGGGTGAATCAGATTTTGGAAGACCTTCTCCGAGCCTGTATTATAGACTTTGGTGGATCTTGGGAAGACCATCTACATTTGGTTGAATTCACTTATAATAATGGTTACCAGGTAAAGAAATTGAATTTCAAATTTGAATAATTATATTTGAATTTGAATAAATCATCTTTAATAAATCAGGCAAGCATTGGTATGGCACCGTTCGAAGCCTTATATGGACGGCCATGCAAATCGCCAGCTTGTTGGATTGAGTCGGGAGATCGATTGGTGCTTGGTCCAAAAATGATTATGGAAGCTTCCGAGAAAGTTGAAGAAATCAGGAAGAAGATAAAGACGGCACATGATAGATAGAAGTGCTACGCTGATAGAAGGAGGAGAGATCTCGAATTCAGTGTAGGAGACGAAGTGTTTTTGAAAGTGTCGCCTTTGAAGAATGTTATTCGATTTGGGAGGAAAGGAAAGCTTGCTCCCAGATTTGTTGGCCCGTTTGAGATTGCGGAAAGGGTTGGAACCTTGGCCTATAGAATTTCATTGCCAGAGAAGTTTGCCGGTGTGCACAATGTGTTCCACGTCTCACACCTTCGCAAGGTTGTGCGCGATCTATCTATGACCATTCCCACCACACAGTTGGAAGAGATAGTTATCGAGCCTGGCTTGACTATTGAGCGAAAGCCACTTCGGATAGTCGATCGGGAGACAAAGCAACTTAGAAGGAAGTCGGTCAATCTGGTCAAAGTCCAGTGGAGTGCAGATGACCGAGATTGCACATGGGAAACTGAGGATAGTATTCGGGATTCAAACCCTGAATTACTGATTTCAGGTATAATTCAATTTTCTTAAAATCTATCTTGATTTTTCTGCTTACCTCATTCTTACTTCACCCGTCTTGCCCCTTTTCGAGAATGAAAAGTTTTGAGTGGGGGAGAGTGTAACGACCCGGAATTTTCGACCCAATTTAAAAAAATTTAATCCACTATTTTATTATAAAATGTGAAATTTATATACGATTTCAATTAACTCCCAAACTTTGTTTATATAATGCGCCTAGTTAGTTATAGATATGGGTAAAGTTTCATCGTAAAATATCGCAGTAAATTTCGTTCGCATTTTATTGTATATCAGTTCATTTTAATGTGTGAAAATTTTTATCTTCCGAACCTGAATATTTTTACATAGAAAAATTCTAAATCATCTTCTAAGCAAGGCGCAATTTTTCATTTTCCAAAATTCGGAATTCTGTAGCTCCATCGATCTTATTTTTCGACGTTTTTCCTGCATTTTCCCGCTAGTATAAAAATTCGAATTTTTATAAAACTGTCGTATCGCAATTATCTGTACCATTAGAAGCGCCTCGTCGCATTGATCAAAACGGTATATTCAGTCGTGCAAATTGGTGTCCGTCGGAAATTGTCACGTTAATTGAATCGTTTCGGGCAGACCGAGTAAACAATTTCAACCCAAATTCTTTAAACCATATCTACTTGAATTTGAAAATCATAAATCTCAGCTGATAATAAATTAAGTTAGTTGGTAGCTGGGGGTTAACAGTGGAAAAGTTGTGGCGTTTCGGTTTTCGAAAATTGAAATTTATTGGTATGGAAATTTGTAGAAAACTTAAAAGAATATATTACATCAGTTCTTTCTATCGTTTCACTTCACAAGTGCAACTCCCCAAGTAATACCTCCTACTTTCTTCTTCTCATTCTTTTCTTTCTGAAAAAGAAAAAAAAACAAGTTGCCAACGCAACTTTCACTTTGTTCCCCTCAATTCCTTTTTGTTTTCCTGCCTTCCGCACTCAGTCACACCACCTCCTGAACCTCCCGCCTGCACGAACCCCACGCACCGCCTCCTCCAGTCACACACCGCCCACTTCGTTCACACACCGCCCACTCCGGTCACACACCGCCCACTCCGGTCACAACACCAGCTCCGCCTTCGCCTACACCCCATCACGTGCCACTGCCTCACCCTGACAACGCGGCCGACTTCACCACCGCCCAGCTCCCTACGCCCTACCTCCGAACCACCTCGACCCAGCTCACCGGAAACCACCACGGCCCAGCTCGCCTGCACCGCCTCCCTCCTACCGCGCCAGCAACCCCACTGCTCGACCTTCCCAGCCTCCGTTCGCCTTCCCCGGCCTCCGAATTCAACACGCAACCATCGTCGTTCGTTCTCCCCTCTCTCTACTGTTGTGCCGAGCTCCACAACCCCGCGTCCTTCCCCTTCCAGTTGCATCCGCACTGCCACTGCCTTGCTGTCACCGCACGAACCACTGCTGCATCGCCTTGCCTCGCCTGTGCCACCACTCCTGACCGATCACCCCACCAGATCATGCCGAGCCTGTGCATGATTGCGTGTGTTCATTTGAAAGAAAAGAGAAACAGTCTGGGTTCTGTTTATATAAAAAAAAAATTGCAGACTGTTAATTTTAGAAGCACACTATTGCTTTTAGATATAATATCTATTTTGGTTGCTGGAAATAGTAACCACTGTTCCTTTCTTGTTGTGTGCAGAAGCAACCGGTTAAGCCTTTTGCAGCAGCATCGATTTTCAGCTTTCGTTCTTTCTCCGTCGTCGGTAAGTGCATCTATATAATTTTATAAATTATGTATAAAAGTTCATCGAATTAATATCGTCTTTCTTTTGTCGATATTT
The DNA here is from genome assembly GCA_030737815.1 of Allium fistulosum. Lineage (NCBI taxonomy): Eukaryota > Viridiplantae > Streptophyta > Magnoliopsida > Asparagales > Amaryllidaceae > Allium > Allium fistulosum. The sequence continues at coordinate 1,000,860,530 of CM060904.1, read as the reverse complement.
GCAGTGTCCGTTGTTCGTATTGTACCGACTCTATTCGTGCTCCTTTTCACTTCGCTGTCAATTTCTTTAGCCACAGAAGGTGATTTAATTTTCACGACTTATATTCTTATACAAGTTGATTGATGAATGGTTGTTATGTGATGTTGAAATTGGATGTTAATAATTATTTTAGTGATAAATAATATGTAATTGAATTTAATATAAGATAGTTAACAAATAAAAATGGATTATTTATGTTGACTATTGATTAGCAAAACTTGACCCCTTCATATATTGAATATTGATTAGTTAAATTTGACCCTTCAACGTTAAATAAATCGACACGTAGAAATAGTGTAAATTACACCGTGAACCATTGAACATATGTTGTATACATCGATGTAGTATAATTTGAACAATAGACATCAAGTGAAAACTGTAGTGTAATAATCTTTAATCTACATAAAATGATAGTGTAGATTCTGGGAGTAATTATATTAATTTGCATAAATAACAAATGTAAATTAATACGATTATTTTGGGATTATTTAAATAAATTGTTGGATTCTTATTGATTTTTGTTATTGCTTGTTTATTTACTTTGACACCATCCCAGTTATCACATTGCAAGTTCCCTTTGTTATGCTTTGATTTCTGAATTGAAATGGAATCAGGTTGAAATGATAAATACCCAAATTAAACTTTGACTTAGAATAGAGAATTAAATAAAAACCGATCGGTCAATAATTTGATTTAAAAATAAAATAAAGATTTTATTTGGATAAATAATAAGGTTTTGAAATGAAGTTGTAATTTGAACTTTTATGGAAGGAAAATGCTAATATTTAAAAATCTGAATCAAAATATTAACATAGTAGTTGATGAAAGAATGTAGTTTTAAAATTGGAATTATTAATAATTAAGTTGAAATTATTTAATAATTAAGTTTTAAAATTATTTAATAATTAAATAAAATGGAATTATTTAATAATTAAATAAAATTGAACCTCTTGAATAAGTGGAATTGAGTTCCTTTATTAATTGAGTTTTGAAATTTGTAACTAAGTAAATGAATAAGTGAAATTTAATTTCTCTAACAAGAAATAAAAATATGTTTATTGAAATTAATGTAAGACTTGAAATGTAAAGAATTGGATTTGATGAATTTAATTTAATGCAATTTGTAAGTTTTTGATAATAGAGTTGAACTTGTTGGAACCTCCATTCTATGATTTCAATGACAACAACTATACAATATCATATATATACATATACACTAACATATGCAGGTATTCAAGATATCCATCTCATCAAAGAAACTATGATTTGAAGATTACAAGAAGAGTATTTATGAAAGTAGTATATAGAAGTAATGTACAATCTCCAATGAAGTGACACACACAAGAAATCTGGAATTTACATACTACAGACGTCTGCAGTATATACTCAGACGTCTGCAGTAAGTTTCGGGAAAATTTCTGAAACATACTCCAGACGTCTGAGCTATACTGCAGATGTCTGGTTACTGATATTTTTAAACAACGGCTCTATTTTTTGAAAGGTTACGATACCATAAAACAAAAGTTATTCTTCTACAAACAGTTGCAACCTTTCACTAATGGTTTCCAGTCACTTCTCTTTAATCATAACTCTTCAAATCCTATAAATACTATCAAATTGATTTGAGAAAGTCTTACTAAACTTACTGATTTCTATTCTCTTGAATTATCATTATCAAGTCGATTTCTGAAACCCAATTTCTAATATTCTCAAATCAAAACTATAACCACTATTTATATTGGTTATATTCTTCCTCAAATTTGTGCTCACACGTACACAATCACTCAAAGGAGATTATAGGGAGATTTGTATTATCAGTCAATATCAGTGTTGATCAGAACACAAGATTGTCAAAAACTCTATTGTAAAAAGACTTGTTCCTCCGGGTGAAGCGAGGGTATTTGGGTAGTGAAATACCGAAGGGGAGCTTCGGGACTGGACGTAGGACGGGAGGTCCGAACCAGTATAAAAACTTTGGTGTGATTGTTTTTATTTCTACTTACATTTACATATCTGCTTATATCTTTGCTATACTATTAGTACACTTGCACATTAGTAACTTATATACGATTTGTAAGACTTTTATTTGGTATCGGAGCGAGGTTCAATTCAAGTTACAGTAACACGTAGTTGAATTATCACTAATATGGCAAGTACTTTTCAAGATGGTCAATCTACTGCACGTCCTCCACTATTCACTGGTTCAAATTATGCGTATTGGTCTACATGTATGCGTATTTTTATAGAGTCTACTAGCTTAGATGTTTGGGAAACAACTCAAACTAGATTTGAAGCACCAACCACTGCTAGAAACACATGGACAGAAGAACAAAAACTTTTAGCTGGAAATAATGCAAAAGCTATGAATCATTTATTTTGTTCTCTTGATAAAAATGAATTTTCTAGAGTTATGTTATGCACCACCTCATATGATATATGGCATACACTTCAAGTTACTCATGAAGGAACTACAAAAGTTAAACAAACAAAGATTTCAATTCTACAAAATCAGTTTTCATCATTCAAAATGAAAACCAATGAAACTATAAGTGATATGTACATGAGATTTCAAACTATTCAACATGATCTTATGGCTCTAGGAGTAAAATTTACTCAATTTGAATTAGTTACTCGAATTTTAAATTCTTTGACTACTGAATGGGAAAGAAAAGTTTTGGTTATCGAAGAAGCTAATAATCTTTTCGAACTCAAAGTTGAAGAATTAATAGGAAATTTGATGTTATACGAAGCTAACCTGCAGGCACGAAAAGAAGCAAATCAAGAAAAAAAAATATTACTTTTCAAGCCAACAATGAGAATTCAGATCTCGAAGAAGATGAAATTGTATTCATAGCAAAGAACTACAACAAATTCAAGAAATTTAAGCAAATGACAAAGTTTCAAAATGGAGGAAATTCAAATTCAAAAACAACTGATCTAACTTCAATCAAATGCTATGGGTGTGATAAGTTCGGACATATGAAGAAGGATTGTCCTCAAGGTAACAATGATAAAAGAAAAAACAAATTCGATTTCAAGAAAAAGAAGAGAGCATTTCAAGTAACATAGGATGATTCTGAATCATCATCATCAGATAGTGAAAGTGATTCTGAACAAGCAAATGTTTGCTTTATGGCTAACACTGATGAGGTACTTTCTGATTTATCTTATAACGAATTACTTGAAATAAGTATGGAATTAGACGATAAATTTAGAGAATCAAAAAAATTGATCAAAGAATATAAAGGAAAATTTGCTCGATTAGAATTAGAAATCGGAATGTTAAAAGATGAGAAAACAATTCTAGAAGAAGAATTATAATTAGCTCAAGATGAATGTAAAAAATTGTCTACAATTAATTCTGATTTAATTCATGAGTTACAAAAAGTTGTAACTACGAAGGATGATATTCTAAAGGAAAATATTGATTTTAAAATAAGGATAGAATCTGACAATATTGAAATATCTAACTTAAAAAATAGTTTAGAAAAAATAACAAATAATGTTTCAAAAATTAATAAAGGAAAACAAAATTTAGAAAGTTTAATTAAAAATTCTAAACCACCCGGAAACAAAAATGGATTAGGATTTATTAAAAATCAAGACAAAACCAAGAAACAAAATTTGAATGTTGCAACTAAGTATAGTTCTCTCTACACTAAATTCAAGAAATCTATGGTATTTCATAAAAACAACGAATCTAAAAATATTAAAATCTGGATTCCAAAAACAAATAATTATTTGATTAGAAAGAAATTTATAAATGAATATTTTGAAAAAGTAGTTCATAACAACAATTATTTGTTTAAAGGTCCCAAACCATCATGGGTATGGCTACCTTCCCCTACTAACCCTTAGGACCCTAACGGAGGAAGTGGGTACCAATTAAATTATTATTTATTTTTTGCAGGTACTCAAAAATATGAGTAAGGGAAAAGAGAAGTGGATACTAGATAGTGGATGCTCCAAGCACATGATGGGAAATAAAGCCATGCTTACAAATATCAAAAATATAGATGGCGGAACAGTAACATTCGAAGATAACTCCAAAGGATTTGTCATTGGCATAGGAGAAGTCATCAATCTAGGTATATCTACATCTCCTATAATTACAAATGTTTTACTAGTAGAAAATTTAAAACATATTCTTCTTAGTATTAGTCAATTATGTGATAAAGGTTTTAAAATTGATTTTGAAAAAGATAAGTGCAACATCTATGATCAAAATAAAAGTTTAATATTTGAAGGATTTAGAAAACAAAATATTTATATTCTAAACATGAATATTAATCATAAAGATGATGTATGCTTAGCAGCTAATCATGATGATCCATGGTTATGGCATAGACGCTTCTGTCATGTAAACTTTAAAAATATTAATAAATTAGCTAAACATAAATTAGTTATAGGTTTACCTAAGATCAATTTTAAAGTTAAAAATGTTTGTGAAGCATGTCAAATAGGCAAATTAACTAAAAGTTCTTTTAAATCTAAAAAGGAAATTTCCACTAAACAACCACTTGAATTACTTCATTTAGACTTATTTGGACCAACTCAAGTACGATCTATAAATCATAGTAAATACGTCTTCGTTATTGTGGATGATTATTCAAGATATACTTGGACTTTATTCTTAAAACATAAAAGTGGTACTTTTGAAATGTTTAAATTTTTTGCTAGAAGAATTAAAACCTCAACCGATTTAAAAATTAAAAATATACGAAGTGATCATGGTGGAGAATTTGAAAATGAATTATTTACAAATTTTTGTAATAAAAAGGGTATCAATCATAATTTCTCATTTTCTCGAACACCACAGCAAAATGGTGTTGTTGAAAGAAAAAATCGTACGTTGTAAGAATGTGCACGGACATTATTAAATAGTAGTGATTTACCAAAGAACTTTTGGACAGAAGCAGTCGCAACGGCATGCTATGTCTTAAATCGTGTAACTTTAAGACCTATGACTAAACATATGTGTTATGAAATGTTTTATAAAAGAAAACCAAAAATAACATAGTTTAGAGTATTTGGTTCAAAATGTTTTATACTAAACACAAAAGATAATCTTGGAAAATTCGATGCAAAAGCAGATGAAGGAATATATATAGGATATTTTGATAGAAGTAAAGCATATCGAATCTTTAATAAACGAACAAATATAATAGAAGAAAGTTTACATGTATCCTTCGATGAAGATTTTTTTACTAAGTCGAAAAATGACGATGAAGAAATTCCAACTTTATCACAAAATCAAGATATAAACTCAGAACAAATTTCAAATGAAATTAACGATATTAATATATCAAAATCACCACCACGAATTTTAAAAGATCATCCCATGGATAATATTATAGGAAATTTAGATTCTAAAGTAACGACAAGAAATCAACTTAATCAAATGAGTCAAGTAGCGTTTATATCTAACTTTGAACCTAGAAACTATAAAGAAGCATCTAATGATGATTCTTGGATTTTAGCAATGCAAGATGAATTAAATCAATTTGAACGAAATAATGTTTGGGAACTTACACCCCGACCAAGTGATCAATCTGTAATAGGAACAAAATGGGTTTTCAAAAATAAAGCAGATGAAAACGGTAATATTGTTCGAAATAAGGCAAGACTAGTCGCACAAGGTTACAACCAAGAAGAAGGAATTGATTATGATGAAACCTTTGCACCAGTAGCTCGTCTCGAAGCAATACGGATCTTACTTGCTTTTGCGTGTCATAATAATATCAAACTTTTTCAAATGGATGTTCAAAGTGCTTTCTTAAATGGTTTTATAAAAGAGAATGTTTATGTTGAACAACCCCCGTTGTTTGTTCATGAAAATTCCCGGATCATGTTTTTAAACTTAATAAAGCACTATATGGTTTAAAAAAAGCACCTCGAGCTTGGTATGATCGCTTAAAATCTCATTTATTAAAATCCGGTTTTCAAATTGGTAAAATTGATACAACATTGTTTATTAAGAAAAAGCAAAATGATATTTTAATAGTACAAATTTATGTTGATGATATAATTTTTGGATCAACAAATGAACTTTTATGTAAAGAATTTTCTCAAATAATGACTAACGAATTTGAAATGTCACATATGGGAGAATTAAATTTTTTCTTAGGATTGCAAATAAAACAACTAGAAAATGGAATTTTTCTAAATCAAGAAAAATACTGTAAAGATTTATTAAATCGTTTTGGTATGAGTAAAATGTCTAGTAAACCAACACCAATGAGTACCACTACTCACTTGGATAAAGATGAAAATGGTAAAGATTTCGATCAAAAACTTTTTAGAAGTATGATAGGATCTCTTCTTTATTTAACTGCCAGTCGACCCGATATAATGATGAGTGTATGTTTATGTGCACGCTTTCAAGCACAACCAAAAGAATCACATCATCGTGCAGTAAAACGTATTCTCCGCTATTTAATAAATACTACGGATTACGGCTTATTCTATCCGAAAAATAATACATTCGAACTCGTATCCTATAGTGATGCAGACTTTGGTGGATGCAAAACGGATAGAAAAAGTACAAGTGGTACATGTCATTTTTTAGGTCAATCACTAGTTTCATGGTTTAGCAAGAAACAAAATTGTGTGTCTTTGTCTACTTATGAAGCTGAGTACATTTCTGCCGCTCTAGCATGTGCTCAAGTAATATACATGCAACAGACATTACAAGACTACAGTAGTCAATTAAATAATTCTATAATTTATTGTGATAATACAAGTGCAATTAATTTATCTAAAAATCCAATAAATCATTCTAGAACAAAACATATTGATATAAGACATCATTTCTTATGAGATAATGTCGAAAAGGGAACAATCAACTTAGAATATGTAAGTACCGAAAATCAAATTGCAGACATTTTTACTAAACCGTTGAATGAATTGACTTTTATTAAACTAAGAAGAAACTTAGGAATTTGCTCATTATCCGAACTAGAATAGAATATACCTATTGTTTTTTTGTTTTACCTTAAATGTGTATAAACATTTCTTTAAAAACTGAAAGTTTTTTTATTTATAGTAAAACATTTTTTTTAGTGGTTTAAATTCTCTCAAAAATAATTCTAACAAATGGTTAGTTTTAATTGCGTAAAATATGGTTCAACAATATTTTACTATTTTTATATCATAAGCATATATAAATTCAAGCTTCATTCTTATATTAGTATATCTTCCTTAAACTACAATGTCTTCCCACGAAGAAATTTATAATTCTGCCTCATCTCCAAATGAACATTCGTCAATTAATCATTCTTCATCCGCTTATACCGTTCCATCACCACCATCTAACTTTCCTGATGTTCATCACCCGGAATGCTATATTATTCCACCCAGATTCACTGTTCAATATCCGGATTATGCTCCGCCTCCGCGCTACAAAGGTTCTCTAAGAATCTCGACTCCTTTAAAAGATACTACAACTGGATATTCACCTAAAGGAAAGAAAGTGAAATCTGCAATTGAATTTCAAGGAACAATCATGCAAACCGATGACTATCGGATTGATGATTTACATCATTTTTAGCGGGAGAGCCCTGGCCTTCAAAAGGAAATGGCCTGGGAACAGCGACACCAAGGAGAACAATTGAATTTCTTAACTCGTCACATTGCAAAAATATGTGGTCGTTCTCCAAAGAAAGATACAGTTAATAGCATTCAATGTACTCCTTCTCCTGTTCACCCCAATCGTTGGTCTCCCATTCGACCAATGTATGATCCTATCATCAAGGATGAACCAAACTCATGGGAGCAAGGAGGTCCATTTGGAAACAACTAAATCGCTATATTATATAATATTTTTTTAATAATCTGTGTATTCATCATCCTGTTTCAAAATGTTGTTGTATATTTATATATATTTGAATAAATTCTTTACTTCTTGCATTAAATTAACAAGAAACGTATAACAAAATTCAACCAGATTACAAAATACAAAAATAAACATTACAAACAAAAATCTGTTACCTCAGACGTCTGGCCCTATACCTCAGACGTCTGCAGGAACACTCGGGACAAAAAAATATATTACATTTTTGCCAGACGTCTGGCCCTAAACCTCAGACGTCTGCAGGAACATTCGGGACAAAAACATTGCATCTGAAAATCACTGACTTTTTCCCCTCTATATAACATGTTTTACCCTTCCCATCTCATTTTCATCAGCCCTCATTATCTATCAAAATCCTAGCAACCCTAGCTCTCTAAATCTCTTCAAATTCTAATCAATGGCACCAAAGAAAGTTGCTTCCAAAAGACAAAAGCAAACTCAACCATCATCCTCAGCAAACCTCGTCTCCGAAACACAAATTCTGCAATGGATGAGACATAAAAAAGCAACAATCAAAAGATTTGAAACCATCAAGAAGAAAAAGATTCACAATGGCCCATTCTACAATATTCATCATCCGGTGGAATACAATCTTTATCAACTAACTCAAGCTTCCGGTTGCTCTTCCTTAATTGACATTGACGTAAATTCGGTAAATATAGATCCTCTAGCTATTTATCTATTTTATGCAAATCTTTCAAGTGTCGGTTTGTCACAAGAAGAAGAGAGTAATGATATTCTTTTGACATCCGTCTATGGGAAATTTATAAGACTTGATATTCCAACAATTGGAGCAATTCTAGGTTGTAATTATGAAGGTATGGTGTTTGATAATATACCCGACATGCTAGGAAAACCTAGAAATATAATTACACACCTTATATGGGAAGACAATATGAAATGGCGCTCAAACTTTCTACGACCCCGAGCTAGGTTACTAGATCGAATGATAATCAATACTATTATTCCTAGACTTGGTAGCCATGAGATGGTATACGAAAATGATCATAAGGCATTGTATGCCATCTTTGGTAATGTCTCGGTAAATTGGGCACAATTTATCTTGACTCAAATAAAAGATTTTTGGAATAATCCCAAACCAACCATTCCATACGCCGCATACATTATGCGGATTTTAACGGCATTTGAAATACCTTCATATCTATCTTCCTTTGAAGAAATTCCAACGAAAGACGGAGGTAAACGGTTTATTTCATTAATGCAACTCCCGAAAACACCACCTCCTATCATATCTTTCCAACAATGGGAGAACCGGCCGCAATCTTCTCCACCACAACAACAACCGGCTTCTTCATCACAACCAACCACACAATACTATTCTGACTCCGAAATCTTGGAAATCCAACCAACACTTGCTTCAAACGAGTCAATTAATGATGTATTATTACGCAACCAATCCATTTTAGCACGAAACCAAAAGAAGCTTGAAAGGTCTTTTTCTACACGAATGGCCAAAGTAGAGAAAACTCTTAACAAAGTAGTTTCGAGCTTAGGGAAGATAATGAAGAAGTTTAGAGGTCGGTCTAGTTCAAGTTCATCATCATCACCGTCTCATACTCCTCATGCTCCTACTCCACGACAAGGATTACGTCATTCTTCTTCAACCAATATAGGTAAAATGGTTATCGACGAAGAAGAAGAAGAAGACTACGATGACTCAACCGAAGAGGATAGCGATGACCATGATGAGCCTACAGAATCATATCTACCATATGAGGCTATGCAAGGGCTTTCAATTCAAGAAGAACCTTCATCTCAATATCAACAATGGAATTCTTCTTCATATGATCCTTATTCATCCTATGGTTCATCTTATGGAGGATATGGAGGAGCATTCTTCTATGAAGGAGAATAATATGGCTCTATATTTCTTTTATTTATTTCTGCGTTTCATATGTATTAACTATTTTGAATTATGTCATATGCATTCATTCTATTTTGATTCTGACAAAGGGGGAGAAAAATATAACTTGCACATATTCAAGGGGAGATAACATAATCAGGGGGAGTAAATATATTCATATCTCTAAACATAATATTGTATAGTTGTCATCATCAAAAAGGGGGAGAATGTTGGAACCTCCATTCTATGATTTCAATGACAACAACTATACAATATCATATATATACATATACACTAACATATGCAGGTATTCAAGATATCCATCTCATCAAAGAAACTATGATTTGAAGATTACAAGAAGAGTATTTATGAAAGTAGTATATAGAAGTAATGTACAATCTCCAATGAAGTGACACACACAAGAAATCTGGAATTTACATACTACAGACGTCTGCAGTATATACTCAGACGTCTGCAGTAAGTTTCGGGAAAATTTCTGAAACATACTGCAGACGTCTGAGCTATACTGCAAACGTCTGGTTACGGATATTTTTAAACAATGGCTCTATTTTTTGAAAGGTTACGATACCATAAAACAAAAGTTATTATTCTACAAACAGTTGCAACCTTTCACTAATGGTTTCTAGTCACTTCTCTTTAATCATAACTCTTCAAATCCTATAAATATTATCAAATTGATTTGAGAAAGACTTACTAAACTTACTGATTTCTATTCTCTTGAATTATCATTATCAAGTCGATTTCTGAAACCCAATTTCTAATATTCTCAAATCAAAACTATAACCACTATTTATATTGGTTATATTCTTCCTCAAATTTGTGCTCACACGTACACAATCACTCAAAGGAGATTATAGGAAGATTTGTATTATCAGTCAATATCAGTGTTGATCAGAACACAAGATTGTCAAAAACTCTATTGTAAAAAGACCTGTTCCTCCGGGTGAAGCGAGGGTATTTGGGTAGTGAAATACCGAAGGGGAGCTTCGGGACTGGACGTAGGACGGGAGGTCCGAACCAGTATAAAAACTCTGGTGTGATCGTTTTTATTTCTACTTACATTTACATATCTGCTTATATCTTTGCTATACTATTAGTACACTTGCACATTAGTAACTTATATACGATCCGTAAGACTTTCAGAACTTAAATAATTGATTTAATAAATTGGAAGTTAAATGGAAATTGTTTTGAAGGATAAATTTACTTAACGAATATTGAATGAAATCGATCAATGAATTTAAATTGATTTGAATGTTAAATTAAATTAATTTAAATGATTTCGGGATGAAACTTATATATGAATTTAAATGAATACTTGAATTGTCTTAAATCAAATATTTAATTTGAATTATAAGATTTTGAAATGGAAATTTTGAAGTTATGAAATGTAAAATTTTGGAAATTGTTTGGAAAGACAAATGAAATGTTGATTTACAAATTCTTATTGAAATTTAATTTGATTTGGTTTTGAAATCTATTAAACGACCAATCGGTGAAATAAATTTCGAAGGTTATTAAAGAGAACGGAATCGGTTAAGGACATACTCACTGTCTAAACCGAATACCACTTTAATAACTATACGCGGAGAGTGATCCAGAATGAAGTGGTTGGATTGACGTACGTTGATGATGGAAGAAAGTGAACGATAATGGATAGCCTTGACACTTGTGTCAAATTGGAAATGACTAAAACAGGAGCCGTGCCGGGCCAAATGGGGTTAGCTACCTCGAGCGAACACACTTCTTCGTAAACTACTCATTACTTGTGATTGATTGGTGCGCACCCTTGATTTGGGAGTGTTGTTTCGCGGTGTTGCGATCATTGCGACGATGCGTTCTCACCAGTCCGGATCAGGCAAACGGTAGTGTCACTACCTTGGGTATTGCCTCATGTGCCTTGTCATACTTGTAGCCCTATACGCGACCACTACGAATTTGTCTTGTATTATACCTATGGAGTACTCCCTGATAGCCCACTAGTTTACGGTGGAGTTTACAGTGCTGTATAGACTATGATGCTTATATAAATGTGTTAAGGGGAATAATGGTGACGCCTTAACACTATCTTGATATTTTACTTTACTGTTAGACATTATCTATTTATCGTACAATATTATGTATAAATAATTTAACGGATCCTGAAAGATGGTTATTCCATTCATCTTTGAGTTATTGTTATTTCCAATTCTGAATCATATTATATGTATAAGAATATATGTCCTGATTCGAGTGTTTGTTTGTGCTTATGTTCGGATCAGACTGAGGATTGTTGTTGCTGTTCTATTGGAGCTGAAGACCGAAGACTATCATCATATTTATCTTATCAGTATTGTTCTGTCTATTGGACACTATTGGACATCTATGTTGTTCTATTTCATTTTATTTGAGACATTGTTGTATTTATGGGTAGCTTCATGAACTACTCTTATGACTATGTTGTAATTCCGCTGCACTATTCTGTCATGTTATATTTTCTGTGATTATGTGATGATTCTCATTTATATACATATACTCCATTAATGATTCGTGTTTTGTACTATTTAAGTTGACATGTGTGGATTATTGTCAATTTAAATGGTCCAAATATACGGGTTGTTACAGTTATCTATTTAAAGAAGTTTCATTTTGATTGTTATTATTAAAATGTAATAGTGGGGTGCATCAAATTTATAGTAAAATAAAGAATAGCTCCTTAAAAGCGTTATCACTATATGACATAAATGCTATAAAATGATAATGCAATGTATGAGGTTACTGTCAAAGGATAGCAGCAAATAGGCGTTATTTTATGTACATATTTTATAGCGGTATATATATGTTGTAAATGGATGTAGAATATACTATAAACATGTTGATATATAACGCGAAATAGGCGCTATAGAATTACTATTTATAGAGGCTATACTATGCTATGAAATCATGCTCTTTTATAGCAGTTTTTTTGTGTGTGTTATAAATGTGCAATTCTTTTTTATAACATGTCGATATACAGCGTTTATCAAACCGCTATAGTTGTGTTTAATAGCGGCTATATGTCGCTATAAAAGACTGTTTTTCTTGTAGTGTCTTCATTCCTATGGTCCCGAACATTGTATTGTCATCATTTCCCGTTGGATCGAAATGAACGGTCCACGTTTCTCAAACTTCCATCACGTTCCTTGATCAATCCATACACCTAATAAACGGACAAACACCACTAGTGGACTTGTCGTCGAGAACTATAATTTGATATATAAAATGTTTAATTAGGAATACTTGTGTATGTCGCACTTTTTAATTAGAGGGAGATTAATTTTTGCTAGTTACAATCGATAAAAATTAACTTTTTAAAATCTAGCCATGACATACTACATCCTAATTACGTGTATAAAGGAAAAGCCACTTTTTAAATGTTTGTTACATCATTTATAAGTTTGGTTTAAGATCATAAGGGGTGAATTACTATGTTTTATCAATATATGTGCAAATATGATAAATCTCACTCATGATTAGCTATGCCTCCTCTCCAATTTGATGTAGATTTTTCCTCTCCTTTGCTGTATAGAATTTCCTTGCCTTCAAAACTGAAATTTTTTCAATAGCTTCGATTTATTTGTATAACTCTCTTCGCAATGATTGGTTTCTTATATAAAATTTTTTAGTTTGAATTTGATTTGGGGATTGGGGTTTCAGTAGTGGAGGTAAGATTTATTAGCAAAATATATAGGGTTAGAGATCTATTTACAAGCTCAAAAATATAATATCTAGGCTAAAATCTTAAAATTAATATATTATGAAAATGCTAGTGGGTTTGACTTCTTCTAATTTCTAGCATGTTTAACCAAATTTAGTGAGTTATATATGTTTTCTCATTGTAAACGACATTATAGATGCAATGAAATAGTTTATGAAGCCTAGTTCAAAATCATGTAGAAATTTACTATTTTCCTTTTATGTTAAAATGACCATTTTGCCCCTTTAATTTAATTATTCAATTTCATAAAATTTTGGGATGTCATAATAACGGTAGGAAAATGATTCAAATGATGGATTCAAATGCCATTAATGTGTGGAATCAGTCTATGAGTAAGATGAAATAGGACAGGGAAGAAAGGGGAGGAAATATGATTTGAATTTGGAGGAGGCAATGATAACAGGATTGTTAATACCTTAGTTATTGATTTTGATGATAACAACAATATACATTCTTATAAAATATAGATACTAATATTTTTCCAAGTTATATAGTATAAAGTGTAGAACATTACACAGGCGTTGAATCAAAGACTGTATACTATAAAGACTCAAGAAATGAACACGAAGACTCATGAGTACTGATGCAGCGCGATTTGCTTCTGATTTAAGTCGTTCCAGAATTTTAGGTCGTTTACGACCTGGTGAAGTTTTAGGTCGTTCACGACCTAAGGAACCTATAGGTCGCTCACGAGTCAACTGCAGAGTTAAGGCATGCAAACGAGTCGACGAGTTAAAGGAAGAGACGCACAAACGACCTAACGAAGCCCTAAGTCGTGACCGACCTAATAATGCCTTTAAGTCGCTCCAACGACTTAGTGAAGATCGGCAACGACCTAGTGGGGACTCGCGAGTTAACAAGCTAAAGGGAAAGGCGCTCGAACGACCTACCGAGTTACGACCTAAGATAGGTCGCTCCGATACTTCATTTGAAGACAGTCTCGAGCTACGACCTAAGTTAGGTCGCATGAACGAGTTACGACCTAAATTAGGTCGCAAGGAGATTAGGTCTTGTGAAGAAACCCAGGAGCTAACGTGTTAGGTCGCGTATGAAGCCTATGCCGCCTGAATATCTTGTGCCGCTTTATTTTAGGTCGCTATCTTCTATTGTTAGGTCGCATGAAGTGTTAGGTCATTAACGATCTATAATAAGGCGCTGATGGAGGCTGATGTATTGTTGTTAAGTCGATCAAGTGTTAAGTCGTGATGTGTGACTATTGTGAATACTGTAGCGTGTTTGTTGTTGATCTGTTAGGTCGTTGACGATCTATGTTAGGTCGGTGAAGATTTGTAATGTGCTGTAACTGTTTTGTTTAGGTCGTCTACTTTTAAGTCGTAGGTCGTGATGTTTGTTAGGTCGTGGCCGACCTAAGTGTTGTACAGATTTCAGTGTTGGGTTGTAACTTTTATAAATAGGTCGGTGGTTCCATTTGTAATAGTTTAGTTGATTTGAATGAAAACTTTTGTTTGTTAGCTTTGTGCTTTCAATTAAATTGGTAGTTGAGTGTGATCTCCTATCTCCACTTTCGGTTAATCGAGTGCGCTCGATTCAACGATTGTTGAAGCCGATTCGCGGTATCAAGTGCGCTTGATCAACGCTTGAAGAATTGAAGATCTTCTTTCACGGTATAGTGCGCTATCAACGTGACGAAGATAGCTAGAATTCGGTATCTTCGGATCAACGAATTTGGGCCATTCAGTATTCTTCATTCCATCGATTGCTATTTTCACAGAATCATCATTTTGTCATTCCGCTGCTGCATCATTTGGTATCAAAGCTAGACTTAGCCAATCATAGCTAAGCCGAGTCTTGGAGTCAATTTATTCGAAGAGTTTGAGAAGTTAATTGAAGCCGAACACCATTTGGAGAAGTTGGTTGTTCATCGTGTTCATCGCAAGTTGCAACAAGTTTGGAGTTTTCGATCCGTATCATTTTGGATCTAAGTTTGAAAGGTGTTTGAAATTTTGAAGTTAGAGCCGAGAGCAAGTGAAGGCCGTGTTCATCATTTGGTATATTGAAGTGTTTGTGAAAAATTTGAATCATGCCGCCAAGAAGAGCTAATCGACATCAAAATATCGAAGATTTGTACAAGATGGAAGATGCCGAGCAAATGGAACAACGCATAAGTAATAAATTCAATGAGAAGTTAGATGAAGGTATTGGAAGGTTAGAGAAATTGATGAATGATATGAATCAAGGTCAAAGACGGAGGTCGCCAATCTCGAACCATGGAGGAAACCGAGTTTCACCATCGGTTACGAAAGTGAGAAGGGTATCGCCACATTCTGATCATGGTAGAAGAGAATCATCAGTTTCGATGAGAAGAGATGACCATGAGTATCGGGATGAAGAAAGAAGAACTCAACGTGAGTTTGAGTATGAGCCATATCATGATGAAGAACGACATAGTAGAAGAGACATGCGTGATCAAAGAGATGTTAATGGTCGAGATCGATATCGAAATGCACGTGATTATGATAAAGAGAGTGATAGAAGCAATATTCATTATCGAGATCGAGACCAAGGACGAAATGCATATAGGGATGTTGAGGATGATCGTCGATGGGAGTCGGGGATGAAAACTGAAATTCCTGAATTCAAGGGTGGAATGCAAGCTGAAGAGTTTTTGGATTGGTTGTCTTATGTGGAGGAGATTTTTGACTTCAAGGAGATTCCAAAACATCGTAGAGTGAAGTTGTTTGCTACAAGGTTGAGGGGTAGAGCTTTGGCGTGGTGGCAGCAAACCAAACTAACACGTGAACGGATAGGGAAGTCAAAGATTAAATCTTGGGAGAAGATGAAGAAGTTGATGAAAGCTACATTCTTACCTTACAATTATCAGTCTCTTATGTATCAACATTTGCAAAACTTGAGGCAAGGAACGAAGACTGTTAATGATTATGCCGATGAATTTTATCAGCTTATTGCCAGGAATGATATTATGGAAACGGAAGAGCAGCTAACAACTAGATTTGTTGGAGGGTTGAGAATGCAGATTCAAGACATGGTGAATATGTTTGATCCAAGATCTGTCGCTGAAGCACATCAGAAAGCACTTGCTTGGGAGAAACAAGGGAGACGAGGTGGTGGTGTGTTTACAAATTCTAACAATCCAACGAAAGGGACTAGTAGTAGTGTGAATGTTTCGAAGGCTGTTGCAAAACTAATTGTTAATGAAGTTGCTAAGACTAGAATCAATAGTGGTATCAAATGTTTCAATTGTCAGGAGATTGGTCACAAAAGCAATGAATGTCCAAAGCCAAAGAAGCGAACGATGATTGCTGAGGTTGAAGAAGAAGAAATAGAAGTTGACTGTTCTAATTCACTACATGATGATGAGGAAGAGAATGTGTCGGGAGATGAAGGGTATTCTTTGATGATGAGGAGGAATTGCTTGACACCAAAGCAGGAGGAAGAAACTAGCTGGTTGAGGAGTAACATCTTTCAATCAACATGCACTATCTTGGGAAGGGTTTGCAAGTTTGTCATCGATGCGGGAAGCTGTGATAATATTATCTCTAAAGAAGCTGTGAAGAAGTTATCATTGAAGACAGAGAAGCATCTGAAACCTTACAAGTTAGCTTGGTTGAGGAAAGGTGGGGAGGTGAAAGTTGGACAAAGAGCTTGTGTGAATTTTTCAATTGAGAAGAAATATAAAGATGAAATTTGGTGTGATGTTGTGGATATGGACGTATGTCATCTGTTGCTGGGGAGACCATGGTAGTATGATAGGGCTGTGCAACATGATGGACGTACGAACAGTTATAGTTTCATGTTTGAGGGTACAAAGATCACTTTAATTCCTAAGAAGCAACAACCCGAAGAAAACAAGTTGGAGGAGATTGAAGAATTGAAAACTTTGTTATCTTTGAAGGAGTTTGTTAAGGAAGTAGAAGAGGAGCCTGAAGTATTCTTGTTGATTGGACGTGAGAGTCATGAAGTGGTTGAGATTCCTGAAGAAGTAAGACCAGTGCTGGGAGAGTTTGACAATGTATTTCCTGAAGAGCTACCAACGGAGTTACCGCCGTTGAGAGACATTCAACATCAAATTGATCTTGTTCCAGGTGCTGTGTTGCCACATAGACCGCACTACAGAATGAGTCCAAAGGAAGATGAGGAGTTGAGAAGGCAAGTGGAATAATTTCTTGAACAGGGGCGTGTGCAGGAAAGTTTAAGTCCTTGTGCGGTGCCAGCTTTGTTAGTACCGAAGAAGGATGGGACATGGAGGATGTGCACTGATAGTCGGGCACTGAACAAGATTACTGTCAGATACAGATTTCCGATGCCGAGACTTGATGATTTGTTGGATCAGTTGAGCGGAGCTACTATCTTTTCGAAGATTGATTTGAAGAGCGGTTATCATCAAATTCGAATCAGACCAGGAGATGAATGGAAAACAGCATTCAAGACGAGAGAAGGATTGTATGAATGGCTGGTCATGCTGTTTGGTTTGTCGAATGCACCGAATACTTTCATGCGAGTGATGAATCAGATTTTTAGACCATTCATTGGGAAGTTTGTGGTGGTGTACTTTGATGACATACTGATATACAATGGAAGTCCAGAAGAACACTTGCAACATCTGAGAGAAGTGTTGATGTTACTGCGACAGGAACAATTTTATGCTGCAACGAAGAAATGTGTGTTCATGACGCACAGTGTTTTATTTTTGGGATATGTTATATCGGGAGGAGGTATACAGGTGGATCAGAATAAAGTTGAAGCAATCAGAAATTGGCCACAACTCAGGACGATTACAGAAGTTAGAAGCTTTCATGGTTTGGCGTCATTCTACCGAAGGTTCATTCCACACTTCAGTAGCGTGATGGCACCAGCTACTGATTGTATGAAAGGGAAACAATTTCTATGGTCAGAGGAAGCAGGGGTTGCTTTTGAAAGGATCAAGGAGCTTTTAACGACAGCACCGATTCTAGTGTTGCCGGATTTTATGTTATTGTTTGAATTATACATACTGATGCATCAAAGGTTGGAATTGGAGGGGTTTAAGTCAGAAGGGACGTCCTATTGCATATTTCAGTGAGAAGCTATTGGGAGCAAAGATGAGATATAGTACATATGATATGGAATTTTATGCTATCGTGAAAGCTATCAAACATTGGAGACATTATTTGTTTCATAAAGAATTTGTGTTATATACTGATCATGAGGCATTAAAGCATATGCAGGGACAAGACAAGATTGCTGCTAGGCATTCTTCGTGGATTGCATACTTACAACAATTTACATTTGTGGTGAAGCATAAAACGGGAATTACGAACAGAGTGGCAGATGCATTGAGCAGAAGGAATCATGTGTTGACTACAATGAAGGTTGAAGTGACAGGGTTTGATGTGTTGCTAGAATTATTTGTCGATGATCCTTACTTTGCGAAGTTTGTTGATAAAGTCAAGGAGGGAGAGACGAATGAGTTTGTAATGGTGGATGGTTATCTTTTTAAAGGAAATCGATTATGTATACCGGAGTGCAGCTTACGAATGAAGATTGTGAAGGATTTGCATGAGGAAGGTCATGTGGGGAGAGACTGTACATTACAGTTGGTTTCACAATCATATTTCTGGCCTACTATAAGAAGAGAAGTTGAAAGATTGGTGGAGAGATGTCATATCTGTCAAGTTTCAAAGGGAACATCGACGAATGCGGGATTGTATATGCCATTACCTGTGCCTATTAAACCATGGATTGATATCAGCATGGATTTTGTTTTGGGTTTGCCTAGAACTCAAAGGGGAAATGATTCTATATTCGTTGTGGTGGATAGATTTTCCAAAATGGCACATTTTATCGCTTGTAAGAAGACAGCTGATGCCGTCCGTGTTGCCGAATTGTTCTTTAAAGAGGTGTATCGATTACATGGGCTACCTGAATCTATTGTTTCAGATCGGGATACTAGATTTCTAAGCCATTTCTGGTTAAGTTTGTAGAAGATGGTTGGAACGAAGCTGAATTTTAGTAGCGCCTATCATCCGCAAACAGATGGGCAGACGGAAGTGGTAAACAGATCATTGGGAAATTTGTTACGATGTCTTGTGCAGGATAACTTGAAGAGTTGGGATATGAAGTTATGTCAGGTAGAGTTTGCACATAATCACGCTGTTAACCGTAGTACGGGTTTCAGTCCGTTTCAAGTTGTATACTCAGATAGTCCGAAGGGTCCGTTGGATTTGACGACAGTACCACAACCGAAGGGGACAGTTAAACGGGCTGTTGATTTTGTTGATGGATTGGCAGAATGTCATAAAATCGTTCAGGAACGATTGGAGAAAACAAACGAAAAGTATAAACGATCTGCGGATTTGAAGCGAAGAAGCGTTGAATTTAAAGAAGGAGATTTAGTATATGCTGTACTAACGAAGGATCGTTTTTCAGTAGGAACGTACAATAAATTGAAAGCTCGAAAAATCGGTCCAATGAGAATGCATATCAGTTGAGATTGCCGGATGATGTTCATACGTCTGATGTTTTCAATGTCAGATATTTGATTCTGTATCATGGAGATAAGACTGTTGTGGAAAAAGAAAGTGAAAATTCGAGGTCGAATTTTTGTCAACAGGGGGAGGATGATGCAGCGCGATCTACTTCTGATTTAAGTCGTTCCAGAATTTTAGGTCGTTCACGACCTAGTGAAGTTTTAGGTCGTTCACGACCTAAGGAACCTATAGGTCGCTCACGAGTCAACTGCAGAGTTAAGGCATGCAAACGAGTCGACGAGTTAAAGGAAGAGACGCACGAACGACCTAACGAAGCCCTAAGTCGTGACCGACCTAATAATGCCTTTAAGTCGCTCCAACGACTTAGTGAAGATCGGCAACGACCTAGTGGGGACTCGCGAGTTAACAAGCTAAAGGGAAAGGCGCTCGAACGACCTACCGAGTTACGACCTAAGATAGGTCGCTCCGATACTTCATTTGAAGACAGTCTCGAGCTACGACCTAAGTTAGGTCGCGTGAACGAGTTACGACCTAAATTAAGTCGCAAGGAGATTAGGTCGTGTGAAGAAACCCAGGAGCTAACGTGTTAGGTCGCGTACGAAGCCTATGCCGCCTGAATATCTTGTGCCGCTTTATTTTAGGTCGCTATCTTCTGTTGTTAGGTCGCATGAAGTGTTAGGTCGTTAACGATCTATAATAAGGCGCTGATGGAGGCTGATGTATTGTTGTTAAGTCGATCAAGTGTTAAGTCGTGATGTGTGACTATTGTAAATACTATAGCATGTTTGATGTTGATCTGTTAGGTCGTTGACGACCTATGTTAGGTCGGTGAAGATTTGTAATGTGTTGTAACTGTTTTGTTTAGGTCGTCTACTTTTAAGTCGTAGGTCATGATGTTTGTTAGGTCGTGGCCGACCTAAGTGTTGTACAGATTTCAGTGTTGGGTTGTAACTTCTATAAATAGGCCGGTGGTGCCATTTGTAATAGTTTAGTTGATTTGAATGAAAACTTTTGTTTGTTAGCTTTGTGCTTTCAATTAAATTGGTAGTTGAGTGTGATCTCCTATCTCCACTTTCGGTTAATCGAGTGCGCTCGATTCAACGATTGTTGAAGCAGATTCGCGGTATCAAGTGCGCTTGATCAACGCTTGAAAAATTGAAGATCTTCTTTCACGGTATAGTGTGCTATCAACGTGATGAAGATAGCTAGAATTCGGTATCTTCGGATCAACGAATTTGGGCCATTCGGTATTCTTCATTCCATCGATTGCTATTTTCACAGAATCATCATTTTGTCATTTCGCTGCTGCATCAAGTACAAAGACCAAGATAATAAGACCTCAAGACTATAATATAGTGTATAGAATCATAGTATATTGTTAAAGTCCCTGGTAGCAATCTTTGATCTCCATCTCTTATTTTTATATCTTTTATATTATTTTTTAAAACAAAATAAATTTTCAAAATATATTCATAAATATTTTATAAAAAATTTCCAAATTTTAAAATGCTTATAAACTATGTCAAACCATTTTAAAAAGTATTAAATTATTTTACAAAGTATAGGATTTTCAAATCATTTTTAAAAGAAACAAGTTTTCAAATTCAACATGCATATGTCGACATATGCCAAGATGATATGTCAACATACATGCAGGCAAATGGTTTTTCAAATTTTGGAAACAAGTGTCTATTCATCACAACTCTTCGCGAACGGACATGTCTGTTTATTCACTGCATAAAGGGGAGTTCAAATCAATTATTGACCTATTTTCTTCCCTCCTCTTACTCTCTTGAAAACTCTATTAAAAATATACTCTATTCCCTTCAAAATTATATAGAATCAATTAAAACTTCGTTGTATTAGTTCACTACTACTTTCATACTATTTTGGAATCATCTCTCTCTCAAATCAAAGATCAAAGTGCTGTCCAAGAGGCTATAGAATCCATTGTATCCAAAGTTCAAGAAATTATCTTTGAAAAAACCATCAAACTCTATTTGTATTTGCTTGGGCGTGCTTGTAGCCGGTTCAAATCAAGTGGGTATGCTTGTAGCCCGTCCAAATCAAGTGGGTGTACCCTAAGCTCGAAAATTTAGAAAGGTGTGTCTCATAGCCTCGGAATCAAAATTGTAATTGTGTAACATCCCCCATTTGGAGGCCCAAAACTAACCGCTATAGATGCTGTAGTCATTCATAGTTATTAATTCTTGATGACCAAATGCGGTAATGTTAGACACATTGATATACCAGAAATACATGAATATAAAAAAAATTAAACTCAATTTTAAAAAAGTTTCTCATTTCATTTCAGATTCATTACATAATCCCATACGTAAGCCACTTTCAAAGAAATTATAAGTTATTACAAAATATGCCAAGAACGACATATGGAGATGCCCCCTTGGTTGATCAGAGTCTAAATATAGGCACTAAACAACTTTGTTATTGCATCCAATAACACATCAGAATCAAACGGAAAGAACTCCTAATAACTAGCTTACCTCATGCACGTCTCCGGAAGCTTATTCCTCTAAAGGAGAACCTGAAAACCTTAACTCTCAAACTATTCAAAATCAATTAAGCACCCTAGAATTTAAGGGAAAAACATAAACTTCGAGTTAGACAAAAATTTTGGTGTGAATAATAACCTACCATCTCGAACCATACAGATATCTAGTGAGACCACGCCGCTTAGCGAAATGGGTTTTCTCATCACTGGTATCTTAACCCAATTTATAATAACCGTATATTGTGCACCTACATACACAATGGTTAAGAAATAACATAATAAAATGTATTATGATGATATGCAAACATGCAACATGCTCTGGATTTCCCATCCTCATTTACCTGACTATCTGTCTCAAGTTAAAGTTCTAGGGATACCGTTAACCTATTAGTTTTCATGGGCTAACTAATAAACTGTTTAATTCTTTATGGATTTCCTATCCACTTTCATAGTTTTCATGAGATCAATATGAACCTATTAGTTTCTACCAGTACTAGCATCCATTCATAGTTTTCATGGGATCACTATGAACCAATTAGTTTCTACCAATACTATTATCCAATCATAGTTTTCACATGATCACTATGAACCTATTGGTTTCCACCAATACTATCATCCAATCATAGTTTTCATTGGATCACCATGAACCTATTAGTTTCCACCAATAACATCTCTCATGTCATAGTTTTCATGGGCTATCTATGAACCTATTGATCTCTCTCAATAACTTATTCCGGACATAATTTTCATGGGATCACTAAGAACCTATTAGCCCCTTCCAATAACAATTTCCATAACATAGTTTTTATGAGCTTACTAAGAACCTGTCTACCAATAATCCTTTGATCAGTCTTGGGCATCCTATATTCCGGTCTGTCTGACCTCCTGGATGCAATTCTACTCATACTGGAGGTAATTTCAATATGTACATATTCACTACCGGGCCAACCTAGCCTGTTATTCTGCCCTTACCCCAAGATGCAATTATGGGTTATAAATGAATTGAATATAGTTACACAAGCATTAATGATAACTGATCAAATAAGATAACAATATAAACATCCTTAAATTCCTTGTAATCATTTTTCTAATAAAATATGGTTAATACCCTTAACCCACTATCTTTATCAAGGCTAATTTCCTCTAAAATTCCGTAGTTAAATGCCATTTCAAAACTCTTTTATATTGCCATGTATTTACTTTAAAAATGAGATTGGGTTCTCAAATTTAAAAACTAAGGCTTTTGACTATATCCTTTGTATCATTACTTAAAACCTTAGATGTTCTCTTTCGAAACCATCCAATATATTTTTCGAATATTTGGAACCATTCCTTTCGAAACATTGAAAAATACACCTTTCGAAACACTGAAAATATACCTTTCGAAATACTTAAAGCATACCCTTCGAAAGCATTGGGTTTAAGTAAAAGTTTGTGGAAACATAGCTTCGAAACCATTTAAAAGTATTGCTTTCGAACCATTGGGTTTAACATTTAGTATAACTATAGGGTCAAAGAGAACAGAAGTGTTATCCCGCCTTTTGGCAAGGCCGTGACACCAAGAACTTGACTAGAAACCAATGACAGTTCGTCTTGGAGATCGGTTATACGCAGGTTCACTATGGATATCGATGAATTTTTTCGGAGTCCGGATCGAGTTAATATTGATATGACACGACAAGCAAATCTATGAGAGCCAACATTCCGAATTTCAAGTCAATCGGATTTCATATGCTCAAGATATTGATCGATCACGATTGAGAAATCCAAACTTGCATCGATCATAACTCGAGATCTACAAACCCAAATGCCACCAAATTTTAACAGGAGCTTCAATAAGACCTGAAGAATGTTCCTGCCAAATTTCGACTCGATCGGAGCAAGTCTTGACCGAGTCGAAATTCGTTCATATCGATCGCGGATGGAAAAACTCCAACTTGCAACGATCATATCTCGAGATCTACAAGTCCAAATGCTATGAAATTTTCACAGCAGCTTAAGTACAACATGAAGAATGTTCCTGCCAAATTTCGACTCGATCGGAGCAAATCTTGACTGAATCGAAATTCGTTCGTATCGATCGCGGATGGAAAAACTCCAACTTGCATCGATCATATGTCGAGATCTACAAGTCCAAATGCCATCAAATTTTCATAGTAGCTTAAGTACAACATGAAGAATGTTCCTGCCAAATTTTGACTCGATCGGAGCAAGTCTTGACTGAGTCGAAATTCGTTTGTATCGATCGCGGATGGAAAAACTCCAACTTGCATCGATCATATCTCGAGATCTACAAGTCCAAATGCCATGAAATTTTCATAGAAGCTTAAGTACAACATGAAGAATGTTCCTGCCAAATTTCGACTTGGTCGGAGCAAGTCTTGACCGAGTCAAAATTCGTTCGTATCGATCGCGGATGGAAAAACTCCAACTTGCATCGATCATATCTCGAGATCTACAAGTCCAAATGCCATGAAATTTTCACAGCAGCTTAAGTACAACATGAAGAATGTTCCTGCCAAATTTCGACTCGATTGGAGCAAGTCCTAACCGAGTCAAAATCTATTCGTATCGATCACGGATCGAACTGAAACCTCACCGGCTTGGGCGCGCGGGCCTGGTCACGTGCCAGAGAGGGTCTCCCGAGATCTAAGCGAAATACCAGCCTCCTACACCTATAAATAGACCCCCAAAGCCAATAGAAAAGGGGTTCTTCTTCCTCTTGGAGGTCTCCAACGCCCGGACTCCGCCAGATCCAGATCTGAACTCCATTGCTGCTGCTACCAGCGTATTTCACTGCTGCAAATCATTGTTATTCGTTGTAATTCATTGAAATCAATTGTAAACATCAAAGAAAGATCAATAAAGCAAACTACTTCATAGTGAACGTAGGCAATACGCCGAACCACTCTAAATTCTTGTGTCTCCTTGCATTTTAGTTATTCTCATCTCTGAAATTTGGAGTTTTTGTTAGATAAATCCTCTTTTTACATTTAATTTCTTCACTTTATCTCTTCAAAGACTTCCGAAGAGTGTTGTGCCCAATTTTGGTACAAACACTTTGGAGCTTTCACTGAGAAAAACCTTGCTTTTCTCCTGCTCTGTGGATCTACTACCGTAGTTGGATTGCAAAAATCTAAGGAGGAGATCCAGATCTATCGTCAAGTGGTTCCATCTATTCTATTCAGATTGCTCCAGATCTAAGAGGAACTACATTCATCAATCATTTTGTATCCATATTTTCGTATCCATGAAAATATGGTAATTTTCGTATCCATGTTTTCGTATCCAGAAAATATGGTCATTTTCGAATCCATCATTTCATATCCAGAATAGATGGTCATTTTCGAATCCATCATTTCGTAGCCATGAAAATATGGTGTTTTTCGTATCCATGTTTTCGTATCCAAAAAATATGTCAAAGTTCGTATCGATCAAGAGTGCTCTATTCGTATCGATCTGCTTCGCATCACTCTGTTCGTATCGATCTGCTTCACATCGCTCTGATTGTATCGATCACCACTTTCCTATTCGTATCGATCAAGAGTGCTATGTTCGACTCGCTTCATAGCCATCAGAAATGACAATTTCGACTCGCTTTGCAACCATCAGAAGTGACTGCTTCAACTCGCTCCGCTTCGCCTCCATCAAAAGCCAACTTCGACTCGCTCACTTCGACTCGCTTCACAGCCATCAGAAATGACCATTTCGACTCGCTTCGCAACCATCAGAAGTGACTGCTTCGACTCGCTCCGCTTCGCCTCCATCATAAGCCAACTTCGACTCGCTCACTTCGACTCGCTTCACAACCATCAGAAATGACCATTTCGACTCGCTTCGCAACCATCAGAAGTGACTGCTTTGACTCGCTCCGCTTCGCCTCCATCAGAATCCAACTTCGACTCGCTCACTTTGACTCGCTTCACAGCCATCAGAAGTGACCATTTCGACTCGCTTCGCAACCATCAAAAGTGACCATTTCGACTCGCTTCACAACCATCAGAAGTGACCATTTTGAATCGCTTCGCAACCATCAGAAGTGACTGCTTCGAATCACTCCGCTTCGCCTCCATCAGAAGCCAACTTCGACTCGCTCACTTTGACTCGCTTCACAGCCATCAGAAGTGACCATTTCGACTCGCTTCCCAACCATCAGAAGTGACTGCTTCGACTCGCTCCGCTTTGCCTCCATCAGAAGCCAACTTCGACTCGCTTCACAGCCATCAGAAGTGACCATTTCGACTCGCTTCGCAACCATCAGAAGTGACTCCTTCGACTCCATTGGCGAAGCCACTGTTCGACTCGCTCCGCTTCGCATCCATCAGAGAGCCTCTATTCGACTCGATCTGCTTCGCATCGCTCTGTTCGTATCGATTGCCTGTGCTCTGTTCGTATCGATCGCAACTACTCCAATTCATATCGATACTCACACGCTGTTCGTATCGATCCATCTGCATCCAATTTGTATCGATACGAAATTTCAAAAAAAAAATATTTTTCGGGTACGACTCCGAACCCTAGCCGCAGCGCAGGGCACCCGCATAGTGAGTTCAATCACCAATTTAGTGAAGGAACATTCCATCCGTGCTTCTAATTGTTCCATGACTGAACAAGACATAGGAGATCACAACAACAAATGCTGAATTGCAATCAAGTAATGGCTATGGTACGATGGCTAATATGACGACTCCCCTGCACTGTCTACTCTGCTAACTCAAAACATAGCTAGTCACCGCTGAACCATCCTCAAATGCCCGCATCTTAGTCATACCGTGTCCATATGACTAGAAGCCTGACATACAACCTTAAGAGGACTTCCTCACTATCTTATATGGGCCTCCTATCTGAGTGAAAATTAGAAATAACCACCAATCTATGAGCCCATCTTAACCAACTCACCAAACCACTCGAACATCGGGCAATCGTGCATACATCATTCACCAGTTTTACAAGACCCCTTGGCAATAAAATGGACCTGATCATAATGTCGATTGGAGAATCTTTCCCAGTCGAGACCTATTCATTGAAACCATCCTACATGTAGAACTTCCAGTGAAAATTCAACATGTTAACTATGTCGGTGCACTATGGAAATAAAACCCTCGACACTACCTTATGAAGTGGGAATGGCGCGTGGATTTCTCCAAGGGCGATGAATGCCATCAAACGCAGATGTCTTCCCTCATTCCTTAGAGAAGACCATCAATCACGGCTTTGATAAGAGAATTGGTGGATAGCCGCCGACGACTACACCAACATGTCTACGCCAATATTGAGTTGATGAATCGGATGAAGGATCAACATAGCAAGATAAGGAGGGGACCTACTCCATACTCTAGATCAGAAAACTCTTCTTCTCTAGATGGCTACCATGAACGCCAACGCCATAAGGCTGCTCCGGAAAGGATAGCTCCAACAATATGTGCAATCCTTATAAAACGAAGGACCGGGAACATCCGACCCCTATCGATCAAGGACTTTGATCAAATTGAACCATTTGCGTTAGACTTCCAACTGAGAAGGGCTGGACTGAAGTGCAATAGCGAGCATACGACACTGCCTCACTTATCAATGAGATTTGATCTGATCTCTTTTGAATTATTTCTAATTCAATTTCATTTACGTTGCGAAATATGACCTACTTGAATTAAACTACTTGCAAATGATGCAGGTAATCGAGTACTTAAGATTGGGTGCAAAACAACCTCCGCGGACTATGATCAAATCATTGAGGTATTATCGTGACGAGCATGATTCAACCACTCATCGGCTACTATATGCCCCTGACTGGGGGCAAGGCATCAAAGCGGAAGAGACCGACAAGGTCAGGACTCTAGTACAAAGTTGATGCAACCGACCATCCCCTCACCCGCCTATGCAATTTAATTAGAAGATTTAAGAAAGACTTGGAGTTATATGTCCCAACAATGCACTCTCCATCTCGTGTTTGAAGCTCGCCAAAATACTTATGCTTCTTCTGATGCCCGATAAAATTGGAATCACACCAAGGGTGGACGTGATGTCACCATCCATGCATCCAATCCTACATTAGACATTTGGGATTATTTGAGGGAACACATGTTTAAAGGTCCAACCCTCAATTTAAAGTCATCAACGAATGACTACCTACTCGCTAACCATCACGAGCTATCATTTCAACTCTCTTCCTTAGCTCGATCGAAAGAATGCAAAGTATAAATTGGACGTGACCCGACTGTCTTCTCTCCAATTCTTGCACCCGACTAAAGGGAAAATTTACAACCCAAAGTGGATGTAGTTCGACCATCCTTTCCTATGCTCGAGCACAAAGCTTTCCAGAGCACTAATCTTACTCCTTAGGCTTAGCAAAAGTGGAATCCAAACGAATATGGACGTGATCCAACCGTCCATAAACTAAATCTCATCCTTCGTTGAGGGGCCTATAAGTGGAAGTTAATCAAGATCCCACCGATCACTCGCTAAGTGAAACCCCGAGCTCACGGACAAGCCATCACACTGCGGCAATAAGGGATTGATACATGACAATCCTCTAACTAACTCCGGCTCCCAGAGTGTGAGCTGGAATATAAGCTTACGGACATGGACTCGAGGTGGATGGATCCGTCCATCTAATGACTTCGCCCGTGATCAACCTAAACCCGAGGAGGATGGATCAGTCCATCTAATGACCTCGTCTTCAATATTTACAAGCTCGAGGAGGATGGATCCGTCCATCTAACGACTTCGCTTGCCTACTCAGGGTGGATATGATACAACCGTCCACGTAACTGATCAACCAACTTCGAACTCCCAAAGTGCGAGTCGGAGTATAAACACTAACTCCAGATTCCCAAAGTGCGAACTGGAGTATAAACATCAATTCCGGATTCCCAGAGTGCGAAACGGAGTATAAACATCAACTCCGAACTACTAGAGTGCGAGTCGGAGTATAAACGTTAACTCCAGATTCCCAGAGTGCGAACTGGAGTATAAACATCAACTCCGGATTCCCAGAGTGCGAAACGGAGTATAAACATCAACTCCGAACTACCAGAGTGCAAGTAGGAGTATAAACATTAACTCCAGATTCCCAGAGTGCGAACTGGAGTATAAACATCAACTCTGGATTCCCAGAGTGCGAAACGGAGTATAAACATCAACTCCGAACTCCCAAAGTGCGAGTCGGAGTATAAACATCAACTAACTCCAGATTCCCAGAGTGCGAACTGGAGTATAAACATCAACAACTCCGGATTCCCAGAGTGCGAAACAGAGTAAAAACATCAACTCCGAACTACCAGAGTGCAAGTCGGAGTATAAACATTAACTCTAGATTCCCAGAGTGCGAACTGGAGTATAAACATCAACTCCGGATTCCCAGAGTGCGAAACAGAGTATAAACATCAACTCCGAACTCCCAGAGTGCGAGTCGGAGTATAAACATCAACTTACTCCAGATTCCCAGAGTGCGAACTGGAGTATAAACATCAACTAACTCCATATTCCCAGAGTGCGAACTGGAGTATAAACATCAACTAACTCCAGATTCTCAGAGTGCAAACTGGAGTATAAACATCAACTCCGGATTCCCAAAGTGCGAAACGTAGTATAAACATCAACTCCGAACTCCTAGAGTGCAAGTCGGAGTATAAACATTAACTCCAGATTCCCAAAGTGCGAACTGGAGTATAAACATCAACTAACTCCAGATTCCCAGAGTGCGAACTGGAGTATAAACATCAACAACTCTAGATTCCCAGAGTGCGAACTGGAGTATAAACATCAACTAACTTCAGGTTCCCAGAGTGCGAACTGGAGTATAAACATCAGCAAATCCAAATTCCCATAGTGCAAACTGGAGAATAAACTTCAACTAACTCTATGTCCCCAGAGTGTGGACTGGAGTATAAACACCAATTGGATGCGAATGACCACCCATCAACTTGCTTCGGTCCTGAGAGCACAGGCTAGAGTATAAACACCAAATGGGTGTGACTAACAAACCATCAACCAACTCCTGTCCTCAAAGCATGGTTTGGAATATGAATACCAAAAGGAATGTGATTCGACTGTCCATCTATCAGCTATGGTTCCTCATCAAGTTCTGTAGTACAAAGGGCGGATGTGGTTTGACCGTCTGCTCTCCAATCTTCCCCTGACACGGGGGCACACTTAACACACAAAATTGGATGTGATCCGACAATCTAGCACTAAGCGGGCATGACACAACCGTCCATGCATCAACTCTTGTCCCCGGCATGGGACCCATAACTTAAATTTATAGGGATGCACTCCAACCCTACAAGACAAAATTTCTTCCTTTATTCGACAGGGAGGCGTAGATTCGAAAAACAAACCTAGTTGGATGTCCCATTCTGAATTGATATTACTACCATCCAACCGCAAATGAACATGGCATGACCGTTCATCTGCTAACTCTCGCCAGTGAACCGACGGGTTGTGCGTGCAACATGGGCGGATGTGACCTAACCATCCGCCAATCAATTCCTTCCTACAGTTCAGTGGGAGAAGCATCAAACTAAAGTTGTTGTAATTTGACCGGCCACACTTCGACTTTTGCCCTTGACTGGGGGCAGAGGAATTGACCGAGGAAAACACGGTCTGACCATTTTCTACTAAAACTCTTAGTCCCCAGGGTGTGGCCAGGGGTATAAACATCAAATAGGTGTGATGAATGGCCCTTCAACTGACTCTGATCTCCAAAGTGTGGCTACAAGAATAGACAAACGAATGAATGTGATTCGACCATTCATTCACCAACTCTGACCTAGACTTGACATGAGCAATATAAACTCACTACAGGTGCAATTAGACCATCCACGAACTAACTCTTCTAACTCAAGACTGGAGGTAGAAGTACAAATCACCGAAAGAAGAGAAAGGTGACTCGCTACATCTCCAGCTTAGCGTCTTTTACAACTTAAGGCAACGACTACAAGGAGACCCTAATGCTAACCAATCAGAATGATGCCCAAAGTTCTGGGCAACCAATTATATCGTACCGTCAGATCGACGGGCAATATCGATATGCACCATTCACATCGTACCATTGAATCGACGGTCAATATCGGTCCTCTTCGTCTACAAGTCGATGTGAACCAAACTCCATCGAATACCTTTGACCAACAGAGAATGGATAGAAGAATAAACCACGAATGGGTGTGACTTGACCATTCGTCCTCTGTTACCTTCCTTCGATCCGTCAGGAAGAGCATGAGACCAGATGAGCATGACAAGACCGCATTCGAGCTAACTTTATCCCTAAATCTGATAGGAGAACGTAAATCGAAATGGACATGGTTGATCACCCAACTCCAAATGAATGCAACGCGACCATTCATTCATTGACTCTTGCCATGATCCGACTAAATGAGCAATTCAAAACAAGTGCAACCTAAACATCTGCACACTGATTCTTACCCTGGATTCAACAAGGGAAGCATCAATCCTGCATTGGATTTGACTGGACGATTCACTCTTCAGTTTTGCCCAAAGTATGGCGACATAAGCAGCGAAGTGAATGTCATTGACCGTCCAGAATCTAGCTTATGTTCGAATGTCGGCAAAGTAACAATGTATTCCGCCAATAGGAAAGAACTAGAACATAATAAATGATAGGCACGACTCATCCTTCCATCGGTTAACTCGATCCCATGGTTCAATGGGATAGACTACAAAATTGAAGCGGACATTATCTACCCTGCCACTTATCGAGATATTCCCCAGACTTGGGGGCACGAACAAGAAGATAAGATTAATATGATTCAACCATTCATCAGTCAACCCTGGTTCTTAAAGCTTGAACTACAGTATAGACACGGCTAGGACGAGACTAGACCGTCCTCGTAATGCATCCGCCAACCCGAGACTGGGAGCAAAAGAGTAATTATCCGAGAGTTGACTATGACAATTTGAACCTATGACCCATGCCTGATATTCATAACAATTCAAGGTTATGACTGAAAGGATGCCTAGAGATAGAATCATCAGATCAATACCCGAACTCATGGGCGACCGATGAGCAACGGATCGCGAGTACATTGAATGAAAAGCGCATCATTCAGAAACACAAGTGAATTCAATCTCAAAGCTGGAGCCAGCTATGTAGCAGCGTGCAGTACAAGGCTAAGTTCTACTAATCCTTTGATTCAATGTCCTTATAAGCCTGATCATTTACCATTGCAAATAAACACATGAGGCGCCTACAACCGATCACGAGTATTGTAGATCAGATCACAACCCTACGCAATTATGAAGAAAGAGTCAATTGTTTTACTTCAGGTGAATCTTGATGTGTTCGCTTGGAATCGTACCTCATATATATATATATATATATATGGACTCTCGCTAGCCATGAAGAACCCTGCATTAAATGTCGACCTGAGGCATGTCTTGGTGAACAAAAACGATGCGACATGGATCCGGAGAGATCTGTTGCACTTAAAGAGAAGGCGAATCTGCTCAAAACCAGTGGGTTTATCCATGATTCCCTCCAACCAAAATGAGTATCCAATCCTTTACTTATAAGAAAAACGAACAGAGAGTGGAGGACATACGTAAACTACTCAGATTTGCATGGGGCATGGCAAAGCACAACTTTCCACTTCCAGTGATCAACCAACTGATGGACCTGACCATCAGATATGAATTACTCACATCCATGGATGCAAACTCCAGATACAATCGGATACTGAAGCATGTCCTAGACCAGGAATACAACTGTTTTATTATTGACCTGGGCCTATAGTGTTATGCTGAAATCCATGGATTCAAACTTGAGAACGCTTATGCTACTTACCAAAGAACGATTAACAGATCATTCAAAAATCATATCGGCCGATCGATGAAAGTAGATGTGGTTAATATGCTCGTGAGATCACAACTATCAAATGACCATATCGATGACTTGACAGAGTTAGAGACACCCTGTACCGAGGATAACCAAGCAGCTCTGATAGATCGCTTAAAGAGACCTTCCATTTTATCCAAACCTTTGGATCGCGAAGATTTATACATCAATTGGGCCGTGTCAACACACGCCATAAGCGTCGCAATGCTATGTGAAGATAAACGAATCAAAGACTAGTATATGATGAAGGCTGGCTATTGACAAGCTCACCCCGTTAATGTCTATATCGACCAGCCGTTACGATAGGTCCAATAGAAACCTTAGATGTCTGAAAATTTACTCAAATGGAGTATCAAGCTAAGCCAATTTGATATCACTTATCTCCCTCGGAGAGCTCTCCATGGTCAAACATTAGCATAATTCATATCTGAATCCACCACATCAGACGACTATCCGAAGAACAGTGGAGAACCGTCCAACCGATGGAGAACGTACATCGATGGAACTTCCAATAATCGGCTTTTTAACATCGAAGTTGCATTAATGACTACTGAGGAACGAACGATCTGCTACGCCATGAAACTCAACTTCCCTGCAACAAATAACGAAGCTAAGTATTAAGCCTTGGCGCTCAAACTTGCAAGAAAACTACGAGTGGAAACTTTACACATCTTATGTGATTACTGGTTAGTAGTATACCGAGTCAGGAAAGATTATTCGACTAGGGGGCAACATCTTTCTCCTTATCCTAGCTGGGTCCAAAAGCTGCTGGCCGGCTTCGACTATTACACCATTACACAAATCCTTAGAGAACTAAACGAAAAGGCCGAATCACTTGCCAAGCTAGCCAGTTCAGGGGATGCACGACAAATAGACTTTGTCCTAGTTGAAATGCTTATTATTCTAGGCATTGACATATGAAGATCAACTAGATCTTGGAGACGGATCTAGAAAAAGAGTCATGGATGACTCCTATCAAAGATTATCCACAATCGGGGATTCTTATTGAATAAAGGAATAAGAAATGGCATATCCTCCGTGAAGCATCACTGCATGATTATGTCTGGATCGTTTGACTCCATCGATACAAAGCATTACTTTTGTATCCATCGATCTGAGACCCAATATTACGTATCCATCGATACGAAGCATACATTCCAACATCTTAGATCGATCAAGAAGAGGATCGATACAAAGGAAGGACTTAAAACAACCATCGAACATTGTTACAACTCGAATTTCACATCGATCTAGGAGAGGATCGTTACGAAACTCGATAAAAAAAACTTGACAACGACCCATAAACGTGCAAACGTTGACGGGATTCAGGTTAACATACGTACACGTATGACGAACTAATATACAATTTTTAAAAATTTACAGGAATTGAATGTTCACCTGATGACAATTACAACAACGAACAACAAATCGCTAGCACTCGACACTCAGTTACAACAATGCACTACATAATCATTGTCAGTCAACAAATCAACATTTATATTACTGGAAATTAATCGAAGGTTACATCTTTTGACGAAAAGATAGCAACTACTCAACGAATCAGATAGAACTTTTTCATAATGAAGGATGCAGCATTTCAAAGCACGTCATGTTCACACAAGACGTACTTTGGAGGGAAAATGTTATCCCGCCTTTTGGTAAGGCCGTGACACCAAGAACTTGACTAGAAACCAATGACAGTTCGTCTTGGAGATCGGTTATACGTAGGTTCACTATGGATATCGACGAATTTTTTCCAAGTCCGGATCGAGCTAAAACTGATATGACACGACAATCAAATCTAAGAGAGCCAACATTCCGAATTTCAAGTCAATCGGAGTTCATATGCTCAAGATATTGATCGATCACGGTTGAGAAATCCAAACTTGCATCGATCATAACTCGAGATCTACAAACCCAAATGCCACCAAATTTAAACAGGAGCTTCAATATGACCTGAAGAATGTTCCTGCCAAATTTCGAATCGATCGGAGCAAGTCTTGACCGAGTCGAAATTCGTTCATATCGATCGCGGATGGAAAAACTCCAACTTGCATCGATCATATCTCGAGATCTACAAGTCCAAATGCTATAAAATTTTCACAGCAGCTTAAGTACAACATGAAGAATGTTCCTGCCAAATTTCGACTCGATCGGAGCAAGTCTTGACTGAGTTGAAATTCGTTCGTATCGATCACGGATGGAAAAACTCCAACTTGCATCAATCATATCTCGAGATCTACAAGTCCAAATGCCATCAAATTTTCACAGCAGCTTAAGTACAACATGAAGAATGTTCCTGCCAAATTTTGACTCGATCGGAGCAAGTCCTGACCAAGTCGAAATTCGTTCGTATCGATCGCGGATGGAAAAACTCCAACTTGCATCGATCATATCTCGAGATCTACAAGTCCAAATGCCATGAAATTTCCACAGCAGCTTAAGTACAACATGAAGAATGTTCCTGCCAAATTTCGACTCGATCGGAGCAAGTCTTGACCGAGTCGAAATCTGTTCGTATCGATCACGGATCGGACCGAAACTTTACGGGCTTGGGCACGGGGGCCTGGTCATGTGCCAGAGAGGGTCTCCCGAGATCTGAGCGAAATACCAGCCTCCTACACCTATAAATAGACCCCAAAGCCAACAGAAAAGGGGTTCTTCTTCCTCTTTGAGGTCTCCAACGCCCGGACTCCGCCAGATCCAGATCTGAACTCCATTGCTGCTGCTATCAGCGAATTTCACTGCTGCAAATCATTGTTATTCGCTGTAATTTATTGAAATCAATTGTAAACATCAAAGAAAGATCAATAAAGCAAACTACTTCATAGTGGACGTATGCAATACGCCGAACCACTCTAAATTCTTGTGTCTCCCTGCATTTTAGTTATTCTCATTTCTGAAATTTGGAGTTTTTGTTAGATAAATCCTCTTTTTACATTTAGTTTCTTCACTTTATCTCTTCAAAGACTTCTGAAGAGTGTTGTGCCCAATTTTGGTACAAACAAGAAGCGAAATTAACCCTTTCGAAAGCATTGATCTCAAATAAAAGAATTGGGAAAGAGGATTGCATCGAATCCAATCTTTCGAAACCATTGCCTTCGAAACTCTTATTAAAAGTGGCTAAAACAACCCTTTAGAAAGCGTTGAGGAAGTGACTTTAAAATTTAAAAGCGGCCTCTAACTAGTTCGAAAGGCATGAATGCGGCAGCTTGGTATCGAATAAGTTCAAAAGCGGCAACTATTTTGAAAGCTTCTTTTAAAAAAAAGGCAAGTTGATTGATTCGAAGGCTAATAAAAGTAGCTTCAACCCCTTTGAAAGCATGCCTTCGACACAGTCCCTTCGGCCTTTCTCTAATCCACTACGTACGAATTGCTTGATACCGTATGCATTAGTTTCGATTGGGTGCAAAAGGTCTAGTGGGCATGGTGATTTGGAAGCAAGCAAATGGTAGTGGCGAAGTTGTAATTCGAACCAAAACTGATTTTATGCCTCTCAAAGTAATACCTTTTACCTAACTTACCTAATTTCTCAAAATATGATTGGTTGCCAATTCTTTATCAAAATTCTTTTCTAAAAAGGCTGCCGAATACAACCATTAACAATTGAAATTGTTTTAGCAAATAAACCATTCTCCTTAACAAAAAAATTTAAGTCCTCTAACTTAAATAATTTAAAATCCTTAGTAAAACACTTAGGAAAAATCCCCAAAAATTAAAATTATTCATTTTAAAATGTTTTCTAACATATATAAATTTTCGACCCGAAAACATTACTTAATTGCCTTAAATAATTAAAACCCAAAATTAACTATTTCTTTTCATTAAAAAATCATATTAAAGTATCCATAGCTTGGAATATTATGAAAATTTAAACCTGTCTCCAAACTAAAGTTTTACATAATATATTCAAACATCATGGCATTTGGAAATCAATTTGCACAATTATAACCTTAAAATTGAATTATATTATCGCACAAAAATCCTTGTTTAAATTATAACATGGCATATAAATCAAAGCATATCATCATTCATCCAATCATATGGTTTTAAACCTTAAATCAGAATTAAAAATTCAAGATGACTTATATGATATGGTTTAGATCATTATTCACCTTGTTAGGATAAGGAACTTGAAATTTGTTCTTGCTTAATCTTCCTAGCTGAATCTTAGCTTCTAATTGGTTTTGCTCTTCTTCTTCTTAGGGTTATGGCCGGCCTCAACTCTCTTTGCTTATGTTTTTGGTTTATAAAAATGTGAATGAGAATGAAGTGAGGGGTTTAGGGGCTATGGTATGCGGCTATTCCCTTTTTTCCCTTGCCTTATTCTCTTAAATTTCTAATTTGTAAATCACACTTAAATATTCATTTAGTTAAGGAACGACCTTAATTAGTTTTCAAATCTCAATCCCCTTATCACTCTATTCTTGATATTATTCTATTTAATTTATTTAATTAAATCTCCTGTATAATGATAATAAAAATTAGGGGTGTTATAGGCTCCCCTCCTTAAAGAATTTCATCCTCGAAATTCAGCGAGGACTAAATACTAATCATAGCAATCATCTGTAACATCACCTAACTACCATACTAGCATACCTGACTAGGAAACAACCTATTTAAAGTAAATATAGAAAATACTCTTAAAGCAGATTAGGATAAGTATCTCTAATTCTGTCTTCTGTCTCCCAAGTATAGCCCTTCTAGTTGTCGCTCCACTGAAATTTCACTAACTCGACTGTCTTGTTTCTTAACCTCTTCTCATCTCTCGCTACAACTCGAACTGGTTGCCTAACAAAGGTCAGATCCGGTTCTACTATTAAGTCTTTCGATGCAGTCAGAGGAATAGTAGTCTCTGGATCATGCACATACTTACGAAGATGAGACACATAAAACACATTATGGACACCTACCAAACTGCTCGACAACTCTATTCTGTATGCGAGCTTTGTGATTCTCTCTATAAATGAGAATGGTCCAACATATCTTGGTGCCAGTTTCCCTGATTTTCTGAATCACACCACACCCTTCATCGGTGATACCTTAATGAAAACCTTATCTCCAACTGAGAACTCTATATCCTTACACCTCTTATCTGTGTAACTCTTTTGTCCAGACTAAGCTTTCTTCATCCTACCTCAGATCAACTCAATCTTCTCAGTTGCCTCTCTTACCAGATCTGGACTTAAGGCTAATCTGTCTCCAGTTTCCAACTAACATGCTAGTGACTTGCATGGCCTTCCATACAAAACTTCGAAAGGTTCCATCCCGATACTAGTCTAATAACTTTTATTATAGGAAAACTCAACTAAGTATATGTGATCTTCCCATGATCCACCAAAATCTAGAACACAAGATCTTAACAAATCCTCAAGTACCTTATTGACTCTCCCTATCTGCCCATTTGTCTGAGGGTGATAAGCAATACTCATCTTGAGCTTGGTACCTAACACGTCCTATAGACTCTTCTAGAACTCGCTAGTAAACAAAGTATCTCTATCACTTACTATACCACTAGGAATCCCATGTAGTCTAACTATGTTCTTCATAAATAACTTAGTTAAAACAGGTGCCGTCCTAGTTGACTTAACTGGAATGAATGAGCACTCTTAGTTAACCTATCCACTATGATCCATAGACTTTCATTTCCTCAACTCGACCTTAGCAAGCCATCTATAAAATCCATGGATATCGAATCCCATTTCCAAACTGGAATTTCCAAAGGTTGAAGCAACCCACTCTGATGTTCGGCCTTCACTTGTTGACAGTTCACATACTGCTTTACCCACAGGCCAACATCCTTCTTCATACCTTCCCAGTAGAAACTCCTTTTCATGTCTTGATACATCTTGGTTCCCCCAGGATGAATCGTAAAGTTTGATCGATGACATTCCCTAAGAACTTCTCTCATTAAGTCCCTAACATTTGGAACACACAACCTTTCCCTTCTTTCTCAACCATCCCCTCTGGTTAAGACTAAAATCTTTTAGATAATCAACCTCCAATCCAACCTCAAGCCTTTAATCTTCTCGTCTAACAAGTGATCCTATTTCTACTTAGAAGCAATCCTTTCGATCAGAACGGGTCGAACATCCAAGCAAGATAACATGGCAGTGCTCCAACTAGAACTAGCAGTCGATCTTAACTGCACACTACAAGTAGTCAAAGCCTCTAGGTCCTTCCATTCTGTTAACATAGCTAACACCACATTCTGATGTTTTCTGCTAAGGGCATCCGCTATTTTATTTCCTTTTCCAGGTGTACACTTTATACCAAAATTATAAGCTACTAAAAACTCCAGCCACCTCTACTGCCTAATATTCAACCCTTCCGAGAGAATAAATACCTTAAGGACTTATGATTGTGTATAACTCAAATCTCTCCCCTAAGAGATAATGTCTCCATACTTTCAGGCGTACACTTTATACCAAAATTATAAGCTGCTAAAAACTCCAGCCACCTCTGCTGCCTAATATTCAACCCTTCCGAGAGAATAAATACCTTAAGGACTTATGATTGTGTATAACTCAAATCTCTCCCCTAAGAGATAATGTCTCCATACTTTCAGTGCGAAGATCACCGCTGCCAACTCTAGATCATGAGTAGGATATCTCACTTCATGCGGTCTAAGCTGTCGTGAAGCGTAGGCAATAACTTTACCCTTCTGCATTGTTATTATATTTGAAATAGAGTAAAATATTACAGAAGAGAATCACGAATTGAAGACACCATTGATCAAGCTTACGGATTGTTATCTCATTATTCAAAAATAGAAGGGGAGGCTGATATATGTATATCAGTGATACATGTACAAAAATAGAAAGAAAAGAAAACAAGCATGGGCTTGAGCCCAAGTGCAACCCGCAAGTGTGATTGAGCCCAAACCGGTTTACCCTTACATAACAAACCCATTACACATAACAAACACATATAATCATACTTTATTACACTCCTCCTCAAGTTGGGTTATATATATCTATCAAACCCAACTTGTTCTTCAGATATTTCATTCTATCTCCATTCACTGCTTTTGTCAACAGATCTGCAGGTTGCTCTTGAGTAGAAATATAGTGTGTTGTGACTTCTCCCTCTTGAATTTTATCTCGAATGAAATGGCAATCAATTTCAATGTGCCTAGTTCTCTCATGGAATATAGGGTTGGATGCAATGTGAATGGCAGCTTTATTGTCACACCAAAGCTTTGCAGGCTGCTCAAACTCAAGTTTACACTCCTTCATTAAGTGTTTAATCCACATAACTTCACATACAGCCTTTGACATTGCTCTATACTCTGATTCTGCGCTAGACCTAGACACAATCTGTTGCTTCTTACTTTTCCAGGATACTAAGTTCCCTCCAAGATAAACACAAAACCCAGTAGTTGATCTCCTATCATCCTTTGATCTAGCCCAGTCAGCATCAGCAAAGCTATCAATCCTCATATGACCATGATTAGTATACATAATTCCTTAGCCTACAGTTCCTTTCAGATATCCTAGTATGTATTCAAGAGTTTGCCAATGTTGTTTTGTTGGTGAAGCCATGTACTGACTTACCATACTCATATCAAAAGAGATATCAGGTCTAGTTATAGTAAGATAATTCAATTTCCCCACAAGTCTTCTATACTTTTCTGGATCATCAAATGGTTCTCCTTCAGCTGTCAGATAGGTATTAGGTAAGATAGGAGTGCTTCTTGGTTTAGTGCCTAGTTTTCCTGTTTCTGACAACAAATCTATGACATATTTTCTTTGACACAATAAAATTCCCTTATCACTCCTTAGAACCTCAACACCAAGGAAGTATTTTAGTTCTCCTAAATCTTTAGTTTGAAATTTGTTGTGAATAAATTGTTTAAGTGAAGCAATCCCAAGTTCATCATTCCCTGTTATAATGATATCATCTACATATACCACTAATATAAGTACACCTTTTTCAGAGTGTTTATAAAAGACTGAATGATCACTTTTACACCTAGTTACTCCAAATTCTTCTAGAGTCTGACTAAACTTCCCAAACCAAGCTCTTGGACTCTGCTTAAGTCCATAAAGTGTTTTCTTTAATTTACAAACAAGTCCATTCTCTCCTTTTGCAATAAATCCAGGTGGTTGTGCCATATAAATTTCTTCATGAAGAAATGCATTCTTGATGTCTAGTTGATGAATTTTCCAATTGAAATAGGCTGCTAATGATATGAATAGTCTAATAGAAGTCATCTTAGCAACTGGAGAGAATGTATCTGAATAATCCATACCATATACTTGTGCATACCCTTTTGCAACAAGTCTTGCCTTGAATCTATTCACTGTCCCATTTGGATTCATTTTAACAGTATATATCCATCTACACCCAATTGCCTTTTTGTTCTCTGGAAGCTTAACTAGTTCCCATGTATTATTCCTTTTTAGAGCAATCATTTCATCAATCATAGCTTCTTTCCACTCTTGTTTAGATAAAGCCTCAGCAACAGTTTTAAGTATATAGATGGAGTCTAGGGAAGTGGTGAACATGTAGGATGATTGTGAGAGGTTATCATAAGTCATATAATTAGAGATAGGGTATGTGCATTTTCTTTTCTCTTTTCTAAGGGCAATAGGGAGATCAAGACTAGGATCAAGTGATGTAGGACTCTTACTGGTAGGTGCAGCAGTATTATCTTCCTCAGTATTTGTTTCAGATTCTTGAGATGGTAAAGTGGTATGGACAACATATTCATTAATCTCCTCCTGATTTGGTGTGTGTGATGCTAGGAAATATGGTCTTTCTTCCATGAAATTCACATCTATAGATACTATGTATTTGTTTAAATTAGGGCAATAACACCTATATCCTTTCTGTAATCTTGAATACCCCACAAAGATGCATTTTAAAGCTTTAGGATCTAGTTTCCCTATTTGGGGATTTACATCTCTAACAAAACAAATGCCTCCAAATATTTTTGGTTTAATAGGATACACTTCTTTGTTAGGAAACAACACTTTGTATGGAATACTAAAATTAAGAACAGTTGAAGGCATCCTATTAATCAGAAAACAAGCAGTTGAAACTGCATCAGCACATAAAACTTTTGGTACATTCATTTGAAATAACAGTGCCCTAGCAGTTTCAAGAAGATGTCTATTCTTTCTTTCAGCCACCCCATTTTGTGCAGCAGTATCTACACATTATGTTTCATGTATAATTCCATGTTGACTCAAGTATGAACTAAAGATATGGGAGGTATACTCCTTAGCATTGTCACTCCTTAGGGTTTTAATGCATGTTTTAAACTGGTTTTGAATTTCTTCATGAAAAGTACAAAAAATAGAGAACAGTTCAGATCTATTTTTCATTAAAACCAACCAAGTAACTCGAGAGTAATCATCCACAAATGTCACAAAATATCTATAACCAAATTTAGAAACAATTGGTGAAGGTCCCCATATGTCAGAATGTACAATTTCAAATGGTGCACTTGCACACTTATTTATTCTAGGTTTTAAGCTACTCCTATGTAGTTTAGCATATTGACAAGGCTCACAGTCAAGAGTTGTTATAGAATTGTACTGAGGGTAGAGATGCTTGAATAATGTGAGAGATGGATGACCAAGTTGTTGATGAAGTTTGATGGCAGACTCCATACTTGTGCATGCTACAGGTGAGTTTTCCAAGATATAGAGCCCCCTTGATTCATATCCCTTACCAATAATTTGTTTCGTGATAAGATCCTGAAATACACATGTTTCAGGAAAAAATTCTATACTACAATTCAAGTCTTTAGTAATTTTTCTCACAGATAAAAGATTGTAGGATAAGGAAGGTAAGTATAATACTGATTTTAGTGGAAGACCAGTGTCAATGTTACCAATTCCATGAACATTAGATTGTGACCCATCTGCTAAAGTGACTGCTTGACCTTTGCCATGTTTTTTTAAGTTTATAAATAGTTTAAGGTTACCTGACATATGATCTGTAGCCCCTGAGTCAATTATCCACTTTGGTGTTGGTGTTTTAGCATTAGCAATTGTAGAAACAGCTGGCTTGTTTTGAGATTCCTGAAATTTTGAATACTTCTCATATTCCTCAGTGGTCATAAGAACAGTTTTCTGATTATTAGTGTTGTTAGAAGTTCCTTGATTCTTGAGTTGATTATTGTACTGTAATTTTCTGCACTCAATGATTAGATGTCCAGGCTTCTTGCAATATGAACACACTTTGTTATTTGGTCTGCATCCACCTCTTTGAGGCCTCCAAGATTGAGATACCGGTGGTCTCTAGGATTCAGGTCTTTGTGAAGGGTTCCATGGGGGTCTAATGTCTGATGGGGGTCTCCAAGCATTTTTGGGTATGTTAGAGCTAGTTAAGGCACTATTATTTATGGTTATAGTTGATGATGAATTCTCTGTTCTAAGAACTCGACTGAATACTTCCTGAAGAGATGTCATAGTTGATCCAGATAATATTTGTGACTTGGCTGATTCAAACTCTGGTGGTAAGCCAGCCAGAAAGGACATAATGGCCATTTGTTCTCGTTGGAGTTGTTGAACCTTCACATCAGGGCTCATAGGCAGAAGCACGTTAAATTCTTGATATGTTCTTTTGAAATTCATGAAGTAATTGGTAAGTGATTGATCTTGCTTCTCGGTTCTGTAAAAGGATTTACAAACTTCAGACATTCTAGTGAGATTACCTTTTCCAGAATATAAAAACTCAAGATATTCAATCAATTCTTTCACAAATTCACAATGATTTATTAGGCTAATAACTTCATCATCAATTGTATTTCTGATTTGCAAGAATAACCGAGCATCTTCCCTCAACCAGATAATATCCTTTTCCTCAGATGTAGCGGGTGGATTTTCAGAGAGATGATCACCTTTATCGATGCTTCGAAGATACAATCGGATTGTCTTCATCCATTCTAGAAAATTTGTATTATTTAATTTGCGATCTGTGATTTTGGACATTACGGGAAGGACATGAACCATTGGTGAACTCTTGCTTTCAGTCATGTTTCCAGATTTGAAACTTAGTGGATCGAATTAAAAAAATTGGGGATAGGAGAGATCTATAAACCCTAGATCGATGTTGGATGCTCTGATACCATGTTATTATATTTGATTAGAGTAAAATATTACAGAAGAGAATCACGAATTGAAGACACCATTGATCAAGCTTAGGGTTTGTTATCTCATTATTCAAAAATAGAAGAGGAGGCTGATATATGTATATCAGTGATACATGTACAAAAATAGAAAGAAAAGAAAACAAGCATGGGCTTGAGCCCAAGTGCAACCCGCAAGTGTGATTGAGCCCAGACCGGTTTACCCTTACATAACAAACCCATTACACATAACAAACACATATAATCATACTTCATTACATGCATCAACACAGTCGCTAGTCTGGTTCCACATGCATCGATATACGCTACTAATCCTTGATTCCTATTTGGAACTACTAACATATGCATTGGTCAACAAGTGCTTTAACTTGAGGAATGCTTCCTCACATTTGTCAGACCAAATAGACTTTACGTCCTTCTTGGTTAGCTTAGTCAAAGACG
Source organism: Allium fistulosum (assembly GCA_030737815.1). Lineage (NCBI taxonomy): Eukaryota > Viridiplantae > Streptophyta > Magnoliopsida > Asparagales > Amaryllidaceae > Allium > Allium fistulosum. The sequence continues at coordinate 1,000,815,663 of CM060904.1, read as the reverse complement.
TCGCTATCTCATCCACGAGAAATCCTTAATAAACCTCCAGTAGTAACCAGCAAGCCCAAAAAAACTTCTGATCTCAGTCACCGTCTCTGGCTCTTCTAGTTGTTAACAGCCTTGATCTTATACGGATCTACTTGAAAACCCTTCTCTGAAACAACATGACCAAGAAACTTAACTTCTTTCTTCTAGAAATGACACTTTAAAAACTTCGCTTTCAGTTGATGCTGCCTCGGTGTCTCAAGCACTACTCTACAATGAACTTCATGCTCTCTTTCATCCTTAGAGTTATTAAAATGTCATCTATGAATACCAATAAGAAACTATCCAAGTGCTCTTAGAAAAATCGGTTCATCAAATCCATGAAGAAAGCTGACTCATTCGTTAACCCGAATGGCATCACTAACCACTTGTACGAACCATACCTAGTCCGAAACAACGTTAACAGAATACTGTCCTTACCACTCTTAGCTGATGGAAACGTGTCGCCAAATCCAATTGGGAAAATACTATGACTCCACTCAACAAATCAAATAAATCATCAATTCTCGGCAAAGGATGCCTATTCTTGATCGTCTTCTCGTTCAACCTATGATAGTCAATACACATCCTTAATGACCCATCGGGTTTCTTCACGAATACCGCGGCCGCTCCCTAATGCGAACTACTTGGTCTAATAAAATTCTTTCCTTCTAAATCCACTAGCTGCACCTTCATTCTTTCATCTCGGTAGGTGTCACCCTGCTAGGTAGTCTACTTACAGGTTCTGCTCCTGGCACAAGATCTGTCCGAAACTTAGATCTCAAGATATGAAGATATCAAGACTACAATATAGCCTATAGAGTCATAGTATATTGTTAAAGTTCCCGGTAGCAATCTTAGATCTCTATCTCTTATTTTTCTATCTTTTATAATTTTTGAAACTAAATAAATTTTCAAAATATATTGATAAATGTTTTATAAATGTTTTTCAAAGTCCAAAATGTTCATAAATTATGTTCAAACCACTTTACGAAGTATCAAATTATTTTACAAAGTATAGGATTTTCAAAACATTTTAAAAAGGAACAAGTTTTCAAATCCAACATGCATAAATCGACATATGCCCAGATGATATGTCGACATACATGCTGCTAAATGGTTTTTCAAATATTGACAAGAAGTGTTCATTCTTCGTAACTTTTCGCAAACAGACACATCTATTTATTTACAATATAAAGGGGAGTTCAAATGATTTTTTTGATAGTTATTAACTAATTTTCTTCCTCCTCTTACTCTCTTGTAAACTCCTTTAAAATATACTCTATTCTCTTCAAAATCATATAGAATCAATTCAAACTTCATTGTATTGGTTCACTACTACTTTCATACTCTTTTGAAATCATCTCTCTCTTAAATCATAGATCAAAGTACTGCCCAAGAGGCTTTAGGATCCATTGTATCCAACGTTCAAGAAATTATCTTTGGAAAAACCATAAAACTCTTTCTATTATCTTGTGTGTGCTTGTAGCCCATTCAAATCAAGTAGGTGTGCTTGGTAGCGTGGAAATCTAAGTGGGTATGCTTGTAGCTTGTCTAAATCTAGTGAGTGTACCCTAGGCCTAGAAATTCAAGAGGGTGTATCTTATAACCTCGGAATCGATATTGTAATTGGGTTTGCCTTTTGCCTATTTAAAGATTGGCATTTGGAAAGAAATTCGTACAAGAAATTGTACGGGACTGGATGTAGAAGAAATTCGAACTAGTATAAAATCCCTAGTGCCATCTCTCTAACTCTTTACTTTGCTTTACTTCTTTTATTTTTATCTGTGATTGCTTCCGTGACTGTTTAATAGTATAATGTTGTGTTATTAATTTGAGATTTAATATCAAACTTGAAAGAAACTTAAAAAGATTTATATAAGTTAGAAAACTCTGCTCACTCCCCTCTAGTGTTTAATTAGCTTTAAGATCCATAATTCTACAACCTACAAGTATACGCTTTAGTTTATATATGTACTAGTATGAAGCCAGTGCTGATTGTTAGAACCTCTATTCTATGATTTTGCTGACAACAACTATACAATCATACACATACAATATATTCCATCTATTTGCAGGTAAAAGCCTTCAAAATTCACAATATCGCAACTTGAAGACGACCAACAGAGGATAAGAATCATTAGTATTAGAAAGGTATTATAGTGTGTTATTGTCATAGATATATAGCTTGTAAAATCTCCTTTAGTAGTTGTTTAACACAAACATTGCATGACAAAACTTTTATAAGTCTTCATTATCTCAAACAGGCTAACTGCAGAAAATAACATATATCAGACGTCTGTCAGTATATATCAGATGTCTGACTATGGTTTCTGTTAAAATAAATTAATATGCATCGGACGTCTGTCAATACATATCAGACATTTGACTCTGGCCGCTGTTTAAAAGAAATATAAAGGAACAGACGTCTGAATATTATGGACAGACGTCTGTGCTGGGTAATGGGCAAAATCAATGAACGGTCACTTTCTTCAATCTAATGGTTGCATCTGTATCTCTTCAACACACCTCTTCCTTCAGAATGATTGCATCCTTTAGACTGAAATAGAACACTCTAATGGATACTACTCTTCAAGAAAACTCTTCAGCATTTATAAATATGTAGAGATTCTAAGAAACAAATTACTTGAATTTTTTGAATCTCATATCTATACTCTTTACATACTATGATTTCTAAAAGCAAACAATATATCAATTTTATCACTTCCTAAAAGCAAAGCTTCATATACACATACTACTCAAAGGAGATTATAGGAAGATTTGTACTGTGCAGTCAAAATCAGTGTTTCTCAGAACACATACTTTTCTAAGAAAGATTTTTATAGCAAGCCTATTCCTCCAGGCAAAGCGAGGGTTGTTTACTAGTTAAGGCCGAAGAGGTGCTTCCGGACTGGACGTAGGATGGGAGGTCCGAACTAGTATATAATCTCGGGTGTGATTGTTTCTTTACTTATTTATTCACTTTACTCTACTAGTTATAAGATTATCAATTTATTACACTTGCATATTAGATATAAATACACGATCCATACACACTTTCACCAATGGCACTTGTAACACCCCTAATTTTGGTTAACATTATTTAGGAGATTTAATTAGATGAATTAAATTAAATAATGTGTTGAGATAAGGAGAATGAGATTTGATAATTAAAATTGGTCGAGCATTAAGTAATGAACTAATAAGTTTGTTTAGAACATAAAAAGAAGAAGGATTTATGAGAAGTGTAAAATAGGAATATGCCTCATTTCTTAAACATAAACTCTTCCTCTCTTAATATCCTCATTTACATTTCATTTCATCCAAACACAAGTAAGATCAAGGAAGGCCATTGCTAAGAAAACTAAGGGGGAGAAAAGCTTAGGAAACCAAAGGAAAGCTTAAGAGAATCACAACACATTTAATCTCAATCTTTTTATCCAATCAAGGTGAATAGTAGTTATCCATCTTACATATGCTTGTTTGTTTCGGTTCTATGCCTAAATCCAAACCACATGATGTTATTATGCCATGTTATGTTTGTTTGATGTATTATATATTGCTTGGTGATTTATTGGATTAATTATGGAATTATTTAATAGGTGTTAAGTGTAGAAACCTAGTATATGACGTCCAAATGACTTAAATTTGGATATGAAGTTTAAAACATCATTTTGGAAGTGAGTTTTTAATTTCATAATTTTCCAAGCATGTATGAATATTTTGTGAATTTCTTAAGTAAGGAAAATGAATTATTTCGGGTTTTAATTATTAAACATAATTAAATAATATTTTTGGTCTCAAAATTTTTATACATTAAAGAATATATTAATTCTGATTTATAATGAATTTTTTTGGGATTTTTCACAAGCGCTTATAATTTATATGAATTTATTAGGCTGGAAAGGCTTAATAATTATGTTAAAATAATAAAATAGATTAAATGGTTTGCAAATTATTTTAGAAATGATAAATATGATCTATGGCAGTTTTTCTACAAAGAATTTGATAAAGTATGTTTTAACCAATAGATAATTGACAAGGGTTGAGAGTTGGTGAAAAGAAATTGCTTTTTAAAGAAATAAAACAGTTTTTATAGTAATTATGAAATTGCCAGACCGATATTAAGTTGGCATGGAATGAACCCGTTCAAGTTGAAGTCATATAGTATAAGATCTCCGGCATTAAATCAATGTCGTTTAGTGATCTCGTAACACACCAGAACTATTCCGACCTCCCTTGTTTCATTATTTTGAAATCTATAACATATGACATTGATGCTGCAAACCTTCACTTAGGTTTTCAATGATGACACAAATCTTCATCCAGGTTATAAATGATACCACATTCCATTATTTCTGATATCAATTATTTATAATATCAACTTTACTAAGGCAGTGATGCCACATGCTTCCAATTCTGATGTCATAGTTTAAGGCAGTGATGCCGTAAGTATTATTTTTGACATTAACTATTTTATGGAAGTGATGCCACTATATCATGGTTTCAATATCCCTATATATGGCATAGTAGCCATTGTTTTATAACACCTGATATCAACAATTTTGCAATATTATGTTATATGTCATCAATGTCGACACCCATACATTTTACGTATAAAAGGCTATATTTAATACGTTCGACAACCTATATAATTCTATGTTATGATAACAATGATTCCAGCATTATAGCCTATGTATTTTATAAATCAAAATTCTTTATTAAAGATTTTATAAGAAGGGACGTGACGTTATATATCGGCCATAGTGATGTTGTAAGTTATTGAATTAATGGTTTTAATTAAAGAGGCTTGATTGCCCAAGGTTTTGAGGTGGAACAACCACCAATCGATTTCAAAATTAATGAAAACTAATCCATAAGAGCATATATTTTGGCATAATATTTTGATAAAGTAAAGGGCTATATTTTCCTTATTTTAAATATGATTTTAAGGGTTAAATCATTTATAAAGAATTATATATTCAAGGAAATAAAGAGTGTATTTAGCCCAGGAATTTATATGGAGATTTATCACCATTAGATAAATTATGTTAGGATATTTTAACTCAAGGAATAGAGATTAGAAAACCAGATAATGGGACTGGTATAGGATAGCGTCCTATGCTTCAACTGTTAGCCCCTAGTTGATATTAGTCCACAATTCGAGTGTGTAGGACTTTGTTAAGGATAAAACTAAAAGTACTTTTACACATAGAAAGGAATATATAACTTAGATAAGTTATTCATTGGCCTACAAAACCATTAGGTTCATAGTGAGCCTAGCAAAACTATGAGATAGACAGATAGTCAAGTTAATACTAAGATGATTGTGTTTGGACGGACGGTCCAATTTTCTTCTAACAGTAAGTTGGAGAATTTGTTATATCTGGTAGGCCCGAGTCAGCCATATAGATTTGTAGTAACCCTGTGAAAACTATGAAATAGAGACAGATATATAGTCAATTGATTGAGACGGATTGGTCAGGTTTACCCAAATAGCATGCATGTATATGATAATTTTATGTTGGTTTAACTAATGTGATTGCAGGAGCATGATTTAATTGGCATATTTACAAGGGATACAAGTGAGAGGAAAATCCGTTCCGCTCAACGATGTGGTCTTACTAGATATCTATTTATCGAGATGGTATATTATTATTCACACTAGACTTTTTGTCTGACCCGAAGTTTTTGTTTTTCCCCTTTAACTCTCGGGTGCTCATTTGAGTAGTTCGAGAGTAAGGTTTCTAGGTTTGATGAATAAAGCTTTCAAAGATGTGCAAAAGGAAGAGCTAGCTATATAGGCGTCTATTTATGTCTACTGTGTTATTATGTTATTTTGTCTCAATGTATGTAATGACAGAATATGTATATGTCTAGTAGTAAATCTAGTCAACCAATGGGGCATCTTTATATGTTGCTCTTTGAGTATTTTGTAATAATATATTTTATCTGAACCTGGAAAACGTTTGAGATTATACAATGAATATGGAAATTTATTTATGAAATGTGTTTTGAACTTTTTTTCATATTCCTATGCTTCTTAGGTTAATTATACTTTAACTGATCTCATTTTGTCACCGAAGAAGAATACTATTGATGACTGCAGCATCAATAGCGCTTATTTTTGGGCATCACAATGAGGGATGTTACAACTTGGTATCCGAGTAAAGGTTTATGTAAAACTAAAAGAAGTTTGAACTTTAAAAGAGTATTGAAAACATAATACAAATGAATCAAAGAATGGGATTAGGATATGGTATAATACTATAGTAATGTACTTGTATTTTCTATATATAAGTATATATCTTATCGCTTTTCTTCCCTCTCTCTTGGACCATTCTTTCGTATCTTACTAAGGTTCGAATGCAAATTTAAGGAAAGTAAGATATGGAGGCAGGAAACAGAAGAGTGAATCTCAGTGGAGGAACCACCACAACCAATGGAAATGTCAGGCGCAATACTAGGAGGAATCTGGGTCAACAAACAACTGCTAATGTGGGTGCTCGAACACCACCGGTGGATATGAGAGCTATGTATCAGTTCTTTGTCAACATGATGCTAGCTGGAGTTGCAGCTAGATTAGTTAATGGAAATGCAACGAATGTAGGAGGAGTAAACCCCAAAGTTCCTGCTGTCAACAATTATGCTATGCTGCGTCGGGATTATGCAAGACTCGAAGGAAAGCCATTTATTGGAATGGAGGATGCTATCGAAGTAGAGAATTGGATATTGCACTATGAAAGGATTTTTGCTGATTTAGGCTTGAACGATGAGGAGATGAGGAGATTGGTATCCAAGCAATTGCAAGGAGCTGCATTGTACTGATGGAATAGTGTAACCATGGAGGTACCAGAGGAGAATTTGACTTGGGCAGAGTTCTGGAGAAGGTTTGAAGAGAGATTCATGTCTAAAATAGCCAAGTCATCCTTGCTTTGAATATTCGCTAAGTTGGAACAAGGTGATATGTCAATGCTTGAGTATGCAACTAAGTTTGAGGATTTATCCAGATATGGATATGCTACTATGGATATGATAATCAAGAGGAATGAGAAGTTATTTAGAGGCTTGAAACCAAAGCTTGCCAGAGCAACATTACCGCATCTTAGAGAACCATGTGATATAGTAGTAGAGATGGCATTGAGGAATGAAGAGATGCTTATGTTATTTAGTAATACCTAGTCGATAGAGATTCATGGTGGTCCAAGCTAAAAAAGGAAATTCTTTCAGAAGAAGGGAGCTCAGAAGGACGAAGTTGCCAAGAAGGGAAAGAATATTATTTTCTACAAGTGTGACAAGAAAGGGCACTTTGCCAATGAGTGTCATTCCGGGGATGGAAAGAAGGTTATTGGAAAGAAGAACATTAGGTGTTTCAATTATGACCAGATAGGGCATTACAAGAATTAGTGCAGAGAACCAGCTAAGATTGAGAAAGGAAATGTGTTTGCTTTGAAACCATCTACCTCGAGACCAATAGTAGAGGAGAAGGGAAAGACTATGATGGGAGGTACGCTTTTGATTCATGGCATACCAGTTAGAATTTAGTTTGATACTAGTGCATCACATTCTATTATCTCCAATGTTTAGTAGATAAGCTTAGTTTAGAACCATCATACCTTGTTATTTCCTTAAGGGTTGTGAATCCGATAGGAGGGTATGCAACTCTTGGGATGGGATGTGACCAATTAGGGTTTGAGTTATTAGGCCATATATTTGCATGTAGTTTGGATGTGTTTGATTTTGTAGGCTGTGGAATTATATTGGGTATGGATTGGTTATGCAAATATGATGCTAGGATATTTTGTCAAGAGAGGAAAATATCACTGAAATCCCTCATAGTAGCGATCGAACTATATACTTAGTATAGAACTCAAATTTTGATGTTTGTGCTTTATTGGGCACAATGAAGGAGGAAGATGAGTTGAATCGAATTTTTGTTGTTAGGGAGTTTGATGATGTCTTGGAGCCAATTACTGGACTACCATCAAAACGAGCTATTGAGTTTCATATAGATCTTGTACCTGGAGCTGAACCCGTTAGTAGACCACCTAGCAGAATGACACCCACAGAGATGAAGGAGTTAAAGGTGCAACTGGTGGACTTAGAAGGAAAAAGTTTTATTAGGCAAGCAGTTCACCTTGGTTAGCGGCCGCGTTGTTCGTGAAGAAACCGGATGGGTCGTTAAGTATGTGTATCAATTATCATAAGTTGAATAAAAAGATGATAAAGAATCGATATCCTTTGCCGAGAATAGATGATTTGTTTGATCAATCGAGCGGAGCCAAAGTATTTTATCAATTGGATTTGGCGACTGGTTTCCATCAACTGAGGGTTGCGAAGGACAATACTCCTTTGGCGACATTTCAAATAAGATATGGTTCGTATGAGAAGGTTAGTAAACCCAATCGGATTTACTAATGTGCCATCTTTCTTTGTAGATTTGATGAACCGGATCTTCCGAGAGCATTAGGATAGATTCATGTTAGTATTTGTTATCCCACCTTTTGGCAAGACCGAGATATCAAGAAACTGACTGAAAATCAAGGATCGCTTATCCCAGATGTCGAGTACGCACAAGTTCGCTATGGATATCTATGAATTTTGTCCGAGCCCACATCAGACTACGATCGATAAGACACGACAAGCAAAGTCATGAAAGCCGACGTTCCAAATTTCAAGTCGATCCGAGTTCATGAGCTCAAGTTATGATCGATGCAAAGTTGAAGGAAATAACCCCATTTTCGTATCCATCACTGAACCTCAGTTCGAATCAATCATTTTCGTATCGATCAAAGCGGCGACGACTTCGCATCCATCTTAGAACCTTGGTTCGACTCGATCTCGTTCGAATCCATCAGGGAACCTCAGTTCGTATCGATCGACTATAGCACACTTCGCATCGATAAGCCCTTTCTGATTCGTATCGATAAAACAAAGTCCACTTCGTATCCATCCAATGGCGACCTCCTTCACATCAGTCTTGTTCGCATCCATCAGCAAGCGTCTATTCGAATCCATCGAGCTCTCCTTTATTCATATCCATCCTGCCATTTCAACTTCGTATCGATCGACTGGGGTCTATTCTGATCGATACGAACGAAGCCAAACAGTCAGCATATCCACGTATTTTCCATCGATACGAACAAAGTTCCTTCGCATCGACACGAATAGGATCGTCTTCCATCGATGCGAACTGGGCAACGGCCTTCGATACAGACGAGTAAAAGTTCAAGGGACAACTCGATCAACTCGGCGTAAAAGGTGGATCGATCCGAAGAGTGCACACCACGTCATCGCCCAATCACGTACAACCATCAATTCGAAGAAGATCGATTCGAAACGATCGATTCGAACCAAACAGCCTACCGAAGAACGTCAATTCGTATCGATCATATCTCGCGATCCGCAAGTCCAAATGCTATGAAATTTTCATAGGAGCTTACGTACAAGCTAAAGAATGTTCGCACTAAGTTTCGACTCCATTGGACGAAATCCTGATCGATACGAAATTCGTTCGTATCGATCATGGATCGAGCCGAAACTTCATGAGCTCGGTCGCGTGGGCCCACTCACGTGCCAGAAAAAGTCTCCCGAGATCTGAGCGAAATATCAGCCTCCTACGCCTATAAATAGAGCCCCAGGGCCTACAAAGAAAGGATCTTTTGATGCTCCAACGCCCAGACTCTGCCGGATTCAACTCTAAACTCCATTACTGATGTTGTATTTGAATTTCATAACTGTGATTCGCTGTAATTCGCTGCAATCAATTGTAATCATCAAAGAAACATCAATAAAGGGATCAACTTCATAGTGAACGTAGACAACACGCCGAACCACTCTAAATTCTTGTGTTTCTGTGCATTTTTATCATTTATTTTTGAAGTGTTTGTTAGATAATCCTCTTTTTCATTTAATTTCTTCATTTTTATCTCTTCAAACTCTTCCGAAGGGTGTTGTGCCCAATTTTGGTACAAACACTTTGGTGCTTTCACTGAGAGAAAACTCAGTTTTTCTCCTGCTCTTTGGATCTGCTATCGATACCGGATTGCATAAATCCAAGAAGAAGATCCAGATCTCAAGTCAAAAAAGCCCTTCCATTCTATTCAGATTTGGATCAGATCTAGGAAAGGACTTCATCAATTCATCATGGTAAGCACACGAACTGCTTCTATAGCTGCCGATCAGGAAGGACGGGATAGACAGAATCCCATACAATTGCCTCCATCCAACCAAGATGCCACCGGACCTTCAGATCCATCAAGCCCGGTCCCTAGACAAGAGTTCTGGATGCTGCTTCAAGAGTTAACCCAGAGTCAGCAACAGCTTACTGAACAACTGTGTGCCAACGCAGAGTTGACCAACCAACTGAATCGCCAAAGGCGCAGAAGATCCAGAAGAGATCAAGCTTCTTAATCTTCCACGGAGAGTTCAGCCTCGTCTGATGACCATCACCGAACTACACGCCCACGGCTGGATGTAAGCTACACCCAGGCCACGGGACACCAACCTGCCCTAAATCTTGGAAAACCCAGGATTGGACCATCCACCAGTCATCAGACCGGACCCTCATCCCGAAGGGGTACCGCTCCTTACCATGTCACAGGCAACCTCGCTACCACCACCACTATCGAACAAGGAGTTAACACTAGAAATCAAGCTGATCCGCATCGTCACCGACGGGAACACACTCCAGAACCTTATGTTCCTGAAAATCTTGAACCAAGGAGGCAAGACCTGGACCGTGGACCGTGCACGGTCCAGCCTCGCATTGTGGAACCCGACCACACCTTGGCACAGCATCCTCCAAATATCCAGATGTCGTATATACCGACGATGATTCGTCAGATGATCCGTGAAAGTCAAGGTCACACTAATGACGACTGGGGGATTTTCCGGAGTCATACCCTTTTCAATGATGACATATTATATGCTGAATCACCTCGGCGCTTCAGGATGCCAACTTTGCCAGTTTATGAAGGAAATTCTGATCCCAATCAACACATCCTGAAGTATGAATGGTTAATGAATGCTGCGAGAGCTGACGATGCAGTCAAATGCCGTAGTTTCCCCATTTCCTTAGGGGGCATTGCTACTATATGGTTTACTCATTTGCTGCCACGATCCATTTCTAATTTCGACCAGATGGCCACCAAGTTTGTCGAACAATTCCGTATGCACATAGCGAGACCTAAAGATGTTAATACTCTGTCTAGTGTCACTCAAGCTCCCGGAGAGACACTCAGACGTTACTTGGAGCGATTTCATGCTGCGTGTGCAGAAATAAGCAATCCCAATGACAACTCTATCCTGATGGCATTGACTAAGGGGATTGATCCTGATTCCGAGTTCAAAAATTAGTTAGCTGGGAAGCCGCTTGCGTCATTATACCGTTTCTATTACATGGCAGCCCAATTCTTGAGAAGGGAGGATGCGAAATAGTCTAGGAAGCAAGATGACGTAGGGCTCAGCATGGAAGGAATTCAAAGTAACATTGTAATTAAACAATCCGGGGAGAGTTCTGGAAAAGTTCAGTTGAATATATAAAACAAATAGAACCAGCAGAGGGACAGTGGAAATCAAGGTAAAAAACGAGATTAAAATCGTGGTCCATGATGTAGAGCTCCCATGTTCGATAATTATACTCCATTGATTACGTCACTGGAAAACATGTATTTGCAGACCTGTAATACCATGCAATACAAGAAACCTGCCCCGAAGCCGTCAACAGAAAGACAAATCCAAATAGGGAAGTTTTGCAGATTCCATGATAGTTATGGCCATAATACAAATGAGTGTCATCATTTACAAGATCTCATTGAAAAGCTGATACGTGAATGAAAGTTGGATCAGTTTGTGCGGGCACCGCAGTCAGGAGGTGCAGGCCCATCGAATCAGAATCGTGCACCAAACCAGGAAAGGCAGGAGGAACCCGCTCGTACTGGCGGGAGATTGGTTATTAATACAATAAGTGGTGGTCCCCATCCAGCAGACCAAAGCTGGAAGGATATGGAATCGTATGCCGGCTCTATTAGGCATGCAAACTTCGAGTGTTATAGTAGTTTTGATGAAGGGGCTTCGACCAAAAAACAGAAGACGATGACTGATGACATCATATTTAGGAACAGAGATGCTGATAAAGTGGAAGCCCCCACTATCGATCCACTGGTCATCTCTGCTCAAGTGGGTCCAGCCTAGATGAAAAGGATTTTGGTTGACAGTGGAAGCTCAGTGAATATTCTGTTTAAACGAGCTTACGATCAGAAGAGGATGGAGGCTAAAGATTTAAAGCCTTGCCAATCTTGAATTCATGGTTTCAATGGTAGCGCTACTATAACCACTGGATTAGTGGAACTACCAGTGGAGTTGGGGGTTGGAGAACGCGGAGAGTCCGGATATTGCAATTCGTTGTGTTGGACATATACTCCCCTTATAATGCTTTCTTAGGTCGACCGACCCTTGCTGAATTCAGGGCAGCCATTTCCCCATGGTGTTTAACTCTGAAGTTTCCCACTGATCGTGGAGTGGGAGTCATTCAAGGAGATTAGGCTGCTGGGAGAGCCTGTTACGTTGCCGGGCTGCGGGAGGTGTAGCGAAAGGAGAAAGGAAAGGGCATAGAGGAATCTCTCTGCGTACGTTTTGCTGATAATTGACAATTAATGCCTGGGCCTTGGCCCGGGCACCCCAGCCAATTCCAAAGGGTTCTTGACCCAAGGGAAACCAAAGATGAAGGAGAATCTAAAGAAAATCAGGCTTCCCCAGCCGAACTGACAATCGATATCCCAATAGATGATGATGATGATTCAAAGATGATAAAGACTGGCTCTCAGCTAAGCCAGCAGACTCAAGAGGAATTGGTTGAATTTCTACGGGCGAATCTTGACGTATTCACCTGGATGCATTCTGATATGTGTGGGATCTCGCCGGACATCGCGAGCCACACTTTGAATATTGACCCGCGGCATGTCCCGGTCAGACAAAAAAGGCGCGGTATGGATCCAAAGAGATCTGTCGCCCTTAAAGAAGAGGTAGAAAAGCTTAAAACGAATGGGTTCATTCGAGATGCGCTATATCCCGAATGGGTGTCGAATCCCGTGCTTGTCTGAAAATCAAATGGAAAATGGAGAACATGTGTCGATTACTCTGATTTGAATAAAGCCTGTCCTAAAGACAATTTCCCACTTCCCAGAATTGATCAGCTCGTAGACTCAACAGCTGGACATGAACTATTATCCTTCATGGATGCGTATTCTAGCTACAATCAGATACCAATGCATTTACCTAATCAGGAACTTACCAGCTTCGTTACCAATCTGGGACTTTATTGTTACAAAGTTATGCCATTCGGACTCAAGAATGCCGGGGCTACTTATCAATGATTGGTCAATCAGATGTTTGCCAATCAAATCGAGAAATCCATGGAAGTATATGTAGACGGAATGCTTGTGAAGTCACGATTTTCCACTGACCATATTAAAGACCTGGAAACAATGTTCAACATACTTCGAGAATACAGAATGAAGCTCAACCCACTGAAATGTCATTTTGGAGTTGCATCCGGAAAATTCCATGGGTTTATCGTCAACGCTCGAGGAATCAAAGCTAATCCTGAGAAGATCTGGGAAATCATAAATCTAGAAACTCCGAAGACTATAAAGAAGTCCAGAGTCTCAATGGGAAAGTAACAGCATTGAGCAGGTTCATCACAAAGTCCACTGACAAATGCATTCCCTTCTTCAATCTGATTCGAAAAGGAAAACGGAACTTTGAATGGACCACGGAGTGTGAGGGCGCTTTCCAAGCACTAATTCAGCATCTATCCACACCACCTATCCTGTCAAAACCTATTGATCATGAGAAGTTGTACGTTTACTTGGCGATATCAGAAAATGCTATCAGCGCTGCCTTAATTCGAGAAGAAGACAGGATACAGAAGCCAGTGTACTACATCAGCAAACGATTGACTGGAGCTGAAAGGAATTATCCGAAACTAGAAAAGCTGGCTTATTGCCTTGTTATTGCATCAAGGAAGATCCGTCCATATTTCCAGGCACATCCTATTATTGTTTACACCGACCAGCCGTTACGACAGGTCCTTACGCGGCCTGAGACGTCTGGTAGGTTACTCAAGTGGAACATCGAACTGAGCCAGTTTGATATTACTTATACTCCAAGGTGAGCCATTCAAGGACAAGTCCTAGCTGATTTCATAGCTGAATTTACCATTCCAGAGGACTTGCCCGAAACCAGTGAATCTCCCGAATACGTCTGGAAGCTGTACACCGATGGTGCATCAAACGACCGGTGTTCGGGCGCTGGGGTTGTACTTGAAACCCCCGAAGGCCGATCTATATGTTATGCTTTAAAGTTTGATTTTCTTGCAACCAATAATGAAGCTGAATATGAAGCCCTCTTAGCTGGATTGAAACTTGCCAGGGATTTGAGAATTATCACTGTGGAAATTTATTGTGATTCACAATTAGTTGTGTGTCAAGTTCGGGGAGAATATCAAGCGAGAGATCGAAGGCTGGCTGCTTACTTAGCTCGGGTTCAGGAAATACTGAATCATTTGATTATTATGCCATTTACTGTATACCTCGAGAACGCAATCAAAAAGCCGATTCATTGGCGAAGTTAGCCAGCACTGGTGAAGCACAGCAGATGGGACTCGTTCCTGTAGAGGCGTTATCTTCCCCGAGTATTGATCGGGCAGAAACGGATTGGGTATGTGAAATCGTTCCCGATAAGGAGTCGTGGATGACTCCATTCAGAAATTACCTTGAGCACAGAATCCTGCCGTAGCGCAGGAGTGAAAAAAGACAAGTCCTTCGGAAGGCCTCACGATTCACCATATGAAATGGAGTCATGTACAGAAGAGGGTACTCTGTTCCTTTACTCTGGCGTATCGCTCACGATGAAATTAAACGAGTATTACACGATGTACACGAGGGGGAATGTGGCGATCACATAGGGGGGCAAGCACTTGCGAAGAAAATACTTCGATATGGATATTATTGGCCGACTGTGAATCGCTATGCGTTGGATTATGCAAAGAAGTGTGATAAATGTCAAAAGCATGCTCGAATTCCTAGAGCCCCACCTACTGAGATAACTCAAATGATCAGCCCATGGCCATTTGTAGTATGGGGCATCGACATCATTGGTACTCTACCTTTTGCAAAAGGTGGCGCAAAGTACGCCATCGTCGTAGTTGATTACTTTACAAAGTGGGCCGAAGATGAACCTCTTGCTACCATAACGACGAAGAAAGTGATCAACTTTGTAGTCCGCAACATTATCTGTCGATTCGATCTCCCACACACCATTATCACTGATAACGGAACCCAATTCGACAGTGTTGAATTTAAAGATTTCTGCAAACGGTTTCACATTCAAAAGAAATTCTCTGCAGTTGCACACCCTCAAGCAAACGGACAGGTCGAAGCAGTCAATAAGGTTATAAAGTTCATTCTAAAAAAACGACTGGAAAAGGTCTGGGGCAAATGGGTCGATGAACTTCCTATGGCTTTATGGGCCTACCGAACAACCCACAAGTCCGCGACTGGTCACACTCCATTCTCTCTCTCTTATGGTTCGGAAGCTGTTATTCCAATCGAGCTAGAAGTACCTTCTCATCGTGTGACATACTATGATCCGAAGACAAATGCTATATTACTTGCTGAATCTCTCGATTTACTAGATGAGAAACATGAAGAGGCTGATTTGAGGGTAGCCGCGTATCAAAGTCGAGTCGCCCGATTGTACAACGCCAAGGTCCGCCCGAGAACCATTGAACTCGGCGATCTCGTCCTTAAAAGAATCTATCCGGTTCCTTCGCATATGAAACCAACATGGGAAGGGCCGTATGTTATTGAACGAAAGCTCGGAGATGGTACATTCAAATTATCGACCGTTGACGGTCTTACTCTACCAAGGGCCTAGAACAACGAGAGTCTTCGTCGCTACTACACATAACAGGCTATGTTTATTCATTTAGTTTATTTTCATTTGCAATTTGTTTCTGCATTTCGAAATTAGAATTTGTAATAAGGCAACTGACTTTGCCATGTTTTCTTATTTGAGCAATAAAATGCAATCTCTTCGAGCCAGAGCTGTGATTTACTTGAAATACTTCATATGATCATCACCATGCATGGAGAGCTAAGTTCCACCATACGGTGGGATTTATTCAAATAGGGAGTGACTATGATGCAACTGGTCACTCGCTAAGTGAAACCCGAGCTTGGGGGCAAGCCATCACACCAAAGCCAAAAAAAAGGATTGATACACGACAATCCTTCACTTAACTCCAGATTCGCAGAGTGCGAACTGGAGTATAAACTTATAAATACGAAGAGGGTGGATCCGTCCACCTAATGATTTCGTCAGTATCCGAACCAAGTTTGAGGAAGGTGGACCCGTCCATCTAATGACCTCGCTTGCTAACTCGGGGTGGATGTGATCCGACCATCCACGATCCTGGTACACCTTTTGTTCCCAGAGTGCGAGCGAAACCCAAAAAACATGAAACATATGTGACTGACCGTCTGTTTACTAACTCCGAATTCCCAAAGTGCGAATCGGAGTATAAACATCAACTCCGAATTCCCAGAATGCGAATCGGAGTATAAACATCAACTCCGAATTCCCAGAGTGTGAATCGGAGTATAAACATCAACTCCGAATTCCCAGAGTGTGAAACAGAGTATAAACTTCAACTCCAAATTCCCAGAGTGTGAATTGGAGTATAAACGCCAACTCCAAACTCCTAAAGTGCGAGTTGGAGTATAAATGTCGACTCCAAGTCCCCAGAGTGTGAACAGATAATTAAAACTTAAAACGGCATAACTAACTGCCAGTAAACAAATGAAAATCCTTGGAGTGCGGATGTGATCATCGATAATCAAACGAGTATGGTTGAACCACTCAATCTCCACTTGTCTCAAACATCTGTTCAGTGGCACTAGACTCAACGTGTTATAAGTGAGATGCAATCGTTGGCTGATGTTCTACAACTCGTCCCCAAGACTGGGGGGAAGAACTTGAGTGTCGACCATTGACTGAAGTAGTGCGACATCAAAATTCAACTCACTTCCCGGTCATGAACTGTGTCCACAATTTCCGGACCTGGCGAATAAAAACAAACTTGACTCGGAAGCTGAAACTTCACAAGTGAACTTCAACTATTGAAACACTCAAGTAAATACACAATAACTGAGAAGAAGCCAAAAAAGGAGAGTTTCATTTCTACTGTTTGTGAAAGAAATTCATATACAAGTTTGTTCCAAAAAATTCCTACTAGCAGGGGCCGAACCCGCATCTATACACGACCTTACTTGAACAGGATCTGTTCTATAGGCTAGTACTACTTTATCCTTATAACTTAAGGAGGAAGGCAACTCAGTCTTGATGTTGACATGTGGCCTTGTTTCCATAGCGTGATTAATGGGTTACTGGATTACTAACCTAGTCCATCTTGTAGAGGATCGTTCAGCATCAATCACTGGACAAAATAAGAAAGCTGTTAGTACTTAATTCGAGTGACGATTCCGGCTTAAGACAGACATATAGAATGTTCAGAGTACCTTCCTCAGTTTATCTTGTAGATGGATGAGCAGTTTCAACAACTTGCTCTATAGCCGGAGACATCTGCGGCTGATCCGGATTGTAGGCAGGAACGGCTTGGGGATCAACCGCAGGCACGAGTTCAGGCTGGGTTGACACAGGAATTTCAAGACTTGCATCGTGGTGTTCGACCCCTGAGCCTTCTCCTACCTCCAAGTGCTGGGTGCCGAGTCTCTCCTTCTCATAAGAAATCATTGACTCATGGAGAATCTTCCTTTCATCTTCATTCAGCAGACGATTCTCGAGCTCAAACTCGTTAGTAGACTCACCCAGATGCACCGCCTTCTCCTCCTCGACCAAACGGCCCCAAGCGTTGTGTAAATGTGTTGGGTAGTCATCGAGCCAGGCTAGACCTCTATGCCTCAACACATTAGTGTTGTAAATGACAAAAAGAACCTCGATATCGGCTTCTAGCCTGGACTCAGTTGTTCGGACTTTCTCCTCGACCTCAGTCTCCACCACTCGGACCTTAGCCATAGCAGCATCCCGTTCGCCCCGAAGCAAGATAGTCTGTTCGCATGCCTCCTGGGCTGCGTTGTTCGCGTTATCCCTCTCCTTGGCAATGTCAGAGAATTTGGCTTTAAGCTCATTGAGTTCTTTAATTGCCGCATCCCGTTCGGCCGTGACAGTAGTATTCTGGTGGCCCATCTCTTCCACCAAGGCAACATGTGTTTGCCTCAATCTCTCCATCGCCACATTCGCTTCATCAGCTTTTTTGGTGGCATCAATTTAAGATTTCCGAGAAGACTCAGCCTCGGTGTTGAGCACTTGGATGATTCGGTCCCTTTGGGCGAGTTCAGACTCCATCTTTTCAATCGCTTCAGCTCGCTCAAAGGCCACCTTTGAAGCTTTCTCTACGGCCTTCACCCACTCCATATATTGGGCGTATATGTCATGAATGTAATCATGCATTGTATTTTCAGCTTCCGAAGGGATTCTCTTTAGGTGAGGGGGGAAGATATAGCTGTCAAAGCAGATGTTCGGGAAATCTTTCTTAAGTTGGGCAATCTTTATTACACCTTCCCCCGTGGGCTCAGTTATAACCTGCTCTGCAATTATGGGGGCCATATTTTTAGCTCTCTGGCGATGAGTTTCAGGCCTAGAAATTTGAGAAGACAGTCTGTGTTGCGGAGGCTCTAGTGGATGTGAAGTGTGAACAGGAGGTGGTGATGGAATTCTAGGAGGTGGAGAACGGGACCTAGATCGGTATCTATAATCTCTATCCCTATCCCGCTCGTACCTCTCTTGATTGGAGTACCCATGATCGCGGTCCCTATCTGAATCCCTCCTGCGGGACTCATAGTAAGAAGAAGACTTTCGAGCCGAGCGAAGGCTCCCTAACATTGATCCTCTCCCGGACATCGTACCTGAAAGTGAGAAATGAAAGAAAAGTTAGTTATCTCTTGAGGTTGACAATTTACGATTAGGAAATCGTGCAGTGCCGTGAAGTGTATGTATGTGCAACCCCCCGACCAACCGGTAATGTTGGACGCACTTATAGAAAGCGACTCGCTCAGATCAAGAGCATTGTCAAGCTCCTCCAATGCAGTGTCATGTTGAAGCGACACATAATCCAGGATCGGAATATCAGCAAGCCCTTCGAAAGGATTCTCTACTTGCGGGGGAAGAGCCTCCGAAATTCTAATTCCTGAAACAGGCAAAGACACAACCACGGATTTCAATCTCATGGATTTAGAACGCTTATGAGCAACTACCTTGCCTTTTCTTCTTCCTTCCGAGCCCTGAAAATCGCCAGAAGACCCGGCTATAAGTTCGTCATCGGTGAGTGTTCTCTCCGGATCGACCCCTTCAGCTATTACGACACCGGGTGCTTTGCGTTTCACCCGCTTCTTCGAGACTGCCCTAAGTGTCACTTCTAGCCTTATGCTTTGATTCTGTTCAATCAGCCCGACGATTCTTAAATTTCTGTCGGTTAGAACCGAATCAATGTCCCTCATCTCGCTGAGAACTTCTTGAAGAACCCTTACTATCTCTTTGAAGTACCCGCCTTCCGGTCGTGAAATTACGGCTGTAAAAGAAAAGAAGATGTCAGTTTATGGCAACTATTATCATCTGGATAACTCATGAAGAGTACTATAACACTTACGTCTGACTAGCCATCGGCTGGCAAATCCTGAGGGCACCGGACAAAGAACCATTCTGTTTTGAAGTAACTCAGCCTTCCCCAGGATCTGGTTACTACTTGGCAGTTCCTGACTGACTCCAGGAAAGTGAAAGATGGACTATCTCCCCTACCCTTGAAGTTAAAGAGATATCTAATCTCAGTCAGCCTTGGTGGTCGGAAGAGATGCTCCATAAATACGATAAATAGGCTATTCAGCAGAGCATATCCATTAGGGTGTAGCTGAGACGGGGCGATTCCAAGGAAAGATAGCACTTCCCTAATATATCGGTTAAAGGGGGGAAGTGTTCCCGCTGTGCACGCATATCTATTGAAAGCGGTAAACCCTTTTGGAGGAGCATGCGGTCTATCACTTGGTCCTGGCAATAATACATCGTCCAATGACAAACCATGCCTTAGGCATATCCGCCCCAGCATGTCTTCAGAAACGTTAGAAGGCACGGAATCCTGTGGATTCATAATAAACCTGGCATCAGGTAGCTCGTCCGGAGCTGGGTCTATAACTTCGGCCGCGATGGCCGGAAGCTCTAGGACAGAAGAAGATGAATCTTGAACTTCCTGCTGTTGTGAGCTTGAAGGTTCCATCACTAACTAACTTATGAGAAATCATCATTAGACGATAATAACACCCGTGCTTCCCCGAGTGTAAAGTGTGTGAATGTGTTGTGCAAGTGTAGTGCTGTATAATACTTAAGAAATTATACAAAGTTGGAGAAAATGTCTAAACGACGAGACTTCAAAATTCAACCGGAGTGACCGCCATCGCTGACTGTCACAGCCGTGCCATCTAGACTTCAGAGACTAATCCAAGTTAAAGTCCGTTATCATTTTGTTAAGTCATAGTTCCATCAACGAGCTTCGATGGGTAGTCAAATATGCAGTTTAACAGTTAAGTCCGGTTACGCAAGGTTGAAGCTCGTCAGGGTCAGATGTTCAAACGTGCAAGTAATTTTAAGTTCATTCAGGTTCAATTAGTGTCGGTCACAAGAATCCCAGTTTCGAATCGATCATCTTCGCATCCATCTGGGTACGTATTCACATCGATCAATTGGGTCGTCGTCGTATCGATCCCCTAGCGCAAAGTTTGTATCGATCGGAAACTATGGATTTTGAATCGATCAAATGCAACCCCTTCATATCGATCGACAGGTTCGAAGCACTTGCATCGATCATCTCGATTCAATGCAAAAATTTTACCATTGATCGATACGAAGGCCTCCATATCATCATCTTGAAGCCCCTACTCTATATCGACACAAAACAAAGGCCGAACAACCTTCGATCAGTTCAGCACAAACGCCATTGCTCTCTCCTCAACCTTGCTCCGACCCAAATCCAACACCAACGACGCTGGAATCGGCCATGACTCTGGGTGATTTGATGTTAAAAATCGAGTCTCATCGTTTGCGCGTTGGATTCGTTTAGTGGATTACCTAAATCTGGCAGTTGATTCAAGTAATTGAAAGTTTGGTTCGATTCGAAGGCGAGCAAAGTTCTTCTGTTTCCAAGTCTTCGGAGCGATACGAAGGCAGAGAGCAAGAATGACAAACGAAGAAAAATGGCTAAGTCCAGTGTATTTATGTGGACTCGAGTGTGAAGGAAAAGGCGTTTCGCCTCCCGGTAGACTCGACCGGTAACAACGGTTCCATCATATCAATTCGAACAAGCCATTCGAATCCATAAGCCCGAACCTTCATCGATGCGAAATTGTCACCAAGGACCATCGATTCGAAACTGTTGTTCGTGTCGGTCATTTTCGACTCCATCCGCAGCGCAATGATACGAACCACGCAGTTCAAATCCATTAAATCACAGCCTCTCGAGGCCAATATTCATCGATGCGAATGGAGAATTGTCATTCTGTATCCAACGACACCGAGCTCATCGATACGAAATGAAGTCCACCGAAGTTCGTAACCATCGATACGAACAATCATTTCGTATCTATCATTGTGAATCACATCGATACGAAAACTGCCTTTCAACCTTTTACATCGATTCAGGAGAGGATCGATACAAAGGAACATCCAAAAGCAACCATCAAGCGTTGTTGCAATTCGAATTTCACATCGGTTCAGGAGAGGATCGATACGGAATTCGATACGAGAGAACTGACAACGACTCGTGAACGTGCAACGTTAACGAGAGTCAGATTAACATATATGCATATATGTCGGACTAATATTCAATTTTCAGCAGGAATTGGATACTAATATGATAACAACTACGGTGACAAACAGCTAATCACTATCATACAGCAATCAGTTACAACAGTACAGGGAAAACCGGTTGACAATCAGCAATTCACATTGCTGAGAAAATCAGTCAAGGATTACAACCTTCAACGAAAAGACGATAACGGTTCAGAGTGAAGGATGCAGCTCTTCAAAGCACGCCGTGTTTCCACAAGACGTACTTTGGGGGAGGGGCAAATGTTATCCCGCCTTTTGGCAAGATCGAGATATCAAGGAACTGACTGAAAATCAAGGATCGCTCATCCCAAATGTCGAGTACGCACAGGTTCGCTATGGATATCGATGAATTTTGTCCGAGCCCGGATCAGATTACGATCGATAAGACATGATAAGCAAAGTCATGAAAGCCGATGTTCCAAATTTCAAGTCGATCCGAGTTCATGAGCTCAAGTTATGATCGATGCAAAGTTGAAGGAAATAACCCCATTTTTGTATCCATCACTGAACCTCAGTTTGAATCAATCATTTTCGTATCGATCAGAGCGGCGACGACTTCGCATCTATCTTAGAACCTTGGTTCGACTCGATCTCGTTCGAATCCATCAGGGAACCTCAGTTCGTATCGATCGACTATAGCACACTTCGCATCGATCAGCCCTTTCTGATTCGTATCGATAAAACAAAGTCCACTTCGTATCCATCCAATGGCGACCTCCTTCACATCAGTCTTGTTTGTGTCCATCAGCAAGCGTCTATTCGAATCCATCGAGCTCTCCTTTATTCATATCCATCCTGCCATTTCAACTTCGTATCGATCGACTGGGGTCTATTCTGATCGATACGAACGAAGCCAAACAGTCAGCATATCCATGTATTTTCCATCGATACGAACAAAGTTCCTTCGCATCGACACGAATAGGATCGTCTTCCATCGATGCGATCTGGGAAACGGCCTTCGATACAGACGAGGCAAAGTTCAAGGGATGACTCGATCAACTCGGCGCAAAAGGTGGATCGATCCGAAGAGTGTGCATCACGTCATCGCCCAATCACGTGCAACCATCGATTCGAAGAAGATCGATTCGAAACGATCGATTCGAACCAAACAGCCTACCGAAGAACGTCAATTTGTATCGATCATATCTCGCGATCCACAAGTCAAAATGCTATGAATTTTTCACAGGAGCTTACGTACAAGCTAAAGAATGTTCGCACCAAGTTTCGACTCCATTGGACGAAATCCTGACCGATACGAAATTCGTTCATATCGATCACGGATCGAGCAGAAACTTCATGGGCTCGGTCGGGTGGGCCCACTCACATGCCAGAAAAAGTCTCCCGAGATCTGAGCAAAATATCAGCCTCCTACGCTTATAAATAGAGCCCCAGGGCCTATAGAGAAAGGATCTTTTGACGCTCCAACGCCCAGACTCTGCCGGATTCAACTCTAAACTCCATTACTACTGTTGTATTTGAATTTCATAACTGTAATCTGCTGTAATCCGCTGCAATCAATTGTAATCATCAAAGAAACATCAATAAAGGGATCAACTTCATAGTGGACGTAGGCAACACGCCGAACCACTCTAAATTCTTGTGTTTCTGTGCATTTTTATCATTTATTTTTGAAGTGTTTGTTAGATAATCCTCTTTTTCATTTAATTTCTTCATTTTATCTCTTCAAACTCTTCTGAAGGGTGTTGTGCCCAATTTTGGTACAAACACTTTGGTGCTTTCACTGAGAGAAAACACAGTTTTTCTCCTGCTCTTTGGATCTGCTATCAATACCGGATTGCATAAATCCAAGAAGAAGATCCAGATCTCAAGTCAAAAAAGCCCATCCATTCTATTCAGATTTGCATCAGATCTAGGAAAGGACTTCGTCAATTCATCATGGTAAGCACACGAACTGCTTCTACAGCTGCCGATCAGGAAGGACGGGATAGATAGAATCCCATACAATTGCCTCCATCCAACCAAGATGCCGTCGGACCTTCAGATCCATCAGGCCCGGTCACCAGACAAGAGTTTCAGATGCAGCTTCAAGATAACCTAGAGTCGGCAACAGCTTACAGAACAACTGCGCGCCAACGCAGAGTTGATCAACCAGCTGAATCGCTAAAGGCGCAGAAGATCCAGAAGAGATCAAGCTTCTTATTCTTCCACGGAGAGTTCAGCCTCGTCTGATGACCATCACCGAACTACACGCCCACGGCTGGATGTAAGCTACACCCAGGCCACGGGACACCAACCTGCCCTAAATCTTGGACAACCCAAGACTGGACCATCCACCAGTCATCATACCAGACCCTCATCCCGAGGGCGTGCCGCTCCTTACCATGTAACAGGCAACCTCGCTACCACCACCACTACTGAACAAGGAGTTAACGCTAGAAATCAAGCTTATCTGCATCGTCACCGACGGGAACACACTCCAGAACCTTATGTTCCTGAAAATCTTGAACCAAGGAGGCGAGACCTGGACCGTGTACCGCGCCCGGTCCAGCCTCGTATTATGGAACCCAACCAAACCTTGGCATAGCATCCTCAAAATATCCAGATGCCGTATATACCGACGATGATTCGTCAGATGATCCGTGAAAGTCAGGGTCTCACTAATGATGACTGGGGGATTTCCCGGAGTCATACCCCTTTCATTGATGACATATTATATGTTGAATCACCTCGGTGCTTTAGGATGCCAACTTTGCCAGTCTATGAAGGAAATTTTGATCCCAATCAACACATCCTGAAGTATGAATGGTTAATGAATGCTACGAGAGCTAACTATGCAGTCAAATCCCGTAGTTTCCCCATTTCCTTAGGGGACATTGCTACTATGTGGTTTACTCATTTGCCACCACGATCCATTTCTAATTTCGACCAGATGGCCACCAAGTGTGTCGAACAATTCCGTATGCACGTAGCGAGACCTAAAGGTGTTAATACTCTGTCTAGTGTCACTCAAGCTCCCGGAGAGACACTCAGACGTTACTTGGAGCGATTTCATGCTGCGTGTGCAGAAATAAGCAATCCCAATGACAACTCTATCCTGATGGCATTGACTAAGGGGATTGATCCTGATTCCGAGTTCGGAAATTGGTTAGCTGGGAAGCCGCCTACGTCATTGGACCGTTTCTATTCCAAGGCAGCCCAATTCTTGAGAAGGGAGGATGCGAAACAGTCTAGGAAGCATGATGACGTAGGGGCCAACATGGAAGGAATTCAAAGTAACATCGCAGTTTAACAATCCGGGGAGAGTTCTGGAAAAGTTCAGTTGAATATACAAAACAAACAGAACCAGCAGAGGGACAGTGGAAATCAAGGTAAAAAACGAGATCAAAACCGTGGTCGACGACGTAGAGCTCCCATGTTCGACAATTATACTCCATTGAATACGTCGTTGGAAAACATGTATTTGCAGACCTGTAATACCATGCAATACAAGAAACCTGCCCCGAAGCCGTCAACAGAAAGACAAATCCAAACAGGGAAGTTTTGCAAATTCCATGAAAGTTATGGCCATAATACAAATGAGTGTCGTCATTTACAAGATCTCATTGAAAAGATGATACGTGAACGAAAGTTGGATCAGTTTGTGCGGGCGCCGCAGTCAGGAGGTGTAGGCTCATCGAATCAGAATCGTGCACCAAACCAGGAAAGGCAGAAGGAACCCGCTCATACTGGCGGGAGATTGGTTATTAATACAATAAGTGGTGGTCCCCATCCAGCAGACCGAAGCTGGAAGGATATGGAGTCGTATGCCAGCTCTATTAGGCATGCGGACTTCGAGTGTTATAGTAGTTTTGATGAAGGGGCTCCAGCCAAACAACAGAAGACGATGATTGATGACATCATATTTAGGAACAAAGATGCTGATAAAGTCGAACTATTAAGAGATTTATCATCCACAAACGGATGGGCAAATGGAAAGAGTTAATAAAGTCATGGAGGATTCATTAAGAGATTGTGTACTAGAATTTGGAGGATCATGGGAAGATCACTTGCACTTAGTTGAATTTTTCAATAATAATAGTTATCAGACTAGTATAGGAATGACACATTTTGAAGCTTTGTATGGAAGGCCGTGCAAATCACCAACATGTTGGTTAGAGACCAGAGATAGAATGATTCTTGGCCCAAATATGGTGAAAGAAGCAACAAAAAAGGTTGAATTAATCTGAACAAGGTTGAAAGAAGCTCAGTCTAGGCAGAAAAGTTATGCAAATAAGAGATGCAAGGACTTAGAATTCGCAGATGGAGATCATGTTTTTATCAAAGTATCACCGATGAAGGGTGTACTTTGATTTGGAAAGTCAAGGAAATTGGCACCAAGATTTGTTGAACCATTCCCTATTATAGAAAGGATCGTGAAACTCGCAAATAAGATAGAGCTACTGAGCAATTTGGCAGGAATCCATAATTTTTTCATATTTCTAATCTTAGGAAGTATGTTCGTGATCTAAAGACTACTATCACTCCAACTGTAGTGGAAGATTTAGTGGTGGAACTGGACATGACTATTATTAGGCAACCAGTTTGTGTTGTGGAAGGGATGAGAAGAAGTTAAGGAACAAGACAGTAAGATTGGTGAAGGTCCATTGGAGCGACGACGAGAGAGACTGCACTCGAGAAACGGAGAACGAGATTAGAGACACTTACCGTGATTTATTTTGATGGTATGTTTCATATCTACGTTAAATGTTTGTTGTGTAATTTATCGTACTTTAGAGGATGAAATTCTTTAAAAAGAGAGTCTATAACGCCCTTAATTTTGATCAATATTATTTAGGAGATTTAATTAGATAAGCTAAATTAAATAATGTGTTGAGATAAGGAGAATGAGATTTGATAATTAATATTGGTCGAACCTTAAGGAATGAACTAATAAGATTGTTTAGAACTTAAATAAGGAGGAGGATTTATGAGAAGAGTCAAATAGGATTAGGCCTCATTTCTTAAACATAAACTCTTCCTCCCTCATTGTTCTCATTTACATTTCATTTTATACAAACACAGTAAGATCAAGGCTGGCCATTGCTAAGAAAACTATAAGGGAGAAAAGCCTAGGAAACCAAAGGAAAGCTTAAGAGAATCAAATCAACACATTTAATCTCAATCTCTTTATCCAATCAAGATGAATAATAGTTATCGTTCTCACATATGCTTGTTTGTTTCAGTTCTATGTCTACATCTGAATCATATGATGTTATTATATCATGTTATGTTTGCTTGATATATTATATGTTGCCTGGTGATTTATTGGATTAATTATGTAATTATTTAATAGGTGTTAAGTGAAAGACTACGGGGTGGATCGTGTAGTGTATATGCAAGTATATGTGATAAAATATATGATGCAACTAAAGTAATATTAATCTAAGTAAATATAGAATAAGCACACCAGAACTTTATACTGGTATGGACCTCCCGTTCTATGTCCAGTCCCGAAGCTCCCCTTCGTAATTCGACTATAAAAAACCCTCGCTTTGCCCGGAGGAATAGGCTTGGTTACAATGAGTTGTTCTTGCCAAATGTGTGTTCTAGTATAACACGGATGTTGACTAATTAGTACAATTGCTTCCAATGTATCTCTCAAGAATATTGTCTATGAAGAACTGAGTATATGGAAGAGTGAATACAAGTAAAGATTGCTAGAGTGCAGAGATCAAGAATACAGTATAGAATTAGAAAACGTAAGTATGTAAGGTAAGTTCTTTCTCTAGATTCTTGATGCTATATATAGTTGTAGATAGGTATCTTGAGTAGTTATGTCCATTAACAAGTGCTCTATATTTGCTTCTATTGATGATGAAGAGTTGCAGTGAAGAGAAGCGAAGATGTCCATTCGAATGTGGCAGTTGAAGTTCTTATTTGAAATCCGAGTTTGAATTCAAATGTCTGGTATATGTCTCGGACGTCTGATGCCATATATTTTTTGAATATGGTAGATTTTTAGACGTCTGATTGCTAATACCAGACGTCTGGTTTTGACTGTCTGTTGTTCCAAAGAACTAATTCAGACGTCTGGCTTGTGCACCCAGACGTCTGATATTGTGCATATCAGTTTTAGTGCTCTTGTTCCTATGCTTCTTTGTTCCTATCGACTTGTAGTCTCTTGTAGTGTCCTTTGGGCCTCTTTCTTGTCTTTCTAGTGATGTTGTTCTAGCAAGTACTTGTAAATATAAATATATATATATATATATATTTGATTTCCATTGTATAGTTGTTGTCATTGAAACCGTAGACTGGATTTCCTAACATTCTCCCCCTTTTTGATGATGACAAATATACAATGTACTTAGATATAATTTTATAAATCTCCCCCTGAATATGTGCTTTCCATTATTTCTCCCCCTTCGGAATTACCAAAAAGTGTTAGTATCTTTTTTACTTAGAGAACGTAATATGAAATATGTACCAATTATAGGAAGGTTATATCAATATAAACAGAAATAACAAACCAAAAGCACTTTTCATTAATAAAATTGATTGATTACATGCATAGATTTTTTATTATTATAATACAAAACATGGAATCCTAAAAACTAAGGATTTTTTGGGGAAGCTTTACCTTGATCATCTCCTTCCTCTTCTTTCTTGGAAGAGCTAGCTTGTTTTTTTGGAGATGTCGGAGTTTGTTGGAGAGGTTCTTTTTCCTCTTCAAAAAGTTTAGAGTGTTTTGATGGAGGAGGAGAAGGCGTTGGAGTTGGCCAATCTTCCGAAGGTGGTGTAGGACCACGAACTTGTTGAAGAACCTCTTTAAGAACTGATAGTGTAGTTGAAAGCGATTCTTCAACTGTGGCTAGGCGTGAAGCAAACGTTGTTTCAAAGCTATCGATACACTTAGCCAAAAAAAATTGATTTCTTGACAGAATGAGTTGATTTTGGAGAGTTAAGTCGCGAATACTCTCATTTGGATTCGTCTCAGTGCGGGTCTCGAAAATCTCGTCTTGGCACGAATAATCAAAAGGTGCAGGAGGAGGAGGAGTATGCTCGCGATGTTGCTCTTCCTCTTGTGATTATTCAGGTTGTTGTTGGGGTGGAGGCATAGCTTGACTTGCTTGACGTCGTTGCGTCCATTCTTCAAATGATATAAAATCCGGAGGATTTTCTGGTAAATGCATTAGAGAGAAAAATTTTGTGGACGCATATTTCGGAGAAATCTCTTCCAAAGTTGATAAATATGAAAGGATATTGTGAGCCTGCAGAAGACGCATGATGTATGTAGGGTAGATGATGGATGGGCGTGATCGAGTCCAATAGTGTTTAAGCTCATCAAATATGAATTTCGCCCAATTAACCCTTGTTCCATTGAAGATATCATATAAAGCCTTGTGTTCTAGCTCTGTGATTTGCTCATGACTACCAAGGCGAGGAATGACAGTATTGATTATCATTCTAGTGAGAAGTCTCGCCTTAGGTCTTAAGTATTTTGATGCAAATCTAGGCATTTCATCTTCCCATATTTGATGTGTGATATTATCTCTCGGTTTGAAACGCATATCCGGAATATTATATAAATCTTCTCCGGTGTCGGAACATCCAAGAGTTCGGCCTATGATCCCTGGAGTTAGTCTAATAGTGTTTCCTAAAACACTTGACCATAGCCAATTATCATCGTTATCGGTATTCCAAACTGCTGTGCTATCTAAATTAGCATAGAATAGGAATATCGCAAGTTGGTCTATTTGGATATTATTCGAGTTGAAGGAGATCAACTGATGTAACCCCGCACTTTCGCATATTTCATCCAAGTCGTACATAGGAAATTTGAGCAAATTGTAGAAAGGACCTGTATGAAGCTTCTTCTTTTGAATGTCTTCATATCTTTTGATTGAATGCGGTACGCGATTCATCCATCTCTCAATTTGATCGTCAGAGAAAATTTGCGGGTTGGATGAGGTAGCTTGGTATTGCTTGCGCTTAGAGATTTTAGGGTTTTTCGTTTTGGGTGCCATGAGATTCGATCGTGTTTGGAGGAAAAAACGAATTGGAGTATTTTAGGATATTGAAATTGCAGAAGAAACGAAATGAAATGAAAGTGAGAAAAAGAAAACATAGACGTTAGCAGGTTACTTAAGAGTGTCGATTGAACTTCAGACGTCTGGAAGGTGAATAAGACGTCTGATTTAACCTAGTTTGAAGACAGTAAATAAGATCAGACGTCTGGTTGTTGTTGGTAGACATCTGGAAGAGATCGAGTTGGAAATTTCAGAAGGCAGAGAGCTTAGTCAGATGTCTGGAAGTAAAAACAGACGTCTGAAGTTGGCCTTGTTTTTATGTTGAGAAGGCTGGAACATTTGTCAGACGCCTGGGAACCATTTTTAGACGTCTGAAATAGATTGTTGCCCCTTTTTCTGAGGCAGAAAGTATTTTCAGATGTCTAGAAGATTATATCAGACATCTGATATATGCATGATGTTAAAAAAAATTGTGAGACAAGAGTGTCAGACGTCTGATAGCATTGTTCAGACGTCTGAAATGGCCAGTTTGTCTTAAAATAGCCTAGTTTTGAAGGGTGTTGCTTATTTTTCGAGAGATAGATTTTAATAAAACATAATATTATTATTTGTAAAGAAGAATACAAATATACTTAGATAAAAATACAATGAGAATAAGTATATTTATTTAGGTGACGATGAAGCATTGCGATCTTTAGACTTGCTATCCCTCCATGGCTTGAGTGGAGACCAAATATTTCCACGTTCGTTGGTCTTTGGGGAACTAGAGAATTGTCTAGGTGAAGGATCCGAAGGTGTTTGATAAGAGGAAGAGGGATCCAAAGAATTGTCTAGGTGAAGGATCCGAAGGTGTTCGATAAGAGGAAGGTGGGGGACGTGCTGTGGATTGTCCTTCTTGAAAAATACTTGCCATATTAAAGTGATTCAAATACGTGTTACAGTACTTTTATCAAACCTTGCTCTGATACCAATTGAAAGTCTACGGGGTGGATCGTGTAGTGTATATGCAAGTATATGTGACAAAATATATGATGCAACTAAAGTAATATTAATCTAAGTAAATATAGAATAAGCTCATGGAATTTTATACTGGTTCGGACCTCTCATCCTACGTCCAGTCCCGAAGCTCCCCTTCGGAATTCGACTATCAAAAACCCTCGCTTCGCCCGGAGGAATAGGCTTGGTTACAATGAGTTGTTCTTGCCAAATGTGTGTTCTAGTATAACACGGATGTTGACTAATTAGTACAATTGCTTCCAATGTATCTCTCAAGAATATTGTCTATGAAGAACTGAGTATATGGAAGTGTGAATACAAGTAAAGATTGCTAGAGTGCAATGATCAAGAATATAGTATAGAATTAGAAAACGTAAGTATGTAAGGTAAGTTCTTTCTCTTGATTCTTGATGCTATATATAGTTGTAGATAGGTATCTTGAGTAGTTATGTCCATTAACAAGTGCTCTACTGTTGCTTCTGTTGATGATGAAGAGTTGCAGTGAAGTGAAGCGAAGATGTCCATTCGAATGTGGCAGTTGAAGTTCTTATTTGAAATCCGAGTTTGAATTCAGACGTCTGGTATATGTCTCGGACGTCTGATACCATATATTTTTTGAATATGGTAGATTTTCAGACGTCTGAGTGCTAATACCAGACGTCTGGTTTTGAATATCTGTTGTTCCAGAGAACTGATTCAGACGTCTGGCTTGTGCACCCAGACGTCTGATATTGTGCATATTAGTTTTAGTGCTCTTGTTCCTGTGCTTCTTTGTTCCTATCGACTTGTAGTCTTTTGTAATGTCCTTTGGGCCTCTTTCTTATTAAGTGTATAGTTGTTGTCATCGAAACCGTAGATTGGATTTCCTAACATTAAGTGTAGAAACCTAGTATATGATGTTTAAAACATTATTTTGGAAATGTATTTTTAATTTCATAATTTTTCAAGCACGTATGAATATTTTTTGAATTTCTTAAGGAAAATGATTTATTCCGGGTTTTAATTATTAAAAATAATTAAATAATTTTTTTGGTCCCAAAATTTGTTTATGTTAAAGAATATATTAATTCTGATTTTTAGTGATTTTTGAGAATTTTTCACAAGCGTTTATAATTTTATACGAATTTATTAAGCTAGAAAGGCTTAATAATTATATTGCAACAATAAAATAGATTAAATGGTTTGTAAATTATTTAGGGAATGATAAATCAGATATATGTTAGTTTTTTAAAAAGAATTTGATAAAGTATGTTTTAACCAATATATAATTGTGTTTTAACCAATAGGTAATTGACAAGGGCTGAGAGTTGGTGAAAAGAAATTGCTTTTTAAAGAAATAAATCATTTTTATAGTAATTACGAAATTGCCAGGCCAATATTAAGTGATGCCCGAAGTCCAATCCATGCCACAACCATGCCTTTCGACATTAATATGAATGAAGGCATACGATATCAACTTAAGTTGGTATGGAATAAACCTATTCGGGTTGAAGTCATATAGTATAAGGTCTTCGGCATTACGGCGATCTCGTAACACTCCAGAACTATTCTAACCTCCCTTGTTTCATTGTTTTGAAATCTATAACATACCACATTGATGCCGCAAGTCTTCACCCAGGTTTTAAATGATGCCGCAAGTCTTCATCTAGGTTTTAAATGACGCCGCATACATTATTTCTGATATCAATTATTTACGATATCAATATACTAAGGCAGTGATGCCGCATGCTTCCTATTTTGGCACCATAGTTTAAGGCAGTGATGCCACAAGTATTATTTTCGACATTAACTATTTTGTGGCAATGATGCCGCTATATCATTCAGTATCCCTTATATATGGCGCAATAGCCACTGTTTTATAGCACCCAATATTAACAATTTTGCAATATTGATGTCGTATGTCATCGATGTGGGCACCCATATTTTATGTATAGAAGGCTTTATTTAATAGGTTCGATAACTATATAATTCTATGTTACGATAAAAATGATTCCGACATTATAGCCTATTGATTTTATAAATCAGAATTCTTTATTAAAGATTTTACGAGGGTCACGACATTACATATCGGCCATAGTGATGTCGTAAGTTATTGACTCAATAGTTTTAATTAAAGAGGCTTGATTGGCTGAGGTTTTGAGGTGCGACAACCACCAATCGATTTCAAAATTGATGAAAGTGAATACATAGAATCATATATTTTGGCATATATTTTGATAAAGTAAAGAGCTATATTTTCCTTGTTTTAAATATGATTTTAAAAGTTAAATCATTTATAAAGAATTATGTTTTCAAGGAAATAAAGAAGGTATTTAGCTCAGGAATTTATATGAAAATTTATCACCATTAGATAAATTATGAGAGGATGTTTTGACTCAAGGAATAGATATTAGAAAACCAAATAATGGGACTGGTAAAGGGTAGCACCCTATTCTTTAACTGTTAGCTCTTAGTTGATATTAGTCCAATATTCAAGGCGTAGAGCTTTGTTAAAGGTAAAACTAAAAGTAGGTTTACGTATAGAAAGAAATATATAACTTAGATAGGTTATTGGTTGGCCTACAAAACCATTAGGTTTATAGTGAGCCCGACAAAACTATGAGATACACAGATAGTCAAGTTAACACTAAGATGATTGTGTTTGGACGGACAGTTTAGTTTCCTCCTAAAAGTAAGTTGGAGAATTTGGTATATCTGGTAGGCCCAAGTCAGCCATATAGGTTTATAGTAACTCTGAAAAAAAACTATGAAATAAAGACAGACAGTCAATTAATTAAGACAGATTGGTTAGGTTTACCCATATAGCATGCATGCATATGCTTATTTTATGTTGGTTTAACTAACGTGATTGCCGGAGCATGATTTGATTGGCATATTTCGAGGACATACAAATTAGAGGAAAACCCGTTCTGCTCAACGATGTGGTCTCACCAGATATCTATTTATCGACATGGTATATTATTATTCACACCAGACCTTTTGTCTGACCCGAAGTTTTTGTATTTCCCCTTTAACTCTCGGTTGCTCATTTGAGTAGTTCGAGAGTAAGGTTTTCAGGTTTTAGATTTGATAAATAAAGCTTACGAAGACGTGCAGAAGGCAGAGCTAGCTATATAGGAGTCTGTTTATGTCAGCTATGTTATTATGTTATTTTGTCCGAGTGTATATAATGGCAGGATATGTATTTTTCTAGTAGTAAACTCTGATCAACCAAAGGGGCATCTTCTTATGTCGCTCTTTGAGTATTTTTAATAATAATATTTTATCATAACCTTGGCAACGTTTGGGATTATGTAATGAATATGAAAATTTATTAATGAAATGGGTTTTGAAAAAAAATTCATATTCCTATGCTTCTGAGGTTAATGATACTATTAACCGTTCTCATTTTGTCATTGGAGAATAATACCATTGATGACTGTAGCATCAGTAGCGCTTATATTCAGACCTCAGATTGAGGGATGTTACAGCACAAGTGCGAATTTTATTTATATTTAACTTTTGACAAATCACGTTGTTAAAAATGTGAATTTTGGCCAATATAAAGTTGGTATATAAGTACAATATAAAAAAAACAAAATAGTTGGTATATATTATTTGGAAGAAAATGTAATCAATTAGATGTTATTATCTTAGAAATAACGTTGAGTAACCAAGCATCTAATTTAATAACATTTCAATTAGACTGAAAATTGAGTCAAATTCAATTATTATTTTCAATGTCACAAGTAATAGTATATATTCATAGTTGTTTCTCTTTTGATGTTGTATATTGTTGTAATTGAAGATTCATATTGTTTGGAAATGTCAAATCGGTAAGGTGCATGTCCATTCATGTGTGATAATGGTGGTCTATATAATGCAAAATTGAGTATATGTGTTTTTTGTGTAAATGATTCTTACGTGTGTCGAATATTTCTTGGATATGGGGTAATTAATCCTTTTTCTAATGGAATTAGAGATTAGCTTATCATAAACAATTATCAAACATAACTAAATTATTTTCCTACATTATGACATTTAGAAAATATTCTTTCATGTACATTGCACAAACCATTTTCTACAATGTATGCTTGTCGAGTTTTATGCACAGCCATTTACCAACTCTCATCTTTAAATCTGAACCTCTCTTTGTCTTTTGTCCTTTGTCCTAGTCCGCAAGCAAATGCTTTTTATTATATAGAAGATGTTATTAAACCAAAATAGCTATGATTTCATTATCAATATAATTAAAGAGAATCATATGCACATTGCGATAACAACTATAGAGAAAGCGGGAAATACAATTTATTACATTCCATATTTACATGAGGGTCTTCAACAAATAAAATTTTGGTAATTCTTTAAAAAGTGGAAAGTATAAATTTATTACATGTTAGATTTACATTATGGCTTTTAACTATGTACAAGATAAATGATGTAATTATTATAATTATTTTCATCTTACGTGGGAAGGGAGAAACATATTCATGTTATTTTCCTTGTTTTACACATTTAAAATGGGATAAATAAAGTAATTGCCGATGATATTGAGCTCAAATTTGCTAAGCATGTACGAAACAATAATAATAAGAGGATAAAGAGGTAAGTATAATAGCGTTACATATACAGATGAAGATCTTTCCGCATGTAGAGAGTAAATTTGGTTGATTTACTTTAATCTCTTGCTAAATAGTTTACCATAGTTTTGGTCATTTTTGAAATTTAAATTAGGGTTAACGAGGCAACCATTTTTGTTTTAAATAAAATAGAACAAGTGAAGTAATTGTTCATGATACTAAGCTCATATTGACTGAGCATGTATGAAACAATAGCAATCAGTGAAAGAGTCAAGTATAATAGCATTCCACGTACACATGAATATCTTTAAGCGTGCAAAGGGTAAATTTGGTTATTTTATTTACCTCTCTATTAAATATCCACCACAACTGGATTATCTTTAAATTCTAAAACAGGATTTATGAGGCAATTATTACTGTTGTTGAACAAATGCATTGGCTATTCATTTACCGTCTCCATTTTCACTGTCCTCGTGTGTCTATTTCAACGATACATCATATAGTTTAATTATTGATTAGATCTCACCATGCCATTAAAGTAATAAATTGATATAAAAATTAATTATTGATATGAAGATGGAATAGGGGGACAGATAAATTGCAGACGGTGGAATTGAACTCATGAGTTACACCGAGTTGAATATGTGAAATAATTGTTAATGATATAGATCTCGCATTGACGGGCATGCATGAACAATGATAATCATAAAGAAAATGAGTCAAGTATAAAAGCATTCCACACACATGAAGATCTTTTAACCATTTAGATAGTATTGGTTAATTTATTTTACTTTATTGTTAAATAACTTTCCATAATTCTTGCAATTTTCATAATTCTAAAGAGGGTTAATGATGCAATTATTGCTGATGTTAAATCAGACATATAGTGTAACAATAAGAGAAAAAGGAAAGTACAAAATCATTATAAATTTAAACGATTAAAAGTAAGTAGAGAGTAATTTTTTTAACTTTTTTTGGACCTGCTTCCTCTTGCTTGGGAGAAATAATTTCCATTATTTTTTGTATACACTACAACAAAAAGACCATATTACAACTGTTTAAAAATGGCAGTTGTAATAAAGGTTTTTTACAACTCTTTTTTTCAAAAAGTTGTAATAAACTTTTTTTCAACAACTCTTTTATTTTGTCAGTTGTAATAGATGCCTATTACAACGTTTCTTTTTTGCCAATTGTAATAGATACCTATTTTTAACAACTTTTCATTTTTGTTAGTTGTAATAGATGTCTATTACAACCTTTTTCGTTTGTCAGTTGTAATAGATATCTATTTTTTACAACTCTTCTTTTTGTCAGTTGTAATAGATATCTATTTTTTACAACTCTTCTTTTTGTCAGTTGTAATAGATGTCTATTACAAACCTTTTTGTTTGCCCATTGTAATAATTAATTAATAATTATAATTAAATAATAAAACCTAATATTTAGTAATTAGTAATTAACAATGAATAATTTTTTTATTAATAATTAATGATTACTATTAAATAATAATAATTAATTTGAAAATATGAATTATTATTATTAATAATCGCTATTCGATAATTAATTAATAATAATAATAATTATTAAATAAGAATACTTAATAATAATCTTAAAAATTAATATTAATTAATATTAATAATTAATAATCACTATTAAATAATTAATACTTAATCATTAATAGATAGTAATTAGTTTTCAAAAATTACTATTAAATATTTAATTATTAATAATCGATAACATATACATAATGATTAATAATTAAATAACTAATAAAAAATAATCAATAATTGATATATTAATAACTAATAAATAAATAATAAATATTTAGTTAATAATTAATAAGTTATAAATAATAATTACTATTAAATAATAGTAACTAATAATTAATATAATAATATTTTTATATTAAATAAAAATTAAAAGTTATTCCTATTAATAATTAGCAATTAATCGTTATTTAGTAATTAATAATGAATAATTAATTAATAATTAATAATCAATAATTAATAAATAAATATTAAATATTAAACTAATAGTTTGTATATAATTCACTATTAAATACTAGTAATTAATAATAAATACTGTTAAATAACTAACATTTGATAATTAATATTTGATACTGAATATTTAATAATTAATTTTTAATATATAATATTTCATAAATAATATTTAAAAATAAAAAATTACTATAAAAAACTACCATTAATTAATAATTTTAATAATTACTATTAAATAGTTAAGTAGTAAAAACTAATAATTAGATAACTAATTGTTAAAAATTATGACTAGTATTTAATATTTACTATTTAATATAGAATTATAATTGATGTGCATTATTTATTTTGTAATCCAAAATTAATTTAAAAATATTCATAAAATTTAAAAACAAATGAACCAGCCTAAACCCAAACACATACAAGCACTCGGCCCGATCTAGTTGAGGCAACCTTCTCAGCCGCAAGACCATATTTTATTTCATAACCCTAACCCTAGAATTCAAGAGAAATCATGGCAGCCTGAATTTATCAACCGCTTCTCTCTTCTCCATTGAAATTCTTTCTTCCATGTATTCATAGAACATTCCCTCTTTTCCAAGTTGAAGGTACTAATTGCTTGCTGTTATCGTTGAGCCTTAGAGCTAGCTTTCGCTTCGTGATCGATTCCCAACCCATCAACTTCGATACATCAGATCTAGAGACTCGATCTTAAACGTTTGCCGATCTGAAATTTTTTTCATGGATCCTTCTGCTCTTGCTGGCATCTCGCGGGCGACTCTCAACCATAATCTTAGCGATTTATTATGAAGACGGAGCAGATTAATGTGACACCAGGGAGTCAAGGTGAGATTAGAGTAAATTGCTCAGTTAGGAACTTAGCAAACCATATACAATAGACATGCCACTATATTCATGCATGGAATGATTCGTCAAGTTTTGCATTTGTGCATTTAACTTCTCAACTATGCTTTTTTCCCCTCCAAGCATGGGCCAGATCAGTCTAAATTTTTTAGAACTTATTAAGTTTGAATGTTATCAAACAAAAACTGTTTCTAGAAATAGAAGGAAAAGAAAATTTTATTTTGTATGAACCAAAAATGTTGTGGTTCGATATGAGTTATTTGCACGAGTTATGATTATTTTTCTACAGTATTGCAATATTTAGTTTGTACTATGTGTCACAAAGCTTGGCATATATGTATGCATGTAAATGTAGTTTCCTTTATTCTCTGTGGAGTGATTTGATTTTAGTTTCTGTAGACTTCAGCCTATGTTTTCAAAAAGCTGTATTGCAAGAGAATGATACTCATTATTTAAATTTGGTAAATATTAAAGCTACCCTTAAATACTTCACTTAGACAACAATATTAAAGCTATTGTTTTCTACTTGTAGCAGTTTGAATATCTTAGTTTGGTAAATTTAAATTGTTGTAACATAGATGCTGCAATTATATTCTATTAGATTAGATGGGAAAGGGTTGTCCTGTACTATTGACTTCACTGGATCACTTGTGAATTTTGTATGTAGAAGTTGTGAACTAACAAGTGGTCTTATAATTTTTATGTGCAGAATGTTTGTTAATTCCTGTGAACAGCTCCGGTTGATGAAGAGTTCAGAGGCTGTTAATATTGGTACGTTTTTTTTCCCTGTTGCTTTTTAGAGCTAATATTTTTGTTAAGGATTGACACGAATTTGACGCCCTCGTGTGCATACACATACATACTTTTTCCTGAACTTGGCTTCTTAAGGTTTAACATAAACTTTCATATTTATTTTGCTGATGTTTT
Source organism: Allium fistulosum (assembly GCA_030737815.1). Lineage (NCBI taxonomy): Eukaryota > Viridiplantae > Streptophyta > Magnoliopsida > Asparagales > Amaryllidaceae > Allium > Allium fistulosum. The sequence goes on along the minus strand of CM060904.1, from coordinate 1,000,776,384 downwards.
TTTCTTTATTGGTATTATAGCCCCAAGAGCATCCTAAGGGAGCACCAGCGTCATGAGGTGAAAGGGCCCAAAGCCCTTTTTAAGTGATATTATTGATATGTACAGGGGATTGTTAGACGCCTATTGGGTTTGAGGTAAAAAAATTGGGTTTTACTATTCATACTGTAGTCTGCTTGATTAACGTGTTTTGTTCTTCTTTTTCCTATCTGTTTTAAATCAAACGATAATTTGAATTTATGTTACAGAGAATTTATGTTTTAATATTCCTGTACGAATGATACATATTTGTTTACATACATTGATTTTATTCAATCATACAAACTACTTAATGTGCTTGCGTGCACCAATTTAAGTGTGTACAGTAATGAACTGTAAATTTAAAAGTTATACTCCTACGAGGTAGTATGGGCCGTATGGCTATTTGGTTAATGTAGTAGTGTCTTTTTTGATGGTTAATTGGTTTAAAAGTGTAGATAAGCAACACATTGCTGGGTATGTGCCTATGGACAGTGATCGTACTATAGGTTAAGGTTTAAAAACAAACAACGGTAACTGTGATATATGGCTTATTTTTAAATTTACTGATGGTCCATTTGGATTTTACTCAAACAAAGTAGTATTTTGCTTCTTGAAAATCAAAACCAATTGGATTTGACTTTCAAAATACAAAAAGTGGCTTATTTAAGTCCATTCAAACCGGTTGTAAATAAATAAAAGGACTGGCTAAATTGTACAATTATTTTGTTTTCTCATATGAATTTTAGATGACTATCTAGGGGTTCATTTATAATAACATTATTCAGACTTTGTTTAATTAGTTCTTCATAGATCCAAATTTATGTTATCCACAGCAATATGTGTTTGGCAAAAACGGTTAAAGTAGATTTTCTATCTGCATGCCAGTTGATTATAAATTATTAAACTAATCAATTTCATTTTCAACTGAGGATGCACTATATGTCCACTTTCTGAGGATGGTGGAGAACATATGTCTGAAGGTTGGAAGGTACTTACTAGTTACGTACGCATATGCAAAGTATTCAATTAATGTCATCCCTGTGAGATTATATATCAAAAAGTACATGGGTCTTAGCTGAATTGATTTTTCATTGCTCTTATTTTTATTGTGGGTATTATATCCGACTATTAAGATTAAAAAAAATATTCGTTTTATACATTTTCCCCCTTCCTTCTAATTCTTCTAATATAAAGTAGTATGTTATGAACCGAGCTCTCCTTAATTTTGGCATATATTTGTGTGCTTCAGCTATTCCAGTTTCTTAAGAAATTCCTATTTACCATATAATTTTGGCATAATCTTTGTGTGTTGTAACTATTCCAAATTTTAGTAAATATTCTCATAATCACACACCCTATATGCAAGTCTCTGGACATATACAGTTTCATACTGATTTCTACAATATGTCCATGACCATAGCTTACTGGATTATTGCACAACTTGTTTTAGGTAACTGAATTTTTCCAAAATACATGAGATATAGCCATGAATAATAGAGCTAAGAAACTATTTAACAGAGTCGTCCTTTCCCTGGAATGTTATTGTGTATTAGTATGGCATCTATTACTGACATCACAATTGTCTTCAGTTTCTACAACAACAAAAAACAAGAGATGGCAGAGTATATATTGCATCTTTAAGGAGGTATGTATTTATTTTCTTTATTTCATAGCTTCCAGTTTGTGTACATTTGTGTGCAAAACCAAAAACATGTGAATATATTTATTAGTGTACATCAGTTAGTGTATCATGCTGCATATTTAAATGGGTAAATATATGTGATAAACAATATTTCATTCCTTTCTATTTGTTTTATGATGCAGGCACGTTATCATTTACTATATGTTAGCTTTTTATGTCTATTAATTCAAGTATTTTATATAACCGCGGTGACCATATTGTTGTCTAATGTATTATATATTTTAATTATTCAGTCTAATGTATTCATTTAACCATCTCCCTTAATTAAACTATTCAGTTTATGTATTATGTCATATTTTCCAAGACTTTTATTTTTCATTATTGTCTAATGTTTACTAAGATTGATGCTGTCAAAATATGTGTTATATATTTTAGTCTAAGGTCAAATATATTACATTTCATTGAGATGCCTTTTATTTTTTTTATCCTTATACACATCTTTTAATCTGTTGTTTCAGATCTTTCCATGTATGAGGAAGCCGTTTTGGGTAAGCAAGCTTGATTAAGCAAGCTGCCGATCTATATGAGAGTGCTCACATTTTCAAGTACGTTTGGGTTGTTCTCCAATTTCAAGCATCTCAAATATGTCTTCTTGAAAAAATACCGCCAGCATGATTTCCTTATTTAACTTTTTAGTCCATATTTGTTTTTTAACTGCATTTGTATTTCCTTTAGATGAATTTACATTCACTGCTTTAAGTCTAGAATTATTTTATTTGCATTTGTAGAACCTAAGATGCTCTTGACTTTGACAGGTTTGTGCCCTGAATTCGTTTTTCTATTTTCAGCAAATAACAATGTGATGTGTATTGTGTATTGACTAAATCTAATATTGCAGTTAGTTTTATTTCACTTTGTTATATTGATATTTAGTTTAACTTCAATGTTGTCTATGGATATTGTAGTTGGATCCACTGATATTGTAGTGCTTTCTATTTTGACTTTAAATGCATTTTGATACCGTTTTGTAGCAGTGATATAAAGTTGTGATGTCTTCTCTATGAATGAATTATGATGCATTTGAATTTATGTCAATTTTTTCTCAATGCTTATATGTTCTTGCTTCATTGCAAAATGTGTTTAGAAATTAATTTTTTCACAACTGCCAATAGCAGTTGTAAAAAGGTCTTTTACAACTACTAATAGCAGTTGTAAAAGACCTTTTTACAACTGCGATTGACAGTTGTAAAAGACTTTTTTTACAACTGTCGCTGGCACTTGTAAAAGACTTTTTTACAACTGTCGAAGATCGTTGTAAAAATATATATAGCTCTATTACAACTCTGGATATCACGACGGACGGCTGTCCGTTGTAATAGACCTATTACAACTGTTTTTGGCAGTTGTGAAAATGTGTTTTTGTTGTAGTGATACAACGTCTATTCCAAGGCATGCCAAAAATTCCACATGTAGAATAAGTGTGATGCATTATACATTTTTGGAAGATATTCAACTATAACCCTAAAATCCATCATGTAGTCGTGAAATCAGTAAAATACACGTGCACAGCATGAGATATAGGGAACATGAAGTAATAATAGTGCAAAAATAATTCACCCAAATCCATTAAAGAAAATAATCTAATGATTGAAATTAGCTGCATACAACAAACAAAATGCAAACTGTGAACAAAGGACAAACATGATATCTTTGCACATTAATATACAGTAATTTACCTCTGTCATGCACATCTTCATTCCACTCTCCATGGACCAATTCAAACATTACATCTGGAAATGGTTTATTTATTTAATGCATCCACCTGTTGAAAAGAAACATGTGAACAAATATCAGGAAAATCAATAGTTGTGTCTTGAATAAAACCATACCAAAACCATACATGTAAGCTTAAAAAAACTGATATACGTAGTCTCTTAGCCCCATGCAACAACAAACGGCATTTGCTCATTCAGTCTGCACAGAAAAAATAGTGTCCTCAATGGTTTGGCTAAGTTTCCATGATAACTATCTTTAACTACTGTTATATATTTTAGCTTCTTTCAGATTTAACACTTGCTGCTCCACTCCAACAAAAGGATCCATCGCATTTCAAATGAAACTAAGCAACAAACCTGACAAGATTAAAATCTTGAAACACATTTAAATGTGTTGAAGGCCCAGGAACACGTAATATGGATTAGTTTAATAACATGATATGTTTAATATAGTTAGAGTTGATCACAGTATACATGTTCAGCCGGTTAATTAAACAAAAATAGTATTTATTATATTTTAATTTTATACTTGAAAGCTTACTTGTATCTTGTTGCATCTTGTTCTTCCTTCAATTCTTTGGAGGTTGTCAGTGTGAATGAATTTACAATATGTTCCTGTAAAGCACTGAGAAAAAAATATCATATTCATGAATGTAGCATATAACATCATTCTTGCAATAAGGATTGGATATCATACTCGTTATTTAGATTCAAGTCAGGTTTCACTATCCCATTCAAGTAAGCATCAATTAACCACGTTATCCTACGTACAATATTGAAATCATAAATTATTTTCAAATCCAGGCTTGAAGCACTTCAAGTAATATAGACTTAAGTTACTGAGAAATTTTAATATTATATATCATAGCGCTTTAGTATGTAAAATAAATGTTCTCAGTAACATATTTCATACCCGAAGGATTAGAGATAAACATGTTGAGAAATTGAGAATTTCAAGCAAAATAGATTTATCCATGTGATTATAGAAAAAAAATCCTTACAGATTGTTGAGGTTAACTCGTCGCCATCAATCATCGCATTCGATAGATTCAGTTATTTTCTTCAATATCCTTGGACACTCATTCATATCCTTGGACACTCATTCCTACAGATTCGTCACATTCAATCACATTCTTCCTTACCATATTTTCTAATCCAAGTGATTTTTTGATTTTTTTTGTATTTTTTTATTTTGTGATCAGTTGGTTTCTTCCTCGCCATTGATCAAATTTTAAAATTTTGGACCTGCGTAGATAATAAGAGCATCTCAAACCTTTATGTTATTATAATGTAATGTCAATGCCATGTAGATAACTCGGATTTTTGTTCAACTTTGTATCTTCAATGCAATTGTAGACTAAATGTAAATGATGACGTGTCAAAACATTTACTAGACATTATGAAAGAGAATGTCTAGTAGTAGACATTCTACTTAACAATGTCAATTAGTAAGCACCACTAAATGATGACACATAAACAAAATTAATTAGTGTTAGTTTATTTCACAACAATTGCATTGGAGTAAAGAAAGATCTGAATTTGTATTTTAATATGAAATCATTTAACATGTTCTTTACAATGTTAACAGACAATGCCGCATAGTTAATTTGTGATATTACAAAGTAGAAAGGTTGGAGATGCTCTAAGGATGATGGCAATAGAGAAATGGAAAATGTAGAACATCTCATTGCAAATACATGGGTCGTGGCATTTCTTTATGTTTGAAGTTAAGTACAGGTGTTTAAACACACAGCCATTCACTAAGTCTCACCTTTAAATTTGAACCTCTATTTGTCCTTTGTCCTAGTCAGAAAGAAGATGCTTTTATTATACAGATGTATAAAAGGTTAAATAACAACCTTCTTTTCTAGCACCCTTTTAACATCTCTACTATCTATCATAAGTTTTTATTTAAATTAAAGAATGACATGGAACAGAGAGAAACAACTAATATTTAAATAAAAACTTGTGGTGAAAATCGAACGTTAAATGGGTGCTACAATAGAGGGGTGACATTGAACCTTCCTTTGCAAAAGAAGGTTCAATGGTACCCTCCTCTATTATAGCACCCCTCTAACCTCTGATTTTCACTACGAGTTTTTGTTTATTAGTTCATTTCCTCTCTTCAACATCATTTTATTGTTTAAATAAAAATTTACGGTCGATAGTAAAGATGCTACAAAATAAGAGTGTCATTAAATCTTCTTCTTATATATATATATATATATATATATATATATATATATATATATATATGATAAAATGACGATTACATGGAAGATTACTGAAAATTGTACCAACTTATTGCAGCTGAGACAAAATAGGGTGCTAAAAGAGAAAACCCAATTAAGGTTATCTGTTTTTCTTGTAGTTCAATAAACCTTCAATAAAATGTAACTGATTTTGTTAGTGGACGAGGACTTGGATTTGTAATGCTGTGATGGCTTGAAATAAAAAAGAAAATCAATGATGCTTGAAGTTTATGGTTAATTTATGATGATTTTTGGATAAATCTTGCTATCTGACAGTATTTAAAGAATCATTAGTTTGAATCCATAAAAATACAAACAAATGACAACATTTTATCTTATCACTTCTGTGATATTCTATGTTTAATAGGAACACCTTAATTTGAAGCTTTAAAATTTACAAATTTACCCTTCTCCAATGATAACATAATAAAGAAAGCACAAAAGATATTTTGCAACTCTTTCTTATCCATGTTTTGCTTTACTCTTGCACCATCAATAACTTAATATTTTATCTCTATCCTCATGGGTTATTTTCTAAATAAACTATCTTTATGATAAAACTTATGGAATTATCATTTTAGTTTTTAAAACAAATCGGCCAAAATCTTTTTAGTATTAGTTTGTGCACATTTATTTATTATAATTATTAATAAATTGAAATTAACACATGTTTTTTTGGAAACGTCATTTTGGTTATTTTAACAGTAATGAAGTCAATTAAATTAAGGACATGTTCCATAAGATTTGGTTTTTTATCCATAGAAATTTGACACAATTGAGTTGTTACACTCTTATGCAAAAATTTGATCTATCCGATGGCAATCATAATAGTATTATTGAATTTGGAATTTTTCCTCTAAAACTATTAAGTTAGTGCGGTTAGGCTTATGTACTACTGGGTAACGAAACACAATAGTAATAAAATACTTCACATGAAATACATAATATTCATATGACCATATAATGGATGAGTTTCATTATTAGTGTTTTAGCAATTTCGGATAGGGGTAGTTCACTTATAGCATATTATAGCATCTTATGCAACTTGTTTTAACAATAGGAAAGAAAACCTATATTGCCTCCATTTTTTCTTGAAAAACATAGTACCGAAGGTGCATCTGAGCATGTGGTTTGTACTTATATTAACCTACTGTACCTCGGACGCTTTCAAAAATTAAAGATGCACCTGGCCTTGTGATTTGTCATTGTTATCCAGTTTTTAGACCAAGTAGCTTTCGGATGAACCTGGATGTCAGGATGAAGACGAAATGGTTTAAGAACCTAGAGACAAGCTTGGAATGGCAATGGAAAAGGCTTCAAGGAGTTTGGGGCCAAATTGTACTAAAGAAAAGTGGTTAGTGTCGACATGAATTCAGTTGGTACCGAGTACTTTTCGTGACCCCCGATGACTTCTTATGCTTTTGCCTAGGAATAGATGGATAAAGTGATCGTCATGTGATCCCCCCTTGTTTCAGTGGTTTCATCCTCGCCACTTGGCCTTTACCTGTCAGCTGTTGCCCCCCACCTGTTATTCCCCGGGACTTATAGGGACAATAGATAGATTCTAGCTGCCGGCGAAACAATTGGAACAGATTACTCCGTTCATTCCCAGTGGCAGATTAGCATTCTATAGCTCTGGCGTAGCTTCCTTCGGGCGCCTGTTGTTTCCTGAGGATCATATTTGTCAAGATTATCTAGTTCTAGGTATAGCTTAGGAAGAAGCCCCAACTGTCGAATTTAATGCCCTCTCATTTCTTGGGAATTTCTCTAAACGATCGAATAGGAGCAATTAGGCCTTCATCTCGCTATGCTCAATCTCTATGTGCTTAATCAGAATGTGCGACATCTCTCTGAATTTGATATGACTATCCGTCTTAGCTCTTCCCGAATCGATCTGTATAGCTAAACTCTATCTGTCCGTTGCTCATTCCACGAATAGCGCTTCCGTTCCCTGAATTTCATTCATTCGATTTGCTGTTCTGCAACTCCAACTGTCCACCCTTCTGCTTCTGCAATCGGGAATAGGTCTGAGGTCAACTGTACAATAATCGGTTTAAACTGCCTGGTCAACGCTCATCCCGCTACGCACCTCTATTCTGAATAATAATAGACGACCAAGCGAGAACACAGTGGATAGAACACATCTTGATTGGCGGGAACAACTGGTAACCTAAGGAGACTTAGGGGAAACCTAAGAGCACGGAGTAAACGAGGTGGGTATTGGAGGCTCTATGGCTCTTTCTCCCGCAGCACGGCTCACTTTAGCTAACTTGTTCTTCAGACAGCACAACGGTGAAGTAGAATCCATTGCGAAGGGGACGGTGTCGCGTTATTCCTTCATTGGCATTGGCCTAGTTACTTCTCCACGCCTGAACTATCATTGGGAGGCCGGGGTAATACGCTCCTTCACAAGCTAGATGAAAGTTTTCACTAAGACTGCGCCATCACCTACAAAAGGATCAGTTACTAGAGTGCTGCGCTTCTCAGGGCCCTCTGCGTCAGAGCGACCCCGCCGGGGCGATCCAGTTACCCGGAGTTCAAGCCCTAAGATAATAAAGCCATTAGGTTCTTCGATTTGTTCGGAAAAGAAGCTAAAGCCCTTCTTTTAAGTTCTTCCCAGATACATGGCTTACATACCCGGGCCCCATTCTTGGAAAAAAATAGAATCTAGGCTTTAGCTAGGTTTGAAAGGACATTCAATCTTGTGAACTAATTGAGACCGAAATTGGAGTTGGAGATACGAACGGAGAGGAATAACCAATCGATGAAAGAACATGAAACCATTCTGTTTCAATAGAGGTACGAGAAAGGGTTGGGGGCAATGAAGTAGGTGAAGTGGTTGGATTTTTCGAGCTGTTCCAACCACTGCTGGATGTGATTCCAAGAGCCGAACGAGAATGAATACCACACAGAAGAGTCAAGACCAGGCTCCCTAATAGAATGTTTAACCGATCCATTCCGGATCGATCGAATTGGTACGGAAGTTGTAACATGGGAAAACCACGGAAAACACAACTTATTTGAATAACCCGGTGACCTACCAATTGTAGAAGTAGGATCTTTGGCAAACAATAAGCACTTAAATAATACAATTCGAGTGTACCATCTTCTTTCTCATTTCGAGGAAAAGGTGCGGAAGGAAAAGGAAACAACGGAGGAATCCGAATCGGACCTAAATGGGAATGACATGAAAAGTCTTTTTCAAAACCTAGCATTAAGGGTGTTACGACAATATACGATAGGAATAAAAAGAAACTCGTGATTGATGTGGAGGGGAAGATCTGCTTATGAAATAGTTCAAGGAAGAGTCGTCTCATTTCCTTACTTCTTCGTTCTCATTCACTGGCTGGTTCTGAACGCCGCGTAACATCATCTTCAACCAACAAATGATTAACACAAACTGAGCAAGCAAAACTTAAGAAGAAGATTGTAACTAACTCAAAGAACGAAATAATAATAGATAATAGTAGGTGCGTAGCGAGATTTGTGATACTGGGAGAGGTACTCTGGATCTTTTGATGGAGTACTTTTAAGATGCGTCACTCAGGAAAAAGGTTCATACATTGTACCGTACCTTTCTGTGTCAACAACCGTAACTCGAGCGCATCCGACTGCTATCAACCTACTCTGATTGCTTACTCTGGAAGTCTTACAGGCCCTGAACGGGTCTAAAATAGAAGGCCCCTTTTTTTTATATAGAGTAGATAAAGATAGATGCATGAGATGTTCGCCTAAATTTCCTATGAACTCAAAAGAGGGCAACCCTGAAACCGTTTGAGTGAAATCTATCAATAAAAAGCAAAAATCGAATCATCTTCAACAATATCTTATATAATAGTCGAATTGCTAGCGAACTATACAGCCTAAGCAAGATAGCATTGACGTCTTTTATTTCCGCATTTTTTCTTTTTTATTTTTAGTAAAGTTCCAATTCTTTTTTTATATATAAGAGACGGCCCTCTCTTATTGATTGGAGAGCTTGAGCGCAGGTTCAAGAACTTTGATATCCCGTAAGTAACTTAGTGTAGCTCTACTCTATTCGATTAAAAGAAAATGAAATACGAACAACCGCGCTGGTCGTAATAGATCGACTTGAATGCTGGAGCAAGAAGACGCATTCAAGTTCAATTGTTGGGAAGGACGACGTACCATGATACTTTCTGTTTCGTCGAGCCCTGCTTTGGTCTCTGGTTTGATGGTTGTACGTGCTAAAAATCCGGTACATTCCGTTTCGTTTCCCATCCCAGTCTTTCGCGACACTTCTGGTTTACTTCTTTTGTTAGGTCTTGACTTCTCCGCTATGATCTCCCCAGTAGTTTATATAGGAGCTATTGCCGTTTCATTCCTATTTGTGGTTATGATGTTCAATATTCAAATAGCGGAGATTCACGAAGAAGTCTTGCGCTATTTACCAATGAGTGGTATTATTGGACTGATCCTTTGGTGGGAAATGTTCTTCATTTTAGATCATGAAACCATTCCATTACTACCAACCCACAGAAATACGACCTCTCTGAGATATACGGTTTATGCCGGAAAGGTACGAAGTTGGACGAATTTGGAAACATTAGGCAATTTACTTTATACCTACTATTCCGTCTGGTTTTTGGTTCCTAGTCTGATTTTATTAGTAGCCATGATTGGGGCTATAGTACTGACTATGCATAGGACTACAAAGGTGAAAAGACAGGATGTATTCCGACGAAATGCTATTGATTCTAGGAGGACTATAATGAGGAGGACGACAGACCAAATCGACATCTCGCTCACGCCTCCCGGTCGGCCCTGTTTGCTACTAGGTTTTTTGGCGGGAATGGGAGAGCCTTCGCTATCGCTCATGACTTGTATTGTAGTCTCTGTAGTCGAGTCGGCCTGCCTCCTTCATTCGTTAAGCAGTAGCTTCCGCGCTGCCTACAGACACTTCGCTTCCCCCTACCTTTGAAAACCGCTACTGGTCTGCTAACCAGGATCGTCAAGGTTCACTTTACTATATCCGAATCCGAATCTTTATCTTTCGCTCCAGGCATGGTTTGGAATTGGACGAGAAAGATAATAGGAATCCCTGGCCCCAGTATATTAATTGCAGAGAACTCACTATCAATCCTGCCGCATCCATAGTGACATTAAGATCTCCTTCTGCAGCATCTTTTGCTAAGGTCAGAGCGAATCATAGCTAGCATAGCATCGGACAAGGCCGAAAGTGATTAACACATGATGAATTTCCTATGAAATTGGGGCTCTCGATGTGCGATCCTTCCTGCCGGGTTGCACTTTTTGATTGGCATAATGCCGCTACGCACCTAAGTCCTGCGCTTCAGGAAGATGCAGTCCAAACTCCTATATTATAGGTCTGGTCTGTTCATTAGTTCAAAAAGCTTTCCGCGATTTTCCAACAAATGATAGCTTAGTAATAACACGATTCCATTCTTTCATCAAAAAAATGTAAATGACCAAGCTTTCTGTGAAGTCTTTCTCTTGATGCGGTTCGCCATGGAAATAGATCCTTTTCAATCAAATCGAGACAAGGAAGTCTCAACCCTAGTCTCCGCATTGACTTGACCTTTGTCTATGAAAAGAAGAGAAAAGAGTTCTGGTGCCAAGAAGCTAATCATTCGGGCAATAGGCAAGCACCTCATCGTTTCAATTGAACGAGATTGAGATCAAGCCATATAGCAGCGCTTACTAACGCGCGCGGGTCCTAGTTTCGAGACCCGCGGAGTTCCCCGTCCAAGAATCGCATCGAAGATGAGAACGATGGATTGTTTGAGTTCTTTCTAAAGTCAAGTATAGGAGCATCTAGTAGAGCGAGAAAAGCAAGTAATGGACAATAAATAAAGGTGGGGCAGCCGCTCAGCCTTAGAAACGAAGACCGGTTCGCTCTCTCCTTTTCTCTCTGCTGAAAGAGTTAGGGTTGGTGTGGACATCAGCTCCAAAGCTGTTGACTTACTTGATGAGCCTACCAATTAATATACAGCTACGCTACCTCTTCCTACGAATCCTTCACTTGCAACAAAACCAGAAAACCTTTTATCTGCCAAAAAGTTTCGACCTTCTGATTGCGGAAAAGACTGATGACCATCAACATACCATAGGCATCCCATCCCAGACCCCTAGGTACCCGGCCTCGAGCTTCATCTTTGAAAGAAAAAAGGACAACTCTCGAAAAACTGGCTAAGATGGCTCATCAATAGGCCCTCATCCGCCCGCTTGAACTGACTGACTTTCCAACCGGACTAATTCTTATCAAATAAAAAGAGGAGCCGGCGATCCACTCAGCCGGGTCTTATTCCACTTTTCTTTTGATCAGGTGTTGCCCTATAAGTATACTGGCCATTAATGCTAAGTTGTAGCGCTTGACTCGGGGGAGATTGGAATGTTGCACACTATAGGAAGGGGGTCGGGGACACCCAGAAATCCTGTGTTCAGTGGGATACAATTGTTGATGGGAATCAGCTTGGTCTTGCATTGTTTTCTTTTTTTCTATTTCAAATAGAATAGAACCCATAGAAAGCTGAAAGCTCTCCCGGGTAGCCATAGGAATACAGTTTTGTTTGAAGCTCTTGTAAGAAAATCGAACCTAGCCCTAACTAAGAAAGCCGGCTCGGGGACCCTCGAACTACCTAGAGATGGACACGAAGACGAATAGAGATCTCGTCTCGGGAAAGCGCACCAAACCAAAAAAAAAAGTAGTAGTAGTTTAATCTCTCGCTTTTAGGTTCGTGAAAGGAATGAACTGCTGCGATTCACTTCCTCTCCTGACAATCCTTTGCAAAGCGGTATGCGGAAGGACTCTGCCTTTTGTAGCCAGGACGGTGTGTGATGCTAAGGTAAGGACTCTTGCCAAGTAGCCAACTCTAAGGCGCCCGAAGGAAGGCACATTTTAAGGGGTTTTGGGAGGGGTGGCTCTGGGGAGCATGGGTTGGTTTTGGGTTTAGGGTAGACGGCTGGCAATTAATAGACTGGGGGGTGGTCGGCTTCAGACAAGTATTCATCAGGAACTATTAAAGTTCGATCATCTGTTCCCAGTCCCAAGTCTCTAAACTAGAAAACCGTCAATCCCCATTGTATATTAGGCAATCATTCGGTTTCGGGACTTATTTGAATTTAATAGTTCGATTCCCGGCCCCCGGTCATCTTTCTTCTAGCTTTTAGTTCTGTTTGGCGATTCCTTTAAATAAATATGTTCTACGTCCCCTCTTAGTCTTGGTCCTGTCCCGTACTCTATCTATCGATCTTATCTTAACTGGATCAATCGCTTTGTCAGAACTCTTCCCTTGCTTGCTTCACTTCATCTCGCCTATAGTTCGATAGTATGGCACATTCCTTCTTTAGTAAGAAGGCTTGTTCAAAGAAATCCAATAATTCCAGTACTACGGTCAATGAACTATTTATTTGAAAGCGTAATCCGGGCTAATATTTCAAAGCGGTTATCCGCGGCAAAGGCTTCTGTAACTGTTAAAAAGGCTGTCCAGGGTCAGGAGAGTCTTCAGCATATTGGTCACAATCATCAAAGACTGGAACCGGAGGTGCTTGAGGTGCAGTAGAAGGAGCTTACTTCTTACTTATTGATGGCCCTGTTCAAGCTTTCCTTTTGGGCCAATAGAGCCTTGAGAACGTGAGTGCTTGGTTTAGGCGGAACCGGGATTTCGGGTTCATCTGACATAGTGGCTACAATACAATGGGAGATTCAGAATTCGGCGGTCCCTACTCAAGTAGCTGTGGCCCATGATCCAAAGGACCCGCAACCAGTCAATCATGCTATCCTTACCTTTCAACCAACCCCTTCGATTCCGCTTCTGCAGCAGTATATAATCTCGGTCCCTTACCTTGATGCCTACAGCTCAATTTGTTTTCCAGTGATGGCAAGAATCCGCGAAATACTATACTGCTTTTTTTTCTTCTTCTTGTCTTGTTTCTGAATGGCATCATAGCTACACGAGGGAAAGCGATGCTGCCCACTCTGCCGCAAAAGCCCCCCAAAAATGCCAGTTCCACCATCAGGGCCCAGCAAGCAGCATAATTCTGTTCCGAGGCTGCGTTTCATTCCAGCAACAATAATATATGGTTTAAAACGCCTTGTTCCATCCGGCGCGAATCCCCTCCATCATTAGTATAGTGGAGGTGTTATTTGTATTGCAATAATGAAAAAATGTACGAACACAAATAATGAGCAGACCAGCCCACTTTTATATGTGGGTTCATTTCATCAAGTATTTTGTTTTGAATAAAGAAGCGCGCTCCTGTTAGTGTGTCTTTCTCGGTTGATGTATGGGATAAATGCCTATATCGCTTTGTCATGTTATTGTCATGTTGATGCTATTGCAATATGAAAGAATAAAATCGAATTTGCTCTTTAGTCCCATTCTTTATAATTGTATTTCTCGTACTGTGTAAAGTAAACGAACTTAAAGTCTTAATTGTGTACTCAACAGGAAGCGTCACAGCCTAGGTTTGGGCCACTTCCGATGTCGAGTGGCATTTTTCAATTTATTTCATAAAATCATCTTCTATACTGTTATGCCCGAAGGAAGATGTGGAAAAAGTAGTGGTACTCTGAATGAAATCAAATCTGTAACGAAATGTTATGGTGGGGAAGTCTGTAGAAAGAAAGATGGCTTGTTATCATCCAGTGAACATAGTCAATTAGAATCTTTCTCAGAATCCAAGTCTAGTAGCGGTGCAGAGCTACCGAAGAGAGGCCATCCTCCTTAGGGTCCCGGCTCATTTTGAAAGTAAGTGTAATATTGATTGAATTCTAGTTCAACTGTTTATTAAGTAGTAAATCTATCCACTTATTTTATTACTACTTGATTGGATTGGTTGAGGTAATTGGAAGTGATCGGTAGGTGACTAAGTTATTCTGGGTAAGCAATAGAAGGGATGTCGAGGAGCTAGCGTAGCTGTATACTTAGGAGATGTGTCTATAAACAACATTGGTAATCAGAAACTCATATACGAGCTCAGGTGCGAAGTGAAAGAAAGCAAGGTGCGTAGCGAGGAATCTCTCCAGATCCAGATGCAAGGACTGGAGTTCGGCATTCAGTTGACCTTGACTTATCTAGGAGTGTTTACTTAAGTGCAAGGCTAGCTCCGGTTCACCAAGAGTTTTAGTTCACCAAGCAAGAGAGCCTAACAGTAAAGCTCGGGTTGGCGTTGGTGCTGTTATGCCAGCGTAGGACAACTCCCATAGTGCCTCTTATTAGAGGGCGAGATTGATTCTTCCCTAGCTTTCATATGCGTCTTAGATTCAGGAAGAAGAGGTTACGAGTGTCTAGACCGGTCTCATCCCATATAAGACTGAGTGCCTCTTCGTTAGCGGCCCTATTCGCTTGAAGGCTGAGCATAGACCGGATTCAACAGACCCCGTGTACTCATTGCTTGTGCTAGCTCTCCGGGTTCCTGGTATTATGTGCATGCTACTGTGCAAGACGGATCGGATTCTCAGGCGGGTGCAGGGGAATAATGGAAGCCGGCAGCGCCTATTCTATTAGTAAGCGTGAGCGACGACTGCTTTCGATGCGGAGTCTTCCGAGGGAAGATAGATTGGAAGGCAAGTCGCTAATGCATCTACTAGGCCGGAAGAAGCAACCTGATATGCTTGAGTTCGCTTCTCCCCTGAACTAGTTGTGCCAACCTTCGCAATTAATATACTGGGTCTCTCAAATTAATATACTGGATTTCTCCGAGGCGGGAATCATCCTTTGCTTCTAGTTGGCTAGCCTTTGATTCTTGGGAAAGTCGCTATCGATAGATAGTCTGCAGAAAAGAAGCCTAAGTGGAGTCATTAGAAAACTATGGACAAGTCCATACCTTAAACCTATCCAGTCGCCCGAGCTAAGTCAGAAGCTCACATAGCAGGTGCGGATGCAACGAGTTCAAGGTGTGTAGTGACCCTAGGGTTCTTAATTGGCGAAGAAAGAGGAGACCCCCGATCTCAATTAGAGTAGGGAGTTCCACTAAGAAAGAATACAGGCGCAGCTCATAAGCTAATAACTAATATAGAGAAGTTCCCCATTATAGCTACTGTTATCCCAACTTTTGGCAAAGCCGAGATACCCAAAGATTAACTGAAAATCAATGATTATTAGTCATGAACATCGATTGTGCATCATAGGTTCACCGTGGATATCGATGAATTTTGTCCGAGTCCGGATCGGGCTGCAATTGATAAGACATGTCAAGCAAGGTCAGATGAAGCAACGTTCCAAGTTTCGAGTCAATCCGAGTTCGTATGCTCAAGATATCGCCAAAAGGAAATGGATGAAATAGGTTAGGCTCGAATCCATGAGGAAAGGTTGGTTCGAATCGATCACAAGATCATTGCGTCGAATCCATCATGTTCGACTCCATCTACTTCGTATCCATCCAAAGCCTCTCTTAGTTCGAATCCATCAGAGTATTCCCGCCTTCGAATCCACAAGATAGCCTCACGTTCGAAACCATAAACCCAACTTAGGTTCGAATCCATCAAGTAAAAGGTTGTTCGAATCCGGGAGCTATGCATAGCTTCGAATCGATCAACATCACTCGAAACCATCAATTCGAGGACTTGCACACGAGATCGATTCGAACTACTTGTCCCTCGATCGATACGAAGGAACATATATTTGATCGAATCGAAGGAATGTACCCTTAGATCCTTCTCTTCGAATCCACCACGTCTACATAGCTAAAACCCCGGCCACGACTCGGTAAAGCTAGGAGAAAAAGGAGGATCGACTCGAAGGAGGCGCTCCACGTCATCCCAGAAGCGCGCGCTGGATCGATTCGAACGAATCGATTCGAACTAGATCGATTCGAACCAGGCTAGTCAACCAGAAATGCAACCTTGAATCGATCATAACTTGAGATCTACACATCCAAATGCTATGAAATTTTCACAGAAGCTTCAACACATGATGAAGAATGTTCACACCAAATTTCGGCTTGATTGGACAATTTCTTGATCGATTCGAACCAAGGGTCGAATCGATCCCAAAGTGGGCCCGGGACTCCAGATTTCGGCCATGTGGGCCTCCTCACGTGCCAGAACAGGTCTTCCCTCATTTTAGGCGAAATATCAGCCTCCTACACCTATAAATAGAGCCCCTGGTCATTCAGAAAAGGGGTCGGACAATTTTGAGAGCAAAGAGCGCCCAGATTCTGCCAGATTTACTCCAGATCACCATTGCTGCCTTAGATTCAGACTTAGTTCAGCAAATCAGTTGTAATACAACATACGAAATTGTAATCTTCGAGCATCGAGCAATAAAATCATAAAAACCTTGAAGTGGACGTAGGCCGGAGATAGCCGAACCACTATAAATTGCGTGTCACTGTTCATTATTTCTTGATTGTTGTTTGTTACTTATTTAAGATCTGTGATTTGTGTGTGAATACTGTTGATTCGTATTCATACGCTGGTGCTTTCACTACACTTGGGGTTTGTGACCATTTTTGGTGCAAACACTTTGGTGCTTTCACTGAGAACTGAACTCAGGACCCGCTACACCAAATTCAAAATTTAGATTCGGAATTTTAAGGATTCAGATCTAACTCTACAATGACTCGACAAACTAGACAAAGAACTGAGAGGAGCCAACAGGCAGGAAGTCAAGAGGCATCCTCTGGCGCTGGAGGAGGACAAGCTTCGATCTACATTACTAGAGATGAGATGGAAGCAATAAATAACTTAATGCAGGAAAGAATGATGAAAAGCCAACAAGAGATGCTGCAGAATTTCTTCGAGCAGATGAGAGCTGCAGGGACGCAGAACCCTGGACCAGCTACAGCGGCTGTGAATATGGAACAAGGAGCTAGGGCTATGGAACCCAACGGAGGACAGAATGCAGAACCAGAAGGCAATCAACAAGGGCTTGGGGGCAGGCCCGCAGGATCCAACGCAGAAGTACCTTTGGAAGGGGCTCAACCGGCTAGGGCCAACACAAATGCTAACGAGCCGCCCGAAGAGTACGTACCAGAATTCCCTACAAGACTCGGAGGGCAAGACAGAGACATGACAAGGGGGCAACCCCTAGATGGAGATGAAAGAATGATTGGCCTAGTGAGGCGACTCATGAGAGGAGGGTTTTCAGGAGGAGGATTGGAAGAAGTTAGTCGGAGTCCGTTCGCTCCGAATATCAGGAATGCAAGGAACCCTCCAAAGTTCAAACTACCAACGCTAAATCCTTATGACGGAAAGTCAGACCCAACCATGCATATCACCAGATATATCAGACACATGGAAGTGCTGGGAGCATCCGAGGAAGTGATGGCACGATGTTTCCCCTTATTCTTATCAGATTTGGCTGCGCTTTGGTTTAGGCAGCTAGAAACCGGATCAATCAGGACATGGGGCGAGCTTGTGGATTGCTTCATGAAGCAGTTCAGGGTCCACGTGACGCGACGTAAGAGCGTGATGACTTTGGCATCAATAAAACAAAGGACCGGAGAGTCCATAAAAGATTTTTTGTTACGATTTAATGCGACGGTGACTTCTGTAGATCGCCCGGACCCATCGATGATTTTGATGGCGGCAGTGGCAGGAGTTGGAGAAGGCACCGAATTCAAAGACTCTTTGACCAAAGATCCACCGCAAGATCTTGGAGAGTTTTTCCATGAAGCTGAAAAATTCATTCGATTAGAGGAATCACGAGCCGAGAGGCAAGAAATAAATGTTGCACAAGGCAAAGGAACCGCCAGGGAACAGTCTAGGGCAGACAAAGGAAAGAGAAAGCAGGATGACGCACATGATGGTCCTGACAAACGGAAGAAATTCCGAGAGCCTAGATTCAGGCAGTACACAGACTTGGTGGCAGGACTTGAACGAATTTACACCGAAACTCGGGGGCAACTCCCCTATCGAAAGCCCCCAAGGAGAGATCCAACAGAGCGGGAACGTAGAACCGGAAAATATTGCCTATTCCATGAGTTAGATGGGCACACTACCGATGAATGCCGCCACCTGAAGGATGAGGTGGAAGAACATGCCAGGAGTGGTAGATTGCCACAATATGTCAGAGAACGTACGACGGCAGTTAGACCCGAACAACTACCGCATCAACCAAACAGGAATGATCCTGGATCGGGATCACGACTCGTCATCAACTGATTGTGATGGCAAGGGCCAAGTTCAAGATTTGGACTCTGGTCGATTAGTTTTCTTAGATTTGATTTCCAAAATAAAACGGCTATCCCACTTACTCATGTACGGGAACCGGAGAGATCCCTAGGCATGCTCTGAGATGGAAATAGACCGCTCCACCCGGAGAGGCATTATCTTATTTTTCCTGGTGTTTGAGATTGAACATCTAGGATTTGAATCTAATAAAGAAACGCTTATTAAAATAAACCTTTGACCGGAGAGTTAAAGGATAAACATTAAACATCAATATAAACATGATCGCTTTACGATTCTACCCAGAGAGGTAGGGTCCGGAGTGCAAGAAGTGGGTTGCTTCGCCGGAGAGCGACAGGATCAACTCACTTAAGCATCGTTTCCTATTCACCGGAGAGTGATTGGATCAGGATTCGATAAGAGCCCGGAGAGGCTATGATCGGCCCACAATTTAGGCCATGACATCGCTTAATGTTCAGATACACTGAACCGGAGTGCAGGAGGTGAGTCGCTTCGCCGGAGAGCGACAGGATTGACTCACTTAACGTTGTTTCCCCTTCACCGGAGAGTGACAGGATGGGATCCAGCATGAGCCCGGAGAGGCTGTGATCGACCGACGATTCGGGTCATGACATCGCTTAATGTTCAGATACACTGAACCGGAGAGCAGAAGGTGAGTCGCTTCGCCGGAGAGCGACAGGATTGACTCACTTAACGTTGTTTCCCCTTCACCGGAGAGTGACAGGATGGGATCCAGCATGAGCCCGGAGAGGCTATGATCGGTCGAGAATGACCAAGACATCGCTATACGCCCTAGCTGGGACCAGAGTGCAAGGGATAGAAGCCAACGCCGGAATGCAATAGGATCTTTCTATTCAATCGCTAAATCTAGAATTATCTTGGCAAGGGTCCGGAGTGACCATCAATGGTACGGAGAGACCGTAGAATTTCATTCTTAACTTCCACTGGAAAAAATTGATAACAATTCGGCTTCGAACAGCCATGGACTTGATTGAAAATGCTATAAGCTACGAGTAAAACACGAACTCACTGCATTTAACTTGAGACTGATCAAAACACACCTTTTAACAAAAGGCGTATTTTGGGGGGCAAAATGTTATCCCAACTTTTGGCAAAGCCGAGATACCCAAAGATTAACTGAAAATCAATGATTATTAGTCATGAACATCGATTGTGCATCATAGGTTCACCGTGGATATCGATGAATTTTGTCCGAGTCTGGATCGGGCTGCAATTGATAAGACATGTCAAGCAAGGTCAGATGAAGCAACGTTCCAAGTTTCGAGTCAATCCGAGTTCGTATGCTCAAGATATCGCCAAAAGGAAATGGATGAAATAGGTTAGGCTCGAATCCATGAGGAAAGGTTGGTTCGAATCGATCACAAGATCATTGCGTCGAATCCATCATGTTCGACTCCATCTACTTCGTATCCATCCAAAGCCTCTCTTAGTTCGAATCCATCAGAGTATTCCCGCCTTCGAATCCACAAGATAGCCTCACGTTCGAAACCATAAACCCAACTTAGGTTCGAATCCATCAAGTAAAAGGTTGTTCGAATCCGGGAGCTATGCATAGCTTCGAATCGATCAACATCACTCGAAACCATCAATTCGAGGACTTGCACACGAGATCGATTCGAACTACTTGTCCCTCGATCGATACGAAGGAACGTATATTTGATCGAATCGAAGGAATGTACCCTTAGATCCTTCTCTTCGAATCCACCACGTCTACATAGCTAAAACCCCGGCCACGACTCGGTAAAGCTAGGAGAAAAAGGAGGATCGACTCGAAGGAGGCGCTCCACGTCATCCCAGAAGCGCGCGCTGGATCGATTCGAACGAATCGATTCGAACTAGATCGATTCGAACCAGGCTAGTCAACCAGAAATGCAACCTTGAATCGATCATAACTTGAGATCTACACATCCAAATGCTATGAAATTTTCACAGAAGCTTCAACACATGATGAAGAATGTTCACACCAAATTTCGGCTTGATTGGACAATTTCTTGATCGATTCGAACCAAGGGTCGAATCGATCCCAAAGTGGGCCCGGGACTCCAGATTTCGGCCATGTGGGCCTCCTCACGTGCCAGAACTGGTCTTCCCTCATTTTAGGCGAAATATCAGCCTCCTACACCTATAAATAGAGCCCCTGGTCATTCAGAAAAGGGGTCGGACAATTTTGAGAGCAAAGAGCGCCCAGATTCTGCCAGATTTACTCCAGATCACCATTGCTGCCTTAGATTCAGACTTAGTTCAGCAAATCAGTTGTAATACAACATACGGAATTGTAATCTTCGAGCATCGAGCAATAAAATCATAAAAACCTTGAAGTGGACGTAGGCCGGAGATAGCCGAACCACTATAAATTGCGTGTCACTGTTCATTATTTCTTGATTGTTGTTTGTTACTTATTTAAGATCTGTGATTTGTGTGTGAATACTGTTGATTCGTATTCATACGCTGGTGCTTTCACTACACTTGGGGTTTGTGACCATTTTTGGTGCAAACAGCTACGATTCCATAAACTCACTTATCGAAGGTGCGAAATCAGTAGGAGCCGGTCCAGCAACAAAATTGCTTTAGCTGGCATAGGAAAGGTGTTCAGCTCTTTCATTCGCGGATTAGCTTGAAATCTTAGGCTTAACAGAAGCTATGGCTCCCTCATGATTGATTTAGCCTTCCTAAGCAGAGCTCTATCATAGTATGCCGAACCTAATCCCTCGTAGGGGCCTTAATATAGACTAGGGGGCGAACCACTCTTTATTTACTGAGGGGGCCGTATTCTTCATTTAGTTCTTGCGTACCCTTGGTGAAGTTCTGTCCGAGCGAAGTTAACAGTATACGATCTGGTTCCGAGCTAAGAGTCAGTCCTATGAGGTAGATCTTTTAATCACTGTGTTAGGTAGTCCAGCTATCTTAGCAATCATTACGGGATAGAGCAGTCCGGTAGCTCACTAGGCCCATAACCGGTTCAATTCCTGTTCCCGTACCGTATCTGCTTATAAGTCGTTTCCCAGGGAATAACTCTTATTAAGTTGAGTAGTCACCCTTCCTGAATGAGCTAGCAGACTTCGCTATAGCATCCAGTTAAGCAACTCTTGTCTATTCGCAATATCCTTCCAGGCTACTCATACGCTACTCGGGAAGGGTCCTACTTGTGCGGATGTTGAATCAAAATCAGAGAGATTCGTCTCTCCGGATTGGCTTTCGTCCTTGAGATGCTGATTGTCCCTTTCGTCCAAGAGGTAAGGACATTGGCTTGCATGCACTATCTAAGGGATAGTTATTTGGCACCTCGCCTCTAAGTTAGGTAGTGAATCAAGACCTATGAAGGAGTCAACTCCTTAATACCGCCGAGCACCGGGCAAACAAGTTCTTCCTCCCACAACAAGGGATTTACACCAGTCTTTCCAGATACCGGAGACGTTGGTCTTGCAGTTAAAAGAACATAAGGCAGCTACGACGAAGATCTAGTGAAAGCCTCCGAATGAAATGGGATATGAGTTGGGCTGATACACAACTTATACAATTGAGGTGTTTGATGGGCACCTCATGGTCAAAAAGAAAAAGAAAAAGGAAGGAGCGTAGCGAAACTATTGACACAGTTATTAATTTGATTGATTTTCCGTCCCCCGAATTCCGTTATTTCAACTACATCGAATGATCTTTCGAATTGGTCAAGACTCTCCAGTTTATGGCCTATTCTCTATGGTACCAGTTGGAGTTGGTGTTAGCATCACTAACCGAGATTCATAGGGCTCTCGAACGAACTCGGTCTCTATCTCGCTGGCTTGTCCTAGAATCCGTGGAACCCGCGTCAAATAAGGGAGCATGCCTAGAGGAAGCGATTTCCCGGGAGAACTCTTAGAGGAGGACTACTATCCAACCAATTCATAATCACCTGCTTTCGATTTGAATACCCCTGCTCTCTCACCGGTTTACGAGCTCTCCAAAACTATGTAGAAAAGGACAAGTATCAAATGATTCAGATCATCTTGGTATCAAGCAGAATCATAGACAAAATTGCTCGTCGCTTGAAGAACTGAAGGCACAAAATGAAGTGAAGGGAAATCACATGATTTGCATAATGCAAATCATTTCGGTACCAACATGATTTTAGGACTTTGAGGACTTCGTCTTGCTCCATACTTTCTCAGATATGAAGTTTTACCTAGTCTTTCATGATCTGGCAACTTTGATGGGATATTCTCTTATAAATAGCAAGCCTAGAGCAAAGGTTAAAAGACTTTTAGCCATTCTCTTCCTCACCTTCTATCTCTACCCAGATCTTTTCACCTAGAGGTTTACTATTACTATTCTGTACTTGAAAACAAATTGTAAAGCCTTTGTACTGATGACAAAATAATCGATAATAAGATTGCAATGGACGTAGGCCACAAAATTTGTCGAACCACTATAAAAATCATGTCTTTCATTATTTTCATTGTTATTGCTACTTATCTACTATACTTTATCCATGTAGGGGTGTTGTGCCACTTTTTACCCCAACATTTTGGTGCTTTCACTTAGAGCAGAGCTTCTCAGGAGTAGATCTTGCTTTTATTTTGGATTGGAACGTCTAGAAGTTCACTGCACCAAATTAGAGGATTCCCAACGAGTATAAGCGTGGCCAAGAATTTCAGTAACACTTATATGTGTCGCTATAAGAGCGTGGGCATTTATTTGCAACGCTTATAAACGTTAGGGAAAAAGATTTTTCAATGCTTATAAGCGTTGAGAAAAAATATCTTCCAACGCTTATAAGCGTTGGAGAAAAATACCTTTCAACGCTTATAAGCGTTCCAAATAAATACAAACAAATAAACACCTATCAGTAACGTGAATGTTGATAAATATCATGATTTGAATGTTAAAAGATATAATCAATATGGTATGCATGATGATACAATAGACCATATTTAATATGCATTTAGAAATAATATTATCTCAAATTAGCAAATTATAACCAAATCAATATCAATATCAAGAAACAACATCCATATTCATGGTAACAAAATAGAATATCAACTAACAAAAAATAAGATCAATACATAAGTTACAAATTCAATACATAGGTTACTAATTCCATACTAATATCATTTTGGAATAACGAAAGTCAAGGCGTAGTTCATAGTTAAATTCTACAAATACCGAATACGAAACTCATGTCATATAACTAAGCCTTCATATGAAAATTCACATAGCTTGTACATTCCATTTTGAGGACCATTGTAAATTGGTGCATCCGGTTCTAGAACATCAACGTCCAAATAACTTTCTCTACATTCGGTATCACCTTCCTAAAATGACAAGCTGTTTGTGTTCCATCTGAAAAAAGAGAATGACCATTAGTAATCTACGTAATAGAACATGAGTTAACAATAAGAAAACATTAGACAAATTAAGTTGAAAAACTAAATTGAAGCTCCTAACTTTGTTATGATATGAACAGCTAACAAAACAGAGTTTGTGTTTTGATTTTAACTTGCTTCTAACTCCAAAACGGCCTGAATGTTGACCAATATTTCCTAGTCTATAAATGAAACAGCAAGTAATCTTGTCTATCACCTATTTTAGAATATATAAAAAGGATTGTACACATGCAAAACTACACAAATATTACGAGCCTACCGGTCACCACATTACAAATTTCTGACAGTTTATCTGGTGCATACTTATGTTTAAATAAGCAAGCATCTGAACTTATGGTAAATACTCAACACACATAGAATATGCGGAATGAGCCCCAACAGAATGAACCAATCATTTATAGACATCAAATTAATTGCAATTTGCCACTATGATGCCTTAAATCTTGCCTGAAATTCAAATTGTAATTTGCCACTAGATGTCAAATTCTATTTACATTACAGAATTTCTTTTATGAGGATACATTCTGTTATACGATTAGTATACCAAAACAGATTGTTGTATTAAACTATAGTGATAAACAAGCGTTGTACTACTTCGTAGAAACAGCACAACGTTGAAATGGAAAGATTACAGAACGATGTATATAAATATATAAGTAAACAGAAATCTAACCGGATGAAGAAGGAAATTTCGTCTGAGGCTTGTCGTAATAATTTCCTTAAGACTTTATTCAAAGTCTCCCAAGATACAACAGACGTAGTCTGCTCGAGATTATGATGTGTATGATTTTCTGTGTGATATGCAGAAGCGCACAGATTGTAGAGATTAAGAAATGAAGAGGAAGAAGAGAAAATTCGGAGTAGTTCACTGATCAGGTTTCCTTCTCCTTTTATAGGCTAATTCCCAACGGTTATGTATGTTGGGAACAGCCGCATCTCTTCGTCTGCAATGGCCAAAAACTGTCGCGGTTTCCAAAAGTCGCGTCTCTTCATTTGCAACGGCTAAAAACTGTCGCGGTTTGCAACAGTCACGTCTCTTCATTTGCAACGTCTATTTCTGTTTGAAAAGTCACGTCTGGTCAGACAGTTCACAACGTGCATTTCTAATCCACTAGTCGCTTCTATTTGAATTTAAACAGTAGAAAACTGTTTACTTCTGTGCAGCAGAAATATAACACGGTCCACTCTTATTGGACCTGCACCCGCACCCGACCTGGCCCGGTACGGGACGGGCGTGCGGCGCGCGCACGCGCGTGTTAGTTCATGGCCATATAGGTCCTCCCCCTCTCACAAAATTACCTGACCCTAAGGCCCAATATGGGTTTGAGGAAAGTAGTATATAAGCATGAACATTAACTTATTTTTGACGATGTGGGACAATATCTCATTCACTATAAATGGCCTCTAACAATCCCCTACATGAATGATGATATATGTCTCCCCTACAAAAAGTGTAATATCACACAATTTATATGAAAATAATGCTATATCGAGGATAAGTAGATATTTCACTTTGACCTTTCCCTAGTTAAAACTTATCGGGTATACTTGGCTAATTGGTGAGTTACTTCATCTTGAACCATCAGCCATTTGTGCATAACCAGAAAATAAGCTTTACAAAGCATTGTTTTTCCTCCACATCCAATCTCTTGGTTGTGTTCATTTTGGTCCTAAACAAATTTGGTTCTGCGAGTGTTTTAGAGAATTTAAGCCTTTAATATTCTCATAGAGTCGACCCAGCTCACACTAACATAGGTGATCGCAACCATTAAGAGTATCCTACATATACCCCACTTGTTATTTTCAAGATATGGTCATCATTAAAAAGCATAGCTTTATCCTTTTAATACTTCTGTAGGCATGCATTCTATTATGCACCATAGGAATGGAGTAGGACTAAGTCCAAACAAATGCATTACTTCTTGAGTTACTCAGAACTGGTTTGCCTATTGATCCTAGTCCGTGGGATCTCTAGTCGCTAGGATATGTTTCCGTATAAGATAATTCTTATTGGTTTAGGCTTTTAAACTCATTCCCCTCGATGCATAGTCAATTTTCTCTCTTGATAATCCTTTAGTAAATGGACCTGCAAGGTTATCAGTAATTTTCACATAATCAATGGAAATAGTTCCATTTGAGAGTAACTGCCTAATTGTATTATGGCGTCGACGAATATGCCGTGACTTCCATTATACACAAAGTTTTGCGCTCTGCTTAACACTGCTTGATTGTCACAGTGTATGCATATGGCCGGTACAGGTTTAGGCCAAAATGAAATTTCTTCTAAAAATTGGTGAAGCCATTCTGCTTCTTCGCCTACTTTATTTAAAGCGATGAACTCTGATTCCATAGTGGATCGAGCTATATCCACATTTTTTAGTATATTTCCATGACACTGCTGCTCCTGCTAGGGTGAAGACATAACCACTAGTTGATTTAGATTCCTCTGAATCAGAAATCGATTTTGCATCACTATATTCTTCTAATACGGCAAGATATTTTCCGTAATGTAGGAAAAAGTTCGTGGTACTCTTTAAATATCCCAACACTCTCATTAGTGCTTTCCAGTGTTCCTTCCCTTGGTTGCTTGTATACCTGCTCAGTCGACTTACTGCATAAGCTATATCTGGTCTTGTGCAATTCATGATGTACATTAGACATCCTATTACACGAGATTATTCCAGTTGCATTACACTCTCATTAGTGTTTTTATGCAGTACTTTCGATGGATTAAAAGGTGTTCTTACTCCTTTAATTCCGTAATTTTGGAATTTTTCAATCACTTTTTCCACATAGTGTGACTGAGATAGTTCAATTCCATTAGGCGTTTTTATTATTTTGATTCCTAAAATAATGTCTGCAACTCCTAAATCTTTCGTGTCGAAATTGTTGATTAACATTTTTTTAATGATCTCTATTACTTTACTATTTGGACCAAAGATTAGCATATCGTCTACATATAAACAAATCAGCGCGTATGATTGTCCAACTTGTTTATAATAAACACATTTATCACATTCATTTATACGGAAACCATTTTTCATCATGACACTATCAAATTTTGCATGCCATTGTTTTGGAGCTTGTTTTAGTCCGTATAATGATTTTACTAATCTACATACTTTGTTTCATTTCCTTTGGAAATAAAACCCTCGGGTTGCTCCATGTAAATCTCCTCACCAAGATTTCCATTTAAGAATGATGTCTTTACATATATTTGATGAATCTCTAGATTATATATGGATGCAATTGCTATTAACATTCTTATAGAGGTTATTCGTGCAACCGGTGAATAAGTATCAAAGAAGTCTAAACCTTCCTTTTGACGATATCCTTTGGCTACCAATCTTGCTTTATATTTGTCAATAGAGCCATCTGGTTTCATCTTCTTTTTGAAGATCCATTTGCAACAATCGGTTTTATTCTAGGCGGAAGATCAACTATTTCCCAAGTTTTATTACTTAGAATTGAATCAATTTCACTTTTGATTGCTTCTTTCCAACATGAAGATTCAGAAGATGATATGGCTTCCTTGTATGTTTGAGGTTCATGTTCTAACATGTATGTTAGAAAATCTGAACCAAACGTCTTGGACGTTCTTGCTCTTACGCCTCTTCTTGGTTCAACTTCCTCAATTTCACGATGAGTTTCATCGTCATGTTGCTTGCTTGATTCTTCTTTTGTCCATTTAGGGACATAATTTCCTTCATTCCTTTTGTGCGGAAACACATCTTTAAAAAATGAGGCATCTCGAGACTCTATGATTGTATTGACATTAATATCAGCTATATCAGACTTGAATATCAAAAATCTGTAGGCACTACTGTTTTGGGCTGGCCCTAGATAGTAACAGTCTACGGTTTTTGGTTCAAGTTTGACTTTCTTGGGAGGCGGAGCTGGAACTTTTGCCAAGCACCCCCACACTTTGAGGTATTTGAAACTTGGTATGTGCCCTTTCCATAACTCATATGGAATTTTTCCTGTTTTATTGTGAGGAACCTTGTTTAATATGTGATTAGACATATTTAAGGCTTCCCCCTATAAGTTCATCGGTAGACCAGAGGTCAATAGCATTGCATTTATCGTATCTTTTAATGTTCTATTATTTCTCTCGGCAATACCATTTTGTTGTGGTGAATATGGAGCTGTTGTTTGATGAATTATACCGGTTTTTGCATAGAATTGTTCAAATGGTGATTCATATTCTCCACCTCGATCAGATCTCAATATCTTGATCTTTTTATTTAACTGATTTTCTACTTCAACCTTATAATTTATAAACGATGTAATTGCTTCATCTTTACTATTCAAAAGATATACATAGAAATATCGTGTATAGTCGTCAATAAAAGTGATAAAGTACTTTTTCCCACCTCTTGTAGGTAATGATTTAAAATCACATAAATCAGTGTGAACCAAACCTAGTGGTTCTGCACTTCTATCAACAGTATGAAATGGTTTTTTAACCAATTTTGCTTCTACACATGTCTCACATTTGTAGTTTCTATCTACTTGGAATTTATGAATTAATCCCAAGTTGCTAATTTTTTCATTTTTCGAAAATTTATGTGTCATAATCTATCATGCCATAGTAAAATTTCATGCTCAACCAAATAAGAAACTTCATTTTTTTTAATAGCACAATCAGAATACATAGTTTTATTGCCGACTACGGCTACATTTGCCTTAAATAGGCCATCACATAAATAACCCTTTCCTATATAAATTCCAGCCTTAGACAGAACTACTTTATCTGAGTCGAAGACCATACGAAAGCCTTTCTTTGAGAGCATAGGTCCAGAGATAAGGTTCTTGCGGATATCCGGAACATGAAGAACTTCACTTAGTGTCATAGTTTTTCCGGATGTAAATTTGAGGACGACGGTGCTGTTACATTCGATCATGAAAACTGCAGAATTACCCATGTAGAGTTTTTCTTCCCGATCTATTTCTTGTAAGTGGAGAACATAGATATATCAGAACAGACATGACGAGTAGCGCCTGTATCTACCCACCACTGTGCAGGGTTCTGTACTAAGTTGCATTCTGAAACAACTCCAGAAAAGTTCATCTCCTCAATGGTTGAACTCAAATTTTCCACTATATTTGCCAGCGATTTGTCATTCGTATTCTTGTGCCTGCAATCTTTAGCTGCGTGCCCAGTCTTTCCGCAGACCCAACATTCGCCTTTGAACTTCTTGGTTTGCTTATCTTTGGATTGATTATCTGGTGCCTTTCTTTGTTTCTTTTTCTTTTTGTTGTTGAAGTGTCCTTTCTTCTTTGACCCTTCTGTAACAAGTGTCTCTTCACCTTTGAGTCGTGTTATTCCACGATTATCTGTCTCAATTTTTAATTTGACAATGAGATCTTCTAAGGAAATCTCCTTTTTCTTATATTTCAAGTAGTTGCGGTAGTCTCTCTAGGATGGTGGTAATTTTCCTGTTATCGCTTCAACAAGGAACGATTCTCCAACTTGATATCCTTCTGCTTCAAGTTCATGAATTATAAGTTGAAGTTTCTGCACTTGACTAATTACGGATTTGGAATCCACCATTTTGTATTCCATGAATTTATCTACTATGAACTTCTTCAAACTGACATTAGCGTCTTGTATTTATCTGCAAGTGCAATCCATATGGATTTTGCTGTCTGGTGTGGCTAATATACTTTATATAGTACTTTATCCAGACAGTTCAGAATGTAATTTCGGCACAAGAAGTCCGTATGCTTCTATGAGTCAATTCCGAGAAAAACAGTTGCGTCTTTTTCTCTAGTTTGTCCGTCTTTAGGCTTTGGTTCATCCTCCTCAATGCACTTCTACAGCCCTAACGTGGTGAGATAAAACAACGTTTGATTCTGCCATGTTATGAAGTCATCGCTGTCTCCTTTAAACGGATTAAGCCTGTTATGGGTAGCATTTTTTGCTGATAGTTCAACTATCGCCATCTCTGTTTTAGAGAAAACAGGAAAGTCTTAAGATGTTATACGATCAGTATACCAAAACAGAGACCAATATGTTATAAACTCGTCATACAAGTTTACAAATCATATTTCCACTACTTTGGAATTATGTATTAGTAATTTTGAATAATAACTATGTTGTAATTAATTTACAAGAACAAACTGTAGCAATAACAACAACAAATTGCTGTATTAAACTATAGTGATAAACAAGCGTTGTACTATTTCGCAGAAACAACACAACATTGAAACGGAAAGATTACAGAACGATGTATATAAATATATAAGTAAACAGAAATCTAACCGGATGAAGAAGGAAATTTCTTCTGAGGCTTGTCGTAACAATTTCCTTAAGACTTTATTCAAAGTCTCCCAATATACAATAGACGTGATCTGCTCGAGATTGTGATGTGTATGATCTTCCGTGTGATATGCAGAAGCGCACGGATTGTGGAGATTAAGAAATAAAGAGGAAGAAGAGAAAATTCGGAGTGGTTCACTGATCAGTTTTCCTTCTCCTTTTATAGGCTAATTCCCAACGGTTATGTCTGTTGGGAACAGCCGCATCTCTTCGTCTGCAACGGCCAAAAACTGTCGCGGTTTGTAACAGTCGCATCTCTTCATTTGCAACGGCTAAAAACTGTCGCGGTTTGCAACAGTCGCGTCTCTTCATTTGCAACGCCTATTTCTGTTTGAAAAACTGCGTCTGGTCTGACGGTTCGCAACGTGTATTTCCAATCCACTAGTCGCTTCTATTTGAATTTAAATAGTAGAAAACTGTTTACTTTTGTGCAGCAAAAATATTATGTGGTTCACTTTTATTGGACCCACACCCAACCCGGTTCGATACGGGCGGTGCGCGCATATGTTAGTTCATGGCCATATAGATCCTCCCCTTCGTACAAAATTACCCAACCTTAAGGGTCAATATGGATTTGAAGAAAGTAGTATATAAGCATGAACATTAACTTATTATTGACGATGTGGGACAATATCTCATTTACTATAAATGGCCTCTGACACATTCTATTACAAACTTATTGAATTCAGTATTTACAATTTTAAGAAAGAAGCATCCTTAAATAGAAGCTTCCAACAAATAGTATTGCATTTAACACTATTTGAGGTAAACCAGATTATTTGAAGATTACCTTTAATCATTTCAGAATATTGTTTGAATTTTTTTACCCTTTGTTAGTAGCTCTTATACACACTTTAGAAAAGAATACTATGATTTATATATTCTTATTCTAAATATATATTTTTTGGTCATGCATGGGAAGGCACATACACCTATCAATCAATGTAGTGACAAAGGTTACCAAAGGCAATAAGAAATTTGGTACTGTGCCATATTCTTTTTTTTCGAAAAAAGGTGGCAGAAGTTTTATTGCTGGATAGAGTGAAAGGTTGCAACATGTAAGTATTACATATAGCTTTTAACACCAACATATAGGAAAAAAATTAGAGGCGAATTAGGCCCATGAAAGCACCAAGTGTTAAAGGTTACAATATGTAATTCTTTTAAGACATAAACAAAGGAAATGCAAACGTCCTACCTACGAATGGAGTTCAGAATTATGACTCCCAAAGATTTTTCTTATTATTGCTCTTTATGAGTTAGTGTATTCCCTTTTTTAAAATTCATTTCCTCGTTTTATTACAAATTATTTTTATTAAAAGATATAATACGTCATCTAGCCCTAACACAAATGTGAAAGATTTTAGGCATTTGTGGTTGGACTCGGTGCTAGTCCAGTGCTCAGTAGCACTGAATTCAGTGCTCGGTAAAACTGAGGACTGGACTTGGTGCTCAGTTTTTATTAAGCGCCGAGACAGTGCTCAGTAAAACAGAGCATACTTTTACTGAGCACTGCTCAGTTTTACCTGAGGTGCATATCAATGTTACTGTTAAAATATGTGGATCGGTTCTTCAGCAGCTCCAAGACGTTAGCACATATTCAGGGTTAGACCAAGACTTTAGGAGTTGTTTAACTATTTTATAGGAATTAATTTTACATTCAAATTGTATATGATAGTTTACTGTTGCCAATTATCTGTATATATATCTCAACGTTGAATCAAATTACTCATCTCAGTCTTTTCCTATTTCACATGGTATCAGAGCGCCATTAAATAAAAGAATTATGCTCTTGTCTTCTTCGATCTCTTATCATGGCTAATGAAAGCAACTTTGCTGTCATCAGAGCTGATCCTTATGCTATCCATCACTCTGATAGTCCCTCTACTGTTCTTGTCACACCTCTCTTAACGGGTGATAATTATGGCTCTTGGAATCGTGTCATTACGATGGCGTTACGGGCCAAGAGAAAATTCGGTTTCGTCGACGGTTCCTTCCTGATCCCAACGGTGGAAACCGACATTGCCAATTGGCGCCGCTGCAACGATCTTGTTGGCAGCTGGATACTCAATTCTGTATCTCCGGAAATCAGGCCAAGTATTCTCTATGCCGACAGCGCTGCCCATATATGGATGGATCTCAAAGAGCGCTTCTCTCAGTCAAATGCGCCAAAGATATATCAGTTAAAACTCTCTATCTCCTCTCTCAAACAAGAAGGTATGAGTGTTTCATTGTACTTCACCCAACTGAAATCTTTGTGGGATGAAATGAGTAGCATTATTTCGATTGCTCCGTGTACTTGCGGAAATGGAAAGTGTATTATTGAACAGCAAAACCAGGATCGAGCCATGGAGTTCCTTCAAGGACTTCATGATAGATTCTCTGCTGTGCGAATTCAGATTCTTCGATGGAGCCATTTCCGTCCATTCAGCGAATCTACAATCTTGTTCGTCAAGAAGAAAAGCAACAAGAGTTGAATGTTCGATCAACACCCGCTGTTGAGTCTGCTGCCTTCCAAGCTTCAAAGCCACCATACCGTGGGCTGTCAAAGAGGCAACGTCCATTTTGTGACCACTGCAACAGACATGGGCATATTCGGGAGAAATGCTATCAACTCCATGGCTTCCCATACAAACAAGGAAAGCGCACTGCTGAACATGGATCAACCTCTCATGTTGTGCCAAACAATCATCTGACAGCTCAACAGTACAACAAATTGCTTGCTCTCTTGGCCAAAGACGAAGTTGGTGAAATCTCGGCTAACTGAGCAGGTACAATTCTGTCTTGTATGTCTTCTTGTTGGATTATAGATTCAAGTGCATCAAATCATATATGCACGTCACTATCAATTTTTTCTTCATATGTTCTATTGCAAAAACATATGTCTGTTCAATTATCTGATGGTACTTTTGCATCAGTGACTCACATTGGGATTGTTAAACATTCAAAATCTCTTATCCTCAAAGATGTATTTTTTATCCCATCATTCAAATTCAATGTATTATCTATCTCACAATTAACAAAACAACTTAATTGTGAAGTAATTTTATCTAAATCTCAATGTCGTTTTCAGGACCTGTTGACGAATAGGACGATTGGTCGGGGTAGAGTTCATCATGGCCTTTACTACTTGGAGGATATTCCCCATTTGAATTCTGTTTTTTCATTTCAGCTTTCAAATAATTTTGATCTTTGGCACTCTCACCTTGGTCACCCTAGTAGTTCCCGTTTTAAATTTCTTGTTAATAATTTTCCAGATATATCCGCGAATAATAAATTTATTTGTGATGTTTGCCCACAAGCTAAGCAATCTCGTGGTTCGTTTCCGCAAAGTGTATCTCGCTCTTCTGTATGTTTTGAATTATTACATGTTGATGTTTGGGGACCATTTAATGTTCCATCTAAAAATGGTTCACATTTTTTTCTCACCATTATTGATGATTATTCAATATGCACTTGGGTCTATTTAATGAAATTTAAGTCTCAAACCTTTCATATGATAAAACATTTTTTTAATCAGGTTAATAGACAATTCAGACTGCCAATCTCCACTATACAATCTGGAGATGGTGGCATCTTTATTCCACAACTTCAAGCTCTTCGATCCGATAATGGAACTGAGTTTCTTTCATTAGAGTTTCAAAATTGGTTTCATTCTCATGGTATAATCCATCAACGAAGTTGTGTAGCCACTCCTCAACAAAATGGGATTATGGAACGTAAACATCGACACTTGCTTGATGTTGATCGCTCACTACGATTCCAAGCTAATCTCCCCCTCTCTTTTTGGGGCGAATGTGTTCTCACCACTGCGTTTCTAATTAATAAATTACCTACACGTATTCTTAATTTCAAGTCTCCTCATGAAATTTTATTTGGAAAGACCCCGTCTTATTCCTCTTTACGCGTGTTTGGTTGTCTTGTTTTTCCAAAAATATGCATATTAAAAATAAATTTGATGCACGAGGTAAACCACACATTTTCGTTGGCTATCCTTATGGTCAAAAAGGATATCGAATTTATGATCCTTCATCTCATTGCATAACAGTCTCACGTGACGTTATTTTCCATGAGTCGGTCTTTCCATACAAAAACATTTCAGATCATCGTCCTAATGATATTTCGATCACACCTCTAGATGATGATTTACCCACTGATCAAATAATTTTTCAAAATAATTCATCAATACCTACTGATATTACTTCACCTATTCAGGTTGAAATTCCGAGTGAAAACAATACTTCCAGTGTGATTCCCGCGGATACCGCTGACCTAATTCGTCCTCAGCGAATTCGACGACCACCATCACATCTTAGTGATTATGCATGCAATGTTTCTTCTTCATCTACTTCTTTTCCATTATCCAAATATTTTTCTTTAGAAAAGTTTAGTTCTTCTCATCACGTCTTTTTGTCCAAAATCATTGATCATAATGAACCTCAAACCTATTCTCAGGCCATTAAATCTTCTGTTTGGCGCGATGCAATGACCGTTGAGCTTCGTGCCCTCGAAGCAAACAAAACATGGTCAATTTACTCATTACCACCTGATAAAACACCAATTGGTTGTAAATGGGTTTATAAAATCAAATATCGTTCCGATGGCTCTATTGAACGACATAAAGCTCGTTTAGTGGAAAAAGGCTACACTCAAGTTGAAGGAATTGACTATCATGATACATTTGCTCCGGTAGCAAAATTAGTCACTGTTCGTCTACTTCTTTCTATCGCTACCATTAAAAATTGGACTCTTCATCAATTAGATGTCAATAATGCTTTTTTACAAGTTGACCTAAACGAAGAAGTTTTTATGAAACTTCCTCCTGGTTTTTCACATCTTCATAATAATCAAGTTTGTAAGCTCCATAAATATATTTATGGGCTTAAGCAAGCCTCACGTCAATGGTTCTCTAAATTCTCTTCCACTTTAATTGGACGTGGTTTTCATCAATCTGTCTCCGATTACAGTCTTTTTACGTATATTCGTGATCATATATCAGTATTTGTTCTTGTTTATGTGGATGATATTATCATTATAGGAAATAATGAATTTTTTATTTCCAAAATAAAAGAATTTCTTGCCAAATCTTTCTCCATCAAGGATCTTGGTCATCTACGCTAGTTTCTCGGTATAGAAGTATCTCGTTCCAAGAAGGGATTATTTTTATGTCAGCGTAAATATACTCTTGACATATTAAAAGACTCTGGAATGCTTGGTTCTCGTACATCTCCATTCCCTATGGAACAACATCTTCGACTACTTCCGAATGACGGCGATCCCTTGTCTGACCCATCTCTTTATCGACGACTCATTGGTCGTCTCTTATATCTTACGGTCACTCGTCCTGATATTCAATATGTTGTTAACAAACTTAGTCAATTTATGCAAAGTCCTCGTTCCACTCATCTTGATGCTGCAAATAGAGTTCTTCGATATTTGAAAGGAACTGTTGGTAATGGTCTATTTTTTTCAGCGACAAGTTCTCTTTCTCTCGTTGGCTTTGCTGATTCCGACTAGGCATGATGCCCTGTCACTCGTCGCTCTACTACTGGTTATTTTACAATGCTTGGTTCTAGTCCGATCTCTTGGAAATAAAAGAAACAACCAACTGTTTCTTGATCATCGGCTGAAGCTGAATATCGTTCTCTTGCCGCTATTAGATCTGAAGTACAGTGGTTATGTTCCATTTTATTCGAACTTGGTTTTCCACAATCTGCTCCCGTAACAATACATTGCGATAGTCAAGCTACAATCCATATTGCCACAAATCCCATCTTCCATGAACGGACTAAACACATTGAAATAGATTGTCATTTCGTTCGAGAAAAGATTCTCTCCGGCCTCATTGCTCCATCCTATATCAGTTCCCGCGACCAACTGGCAAATATCTTCACAAAACCACTAGGTGTTGATAATTTTAAGAGACTACTTAGCAAGTTGGGCGTGCTCAACATTTCTCTCCCGGCTCCAACTTGACGGGGGGTGTTAAAATATATGGATCGGTTCTTCAGCAGCTCCAAGACATTAGCACATATTCAGGGTTTGACCAAGACTTTAGGAGTTGTTTAACTATTTTATAGGAATTAATTTTACATTCAAATTGTATATGATAGTTTACTGTTGCCAATTATCTGTATATATATCTCAACGTTGAATCAAATTAATCAAGTTACTCATCTCAGTCTTTTCCTGTCTCACAGTTACTGTTCTGACTATTCACAACAAATTTTGATTCATATGGTTTATCTTATACATAATCTAGGCATATACAGACAAAAGGTACCTGCAAATGTAGTGACTTACAGAGTTAGGAGGCAAATTATTTTGACAATGGTCAGGCCTTTTAATCGAAGACTGTTCTCCCTTCGTCACCTGCATCGCCTTCATTGCGATTGTGGCCTGACTGTGCATTGGCTTGGAACAATACAAAGAAGAGAATGCTGAAAATTTTCAAACTAATTGCATGTATAAATGAATTAATTTGCATTTATATGAATATAAAAGAACGATCTACAATGTGTAGTACATTCTGACTTTTGCTAAGTCGTGCCACAGATACTACATTTAGGACTTAGCTGGTCAGGCTGGCAATGATTGACTAATTTAGTTACTGATATTAGGCTTAACATAAGCTTAGAAGAAGGATATGGTCAATTCAATCAAGTGCATCAGTATTTGGCAAACTAAAAATTTTAAAAGCTAAATAATATTTAACTACAAATCGGTGGTCTCGCTGCATGCTTATTTTACAAGAAGGGTAGTTTATTATGTTTATATTGTCGATGAATAAATATAAACTTGCCGGACAAATAAGAATAGAGAACCATGTGAAAAAATAAAGAACAGATATAGAGATAATGAGAAAAATGATTCAATCAATCGATGCATAAACTCAGATACAACAGGGTATATACACAAAAGAGATAAGTGTGCACGTGCACAACCAATGTACAATAGCCTGTAGCTGAAATGCAATTCTAACATCTCTAACACTCTCCCTCAATTTGAGCTTTCTTTTCCTGTCTCCTTCTTTTCTTCACTTGTCATTCTTGAGGCTGCTTCAATATTCAATTCTTGTCTTAACTTCACAAACCGAGTGGATGAAAGGGATTTGGTTAATACATCTGCCCTCTGATATAGTGCTGGAATATGATTAATACAAATATTGTCCTTAGCAACTTGCTCTCTCACAAAATAGAGATCTAACTCAATATACTTGGTCCTTGAGTGGAGTATTGGGTTAGCGGCTAGCAGAACTGCACTTGAGTTGTCACACCACACTGTTGAAGGCCATGTTGCATTGCCAGTCACCTCAGACATTAAGGATTTAAGCCACATAATCTCTGACATTACAGCAGCAACACTACGATACTTAGCTTCAGTAGATGATCTCGACACCGTAGTTTGTTTCTTTGAACACCAAGATACTAAGTTCTTGCCAAAGTATACACAGTAGCCACTAACTAATCTCCTATCATCTCTGTCTACAGCCCAATCAGCGTCAGCAAAGGCACTGATTTTTAGTGTATCACTGAAATTTAGCCTTAGCCCGTAATCTATTGTTCCTGCCAAGTATCTGAGCACCCTTTTAACTGTTCCAATTTTCACTCAATTGATTAGACATAAATTGACAAACTTTGTTCACGCTAAATGATATTTCAGGTCTTGTAATGGTAATATATTGCAAAGCACCAACTATACTTCTATAGTGGTGTGGATCATCTATTGGATCACCAGAGTTCTTGGATAGTTGCAAATTTGTAGTCATGGGTGTAACAGATGCTTTTGCCTTGTCCATTCCAGCTCTTTTCAATACATTTTGGATGAAGTTAGTTTGACTGAGATGAAGTTCTCCATCCTCGGTCCTCTTTACTTGTATGCCTAGGAAGAAATTGAGGTCACCAAGCTCTTTTAACTTGAATTGATCATTCAGATATTTTATTAATTGATCTATCTCAGCAATATTGTTTCCTATTATGATAAAATCATCCACGTAGACTAGAACATACATGATACTGGTGCTATCTTTCTTGATGAACAATGAATTATCAGATCTAGTTGGATTGAAACCGAGTTTCATTAATGTGCCTTTGAGTTTTTCAAACCAAACTCTAGGGGCTTGCTTTAAACTGTATATTTCTTTATTCAATCTACAAACCATCTGATGTCTGCTATTGTCTTCGAACCCTCTGGGTTGTTCCATATACACTTCTTCTTCTAGCTCCCCATTTAAGAAGGCATTATGAACATCTAATTGCTTGACTGACCATTTGTTGTGTAAAGCAATAGTGAGTATTACTCTTATCTTAGTGGGCTTTATTACAGGTGAAAAGGTTTCTTTAAAATCGAAGCCTGGTTGCTGTGTGAATCCTTTTGCTCCAAGTCTAGCTTTGTACTTGGCTATTGTACCATCTGCATTATACTTCAGTCTATATGTGCATCTGCACCCTACAGCAGTTTTGTTCCTGGGCAATGTCACTAATTTCCATGTACCATTGTTCAATAAGGCTTTGTATTCCTCTTCCATAGCTTTTCTCCATTTGATGTTCTTTAATGCTTGCTCATAGTTTGTTGGTTCAAGTGTTGAACCTTGGATTGTATACGCTTTTGGTTTGAAGATGCCACTTTTTCCTCTAGTTATCATGTGATGTCCTTGAGGTCCTTGAGGTTCTTCCACTTGTCTGATTGTAGTTGTATCCCTTTGTGAAATGCTGACTGAATTATCTGATGCACTTTCTTGCAGTCGTGTCTGATGCACTTTCTTGCAGTGGTGTCTGATGCATATCATTCATGTCTCTACTTTCTTCCTCCACTTGATTCTGGGTGCAGTAATCTTCATCATTGTTTGTGTGTAATTCTGGCATACTATGAGTTGAATCTTTCTCTAACAGTACTTCTGGTATGTTATGTCTCTCTTCACTGATTATAGGTAGTGGTATGGGCAACATTGATCTTTGAGCATTTGTGACCTTCTTGGTACATTTAATCTTGTTGTCAGCAAATGGGAAGATTCTCTCATTAAACATGACATGTCTCGACATAATAATTTTTCCCTCTTTTGTTAAGCACTTATATCCTTTTTGCCGTGATCCATATCCCAGAAACGTGCATGTAGAGGATCTAAAATCAAGCTTGTGAGTGTTGCAGGGTCTTAACATTGGAAAACATAAGCAACCAAATACTCTCAGTCTTTTGTAATCAGGTTTTGTACCATGTAAAACTTCATGTGGACTGATGTACTTTAGAACTTTGGTAGGTAGATAGTTAATTAAATATACTGCAGTTGAAAAGGATTCAGACCAGAACTTAAGAGGCAAAGAACCTTGTGCTAGAAGAGTTAACCCCATATTTACAATATGTATGTGCTTCCTCTCTATAATACCATTTTGTTGAGAGGTGTGAGGACATGTATATCTATGAATTATCCTCTTTTCATTAAAAAATTCCTTCAGTGGCTTAAACTCAGCTCCCCCATCAGTTTGGAACACCTTCAATTTCTTGTCAAATTGCCTCTAGACTTGTGTAATAAACTATTTGACAGCTTCAGTTGCTTCTGATTTCATCTTTAAGAAGTAAATCCATGTATATCTCGAATATGCATCCACAAATGCAACATAGTACTGGAATCCATAATCAGAACTTAATGGTGCAGGACCCTATAAATCACATTCAACTAGTTCAAGTGGATTATTATAAGTTGTTTCTGACTGATTGAAGGATAATTTATGACTCTTGCCAACTTGACATTGACTGCATAGATAGGGTGTTATATGATTTAA
This sequence comes from Allium fistulosum, assembly GCA_030737815.1. Lineage (NCBI taxonomy): Eukaryota > Viridiplantae > Streptophyta > Magnoliopsida > Asparagales > Amaryllidaceae > Allium > Allium fistulosum. The sequence continues at coordinate 1,000,736,098 of CM060904.1, read as the reverse complement.
ATGCAAAAGATTTTCTTTATTCAAAACAACTTTCATCACACTTACATTTGGATGTCCAAGTTTTCTATGCCATATATCATACTCATCATCTATATTATTATTATTGACATTATTGTAACATACCATATTATCATACCCTCTTTCATCAAATTTGAGACTGAACCTGTAAAGGCCATCATGTAGTCCCCCCGTAATAATATGTCTCCATTCAAGTTATCTTTAATTAGACATATGTTTGGATGAAACTCAAAGAATACTTGATTATCGCTTGCAAACTGTGAGATGTTGATCAAGTTCTTTTTAATTTGAGGAACTCTTAATAGATTTTTTAGCAGTAAAGTTTTATTTCTACAGCCTGAGACAAACTGAGCATGACCAATATGTGTGATATCTAGGGGTGTACCATTTCCCATATGAATTGAGTTTTTACCTTTGTAGGCTGCTCCTCCAAGGTTTAAGTTCTGAAGATTGTTGGTAACGTGATGAGTAGCTCCTGAGTCAGGAAACCAAGCTTCATCTTGTATGTCCATGTCGCAAGCTAGAGCGTTTTGATTTTCATATTGATGAGATAGATTCTTTGATTTATGTTTTGCATCATTCTAGACTTGACTGAGATTAACATTGTAAGGATAGGATCTTGATGTGCCTTGATTGGGTGAGATTTGCTGATTACCACTATAATTGGATTCGAATCTGAAGTAGCATCTAACAGCTGTGTGACCAATCTTCCCACATATTTGACATTTTGGCCGATTGTTGAAGAACTTCCTCTTCCTCGACCTTGTGCTCTTCCTCTTTCGTACATAGGGTTTTCTTTAGCTGGTTGTGTTTCTTGATAGTTATTAGTTGATGAATCAGATCTTGGATTGTATTTAGTGTTCTTGTTCTTCGTATTTGCAGCATAGTTGATAGAGAATTCAGTTGTAGAATTACTTTTCTGCTCAAGTCTACCTTCATGAGCAAGAAGGCATGAGCTAACATATTGTACAAATGGTGTTGATTCCTTTGAGGTTATAACAGCAACTATGGCTTCAAATTCATCTCCCAATCCATTGAGAATGTGGAGAACCTGTTCAGTTTCACTAACTTTGTGTCCAGATGATTCCAGAATATCACAAAAGTTCTTGATCTTGCTAAGATACTCTCTGACACTCATATTGTCCTTTCTGACATTTTGCAACTGTCTCTTGTAGCTCATGATTCTTGCTGCTGCCCGTGAATTGAAGTTCTGATGAATTGCATTCCATACTTCAATTGATGTCTTGCATCCAATGACTGATGATAGAAGATTGGGGCTGATTGAAGATAAGATCCAAGAACATAGTAAGCTGTCTTGTCTTAAGTATATCAAGAATTCTGTATTTGAAGTTAATTGGTCATCTTGACTGGAAACAAATTGAGAAGGAGGTATGGTGACTGGATCTATGAATTTTGCAAACTGTATCCCTTAATGGCCATTTCGATCTAAAACTTCCATAGAAGAAAGTTGTCTTCATCTAGGGTTACGGTAATTAGCTGAGTTTGTGGATTGATAATCGACTTCAATGATTCTTCAAGAGTCTTTGATGTTTGATTAAGTGTAGTGTTTTCAACATTGGTTGAATCTGATCTTGATTGAATTTCATCGCCTTGAGCCATGGTTTAGGATCGATGATTGAATCTGATCTGATCTACAGATTGAAATAGATGAGATCTGAAATGTTAGATCAAGAGAGATTATCGATTAGATGATCGATCTCAGATCTGGATCTTTGATGCCGTTGGGCATTTTAAGCTTCAATACCATGAAAAAGTAAAGAACAGATATAGAGATAATGAGAAAAATGATTCAATCAATCGATGCATAAACTCAAATACAACAGGGTATATATACAAAAGAGATAAGTGTGCACGTGCACAACCAATGTACAATAGCCTATAGCTGAAATGCAATTCTAACATCTCTAACACCATGATGTGTTTTAATAAAGCATAAATAAAGCATAGACTCTTGAGATTTCATGATAACTGGGTCTTTCCTTCCTGGACACCAATTGTTTTCTGCTCTCCTTCCATTTGTTTTTAATCGTTAAGATGAACTAACACTCAAAATCCATCTACCTACTTTTTTCTAATAAAAACAGAACGTAACAATTGTAAGCCTTAATTGCTCAAAATAAAAACACCTAGAATTATTTACTACCTTATTAATGTATATTTATTTCGTTATGATGGATATAATTTATGCTCGGGTAATTAATGATGTAATTAATGTAATGAATTCTAGTTGATGAGTTTTATTTTTGAAAATGTGGATGATAAATTACTTTTATGTATTTAGGGCAGTATGTTAAATTAATTATATGTATTTACTAACAATGAGTTAGTCGCACACTCATTTATCCTAACATGAAATTAAACACGTTTAAGCACGGAAGTGGTAAAGTTGAATATATATAAGGAAGGTTCGAAATTTCGTTTTCCGTTTTCGTTCCGGTCATTGATAATTTTAAAATTTCCGGTTCCGTTCCAGAAATTTTGAAAGTTCCGTTTTAATTCCGGTTTTCTAATTTCGGTACTTTTTTTGCTTTAATTTGCTATTTACGCTAATAAATATCCAATACTGTCATAAATTTATAGTACATTTTTTACATTACATATAAAATACACTTTAATTAAAAAACCATTGTTTAAGATTTTGTATTGTTCATTTGATATTTTAAAATATTGATCAATTTTTGAAATTTTTATTATGATTCGATGTAAATTAATAAAAGTATAACAAATTTTTTGTTCATACACATGATTTTTTGTCTATTTATTTATTATCCTTTTTAATTTGCTTTTCTTTTTTTAATTACCATATGTTTGTTGTATTTTTTTTATTTTTTTATAATTTTTTTCAATATTTGAAAAGCAAATCCGGAATTTAGACCGGAACCGGAATTTTGACCGGATTCCGTTCCGGTTATGAGCGGAAATGACCGGAAAAACCGGAATTCCGCCGGAATTTTGAACCATGATATAAAGCTTTTTAGGTAAAACTTCTTCCCTGTCAGTTTTAAAATTCTTACTAGGAAACATAAAAGCTTTAAAACATAAAACTTTTCTTTTTCTACATTACATAAAAGTTTAATTACTAGGAAATAAATTCTTAAATGGAAGCATATAACTATGAACTTTATTTATATTTTCAGAAAATTTGGAAATAAGGTACTAGCCTTGAATGATATTAACCAAGTCGGTATTTATATATATTTAAAAGATAACTTAAATTACTAGTTTCTTCCTATAAAGGATTATCTTTAACAATTTGTAAAGAGATGGCAAGTAATTATCGCACAAATAGAAAGGCTTAACTAAATCATATGAATCTGCGCACTATCCTCTTCTTTTACATGGGAGGAAAACATAAAAAAAATAGTTATATTTTTGTTCTATATAAAAACAATCTAAAATTATACGATCTGTTTTTTCCGAAACTATATGTCGCAACAATCCTTCAAGAAGATTAATTTTCTTTTAAATATGATTTTACTATTTCAATGATATAATAAATATAGAGTGCATGCAAAAATAAAGTATCAATTAAAGTTAGAAGATTAAACAGATCCATCTATAATAAATATAGAGTGCATGCAAAAATATGATTTTGTAAAAGGTATCGCTTATATAAAAGGTGCATTTTAGAATCAGAAATGGATCAATAATTAAGCGATGATAATAATTGTAACATGGTACCTGAAGATGTTAAAGAATATAACATATACAAGTGAAATCATAGAAACAGGTATCGCTTATATGGTACAGTAACCTGCATCTCAATCCTTTATTTACTTACCATATACTACAGGAAAGAAAAAATACAATATTATTGAAGGATTTTATTTTCATCAATACAAGCACCGTGTTTGTAGTTTGTAAATACTAATAATATTAATATCAATCTATAACATTTACGAGGAAGTAGAAATAGAAATAGAAATGCTTACTTGGGTCTGCAACAATAGCACTAATGAGTTGAAACGATACATATTTTCCCACCAACTCATGAATATCACCCAAGATCATAGCATTGAAGTCACTATAATCCAAGACATGTGACGCAGCGGATTAATCAAAACAAGATAGATCGATGAACGTAGCAATCGGTGGATTGATGAATACTGAAATGCCCAAATTCGTTGATCCGAAGATGCCGAATTTTAGCTATCTACGTCACGTTGATCGATCACGATACCGTGAAAGTAGATCTTCAATTCTTCGAGCGTTGATCAAGCGCACTTGATACCGCGAATTGGCTTCACGATCGTTGAATCGAGCGCACTCGATTGACCGAAGGTGGAGATAGGAGATCACACTCGACTACCAATTGGATGAAAGCACAAAGCTAACAAAGGAAATTTTATTCAAAAATCAACCACCATTTACAATGACATTACTTCTCTATTTATAGGGTTTACAACACAACACCAATGACTTAAGAAAATTACAACACACAACAATACACGACTTAACAAAACAGCAATGTACAACGACTTATCAATATTATCTCACGACTTATCATTTCTCGCGAGTTAGAAGTATCTCACGACTTATCCACAGCATCTCACGACTTATCAAAGTATCTCGCGCCTTACATTCCGTGAGCTAAAGAAAGTTCGGCGACGACATAGTCAAGGGGCTTCACGACTTAGTGGTTAGAGAAGGGGCGACTCACTGGAATCGGCATAGGTTTAAGTCGGGGAAAGGCAATTAGGTCGGGAACATTTTAGGTCGGGGACGATTGGAGACAATTGGAGTTAAGTCGCGGTGGATTAGGTCGCTGCTCGCTGCCTGCTAAGTCGTCTTCGCTAGGTCGATGTTCATTAGGTCGTCGCTCGCCAAATCGTAGCTCGTTAGGTCGGAATTTGCTAAGTCGGAGCTCGCTGAGTCGAAGCTTGCTAAGTCGGAGCTCGTTGGGTCGTAACTTGATAAGTCGGAGGTGATTTAAGGTATATTTCGCTGCCTCTTCCTCTTGCGTGCTCTGCCGCGCTACATCATCCTCCCCTTGTTGAAGAGAATTCGTCCTCGAATTTAAAAGTTCTTTTCCATTGGGCTGTTCATCTCCATAATAAGGTATAAGATGTTTAACATTAAACACATCAGAAGTATAAACATTCTCAGGCAGCTTCAACTTATAAGCATTTTCTTTGATCCGCTTTATAATTTCTACTGGACCAATTTTTCGGGCTTTCAATTTGTTATAAGCACCCACTGGAAAACGATCCTTCGTTAACACCGCATACACCCAATCTCCCTCGTTGAACTCCACACTTCTTCTCTTCTTATCTGCCGCTTGTTTATACTTCTCATTCGTCTTCTCTAAACGTTCCTGAACGATTCGATGACAATCTTTCAACTCATCAACGAAATCTGACGCTCGTTTAATCACTCCTTTCGGTTGTGGTACTACCGTTAAATCCAACGGCCCCTTTGGCAAGTTTGAATATACCACTTGAAATGGACTATAACCAGTGCTTCGGTTAACAGCATGATTATGAGCAAACTCTGCCTGACACAACTTTAAGTCCCAACTCTTCAAATTGTCTTGTACAAGACATCGCAACAAGTTTCCCAATGATCTATTCACCACTTCCGTCTGCCCATCCGTTTGAGGATGATATGCACTACTAAAGTTCAGCTTCGTTCCCACCATCTTCCACAAACTCAGCCAAAAGTGACTCAGAAATCGAGTATCCCGGTCGGAAACAATAGATTCAGGTAATCCATGTAAACGATATATTTCTTTAAAGAATAACTGAGCAACATGAACAGCATCCGCCGTCTTCTTACAAGCAATAAAATGTGCCATTTTCGAAAATCGATCAACCACCACATAAATGGAATCGTTTCCCCTTTGAGTTCGAGGCAAACCCAAAACAAAGTCCATACTCACATCAACCCAAGGCTTAGTTGGTACAGGTAACGGCATATATAATCCAGCATTAGTCGCAATTCCTTTCGAAACTTGACAGATATGACATCGTTCCACAAACCTTTCCACTTCTTTCCTCATTGATGGCAAAAAATAAGATTGAGAAATCAGCTGTAATGTACGGTCTCTACCTACATGACCTTCCTCATGCAATTCCTTCACAATCTTCAACCGTAAACTGCAATCCGGTATACATAATCGATTTCCCTTGAACAGAAAACCATCTACCATCATAAACTCATCCGTCTCTCCTTTCTTCACTTTATCTACAAACTTCATAAAGTAAGGATCTTCAACAAATAACTCTGGTAGCACATCAAACCCTGTCACTTCGACCTTCATTGTAGTCAACACATGATTTCTTCTACTCAATGCATCCGCAACACGATTCGTCACTCCCGATTTGTGTTTCACAACGAACGTAAACTGTTGCAGATATGCAATCCATGATGCATGTCTCGATGAAATCTTTTCTTGTCCTTGTAAATGTTTCAACGCCTCATGGTCAGTGTAAAGAACAAACTCTTTCTGAAATAGATAGTGTCTCCAGTGTTTAATAGCTTGCACAACAGCATAAAATTCCACATCATACGTACTATATCTCATCTTTGCTCCTGATAGCTTCTCACTGAAATATGCTATCAGACGTCCCCTCTGACTCAACACTCCTCCAATCCCAACCTTTGACGCATCAGTGTGTAGCTCAAACAACAACTGAAAATCTGGTAATACTAGAATTGGTGTAGACGTTAGCAACTCCTTGATCTTCCCAAAAGCATCCCCCGCTTCCTCTGACCATGAAAACTGTTTACCCTTCATACAATCTGTAACAGGCGCCATCACACTACTAAAGTGTGGAATAAATCTTCGATAGAATGAAGCCAACCCGTGGAAACTTCGAACTTCTGTTATCGTCTTGGGTTGTGGCCAATTTCTAATCGCTTCGACTTTACTTTGGTCAACCTGTATTCCTCCCTCCGATACAACATATCCCAGAAATAAAACACTATGCGTCATGAACACGCATTTTTTTGTAGCAGCATAAAATTGTTCTTGTTGCAGTACCATCAGCACTTCTCTCAGATGATTCAAATGTTCCTCTGGACTCCCACTATATATCAGAATATCATCGAAATACACCAGCACAAACTTCCCAATGAATGGTCTAAAAATCTGATTCATTACCCGCATAAATGTACTTGGCGCATTTGATAAGCCAAAGGGCATTACCAACCATTCGTATAGACCCTCCCTGGTTTTAAAAGTAGTCTTCCACTCATCACCTGGCCTGATACAAATTTGATGATATCCGCTCTTCAAATCAATCTTCGAAAAGATAGTAGCTCCGCTCAATTGATCTAGCAAGTCATCCAACCTCGGCATTGGAAATCCATATCTCACGGTAATCTTATTCAATGCTCTACTGTCTGTGCACATCCTCCACGTCCCGTCCTTCTTTGGTACCAACAAAGCTGGCACAGCACATGGACTCAAACTTTCCTGCACACGTCCCTGCTCAAGCAACTCTTCCACCTACCTCCTTAATTCTTCATGTTCCTTCGAACTCATTCGATAATGTGGTCTGTGCGGCAACGTTGCTCCCGGAACAAGATCAATTTGATGTTGAATGTCTCTTAGTGGCGGTAACTCCTTCGGTAACTCATCTGGAAATACATCCTCAAATTCTTTCAGAACTGACTTCGCTTCTTCTGGAATTTCAACCTCTTCACTGCTCTCTCGCCCAATCAACAAAAACACCTCAGGCTCCTCTTCAACTTCTTTAACAAACTCTTTTAAGGATAATAAAGTTTTCAGCTCTTCAATCTCCTCCAGTTTGTTTTCTTCTTGTTGTCGCTTCTTGGGAACTAACGTGATCTTTGTGCCTTCAAACATAAAGCTATAACTGTTGGTATGCCCGTCATGTTGCACCGCCCTATCATACTGCCATGGTCTCCCCAGCAACAAATGACATACGTCCATGTCTACCACATCGCACCAGATTTCGTCTTTATATTTCTTCCCAATTGAAAAATTCACACAAGCCCTTCGTCCAACCTTCACCTCCCCGCCTTTTCTCGACCAAGCCAACTTGTACGGTTTCAGATGTTTCTCAATCTTCAATGCCAATTTCCTCACCGCTTCTGAAGAAATTATATTATCACAGCTTCCAGCATCAATAACAAATTTGCAAACTTTCCCCAGAATAGTACATGTCGACTGAAAAATATTGCTTCTCAACCAACTACAATCCTCCTCTAGCTTTAGTGTTAAACAGGACCTCCTCATCATTAGATTATAACCTTCGTCTCCCGTCACTTCTTCTTCTTCCTCATCAGGTGGTGAATTGGAACATTTAGCTTCTTCATCCTCATCCTCAATCTCCGCTATCATAGCTCGTTTCTTCGGCTTTGGACATTCATTACTTTTGTGGCCCATCTCTTGGCAATTATAACACTTGAAACCATTATTGACTTTAGTCTTCCCAACCTCATTCACAACTGGTTTTGCAACAGTTTTCGAAACATTAGAACTTCCACTAACACCCTTTACTGGATTGTTGGAATTTGTAAACACACCACCTCCTCGTCTTCCCTGTTTCTCCCAAGCCAACGCCTTTTGGTGTGCTTCCGTTACAGATCTGGGATCAAACATGTTAACCATATCTTGAATCTGCATTCGCAACCCTCCAACAAATCTAGCTGTTAATTGTTCCTCTGTTTCCATAATATCGTTCCTTGCAATCAGCTGATAAAATTCGTCAGCATAGTCATTCACAGATTTCATCCCTTGTCTCAAGTTTTGCAATCTTTGATACATAAGCGACTGATAGTTATAAGGTAAGAATGTAGCTCTCATCAGTTTCTTCATCTTCTCCCAAGATTCAATCTTTGACTTTCCCATCCGTTCACGAGTAAGTTTAGTTTGCTGCCACCATGCTAAAGCTCTAACCCTCAACCTTGTAGCAACCAACTTCACTCTACGATGTTCTGGAACTTCCTTGAAGTCAAAAATCTCCTCCACATTAGACAACCAATCCAAAAACTCTTCAGCTTGCATACCTCCTTTGAATTCTGGTATTTCAGTCTTCATCCCAGATTCCCACTTGTGATCGTACTCCGACTGATTTCTTCCTTGTCCACGTCCTCGTCCATGAACACTACCACCATCATACTCTTCTTCACAATCCGATGTATATCGATGTCGATCCTGACCACCAACATCTCTACCACCACCATTTCTTCCACCAACATTCCTACGATCTACATTCCTCCGATCTCGATCAGTCACATTTCTATCACGACTTCGATCATCAACATTTCTATCACAATCTCGATCCACGCTTCTATGATCACTATCAACACTTCTCTCTCGATTTGAATGTGGTGAAACTCTACTTCTCCCATGGCTCGATTCAGGTGATACCCTTCTCTGATTTTGACTCATTTCCAACATCATTCTCTCTAATCGACCAATCCCTTCATTAATCTTCTCATTAAAGTTTTCGTTAATCCATCTCATCGGCTTATTCTCTCCCATATAAAGCATCAATGTTGCGATAACGGTTAGCTCTTCTCGGAGGCATGATCACTCTTCAACAAATTCCAACAAAAACTTCACTTCGATCTAAAAATCTTCAAATCAAAACTACCTACTTGTTGAAATCTTCAAAAATCTCCAAACGAACAAATCTCTTCAAAATCTCGATAACCCACTTCTCCAAATGATGTAAATCTCGCACAACTCCAAAAATCTACGCAAACTCCTTGCGCTCTAGCTTTGATACCAAACTGACGCAGCGGATTAATCAAAACAAGATAGATCGATGAACGTAGCAATCGGTGGATTGATGAATACTGAAATGCCCAAATTCGTTGATCCGAAGATGCCAAATTTTAGCTATCTACGTCACTTTGATCGATCACGATACCGTGAAAGTAGATCTTCAATTCTTCGAGCGTTGATCAAGCGCACTTGATACCGCGAATTGGCTTCACGATCGTTGAATCGAGCGCACTCGATTGACCGAAGGTGGAGATAGGAGATCGCACTCGACTACCAATTGGATGAAAGCACAAAGCTAACAAAGAAAATTTTATTCAAAAATCAACCACCATTTACAATGACATTACTTCCATATTTATAGGGTTTACAACACAACACCAATAACTTAAGAAAATTACAACACACAACAATACACGACTTAACAAAACAGCAATGTACAACGACTTATCAATATTATCTCACGACTTATCATTTCTCGCGAGTTAGAAGTATCTCACGACTTATCATTTCTCGCGAGTTAGAAGTATCTCACGACTTATCCACAGCATCTCACGACTTATCAAAGTATCTCGCGCCTTACATTCCGCGAGCTAAAGAAAGTTCGGCGACGACATAGTCAAGGGGCTTCACGACTTAGTGGTTAGAGAAGGGGCGACTCACTGGAATCGGCATAGGTTTAAGTCGGGGAAAGGCAATTAGGTCGGGAACATTTTAGGTCGAGGACGATTGGAGACAATTGGAGTTAAGTCGCGGTGGATTATGTCGCTGCTCGCTGCCTGCTAAGTCGTCTTCGCTAGGTCGATGTTCATTAGGTCGTCGCTCGCCAAATCGTAGCTAGTTAGGTCGGAATTTGCTAAGTCGGAGCTCGCTGAGTCGAAGCTTGCTAAGTCGGAGATCGTTGGGTCGTAACTTGATAAGTCGGAGGTGATTTAAGGTATATTTCGCTGCCTCTTCCTCTTGCGTGCTCTGCCGCGCTACATCAACATGTTCCTTCATGAGGACAACAGTCCCTTTAATCTTCAGTTTCTCATCACTCTCGTCCGTCCTCCCCTTAAAGCAGCAGTTCTACATTGTCTAAGAAAGTTTTCAGTGAGATTTATAACTTCATATGATTTTGTCATATGTTTGTATGACAATATAATATTATATTCTTTTATATATAAGAAAGAGTGCAATATTAATTTTTGACCAAGTAACCTTTTTATTTATTTCCATGCAATGCTATATTTAATGTTCTAGAGACCAATACATAACTCCAAAATAGTAGAATGACTCCAGTTGTTTGTGTCTACCCAAGTGTTCGCTAACTAAATGTTGGTTTCGATTTTCTGGAGTCCTTTAAGAGTAGTCTCATAATTACATATGTCTAGTATTTTTCTTTTTCTTCCATTTTTTATTTTAATGCTTTGGTGGTAATGAACCGGATAGTTTGGAAGCTTTTTGTTTTTGTAAAAGGCCTAACATGAGATTGCTTCAGAGTTGATTGTATCTTCTCCTTTATAGCTAGTTTAAAGTTCCTTTAGAAGTGTTAAAGTATTCGATCGGTATCATTTATTCATTGCTTTAACAAATTATAAATATTCCATCATCACAATTTATGCTGACCGTCGTGTCTTTGAATTTGAAGCAATATTACGTAGAGTTATGATATTGTTTGGATAGTTTTTTCCTTTTGATTTTATCTATTTCATATTGAAATCAATTATTCTTATGAGTGCGACTTCATTCATTAATGGTTATTAATGAGCGTATTAGTGAGCAAAATTGTAGTCTCTTTTTTGCCAACATAGCTTTTTTTTCTCTCAAGAATATCAAAGTGACGTTTTATAACTTAGCCTTTATATCTTTCACATGCACAATGTTGCTATTCCATTATTTTACTATACTTACTTTCTTGTGTCTAGGTTATAATAAGAAGGTTTTGAAGCAAAGCAATTGGTGTTTGGAGATAATCGCACTGTTGAACTGTTTTTCCTACATTCAAATCTCTAAAATCGTCCTCTTGAACATGCTCAAACCATTCCCCTTGTTCTGGATGCATAAACCTCGCATCAACAAGCCTATGAATTGCCAAATTCTCAACCGTCCAATCATGCTTATGCTCCATAGGTCGATGCTTCTTCTCATCATGCTTAACATGTTCTTGCTGCAAATTCTGGTGGTACTGGAACTGCTGCTGCCTCTGTCATCCCGGCACTCTAGAAAATACACAGTCGCTGCAACGCAAGCCCGTGATGCTTCTGTTCAAACCAGTGTTTTCATGATCCAACCCTGCCGCGGTCCAACCTCGAATAACCCTGAACCTTGGACCACCACGGCCCGGAACTCAATCGGACCTCATTTATCGATGAACCTTGGTCGGACCTTTAAACCAACGGTTCAACCGTCAATTTTATCTGGTTTAACCACGGTTCTTTTGTTTTTCTTACATTCTCGTCGTGTAATTCTCTCTTATTTTCATTTGAACCCGGTTGAACCTTCCCACATGCGCAATTTCTTCGCTTCAAAATATGTTTTCAAATCTCCGCCCGTTTTATATTCGTAATCAGTACAGCTAGTGTAGCAAATTTTGTTTAATTTTTCATATTAGAATTAACGTGTGGATTATGAATTAATATCGTATATTTTTATTGAAGATGTTGGTTTATTGTGTACTTAAGATTGATACGTTGCATCTAAATGTATTAATTTACAAAAAAGAGTATGTGCGGTTCTTGACGGTTCGACCGGTCGAACCCTCGAAACCTCGAACCCTGAGTCCTCACGGTTTGATTCACGGTCCGGTTATGAAAACATTGGTTCAAACCCAACATGCTCAATCGGTTAGTGCCTCACCTCACTGTGCACTCTTGAAAATAAATTATACGTACATCACTGACTGAATATTATATTGTTTGGATAGTTTTTTTCTTTCTGATTTTATGCGTTTCATATTAAAGTCAATTGTTCTTAAGAGTGCGACTTCATTCGCTAATGGTTATTAATAAGCGTACCTGTGAGCAAAATTGTAGTCTCTTTTAATAAGATCCATCTCAACATACTGTCAGTTCCATTGTTCCAACTATGACTAACGTAAAAGAATGCAATATTATGGTCTATTTTAATTTTTAATAAGACGTTAGCTGTTATTTAAAAATCTAAAAATTAGAATTAGTAGAAGCTAACAGTAATAGCCACCTTTTGCATTTTGTTCCTACATAGCCCACTGTCGACGTGAAGGATTTGATTTGTACGTGTCGTTCATAAACTGGGAAATTATGGTTTTTCTCTATTTGGGAGATGACGGTTTAGGGCTGTGATTTTGTTTTTTCTAGAGCGGCTGCTGAAAGCGTTGAGAAGGAACTAGTGGGAATGAATTAGGGCATGGATGACCAAAGGATGTTCATTTACTTTATTACCCAAACAACATTTAGTTAATTTCAATTTAACCAGATTTTCCAATATTTGTATTAGCAATAAAAAAAGGTGTAAATGTGTATTTTTGATGACACATTTTTAGTTTAGCAACGGATATTGTTGTGATTAATCTGCAACACAAATAAATGGGTAATTGAAAAAAATAAATGTTACAAAATGGTTGTTATGTTGTAGTGGCTTCTTGTTATTGATTTGGATATTTGATTGCCGAACTGATGGCCTCTATAACGACCCCATCGCTATACTCGTATTATTAAAGAACATTATAAACAATGTCGCCTAATATGAAGAATACAGCTTGTTAAGGGCGAACAAGTGTGAACATATCTTTAAACTAACACTGGCAGGTCATACTTACGGTTTTGCTTAATCTTTGGAATAAAATTTGACGTGTTCAGTCTCAGTCCAAAGTAATATCCCCAACGATTTCTCAAAATCAGAACAGTATAGCATATAAACAATAGTCACAGATCATAGCGGAATAAAATACAACTTATACAAATACATGTTGTAAGTCTACAAAGAAAATACTAGACTCGCATAATATACACCCAATACAAACCACTATCACAAATATACATCTCATATACAAACACCAAAAATCCTAAATGAGATAAACTAAAAAGTCAATTAATTGTTTATGTCCTTGCTAGCACATCCATCCAAAAGTCTACTCGTCCTGTAACCTGAAAAGTCTCGGTATGACCCGAGTATTATAAACTAAACAGGTCAAACTATTTCTAAATATCCAAAAGGGTGAGAACAAGATATAATACAATAATATATGACATATAAATATATAACAAGTCATGGGAATAGTCCAACTCTAATTACATCACAATACGTGAGAATATTAAATCCAAGAACATAAAATACATCACAGTCGTCAAAATTCATCCTAAGACACAGAAATATTTCAATCATAACATGGAATAAATCAAAAACCAGGAAATTCCAAAGCAAAGAATAATATCTTAAAATCCAAAAAAGCCAAATCCATAATGATCTCAATGATCGTATTCATATCGTGGGAAAACAAAAGGTGGTATCGCTCATACCGATCAGACACCAATGATCGTCCATACTGTGAAAACAGAATCTCAAATCCATGAAACCCAGACTGAAGAAGATATAACTCATTCCGATCACAAGGATCATATAAAAATCCAGAAGTATACTTCTTAAGGATCTACAGGCCTACCGAACACCAAAAGAGAGTAAACTCTAAAGTGCCAAATACTATCACATTTAGTAATCATGAGTAACTCTAAACTTCGCAGTCCCAATTACAGCAACAGTACTGGTGTGAGAATTTTCCAATATCACTTTCATGTCATTAGCAGCATTATATGTTTTAAACATTTCACGATCATAGCTGACATGGCGAGAAGCACCAGTGTCTACCCACCACCCATCTGCTCCACCAACTAGGTTGATCTTAGTAAGCATAGCCACAAGAGTTTCTTCAATCAGGTTAGCATACAGTGCAGGATTTGGCATATTCCAACACTTTCATGCCATATGGCCTGGTTTGCCACAGTTGTAACAAAAGAAAAATTGTCCAGTACCATTCTTTAGGGGGTATTATGTTGATTCTTCTGATGCTGATTGTTATGGTTCTGATTCAGTTTGCAATTTTGATTTTTAAAATTTTTCGCACTTGGTTTCAGACTCTTGTTTGTTGATTTCTTAGTGTTGTTGGTAGATACAACAAGCACCTCTTCTTTTTGGTTCAGTTTTCTGGTTCAATATGAAAATGAGTAATCAAACTATCTGAGGAAAGCTCCTTAGTCTTATGCCTGAGATTATTTTTAAAATCTTTCCAACAGTGGGTAATTTATCAATTAACAAAACAACCTGAAATTGTTCATCTAAAGTTATTCCTTCGGAGATGATCTCGTGCGCAATTTTCTGGAGCTCATGCGACTTTGACTCCACAGATTTGTCATCCGTCATTTGAAACTTCAAATAGCGACTTACAACATAATTTTTTGCTCCAGCTTCCTCGGTATCATATTTCTTTTGCAACGCATCCCAGATCTACTTTTGCTGACTTGTCTGAGTTGTAGTAATCGTACAGATCATCGCTCAATCCATTAAGAACATAATTTTTGCAGAGGTAGTCATGTTCAATTTAGTCATTCAAAAGCCTTTTTATGATCGTATATTCCTTCTCTAGGCAGTGTTGGTTTTTCGGTCGTCAGCACATGTGCCACCTTTCGCGTAGTCAGAAAAAACTCCATCTTTTGGCACAATCGTTTGAAATGAAAGCCTTCGAATCTGAACGGCACAGCAAATACAATCGGAACCTCAAATATCGACATCGGGGCAGCAGAGTTGTCAACGATCGAAGCCATGATCGTCTTAAAATTGTTGTACTTCAATCTGAATCTGCAGCGTCAATTTTTTGGCTGAGTCGTGGACTAGGTCATTATCTTTAAATCGATTCGCGGCTTAGCCTCAAGGTGCAAAGCTATCTATCAACCGCTCTGTCCTCAGCATAAAACAACCTCTGAAATTTTATCAATTTATTGTTTGCACTACAGCGAATTGTTCTGAATATAGCACTTTCTAATTTAATTGCTTGTAAAGCTTTTTAAAAGGAGAAAAATGCAGAGGACAAAGAAGAAGAAAGAAAAATTGTCTATAATTCACATTTTCTCTTCTGCCTATCTATCGTTTAAAGAGGCAGAATGGAAATTATATGAGTTAATGAAGTGAGAGAATATTAATAGATTTGAATTTATTGCCAATTAAAACGAATTTTTAATATCGTTAACTTTTGCAACGGCTCAATAATAATGACTCATGAATATATATTACCGTAATACATTTGCAACGATTCAACTATAATAATGACTTGTAAATATATGACTGTTATACATTTGAACGACTCAACTATAATAATGACTCATAAATATATGACCGTTATACACTTGCAACGGCTCAATTATAATAATGGCTCGTAAATATATATTACCGTTAACCTGTTTTTATTTATATTTTAATTAATTCACCTAAAGTTCCAACAGCTTATTATGAAGCAAAAATTTAATTTGTTTGTATGAGTACGCCATGTAACATATTTATGTGTAGTTTTAACTTTGTGTTATTAATTGAGCAAGAGTAATGAAGGTTGGGATTTTACCCACGAGTATAAGCCATTAGTCACTTAATTGAGATGATTTTCCTCATATTCAATTTGTATCGGTGAAATTTGAGGGAAAAATCTATAGTTTGATATACTTTAAACCTATTCTAACGTGACATGATGGGATTTGGGAGAGCCGGCCCAATGGGCAGCCCAGCAAGACCATGGGCTGGGGCAACCCACTGGGCATGGGCAACAACTTTTTTTTAAATTATGTGTTTGGCCCAATTATTTGCGTTCAGCATGATCACAAGTGAAAGCACTTTCCATCGTTCATTTCCTTTCATCAACTAAAACTAAAATTAGGGTTATGCACAAATCAATAACCCTGTCGCAAATGCCAAACCCAGTCGCACCAACACCTTCCGCCTCTCCGGTAGTTCTCGCAGCCATCACCGCGACCAACGCCATCCTCCTCCGTGACTCATCACTATCTCGACGTCACCTCTCCAAACTCTCTAGCTTGACAAGTAAACTTTTTTCCTTTAATTCTAGTTGCTGAAGAAGTTGGAAATGCATCTCGATGTTAAGCATATTTTTTTCACCGATTTGTGTTTGAATTAACTAATTTATAAAACTGATTTGGTATTTTGGTTGTCTAAAAAATGAATTGAATTATCTAGTTCATTATCTCAGCGTTCGCTTACTGAATTAACTATTTTACAAAAGTAATCTATTTAAATTTGGTTTAATTTCATTTTTTAAAACTTAGTTTAAATTAGTTTTCTAAAATACTACTTAATACCTAATTGATTTGTAGTAGTTCGTAATGCCTAATACTAGTGGTATTGTTAAATTAACTAGTTTATATTTACTGATTTGTAAAAATATGTTAAGTTAATGGTTTTGTAAAAATATTGATTTTAATAAAAAAAAAATAGTTCACTGTAACATGATTTAATTAAAATTTGTTATTGGATATTATGCCAAAAAATAAAGACTAAAAATTTGAGCGAGATTTAGAAAGCAAAACTCTAGAGCTTATGGGTTTGAAAAATGATGAAAGAGCAAGTGATTTCTATGGATGTTGGTATCGAACCAATATTTGAGATGAAAAGAGTTGTTCGTAGAAAAAAACATTTTGAGGAAGATATTGAAACAAATGTTGAAGGAAGTCAATCACTGAAAAATAAATTTAGAGTCACATACTTCATTCACATTCTAGATCAAACTATTACATCATTCATAGACCGTTTTGAACAGTTTGAAGTTTATGATAAAATTTCTTGATTTTTGTTAAATGCAAAATTTATGGAAGTTGGTAAAGAAAAGTTGATGGAACATTAATAGTACTTAGAAAGTTATTTGAAATATAACTAACAATGCGATATATACGGACAAGATTTATTTCAAGATCTAAAAGTTTTGCAAACTATGTTATCAAAAGAAATAACTAAGTTAATTTGCATTCTTGATTTCATAAGATCTTATGTCGATGACAATGTTTTTCATTGTGCATGTGTTGCTTATTGAATTTTATTTACTATACCAGTGACATTTGCTTTCGTGGGGAGAAGTTTTTCTGAACTAAAATTGATTAAAAGTTAACTTCGAACAACATGTCACAAGAGCGACTGAATGGATTGGCGATGATCTCAATCGAAAGCCTTTTTTTTAGAAAACTAGATTATGATAGTATTATTGAAGACTTCGCTTCAAAAAATGCTAGATGAAATATCTTTCTTTGTGCTTATCGATGAAAAATTATGATATTTTGTGTGTAAAGTTGACATTTGATCATGTTTTTTGAATTAAATATTGTAGTCCAAATGATATTGTTGTAGTAGTTTTTATTTAACATCATATTGATTTGAAAAAAAAAATTAATATGTGATATATTTGGTATAAAAGGGCAACCAAACACTAATGTGGCTCAGGCAATCAATCAGTTGGGCCGCCACTGGATTTGGGTAACACAATTTTGTATTTTTTGCTTCAGGTGGACTTAACACCGATGATAGTTATTGGTGTTTAGGTGATATGTAGCTCTTAGGTTACCATGTTTTTCTTAATAAATCATTTGTATTATCTTTAACTCAAATGACTATTGTACATATTAACATCTACCTAAACGAATTACAGACAAATTCACTTGCTCAACAATAGTTTCGTAAGTCAGTTTCAGAGTTGACATTCTGAGTGAACCTATCATTTTGAATTAGTTTGTGGCTATATTAATTCATATCTTACTGCGTTTCTTGTAAGAGTATAATGTCCGTTCAAGTGCAAGCACAGATAAGTCATGCTTTATTGGTAGATTTGTCTTTGGGGGATTATCACCTTTCTCAAAGAAAGAAAAAACACAGATCACAAGTGGACACTTAAAAAGGATGGTGTTCAAGGAAGGCAGATAACAAGTGGCCGCTTCACAAGGATGGTCTACAAGGAAGGCAACTTACCTTGTCAGTAATCGTACTAATCTGTATCTCATGTAATTAACATGTTGTATGTTAGATATTTAAATGAAGATAATTATATGAATATGTATCTATTAACGTTCTTGTTTACATAGTTAGACCATGTTTATATTTTATTGGTTTTGTTAACTATTTGATGGTCTAGTTTGAGTAATCGTATGTGTTTGAATTTGTAAAATTTTACTGTTGTGATAATGGTATTGACTCATCGAGGATACAACAGCAGCAGGTTAATAGTAATCGGTAACTCTTTTAAAAAAATTGCAGTCCATTTTTGCAATGTCTAAAAAAGTTGTAGAATATATTCCACAATGCTTAAAATGGTTGTAAAACATATTCTGCAATATTTAAAAAATTGTAAATTTATTTATTAACGGTTATTTACAACAGCTATGAAAAGTTATGAAAGATGCCGGTCTTATTATAATTTGGTCTAAAACGTTTGCAAAAACGTTGTAAAGCGTATATTACAACGTTTTGTTACATATTGTAAAAGATGTTTTTTGGGTAATGTGATGATAGTAGCAACAATCCTTGATCAGACAAAGATAATGTATCTGCACAAAGAACAACACGTCAAAATAATAGTTTATCAAATAATGATTAGGTAATGCTAGTGGTCATGGTATTGGTTCTAGTGGTTATGATGTTAATTACAGCTTTGGTGATTCTCAAAGACCTACCTAAAATTATTTTAGTAGACATGCATATGACTATAGTGGATGAAAAGAAATAAATTTAAACGTTCAACATGGGGATTACCGTAATTATGATGGTATGCATACTTCTTATAATGTTCCTCGTTATAGGTATTATATGTCCGACTATATTGGAGGTTATATTGTGGGGGGTAAATCAACCATATACATTTGAAAAGCCAAGTAGCCAAGATGAAACTTCATCATTTGATAATATACTGACGACAGTTCTAAATTCAGATCAGATGCATCAATATGTTTAGCATATTATAATTCGACATAAGATAAAAATATCGATGATCATAATTCATATGATGCTCAAAAAAATAGTTTTTGATAATAAACTTTTTATGTTGTATGTTTTGTACCTTCTATTTAATTTGAATAATTTACCATTAGAGTATTAGTATTGCATATTTATTGGCTTATTTATAGAAAAAGTACCCGAATTTGAAAACCGAAATTAAGGCGGAATTTCTAAAATGAAATTGAAATTTTGGAATATTCTGATAACCGGAACGGAAACGGAAAATGAAATTTAAACCTTGATTTTACATGGTTTTTACGAAGTATTCTTAATGTTATGATATGAGTGGATTCTACCTTTTTGTCATATTCCATTTTACTTATAAGTTGGCATCAATGATTAATGCCACATATATGCAAACAAAACGAACTCTTAACATTAAATATGTGTACATCTTATTTTTTTAGCAAAGTTAACGGGGTTAAATGGCCCCTACCAAGAATAGATTAGATAAGAAGAAAGAAAAAAACCGCAGTAACATGCTACTAAGGCTTAAAATAGATGAGAACTACCAAGCAAAAGATTGACATAAAAACCCTAAAAGTTAACATAAACCCTAGACTAAGCCCAGCAAACCTAAAAGCCATGAAACTATTTTAAAAAGTTAGCAATAAGACTCTCCGTCGGGCTTTTCAAGTTATTAAATATGCGATTATTCCTCCCTTGCCATAATACAGTAATGAATTTTTTAAGCACACGAAGGAAAGTCTCTCCCTTACTATTTTCCCATCGCGTTGTCTTAAATACGCAATACCATTCAATCGAAGAGACTGAAACAGGTTGATGAAGCTTTTAATTCATTAAGATAGCTCTCCAGATCTTAAAAGAGTAAGAACAGTTAAAGAACAAATAATTGTTGTTTTCAGGTGCATTGCCATATAGAACACACATTGAGTTCGTGATGATTTCTCTTATCCTTAAATTATCCTGAGTGTGGTTTGCATTATTAATGATTTTCCATATAAGCAAGTTTTCCTTTGGTTTTGACTTGTTGCACCTAATTCTAGAGTGCCAAAAACTTGAAGTATTCACATTATAAAAACTATATAGATATGGCGAATCTCCTTTTGAGTATAAACTTGATGACAATATAGTAGTGTAATCCACCATTAATGCACAAATTGAATGGCTAAGGGCATCTTCAAGACTTCAACAAACACAATATTCACCTGAATATTCAGCTTAGCTGAATTTTTAAGTGCCAATGCAACGACCCGGATTTTCACCGGTTTAACTTGTGAATATTTAAATATAAATTAAAGTGGGGAAATTCCGGGTCGTTACACTCCCCCCTCCTTAAAATAATTTCGTCCTCGAAATTTTTCAACAACCCTAACCCAAAAACAATCCCAAGCATAACTAACACTACTCATCAGTCTGTATGATGTACCTAGATCATTTCCAGGCCAAATTTGATTTGATCACTCACTCGAATGCATAACCTTACCTCCAAACTAGTATCACTCATCCGACTCCCTAGTACAAACTTTGATCAGACTTCTTAATTAAAAACCTCTATTCTCCTTACATAGCCATATACTATGATAAACAACTTTGGTTTCATATTAAGAACTCTCACCAAGTGTTCGCCTTCAAAAATCGAGTGATAAATCCTTATTTGGAATAGTGTGAGACACCTCAAGTCATATACTCGAATCTTGGATCGAGAATTATACAAAAAAGAGAAAGGATCTACGTACAACTTACATACTTATCTAAGGGTCACTACTGCTCAATTGATTTTTACCCTCCCACACCATACTTATGAAAACATTTCATAAAAATTTCAACTTAGGTTCAAACATTTTAAATGTTGTAAAACTTATTGAAACCTTTCATAAAATCATTTTAAATTTATTAAGTTGTATAGTACTCTCCTACATCCTAAGAGTATATACAAAACATCTAATTTTAAAATCCTATTCACTTTTAACTATTTAGATGTAGGCCCAAAATAATTTGGGTCTCAAGATTAAGTCGACCAGTATAACCTCTTTACCCAAATTGGTCTGGTAAGTAGCTAAGAAGAGTAGGTGCTGATATCCGAACTTTTTCCTAGAGTCTACTTATCTTTAGACACTTCTAAGGTAAAGGTGTTTATTAGCCGGCTTAATAACATCAAATAAAAATTTACCTCCTAGGTTTTAAAATCCAAAAAGACACAGTTTAATAAAACAAGCTTATAAAATCTTCTCATTAAATTAATTCAATTTTGACTTTATTTATTAACCTACTCTCAAATCAAAATACCTTATGATGGGTCAACCCTTACCCTACTGAGTTGATACAATATAAAGCCATGAACCATATTGGTTCAAGTCCTAGTCTATCTACAAGGCTAAGAGGGATAAAACTATGATAAGAACCAATATCAAACAAAAGACAACATAAGGAACATTATATATATATATATAGAACATCGTTCAAACTAGAACAACCCTAGATACAAACCGAGTGACTCCGTCACATGATAGAAGTACACTCCAAAAGATATGGTATAATAAAAGATACTAAATAAGGAACAACTTAGGATACTACTTCCTAATACTAGCCTTAAATCTTCCTAGTGCTAAACCAACATTTCCATAACCTCCTTTCCCTTTGTTGCCGCTGAAATATATGGTGCTAAAATGAAAACAAAGGGCCTAGGCTGCTCCCCTTTCCTGAGCATAAGACAATCTTTAACGAAATGACCTTTCTGTTGGCAATAATAACAATCCTTTGGTGCAGTCTGTGTATCTAGCTTTAGTACCTTAGTGGCCTTTTCTTTCACCACTTTTCTTTTCTTACCCAACTTACATTCTTGAATAAAGTGATCATATTTCCCACACTTGAAGCACATTAGTCTTGAGCTTGCGCTTCTTATTCCCTACTGGTGTAGTAGTAGGCAGCTTTGGAGATAAATCTTCAAATCGTAAAGCATTTCTTATTACCTTCTCGAATGATCCTTGAATATAATTCATCATGTCTCTACGTAAGTTGTCACATAAGCTCAGCCAACTATTAACCTCGATGAGAGACTCAGTACCGTTGAACTTCCTTTTACTCAAAGTCTCAAAGTCACCGCATAGCGAAGCAAAGTCCATTGGGGCTTGATCTTGCGGCCCTTCCTCAACAACATACGGCTTATATTCAACAACGCCGGTAATCATAATTCTTTGCTACCTGAATTCATATCAAAAACCTTAGAATATTTCCAAGAATAAGGTTACTCCAAATCAAGGTTAATAAGAAAGGAATACCACGAGAGAATTCCTAAGAAATGATTATTCCAAAGGAAGAGATACCCAAGGGAGGGATTTTCTAAGAAAGGATACTTGAGGAGGGATATCTTTAAGATATATCTACATAAGAATTTCTTAAAATCATTCCTTTGTATATAAAATATATTCCTAGGTAAAATTATTTCATTTACCAAATTTAAAACCACACTGTTTCGGTTTGCCTTGTTAAAGTGTTTAGGAACCTTTATCGATACCGTGGCTCTCACGTCTTGACTAGAATTCTTAAGCCACTCAACAGATAAATCAATACAATATAAAACATTTTTGTAATCAATAACTAATACGCGCTCTTATATATAATACATACATACTCTTTCTAGGATCTCACTTATCCTATCTCAAGCGAGTTTACCCCACTAGGGCTAAGGTTCTCGCTTGACCTTGCGCTCTTATGTAACAACCCTGGTTTTGTGATTGCCTGTGAAAATAAATTATAAGATGGTTATAATTTAAGATGGAGAAATAAAATAAATTTGAATATGGGAAATTTGTTGAAAATTGTTTATTTTAAATAAACAGTGTGTGTTGGAATATATAAAATGGAGTTAAGTTGGTTTGGTTGTGAATTAAATGTGAATAAATAAATTATGTGATTTGGTGGTAATTTAATTTAAATAAGGATAAAGGAATTTAATTCAACTATAATTGTTGAAATAAATACAAAATGTAGGAAATAAAGTTTAGAAACTTTATTATGTTAGTTTAGGGTAATAATAAGCATTGGATGGTTTTACTTTGATAAAATGTAATAAATGTGGAAATAATGGTCAAATAGTGATTTTAGTTAATTTTATTAATGTGTTAAAAATTAAATATGGATAATATTGTAAATAAATATGTGGAATATTGGTTAAAAACAATATTTGGGTCTAAAATTATTTTTAGTATGGTTTGTTATGATTATTTAAACAAGAAAATGAATTATTTGGAATTTTGTTGTTAAAATGTTAATCTATTTAAATAAATAGTGTAAATTAAAGCATTTAAGCAAAAATAGAATTTTAGTGATGGAAATTGGTTTTTAATAGCTAAAATAACTTTTGTATGTTGTTTAACAATTTATTAAACATAAAACATGTAGTTGTGTTAATTATTTGGTTTAATAAAGTAATATAATGTAATAACTTAACTAAATTGGTTTATATGTTAATTAATAACATAATTAACATTATATTTTATCACATGGCTTAGTGGGTAGGGTTGTTGGGTTCAAACTCAAACCCGAATGAAATTTCTGGAACAAGGCAGAAATGAGATAGTCTGTACGTACAATTTTCACTTCTCATTTCTTCCTCTTCCAGAAGCAAGGTCAGTAATGGCTTCTTCTCCAGAGCTCTAAATCAAATTTTTAAGCCTCCAAACTAAATTAAAATATAAGAGAAATTAGAGAATTAACATCTCCTACGAGTAATCTCTCCAAAACCATAATCTATTTCATCCATTTTCTGATTTTGAGTAATTGTTTACTATAACTAGTCTTGTTTGGTTTGCATGTCTTTTTTCTCCTTCTCTACAGGTTCCTAGCTTCCTATCTTGGCCTAAAGAATCCAGCCTGCTTGATAAATTGCCCAAAAAACAAAAAAGGTGAGTTTTAAACTCACTCTTCTAATCTAAACAAGATCTGATTGTTATCTGGTGGTTGAATTGGTGAATTTTTGAGTTACTGTATAAACTATTGGAAGTAGTTTGTACAGTAAGTATATATTGTTTTACTGTCACTTTGTAAGTCATGTTGATCATAATTCTTGCATCGAATCCATGTCAATTTTTCTCCATATTGTTGTCCATATGTTGATCTATCCGCATGCTAAAATTTAGGTTCGAATTCCATCTGTAATCGTGTGAAAAATCGTTGCAAAAATCAGCTTGAAGCTTCCTGAAGCAGGCGGAAAAGAACGCGACCAAGGGTCGACCAAAGACCCTTATAGGTCGACCTTGGGCATGTGATGGTTGACCTTGAAGGTCGACCTTCACCTTGCATGGGTCGACCCATGTGCACTTGCCTAAGTGCGCTTACCTGTGTGTTTTCTTGACCTTTATTCTACTGTTTCGCACTGTTTTCTTCTGTGTTTTCAGAGATGAATTGTGATGTTTTCTAAAGGCTATTTTTGTACATTAGAAAGCCGACATTCCGTGACGATTTTAAGTAGCAATGTTGTTGATTTATTCGAGTTTCGATTTGAGAAAACTCCGTTGAATTTGAATTTTCATGCACGGATTTTATAATCGATTTCAAAGTGAATATTCGATTTAAAAACCGGATTTGAAATAAATATTTTTCCAAATCGATTTTATAAGTATGAATTTATTTACGAGCCTATTTTAAATATTAAATAATATAATTAACTATTTTTAAAGGGATTTTAAAAGGAAATAATTTCCAAATATTTTCAGAAAATCGTTTTTAACTCGTTTTCTCGAAGTAAATTATTTTCTATAAAATTACATGTTTTTGCACTCTTCTAGAGTACGAGGAAGTGACTTGAATGATTTGGTAAAACATGTTGTATGAGACACATGCGTTTACTTTTTCGGTTAATTTCGAACTTGTTCGATTGAGGTCATACACGAGAGTGAAATTAACTACCTTTTAGTAAACGGTTAAGTGAGAACGTGTGGTATGGGACGCACTGTTATCACTGATTTAGTTACTATTTGGAAGTTGGTGAAACTTTATGTTAGACCTTTGGGTATGTTGATTGCCGATACTAGACCTTCGGATCATTTGTTGGGCTTTCGGGCCATTTGTTGGACCTTCGGGTCATCTGTTGGGCTTTCGGCCATTTGTTGGACCTTCGGGTCATTTGTTGGGCACCAAATTTGTTGTTGATAGTACTTGGCAGGCTTCAGCCATATGTTGTTGATGCACGTGCGGCGTAGCTTAAACTTGCCATTTGTTGGGATCCACCTTTTATTGTTGTTTTCTAGATTTCATTATTTTATTTCTGGAATTTGTTGATTTTCAAATGTTTTCACCATTTTGTTGGATGTCGGAGTTATACATGGACTTTGTGTTATTTGATGATGATGACATGGTGATTACATTTTTGTTTTTTTGAACTCCTTAGTGAGTTCGATATGTTGAGATTTATGTTGTTTTGGTGAAATGGCTTATACGCCTTATGTTGTTTGATGTTTTGGCATTTACGCCTTATGTTGTTTGGTGATTTGGCTCACAAGCCTTATGTTGTATGTTGATTTGGCTCTTGTGCCTTATGTTGTTGCATTATTTGACTTATATACCATATGTTGATTTGAGAACATGGAGTTCATCTCCATGGCGTGTTATTATCCTCCTTTTGTATCTTATCTTCACCTATCATGTACTAACTATCTTTTTTAGGCTAGATTGACATGTGTGTTTATATTTTTATATGATGCTCGGGTCAGACCAAGTCATTATAGGGCTGTAGATTGCAGTTTGACCTCCATCTTGCTTTGATCCGCCGTGATCTTTTCTCTTTATTGCTTAGTGTAAATTTGTTGTAGCCCTTTTTGTTGTAGTACTCTGATGTATATATTCTTTCATGACTCTGATGTATATTTGGTTCATAAGAACCAAACTCATGTAGCACGCCATGTTGTACTTCTACTGACTGTGTATGTCTGTATATATATGTGTATGTTCTTGTTCTGGGATATGAGGTATTTGATGTTATTATATTTGTTCTGAATACGATCCTTAGCCACCGTAGTTTTATGTTAAACCTGAATCGAGTATGTCGATCCACTTAAGGAAGAAAGAAAGGAAAAAAATGGACACTCAATTGACGTATTCGACGCTCGTTTATGACAAAGCTCATGGATGGTCGCTCCTAACCAGCCCTATTCTCTGCACTAGCAGATAGTATTACCTAGTAATGCTCTTTGTTAGTGTGGGTCTCAGGGTGGGGCGTCACAGCTTGGTATCGAAGCTGAGTTTAGAACAAACATGATAAATACAGCACGGAACTAGAAATATACATATGTTACAGAGCATCCGAAGGACAATATTCATGCCATCCCAATCTTCCCTTGTCATTGTCCTTCAATCTAAGTTTTTGGGGGTAGATAATAGGTTTGGGAATACGTCTTGGAATGCATTTTTAATTCTGTAGTATTCCATATATTGAATTCTATTATCAATGGTATACCCCTGTGAATAATCTTTATCTTATCCTCTCTTATACTTTCAGGTTATGGCTGGAAGAAGCAGAGCAAACCGTTCTGGTGCTGGGCAGTCCAGCAGCCCGCATCCAGATGGAGTCTATATGTCTGTCGATCAGTTTATGGAGCTATTTCGTAGTACTCAACCTCCAGCTCCTACTCCTACACCTCCAACTCATAAGTCACCATTTGCACGTATGTGTAGCGACTTTTCGCACCTTGGAGGTAAGCCTTTCAAGGGTTCGAAAAGTGTATTGGAGGTTCAAGCTTAGTTGCGTACTTGTGATCATATATTTTCTAGCATGGATCTTTCTGACCACCATTGCGTACTCCTATCATCTACTATGTTGCAAGAACGTGCTTTGGATTGGTATGAGCTTTTGATTACAGAAGTTGATGAGTCCTCTCTTTCTTTGGATCAGTTCAAGGAACGATTCGAGTTAAAGTTCATTCCCGAATTAGAGAAAGCCTTCCTTGCTCAACGTTTCCTTGAGTTGAAGCAAGGGAAATCTTCTGTCTCTAAGTATGTTTCCTCTTTTGAAGCCTTATCCAAGTACGGTGTTGATCATATTAGTACACCGTATAAGAAGAATCAAAAGTTTGTGAATGGTTTGAAGAAGTATTTGAAGAAGGCCTTAATGCTTTAGCTTAGGGTCACTTTTAAGGAGCTAGTTGACTCAGCACTTTGCCTTGAAGCTGTCGAGAAGGATAAGGATAGTATTGATGAGTTTGGGGTTCATTCGAAGCCCAATAAGAAGAAACAGTTCCTTTCCATAAGTCCAAATCTTTTCAGCATAATAAGAAGAAGATGGAGGTTGGTTCTAGTTCTCATTCCGAGGTAGCACACCTTCGGAAGGGATGCTACAATTGTGGTTCTCATGATCATTTGGTTAGAGAATGTCCCAAGCCTCGCATTTGCCGCTATTGCAAGCAAGAGGGACATTGGTCTTCATCATGCCCTAGAGCTCCCAAGGGTCCTAATTCTGAGAAGCTGAATGTTGTTGATGCTTCTGGTGGTTCTTCTTAGCCCAAAGGTACTTTTTCTTCTATTTTGGAAGGTTCTATTTTATTCCATGGTCATTCTATTCAAGTTCTTTTCGATATAGGTGCGTCACACTCATTCGTATCGAAGGAACTTGTTGATGTTATTCCTTTGGATGTATCTTGTCATATGACTTCTTTGAGGATTGCGAGTCCTATTAGGGAATCCGTAACACTTAGTCTGTTTTGTGAAGATGTTGAGATTGTTCTTTGTGGTTATTATTTCCGTGCGAATCTGCACGTTATTCAGTATCTTAGTTTTGACATGATTTTGGGGATGGATTTGCTTGTCCGTTATGAAGCCCAAATCTTATGCCCCAAAAGGATTTTATATCTCAAGCATCCCGATTCTGTTGATCTGTTATCTGTTATTCTTCGAGATGTTGATAATAGTTCCAAAGCTTCATTGTTTTCTCTCGAATCTCGAGATGATGATGACATATCTCGAATTCCTATTCTTTGTGAGTTCTCCGATGTTTTTGAGCCTGTTTCGAGTTTGCCACCCAAGCGGGCAATTGAGTTCCGCATTGATCTTATTCCTGGTGCTCAAACTGTCAGTTGTCCTCCCACGAGGATGTCTGCTAAGGAAAATGAGGAACTCAAGAAGCAGTTGTTGGAACTAGAAGTTAAGCAGTTTATCCAGTCCAGTTCATCTCCTTGGGGCATTGTTGTTGTGTTCGCTAAGAAGTCTGATGGTACTCTAAGGCTTTGCGTTGACTACTGCAAGCTTAACGAGTTGACCGTCAAGAATAAGTATCCCTTGCCTAAGATCGATGATATGTTCGATCAATTATCTGGTGCCAAAGTTTTCTCTCAGCTTGACCTTGCCACCAGCTTTCATCGGCTACAAGTCGCGGAGGATAGCATTCCTCTTACCGCACTTGTTATGATCTTATGAGTGGCTCGTGATGCCATTCAGTTTGACGAACGCTCCTGTTTATTTTGTTGATCTTATGAATCGAGTATTCCAAGAATATCATGATAAGTTCATCTTGGTTTTCATTGATGATATCCTTGTTTATTCCAAATCTGAAGCTGATCATGCCTAACACTTGAGAATTTTCTTAAGTGCCCTTGGTCAAAATCAACTTAAGGCAAAATTATCTAAGTGTCATTTCTGGGAGAAGAAAGTGAAGTTTCTCGGCCACGTTGTTTCTTCTGATGGCATCTCCGTCGATCCTTCAAAGATCGAAGCTATTCAGAAATGGAAGAGGCCAGAGAATGTTTCTCAAATTCGTAGTTTTCTTCGATTGGCGGGTTATTACCGTCGATTCATTAAAGAATTCTCTCGCATCGTCCTACCTCTTACTAGCCTCACGAGGAAAGGAGTTCGTTTCGTTTGGTCCGATAAGTGTGAGTCTTCTTTTCAGAAATTGAAAGAACTTCTTACTCATGCTCCTATCTTAATGGTCCCTGAAGGGAATCAAGATCTTGTTGTTTATACCGATGCCAGTAGGTGTGGTCTCGGTGATGTGCTTATGTAGAAGGATCGGGTAGTTGCCTATGCTTTCAAGCAATTGAGGCCGAATGAGATTCGGTACGCTACCCACGATTTGGAATTAGCCGCCATAGTCTATGCCTTAAAGATTTTGCGACATTTTCTTTTGGGCAAGCGATTTGTTCTTTTCACTGATCATAAATCTTTGAAATATCTATTCACTCAGAAAGAGCTTAATATGCGGCAATAGCATTGGCTCGAGTTCCTTGCTTCTTATGATTTCGATATCCAGTATACACCTAGAAAAGGGAACCGAGTTGCTGATGCATTGAGTCGCAAACAGCAAGCTGTCGTTTCTATGATGTTAGTGGAGTGGAATATGTTGGAAGCTTTATCTTCTTACGATATTCGTGATCATGCATCTACATCTGATTCTCCTGTTCTATTATTCAGCATGGAAACTCGTCCTAGTTTATTGGATCGTATTGCTGATGCTCAAAGGCAAGATCCTGATCTTGTTCATCTTATTTAGCTTTGTAAATCGGAATCCCGTGGTGATGAGTTGAAGGATTTCAATATTGATGCTCATAGTTGTATTCATAAAGAATGTTAGGTTAATCATGCCTAATGTCGATGTAACAACCCGCATATTTTACGATTGAATATTTACATATTTTATTTAAATATAGAATCGTTAATCGGATTAAAGTCCGAAAAGCTACTTTTTGTAAATAGTCGAATTGGGACTCGAGACCACCTCCATTGAGTCCAAAATGGCGTTTACAACTTTTTTGAGTGTAAACATCGATATGTTTGGAGTTGAGTAAAATTTTGAAATTTTCATTTAGGGTTTTGGGTTTGGGTTTTCAGCCCATTAACCCAACATATCAACCCAACTCCACTCTACTCCTCTTCACTTCTTCATAATATTTCCTAACACCCAAGCTTTAGAAAAATGGGGGAAGAGAAAAAGAATTAGAATTCCTAAGCCCTAATCTTCTTTGCAAATACAAATTCTTGCTCCAAATTCAAAGAGAAGCTTTGGTAAGTATCTCCTTCTTCTTCTCCAACTCATTCTCTCTTTAATTTCAGAAATTTCCTAAACCTAACTTAGGAAATGTTCTTCTTTTGAGCTTAGATTCAAGCTTCTAGAGTTGAAGTTGAAGAGTAGTTGATCTTCCTTTGCTTTCAAGCTTCTCCTTCATCGTTTTCGGGTTTAAAAGTGAGTTTTTGAACTCACATCTATTTCTATAGATATCGTTGTTGTTGGGTATGAATTCCTAACACTTATTTATGTTCATTTGTTTTCTATTTGGATCGAATTGGTGAATTGATCAATTTTTGGTTATTGGAATCCAATTTTTTGTAAAAATCCAATCTTTGATGTTGAACACGTTAGTGGAGCGTTTCGGAGGGCCATACAAGGCTAGGTTGTCGTTTGGCGTAAATCCTCAGCCGTAGTTGCTCGTTCGTTCGCTTGCATCCGTGTTATCGAATTTTCCCCAAAGGGGGCTAGGCTGAACGTGCTTCTGAAGTAGGTTCAGTCGACTGAACCAGAGGTTCAGTCGACTGAACCAGAATATAAAAAATGCTTAGAAGCAGGTTCAATCGACTGAACCAGACCTAGGAAATTGCCTGGGTCTGTATCAGTCGACTGACCATCTAGGTCAGTCGACTGACTTTGGGGATACAATATATGTATCCCTATGTCAGTCGACTGACCACCTAGGTCAGTCGACTGACTTGATTGTCTCAGCAAAATTGATTATTTCGTTTTTGATTTCCTATCTTTATCGATTCGTGATCTTCCGATTTGTTGTTATCATCGATTATCTATTCTAATGACTTCTTTTTCGGGATTTTTGTGGATATCCATTTTGATGAATTCAGTATCGATTTCTTTGGATTTGATTCACATCTTCGAATGTGAATTTTTGATGGTTGATTGTTTCTACAATCATTTCTGTGCTTTGTCACTTTAAATTACAAAGGTTTCTATACTAATAGTAAATATTCAAATTCTTTACAAAGATGATTTCAACTCTATTTTTAATACAAAGCTCGTTTATAAAACCGTTTTCTAATCTATTAGTATATACAAACCTTTACCTTATTCGTATGAGAAAATCTAATTAAACGGCTTAGCAAAACAAGTGGTATGAAACGCTTGCGTTTACTTCGTCGGTTAATTTATGGACTTGTTCGATTAAAAATCTTGTGACAATTTTCGAGTGGAAATCTACAATTTTTTCGTAAATATTTAAGTTAAGCTAGTGGTGGAACATGAAGCTAAACTCTTATATTTACTGGCTTAGTGTAATTCACACTTTTTATTGATCGATGATGATCATTTTGTGATTTAGACTAGCGATGTGCGATGTCTATTTATTTGTGTGGGGACTACAATCCCCGTTGGTGGAACTTCGGTTCAATTTGGCATGGTAGCGACCCGTGGTCTTCGGACCGTTTATGGAGCTTCGGCTCAAAATTTATGGTTAGCAACCATGGAATAGCGTTCCGTTTGTGATACACGTGTTGGTGAGTTTTCATGCTCCCGTTTGTGATAGGCCTCCCCCTTTTTGTGATTTCTGGATTTCTAATTATTGATTTCTAGAATTTGTGTTTCACCAACTTTTGAGATTGGCATTAATATGTTTGCCAATATTTGTAGTTTGGTGAATAAAATAAAGAATATGATATTCTTTTTGGTGCTTGGAGATTTATGAGATGTTGTATGATTTTGTTGTTGTTTAAATCATATTTGTTCTAGTATGACATTATTGTTATCATACGTTCTTATTGTATCTCTATTTATATCTCATTCCTTCATCTGATATTTATAGCTAGACTGATCCGTTTATTATTTTCTTATTAAATAATACTCGGGTCAGACCGAGATGTTACAGGTGCTTCTGCTTGACTCCTTATCTGGGATCATCTTCTGACTTTTGTCTAACTACATTACATTTGTAGTTTTTGTTGTTATACATTCGAGTAGACTCCATGATGTATACTCATTCTTTTGTCTAGCACTTGTATCTATTCTTTTGTGATATAGTGGATCTTATTTGGCCACTACTATGATGTACACCATTTTGTGTTATATATTCATATCTGTTTCCGCCTTTGTGATATGAATGTCTGTGACTGATTTGTGTTATGTTTATTTCTATATTTGTTTCCGGAGGCCTCATAGCCACTGTGTGGTAGCTTCGAGTTTGTATCTAATATGTCGGATTTCCTCTTGAAATGAAATGTAAGTTATTCTATCTGACATATCGGTACTCGCCCAAAGCAATTACACAGATGGTCGCTCCTCAATAACCTTATTCTTCGTGCTAGTCGATAGCATTACCCAGTAGTGTTCTTGGCTAGCATGAGCGTAGAGGTGGGACGTCACAGTCGATGATCTTAGAAAAGACATTCTTGATGAGTGTCACCGTTCTAAGTATACTATTCATCCCGGTAGTAGTAAGATGTATGCCGATATGAAACGTCTATACTATTGGGAAGGTATGAAGTGAGATGTGGCAAGTTTTGTGAGCAATCGCATGACTTGTCAACTTATCAAAGCCGAGCATCAGCATCCTAGTGGTCTTTTGCAGCCTCTTGAAGTCCCGTTATGGAAATGGGATCAGGTCTCGATGGATTTCATTGATGGTTTACCTCGATTGAAGTCTGGCCATAACAGTGTGTGGGTGATTATTGATCATTTGACTAAATCAGCCCACTTTATTCCTATTAAGTCCAATCGGACTGCTTCTCATCTAGCTAGGCTCTATATTAAGGAAATCATAAGACTTCACGGTGTTCCTAGTTCTATTGTTTGTGACAAAGATCCTCTTTTCACTAGTGGATTCTGGTAGAGTCTCCAGAAAGCTTTGGATACAAAGCTTAATTTCAGCACAGCTTATCACCCACAGTCTGACGGACAGACTGAACGGGTGAATCGTATTCTGGAAGGTCTCCTTCGTGCTTGTATTCTTGATTTTGGTGGTAGTTGGGAAGACCACCTACCTCTTGTTGAGTTCACCTACAACAACAGTTTTCAATCTAGTATCGGTATGGCTCCTTTCGAAGCCTTCTATGGAAGGCCATGTCGATCACCATCTTGTTGGTTGGAGTCCAGGAAGAAGTTAGTTTTAGGCCTCGACTCTATTCGTGAAGTTTCTGAGAAGATTGATCTCATCCGACAGAGAACGAAAGAGGCTCAGAGCAGGCAGAAATCCTATGCTGACAACCGAAGGAAACCATTAGAGTCCTTTGTTGGCGATCTTATGTTCATTCGAGTTTCTCTTTGAAGGGGGTAATGCGTTTCAGTCGGACTGGGAAATTGGCTCCTCGATATATGGGATCATTTCCTATTACTGAACGCATTGGCCCAGTTGCATATCGTGTATCGCTTCCAGCTCAGTTTTCTGGTATTCATGATGTATTCCATGTATCTCAACTCCGGAAGTGTCTACGTGATTCTGATTCAGTTGTTGATCCTCATGTTTTGTAAGAGCTTGAGATCTCACCCTATTTATCTATTGTGTAAAATCTATTTGTGTGCTTGCTTCGGAGGTTAAGCGCCTTCGAAATAAAGATGTTCCGCTTGTGAAAATTCAATGGTCCGCTAACCACAAGGATTGTACTTGGGAAACCAAATAATTTATCGGGCGAATATATCCTGGTTTTCTTTCTTCTGCTATTTGAGGGTGAGTATTCTTGACTCAAGCTTATCTTATTCCTAATTCATGATGAAATAAATGTAACAACCCTGGTTTTGTGATTACCTGTGAAAATAAATTATAATATGGTTATAATTTAAAATGGAGAAATAAAATAAATTTGGAGATGTGAAATTTGTTGAAAATTGTTTATTTTAAATAAACAATGTGTTTTGGAATATATAAAACGGAGTTAAGTTGGTT
The DNA here is from genome assembly GCA_030737815.1 of Allium fistulosum. Classification (NCBI taxonomy): domain Eukaryota; kingdom Viridiplantae; phylum Streptophyta; class Magnoliopsida; order Asparagales; family Amaryllidaceae; genus Allium; species Allium fistulosum. Next base: position 1,000,701,544 of record CM060904.1, on the reverse strand, counting down.
TGGTTGTGAATTAAATGTGAATAAAGAAATTATGTGATTTGGTGGTAATTTAATTTAAATAAGGATAAAGGAATTTAATTCAACTATAATTGTTGAAATAAATACAAAATGTAGGAAATAAAGTTTATAAACTTTATTATGTTAGTTTGGGGTAATAATGAGCATTGGATGGTTTTACTTTGATAAAATGCAATAAATGTGGTAATAATGGTCAAATAGTGATTTTTGTTAATTTTAATGATGTGTTAAAAATTAAATATGGATAATATTGTAAATAAAAATGTGGAATATTGGTTAAAAACAATATTTGGGTGTAAAAATATTTTTAATATGGTTTGTTATGATTATTTAAAAAAGAAAATGAATTTTGTTGTTAAAATGTTAATCTATTAAAATAGAATTTTAGTGATGGAAATTGGTTTTTAATAAAATAACTTTTGTATGTTGTTTAACAATTTATTAAACATAAAACATGTAGTTGTGTTAATTATTTGGTTTAATAAAGTGATATAGTGTAAATAACTTAACTAAATTGGTTTATATGTTAATTAATAACATAATTAACATTATATTTTATCACATGGCTTAGTGGATAGGGTTATTGGGTTCAAACCCAAACCCAAATGAAATTTCTGGAACAAGGCGGAAATGAGATAGTCTGTACGTATAATTTTCACTTCTCATTTCTTCCACTTCCAGAAGCAAGGTCAGTAATGGTTTTTTCTCCAAAGCTCTAAATCAAATTTCTAAACCTCCAAACTAAATTAAAATATAAGAGAAATTAGAGAATTAACATCTCCTATGGGTAATCTCTCCCAAACCACAATCTATTTCATCCATTTTCTGATTTTGAGAAATTAATTGTTTACTATAACTAGTTTTGTTTGGTTTGCATGTCTGTTTCTCCTTCTCTACAGGTTCCTAGCTTCCTATCTTGGCCTAAAGACTCCAGCTTGCTTGCTAAATCGCTCAAAAATCAAATAAGATGAGTTTTAAACTCACTCTTCTAATCTAAACAAGATCTGATTGTTATCTGGTGGTTGAATTGCTGAATTTTTGAGTTACTGTATAAACTATTGGAAGTAGTTTGTACATTAAGTATATATTGTTTTACTGTCACTTTATAAGCCTTGTTGATCATAATTCTTACACCGAATCCATGTCAATTTTTCTATATATTGTTGTCCATATGTTGACTTATCTACATGCTAAAATTTGGGTTCGAATTCCATCTGTAATCGTGTGAAAAATCGTTGGAAAAATCAGCTCGAAGCTGCCTGAAGTAGGCAGAAAAGAACGCGACCAAGGGTCGACCAAAGACGCTTATAGGTCGACCTTGGGCATGTGATGATCGACCTTGAAGGTCGACCTTCACCTTGCATGGATTGACCCATGAGCACTTGCCTAAGTGAGCTTACCCGTGTGTTTACCTGACCTTTATTCTGCTGTTTCGCACTGTTTTCTTCTGTGTTTTCAAAGATGAATTTTGATGTTTTCAAAATGCTATTTTTGTACATTAGAAAGCCGACATTCCATGATGATTTTAAGTTGCAATGTTGTTGATTTATTTGAGTTTCGATTTGAGAAAACTCCGTTGAATTTGAATTGATTTCGATGATTTCGTGCACGAATTTTATAATCGATTTCAAAGTGAATTTTCGATTTAAAAACCGGATTTGAAATAAATATTTTTCCAAATTGCTTTTATAAGTATGAATTTATTTCCAAGCCTATTTTAAATATTAAGTAATATAATTAACTATTTTTAAAGGGATTTTAAAAGGAAATAATTTCCAAATATTTTCAGAAAATCGTTTTTAACTCGTTTTCTCGAAGTAAATTATTTTCTATAAAATTACACATTTTTGCACTCTTCGAGAGAATGAGGAAGTGACTTAACGATTTAGTAAAACTTGTGGTATGGGACACATGCGTCTACTTTTTCGATTAATTCCGGACTTGTTCGATTGAGGTCATACACGAGAGTGAAATTAACTACCTTATAGTAAACGGTTAAGTGAGAACGTGTGGTATGGGATGCACTGTTGTCACTAATTTGGTTACTATCTTGAAGTTGGTGACACTTTATGTTGGACCTTTGGGTATGTTGATTGCCAGTACTAGACCTTCGGGCCATTTGTTGGACTTTCGGGCCACTTGTTGGACCTTCGGGAATTTATTGGGCTTTCAGGCCATTTGTTGGACCTTCGGGTCATTTGTTGGGCCCAAATTTGTTATTGATAGTACTTCGCAGACTTCAGCCATATGTTGTTGATGCACGTGTGGCATAGCTTAGGCTCGCCATTTGTTGGGATCCACCTTTTGTTGTTGTTTTCTAGATGTCATTATTTTTTATTTCTACAAATTGTTGATTTTCAAATGTTTTCACCATTTTGTTGGATGTCGGAGTTATACATAGACTTTGTGCTATTTGATGATGATGACATGGTGATTACATTTTTGTTGTTTTTAACTCCTTAGTGAGTTCGATATGTTGAGATTTATGTTGTTTTGGTGACATGGCTTATACGCCTTATGTTGTTTGATGTTTTGGCATTTACGCCTTATGTTGTTTGGTGATTTGGCTCATAAGCCTTATGTTGTATGTTGATTTGGCTCTTATGCCTTATGTTGTTGCATGATTTGGCTTATATACCATATGTTGATTTGAGAACATGGAGTTCATCTCCATGGCGAGTTATTATCCTTCTTGTGTATCTTATCTTCACCTATCATATACTAACTATCTTGTTTAGGCTAGACTGACCTGTGTGTTTATATTTGTATATGATGCTCGGGTCAGACCGAGTCATTACAGGGCAGTAGATTGTAGTTTGACCTCCACCTTGCTTTGCTATGCTGTGATCTTTCCTCTTTATTGCTTAGTGTATGTTTTGTTGTAGCCCTTTTTGTTGTAGTACTTTGATGTATATATTCTTTCGTGACTTTGATGTATATTTGGTTCATAAGAACCAAACTCATGTAGCACATCATGTTGTACTTCTGGTGACTCTGTGTATGTATATATATGTGTATGTTTTTGTTTTGTGATATGAGGTATTTGATGTTATTATATTTGTTCTGAATACGATCCTTAGCCACCGTTGTTTTGTATTAAACCTGAATCGAGTTTGTCGATCCACTTAAGGAAGAAAGAAAGAAAGGAAAAAAATGGACACTTAATCGACGTATTCGATACTCGTTTAAGACAAAGCTCACGGACGGTCGCTCCTAACCAGCCCTATTCTCTACACTAGCAGACTGTATTACCTAGTAATGCTCTTTGTTAGTGTGGGTCTCGGGGTGGGGCGTCACATCTGATACCAAGTGTAACGATTTGCCTTTCTTACACCTAAAGACGACACTTAATATATCTTCGGTGTTCATGTGCTGATCATTTAAATGTCCAAAAGACAGGTCATTTGGGGTGAAGAAAGAAAAAGACAGAATCTCACATCGTGACGAGAAATATATATAATATACATAAGATCTTTACAAAAAGAGAAGAACTTTATTGTATATATAACATCAGAATACACTAACCTATTATCAGCCTAGACAATTATAACAATTTGTCCTTACAATTTTTGATAAATACAGATAGATAACAAAGCAACAAAACAGCGAAAGAATATAAAATACGTGAATACATCTTGGAGAATCCAGCTCATCTCTTTAAAGCCCCAAAGGATCCAGCTAAATCTAGAAATTATGCTTGGGCTGACCCGAGCATTATAGGAAAACATCGCCCGGGTCAGTTTGGTAAAACCAGCGTGAGAAAAGTTTGAAACAAATCATATGGGTTACTATATTTGAAAAACCTTTCAAAATAAAAAGTACCTCGTAAGACCACGTCGCACATAAACACGGACGAGTTTTACCTTACGATAACTAAAACATTTTATTATAAAAATCCAGTGATATTATCATAATGTCTAGGTTTAAAATGAATACGGAATATAGCTGAAATACTTGCATCTCACATTCAACATAGTTGGGCACATCTAAGTCCGTAAAGGTTCGTATTGGAGAATGGATTCCGACAATGGCAAGGCAAAGGACTACCTTTCGATGATACACCTCTAGAAAATGTATCTGGGGCCTGACAAGAACATCTTGTACCCCTGCTACATAGAGTCGGTCTGCCCCTTTAACATGACAAGCCGGATTACCTCACCCCTTTGGCACCGAGGCTGCTTTACTTTGCCATTGATGCTTGCATGCAAAACAACTCTAAGGGACAATCTAGCATGGTATGATGGCTCTTAATGGTAGCTACCCACATGGATCTGCTGCATACCCTGTTTTATCCATTCTTCTGGGTTATGAGGCTTGGGGCTACACTTTTACCTCTTCTACTAACATACCATCTTGTAATGCTAACACTGCCCTCCAGGCAAAGATGTAGTGCCAGCATTCATCCATACAAGTTGTTTTGGGATCGAACACGCATTAAAATTTTTACTATCTTCCATTTCAGAATCGCCCTAAGGAAGAATAGTATAGCTCCATAACATACTTCATCACGAACGTTATTAGTTTGGAGTGGTTCGGATGAATCCGGAAACCGGTGTCTCCAAACTAAGTGATAATTTCTGGCTAACTCAATTTCGGTTCTTGGAAGTATGAAATAAGTATTCGGGTCCTTACCAAGAAACTCGAATATACCCAACATACTTTATGAGTTAAAACAGATCCAGATTTGATAGTCGGTTATTTAACTATCAAATAAACAAACAACAGATTTAACTACCAATAACAACCACTAAGCCTCAAAACAATTCTTTCATTTATTAAAATCTCTTTTCAAAAGTGTTTATCAAAAACATCTATATGCTTATTTCACGGACATAAGTATATTCACAAAACATTTGTGGAAGGTTTCTCATTTAAAAATAATATCAAAGGATCAAAACAAAATGTTATTTAAATTGAAGATAAAGATAATCTCAAACAATATTCCTTCGATGTTAAGTGTGGAACGAATATCCATACCACCAGAATTAAGAAGGTCGGTTAAAGGAAATCAAATCTCAAATTCTTCTATAAATTTCCTTCAATAAATCCTTTCACAAATCTGTTTTATACATAATATTTCCTTTTACCAAAACTCCAAATCATTTTGTAAAACTTATTTTATAAATATTCAAAACCATTTATAACACTCGTTATAAATCTTCAAAATCATTTATAAAACTTCTTTATTTAAAACAAAACTCCATTAATAAAACATAATCCATAAAGGTCCCTTGATAAAATTAATTATTTAAAACTTCTTTAAATAAACAAGTTATTATTTAAAACATTCTTCATTTAATTATTTTTAAACCATATTAACAAAACACTGATTTTAAACAATCATTTAAAAAGATTAAATTAACTTCAAACATTTTAATAAAATAATTGTTTAACTATGTTTTAAATGTCATATTTAAAATAATAATAAACTTTAAACCATTTCAAAAAGGATAAAATGAAATATTGGATTTTGCAAAATCAAAAGGAGGCATAGTAACTACAATGGTTCATTTAATTCGGTTTAACCTATCCAAGTTATAACATGAGTATTACATAGCAAGCAGATATGTAAAGGGAATCAGCCAGTAATAATCAATCAACATATGGGTAAATATCCAAGTTAATAAAATAGCAGAATGAGAATTTGTTCTACCTAATAGATGTCAACATAATCTGCTTAGGGAATTATGGCAGAACTATGGTTTATTCTTCCAAACAGGTGTCATTGGATTTCATATTCAATTGGGGTTACTTAAGGATGATCGATAAAAAAAGTCCCTTGGATAAAAATATTCTTTAAAAGAAAATTTCTTTTAAACAAAACCCATCCTTAAAAAAATAAAGTGATTTAAAACTTTCAAACCTTTTTTAATAATTAAATAAAATTTAAACTTTTATTTAAAAATAATTAAACGGTAATTAAAATTTAAATAATTAATTAAACCCTAATTAATCTTTAATCAATTATTAAATAATAATTTAAACTTTTAAATAATAATTAAATATTAATTAATCTCAATTAAGTAATTAATTAATCCTTAATTAAAACTTAAATAATAAATTAAATTTTAATATAAAATAATTAAATCATAATTAAGTTTTTAATTAAATCTTAACTTAATTAGTACTTATTAAATAATTAAACCCTTTTTAAAATAAATAATTAATTAATAATCATCCTTGATTAAATAACAATCAATTCTTAATCAATTAAATAATAATTAACCTTTTATTAATTAACTAATTAATAATTAACTTACTTAAAAATAACTAAGTACTAATCACCCTAACTTAATTAATGATTAAGTACTAATTATCTTACTTAATTACTTAATTAAATAATCGATAAATAAATAAATATTACTTTTAAATACAAAATATAAGATTTGAAAACATTGTTCAAAAGGATACTAAAGTTAAAACGTTAAAAATTGCAAATGAGTTCGTTTTCATGAACTGCATTTATAACGACTATCGCTATACGACCCGTAATTTCAAAGTTTGTTTAATATTCCAATTCACTTCCAAACTCTTACCTTATGCTTAAAACTTACTTTATAACTTATGAATAAAGATTTTGAAGAAACTAGAAGTGATGTTTAAAACTTTTTATAATTTTTTTAGAAGTTAAAATAAGTAAAGAGATAACTTATTCATGGAATCTCGAAGATGCTAAACAAACAATTTAACTACTAAGTTCTTTAACATATAAGAACTCAAGCATGAACACATCGCATAAATGTGTCATCGTAACATACACTAGCAAGATCCTAACTTTCATTCTACCAATCTTTAGTTCATTTTCAAGCTTACAAATCAACATTACATACCACATACATAAACAATACATGTATACATACAACTCAACCATAAATTCCAACAAATCAAGCCATGATATATCATCAACAAAGTAAGCATCATATTTAAACATCAAATAAACAATGATTATTTTCAACATCTGAAGCTAAAGTTTTAGTAAGAAAAGTAAAACTTTTCTCACCAAAAAGCTATCCACTTCAAAGCAACTTCCATACGAACTTGAATACAACCTAGAACTATGCTTTGCCTTAGGGAAGATGAAGTTTTTGGTGGCCTTAAGTGGAGAACAGGGTTTAGCCTTGGGCTTTAATGCTCAGCCAAGGAAGAAGCAAGGGTGTGTGAGCTTGCTTTTTGGAGAAGTGGAGTTGTAGAATGAAGGAGGTTTTTAAGTGATTTAAAAGTAAAAAAAAGAGGATTTTTAAACATTAGACTTTAAAATTAAAGTCATGGATGAGTTCATGAAGAAGATGGAAGTTCTCGTGAAAATTGAAAATGAATAAAATGAAAAAGAAATTATGAACTTTGGTTTTATAGGAAATGCAATTACTAATTTACCAAAATACCCATGTACTTTGCCCTCCACTCCACTTGCTCCACCTCACCGTGTCCTTCCTCCACCCTGGTATTTTCGCCCACTACTTTGTCTCCCCCTTTCACATCATGCTCCAATATGAATTTAATGCATATATGTACTTATGTCTACTTGTGTTTCACTTTATATATATATATATATATATATATTCTTTTTATCTTTATAAACTTAGATATAACATATATACACACATTCACATACACACCATATAGTTCAAACTTATATATATTGTATGTATAAGTCTTACTCAAATATGCACAGCATTTCGACAACTTTTACTTCGATGAAAAGTCAAAAATTCGGAAAACGAGTTCTGCTCACATTTTCGATTTTTGTTCCAACTAAATAATTTTGTAAACAAATTTTAAAAACTATTTCTCCATCATTATTTATTCTTAAAAGAGTTTTATTTCAATTATAAAAATTAATTTGTGAATATTTAATTAATTTTAAATATCAAAAAATTGGTTTTTATAATTGAAATAAAACTCTTTTAAGAAATAAATAATAATGGTGATTTTAAAATTTGTTTACAAAAATATTTAGTTTGAAGAAAAATCGAAAATGTGATCGGAATTCGTTTTCTGAATTTTCGACTTTTCGTCGAAATAAAAGTTGTCGAAAATGCTGTGCACATTTGAGTAACACATATACATACAATATAAATAAGTTAGAACTGTATGGTGTGTATGTGAATGTGTATACATATGTTATACTTAAGTTTATAAAAAAAATATTGTCTGAAATGAGCACGAAAGAGACATTCTGAAATGAGCATTTTAGTTGTTTTATTATTAATAATTATTTTGGATATTGTTATTGACACTCCAATTTTGAATATGAGGAGATCAATTTTGTAAGTTTTTCTTTTGTATCATAAGGGGTATTAATCAAATTAGTCTCCTCATAAAATTCTTATCACATTGATCTAATTTCCCTTTCTCTTATTTACTGTAGTTTTCCCTTAATTGTCATTAAATTTTAATCAAAAATCATTAATCAAATAATGGAGAAATTCACCTAATTGCAATTGAGAAAATGATTAGATATTTAAAAGTTTCGAATAATTTAGAGCTTTATAGGGTTTAGAAAGTGCATTTTTGGTCGTCGGGGTAGAGATTGTCGAATAAAAAAATTGGTGGGGGTTGGCCGAACAAATTGTTTTAGTTCGGCAGACCCATGCTAAAATATACATAAGAGTTCGGCAGTGCGTCGTCGAGTTATACATTTTAGTTCAGTATGTTGCTGTCGAATTGTACCTTTAAGCTACTATTATAATTTTCTCAAAATATAATTAAATTTTTTTAAGGCATCGAAGAATAATTGTAAGAGTAAATTTAGAAGGTTTTGATGTTTGAGGTTTTGCTGTGACGCCCCATAGGATATGAAAAGGTTAAGGGCATAATGATTAAGGGATTTGTAACACTTGTACTATACTTTGATTATTTACAGCACATTTAGTGAAGAAATTGGAGATTTAGTTTAGGTTTTGAAAAGAGGAAAAGCTTCTTCTTCCAATGTGGTAAAAAGAAAATTTATAGCTTGTTTGCAGCAGCTCAGAAAACAGAAATATGTACAGGCCTGAAAATCATCTCGGGTTCAACTTTCAGGCATGAAACAGAGGACAAAACGACCTCAAATTGAACTGAAAATTGGTATGCATATAGTAGAAAACTTCAACTTTCAAATAAAAAAAGAACCAATGAATTCCGACAGGAAATAAAAAAGATACACTGTCTCAAACATGGACTGCAGTTAGTTTAGAGTTCCAATGTTTTTAACTAAGGATAAAGAAGCAAAAATATAAACTTTATTAATGGCTCGTGTACCTCTCATAGCAATTTAATGTTATATGGAGTGTTTATAAAATTTGATCATCTCATATCCAAAACTGAAGTGTCAATAACAACACTCATTATTTTTATTGTTGTTATATTGTTTAGTTTTTTAATTAATACAGTAAAATGAATTAATATTATTTATAAATTATAAAATGCAAAAAAAAGAACGATTTTTATTTTATTTTAGTAGTTCGAAATACAAATAAAAATCTACACATCGTCAGTAAATTTCGCTAATAGATACAACACTAGTCATCTGAGCATTGCGGGCTTGCTCAGCAGCAAACGTACAGCTCTATAGTCTGCCTCACTGTTGATCACAATATACGTGATTTATCATTCTTCAGTTGGATTATTCTCCTCTAGCACAACCAAACATCTCTCAATGGTATGTGCCATATCCACGTTTTCCATAGAAACTCCACTAGACTAAGGTCTATGGGATGAAGTACCTTAGAAAGTCAGCATACATTCGGGTGTCGAAAAGGGGATAGGATAGTGGAGCGTTTGGAATTTCAAACTTGCAGGTTGAAGTCCTGATGCAGCCTTCGAAGATCACATTGAATTCTCTGAATTTTGGAGGCGAGCCTACTTTGAATTTTTTGTACTTACTAACCATCAAGTCCCACCACTCGTCACTTCCTCCGACGGTGTCCCTCTTAGCATTCCAGAGCCCACCTTCAATATGTAGAAGGTTGTCCCATCGGTGCCTATCACGCTTGAGGTTGTCGAATTTATTCTTCATCTGGCTATCGGCATATTCGACGTCCACTCGTTCGTTGAATATAACAGCGATATCCGACATGGACCCGGCCTTCCTCTGCCCAATATGCTCGTAGCAAATATCTATGAACGACAACGTTCTTTCCTCCATCCAATCGACGGTATAACGAAAGGAGTTAGAAGATTCAGGGATCGACATTCTGTATTAAAAAAAAATTAAAAAAAATCGAGAAAAATAGATTACGTAGATGGTAATACATAAAATCTGAATACGAAGGAAGTTACCTCAAATAATTGGTGGACGATCGACAAAAATTAATGGAATCTTCAGGTTTGGGGTTGTTTGTGTGATGGAGGGAAGATGAAAGAAGAGGAATTTAAGGGAAATAAGACGACCGTTTGGAAAAGTCGGCGACGTCTGACATGTATACCGCTTCTGATGTCAATTGCTGGATTTTCAATGATTGGCTCAAACGATGTATTTAGTGGACCCTACGTCAGATGCGTCAACTAGTCGACCACGTAAAATGACTAAAAAATGAAAAGGAGCGTACTCTTAATCCGACCGCATCCGTATCCGAAGAGCGGATAAATATCCGATATCCAAAAAAACGGATGAGGATGCGAATATGAAGACATTCGCATCCGAAAATTATCCATCCAGTTTTTTTATAATTATAGTTTAAATTATATATATTTTAGTATAATTGAAGATATTTTTTTATTATTTTATTATGGTAGAAGTTTATACTATACGCGCTTAATACATATTATCTGCTTAAAACTATTTATTATCATAATATTTGTTTATTTTTAATATTTTAACAATTAATGAGATTGGAAAAAGTTTATATTAAACTAAAATTTTCCTTTCAAGTTTCTCGATTTATCGGTCTTTAGCGGATGAAATCCGTCCGTATTCGCGGATGCGGATATCCGAAAATGATTTCGAATGCGGATGCGGATATGATACTATCTGCATCCGAAAGTATCCGTTGACAGGTCTAGTGTCGATTGCCTTTTTGGTATCAGCAATCATCTAAACTTGTTAATCTTTTTTAAGATCATCGACATCACCTCTGTAGAGTTTAGCTTATTCAAATGGTTTTCGCTCATAAAATTTTGGCCTATAAAATTTAATTCTGTAATATATTATATACTTAAAAAAAGTTTTTAGACCTAGGGAAAAATTTGGCGAAAAATTTAGTTTCAAAGTCAAAAAGTTTACTTTTTAAATTGAAGGACACTTTTTAGTATGAACATAAAATGATAATGTTAAGGACACTTTTTAGTGTAAATCACAGAATGATAGTCGCAACTATCATTTTCTGTTCACACTAAAAAGTGTCATTAAAAAACAAACTTGTTGTCCTTGAAACTAAAAATTTTCGCAACTTCTTCCATGTTCCTATTTTCCTGTACTTAAAACACTTATTATAAACACTAAATCAGAAATATTAATTTTTGGTACTCAAACGATACTAGAATCAGATAAAAACTAAGGCAGAGGTGATATTAATGACATGCAGCCCACTTCTGCGAAAATTTATCATATTTCAATGATAGTAGGTACCAACTACCAAAATAATTTTCAATATTAAAATAAATTATTTGCAATGTAGATAACTTTTAAAATTAAAATAAACAAACATGTATAATTGTTCTCTAATATATAATTTCTCTAGTTTTTTTATTTTTTATTTCTTTCAATGCAAATAATTTTTCTTTGTGTAATTGAAACAGTGGTTTGAGCTGAGCGTGTGAGGCCAAGTGAACATGGCTGGGAACACATATACCAACAAACGTGTAATTTCATAATTCTTGGTTTATTTTCATACAATAGTAACAGCAAACAACCGCACAAGCAATTAAAATATTCGGTGCACACATTAATGTATACATATCATTTCCAACATTCAATAACAAATTCACGAATTTGATTAAACATAAGCTGAGCCTTACCAGCATCAAAAAGCTCGATCGCATGAATCCCTCCTTCCTCCCAAAGCTTCCCAACAACCTCGACTCCTTCTTCCTTTAACTTTTCCACAAACATCTTGTACCTATCGAACAATGGATCGCTTTTCACCCCCATTACCAAACACCTCTGCAGCGAAACACTTTTCCTCTCAAACACCTTCTCGAAATTGCAGTACTCGTGATCCCTATTCGCACCCTCAGGCAGCGCCATCCGCCACATCATATCGCTCGCTCTCAGCGGCAGTATCTCATCCTCTTCCGATTCCTTTTCCGACTCCGTCCTCGATTCGCCTCCGAAGTACGGCTGTATCATCACCAAACCCTTGATTTTAAGAAGCCCCAATTCCACTTTCATAGCCCTAACACCTGCGAAGAACGCCATGTTCCCGCCCGAACTGCTTCCAATGACAAAAACTCTGTTCAGATCTCCGTGGCCGACGATCCACGGATCGGACGTTTCTCCCACCCACCGAATCGCGTCCACCGCGTCATCGTACGCTGCCGGAAGTCGATTTTCAGGCGAAAGTCGGTAGTCTAAAGAAACGACCAAAGCTCCTACAGCTAGCGACATGTTGTGGCAGAACTGGTGGTAGAGGACGAAGTCAGGACTGAAGAGAACGAAGCCGCCGCCGTGGTAGTAGATGAGGATCGGAAGCTTGGAGTGATTGTTGGAGAGGTTAGGGTTTGGGAGGTAGAGACGGAGCTTTGTGTTGTGGATTGGATTGAGGGTGAGGTCTTTTGTTAGGACAGGTGAGTTATCGTCGATTGACGGCGGGATGAGGGGGGTGGGGCGGGTGATGGTGCCGTCCTCATTTTCGACTATTTGCAGGAAGAAGCTATTGCTCTTTTTAGGCTGAATCGGGGCTGATGAAAGAGATGCAGCATCACCCATTTATGTATGAATGGAATTTCGCTTGCGTGTGGGATGAATTAATGTGAAGGGGAAGGAGGATGTCACATAGAGACTTAACGAAAGGAAGGTAGTTTGCAGATAGGGGTGCAGATTAGAACCTTCCAAACCTGGACCAGACGAGGGTCTGAAATTTAGCCTCGTCCGACCTTTCTAGTTCTAAACTATACATTTTGAATCGTAAATCCAACTCGAAGCCAGTTCAGGTTGGATCAAGTAGTTACACTTTAAAGATGCATCTTTTCATGTATTTTGGTCGGGTTGTTTGGATCAAAGTTTGTTCAGTTCAAGTTTAATTGGGTCTAAATGGTAGTTTTTCATCACCTAGACCCAAATCCGAAAGTTTAGAATGGGTTTGGCCTTTAGTTCGGGGGTTTGGGTTTGTGGATGTCGATTCTAATTGTCCGCCATAGTTGCACAAAATCTTTTGTGTTCAATGATCGCAAATACAAGCATGCATTGTTAAGTAGGCCGGTCATGTAATGGTAAATAATACCATGCTAATACCACTAAGTACTTGTTAATCAATATTGAGCTATGCCAAAGGTATCGGTATAACGGTAAATTCAACAAGTATATTAATTCTGTTTTTTCATTGGTTAAATTAATCCAGACACACTTATGAAGGAAGAGTGGAGTTGTGTGAACAGCCGTCTGATGGAAAACCACTTTCATGTCGATTTAGATAGCACTTTTTCGTTGAGAATTCCTCGTTTCTTCTTGTGTGAATTCCTCGGAATTCACAACTTATGGGGCCCTATCTATTAGGGGAGAGTGTTTGGTTGGTTCGATTTGTCCGATAATGAAAATTGTTAAACCGGACTAAAACTCATAAAAATGAAAATCAAACCAAACCAACAAAAATGAAAACCAAGCCTCTCTTGGACTACCTCAATTTTCAGGAAGAAATTTTAGTGTTATGAATGAAGATGCTTCTTTTTTTAGTTTAATTAGCTTCAATATCTAAGATTAATGATGTTTTTATTCCATATTTTTGTAAATAATTTGCGATGAATTTAGAAAATTTCCATGCCAACTATAATTATTCGAATGTTGATATTAATATTAATGAGGTTGGAATCTAAAACAAAATATTTGCTTTTTTTTATCATTATCAAAATTCTAATACAATAAAATTTAAATTTTGTATATTGTTAAATTACCATTAGCAGTCATTGATTTACTAGTTTATCGGTATACCAACGATAATTTTACCAACGTTAATATTGGGTGATGCAATAAATTCTTGATTGACTTTTACGGTTGACAAATAGATGCTGTAACCTAATTTGTATGAGTAAGTGTCATTATATATTGCTTTGTACCCACTTGGAAGTGTAATTTAAGTACATCATTTCTGATGGATTCTACTTTTTATAGGTTGGACAGTAGAATAATTGAAAACGAGGGAGCATATGCTCTACCATTAAAGTTCCACTCAACCTCTAATGATGTTTTGGATTTTGAACAAAATAAAAGATGTAGTGACATATTTAATTAAATGGAAAAGGATGAACTTGATAGGATTGATCTCTTTAAACCTTCATTGTAAATTACCAGCAGGACTTTATGGAAGAATGCTACAAAGTATACCGATTTATTGTACATAAGATAAAATAGGGTGCTAAAGGAGCAAACCTAATGAAGGTTTTGTTGGAGTTTAATAGACCTTCAATAAAAGTCTTTCGGTACCAAATACAAGAATAGTAGTATTTTTGTTTCGATACGATTTTCAAAAAAGTATATAATTTTTTTTGTACTTTTGATCGATATTGTAGCAATTCACCTATTACGATCAATTGGGAAACAATGTAAATGATATCAAGTTTTAAAAGAACTCGATTAATTCTGAGTTATTTACATGTTATTAGATGGGTGAAGGATATGAATTATGCAAATTGTTTGTTTAAAATGGTCAGTTATTACACACTTGAAACTTTTCATTATCAAACCCTAGTATAATCAATGTTCAATGTTCGTCAATTTGAATTGAAACCTTTGTCATATGTTTTCTTGGGAGTGGATGTGATTATATAAGAATCGAATGAAAAATGATCACCACATAACCCCCCTCCCCCAACCCCGTGCACAGGGCTGGCCCTGTGGGTAGCCCACCAAGTCCATGGGCTAGGGCAACCCATCAAGATCGAGGCAACAAAAAATAAAAAAATATTTGTATGTATATTATTGTGCTTATAGAGTACATATACATTAAATGTAAATAATAGATGTTTTCCCTAGGGGTTAGTATATCTTGGCAGTAATCAAGAGGTTAACAGTTCAATTCATGCTGTTGTTATTTCTATAGTGTATTCTAATCAATATTTTAAAGGAGAAAATGATTTTGATCTCTACATCCAAATATTGTTACATTGCTAGAACAACAACTTAACATTGCATTGTTCAACAAACTCACTATACACACTTTTGTTAATCACAAGGATTTATATGTCAAACAACACATATTTTAGTGTAAAGTTATATTGATTGGAAATTATTTAGATGATACATGTATTTAATACATTTCCAAAAAAATTGCAAAAAAGCAAATTATGTTTAGAAGCTTGAATATATCATAAAAATATGTACATTATGTTTTTCGGCCTAATCAATATTTTAATGGAGAAATGAGAATCTTGTTCTACAAATATTGTTACACACCTAAAATGATGATGGTTTAACATTATATCATTACATTTTGGGTTTCAATATTATGAAGTTTCTAAAAAAATGTAAATACTCAATCTTTTTTACATTTTGATTTAGATAATTAATAAATAATCTTTACGAACCTCGGCCTATTTTCTTTCAAATAATTTAATATATTATTCGTTGGCTTAGAAATATTTATGTGATAAGAAATTTGTCAAAACTTTCATCAAATATCATCACGTGTTACAGATTATTTTTCGAGAACTCAAACATTCTCAAATTATAGAAAAATTAATGTGAAATATATATAAATATATATATATATAAATATATATATATATATATATTTGTATGTTTGTTATAATATGATAATATAGAACTTATGCAAAAAAATTCTATAAAATAATTTAAGGTTATTGTGCTAAAAAAATTGAGCTACAAAATTTTTTTTGGGCTAGCCAAACCCATTCTATTAGGCTGTTGTTGCCCGTGCACACACCACCACCTAAAATCCTTACAAAATCATGAGCTTTGATCTATAGTTTACTTATTAGAACAAAGGTTTATCATTTAACCCCCCCTCCCCCACCAATGTCCATGGTATCAGAGTAAATGTTTTATCTCTACCTGCCCTCCAATGTCCTTATTATCAAAGCAAATGTCTTACCTCAGCTTGCTCCATGATGTCCTTGATCTTCTAGCAAGAGTTTTATCTCAACAATGTTCTTATCTCCTTATCTCTCCCCCCACCAACCCAATGTCATTACTACTAGGAGAAGGGTTTCTATTGTTAACTGAAAAGCTCTCCTTCTTAGTTGGACTTGGAATACCATGCCATGTGTACTTATTAGTAATGGTACACGCATATAGTACGCTTCAATAAGGGCTATTTTCTAAGTTATTTTATTTATCATTAGTTGATAAACTTATTACATGGCTAAATGAATGATAAAAACTAAGTTTTAGAATTAAATGGTGCAAATGACACCAATTGTTTTTGTAGTTGTACTCAAAGCATGCAGTAAATAACCGAGGTATGAAGTAATATCGTACTCAACTTTGGACCTCTTCCACTCATTTTTAAGGAACACATAGAAGTAGAAGGCTCTAATGTATACTGGATCAGATGCATTGGGCAATGAGGTAAAAAAAGAAAATTAAAAAAAAGTCCTTTTATTACTTATTTCACTAGATCTTTAACTTGTGTTATCAAGAATAACTTTATTACATTAAATCATATTCAATATTAATTAATGTAGTTGGATTTGAATTTTGGAACTAAATTTGAAGTTTTAAATATTATTATTTCATTCAAAATATTATTTTAATTTAAAGTAATTTTACTTCAATTTTATGATATTCTCATGAGCGTATATGCTCTGTGATAAATAAGTAAGGTATGTCATTATAACAATAATGTCTAACATATAAAAGAAATGAGAATAATAGCGTAGGTGAAATATATGTAAATGTACAAGTATTTATTAATGCATTATATATTTAATTTTTGACATATGAGTAGTTTATTATCAATTCAAATTTAAATATCAAATATTCCGAAGGACTGAAAAGTATCCTATCATAGTAGTTTCTAATTAAAAAGGTGTTAATGCATAACTATTTAAATAGTAAGTTAATATTCTAAAATCTAATTTTCTATGCCAAATCTAAATGGAATATATAATGTCAAACGATATCAGCTTTTTTATAATTTCAATACAAACATAGCTGCACAAGTTGCGTGTAAAAAAGGAGTTTGTATGCGAAAGGTATATTCATTTAAATATATGAGGACTATAATGCAATTATTATTAGTCAAGGGCTAAATAATAAAATAATTGCTTCCTCGTCAAACCCTAGCCCTTATTCTACATCTTTCTTAAATTTTTTTGGCCACTCCAATTCGCTTGAGGAGAAGAGAATGCCACCGCCAAGCACCCCTCATCACGACGATTGTCCCTATGCCACTTAGTTCACACTAAACATCGACTATTGTAAACCTTAATTTTTCCGACTTAGGTTCATCGTGGCAATATATGATCAGAGTGGTTGATTTCACACTAGTAGCACTACCCCTCCGCATTGAGCAATACGCCATCGCAAGCATATGAGTCGGTAATAGTTGGTGATCATGGCGATAATGAAGACAATATGCACGGTGATACAAATATTGTGCATGCATGAACAACAGAATCTTTCGTATTTTTTTTTTAAAATTTATGAAATATAAAACTAATTTTAAAATTATGTAAACAATTATAATTTAGAACTTCAAAAATACCTTTGTTTGGAAAGTAATAAATATAAATATATTTTTGAGAATGATAATGAGATAAAATCTATATGATATACTTGTTGGGCAATCACACCTTAAACAATCAACTTTGCATTTTAGATAACATTTCTCTAACTCAATGATGGAGTTGAAAAGACCATCATTAAGATATAGTTTACGAATGAAGAGAGAAGAAATTTTGTCTATTTTAAATGGAGGCTATGTTGTATCAGATGCTATAAAAATATCTCACTCCTATATTTCCACAAGGAATATTTTATTAATTAATTAGGTCCATTGCAAAAACCCGTACTTTTTATGCTTAGTCATTAAATGAACATAATCATTTTAATTGATTTCAACAAACTAATGACTTAAAAGATGGATTTTTAAAGTTGCATTCCTAATGTCGTTTATATATGAAAAACATATAAAGTTTGTCAAAATCAGATAAGATTGATAAAATGAGAAGAAAATAGAATATAGGGGCAAAATGGTCGACAGAACTGAGCTTATTAATTCTGAAATGGACCTTCATTCATTTCATTCATCGCTTTCTTTTCCAATCTCTTCGAAGAAAACTAGGTTTTAAGTCTTCAAATTGTTGAAACTGGCCAACCCGCAGCGGTAGTGGTGGGTGTATTTCAATTTTTTTTATCCTATTGGATCTTTATTAGGCCTATGAAGTCTAATTCATTTAGAACAATTCTAAATTTGTTTTAAATAAAATCATGTATTTTATTTAAATTTAAGTATTTTGTAATGTAAAGTTAATTGAATGATTTAATTTATATATTACATGTATCATATACATATACATATGTGTGTGCATGTGTAACATAATAATCCGTGAAGGGTATAACATGCCCGTATATAGATGTTGGAATTTACATCGCAACAGACACATTAGCTCATTTCGTATGTATTGTATGTTGTCTAAATATGTGCATAAATCTATAATGCAAAGTATATTTATATAAATACGTATACATATATTTAAAATATATTTTATAACTAAAAGTCTCAAAATTAAATATATAAATAATTTAAAATATTTGTATAAATATATATATATATATACATAATTAACATATAAAGTTATACATACATATATATATATAATAATTAAAATTATATATATATATAAGGTTAAATAAAATGTATATATATGAATAATTAATTGCATTCAAATACATAAAATATAATTATATATTTTAAAATTATTTCCAGATAAAAATTAGCATAACAAACATAAAATAATAATTTTATAATTTTATCATTATTATATATATATAATAAATAGTTTTGATCATAATAATTAAAAATATAAGTAATAGATATTAAAAAAAATCAAAATTTAAAATTGATAAAAATTTAGGATCATAAAATTCAGGTTCAAAATTTTTTTCATGATTTTTTGAAATAAAATATTATTTTTAATATATAAAAGAAATATTCAACGGAAGTAATTTAATTATTAAAAATATTAAATTTTAACAAAAAATTCTGAAAATTTTTCCGTCGGTTACTACATAGATGTAGTAATTTAATAAAAATATAAAATCGAATTTTTAGTGCAATAATTATTTTAGATATAATAAACAATTCAAATAATCAATAAAAGATAATTTAAAATTATTTATATACATAAAAAAGTTATTTTCGAATTTGATAATTCATACTATATATAAATAGGTGTAAAAACAATTCTAAGCTATTTATACATTATAAATATACATATATTTAATTATATGTTTAAAATATACATTAGTCTATATTTAAATTAATATATAAATATACACAAAACAATTAATAATGACAAAATTTAATTTTTACAACAAATTAGATTTGTTTATACATAAATTATAACACATAATAATATAACCATGCACATAACCAAACTAATTTGTGACAACTACATATACCCACGAAAATCTCACCTAACTAGATATACAACATTAATACATACATACATACATACATATACATATATATATATATATATATTGATTTGGGATTAATCAATATTAAATCATAAAATATGATATGACTATTATAATATATAAATAAACCACCAATTGATGATGTCTTTGAGTCCACTTGAATCAATGAATTCCCTTCTCTAGTTATGCTCGATCAGTTAGATTGCAAGTCTGGAATCGTCGACATTTTCTATCAAATAGTGCTTTTACTTAACTTGAATTGATTTGAGATTCTTAGAAATAATATGGGTATTAATTTCGGCCAACAAACTTGATAATTATAGCAGCCAAAAGTTGTTTTTGATTAACGGTTTAGAGATCCATATAAATAGCCTTGTACAAGAGAGATATTAGGACAATCTCATTACATATTCTCTCTTAATCTTAGCCATTCATCTTTAGGTCTAATCCTAAGTTTTAGCTGCCTCCAATAACTTGTCAAAACTGAAATTTGCATCCCTAATGATTTGCTTTAAACTCATTTAAGCCCAAGCCAAAATGCTATGCAATTAAATCTAATTTAATTACTTATCGATATCGTATATCGATTGGTACATTTATAACTATTATAAATATATAACAATTTTTATTTCTCAAACCATATTCAAATTTTTATAATTAATATTTCATAAATATTAATTAATTTAATTTATTTATAACAATTATAAACTAATTAAATCATTCGGTCTTAAGGGAATTCATCATTTCAGTTGTGTAACTCTTGGGTGTAAATTTGGTCAGCAATTAACACCGAACTATTTGAATGTTAACGTTCACACATCACTTAGCAAGTGGTGTGACATTATGGCCAAATTTACCGCTTATTCATTTTCAGTAAAATCTTATTTAATTTAATAAGCGTTACTCGTTAGTGACATTTGTATACATCAATTCTCTTCGTCAAAAACTGCATCACTTTGGATTTATGGAATTTGGTAATGGTCAAAATTCCAATATTGTCCATATTCAACTCTATAGTCCAAACACAAAATCCTTCGTTCAATAATAACAATTATTATTAACCGTACTACTCTGGCCAGAGATTTTGACTTTGGGTTGACTTGAGTTGACCATGACACTAACCTCATATAACTGAAGTGACGAATCTTCTCTTGAATAGTGTCTTCGTTCCAATACTTCCACTCGGCCCTACTATAATCACTTGATGGATGTCGTTCCATGATTTAACTATAATCAAAGCAGAGTTTTTCATATTGAAGGTTGACAGTATTCTCAAGTCGCAAGAATTGTGTAAATTAGTCACATCGATATTTTCTATTTTCCATAGTTATCCAATAACTATCAATACGTAACCCCTTGGTGCCCCCAACGGTCATGAGTAATACACTGCCCAACATTTGGAGAGCATTACGTACTCTAGTCTCAATGGATACATCGATATCCAGTCTCGATGCATCTTGACTAGGAACATTTATAATGGTACATTTGTTTCATTGTCATAAATTACTCACGGTTACAACACTTTGTAACTACTATCACAAAACATACCATTTATGAATTTTCTATTAAATACACTTTTAATTAAATTTATTAATTAATATAACCACATTATATCAAGTATATAATAGAAAAAATACCTTTATTTTGAACATGATTGGTCAACGAGTTAGATATATGTAACAAATTACATAATTGCCCCTAGGGCATACCCCTAACTCTATCAATCTCTCACTTGCACTTGGAGTCAATTATAGAATCTTATTCCAACTTCTCCAATCGGTTTTCTCCAAACCAATTAGGTCAGTCCCTTTGTGAACGGGTATGCTATTATGTTTTAATTATGTACTCTGTCATTCAACTTTCTTCGACCGTGATAAACTATTTTATCATGTGGAACAATTCAGAGTATGTCTCTCGACTTTGAGTGAGCTCTAAGTTCTATTACGAACTATATTACGACATTGTTATCATATAACTCTGTCATGAGATTCTCAACATTTGGAATCGGCTCAGTTATAAATTTGTGCACTTATATTTTTTATATACATTGTTTTTATTGCGGCGCTATTCAAGGCGATGTACCTAGCCTTTTTTTCATTGAATCAGCCACGGTCTTTCATTTGGAACATTTCCCACTTAAAGATATTGACGTATTATACTCAATATTACTTGTGAAAGTTTGAGTCTGAACATTCCTTCATAAGGAATTTATGTTTCTGTAAACAATTCTCTAGTATTTCATAAATACACGAGAACTACAAACAACCAGTTAGTGATATTAATTTGGATTTGATATTTGTTTCATGTATCAAATACATAAACAAATCATGATATCGTAGACAACACAACATGTGTGATAATTCCTTTTGCCAATGCAAAGGAATCAATCTTACATGTTCCATATTAAACATTTTAATAAGGTGTCTTTGCATATCATTTGGGACATTCCCGACATCTTTTATACTTACTATAAAAGACATCATTTATTAATCCAATGTGTAGTATTTAAACAACTAAGGCTGATTTTAAGTACATCGTTAAAATCAATAACGTGTTGTTTACTTATAGCTTAGAAATAACATTGTACCTTTTAACATTCTTTCTTATGAACACACACTTCCTCTGCACTTTGATTGAAAATCAAACTATTTGATATTTCTATCAAAATACTTATTCAATCTTGATGCTTATAAACTGATACTTTCGAATCATTTCTTGGATCATATCCAAAGACTCACAAACTCAATATCTCTCCCACCGACTTCGAGACATTTTGGTTATTATGTGTAAACAGTTTACTCTTAATAATTATTTATAATTTTCTATTTCAATACATACGTATCAAACATAAAGTCATATCAAGTGGTAATTTTGTGAGTAAATCCGAATTAACTTGAGCACGTTGAATACCGAATATATTACATTAATTTCAACAATTGAAATTTGCGATATTATTTTCATCAACGTTGCTCATTTAATTCCAACTGCATTAGTCTTGCTCATAAAGACATAATCACGGCCGATGGATCACATCCCTTAGGTTACGACTACCAAAATCATATTTTGACAGCGTACTTGGAATTCTTTCAGATCTGCGCATCATACCATATGATAGAGTCAACACTCTTAGTGGTTTAATTAAACAATCGAGGATTATATATTTTCGACATTGACAAGAAATTCATAGTTTCTCTTCAATGAGCGAGAATACTTATTAGACATTCTAATGCAATGTGTTCGTTTAGGTTAGTCAATTTTATTTCATCTCATCTAATCAGTTCTATCTTTGGATCATATCCAAATCCTTTTTACTACCAATAATTTCTTAAGGAAATTCCTTCACAATGAAGTTGGTATTTCTTGAAATGTTTCTCAGCGTAATAGAATAGGTATTCATAAACGTTTTATGAATTTCCTTATTCATTAAACCAATTTGGTTTTAGTTTACAAAAGTTATGTTCAAAACATTAATATGTCACCCAATGACAGTCTTTTTAAAATCTTTTTGGGAAGATTCATACAAGATCCTTCATGAACATTTATTATGTGTAATCTTTTGACTCACACAACCTGCCAACTCCTTGGCCTAGGGTATGTTGGAGTTTCATATAAACCCTTATCTTGTGTGATTTTGTAAACCATTATTTAGATGAAATAATATTAACCTTGTTACTACTCTTAAGTACATGACCTTATAGAAAGAAACTAACTCAACTTCACTCGCAATTAATCGCACATTGTTCAATAAAGTTCGATTACCCCTTATCGATGCATCATTATGCATCACATGGAGGAGTGACATTTGAGATTGAATCTTTATTCATTTTTAGGTACATTTGGACCTTTTTCCAATATACTCACTCATTCGATCAAATCGAATCATTTCTATTGTATGTTATTTTATCTACTTATGTTTTGTACTCTATGAGTTTACCGTAGACATACTACATGTGTATCAAATACACATGTCTATGTCGACGATAACTCATTGGTGAATATGACGAAGTACAAGGAATCGTTTTGGTATTTATAGAATTATGATTACATACCTCTATATGTATCAATCCGAGGAGTTCATTAACTCTTATGATACTCCCACTGAATGGGTGCATAGCCTTTATTGTTTGAGATATAATTAACAAGTATCATATGATTCAAAATCATACAATAAAATTATTTCTCAAAACTACGGCTTAGTCTATAACTTCAAAACAACCATAAATAATATTATATACTTTTTTATTTTCCAATCCATCACTTTTCTTGTAAGAAAAAATTACCGCATTATAGTTTTATTTCACAAAGAATATTCAAAATATTCATATTGAAATATAGCTATGTCTATTTTTTTCAGTCGACACCGAAAAATAATCATTATTTCATAAATAATGTATGGTAAGTTATACGGAAAAAAATGCTCCTACTACTTCTGCCATTACTATAATAGCGTATTAAATTTGGAGATCCATCATTCACTTAATACAATTTGTTTATTTCATACACTGCAACTATTTACAGTGGAGAGTTCGTTGATCAAATATCTTCAGCTCAAAGAAATAAATCTCATAGAAAACAATTTGATATATGAAAATACATTTTAGAATAGAAATCATATTTATTATTCCAATATTAAGTATCAATTATTTATTACAATTCATATTTCCAATGTTTCTCTATGAAGCATAAGTGAGTATTCGTTCTCTTCATTCCAATTGTACCTTAAATTACATCTATTCTTATACATTCGTTTTCCTTTCAAATGGTCAAACAATTCAAAAGAAAATCTTACTACAATATCATAGTATACTCTTTACAAAAGCATATTCGATTATCCTTAACATTCAAGGACATCAAATATGCTGCACTTTACGTAAATCGATCAAATGACATTTCAGCGATCGAGTTCTTATATCTATCTTGTAGTTTTTGGTCTTGTGTTACATTAACACAATATGATCTCTTTTGTAATCAATCAGATTGAATACTCGATCTCGCACTAAGGTTTTTTCGATTTTTCGGATGAACTAATTTCATCGAAATATTGTACATTTCAAACTTTGACCATTCACCATATAACATTTATATGCAATTGTATATGGATCAAATATCCATAGTCTTGTATTGTTTTAGAGTTCAAAACTCATTAAATGCAATACATGGTCTTGATCAAATAAATGCATAAGTAACCAAACCAAAAATGTATTCAGTAGTTGTAAAATCAGGCACTTGCATGGGTGTTGAAACGTTAACATGCAATAGGAATTTAATAGTGGGTATTATATTTCCATTTTTCAACTTTCAATTCAGTTCGTTTGTATATTTAATTGATAAACATTTTATCAATCATATTAAATGCAAAAATTTATCATTGTAGATAATTATAACATTATTTATCATATGTTCTTACAATATTAGAAAGGTTAAATGTTACCATTTCATTTTTCCAATAAGACTCCCACTAGTCTTTTATGTTTCTCCAAACCCTAAGATGAAACACAGAAGTCTTTCGACTTCACTAGTGGGTGTTAGGACTCGTCTGTCTTGGTATTCTGACCTTGAGTTTGCTCTACAAATCATAGCCCCACAAACGATGGATAACTCCTTATTGGTTGTATCACATACAACTCCTAACCCATTTTTCCTTGTCCTAATCTCATTTCGACCTTGAGTTTTCTCAACAAATCGAAAGAGATTATTCACTCATACCTACCATATCATGATGCCCTAAGTATAGTATATGTATCTTGAGTTTGCTCAACAAACACATATAGTTATCTTACCTCATCTGTTCAATATATTAATAATACTACACATAACATCCCCAGCTTGAGTTTGCTCAACAACTAAGGAGTATGCAAGTAATTTATTAATATACATATGGTAGAGGACAACATTATATTGAAGATTCATAATCTTCAATATATTATATTAAGTGATATCGACTTATGGAATAATGTATTTCTTATGAAATACCATCGTGATTCAAGTGTTAGACACATCAGAAATCACATTATACATACATTTACGTATGTATTTATTCCTTAAGTCTATTTAGGTTTCTTTAATGTTCCACTTTTAGTTTATACATTCAATCATATAAGTTTTGTTGTTATATATTTTTTATATTTCACATTACTTACATAATAGTCTCGTGTATAATATTATATTAATTAAATCATATTTAATTAATTTTATATTGATATAACATTTTAATTAATTTTATATTGATATAACATTTATATTTATTATGTACTATAACCTATATAGTATAACACATATATCATATACATGTGTAATTATAATTTCAATTAATTAACCTTTTAATTAAATTAATTAAATTATCTTGATTTCGAAAATCATTATTCATATGTATGCATGCATATTTATGATATCTTAAACATTTTAAAATATCATAACATATTTCATAATATATTTACTTCATGCACATACATTTTATTAATTAACTTATTAATAAAATTTATAATTTTCGAAAATTATGTTATTTTGTTTTTCAAACATTTTGAAAATTATGTTACATTATAACTATTATAATAAGCATACATTTTATTTTAAATTTAACAATTAAATTTAAAATCTTTTACTTTATTTTTCAAGACAATTTTGAAAATTTGCCCAAGGCCCAAATTAAGTTGGGCCTTTTCTATTAGGGGCAACCTTTGGGCTCACTTCACCTTTCAAGCCAGGCCGGTAGCCAGATAGGACAGGGTACTTGATTACCCAATTCAAATCCTAGACCTTACCTTTCGCGACACCATATTGAGTGGGAAAGCTTAATAAGTTAGCTCTAACATGACTAATTTAGACCGCATAGGCTATTGGGCTCTTATACCATTGTTGGAACTGGGCCAGCCCGCAGCGGTAGTGATGGGTGTATTTCAATTTTTTTATCCTATTGGATCTTTATTGGGTCTATGAAGTCTAATTCATTTAGAACAATTCTCAATTTGTTTTAAATAAAATCATGTATTTTATTTAAATTTAAGTATTTTGTAATGTAAAGTTAATTGAATGATTTAATTTATATATATACATGTATCATATACATATGTGTGTGCATGTGTAACATAATAATCCGTGAAGGGTATAATATGCCGGTATATAGATGTTGGGATTTACATCGCAACGGACACATTAGCTCATTTCGTATGTATTGTATGTTGTCTAAATATGTGCATGAATCTATAATGCAAAGTATATTTATATAAATACGTATACATATATTTAAAATATATTTATAACTAGAAGTCTCAAAATTATATATATATATAATTTAAAACATTTGTATAAATATATATACATAATTAAACATAAAAAATTATATATACATACATACATATATATATATATATATAATAATTAAAATTATATATATAATGTTAAATAAAATGTATATATATGAATAATTAATTATATTCAAATACGTAAAATATAAATATATATTTTAAAATTATTTCCAGATCGAAATTAGCATAACAAACATAAAATAATAATTTTATAATTTATCATTATTATATATATATATATAATAAATAGTTTTGATCAAAATAACTAAAAATATTAGTAATAAATATTAAAAAAATCTAGGATCATAAAATACACATTCAATTTTTTTTCATGATTTTTTGAAATAAAATATTATTTTTAATATATAAAAGAAATGTTCAACCGAAGTAATTTAATTATTAAAAATATTAATTATTAACAAAAAATTCTGAAATTATTTTCGTGAGTTACTGCATAGATTTAGTAATTTTAAAAAATATAAAATTGAATTTTCAGTGCAATAATTATTTTAGATATAATAAACAATTCAAATAATCAATTAAAGATAATTTAAAATTATTTATATATATAAAAAAATTATTTTCGAATTTGATAATTCATAATATGTATAAATAGGTGTAAGGAAAAATTGTAAGCTGTTTATACATTATAAATATACATATATGTAACTATATGTTTAAAATATACATTAGTCTATATTTAAATTAATATATAAATATACACAAAATAATCAATAATGACAAAATTTAATTTTTACAGCATATTAGATTT
The DNA here is from genome assembly GCA_030737815.1 of Allium fistulosum. Lineage (NCBI taxonomy): Eukaryota > Viridiplantae > Streptophyta > Magnoliopsida > Asparagales > Amaryllidaceae > Allium > Allium fistulosum. The sequence continues at coordinate 1,000,673,715 of CM060904.1, read as the reverse complement.
GTTTATACATAAATTATAAAACATAATAATATAACCATGCTCATAACCAAACTAATTTGTGACAACTACATATACCTACGAAAATCTCACCTAACTAGATATACAACATTAATATATGTACAGATTTGGGATTAATCAATATTAAATCATAAAATATGATATGATTACTGTAATATATAAATAAAATACCAATTGATGATGCCTTTGAGTCCACTTGAATCAATGAATTCCCTTCTCTAGTTATGCTCGATCCGTCAGATTGCAAGTCTATAATCGTCGACCTTTTCTATCAAATTGTGCTTTTACTTAACTTGAGTTGATTTGAGATTCTTAGAACTGATATGGGGATTAATTTCGGTCGGCAAACTTTATAATTTGGGCAGCCAAAAGTTTTTTTTGATTAATGGTTTAGAGATCCATATATATAGCCTTGTACAAGAGAGATATTAGGACAATCTCATTATCTATTCTCTCTTAATCTTAGCCATCCATCTTTAGGTCTAATCCTAAGTTTTAGCCACCTCCAATAACTTGTCAAAACCGAAATTTGCATCCCTAATGATGGGCTTTAAACCCATTTAAGCCCAAGCCAAAATGTTATGCAATTAAATCTAATTTAATCGCTTATCGATATCGTATATCGATTGATACACTTATAACTATTATAAATATATAATAATTTTTATTTCTCAAACCATATTCAAATTTTATAATTAATATTTCATAAATATTAATTAATTTAATTTATTTATAACAATTATAAACTAATTAAATCATTCGGTCTTAAGGGAATTCATCATTTCAGTTATGTAACTCTTGGGTGTAAATTTGGTCAGCAATTAACACCGAACTATTCGAATGTTAACGTTCACACGTCACTTAGCAAGTGGTGTGACATTATGGCCAAATTTATCGCTTCTTCATTTTCAGTAAAATCTTATTTAATTTAATAAGCGTTACCAGTTAGTGACATTTGTATACAACAATTCTCTTAGTCAAAAACTGTATCACTTTGGATTTATGGAATTTGGTAATGGTCAAAATTCCAATATTGTCCATATTCAACTCTATAGTCCAAACACAAAAATCCTTCGTTCAATAATAACAATTATTATTAACCGTACTACTCTGGCCAGAGATTTTTACTTTGGGTTGACTTGAGTTGACCATGATACTAACCTCATATAACTGAAGTGACGAATCCTCTCTTGAATAGTGTCTTCGTTCCAATACTCCCACTCGACCCAACTATAATCACTTCATGGATGTCGTTCCATGATTTAACTATAATCAAAGCAGAGTTGTTCATATTGAAGGTTGACAGTATTCTCAAGTCGCAAGAATTGTGTAAATTAGTCACATCGATATTTTCTATTTGACCTTAGTTATATTAACCAACGGAAAACTATCGAGTGAGTCATTCCATAGTTATCCAATAACTATCAGTACATAACCCCTTGGTGCCCCCAACGGTCATGTGTAATATACTGCCCAACATTTGGAGAGCGTTACGTACTCTAGTCTCAACGGATACATCGATATCTAGTCTCGATGCATCTTGACTAGGAACATTTAAAATGGTACACTTGTTTCATTGTGATAAATTACTCACGGTTACAACACTTTGTAACTACTGTCATAAAACATACCATTTATGCATTTTCTATTAAATATACTTTTAATTAAATTTATAATTAATATAACCACATTATATCAAGTATATAATAGAAAAAAATATCTTTATTTTGAACAAGATTGTAACAAATTACATAATTGCCCCTAGGGCATACCCTTAACTCTATCACAAATTAAGATAACCCTTTCCTTTCTTCTCTAAAAATATGAAATAAATATCTAAATTTAAGTTGAAGGATTCTCTACAAATCTATATCTTCAAGTTCACATTTTGGAGAAGTTTGGAGCTCGATTTTAGAAATCTAAGGAGAGCTTCAAAGTCGGCTTCATTGAAGCTCGGATTTCTCAATATTGGGTTAGTGAGATCATAATCACTGTATATGCTATAAATCATATTAAATATCCCATGTTCATTGGGGCTTGAGTAATGAACTTGGATTAGGGTTTTTGAGAAGAGAATCTTGCTTAATGAATGTTATAAATGGAATTGAATATAGAATGAATATGTTAAATAACTCGATATAGATTTTGTTGTGTTTGGTTTGATTGTTAGATTGACTGGTTGTTTAGGAATTGATGAATGATAAGAGATGGTTCATGACATTTTTAACTGACATTGTGAATGAAATGTAGAGTTGGAATGATGAGTCCAGTAGTTGAACTTGAATGGTTTTCAAACCATTTCATTGCCTCAAAGTTATCAGTTGAGTGTTAAGTTACACTAATCTGAATGTCTAATGATTATAATAAGGGCATGAATTCTCACTGAACAGCATTAGTACAAAGTGTCTCAGAGCCGTATGTTGAGGATGGGAGAAAGAAAGTGAACAAGAAAATGTTGGGTGGAATTTCCATTTAGGAAATTCCCCATTCAGGTTCAATGTCGCATGAATTAGGCAGTCAAACGTCTGAATTGAAGATCCATACATCTGAAATTCAAGAAATTTATCTTGATAATTCATATGTATTTTTGGGGTTTTCAAACATCTAGAATTTGAGTCCAGACATATAAAATTATGGTTAGACGTTTGAACACTCTATTAAGACGTTTGAAGTGCTATCAATTTAACAGAGAACTTTAGGTTTTGAGTTTTGATTTATAGGGACCCGAGTTCATTCCGGAGGCCCATGTGATGCTCGTAATATTCGATATGACTATAAAGCAATGTGACGAGTTCAAGGACCATATACCTTGTCTTAAAAAATGTACGGCTGATGCCGGATGAGATAGAGACTATGAAAATAGTTCAAGGCATGGTTCGATTCATATTGTGACTCTATAGAGTCGTTCGATGGCTTGGGACGTGATGACTAGGGTATTGCGATATACGATTCCATACAATATTACGTAAATAAAGTAAGTCTGTAACCTTATCTACGGCTTTGGGATTTGATATTTCCATATACTGGAAGAACGATGCATGGTTGTTTAGGTTTTGTGTGTTAAGCGGCACCGATTTGCAAATAGAAGAGTTCTATCTCGGTAACAAAGGCAATGGGCATTTGGCTACTTTATAGTAAAAGGTGATCAGTCTTGAGTTACTTGTCCTAAGTACTTTTGTTGAACAAATGATATCATTTAGGCACATGTATATCGATTCAAGTTGAATATGATTGTAGGTGGTATACGATGCATTGAAGTGTCATAGTATTAGTCTTGCATTATTGACCGTTCTTATTGGGTCCTGGCCTTAGTAGGAGGCCGAAGGCCCACTAGCCTAGTGTATGATGGTTGAGTCATCTTTGATGCCATGATGATTAGTATGATAGACTCACATATAGCATAACACTATGGTAGAAATGAACCAACTTGTTGGATGCACGTGAAGATGCTTGAGGTATGATCATGTTACCATTTAGTATTGTTCATGATATAGTAATGTATTAGTAACATGCATAATAGTGATATTTTCTTTTTACTAGATTTATATCTGATACTCTCTTTATTGTTCCTTTAGTTATCTATTCTTTGAGTATGTTGACTTAGAGATGGAGATTTCTACCAGTTGGAGGCAAGCTGTAGTGCCATAAACATTTTACCACTATGATTATATATATCCAATATTTTTGGATATTGGCACGTATACTTTATTCATTTTGGGACATAATATATATAGGATTCGATGTACCATTTGAACATTGTATTATGATGATTAAATATTATGTATCTTGATATGATATGCTTTTAATTTGTTACATGTTCACATTTATATTATATTTTATTTCTTCGACTGTGAGCTTTTGTATACTGTGTAGATGGGATATATATGCTCTATGTTGTTATATTAAATTATACCCTTAATGGAACATTATCTGTGATACCTAAGGAATCTAATTGCTTGTCTTGATGAATTACGGGTGTAATGTTGGATGGTTCATTACATTTGATATCAAAGCTTAGGTAACCCGATCATCATTAATTTGGATAAGTTGAGAGAACATATTTGTACTTTGATTTACTTATGCATATATCATTTAGGCACTCACACTGTTGTTTTTAGTACTCTATACTATATTTTGGGAGAGTTGCTAATAATTCCCATCTAAGATAGCTACCATGACTTATGCCACTGGAGCAATAAACGCTAGAGAGAATATTGAAGCTCTTAATCTCCATATGCCAAATGGTTCTAAAGGCACTTGCAGGCTACAATGTAGGGTACTCCACCTCCAGTAGAAGTCTCCCATGTGCTGACACGAGTGGGAGTGATGCTTATTCCTCCACCATCTCCATCGCTCATTCTTGATTTTCCTCAGCTTTGTACATATTACGTTCATATGGGAGACAAGCTGTATTTGGAGATGGAGTCGATCATTGAGACTTAAGAGTGGTTTTGCACAAGTGAGCAAATCATTGATGACATGGCACATGAGACTTTGAAAAGGAGATGATTTTCTTCTAGACAACTTCAAGTGGAAGCTTTGTATTAGTGGTATGTTATGATTGGAGAAGTGGAGGAGCATGCTGTGACTTAGGAAGAATTTCAAAGGAGATTCAAGACTCGGTTTATTTCTAAGTTCGAGAAGGGCTTGCAAACAGACAAGTTTATGTATCTCCAACAAGGTGAGAAGACCGTGAAGGAGTACATCAATAAGTTCACACTTTCGGCTCATTTAGGGATAGATAAGAGAATACTCTTGTTGAGAAAGCCAAGAAGTTTTCTATAAGACTCAACCAACCTCTTAGGGATATTACTCTTAGTTATATTCCTATGGGTGCTACTTTTGAGAATCTTGTCGAGGGACCATTATTAAATTCTATATTCAGGGAGGCTCAAAAGAGGAGGAAGCTAAAGTTGAAGCCAAGCCCAAGTTTCAAGGAAAGAGAAAAGGCAAGTGGAATAAGAATTATTAAGGCCAAGGGAAGAAGGGAGGGTGGACTTGCAATCGTTGCCATTAGAAGGGGGCAAATTGCTAAAGATTACCAAATCAACCTCCAAACTAAGAAATGTTTCAGTTGTGATTAATTAGGACACTTCAAGAGGGATTTTCTGTCTCTCCCAAACTGAGGGCAAGTAGTCAAAGCCTATGTTATCCAAGATACTCCTAGTTCGAGCACTCTACTAAAGCTCGTTAAGGGGAAAAACATCATTATGGAAGGTGCGTTTTCTATTTCTTTACTTTCGTATACGTGTTTTATACGGGAACTTCACATTCTTTTATTGCTAATCATCTTGTTGATAGTTTGCACCTAGTGACGGTCGGAAAAGATATGGATAGCGAAGGAAGGATCTTCCTCATGCTAGGCTTGGCCTTCACGCTCTTCAACCTGAAGACATCGGCAACCTTTTCCATCACCATAGAAGGACCGAACCCCTTCACATCCATGATAAGAACATATTCATCTTTGATGGTAGCACCGAGCTCATTTTGGTCCTCCTCTATCCAAGTATCTATCTTCTCAGCATGGAGGCTGGGGTCAGTCCTAGCAGAGGAAGTTGGAATTGCAATAGGGGATGTGATGATGATGGAAGTGGTGGTGAAAGCTTCAAGACCTAGACAAAAATGACATATTACGAAGGCATTAAGGATGGTTGACCTAAAAGTTGGCAAAGAGATAAATAAAGGTTAGAAACATATCTAGAAGATATCTAAAGCTTTTCGAATATGGACGAGGTTAGATATACCTCGGGGAGTTGATGTTAGAGTTTGAGGGGGTTCTACTATCTGCCCTTCTTCAGGAACATGAGATAAGATAGGAAGAATAAGGGCAATTGATGGTGGCACAAAACAAAGATCTATGGGGTCGTACCCCTCAGATGTTGAAGATATTGTTGTTGTTATTGTAGCGATAGCGGAAAACACGGGTGCAATAAACCCAGGTGTAGGCATTATGACAACTTCAAAGCTTGTCGTCGTCGGAGTAATAGTCTCTGTCTAAGGTTCCTTTTGAGGAGAAACGAAGTTTTCTACCAAGTCCTTTGAGTTGGACCCGACAGGACCACTATAGGAACTTAGGTAGATGTGGAAGCTTTAAGAGTTTGTTTTACCTAACCCTTAGCTAAGGCCTCCAAGTCCTTACCATTGAGAAGAGCAGCTTTCAGTTCTTCTTCATCAACTTCACCATTGTGCTCTCTCTCTTGTCTCAATATCTCTTCCTAGCCGAGAGTTAGCACCTTAGGGTATCTTCTTCTAGCCACCTGATGTTGCCAGTATTGACTACATTGGTATAGAAGCATACCAAGTTGGCCTCGATCGTGTCATGAAGCTCTTCTTTTTCTTTTTCGGCTTTGAGTGCATGGGTTTCTAGTTCTGCAACTCTGTTCTTGAGGACTTTCTTCTTATTCTTGATTGAGATGATTTCTAACATGTGCTCCTTGGCCAAGGTAAGTGCATCATCTTTTTATTTATTTTTCTTTATTCACCTTGACCTGGAGCTTTGTGATGGTTAGAGCCTGAGTATCGATGGTGGCTTGAAGTGTAGCCTTTTCGTTTTCTAATTCACTGCTCTTAAGATAAGCATTCGGGACCTGCTCTTCCATCACTTTTAACTTAGCCTCTGTGGCCTTCTTTCGGTCTTAATGCTTTTTATCAGCAGTCACCAGAGCTTTTTCCTTTTTAGCCACCACCTTTTTGTATTTGTGTATCTCCTTGCCATAAAGCTGGTAGATTCTTTCGTGTTCCTTCTCTCAATCTCATATTGCTGGATGATGAGTTGTTTAGCTATTTTAGTGTTGTACATAAATTTGGCCAATCTCTTTAAGATAGTACTGTTTGCTTAGGTCATTGTAGATTTAGGTGCCTTGGTACGCCACTTCCCAAGGAATGTCCCTTAAGTTGTGATTAAAATTCACCCCGATGAAACAGATGTCAGGGTGTAAGCACTTCTTTGCTTTGAGTTGCACTAGCAGTTAGGTTGGAAGCGACAGAAGTAGTTTTTATGGGAGTGGCCTGAGACACATGTCTCTTTCCAGGCCTTCGAAAGATCTACTCAGAGGTAGAGGAGTATATAGGCAAAGAAATTTTCTTAGATTTGTGGGTTGGCACAAGAGTCCGAGGAGGAGGTGGTGTAGAAATAGGAGTAGTGGGAGCCTTTGAAATAAGAGAAGGAGAGTTGGGTCTGTTGGATTAACAATCCATTGATTTGGGAAGGGAAGATCATCCATGAAGGGAGAGCATGACTGTTTCTATGATCTAGTTCGGTCACGGGAGTCTTGGTCACCCCATAACATTAAAGTCTTTCTTTCTCTTCCCTTTTTTCCTCTTTTTTCTCTAAGATTGCTCACTATCGGACTCATGAGACGGGTCATGTCTATGGTAAGAATAGCTTGTAGGTTTTCGACTATGGTATTTACCGGACATGTTAACAAGACATTCGAAGAGATTAGAGCATCCATTGTACCTAAAAAGAAGAAAAAAATTGAATCTAAAATTGGAATCGGATAAGAGTATGTATGGATTGAAGATGCTTATGGTCCTAAGTGTTGTGTAAAGTGTCGACGTGCTATATCAAACATACAGACCAAGCTCAATAGCGTTTGAATTTGAAGGTCATCCCCCTAAGGAGAAGGGGGCACAATGGTGGAAGTTTAGTTTAATTTATGGATGTGCGAGGTAGTGAAGTCATCTAAGTCAAAATTTTGGCTTGTGAGATCCCCTAAGTCTTCTTAAGAGACATGAATATCCTCAATAGTTAGGAGAGGAGATGATCCCATAGCTAGACTCTAAGGAGGCTCGGTTGCTGGCTTTATAGTTTTGATCTTAATTTTGAGGGGCCTAAGGGAAAGTGGAGCAGTCTCTTCCCTTGGAGCAGTCTCTCTGGTCGATTCTTCCCCATCATCCTCTTCATCGTCATTATCAATCTCTTCTACGTCATTACCTTCTTCCATCTCTTCCTCCTCTCGTATTTCCATATCTTCTTCTACTTTCCTTCTATCCTCTGCCATGCTTGGAGCTTCATGGTGTTGAGGATCATTTTTACCTTTAGGGCATCTTAAGCAACCCTTGGTGTATGACGCACATAGTCAACCCTTCATCCATTATGCAGTAGCCAGAACTGGCACAGTCGAAGGTCTGCTAGGAGATTTGGCCTCTTTCTTCCTTCAATGGGATGCCTTTTAGAGGTTGGAGTATTTGAGCTAGAGATGCATTTTTGTTTCCTTAAGGAATATCTGTAAGAGATGGAATGAAGGAAATTAGTGACCTGAATGAAGTAAACTATAATGGAATGGGATGTAGGGAGTTGGAGCTTACGTGCAAACAACCACCTCTGGGAAAATCCAGTTGGACATTTAATGAAGAAGTACTCGCCCTTGAAATGGATAAGACTGTTATGTAGACTGATGACAGTTTAGCATCCATGGAACGACTCCTAGAAGGTTAGTGATGGAGAGTTGGACCTCTCTTAAAGTTGTACAGGTACTAGATCTCATTGAAGGTAGGAACCCTAACCAAATGCCTAATGAATATTATGTAGATGAAGTTTAGAGTGGCATATTCATTTGGTTGGGGTTAGACAGGAGAAAGTCTCATGAGTCAGAGCATCAATTGAAAAAAATGATTGAAAAGAGGAACACCTCCAGAGATATCATGTGTAGAGGAGAGTGTAGACTTAGAAATTTTCTTGGATTTGTGGGATGACACAAGGGGAGAGTGTAGACTTAGAAATTTTCTTGGATTTGTGGGATGACACAAGGGACTGATGAGGAGGTAGTGTAGAAATAGGAGCAGTAGGAGCTTTGAAGTAGGAGAAGGAGAGTCAGGTCTATTGGAATAATAATTCATTGATTTAGGAAGTAAAGATCATCTACAAGGAGGAGAGCATGACCATTTATGTGATTCAGATCTGTCGTGGGAGTCTCGGTCACCCTTGTAACATTGAATTCTTTCTTCCTCTTCCCTCCTTTCCCTCTTTTTTCTGCAGGACCGCTCACTGTCAGACTCACGAGACTCGCATCTGTAGTAAGAAAAGCTTATAGGTTTTTGGATGTAGTATTTTCCGGACTTGTTAACGAGACCCTCGAAGCGATTAGAGCATCCCATTATACCTAAAAAGCGAATTGAATCAGAACTTGGAATCGGGTAAGAGTATTTGCAGAGTGAACGTGTTTGTGGTTCTTATTGGAACTGGGCCAACCCATAGTGGAAGTAATAAGTAAATTTCAATTTTTTTTACCATTTTGGATCTTTATTGGACCTATGAATTCTAATTTACTTAGAACATTTCTAAATTTCTTTTTAAATAATATCATTATTTTACTTTAATTTATAAAATCGTTGTGTATTATTCAATTAACGTTATAATATATATATATATATACACGTGTACCATATACAAACATACATACATATATATGTGTGTGTGTATGCGTGCATGTGTAACATATCAATCCGTGCAATGTATAACACGTCCGTGTTTAGGTGCTGCGTTTTACACCGCAACTGGCACGTTAGCTCATCTAATATACAAACATATTGTTCAAATGTATGTTTATATACTTTTATTTATATATATAAAAGTTACAATATATATATATATATATATATATATAATTTAAATAATTTCTATAACACCCCTAATTTTAGTTTAACATTATTCAAGAAATTTAATTGGATATATTAAATAGAATAATATAGTGGGACATAGGGATGAGATTTGATAATTAACAAGGTCGAGCCTTAACTAATTAACTATAAGATTGTTTTAAAAAATTAACATAAAAAGATGTATGGGATGGGGAAAATAAGAATAGATCTACCATTTACCCATTAAATCCTCCCTCTCCCACATCATTCTCAATTTTTACAAGTGCAAAACAATGAAGGGAAAAACGTAAGGAGGCCGACCATTAAACAAGAAGAATAGGAGAAGAAATCTAAGGAAATTTCAAGGGAAAAAACTAGAGAAAACATTCTCCATCAAATCTCAATTCCATTATCCAAATTAAGGTGAATAATAATAAACCATCTCATTTATATATTTGTTTGGTTTCGGATCTGATTACTTTTGATTCTTTGATGATGTTATGATGTGCCATGTTTGATTTCATTGTTCGATTAAATAATGAATTATTGGAATTTCTATGGAATTATTATGATAGGTTATGGTCAAAACTAAGTTTTTGATCTTCAATCGACTTAATTTTCTGGAATGTTGTGTAAAACATTATTTTGGAGATGGATTTTTAATTTCATAATTTTTCAAATTAAAACAAAATTTTATGAATTTCCTAATGAGGAAATAGTGTTTATTCGGGTTTTAATTATTAAAAGTAAATAAATTATTATTTTGGCCCTGAAATTTGTATATATGAGAGAATATGTTAATTCTGATTTTTAGTGATTTTTGGTGATTTTTTCCAAGTATTTATGAATTATTATGAATTTATTAGGCTAGAAAAGCTTAATAAATATATTAAAATAATAATATAAAGTTAACGGGTTTGCAAAATTATTTTGGGAATGCAATCTGGTTCATTGCAGAATTTCTAAAAAGAATTTGGTAAAGAAGTTTACTATCCAATAGAAATTTGGCAAAGAATAAGAGTTGGTGAAAAGAAATTACTTTATATAGAAATTTAACAGTTTTTATAAATAATTACGGAAATGCCATGCCAAAGTCATTGATGCTGAAGACCACTCCATGCCGCAGCCAGGTTTTGCGACATCAACCTTAGTGAATATTTATGATATCACTCCCAGTATGGAATGAATCCACTTCGGTTGAAGTCAATGTCGACATGCATGCCTTCGGTGTCAATGATGCCGCATGTTTTCTATGCCATATATTTTTTACGCCGTATGTTTTCTATATTGCATGTATTTTATGCTACTAGCTTTCAGTATCAACTCCTTAAAACTATGGTGCTACAATTTCTATACCGGCACTAATACTTATAGTGGCAATGATGTCACACATCTTCATTCTTATATAAAGGGACAATAATGCCGCATTTTTGACATTGATATTAAAGGGCATGATGCCACAGATATATAATTTCAGTATTATTACTTTAGGGAACAATGCCACATATAAACCTTACTTTCGACATTGATATGAATGACAATAATGCCACCTGTTATCAATTTCGGTATTATTATTATAGCGGTATGGTTGCCCAGTTTTATGAATTCAATATCAACTGTTTTACTACACTGATGTCAGAATTCATCAATGTCAACCTTATTATTTAAAGCACCCGATATTAATGGTTTTATAACATTAATGCCGCATGTCATCAACGTCGGCATTATAGCCTTATGTTCTATAAAACCAAAATTACTTTTAAGAGCTTTTATATGAAGGGATGCAACATCCCATGTCGGCCATATTAATGCCGCAGGTTCTCAATGATGAACAAATTCTATTTTATGGCGTTATGCCCTATAATGAAAAGATGTAACGTCCTTATATTAATACTGAAAGCATACATGGCAGTATTAAAATGGATTATAAATTGGCATGAGAAACTGGTAAAGTAGTGGGTCATATTTTTTTTAAATGAGTGTTACGGCACACGCTTCGTGTGTGAATTGTTTTCCTTATAACTTGTGTAAGTTTAAATCAGTCAAAAAAAATAATTTTTTATTTTCAAGTTATATTAAGATTTGTATATTTGTAAAGAGGTATTTTGAATTTGCAAAGGAAGTTTAATTTTAGATCTTATTTTTAGAAGCGTTTTGAATTTGTAAAACATGTTTAATTGTTAGATCCTACTTTTAAGGTCATCTGAATTTGTGAAAAAAGTTTAATATTAGATCCTATTTTTAAGTGATCAAGATTTGATAATATATAGAAGGGCGTTTTTGGTAGTTCAGGTTGATACAAAAATGTGTGACAACAAAGCTATTACAACTATTATTAAAGATATGAATTAAGGGAATTAATCATATAAATTATTTCTTAACCCATGTTTTGATATGAAATTACCAAAGAGAGTTATCACTTAAGATTAAGTAATTATAAGATGCCAATTGATTGAAACTATTTGAATGATGGGAGCTATACGTTCTTCTTGGTATTTGGTCGGTTATTTTGCATGATTATTATTGTTGTACTCATATCATCATGATCCATAACTGCTTTTTAGGATATTTAAAGTTAGAATAACTAGTTAGGTTAACCCATTAGTGAGTATAATCAGATTTGACTCCTGAGTGAGTAAAATAGCATCCAGAAGATCAGGTAGATCAAAGGTGTAGGATGCCCAGACAGATCAAAAGATTACAATTTGAGATATGATATTGGAGGGGTTCAATTGGTTCATAGTAATCCCATGAAAACTATGGCTTGAGTAATGTTATTAGAGATATCCAATAGGTTCCTAGTGATTCCATGAAAATTGTGATTGAAATTTGTTATTGGAGAATTCCAATACGTTCATAGTGATTCCATGAAAACTATAATTGGAAATTGTTATTGGAGAATTTCAATAGGTTCGTAGGGATCCCTTGAAAAATATGATTGGAAATTGTTATTGAAGAATTTCAATATGTTCATAATGATTTCATGAAAACTATAATTGGAATTGTTATTGGAGAATTCCAATAGGTTCATAGTGATCCCATGAAAACTATGATTGGAAATTTTTATTGGTAGAAACCAATAGATGTTTAGTGATCCCGTGAAAACTATGATTCAGGACAGGTAGTCCCTAAGAATTTTGACAGGTTATTAGTCAGCCCATGAAAATTAATAGGTTCATGGTGACCCTAGGAAAACTATAAGTTGGGACATATAGTCAGTTTTGTGAGAATGGGTGAACTGGGTAGATATAACCCGAAATTGACAAATGAGTCAGACTTACCCCATTGCATACTTGTATACGATTATGTTATTATATTTTAACCATTATGGATTCAGGAGCACAGTATATGGTTGATATGTTGATTAAGATACTAGTAAGGGAATAACCTATCCCGTTCAGCGTCGTGGTCTCACTAGATATCTATTTGGTTCGAGATGGTAGGTTATTATTCGCACCAGACTGTTTGTCTCACCCGAAGTTTTTGTTTTTCCATTAAAATCTTGGGTACTTATTTGAGTAGGTTGGAAGTAAGGGAGTTTTATTTAATCTGATGTGTAGTTTATTTTGTTTAAATGGATGTAATGATAAGAGTTATAACTATCAAGTAGTATTAGACTCTGATCAACCAAAGGGGCATCTTCATATGTCACTCTCTGAGTGTTTTGTAATATTTATATTTTCTCTGAACGTGGGATCGAATGGGATTATTTAATTAATATGAAATCTTAATTGTGAAATGAAATGTGAAAGCTTGTTTCTAAATTATGTTTGAAAATTTCCATATTTATGTGCATTTAATTATTGATAAAATTAACATAGCCGCATTTTGTCATCGAAAATTTATACTATGGATGGCTGCAGCATTCGTAGCATTAGTTTCGGTCCTCAAAATGGGGGATGTTACATTTTGTATGAATATATATATATATATGTGTGTGTGTGTGTGTGTGTGGGGGGGGGGGGTATTTATGCGGAACTCTTTCTTAAGAGTGGAACACTCCCTTGAGAGTGCAACTCCATAAAATTGTATGGTAGAGCGGTTAGCTACTGTAACGCCCCACCTCTATGCTCATAATAACAAAGAGTATTAAAAGAAATACTGTCTATTATTACGAAGAATAAGGCTGGATAGGAGCGACCATCCGTAATTGGCCTTACACTAATATTGGTTATCTCGATAGGAGTGGTATATACTTTTTATTTTTCATCTATTATTTATTTACTCCCATCGACATATCCAATTATCAGTATAAAACAAACTACGATAGTTCATAATAGTTTAGGACATTAGATATAACAATAACACAGATAAACAAAAATCTCATATATATATATAACCGATGTCAGTTACAATATAGTTGACACGATACATATGATACAACTACAACTGTCGACTCTAGAATTTATATATATAAGTACATTATCGACTAATATACATGAATACATATCGTTCTATACAATGACACGACTACTACAAAATGACACTGACAACTTCAAAAGATGTGAAAAGTCTTCATAGCCTGAACAACAACTCAAAGAAGGAAATCTACAACCTGAAATAACTCGGGTCTGACCCGAGTATTAAATTCAAAAGAAAATAATACACGGGTCAGTCTAATTCAAACTCAGTTATTAATGCACAGGAGCAATAATAATCAAATATCAAATAGACGACAGTCATAGAATCTCATATATCCGACTCCTCGATAAAAGAGTCGGATAACGGCAGATATAACACTAAACAGTGTTAAACGACAAATCAACAATCCAAATCAGAATACAACTCCAAAACATTGAAATTAATCAACGAAACAATTCAACGAAACAAAACATCAATTTAAAACTGTCAAATCTGATAGGGCTGCAGTACACGCACGCGTGTACTGCCTCGCCACTATCGCAGGAGATATACAAAAGCTCAGTGAAAGTCACAATGATCGCTAGGTCAAACCCCGAAATCGGGTTCAACTCAAGTAAATTTGAAAACAGACCCAAATGCGTTAATACAATGCAAGCCAACAAGGGCAAAACTGCATATAAAACTAACTGCAGTCACAAATGAATACGAGGGGCAAACTGCAACAAAACTGCAGCCACCACTAGATATAAAGATAGTGAAATCAAGGTAACATGCAGTGCTACCAAACCACAGAATCAAATAAATGGTGACAGTGATACCTCAGTGAACTAGCTTAAATGTACAGTCCTCAACACATGTAATAAAATGACTGCGACAAACCAAAGTAGTAAAGAATGAAATCCCCAATAGAGGTAGTCAAATGGCTGTGACCAATAACAGAAAATACCACATGAAGTCAAGGGCAAAAGTGACAATGCAAGCCACTGGTCGAACTCGAGTGCAAACGGAAACGACTGCACCAATTCTACCAGGGGCATAAGTGATGTACAATGTGAGAAGACTTGAATAGGATAACCACTGTACTAGTGTGAAACAGTGATACTAGTGACTGCAAATACAAGCAGGTAGGTACAATATAATGCAGACTGGGGTAAAACAGTGGACAATACCAGTCTGCAACTTACCTTATGAAACTAGAATGCACAGCAACCATCAAGAAGCCAAGACCAGACAACCACTTAAAAAAACAACAGTTCAACAATGACACTGATGTGCACATGAACAAGGATGAAAAACTGGAGAGTGAAGTATCACGACCAGAGCTACCAAAAATCAAAAATGGTCGAAGCCGAGTATCAAATGTAATAACAGTTCAATACCCAAGCAAGTGACCGAAGTCAACCACGATCAGAAATAACAAGTAAATGACTCAAGTGAAGCTACATTTCAAAGCATAGTGAAACATGCCAATGAACTGTAACGAACAAAGATCTGAAACAAAGAATGGCCAGGAAAAAGAATGGCCAGGAATGCTACGAGCAGATGCCAAACGACCAGCAAGTTCTCAAAATGGCATATGTCACAAAAAAAAATATTTGAATTCAACACTGCAGTGCAAAGTAAAAGTCAAGGCAGTAGTCAAAAGTCATAGCAGTGATAATATCACAGTTTCAAAACTGAGCAGGAATTTTCGAAGATGATCGAAGTCAGTTCTCATAGCAATGTAAAGTCAAATTCTCATCTCAACATTATGTTCACAAAAATCAAGTTTGTAAACCAAGTATCAATGACTGAAAGTGTACAGCAGATTTTAAAAATGACAAAGCAGTTCTATTTGCAAATTTCATCTCCAAGTACAACAAATTTCAAAACCGTAGAGACCAAAACAAGAATCGATCAAAAATCAATGCCAACAAAACCTCAATTTAAATTCGAATAGCAACAGAGGCTGAAGCCAAAATATAGTCACATAAATCATAGTTAAAATCGATGTCCATCGAAAATGCAACCCGAATCAAGCCACAGAGAAAGCAACAAAAATCCAAATGCTCGATACATCACAAAGTCATCTCGTTAATCGTCAAGATGCAGAAAATATCCAAGACAGAGAACAACACCTCCAACATGTACGAATGGTAACAAATCAAGTGATGAACTTAACAATCGAATAAGAACGAAATCGTAGAAACACGAACACTAGACTCAAAGAACTCATCTTAGTATTCAATCAATTTAGAATGGCCAAGGTAAATCAAGACGAAATCAAACGTTCGTATGCAAACGAAAACCCAAGGATTCCAAGCAGTGTAAATCACAACTCAGAGATACATGCGCTTGAATTAAATGTGAGTAATATAAATTACTCACCGTTGTCGAGGTGAAGACGAGCTCGGTGGCCACGCAGTCTATGAACGCGATGCTCCCAATACGACAGCCCTTATCTTCACGGCGAGACGAAGATGAGCAAGCCCTAATTAATTAATTTTTTGATCGAGCAGCCTTTGCAAAACTCGGAACCCTATTTCTTTGTTGGAGAAGACGAACGAGAGAGCCGCCATTCTCGTTTCTTTGATTAGGTTTAGGGTTACCAAAGTGAATGGAAAGAACGAAAAAGGAAACGGGTTTTCTTTGATAGATATCACAGCATTCTAAAAATGTGGGCTGAGATTATAAGTTAAAGCCCTTCAACATTTACCCAACATTTTATTAGAGAATTTTACAACTTAAAAAGAATTTCAATTCGATCAAAATTCCTGATAGAAATTTGTTATCAATTTCAATCGTCTAGTGACGATAACAACTTTTACAAAAAGGATTCCGAATCGATTCAAAACTGCACTAGCAATTAACCAACTGATTAAAATCCCAATCAACGATTAACAATTTTATTAAAGAATTTTAACTCGAATAAATCTCAATTGCAATCAAACAATTTTCACATTTCAAATTCGATTTGAATTCCAATAACAATTATCAACTGAATTAAATCGTCATTTTGACGATAATTGAAATTACAAAAATCCCGGTTGCTACAGCTACTGTTAACCTTGATTCATAATTTGTTTCAGCCATTTGAAGTTTCGAAGATCTAATCTAAAAGGGCATGTTTACTGGTGGGCACAACAACCGTTTTCAATCTCGATGCCTGATACTATTAAGAGTTAATAACCGAGAGACTCAAAAAGGAGAATATGAGTTCTACAATGGCAGAAGTGTTTTATACTCAGATCTGGCAATTTTTTATGTCAAAATTTCAACTTCTCTCAACGCAATTGGCAAAGCATTTGGGAGTC
The DNA here is from genome assembly GCA_030737815.1 of Allium fistulosum. NCBI lineage: Eukaryota > Viridiplantae > Streptophyta > Magnoliopsida > Asparagales > Amaryllidaceae > Allium > Allium fistulosum. The sequence continues at coordinate 1,000,656,460 of CM060904.1, read as the reverse complement.
GCTGAATGGATGAGTCGCGTTAGATCTTGGAAATTAAAATAGGGCATGCAACTTCGACAAGTCCAAAGGTAATCCTAGATCTGGGATGGTTAATGTTTGATAAGATTTTTGTGTTTCTTTTTCCAGATCCAAACATGGTTCACGATTTATAGAAACTCAAGATTGAATCTGAGTTTACAGACGCTTGCTACCAAGTAAAATTTCATGGTTTTGGAATAACGAAGATGATTGGATACATTTTGAAGCGGTTAAAGTAACCGTCGTGGAATAAGAAGTTTAAACGTGTTTGACGATTAGGATTAACTGTAGGGCACATGAGTGAAGCGTGACTGCGGTTGATGTAAAGAAGACGTTCGAGTTATAACTTCTTAAGAGGAGTGGTTTGGGAACTACAAATTTATGTGTATGAGGATGGACCACACATGTTGTAGCATGTTCGTGTCCAAAGGAGTTAGTTTAGGTACTAGTTATTGGGTTGGATTCGGTTGATAGGAGAATAAAGGAGTTTGTGATTGTAAGCGTTGTGTATTAATGTTTGCTGCGTTATTTTAATGCGTGTACTATATTTGTTAGTTATTAATAAAGGAACCCATTTTCAAATATATATAAGTATGAAATATTAATATTATATATATACATATATTTATAACCATATGAATATATTTGAATCATTTATAAATTATATTAAATATAATGATATTTTTTTGCTGCAAAGCCGAGAAGAATATATATATATATATATAATTTTTTTTAAACATATGTATATATGTTAAATATAGATATATATATATAATAAATATCGATTAATACTTATAAATACACAATATACATAATAAATATGTATTTACCTGGTCATGCGCACAACTCAGATATTTTTTTAAAATTTAAAATATATTTTAATGTAGATATCCTTATAGATGTTATTAAAATATTAAAAAAATTAATTTCAAAACATATTTCGAATTTTAAATTTTTAGTAGAATTCTAAATGGTATTTTGTAATTTTGAATATTTAATATATAATTGTAAAATTAAAATTCAATTTTATAATCAATTTTTAATTTTCATCTAATAATTAAATATCATTAAATTATAAAAAATGTTTTTTCAAATTTTGCCGAGAGTTATGTATAAATATAGTTTTATAAATTATAAAATCATAATTTATAACATATATATATATATATATTAGTTTTCGTTGAAAATATTATACATATTAAAATTTATATAAGATTATATAACCATGTTTTGTAAAAAGTATGACGTAGTATTTAAATTATAAACAATAAATGTAATGTATGTTAAATTGTTTTTAATGAAAAGTTGTTTTTTATTAAATTTTAACCGAGCAGAATATATGTTTATACGGGACTAAATTTTTTTTATAAATATAAAAGTATATACAAACTTACAACCAGACTAATTGTGACAATATATTTATATATTGGAATTGCCACCTAACTAAAAGTATAATATAGATGATATAAACATTATATTCAAATATTACTATTCATAAATTGGTTAGGAATATACGTTATACCCAATGTATGTAAGTGCATCTTGAAATGACCAAATTTTCTCCTTGAACAGATTTGCAGTACAGTAGAGTGCTAGACTCTGAATCGATGACCACCAGCTATCGAATGGAACTGTTCTTACTTAGATTTGAACTTGAAATGATGGAGGATATGGAAGATATGGTTTAGCCAAAAATAGATGTGCATGGAGGCTTCCCAAAAGGTATGGACTGAGAATGGGTTGAGATGTGTATATAGAGGAGGAATGAAGAGAGATGTTAGGATCAAGAACAATGTTTCTCTCTTACTCATTCTTTCCTCTTATCCACTCAACCCTAGCCCATCTAGTTAATCATATGGCCGCTCCTATGCTCTACTATAGCCAAACCAAACCAGCACCCATATGGGCTTTAAACCCATTTCAAAAAAATATTTTGTATTTAAATCCAATTTAAATGCGCATTGATATCATATATCGTTGATATATTTATAACTATTATAAATATATTTAATAATATATTTTTCATCAAATAAAAATAAAAAGTTTACAGCTGATATTCAGAAATATTTAAATAAAAAAAAGTTTATAATCCATATGGGCTTTATAACTAATATATTTAATAATATAACTATTTCATTTTTAAATAGTCAGCTCTTTTTAATTTAATGGCAGTAGTCCCTCCTACCCAGTCTTTTCCCCATAACCCTCCTTTACGTACTCTTCCTGACACCCCCCATACCTCCCCCTGCTCTTCCGCCACCAATCAGACCTCCAGACCCATCCCTTACCATGCCCTCCTCTTCTTCCCTACCTCACAATGTAATACTCAATCCTCCCGTTTCCTCCTCCCCTGTTGAACCTCCTCCTTTGGCTTCTGTGCCCGTATCTCATGTATGGTCTTCTCTTTTTAATAATCTCCCATGAAATGCAGGCAAATACTCCCCTGTTCAATTGGAAATTTCCTATGAAGGCGATGCAATTGTTGCACCATCTCAAGTCATCGAAGCTGGAGTTAATATATGGCAAGACTATGTGGTGGGTTTTTTCCTTGATAACCCCCTATATTTCACTTATGTAATTGAAAGCCTAAAACGTAGATGGAGACTAAAAGGGAATGTCCAAGTAAAATCTGATGGAACTATATTTCTTTTTCTCCTCTCTGATAGATCTAACAAAGAAAAAATAATAAGAGATGACCCCATAATCATGAAAAACAAGCTATTTATACTTAAACAGTGGGATCCCTCCATAAGTAATGTGTGTGGAATGATTAAGGCAGTTCCAATATGGGTTCAAATGTCGAATATCCCAATTTACTAATGGTCTCCTCTTGGAATCAATTGGCTAGCAAACAGATTGGGGAAACTGGTATGTCTTGATGAAGTAACAGAATCAGTGCACATACTGCAATACGCAAAATGTTTTGTAGAAATTTCGCCAGACCATGAACTAGTGGATTCATTTCCCGTGTTGAATGCTGATGGGACAAGGTAGAATATACAGGTATCATACTTATGGAAGCCAGACATATGATCTCAATGTAAAGTATTTGGTCATAATGATAAGAACTGCCACCTAAACTCAGTGGAAGTAGTAAATGAAACAATTGAGAAAGGAAATGAAATGCCAACAATTACACAAATGAATGATGAGAGGAAAAGCAAAAACAGACTGCAACCTGTTTTGAAAAACAAATTAGTTTGGAAAAAGGTTGTGAAGAAGAATAGGATACAAATTAATGAAAATATACAAGCATCTGATGTGTGTTTAGCTAAAAAAAAGCCTTGAAAAAAATGACATAGTACAGGAACAAAGTGAGAAGGAAAGAACAACTAATTTCAGAGGAAAAGAAAAAAGTCAGGAAAAAGGAATAAGAAATGAACCTGTAATTCAAATGAACAATCAATACTCTGTGTTGATTATGCAAGAAGATGGAGAAATAAGTGAAAGTGAAGTGGAAGAGTGCAATGAAATATAACTCGAAGGAAAAACAAATGGAACATGCAAAAATGCAACTGCAAATGGAAAAAAAACTCAACTGACAAAGAGCAAGAAAAAAATGCAACACAAGAAAAAGACACACACCGAGCTCGAAGTGATACAATGAATGACCAAGAAATGACTCGAAGCAAACTCAAAGTGAATGGAACTGAACATGAAACCAAAGTGCATGAACCTGTTCATGCACACATCACTGAAATGCACAAACAACAGAACAAAGACTCAACCCAAACCATTCAGACTGGTCAAGCTCAATCAACCTTTGTGCCTTGTCCTGACCCTCTTTCTACCTCCTCCTCAACCAGACCCTATATACCAATATCTACTCTTCCACCATTGCTTCCTACTCCACCCTCCAACTACAATCTCTTCACATTCCCTGTTTGTGCACATGTGTATGTCTCACCTCTTATAACCACCAGTTCTTTACAAAACCAGTCCGATCTTCTAAAAATTGGTAGGAACTGCATCTTCACACCAACCATTAACGCTTCCAACCATATTCCTTCAAATATTGATGATCCTCACACCTCCTCCCTTCAAACTTCCTCTATAACCACCACACCAGCTAAGAAAATCCTCAACTCAAATACAAATCAACCAACTTCTCTGACCCAAACTCTAAAAGAAAGTGTTGAAATTAGTCCCACATCGGACAATTTACAATATAAATCATGCATAAATACTAAGAGACCTCCCTCCACATTACCAATTGGTTTTGTGATAATACGAGGTTCTCTAACATGGTATCAAAGCGGATTTAACTGTGTCACACGTCACCCTCATTGAATGTCCACGTGTTTGGCTGATGATACGCCACAAGTGCGGGGGCGTGTTGAAATTAGTCCCACATCGGACAATTTACAATATAAATCATGCATAAATACTAAAAGACCTCCTTTCACATTACCAATTGGTTTTGTGATAATACGAGGTTCTCTAACAGAAAGCAAGAAAAAAAAGAAAGGTAAAACAAGCAAATATTCCACCAATCTAACCCCCATCACTCTGTTTCCTATTGAATCAAAGTCAGAAACAGATACACTCATGTATCAAATACCATAAAATACACCATCTTCAAATGCAAGAAGAACGAGAAGCCTCAACATAAAACCCACCAAAGTATATCAATGATGCACAACATAGCAGCGAATGTTGGAGGAGTTCATCAGCAACCAAAGCTCGATCAAATCAAAGCACTCATTCATAACCATAAACTATCATTAATTTCGATATCAGAAACAAAATTAGACACTGCTCGATCTCTTAGAGCTGCCAAATATATAAGTAACAACTGGACTTATATAAGTAATCTACCTCAGGCTCCATATGGTAGACTTCTTGTTCTGTATGATCCACTTATATACAAGCTGTCCCCAATCCTAATTGTCAACCAATTCATACATACCCATGCTCTTCACATCCCCACCAATTCTTCTTTGTATTATACCTTCATCTATGCCTCCAACTCTCCTCAAACCAGACAAAGATTTCATGACATCATACCTCACTTTAGACAGTCGACTCATCCATGGATTCTAATAGGAGACTCTAATTGCTGCTTCACCGTAGTGGAGGCAGACCATTATCCTTGTCAGAGCTCTCTCCATTAAATAATACCATACATAATGCTTCACTGATAGAAATCCCCTATTTTGGTTCCTCTTATACCCGGTCTAATAAAAGCAGCTCGTCCTCTCCAACCTTGTCCAAAATTGACCATGGCTTTATGAACATCTCCACCCTTCTTCACTGGCCATCAATCAACATACACATCCCTATGCCCCTCCTCTCTACCCACTGCCCTTTAATCCTAACACTGGGAACTGTTGCCTTTCAAAAATAGGTGAACTTTAAATTTTATGATGAATAGACTAATAATATTGAATTGAAACAGGTTGTTACAGGTGCTTGGAGAATACACACATATGGCAATCCAATGCACTCCTTGCAAAAAAAAACTGAAGAACATAAAAGAAGCAATCAAAATTTGGGCCAGGAAAATATATGGACAAGGAAATAAGCTCTCAACAAACATAGCAGCTCAACTGGAACAGGTACAAAAACTGATTATGAACTAAAACTCTACACCGGCTTTAATAAAAGAAGAGAATGAATTGAATGCAATGCTTGAAAAAGCCTATACTACTGAATCCAACATGATAAAGTAAAAGAATAAACAGCAGTGGACTACCCATGGGAACAGAAATACTAAACTCTTTCATGCATCACTGAAGATAAAACAAGCAAGGTCCATCATACATCAAATAACTGATATGCATGGTGCAACTCATACCTCCTTAGACCAGATTGATGATGCTTTCCTTAAAAACTACACTGATTTACTTGGTGGCCAGCCCACTCCTTCTGACTCTTCAATACTAAACAACCTCTCCCTCTCGAAACTCAATCTTGAAATGCAGAGCAACCTGATAAGACCAATATCAAATGAGGAAATAAAGGCCTCAATCTCTCTGAGAAAATGAGCTTCCCCTGGCCCTGATGGATTCACTGTTTCCTTCTTCACACACTATTGGGACATTATTTCTTATGATGTTTACAAAGCCATTCAAAACTTCTTCAATAAATGTGTAATCCATGCTGCTATAAACTCAACTAATATGGTCCTCATTCGCAAAATATCTACTCCTACAAATGTCTCCCACTTCAGACTGATTGCATGCTGCAATGTTATATACAATTGCATCTCTCGTATACTTGCTTCTCGCCTCAAAAATGTCCTTCATCAATTAATATCTCCCAACCAGGCTGCTTTCCTCCCAAACAGAAGCATCCTAGATAATGTCCTACTGTCTCATGAACTTCTAAATGGCTATTCTTCATCATACATTTCCCCTAGAGCCATGCTAAAAATTGACATAAGGAAAGCATTTGACACTGTTAGCTGGTCTGCTCTTGACAAAATGAATTTCCCTCCTCCATTCTCTAAGTGGCTTTACACTTGCATATCCATTGTTAGATATTCATTAGTCTTCAATGCTCACACTATTGGATATTTCAAGGGAACAAATGGCTTGCGGCAAGGAGATCCTATCTATGCCTATTTATTAATACTGATAATGGAAATATTCACACTTGCTATTCAGAAACAAGTTGAATTGAAGAAATTTGATCTACACCCAAAGTGTAGAAACCCAATGGTTACTACCCTAGCTTTTGCAAATGACTTGATGATCTTCACTAAACCTACTCCAAAATCTCTGCAAACCATAATGGACACCCTCACTTCCTTCTACAACTTCTCCAAGCTGCAAACAAACCAAGAAAAATATCATATATTACTGGCTGGTCTCACTGAACATTAAAAGGCAGTATGCTACTCCATAACTAGTATGCATCCTCTCCTATCTGACATGACATATCTAGGCATTCCTCTAGCAACAAAAAGAATCAAAATTTCCCAGTGTACACTATTATATGAAAAAATAACAGCAGTGATGAATAGTGTTAGCATACTGTTTGGCCTTTTTGGCCTTTTATCTGTTTGGCCTTTTATCTGTTTTCTATCTATATAAACCTATCTCTGTAACCCTAATGTAATCGATCTTCTTGCTCAGCCGTCTTGCTGAATAATATGAATTATCTTCTTCTTCTTCTTATTTGATTTTATAAACGTTTTACAAACGTTAACATGGTATCAGAGCAAGGTTCCTGTTTTTGCCTCGTCGCTGCCTCAACCTGAAACCCTAGCCTGCCTCAGCCCGAAACCCTAGCTTCGTTGTCAAGCTCTCAGCCTCCAGCCCCAAAACCCTAGCCCCCTCTGCCGATCTTCCCTCAGCCCGAACCTCTGCCGCTCGATCTCCAAACCCTACCCCAGCCCCAGCCTCTGCCGCTCGTTCCAGCCCCAACCCAAACCTCTGCCGCTCGATCTCCACAGCCCCAGCCCCAACCTTTGCCGAGCCCCAGCCCCACAGCTCCAGCCCCAGTCCTTGCCGCCCGATCTCCCCAGCCCCAGGCCCTGCTGCCCTCGTCCCTGCAGCCCTTGTCCCCACCAAAACCCTAGCACACCGAAACCCTAGCCCATTTGATACCAGACTCAACCTGAAACCCTAGTTCCCTGTAATAGTTGCTGACTTCAAAATATGGCAGGAGGTGATGATTCATTACAGGCTATTAGTGTTCGTCTAGATGGAAAAAACTATTCTTATTGGAGTTATGTCATGAAAAATTTTCTGAAAGGAAAACAGATGTGGGGATATATTTCTGGTGTTATTGTGGCTCCTGAAACTACTAATGTTGAATCAATGGAGAAATGGGATACCAACAATTCAAAGATCATTACTTGGATTAATAATTCCGTTGAGAATAAAATTGGTATGCAATTGGCTAAGTATGATACTGCTAAGCAAGTCTGGGACTATTTGGAGCGACTTTTTGTGTGCTCTAACTTTGCCGTTCAATATCAATTAGAGGCTGATATTCGGTCATTGTCTCAGAATGATCGAAATATTCAAGATTTTTATTCTGAAATTACTGCTCTTTGGGATCAATTGGCTATGACTGAGGATGCTGAGCTTAGGTCATTTGCTCCATATATCGCTTGTAGGGATGCACAACGTCTTGTTCAATTGTTGATGGCTCTTCGACCAGAGTATGAGCATTGTCGTGCGTCCATCCTACATCGCACTCCTTTACCTTCTGTTGACTCTGTTCTACATGAATTGTTAGCTGAAGAAACTCGCTTGAAGTCTCAAACTGAGAAAGTTGCACAGACCTCTTCTGCATCTGTTCTTGCTACGGGGATTTTACCAATCCCGTCTCAACGCAACAAAATAAATATCAAGAATGGTCGTGATTATAATTACTGTAAACAACCAGGCCATTGGAAAAATCAATGTCCTGAATTATTAGCTCGTCAAAAAAATCAAAAGCAAGGTGATAGATCACAACAGCAATAACGTGGTAGCCAACAACAGTCCTTCTCTACTGCACAAGGATATGGACAGTCACATGGTAGTTCTCAGCCTAAGACTGCTGCATTGGTACATCCTTCTGGTGAATCAGGTGTAGACTCCTCTATGGACTCCCTTGCAGAACAATTTCAGAAGTTCCTTGCTAGCCAGTCTTTGTCTCAAAACATGACTGCTCCTCAGTCTCAGCATTTTGCCATGTCAGCTCCCTCCATATCAGGTTTGAATTCTCCTTTGTGGATTTTGGATTCTGGTGCTTCATATCATATGTCCCATGATTGTTCATCATTTATATCTATGTCTTTTGATTCTCGCTCACCTTCTATTTTGATTGCTGATGGCACACCTTTGCCATTAACAGGAATCGGTACAATTCAAACCACACACGTTTCCCTCCCAAATGTTTATTGCATTCCTAAATTAACTATGAACCTTGTGTCGGTCGGACAACTTTGTGATCTTGGATATCTTGTTCATTTTTCTTCTACCACTTGCTCTGTGCAGGATCCCAACTCCAAGAAGGTGATTGGGACAGGCCGTAGGCAGGGCGGTCTCTATGTTTTGGATGACTTACACATTCCAAGTCATGCCGCTGCTGCCAGTATTGACCTTTCTTCTTTTCATTTAACTCCATTATCTTCTAAGTTTTATTTGTGGCATTCTAGACTTGGTCATATTTCAAGCTCTCGTCTTAAATTTTTATGTAATTCTGGTGTTTTGGGAGATTTACGTTCTCATGATATTTCAGATTGTAGTGGTTGTAAACTTGGAAAATTTTCTGCTTTACCCTTTAATCAAAGTCTTTCTACTTCTACTGCACCTTTTGATTTAGTTCACTCTGATGTTTGGGGTCCAGCACCCATCCCCACAAAAGGTGGGTGCAAATATTATGTCTCTTTTATCGATGACTATACTCGTTATTGTTGGGTTTTTCTGATGAAACGTCGTTCTGAGTTTATTGATATATATACTGCCTTTCAAGCATATGTTAAAACACAACACTCTGCTATTGTTAAATGCTTTCGTTCTGATTTAGGGGGGGAATATACTAAGGGAGACCTTTCTAACATATTCACGGCTGATGGTACTTTGCATCAGTCTTCCTGCACTGATACCCCGCAACAAAATGGTGTTGCTGAAAGAAAACATAGACACATTGTTGAAACTGCCCGTTCTATGATTCTTTCAGCTAGTGTTCCAAAAGAATTTTGGGGAGAAGCTGTTCTTACTTCCGTTTATCTTATTAATAAAATCCCAATTTCTCATAATTCTGGTATTTCTCCTCATGCCAAGTTGTTTGGTCAAACTCCCGATTACTCACACCTAAAAGTGTTTGGTTCCACTTGTTTTGTTCTTTGTCCGCACGTAGAGCGTACAAAATTATCTTCGCGTGTTGCTATATGTGTTTTTCTTGGGTATGGTATTGGACAAAAAGGCTATCGCTGTTATGATCCTTCTTCAAATAAACTATATGTTTCTCGTCATGTTTCCTTTATTGAGCATATTCCCTTCTACTCTATTCCAGCTAGTCCTCATAATATGACTAAGTCTGATCTTATTCAAATTGATCCATTTCCTGCTGATAACCCCTCTGATTCACCACTCATTACCATTGAAACACCGTCATCTATACACTCTATTCCTCCTCCTTCTGCAGGTGACACTTTATCTCCTGCTACTACAGTTCAAACACCTCCTGTGATGACAGATCCTGTTCAACCTCGCTATCCCACTCGCACACGTAAATCTACTCAATTATCAGATTTTGCTTACTCTTGTTACTCTCGGGCTTTTGCTTCATTTCTTGTTTCCATTGACACTTTCTATGAGCCTTCTTCTTACTCGGAGGCCGTTCGTTCTTCTGTGTGGCAACGTGCTATGTCTGAGGAAATGTCTGCTTTAGACAAAACAGGTACCTGGGATTTTGTATATCTTCCTACTGGGAAGAAAACTATTGGTTGTCGATGGGTATATAAGATTAAAACCAAGTCAGATGGTTCTATTGAGCGATACAAAGCTCGTCTAGTTGCTAAAGGATTTGCCCAAGAGTATGGCATGGATTATGAGGAGACGTTTGCTCCTGTGGCTAAGATGACATCTGTTCGGGTTCTTATTGCTGTTGCGTCCAGTCGTAAGTGGGACATCTCTCAAATGGATGTTAAAAATGCTTTTCTTAATGGAAATCTTAAGGAAGAAGTTTACATGGTTGCTCCACCTGGCGTTTCTCATGCTCCAGGTCAGGTTTGCAGGCTTAAGAAAGCTCTATATGGTCTTAAGCAAGCACCTCGTGCTTGGTATGAAAGATTTTCGAATGTTGTTACATCACTTGGTTTTACCTCTAGTTCCCATGATTCAGCACTCTTTGTCAGAGTAACTTCTGCAGGCCGTATTCTTCTTCTACTATATGTAGATGATATGATTATTACAGGTGATGACAGTAATGGTATTATGAGCATTAAAGCCACATTGTCTCGTTGTTTTGATATGAAGGATTTGGGTCATCTACGTTATTTTTTAGGCATTGAAGTAGCTTCCTCAGAAAAAGGCTATCTTCTTTCCCAATCCAAATACGCCACTGACATTATTCATCGTGCTGGTCTTACTAATACACGTCATGTTGATTCACCACTTGAGGTAAATGCTCGATATACTCCGACAGATGGGAGTCCTCTTTCTGATCCCACTTTATACCATTCTATTGTTGGTTGCCTTGTATATCTGACCATCACTCGTCCAGATATTTCCTATGCTGTTCACATTGTTAGCCAGTTCGTATCTTCCCCTACCTCTGTTCATTGGGCTGCTGTTATGCGCATTCTTCGTTACTTGCAAGGAACACTTTATCAAAGTCTTTTGTTTCCATCGACCTCATCTTTGGAGCTTCCTGCTTTCTCTGATGCAGATTGGGCTGGTGATTCAACGGATAGAAAATCCACAACTGGCTTTTGCATATTTTTAGGTGATTCCCTTATTTCATGGAAGAGCAAGAAACAGGATGTTGTTTCTCGGTCTTCTACTGAGGCAGAGTATCGGGCTATGGCCTCCACTACATCTGAGATCATTTGGTTACACTGGCTATTGGAAGATATGGGTGTTTCGATTTCCTCTCCCACTCCTATGTATTGTGACAATAAGAGTGCTATTCAAATTGCTCACAATACTGTTTTTCATGAGCGCACCAAACATATTGAGATTGACTGTCATTTCACTCGGTATCACTTGCTGCATGGAACCATTTCTCTGCCTTTTACTTTGTCATCGACGCAACTTGCAGATTTCTTCACGAAGGCTCACACTATCGAACGTCATAGATTTTTCATTGGCAAACTCTCGATGCTTCTTGCTGTACCATCGCGTGTTTGAGGGGGGATGTTAGCATACTGTTTGGCCTTTTTGGCCTTTTATCTATTTGGCCTTTTATCTGTTTTCTATCTATATAAACCTATCTCTGTAACCCTAATGTAATCAATCTTCTTGCTCAGCCGTCTTGCTGAATAATATGAATTATCTTCTTCTTCTTCTTCTTATTTGATTTTATAAACGTTTTACAAACGTTAACAAATAGATGGGAGAATAGGTTCATAGCATAATCAGGAAGAATTATAATAATCAATGCAGTTATTCTCTCGATGGTGGTATACTAGAGTAGGACTTTTATGCTGCCCACCAAGTTAGTATCCATGATATGAACTGCAATAATAAAATTTCTCTAGACTGGATCTATACACACAAAAAAACTATCTCCTATAGCCTTCAATAAGCTGGAAAAACCAAAAAAGAGGGGGGTTTGGGAATAAAAAACATTAGATTGTGGAATATAGCTGCTTTGTCTAAACATTTTCATAATCTAATATCCAATGCTGATACACTATGGGTACGATGGTCTATCAAGAACAATTTGAAGGGAGATGAGATCTGGTTAGCAAAGAGTAAAAAAGCTCATAGTTGGGTCTGGAAAACAATGATAAAACTGAGAGACATAATACTGCCACACACTCAACTTCAACTTGCAACAGACAATACTCTGAGATTCTGGACCACCCCTTGGATTGAAAATGGAATGATATTGCAGAAGGAACTCTCATATGATAATATGATACAGTCTGACATATCCCTGAATGCCAAAGCTACTAACTGTATATACAATGGCAGAATATACTTGAATCTCACCAGCAACCCTACTGTTAATGCACTATGGAATAGATACAATAACCTACCTTACTCTTTCACTAATGTTGATGAATTCAAATGGTTAAAAAAACTGAAAGAACACACCACCAAAAAAGTCTACAAAGCACTAAATGAATAAAGGAGAAAAGGAGAAATGGTTGTTTTCCTTGGTACAAGCGAATATGGAATATATATGCAGATGAAAAATATAATCATATGTTGTGGAAGGTCTTTCGTAATGCTACATACATTGAGTAATCTTTCATACAAAGGACTGTCTGTTTCATCCTCTTGCAAATTATGCTCCTCTGCAGCTGAAAATGTCCACCATCTTTTCTTCAACTGTTCATTCACGCACTCCTTATGGTTCAAAATAAAACAGAAAGGTGGTTTCCTATGTGCTAGGAGAGGCAACAAGCTATAATGGATGAGACTATACAAAGAAACAAAGTGGAAGCAGCAGACGACATTCGAATTGTTAATAATGATTAAAGTGAGTGTAATGGTGATTTGGGAGGAATGAAATAGTGTTTTATTCAATGGGAGAAGAAAGAGTCAAATGCAATTATATTATGAAATCTGTAGAAGAATATATAGCATGCTAAAATGCTCAGCATACCCATTCGACCGACCAACAATTGACAAGTGGACTTAACTTTCTTGCGCTGTGGCATTTGTTTGTAGGGGCCATTTAACCCTGCTGGCTTTGCCAAAAAATATATTCATAAATATTAATTAGTTTATAACAATTGCAAATTAATAAAATCGTTTGGTCGGCGATTAATTTCAAACTATTCGAATATTAATTTTCATGCATCACTTAACATATGGTGTGATAATTTGGCTAAATTTATTGCTTACTTGGTTTCAGTAAACTCCAATTTTACATTATTAAGTGTTACCCGATTGTGACAATTATTTACACCAATTCTCTTTGTCAAAAATATATCATGTTAGACTTATGGAATTTGTTAATAATCAAAATTCAATATTGTCCATATTCAACTTTATAGTCTAAACCCAAAGTCTCAAGTTCAATAATAATAATTATTATTATTAATACTAATGCGCTGGCTAGAGAATATGACTTTGAGTTGACTTTAGTTGAGCGTGATACTTACCTCATATAACCGAGGAGACGAGTCCTCTCTTAAATAGTGGTTCACTTCCAATGCTTTCACTCAATCCAAATATAGTCGTTTGACAGATGCCCTATCACGATTTAACTATATTCAAAGTGGAGCTTCCCCATTGAATATCAATAGTATTATTAAGTCAAGAGAACTGTGTAATTTTATTACATCGATATTTTCTGTTTGACCTTAGTATATTAACCAAAAGAAAACTATTGAGTGAGCCATTCCATATTTATCCAATAACTATCAGTACGTAACCTATTGCTGGCCCCAGCAGCCATGAGTAGTACACTGCCCAACATTTGGAGAGCGTTACGTACTCTAGTCTCAGTGAATGTATCAATATCCAGTCTCGATACATCTTGGCTAGGAATAATTAAAATGGTATGTTTATTTTCATTGTGATAAATTACTCACAGTTACAAAACTCTGTAACTACTATCACAAAACATATCATTTATGGATTTTCTACTAAATATACTTCTAATCAAATTAATTAATATTACTCATCATATCAAGTCTATAATAGAAAGAAAACATCTTTTATTTTGAACAAGATTGATTATCGAGTTAGATATATGTAATAAATTATATAATTGCCCCTAGGGCATACCCCTTGTAACACCCCATGATTTTCTTATCAATTTTCATATATAAAGTTTTCCAATTGGAGTTCAAATAAAAAAGTTATTAACGTTTGAACTTTTTGAATCGAAAATAATTATATTTGCAATTATGGAAATACAAATAAATTAAATGTTAATTGGTAATGTTAATTGAAGATTACATGTTAATGATTGTTCATGGTAACTAATCTTAGAAAATATACAAAGTGGGAAAGAAACGAACGAGATTAGTTAATTAAGTAATCAAATTAACAAAATCAAATACGCTTATAAATTAATGCATAGAACACACCATAGTCGACCAGCAAAGCAACCAGGTCGACCAGTGGCGGTCGACCCTGGGCAAGGGGCAGTCGACCCGTGTCGTATAAAATTTGTATAATGAACGTATGATTGAACACCGTTAATTTATCCACTTATTTTTCTGTCATACGAAGTAACTGATGTGCATATCTGATGAAAATAATGATTGCATAGGATAAATCTAACACTCCAAGTTAATTCCAAATCCTATAAATATAAGCCCACTTCTCACTTCTCTTCTCATATTTTCTAGAGCAGAGCTCTTCCATTCTCTTTTCTTCAAAATTTATAGATTTCTAAAAGTAAATATTATTTTATATATATGTATATAAGTGGAGAAATGTGGAAAATAAGAGAAGAGAAGAGCAGATGCAATTTAGGACGACAACTAAAAAGGTAAACTTAAATCTAAAAATCTAATCTCAAGTTAATTCAATCCTTCCCTAGATTTGTAATTTTAATGAATGAATACCCTTTTATTATTTTGGATTTGAAGTAAGAGAGAGTCAAATAAAAAGGGAATAGATGCAGATCTGAAGAATTGGAAAGCTAAAGCAAGGTGGGTGGGAAAATTACATGTTTTGTAATAAGATTAGATTTATATCGTTGTGATCTATTTCATTTATTCCTATTTATAATTGATTTGGATATTTAATTGTAAGTGCATAATGATTAAATATAAATCTCAGTTTGGATAATTTTTTGGTTACACATAATGAATTAATGTAAATAACGAATTGAATAATGAGTTGTATATGTGTAATGATTATGGAATAGATCTAATAAATTGATTATGGATCAGATCTAATTAAATGAATGATGGTATAGATTTAATGAAATTGGAAAACTTGACTACATATTTTTTACTGTATATTTCTATGTATTATCAAGTCTAAAACAAATAAAAATGCGATGTTCGAAATTACAAGAAATAGAAAAGAAGGAAGAAGATGTACGAAGTAGAGATATTCACCATATTATGTACTGTCTATTTCAAATAATAAAAAGATAGTTCATTGTAATTTCAAACACCACACAAATCTCTCTTTTTAGTTAAGATAGGGAAATTTACGATGTTAACATTTTCTTGAAATGTAGTTCTAACGCATTAAAATGTGGTAAAATCCAAGAGTTAAATAGGAAGATATGGATACGATAAGAATATCCTAAAAAGATAAATGTGAAATATAATAAAAATGGGAAGTAAACAAAAAGTAAATCCGAAGGATAGGTAAGAAGAAATAAAAAGATAAAATGGGAAGAGAGATAGAAAATAGGAAAACAGATAAAAAATGGAAAATGAACTTAAAGTAAAGGAGAAGGATAAACGCATAATGAAATAAAGATCTAGGGTCAATAGTAAACTGTTTGTACCAAAATTGGGCATAACACTCTTCGGAAGCCTTTGAAGAGATAAAGTGAAGAAATTAAATGTAAAAAGAGGATTTATCTAACAAAAACTCCAAATTTCATAAATAAGAATAACTAGAATGCAAGGAGACACAAGAATTTAGAGTGGTTCGGCGTATTGCCTACGTCCACTATGAAGTAGTTTACTTTATTGATCTTTTTTTGATGTTTACAAGTGAATGCAATGAATTACAAGAGTTAGCCGATCATCATTAATTTGGATAAGTTGAGAGAACATATTTGTACTTTGATTTACTTATGCATATATCATTTAGGCACTCACACTGTTGTTTTTAGTACTCTATACTATATTTTGGGAGAGTTGCTAATAATTCCCATCTAAGATAGCTACCATGACTTATGCCACTGGAGCAATAAACGCTAGAGAGAATATTGAAGCTCTTAATCTCCATATGCCAAATGGTTCTAAAGGCACTTGCAGGCTACAATGTAGGGTACTCCACCTCCAGTAGAAGTCTCCCATGTGCTGACACGAGTGGGAGTGATGCTTATTCCTCCACCATCTCCATCGCTCATTCTTGATTTTCCTCAGCTTTGTACATATTACGTTCATATGGGAGACAAGCTGTATTTGGAGATGGAGTCGATCATTGAGACTTAAGAGTGGTTTTGCACAAGTGAGCAAATCATTGATGACATGGCACATGAGACTTTGAAAAGGAGATGATTTTCTTCTAGACAACTTCAAGTGGAAGCTTTGTATTAGTGGTATGTTATGATTGGAGAAGTGGAGGAGCATGCTGTGACTTAGGAAGAATTTCAAAGGAGATTCAAGACTCGGTTTATTTCTAAGTTCGAGAAGGGCTTGCAAACAGACAAGTTTATGTATCTCCAACAAGGTGAGAAGACCGTGAAGGAGTACATCAATAAGTTCACACTTTCGGCTCATTTAGGGATAGATAAGAGAATACTCTTGTTGAGAAAGCCAAGAAGTTTTCTATAAGACTCAACCAACCTCTTAGGGATATTACTCTTAGTTATATTCCTATGGGTGCTACTTTTGAGAATCTTGTCGAGGGACCATTATTAAATTCTATATTCAGGGAGGCTCAAAAGAGGAGGAAGCTAAAGTTGAAGCCAAGCCCAAGTTTCAAGGAAAGAGAAAAGGCAAGTGGAATAAGAATTATTAAGGCCAAGGGAAGAAGGGAGGGTGGACTTGCAATCGTTGCCATTAGAAGGGGGCAAATTGCTAAAGATTACCAAATCAACCTCCAAACTAAGAAATGTTTCAGTTGTGATTAATTAGGACACTTCAAGAGGGATTTTCTGTCTCTCCCAAACTGAGGGCAAGTAGTCAAAGCCTATGTTATCCAAGATACTCCTAGTTCGAGCACTCTACTAAAGCTCGTTAAGGGGAAAAACATCATTATGGAAGGTGCGTTTTCTATTTCTTTACTTTCGTATACGTGTTTTATACGGGAACTTCACATTCTTTTATTGCTAATCATCTTGTTGATAGTTTGCACCTAGTGACGGTCGGAAAAGATATGGATAGCGAAGGAAGGATCTTCCTCATGCTAGGCTTGGCCTTCACGCTCTTCAACCTGAAGACATCGGCAACCTTTTCCATCACCATAGAAGGACCGAACCCCTTCACATCCATGATAAGAACATATTCATCTTTGATGGTAGCACCGAGCTCATTTTGGTCCTCCTCTATCCAAGTATCTATCTTCTCAGCATGGAGGCTGGGGTCAGTCCTAGCAGAGGAAGTTGGAATTGCAATAGGGGATGTGATGATGATGGAAGTGGTGGTGAAAGCTTCAAGACCTAGACAAAAATGACATATTACGAAGGCATTAAGGATGGTTGACCTAAAAGTTGGCAAAGAGATAAATAAAGGTTAGAAACATATCTAGAAGATATCTAAAGCTTTTCGAATATGGACGAGGTTAGATATACCTCGGGGAGTTGATGTTAGAGTTTGAGGGGGTTCTACTATCTGCCCTTCTTCAGGAACATGAGATAAGATAGGAAGAATAAGGGCAATTGATGGTGGCACAAAACAAAGATCTATGGGGTCGTACCCCTCAGATGTTGAAGATATTGTTGTTGTTATTGTAGCGATAGCGGAAAACACGGGTGCAATAAACCCAGGTGTAGGCATTATGACAGCTTCAAAGCTTGTCGTCGTCGGAGTAATAGTCTCTGTCTAAGGTTCCTTTTGAGGAGAAACGAAGTTTTCTACCAAGTCCTTTGAGTTGGACCCGACAGGACCACTATAGGAACTTAGGTAGATGTGGAAGCTTTAAGAGTTTGTTTTACCTAACCCTTAGCTAAGGCCTCCAAGTCCTTACCATTGAGAAGAGCAGCTTTCAGTTCTTCTTCATCAACTTCACCATTGTGCTCTCTCTCTTGTCTCAATATCTCTTCCTAGCCGAGAGTTAGCACCTTAGGGTATCTTCTTCTAGCCACCTGATGTTGCCAGTATTGACTACATTGGTATAGAAGCATACCAAGTTGGCCTCGATCGTGTCATGAAGCTCTTCTTTTTCTTTTTCGGCTTTGAGTGCATGGGTTTCTAGTTCTGCAACTCTGTTCTTGAGGACTTTCTTCTTATTCTTGATTGAGATGATTTCTAACATGTGCTCCTTGGCCAAGGTAAGTGCATCATCTTTTTATTTATTTTTCTTTATTCACCTTGACCTGGAGCTTTGTGATGGTTAGAGCCTGAGTATCGATGGTGGCTTGAAGTGTAGCCTTTTCGTTTTCTAATTCACTGCTCTTAAGATAAGCATTCGGGACCTGCTCTTCCATCACTTTTAACTTAGCCTCTGTGGCCTTCTTTCGGTCTTAATGCTTTTTATCAGCAGTCACCAGAGCTTTTTCCTTTTTAGCCACCACCTTTTTGTATTTGTGTATCTCCTTGCCATAAAGCTGGTAGATTCTTTCGTGTTCCTTCTCTCAATCTCATATTGCTGGATGATGAGTTGTTTAGCTATTTTAGTGTTGTACATAAATTTGGCCAATCTCTTTAAGATAGTACTGTTTGCTTAGGTCATTGTAGATTTAGGTGCCTTGGTACGCCACTTCCCAAGGAATGTCCCTTAAGTTGTGATTAAAATTCACCCCGATGAAACAGATGTCAGGGTGTAAGCACTTCTTTGCTTTGAGTTGCACTAGCAGTTAGGTTGGAAGCGACAGAAGTAGTTTTTATGGGAGTGGCCTGAGACACATGTCTCTTTCCAGGCCTTCGAAAGATCTACTCAGAGGTAGAGGAGTATATAGGCAAAGAAATTTTCTTAGATTTGTGGGTTGGCACAAGAGTCCGAGGAGGAGGTGGTGTAGAAATAGGAGTAGTGGGAGCCTTTGAAATAAGAGAAGGAGAGTTGGGTCTGTTGGATTAACAATCCATTGATTTGGGAAGGGAAGATCATCCATGAAGGGAGAGCATGACTGTTTCTATGATCTAGTTCGGTCACGGGAGTCTTGGTCACCCCATAACATTAAAGTCTTTCTTTCTCTTCCCTTTTTTCCTCTTTTTTCTCTAAGATTGCTCACTATCGGACTCATGAGACGGGTCATGTCTATGGTAAGAATAGCTTGTAGGTTTTCGACTATGGTATTTACCGGACATGTTAACAAGACATTCGAAGAGATTAGAGCATCCATTGTACCTAAAAAGAAGAAAAAAATTGAATCTAAAATTGGAATCGGATAAGAGTATGTATGGATTGAAGATGCTTATGGTCCTAAGTGTTGTGTAAAGTGTCGACGTGCTATATCAAACATACAGACCAAGCTCAATAGCGTTTGAATTTGAAGGTCATCCCCCTAAGGAGAAGGGGGCACAATGGTGGAAGTTTAGTTTAATTTATGGATGTGCGAGGTAGTGAAGTCATCTAAGTCAAAATTTTGGCTTGTGAGATCCCCTAAGTCTTCTTAAGAGACATGAATATCCTCAATAGTTAGGAGAGGAGATGATCCCATAGCTAGACTCTAAGGAGGCTCGGTTGCTGGCTTTATAGTTTTGATCTTAATTTTGAGGGGCCTAAGGGAAAGTGGAGCAATCTCTTCCCTTGGAGCAGTCTCTCTGGTCGATTCTTCCCCATCATCCTCTTCATCGTCATTATCAATCTCTTCTACGTCATTACCTTCTTCCATCTCTTCCTCCTCTCGTATTTCCCTATCTTCTTCTACTTTCCTTCTATCCTCTGCCATGCTTGGAGCTTCATGGTGTTGAGGATCATTTTTACCTTTAGGGCATCTTAAGCAACCCTTGGTGTATGACGCACATAGTCAACCCTTCATCCATTATGCAGTAGCCAGAACTGGCACAGTCGAAGGTCTGCTAGGAGATTTGGCCTCTTTCTTCCTTCAATGGGATGCCTTTTAGAGGTTGGAGTATTTGAGCTAGAGATGCATTTTTGTTTCCTTAAGGAATATCTGTAAGAGATGGAATGAAGGAAATTAGTGACCTGAATGAAGTAAACTATAATGGAATGGGATGTAGGGAGTTGGAGCTTACGTGCAAACAACCACCTCTGGGAAAATCCAGTTGGACATTTAATGAAGAAGTACTCGCCCTTGAAATGGATAAGACTGTTATGTAGACTGATGACAGTTTAGCATCCATGGAACGACTCCTAGAAGGTTAGTGATGGAGAGTTGGACCTCTCTTAAAGTTGTACAGGTACTAGATCTCATTGAAGGTAGGAACCCTAACCAAATGCCTAATGAATATTATGTAGATGAAGTTTAGAGTGGCATATTCATTTGGTTGGGGTTAGACAGGAGAAAGTCTCATGAGTCAGAGCATCAATTGAAAAAAATGATTGAAAAGAGGAACACCTCCAGAGATATCATGTGTAGAGGAGAGTGTAGACTTAGAAATTTTCTTGGATTTGTGGGATGACACAAGGGGAGAGTGTAGACTTAGAAATTTTCTTGGATTTGTGGGATGACACAAGGGACTGATGAGGAGGTAGTGTAGAAATAGGAGCAGTAGGAGCTTTGAAGTAGGAGAAGGAGAGTCAGGTCTATTGGAATAATAATTCATTGATTTAGGAAGTAAAGATCATCTACAAGGAGGAGAGCATGACCATTTATGTGATTCAGATCTGTCGTGGGAGTCTCGGTCACCCTTGTAACATTGAATTCTTTCTTCCTCTTCCCTCCTTTCCCTCTTTTTTCTGCAGGACCGCTCACTGTCAGACTCACGAGACTCGCATCTGTAGTAAGAAAAGCTTATAGGTTTTTGGATGTAGTATTTTCCGGACTTGTTAACGAGACCCTCGAAGCGATTAGAGCATCCCATTATACCTAAAAAGCGAATTGAATCAGAACTTGGAATCGGGTAAGAGTATTTGCAGAGTGAACGTGTTTGTGGTTCTTATTGGAACTGGGCCAACCCATAGTGGAAGTAATAAGTAAATTTCAATTTTTTTTACCATTTTGGATCTTTATTGGACCTATGAATTCTAATTTACTTAGAACATTTCTAAATTTCTTTTTAAATAATATCATTATTTTACTTTAATTTATAAAATCGTTGTGTATTATTCAATTAACGTTATAATATATATATATATATATACACGTGTACCATATACAAACATACATACATATATATGTGTGTGTGTATGCGTGCATGTGTAACATATCAATCCGTGCAATGTATAACACGTCCGTGTTTAGGTGCTGCGTTTTACACCGCAACTGGCACGTTAGCTCATCTAATATACAAACATATTGTTCAAATGTATGTTTATATACTTTTATTTATATATATAAAAGTTACAAATATATATATATATATATATATATATATATATAATTTAAATAATTTCTATAACACCCCTAATTTTAGTTTAACATTATTCAAGAAATTTAATTGGATATATTAAATAGAATAATATAGTGGGACATAGGGATGAGATTTGATAATTAACAAGGTCGAGCCTTAACTAATTAACTATAAGATTGTTTTAAAAAATTAACATAAAAAGATGTATGGGATGGGGAAAATAAGAATAGATCTACCATTTACCCATTAAATCCTCCCTCTCCCACATCATTCTCAATTTTTACAAGTGCAAAACAATGAAGGGAAAAACGTAAGGAGGCCGACCATTAAACAAGAAGAATAGGAGAAGAAATCTAAGGAAATTTCAAGGGAAAAAACTAGAGAAAACATTCTCCATCAAATCTCAATTCCATTATCCAAATTAAGGTGAATAATAATAAACCATCTCATTTATATATTTGTTTGGTTTCGGATCTGATTACTTTTGATTCTTTGATGATGTTATGATGTGCCATGTTTGATTTCATTGTTCGATTAAATAATGAATTATTGGAATTTCTATGGAATTATTATGATAGGTTATGGTCAAAACTAAGTTTTTGATCTTCAATCGACTTAATTTTCTGGAATGTTGTGTAAAACATTATTTTGGAGATGGATTTTTAATTTCATAATTTTTCAAATTAAAACAAAATTTTATGAATTTCCTAATGAGGAAATAGTGTTTATTCGGGTTTTAATTATTAAAAGTAAATAAATTATTATTTTGGCCCTGAAATTTGTATATATGAGAGAATATGTTAATTCTGATTTTTAGTGATTTTTGGTGATTTTTTCCAAGTATTTATGAATTATTATGAATTTATTAGGCTAGAAAAGCTTAATAAATATATTAAAATAATAATATAAAGTTAACGGGTTTGCAAAATTATTTTGGGAATGCAATCTGGTTCATTGCAGAATTTCTAAAAAGAATTTGGTAAAGAAGTTTACTATCCAATAGAAATTTGGCAAAGAATAAGAGTTGGTGAAAAGAAATTACTTTATATAGAAATTTAACAGTTTTTATAAATAATTACGGAAATGCCATGCCAAAGTCATTGATGCTGAAGACCACTCCATGCCGCAGCCAGGTTTTGCGACATCAACCTTAGTGAATATTTATGATATCACTCCCAGTATGGAATGAATCCACTTCGGTTGAAGTCAATGTCGACATGCATGCCTTCGGTGTCAATGATGCCGCATGTTTTCTATGCCATATATTTTTTACGCCGTATGTTTTCTATATTGCATGTATTTTATGCTACTAGCTTTCAGTATCAACTCCTTAAAACTATGGTGCTACAATTTCTATACCGGCACTAATACTTATAGTGGCAATGATGTCACACATCTTCATTCTTATATAAAGGGACAATAATGCCGCATTTTTGACATTGATATTAAAGGGCATGATGCCACAGATATATAATTTCAGTATTATTACTTTAGGGAACAATGCCACATATAAACCTTACTTTCGACATTGATATGAATGACAATAATGCCACCTGTTATCAATTTCGGTATTATTATTATAGCGGTATGGTTGCCCAGTTTTATGAATTCAATATCAACTGTTTTACTACACTGATGTCAGAATTCATCAATGTCAACCTTATTATTTAAAGCACCCGATATTAATGGTTTTATAACATTAATGCCGCATGTCATCAACGTCGGCATTATAGCCTTATGTTCTATAAAACCAAAATTACTTTTAAGAGCTTTTATATGAAGGGATGCAACATCCCATGTCGGCCATATTAATGCCGCAGGTTCTCAATGATGAACAAATTCTATTTTATGGCGTTATGCCCTATAATGAAAAGATGTAACGTCCTTATATTAATACTGAAAGCATACATGGCAGTAT
Source organism: Allium fistulosum (assembly GCA_030737815.1). NCBI lineage: Eukaryota > Viridiplantae > Streptophyta > Magnoliopsida > Asparagales > Amaryllidaceae > Allium > Allium fistulosum. Next base: position 1,000,632,680 of record CM060904.1, on the reverse strand, counting down.
TAAAATGGATTATAAATTGGCATGAGAAACTGGTAAAGTAGTGGGTCATATTTTTTTTAAATGAGTGTTACGGCACACGCTTCGTGTGTGAATTGTTTTCCTTATAACTTGTGTAAGTTTAAATCAGTCAAAAAAAATAATTTTTTATTTTCAAGTTATATTAAGATTTGTATATTTGTAAAGAGGTATTTTGAATTTGCAAAGGAAGTTTAATTTTAGATCTTATTTTTAGAAGCGTTTTGAATTTGTAAAACATGTTTAATTGTTAGATCCTACTTTTAAGGTCATCTGAATTTGTGAAAAAAGTTTAATATTAGATCCTATTTTTAAGTGATCAAGATTTGATAATATATAGAAGGGCGTTTTTGGTAGTTCAGGTTGATACAAAAATGTGTGACAACAAAGCTATTACAACTATTATTAAAGATATGAATTAAGGGAATTAATCATATAAATTATTTCTTAACCCATGTTTTGATATGAAATTACCAAAGAGAGTTATCACTTAAGATTAAGTAATTATAAGATGCCAATTGATTGAAACTATTTGAATGATGGGAGCTATACGTTCTTCTTGGTATTTGGTCGGTTATTTTGCATGATTATTATTGTTGTACTCATATCATCATGATCCATAACTGCTTTTTAGGATATTTAAAGTTAGAATAACTAGTTAGGTTAACCCATTAGTGAGTATAATCAGATTTGACTCCTGAGTGAGTAAAATAGCATCCAGAAGATCAGGTAGATCAAAGGTGTAGGATGCCCAGACAGATCAAAAGATTACAATTTGAGATATGATATTGGAGGGGTTCAATTGGTTCATAGTAATCCCATGAAAACTATGGCTTGAGTAATGTTATTAGAGATATCCAATAGGTTCCTAGTGATTCCATGAAAATTGTGATTGAAATTTGTTATTGGAGAATTCCAATACGTTCATAGTGATTCCATGAAAACTATAATTGGAAATTGTTATTGGAGAATTTCAATAGGTTCGTAGGGATCCCTTGAAAAATATGATTGGAAATTGTTATTGAAGAATTTCAATATGTTCATAATGATTTCATGAAAACTATAATTGGAATTGTTATTGGAGAATTCCAATAGGTTCATAGTGATCCCATGAAAACTATGATTGGAAATTTTTATTGGTAGAAACCAATAGATGTTTAGTGATCCCGTGAAAACTATGATTCAGGACAGGTAGTCCCTAAGAATTTTGACAGGTTATTAGTCAGCCCATGAAAATTAATAGGTTCATGGTGACCCTAGGAAAACTATAAGTTGGGACATATAGTCAGTTTTGTGAGAATGGGTGAACTGGGTAGATATAACCCGAAATTGACAAATGAGTCAGACTTACCCCATTGCATACTTGTATACGATTATGTTATTATATTTTAACCATTATGGATTCAGGAGCACAGTATATGGTTGATATGTTGATTAAGATACTAGTAAGGGAATAACCTATCCCGTTCAGCGTCGTGGTCTCACTAGATATCTATTTGGTTCGAGATGGTAGGTTATTATTCGCACCAGACTGTTTGTCTCACCCGAAGTTTTTGTTTTTCCATTAAAATCTTGGGTACTTATTTGAGTAGGTCGGAAGTAAGGGAGTTTTATTTAATCTGATGTGTAGTTTATTTTGTTTAAATGGATGTAATGATAAGAGTTATAACTATCAAGTAGTATTAGACTCTGATCAACCAAAGGGGCATCTTCATATGTCACTCTCTGAGTGTTTTGTAATATTTATATTTTCTCTGAACGTGGGATCGAATGGGATTATTTAATTAATATGAAATCTTAATTGTGAAATGAAATGTGAAAGCTTGTTTCTAAATTATGTTTGAAAATTTCCATATTTATGTGCATTTAATTATTGATAAAATTAACATAGCCGCATTTTGTCATCGAAAATTTATACTATGGATGGCTGCAGCATTCGTAGCATTAGTTTCGGTCCTCAAAATGGGGGATGTTACATTTTGTATGAATATATATATATATGTGTGTGTGTGTGTGTGTGTGTGTGGGGGGGGGGGGGTATTTATGCGGAACTCTTTCTTAAGAGTGGAACACTCCCTTGAGAGTGCAACTCCATAAAATTGTATGGTAGAGCGGTTAGCTACTGTAACGCCCCACCTCTATGCTCATAATAACAAAGAGTATTAAAAGAAATACTGTCTATTATTACGAAGAATAAGGCTGGATAGGAGCGACCATCCGTAATTGGCCTTACACTAATATTGGTTATCTCGATAGGAGTGGTATATACTTTTTATTTTTCATCTATTATTTATTTACTCCCATCGACATATCCAATTATCAGTATAAAACAAACTACGATAGTTCATAATAGTTTAGGACATTAGATATAACAATAACACAGATAAACAAAAATCTCATATATATATATAACCGATGTCAGTTACAATATAGTTGACACGATACATATGATACAACTACAACTGTCGACTCTAGAATTTATATATATAAGTACATTATCGACTAATATACATGAATACATATCGTTCTATACAATGACACGACTACTACAAAATGACACTGACAACTTCAAAAGATGTGAAAAGTCTTCATAGCCTGAACAACAACTCAAAGAAGGAAATCTACAACCTGAAATAACTCGGGTCTGACCCGAGTATTAAATTCAAAAGAAAATAATACACGGGTCAGTCTAATTCAAACTCAGTTATTAATGCACAGGAGCAATAATAATCAAATATCAAATAGACGACAGTCATAGAATCTCATATATCCGACTCCTCGATAAAAGAGTCGGATAACGGCAGATATAACACTAAACAGTGTTAAACGACAAATCAACAATCCAAATCAGAATACAACTCCAAAACATTGAAATTAATCAACGAAACAATTCAACGAAACAAAACATCAATTTAAAACTGTCAAATCTGATAGGGCTGCAGTACACGCACGCGTGTACTGCCTCGCCACTATCGCAGGAGATATACAAAAGCTCAGTGAAAGTCACAATGATCGCAAGGTCAAACCCCGAAATCGGGTTCAACTCAAGTAAATTTGAAAACAGACCCAAATGCGTTAATACAATGCAAGCCAACAAGGGCAAAACTGCATATAAAACTAACTGCAGTCACAAATGAATACGAGGGGCAAACTGCAACAAAACTGCAGCCACCACTAGATATAAAGATAGTGAAATCAAGGTAACATGCAGTGCTACCAAACCACAGAATCAAATAAATGGTGACAGTGATACCTCAGTGAACTAGCTTAAATGTACAGTCCTCAACACATGTAATAAAATGACTGCGACAAACCAAAGTAGTAAAGAATGAAATCCCCAATAGAGGTAGTCAAATGGCTGTGACCAATAACAGAAAATACCACATGAAGTCAAGGGCAAAAGTGACAATGCAAGCCACTGGTCGAACTCGAGTGCAAACGGAAACGACTGCACCAATTCTACCAGGGGCATAAGTGATGTACAATGTGAGAAGACTTGAATAGGATAACCACTGTACTAGTGTGAAACAGTGATACTAGTGACTGCAAATACAAGCAGGTAGGTACAATATAATGCAGACTGGGGTAAAACAGTGGACAATACCAGTCTGCAACTTACCTTATGAAACTAGAATGCACAGCAACCATCAAGAAGCCAAGACCAGACAACCACTTAAAAAAACAACAGTTCAACAATGACACTGATGTGCACATGAACAAGGATGAAAAACTGGAGAGTGAAGTATCACGACCAGAGCTACCAAAAATCAAAAATGGTCGAAGCCGAGTATCAAATGTAATAACAGTTCAATACCCAAGCAAGTGACCGAAGTCAACCACGATCAGAAATAACAAGTAAATGACTCAAGTGAAGCTACATTTCAAAGCATAGTGAAACATGCCAATGAACTGTAACGAACAAAGATCTGAAACAAAGAATGGCCAGGAAAAAGAATGGCCAGGAATGCTACGAGCAGATGCCAAACGACCAGCAAGTTCTCAAAATGGCATATGTCACAAAACAAAATATTTGAATTCAACACTGCAGTGCAAAGTAAAAGTCAAGGCAGTAGTCAAAAGTCATAGCAGTGATAATATCACAGTTTCAAAACTGAGCAGGAATTTTCGAAGATGATCGAAGTCAGTTCTCATAGCAATGTAAAGTCAAATTCTCATCTCAACATTATGTTCACAAAAATCAAGTTTGTAAACCAAGTATCAATGACTGAAAGTGTACAGCAGATTTTAAAAATGACAAAGCAGTTCTATTTGCAAATTTCATCTCCAAGTACAACAAATTTCAAAACCGTAGAGACCAAAACAAGAATCGATCAAAAATCAATGCCAACAAAACCTCAATTTAAATTCGAATAGCAACAGAGGCTGAAGCCAAAATATAGTCACATAAATCATAGTTAAAATCGATGTCCATCGAAAATGCAACCCGAATCAAGCCACAGAGAAAGCAACAAAAATCCAAATGCTCGATACATCACAAAGTCATCTCGTTAATCGTCAAGATGCAGAAAATATCCAAGACAGAGAACAACACCTCCAACATGTACGAATGGTAACAAATCAAGTGATGAACTTAACAATCGAATAAGAACGAAATCGTAGAAACACGAACACTAGACTCAAAGAACTCATCTTAGTATTCAATCAATTTAGAATGGCCAAGGTAAATCAAGACGAAATCAAACGTTCGTATGCAAACGAAAACCCAAGGATTCCAAGCAGTGTAAATCACAACTCAGAGATACATGCGCTTGAATTAAATGTGAGTAATATAAATTACTCACCGTTGTCGAGGTGAAGACGAGCTCGGTGGCCACGCAGTCTATGAACGCGATGCTCCCAATACGACAGCCCTTATCTTCACGGCGAGACGAAGATGAGCAAGCCCTAATTAATTAATTTTTTGATCGAGCAGCCTTTGCAAAACTCGGAACCCTATTTCTTTGTTGGAGAAGACGAACGAGAGAGCCGCCATTCTCGTTTCTTTGATTAGGTTTAGGGTTACCAAAGTGAATGGAAAGAACGAAAAAGGAAACGGGTTTTCTTTGATAGATATCACAGCATTCTAAAAATGTGGGCTGAGATTATAAGTTAAAGCCCTTCAACATTTACCCAACATTTTATTAGAGAATTTTACAACTTAAAAAGAATTTCAATTCGATCAAAATTCCTGATAGAAATTTGTTATCAATTTCAATCGTCTAGTGACGATAACAACTTTTACAAAAAGGATTCCGAATCGATTCAAAACTGCACTAGCAATTAACCAACTGATTAAAATCCCAATCAACGATTAACAATTTTATTAAAGAATTTTAACTCGAATAAATCTCAATTGCAATCAAACAATTTTCACATTTCAAATTCGATTTGAATTCCAATAACAATTATCAACTGAATTAAATCGTCATTTTGACGATAATTGAAATTACAAAAATCCCGGTTGCTACAGCTACTGTTAACCTTGATTCATAATTTGTTTCAGCCATTTGAAGTTTCGAAGATCTAATCTAAAAGGGCATGTTTACTGGTGGGCACAACAACCGTTTTCAATCTCGATGCCTGATACTATTAAGAGTTAATAACCGAGAGACTCAAAAAGGAGAATATGAGTTCTACAATGGCAGAAGTGTTTTATACTCAGATCTGGCAATTTTTTATGTCAAAATTTCAACTTCTCTCAACGCAATTGGCAAAGCATTTGGGAGTCGCTGAATGGATGAGTCGCGTTAGATCTTGGAAATTAAAATAGGGCATGCAACTTCGACAAGTCCAAAGGTAATCCTAGATCTGGGATGGTTAATGTTTGATAAGATTTTTGTGTTTCTTTTTCCAGATCCAAACATGGTTCACGATTTATAGAAACTCAAGATTGAATCTGAGTTTACAGACGCTTGCTACCAAGTAAAATTTCATGGTTTTGGAATAACGAAGATGATTGGATACATTTTGAAGCGGTTAAAGTAACCGTCGTGGAATAAGAAGTTTAAACGTGTTTGACGATTAGGATTAACTGTAGGGCACATGAGTGAAGCGTGACTGCGGTTGATGTAAAGAAGACGTTCGAGTTATAACTTCTTAAGAGGAGTGGTTTGGGAACTACAAATTTATGTGTATGAGGATGGACCACACATGTTGTAGCATGTTCGTGTCCAAAGGAGTTAGTTTAGGTACTAGTTATTGGGTTGGATTCGGTTGATAGGAGAATAAAGGAGTTTGTGATTGTAAGCGTTGTGTATTAATGTTTGCTGCGTTATTTTAATGCGTGTACTATATTTGTTAGTTATTAATAAAGGAACCCATTTTCAAATATATATAAGTATGAAATATTAATATTATATATATACATATATTTATAACCATATGAATATATTTGAATCATTTATAAATTATATTAAATATAATGATATTTTTTTGCTGCAAAGCCGAGAAGAATATATATATATATATATAATTTTTTTAAACATATGTATATATGTTAAATATAGATATATATATATAATAAATATCGATTAATACTTATAAATACACAATATACATAATAAATATGTATTTACCTGGTCATGCGCACAACTCAGATATTTTTTTAAAATTTAAAATATATTTTAATGTAGATATCCTTATAGATGTTATTAAAATATTAAAAAAATTAATTTCAAAACATATTTCGAATTTTAAATTTTTAGTAGAATTCTAAATGGTATTTTGTAATTTTGAATATTTAATATATAATTGTAAAATTAAAATTCAATTTTATAATCAATTTTTAATTTTCATCTAATAATTAAATATCATTAAATTATAAAAAATGTTTTTTCAAATTTTGCCGAGAGTTATGTATAAATATAGTTTTATAAATTATAAAATCATAATTTATAACATATATATATATATATATATTAGTTTTCGTTGAAAATATTATACATATTAAAATTTATATAAGATTATATAACCATGTTTTGTAAAAAGTATGACGTAGTATTTAAATTATAAACAATAAATGTAATGTATGTTAAATTGTTTTTAATGAAAAGTTGTTTTTTATTAAATTTTAACCGAGCAGAATATATGTTTATACGGGACTAAATTTTTTTTATAAATATAAAAGTATATACAAACTTACAACCAGACTAATTGTGACAATATATTTATATATTGGAATTGCCACCTAACTAAAAGTATAATATAGATGATATAAACATTATATTCAAATATTACTATTCATAAATTGGTTAGGAATATACGTTATACCCAATGTATGTAAGTGCATCTTGAAATGACCAAATTTTCTCCTTGAACAGATTTGCAGTACAGTAGAGTGCTAGACTCTGAATCGATGACCACCAGCTATCGAATGGAACTGTTCTTACTTAGATTTGAACTTGAAATGATGGAGGATATGGAAGATATGGTTTAGCCAAAAATAGATGTGCATGGAGGCTTCCCAAAAGGTATGGACTGAGAATGGGTTGAGATGTGTATATAGAGGAGGAATGAAGAGAGATGTTAGGATCAAGAACAATGTTTCTCTCTTACTCATTCTTTCCTCTTATCCACTCAACCCTAGCCCATCTAGTTAATCATATGGCCGCTCCTATGCTCTACTATAGCCAAACCAAACCAGCACCCATATGGGCTTTAAACCCATTTCAAAAAAATATTTTGTATTTAAATCCAATTTAAATGCGCATTGATATCATATATCGTTGATATATTTATAACTATTATAAATATATTTAATAATATATTTTTCATCAAATAAAAATAAAAAGTTTACAGCTGATATTCAGAAATATTTAAATAAAAAAAAGTTTATAATCCATATGGGCTTTATAACTAATATATTTAATAATATAACTATTTCATTTTTAAATAGTCAGCTCTTTTTAATTTAATGGCAGTAGTCCCTCCTACCCAGTCTTTTCCCCATAACCCTCCTTTACGTACTCTTCCTGACACCCCCCATACCTCCCCCTGCTCTTCCGCCACCAATCAGACCTCCAGACCCATCCCTTACCATGCCCTCCTCTTCTTCCCTACCTCACAATGTAATACTCAATCCTCCCGTTTCCTCCTCCCCTGTTGAACCTCCTCCTTTGGCTTCTGTGCCCGTATCTCATGTATGGTCTTCTCTTTTTAATAATCTCCCACGAAATGCAGGCAAATACTCCCCTGTTCAATTGGAAATTTCCTATGAAGGCGATGCAATTGTTGCACCATCTCAAGTCATCGAAGCTGGAGTTAATATATGGCAAGACTATGTGGTGGGTTTTTTCCTTGATAACCCCCTATATTTCACTTATGTAATTGAAAGCCTAAAACGTAGATGGAGACTAAAAGGGAATGTCCAAGTAAAATCTGATGGAACTATATTTCTTTTTCTCCTCTCTGATAGATCTAACAAAGAAAAAATAATAAGAGATGACCCCATAATCATGAAAAACAAGCTATTTATACTTAAACAGTGGGATCCCTCCATAAGTAATGTGTGTGGAATGATTAAGGCAGTTCCAATATGGGTTCAAATGTCGAATATCCCAATTTACTAATGGTCTCCTCTTGGAATCAATTGGCTAGCAAACAGATTGGGGAAACTGGTATGTCTTGATGAAGTAACAGAATCAGTGCACATACTGCAATACGCAAAATGTTTTGTAGAAATTTCGCCAGACCATGAACTAGTGGATTCATTTCCCGTGTTGAATGCTGATGGGACAAGGTAGAATATACAGGTATCATACTTATGGAAGCCAGACATATGATCTCAATGTAAAGTATTTGGTCATAATGATAAGAACTGCCACCTAAACTCAGTGGAAGTAGTAAATGAAACAATTGAGAAAGGAAATGAAATGCCAACAATTACACAAATGAATGATGAGAGGAAAAGCAAAAACAGACTGCAACCTGTTTTGAAAAACAAATTAGTTTGGAAAAAGGTTGTGAAGAAGAATAGGATACAAATTAATGAAAATATACAAGCATCTGATGTGTGTTTAGCTAAAAAAAAGCCTTGAAAAAAATGACATAGTACAGGAACAAAGTGAGAAGGAAAGAACAACTAATTTCAGAGGAAAAGAAAAAAGTCAGGAAAAAGGAATAAGAAATGAACCTGTAATTCAAATGAACAATCAATACTCTGTGTTGATTATGCAAGAAGATGGAGAAATAAGTGAAAGTGAAGTGGAAGAGTGCAATGAAATATAACTCGAAGGAAAAACAAATGGAACATGCAAAAATGCAACTGCAAATGGAAAAAAAACTCAACTGACAAAGAGCAAGAAAAAAATGCAACACAAGAAAAAGACACACACCGAGCTCGAAGTGATACAATGAATGACCAAGAAATGACTCGAAGCAAACTCAAAGTGAATGGAACTGAACATGAAACCAAAGTGCATGAACCTGTTCATGCACACATCACTGAAATGCACAAACAACAGAACAAAGACTCAACCCAAACCATTCAGACTGGTCAAGCTCAATCAACCTTTGTGCCTTGTCCTGACCCTCTTTCTACCTCCTCCTCAACCAGACCCTATATACCAATATCTACTCTTCCACCATTGCTTCCTACTCCACCCTCCAACTACAATCTCTTCACATTCCCTGTTTGTGCACATGTGTATGTCTCACCTCTTATAACCACCAGTTCTTTACAAAACCAGTCCGATCTTCTAAAAATTGGTAGGAACTGCATCTTCACACCAACCATTAACGCTTCCAACCATATTCCTTCAAATATTGATGATCCTCACACCTCCTCCCTTCAAACTTCCTCTATAACCACCACACCAGCTAAGAAAATCCTCAACTCAAATACAAATCAACCAACTTCTCTGACCCAAACTCTAAAAGAAAGTGTTGAAATTAGTCCCACATCGGACAATTTACAATATAAATCATGCATAAATACTAAGAGACCTCCCTCCACATTACCAATTGGTTTTGTGATAATACGAGGTTCTCTAACATGGTATCAAAGCGGATTTAACTGTGTCACACGTCACCCTCATTGAATGTCCACGTGTTTGGCTGATGATACGCCACAAGTGCGGGGGCGTGTTGAAATTAGTCCCACATCGGACAATTTACAATATAAATCATGCATAAATACTAAAAGACCTCCTTTCACATTACCAATTGGTTTTGTGATAATACGAGGTTCTCTAACAGAAAGCAAGAAAAAAAAGAAAGGTAAAACAAGCAAATATTCCACCAATCTAACCCCCATCACTCTGTTTCCTATTGAATCAAAGTCAGAAACAGATACACTCATGTATCAAATACCATAAAATACACCATCTTCAAATGCAAGAAGAACGAGAAGCCTCAACATAAAACCCACCAAAGTATATCAATGATGCACAACATAGCAGCGAATGTTGGAGGAGTTCATCAGCAACCAAAGCTCGATCAAATCAAAGCACTCATTCATAACCATAAACTATCATTAATTTCGATATCAGAAACAAAATTAGACACTGCTCGATCTCTTAGAGCTGCCAAATATATAAGTAACAACTGGACTTATATAAGTAATCTACCTCAGGCTCCATATGGTAGACTTCTTGTTCTGTATGATCCACTTATATACAAGCTGTCCCCAATCCTAATTGTCAACCAATTCATACATACCCATGCTCTTCACATCCCCACCAATTCTTCTTTGTATTATACCTTCATCTATGCCTCCAACTCTCCTCAAACCAGACAAAGATTTCATGACATCATACCTCACTTTAGACAGTCGACTCATCCATGGATTCTAATAGGAGACTCTAATTGCTGCTTCACCGTAGTGGAGGCAGACCATTATCCTTGTCAGAGCTCTCTCCATTAAATAATACCATACATAATGCTTCACTGATAGAAATCCCCTATTTTGGTTCCTCTTATACCCGGTCTAATAAAAGCAGCTCGTCCTCTCCAACCTTGTCCAAAATTGACCATGGCTTTATGAACATCTCCACCCTTCTTCACTGGCCATCAATCAACATACACATCCCTATGCCCCTCCTCTCTACCCACTGCCCTTTAATCCTAACACTGGGAACTGTTGCCTTTCAAAAATAGGTGAACTTTAAATTTTATGATGAATAGACTAATAATATTGAATTGAAACAGGTTGTTACAGGTGCTTGGAGAATACACACATATGGCAATCCAATGCACTCCTTGCAAAAAAAAACTGAAGAACATAAAAGAAGCAATCAAAATTTGGGCCAGGAAAATATATGGACAAGGAAATAAGCTCTCAACAAACATAGCAGCTCAACTGGAACAGGTACAAAAACTGATTATGAACTAAAACTCTACACCGGCTTTAATAAAAGAAGAGAATGAATTGAATGCAATGCTTGAAAAAGCCTATACTACTGAATCCAACATGATAAAGTAAAAGAATAAACAGCAGTGGACTACCCATGGGAACAGAAATACTAAACTCTTTCATGCATCACTGAAGATAAAACAAGCAAGGTCCATCATACATCAAATAACTGATATGCATGGTGCAACTCATACCTCCTTAGACCAGATTGATGATGCTTTCCTTAAAAACTACACTGATTTACTTGGTGGCCAGCCCACTCCTTCTGACTCTTCAATACTAAACAACCTCTCCCTCTCGAAACTCAATCTTGAAATGCAGAGCAACCTGATAAGACCAATATCAAATGAGGAAATAAAGGCCTCAATCTCTCTGAGAAAATGAGCTTCCCCTGGCCCTGATGGATTCACTGTTTCCTTCTTCACACACTATTGGGACATTATTTCTTATGATGTTTACAAAGCCATTCAAAACTTCTTCAATAAATGTGTAATCCATGCTGCTATAAACTCAACTAATATGGTCCTCATTCGCAAAATATCTACTCCTACAAATGTCTCCCACTTCAGACTGATTGCATGCTGCAATGTTATATACAATTGCATCTCTCGTATACTTGCTTCTCGCCTCAAAAATGTCCTTCATCAATTAATATCTCCCAACCAGGCTGCTTTCCTCCCAAACAGAAGCATCCTAGATAATGTCCTACTGTCTCATGAACTTCTAAATGGCTATTCTTCATCATACATTTCCCCTAGAGCCATGCTAAAAATTGACATAAGGAAAGCATTTGACACTGTTAGCTGGTCTGCTCTTGACAAAATGAATTTCCCTCCTCCATTCTCTAAGTGGCTTTACACTTGCATATCCATTGTTAGATATTCATTAGTCTTCAATGCTCACACTATTGGATATTTCAAGGGAACAAATGGCTTGCGGCAAGGAGATCCTATCTATGCCTATTTATTAATACTGATAATGGAAATATTCACACTTGCTATTCAGAAACAAGTTGAATTGAAGAAATTTGATCTACACCCAAAGTGTAGAAACCCAATGGTTACTACCCTAGCTTTTGCAAATGACTTGATGATCTTCACTAAACCTACTCCAAAATCTCTGCAAACCATAATGGACACCCTCACTTCCTTCTACAACTTCTCCAAGCTGCAAACAAACCAAGAAAAATATCATATATTACTGGCTGGTCTCACTGAACATTAAAAGGCAGTATGCTACTCCATAACTAGTATGCATCCTCTCCTATCTGACATGACATATCTAGGCATTCCTCTAGCAACAAAAAGAATCAAAATTTCCCAGTGTACACTATTATATGAAAAAATAACAGCAGTGATGAATAGTGTTAGCATACTGTTTGGCCTTTTTGGCCTTTTATCTGTTTTCTATCTATATAAACCTATCTCTGTAACCCTAATGTAATCGATCTTCTTGCTCAGCCGTCTTGCTGAATAATATGAATTATCTTCTTCTTCTTCTTATTTGATTTTATAAACGTTTTACAAACGTTAACATGGTATCAGAGCAAGGTTCCTGTTTTTGCCTCGTCGCTGCCTCAACCTGAAACCCTAGCCTGCCTCAGCCCGAAACCCTAGCTTCGTTGTCAAGCTCTCAGCCTCCAGCCCCAAAACCCTAGCCCCCTCTGCCGATCTTCCCTCAGCCCGAACCTCTGCCGCTCGATCTCCAAACCCTACCCCAGCCCCAGCCTCTGCCGCTCGTTCCAGCCCCAACCCAAACCTCTGCCGCTCGATCTCCACAGCCCCAGCCCCAACCTTTGCCGAGCCCCAGCCCCACAGCTCCAGCCCCAGTCCTTGCCGCCCGATCTCCCCAGCCCCAGGCCCTGCTGCCCTCGTCCCTGCAGCCCTTGTCCCCACCAAAACCCTAGCACACCGAAACCCTAGCCCATTTGATACCAGACTCAACCTGAAACCCTAGTTCCCTGTAATAGTTGCTGACTTCAAAATATGGCAGGAGGTGATGATTCATTACAGGCTATTAGTGTTCGTCTAGATGGAAAAAACTATTCTTATTGGAGTTATGTCATGAAAAATTTTCTGAAAGGAAAACAGATGTGGGGATATATTTCTGGTGTTATTGTGGCTCCTGAAACTACTAATGTTGAATCAATGGAGAAATGGGATACCAACAATTCAAAGATCATTACTTGGATTAATAATTCCGTTGAGAATAAAATTGGTATGCAATTGGCTAAGTATGATACTGCTAAGCAAGTCTGGGACTATTTGGAGCGACTTTTTGTGTGCTCTAACTTTGCCGTTCAATATCAATTAGAGGCTGATATTCGGTCATTGTCTCAGAATGATCGAAATATTCAAGATTTTTATTCTGAAATTACTGCTCTTTGGGATCAATTGGCTATGACTGAGGATGCTGAGCTTAGGTCATTTGCTCCATATATCGCTTGTAGGGATGCACAACGTCTTGTTCAATTGTTGATGGCTCTTCGACCAGAGTATGAGCATTGTCGTGCGTCCATCCTACATCGCACTCCTTTACCTTCTGTTGACTCTGTTCTACATGAATTGTTAGCTGAAGAAACTCGCTTGAAGTCTCAAACTGAGAAAGTTGCACAGACCTCTTCTGCATCTGTTCTTGCTACGGGGATTTTACCAATCCCGTCTCAACGCAACAAAATAAATATCAAGAATGGTCGTGATTATAATTACTGTAAACAACCAGGCCATTGGAAAAATCAATGTCCTGAATTATTAGCTCGTCAAAAAAATCAAAAGCAAGGTGATAGATCACAACAGCAATAACGTGGTAGCCAACAACAGTCCTTCTCTACTGCACAAGGATATGGACAGTCACATGGTAGTTCTCAGCCTAAGACTGCTGCATTGGTACATCCTTCTGGTGAATCAGGTGTAGACTCCTCTATGGACTCCCTTGCAGAACAATTTCAGAAGTTCCTTGCTAGCCAGTCTTTGTCTCAAAACATGACTGCTCCTCAGTCTCAGCATTTTGCCATGTCAGCTCCCTCCATATCAGGTTTGAATTCTCCTTTGTGGATTTTGGATTCTGGTGCTTCATATCATATGTCCCATGATTGTTCATCATTTATATCTATGTCTTTTGATTCTCGCTCACCTTCTATTTTGATTGCTGATGGCACACCTTTGCCATTAACAGGAATCGGTACAATTCAAACCACACACGTTTCCCTCCCAAATGTTTATTGCATTCCTAAATTAACTATGAACCTTGTGTCGGTCGGACAACTTTGTGATCTTGGATATCTTGTTCATTTTTCTTCTACCACTTGCTCTGTGCAGGATCCCAACTCCAAGAAGGTGATTGGGACAGGCCGTAGGCAGGGCGGTCTCTATGTTTTGGATGACTTACACATTCCAAGTCATGCCGCTGCTGCCAGTATTGACCTTTCTTCTTTTCATTTAACTCCATTATCTTCTAAGTTTTATTTGTGGCATTCTAGACTTGGTCATATTTCAAGCTCTCGTCTTAAATTTTTATGTAATTCTGGTGTTTTGGGAGATTTACGTTCTCATGATATTTCAGATTGTAGTGGTTGTAAACTTGGAAAATTTTCTGCTTTACCCTTTAATCAAAGTCTTTCTACTTCTACTGCACCTTTTGATTTAGTTCACTCTGATGTTTGGGGTCCAGCACCCATCCCCACAAAAGGTGGGTGCAAATATTATGTCTCTTTTATCGATGACTATACTCGTTATTGTTGGGTTTTTCTGATGAAACGTCGTTCTGAGTTTATTGATATATATACTGCCTTTCAAGCATATGTTAAAACACAACACTCTGCTATTGTTAAATGCTTTCGTTCTGATTTAGGGGGGGAATATACTAAGGGAGACCTTTCTAACATATTCACGGCTGATGGTACTTTGCATCAGTCTTCCTGCACTGATACCCCGCAACAAAATGGTGTTGCTGAAAGAAAACATAGACACATTGTTGAAACTGCCCGTTCTATGATTCTTTCAGCTAGTGTTCCAAAAGAATTTTGGGGAGAAGCTGTTCTTACTTCCGTTTATCTTATTAATAAAATCCCAATTTCTCATAATTCTGGTATTTCTCCTCATGCCAAGTTGTTTGGTCAAACTCCCGATTACTCACACCTAAAAGTGTTTGGTTCCACTTGTTTTGTTCTTTGTCCGCACGTAGAGCGTACAAAATTATCTTCGCGTGTTGCTATATGTGTTTTTCTTGGGTATGGTATTGGACAAAAAGGCTATCGCTGTTATGATCCTTCTTCAAATAAACTATATGTTTCTCGTCATGTTTCCTTTATTGAGCATATTCCCTTCTACTCTATTCCAGCTAGTCCTCATAATATGACTAAGTCTGATCTTATTCAAATTGATCCATTTCCTGCTGATAACCCCTCTGATTCACCACTCATTACCATTGAAACACCGTCATCTATACACTCTATTCCTCCTCCTTCTGCAGGTGACACTTTATCTCCTGCTACTACAGTTCAAACACCTCCTGTGATGACAGATCCTGTTCAACCTCGCTATCCCACTCGCACACGTAAATCTACTCAATTATCAGATTTTGCTTACTCTTGTTACTCTCGGGCTTTTGCTTCATTTCTTGTTTCCATTGACACTTTCTATGAGCCTTCTTCTTACCCGGAGGCCGTTCGTTCTTCTGTGTGGCAACGTGCTATGTCTGAGGAAATGTCTGCTTTAGACAAAACAGGTACCTGGGATTTTGTATATCTTCCTACTGGGAAGAAAACTATTGGTTGTCGATGGGTATATAAGATTAAAACCAAGTCAGATGGTTCTATTGAGCGATACAAAGCTCGTCTAGTTGCTAAAGGATTTGCCCAAGAGTATGGCATGGATTATGAGGAGACGTTTGCTCCTGTGGCTAAGATGACATCTGTTCGGGTTCTTATTGCTGTTGCGTCCAGTCGTAAGTGGGACATCTCTCAAATGGATGTTAAAAATGCTTTTCTTAATGGAAATCTTAAGGAAGAAGTTTACATGGTTGCTCCACCTGGCGTTTCTCATGCTCCAGGTCAGGTTTGCAGGCTTAAGAAAGCTCTATATGGTCTTAAGCAAGCACCTCGTGCTTGGTATGAAAGATTTTCGAATGTTGTTACATCACTTGGTTTTACCTCTAGTTCCCATGATTCAGCACTCTTTGTCAGAGTAACTTCTGCAGGCCGTATTCTTCTTCTACTATATGTAGATGATATGATTATTACAGGTGATGACAGTAATGGTATTATGAGCATTAAAGCCACATTGTCTCGTTGTTTTGATATGAAGGATTTGGGTCATCTACGTTATTTTTTAGGCATTGAAGTAGCTTCCTCAGAAAAAGGCTATCTTCTTTCCCAATCCAAATACGCCACTGACATTATTCATCGTGCTGGTCTTACTAATACACGTCATGTTGATTCACCACTTGAGGTAAATGCTCGATATACTCCGACAAATGGGAGTCCTCTTTCTGATCCCACTTTATACCATTCTATTGTTGGTTGCCTTGTATATCTGACCATCACTCGTCCAGATATTTCCTATGCTGTTCACATTGTTAGCCAGTTCGTATCTTCCCCTACCTCTGTTCATTGGGCTGCTGTTATGCGCATTCTTCGTTACTTGCAAGGAACACTTTATCAAAGTCTTTTGTTTCCATCGACCTCATCTTTGGAGCTTCCTGCTTTCTCTGATGCAGATTGGGCTGGTGATTCAACGGATAGAAAATCCACAACTGGCTTTTGCATATTTTTAGGTGATTCCCTTATTTCATGGAAGAGCAAGAAACAGGATGTTGTTTCTCGGTCTTCTACTGAGGCAGAGTATCGGGCTATGGCCTCCACTACATCTGAGATCATTTGGTTACACTGGCTATTGGAAGATATGGGTGTTTCGATTTCCTCTCCCACTCCTATGTATTGTGACAATAAGAGTGCTATTCAAATTGCTCACAATACTGTTTTTCATGAGCGCACCAAACATATTGAGATTGACTGTCATTTCACTCGGTATCACTTGCTGCATGGAACCATTTCTCTGCCTTTTACTTTGTCATCGACGCAACTTGCAGATTTCTTCACGAAGGCTCACACTATCGAACGTCATAGATTTTTCATTGGCAAACTCTCGATGCTTCTTGCTGTACCATCGCGTGTTTGAGGGGGGATGTTAGCATACTGTTTGGCCTTTTTGGCCTTTTATCTATTTGGCCTTTTATCTGTTTTCTATCTATATAAACCTATCTCTGTAACCCTAATGTAATCAATCTTCTTGCTCAGCCGTCTTGCTGAATAATATGAATTATCTTCTTCTTCTTCTTCTTATTTGATTTTATAAACGTTTTACAAACGTTAACAAATAGATGGGAGAATAGGTTCATAGCATAATCAGGAAGAATTATAATAATCAATGCAGTTATTCTCTCGATGGTGGTATACTAGAGTAGGACTTTTATGCTGCCCACCAAGTTAGTATCCATGATATGAACTGCAATAATAAAATTTCTCTAGACTGGATCTATACACACAAAAAAACTATCTCCTATAGCCTTCAATAAGCTGGAAAAACCAAAAAAGAGGGGGGTTTGGGAATAAAAAACATTAGATTGTGGAATATAGCTGCTTTGTCTAAACATTTTCATAATCTAATATCCAATGCTGATACACTATGGGTACGATGGTCTATCAAGAACAATTTGAAGGGAGATGAGATCTGGTTAGCAAAGAGTAAAAAAGCTCATAGTTGGGTCTGGAAAACAATGATAAAACTGAGAGACATAATACTGCCACACACTCAACTTCAACTTGCAACAGACAATACTCTGAGATTCTGGACCACCCCTTGGATTGAAAATGGAATGATATTGCAGAAGGAACTCTCATATGATAATATGATACAGTCTGACATATCCCTGAATGCCAAAGCTACTAACTGTATATACAATGGCAGAATATACTTGAATCTCACCAGCAACCCTACTGTTAATGCACTATGGAATAGATACAATAACCTACCTTACTCTTTCACTAATGTTGATGAATTCAAATGGTTAAAAAAACTGAAAGAACACACCACCAAAAAAGTCTACAAAGCACTAAATGAATAAAGGAGAAAAGGAGAAATGGTTGTTTTCCTTGGTACAAGCGAATATGGAATATATATGCAGATGAAAAATATAATCATATGTTGTGGAAGGTCTTTCGTAATGCTACATACATTGAGTAATCTTTCATACAAAGGACTGTCTGTTTCATCCTCTTGCAAATTATGCTCCTCTGCAGCTGAAAATGTCCACCATCTTTTCTTCAACTGTTCATTCACGCACTCCTTATGGTTCAAAATAAAACAGAAAGGTGGTTTCCTATGTGCTAGGAGAGGCAACAAGCTATAATGGATGAGACTATACAAAGAAACAAAGTGGAAGCAGCAGACGACATTCGAATTGTTAATAATGATTAAAGTGAGTGTAATGGTGATTTGGGAGGAATGAAATAGTGTTTTATTCAATGGGAGAAGAAAGAGTCAAATGCAATTATATTATGAAATCTGTAGAAGAATATATAGCATGCTAAAATGCTCAGCATACCCATTCGACCGACCAACAATTGACAAGTGGACTTAACTTTCTTGCGCTGTGGCATTTGTTTGTAGGGGCCATTTAACCCTGCTGGCTTTGCCAAAAAATATATTCATAAATATTAATTAGTTTATAACAATTGCAAATTAATAAAATCGTTTGGTCGGCGATTAATTTCAAACTATTCGAATATTAATTTTCATGCATCACTTAACATATGGTGTGATAATTTGGCTAAATTTATTGCTTACTTGGTTTCAGTAAACTCCAATTTTACATTATTAAGTGTTACCCGATTGTGACAATTATTTACACCAATTCTCTTTGTCAAAAATATATCATGTTAGACTTATGGAATTTGTTAATAATCAAAATTCAATATTGTCCATATTCAACTTTATAGTCTAAACCCAAAGTCTCAAGTTCAATAATAATAATTATTATTATTAATACTAATGCGCTGGCTAGAGAATATGACTTTGAGTTGACTTTAGTTGAGCGTGATACTTACCTCATATAACCGAGGAGACGAGTCCTCTCTTAAATAGTGGTTCACTTCCAATGCTTTCACTCAATCCAAATATAGTCGTTTGACAGATGCCCTATCACGATTTAACTATATTCAAAGTGGAGCTTCCCCATTGAATATCAATAGTATTATTAAGTCAAGAGAACTGTGTAATTTTATTACATCGATATTTTCTGTTTGACCTTAGTATATTAACCAAAAGAAAACTATTGAGTGAGCCATTCCATATTTATCCAATAACTATCAGTACGTAACCTATTGCTGGCCCCAGCAGCCATGAGTAGTACACTGCCCAACATTTGGAGAGCGTTACGTACTCTAGTCTCAGTGAATGTATCAATATCCAGTCTCGATACATCTTGGCTAGGAATAATTAAAATGGTATGTTTATTTTCATTGTGATAAATTACTCACAGTTACAAAACTCTGTAACTACTATCACAAAACATATCATTTATGGATTTTCTACTAAATATACTTCTAATCAAATTAATTAATATTACTCATCATATCAAGTCTATAATAGAAAGAAAACATCTTTTATTTTGAACAAGATTGATTATCGAGTTAGATATATGTAATAAATTATATAATTGCCCCTAGGGCATACCCCTTGTAACACCCCATGATTTTCTTATCAATTTTCATATATAAAGTTTTCCAATTGGAGTTCAAATAAAAAAGTTATTAACGTTTGAACTTTTTGAATCGAAAATAATTATATTTGCAATTATGGAAATACAAATAAATTAAATGTTAATTGGTAATGTTAATTGAAGATTACATGTTAATGATTGTTCATGGTAACTAATCTTAGAAAATATACAAAGTGGGAAAGAAACGAACGAGATTAGTTAATTAAGTAATCAAATTAACAAAATCAAATACGCTTATAAATTAATGCATAGAACACACCATAGTCGACCAGCAAAGCAACCAGGTCGACCAGTGGCGGTCGACCCTGGGCAAGGGGCAGTCGACCCGTGTCGTATAAAATTTGTATAATGAACGTATGATTGAACACCGTTAATTTATCCACTTATTTTTCTGTCATACGAAGTAACTGATGTGCATATCTGATGAAAATAATGATTGCATAGGATAAATCTAACACTCCAAGTTAATTCCAAATCCTATAAATATAAGCCCACTTCTCACTTCTCTTCTCATATTTTCTAGAGCAGAGCTCTTCCATTCTCTTTTCTTCAAAATTTATAGATTTCTAAAAGTAAATATTATTTTATATATATGTATATAAGTGGAGAAATGTGGAAAATAAGAGAAGAGAAGAGCAGATGCAATTTAGGACGACAACTAAAAAGGTAAACTTAAATCTAAAAATCTAATCTCAAGTTAATTCAATCCTTCCCTAGATTTGTAATTTTAATGAATGAATACCCTTTTATTATTTTGGATTTGAAGTAAGAGAGAGTCAAATAAAAAGGGAATAGATGCAGATCTGAAGAATTGGAAAGCTAAAGCAAGGTGGGTGGGAAAATTACATGTTTTGTAATAAGATTAGATTTATATCGTTGTGATCTATTTCATTTATTCCTATTTATAATTGATTTGGATATTTAATTGTAAGTGCATAATGATTAAATATAAATCTCAGTTTGGATAATTTTTTGGTTACACATAATGAATTAATGTAAATAACGAATTGAATAATGAGTTGTATATGTGTAATGATTATGGAATAGATCTAATAAATTGATTATGGATCAGATCTAATTAAATGAATGATGGTATAGATTTAATGAAATTGGAAAACTTGACTACATATTTTTTACTGTATATTTCTATGTATTATCAAGTCTAAAACA
This sequence comes from Allium fistulosum, assembly GCA_030737815.1. NCBI lineage: Eukaryota > Viridiplantae > Streptophyta > Magnoliopsida > Asparagales > Amaryllidaceae > Allium > Allium fistulosum. The sequence goes on along the minus strand of CM060904.1, from coordinate 1,000,611,367 downwards.
AATAAAAATGCGATGTTCGAAATTACAAGAAATAGAAAAGAAGGAAGAAGATGTACGAAGTAGAGATATTCACCATATTATGTACTGTCTATTTCAAATAATAAAAAGATAGTTCATTGTAATTTCAAACACCACACAAATCTCTCTTTTTAGTTAAGATAGGGAAATTTACGATGTTAACATTTTCTTGAAATGTAGTTCTAACGCATTAAAATGTGGTAAAATCCAAGAGTTAAATAGGAAGATATGGATACGATAAGAATATCCTAAAAAGATAAATGTGAAATATAATAAAAATGGGAAGTAAACAAAAAGTAAATCCGAAGGATAGGTAAGAAGAAATAAAAAGATAAAATGGGAAGAGAGATAGAAAATAGGAAAACAGATAAAAAATGGAAAATGAACTTAAAGTAAAGGAGAAGGATAAACGCATAATGAAATAAAGATCTAGGGTCAATAGTAAACTGTTTGTACCAAAATTGGGCATAACACTCTTCGGAAGCCTTTGAAGAGATAAAGTGAAGAAATTAAATGTAAAAAGAGGATTTATCTAACAAAAACTCCAAATTTCATAAATAAGAATAACTAGAATGCAAGGAGACACAAGAATTTAGAGTGGTTCGGCGTATTGCCTACGTCCACTATGAAGTAGTTTACTTTATTGATCTTTTTTTGATGTTTACAAGTGAATGCAATGAATTACAAGAGTTAGCTATTATATGCAGCAGTGAATCTTGTTGATAGCAGCAGCGACAGAGTTCAGATCTGGATCTAGCGGAGTTCGGGCGTTGGAGATCTCAAGGAGGAAGAAGAACCCCTTTTTAGTTGGCTTTGGGGGTCTATTTATAGGTGTAGGAGGCTGATATTTCGCTCAGATCTCGGGAGACCATCTCTGGCACGTGACCAGGCCCGTATGCCCAAGCCCACGAAGTTTCGGTCCGATCCGTGATTGACACGAGCTGATTTCGACTCTCTCAAGATCTCATCCAATGGAGTCGAAATTTGGCGTGGACACTCTCTAGCATGCACGTAGTCTCCTGTGAAAATTTCATAGCATTTGGACTTGTAGATTGGGAGATATGATCGATATGAATTAGAGTTTTCGGTGGGCTGTTTCCTTCGACTCGCTTCCATTTCGACTCGCTTCCGTTTGACTCGATGACATGGCGCTTGATTCTTACTCTGTCCTGGATGTTGCTTCGAGCGAGTCGAAGTGAGTACTTGGTCGAGCGAGTCGAAGCCAGAACTGGTCGAGCGAGTCGAAATGGGACGTTCTGGGAGGTTCGAGCAGTGGAGTCGAAGTTGATGGAGTCGAACCAGTTGTCTGAGCGGAGCGAGTCGAAGTGTGCACTCTTGATGGCTTTAAAACAGAGCGAGTCGAAAAGAGCAGCTCTGAAGGATGTAGAGCGAGTCGAACCTGATCGACTCGAGATTGGCATTTGAGCGAAGCGAGTCGAAGACGTCACTTCTGGGCACTGTGTAGCGAGTCGAAGTTGGCTTCAAACTGAACGTTGGGAAGCGAGTCGAAGGAGCGAGTCGAAGGAGCGAGTCGATTGGTAGTTGATCTCCATCCAACCTTGCATCGTTCATAACTTGAGCATATGAACCCGGATTGACTTGAGATTTGAAACGTTGGTTCTCTTGGCTTAGCTTGCCATGTCCTACCAATTTTGGCTCGATCCGGACTCGGACAAAATTCATTGATATCCGTGGTGAGCCCATGTATAACTGATCTCTGGGACGGACCGTTTACTGGTTACTAGTCAATTCTTTGGTATTACGGCCTTGCCAAAAGGCGGGATAACATTTGCCCCCTAAAGTACGTCTTGTGAAAACATGATGTGCTTTGAAGTGCTGCAGTCTTTACTCTGAATAGTTATCGTCCTTTCGATAAGAGTTGTAATCTTTGACCGTCCTTCTTGATAATGTAATCCGTTGGTTGTCGACTGCTCTGCCCTGTATTGTTGCAGCTGATTGCTGTATGCTAGTGGTTACCCATTTGCTGTTGTAGTTGTTACCGGATGAATTTCTGATTTTTAAAAATTTTGAATGCTGAATATTAGTTCGTCATTCATGCATGTACGTTAACCTGACTCCCGCTGACGTTTGCACGTCCTCGAGTCGTTGTCAGTTTATTGTTTTTGAATGTCCCTTCGTAACGATCCCCTCCTGAGTCGTTGTAAAGGATTGAAACGTCGAAGATAATTTTCATTGGATTTGTGGATGTGAAGTAAGCATGTTGAGTTGATGGAGTTGATCTCTGGAAGTCATGATTCTACGGATTCGAATAGGATGTTCGACTCGGTCTTGGATCGAACTGCTTCATTCGACTCGGTCTTGGATTCGAGCTTCATAGGAGCTGGAGTCGAAACGCACAGGAGACGGAGTCGAAGGGGAGCGGGTCGAAGGAGCGAGTCGAAGTGATGGTGTGTAATGATGCATCGGGGATGGAGTCGAAGGGAAGCGATACGAATGGGAGTTCTGGATCTATGCACTGAAGAGGGAGTCGAAGCACGTGTTCGACTCCACTGGAACCTGAATCGTTTATTCCCCTTGCTTTTCACTCCATATAAATATATGGCACTTAGTCGTTTTTTCACTTTTTACCTTTCACCTTTACCTTCCCTGCCTTCGTATCGCTCTGAGACTCGAGAGGAAAGAACGAAAATTCTTGACTTCAAATCAACTCCCATCATCACTTAATCGAACTAATCTGACAGACCTAGGTAATCCATTAAACGAATCCAACGCGTGAACGATGAGACTTGGTTTTCAAACATTAAATCAGCCTGGGTTGTGATTGATCGAAAGTTTCAGGACCTTGGCTTCGAATCGATCTGGAGTGGGAAGCTTCGAGAGGATGAGGCAGAGGTTTTCGCGTTGATCGATGGTGGGGCTTCGCATCGAGTCGAACTCCCCGAATCTATGGATCGATGCGAAAAGGCTGTGCTTGATCAATTTGAATCGATGGCCTTCGATCGAACCGAAGTGAGTAGCTTTGGAGTGAGTCGAAGTGGATGGTTTCTGGATCGAGTTGTAGTGGAGAGCTTGGGTGCGAGTCGAACTCGTGATCTTGGGACCGAGTCGAAGGGAGCGAATCGGACTGTGCAGTCTCGGAAGCGAGTCGAAATGCGTGTCTTGGCACCGATTCGAACTCGATGGTCTCAGGAGCGAGTCGAACGAGCCTGGCTCATACGCACACGTCCTTAGTTTATTGATGTGAACATGGCTTCCGTAAGCGACACGATTTGAACATTACAAAAATTTAAAACTTCCTACTCATTAGAACAGTTGACTCCGACGAGCTTCAAAATTGTATTACTGGACTTAACCGCTTCATCGCATATCTGATTGCCTATCGAAGCTCGTTGACGGAACTGGGACTTATCACATTGACACCAAACTTTAACTTGAAATGATGATTAATCAACCGGATGGTATGGTTGTGACGGTCAGCGATGACGGTCCTTTCGACTGAATTCCGAAGTCTCGTCGTTTACACGTTTCCCTTAATCCGGTTGATCATTCCCAATAATATACAGTACCGCACTGCACAACACGCTCACACACTTTACACTGGGGGATGTACGAGTGTTATTTGTCAGTTTAACAGTGATTTTTTATAAGCTAGATGGTTATGGATCCTTCGAGTTCCCAGCAGCTGGAAAATCCAAGTTCTATTCCTCCAACCATAGAGATACCGGTTACAGAAGCCGAAGTTATTGAAATAGCGCCGGATGAACGTCCAGGGGCTCGGTTCATCCTTAACCCATCAGACTCCGTGCCATCGGGTATTTCTGAAGACATGCTATGCCGGATCTGCTTAAGGCACGGTTTGTCTCTTGACGACGTGATACTTCCCGAACCAACCGACAGGCCACATAATCCCCCGGAGGGGTTTACTGCTTTTAACCGTCATGCCTGCACGGCGGGGACGCTTCCTCCTTTTAATGACTATATAAGGGAGACATTATCGTTTCTTGGTATAGCCCCGTCTCAGCTACACCCTAACGGGTATGCCTTGCTAAACAGCACCTTCATCCTGTTCATGGAGATCCTCTTTCGACCGCCGAAGCCGATCGAGATTAGATATTTATTCAATGTTAAGAGCCGTGGAGATAGCCCTTCCTTCACCTTCCTGGAGGCAGTTAGAAGCTGCCATATTGTGCTGGGTTCCTGGGGGAGGCTAAGTTATTACAAGTCCGAATGGTTCTACGTTCGGTCCCCTCCTGGGTTTGCTAGGCATTGGTTAGATAGACGTAAGTGTCGCCACCCTCTCTTGTACTACTGAGATGTTAGTGATTGACTTCCAAAAACTGACATACTTTTCTTTTCTTATAGTCGCAATCTCTCGTCCCGATGGCGCATACTTCAGGGAGCTTGTTCGAATTCTTCAAGCGTTTCCGGGCGAAGAGAGGCACATAGACATAGTCCTGACCAACAGGAATTTGAGGGCCGTCGGGCTAATAGAACGAAGACAAAGCATACACCTGGATGTGACACATAGGGTGGCCCTGAAGAAACGTGTGAAACGCAAAGCGCCCACAGTTGTGATCACCGAAGAAGTTGATCCAGAAAGAACTCCCACCGATACTGAGCTCATGGCCGTGCCTCCTTCCGATGTTCAGGATTCCGGAGGAAAAAGAAAAGGCAAGGCCGCTGCTTACAAATGCCCTAAATCGAAGAGATTTAAATCTGTGGTCATGTCTTTACCTTCCCAGGGGATCAGAATTTCAGAGGCTCCTCCCTCGCAAGTGGAGAGTCCTTTTGCCAGGCTTGATGATATTCCGATCCCGGATTTTGTGTCGTCTCCTCACGATGCCTGGATGGAAGGGCTTGATAGTGCTTGTGAACCGAGCGGGTCGCTAGCTATGAGTGCGGCCGACATTTCTGGTTGGTCGGGGGATTGTACATGCATACACTCCACTACACTACATGATCCACAACTGTACTTCGTCCAACTCAGGAAGTTGTTAACTCTTTCTTCGCTTCTCATTTTCAGGTACTATGTCTAGAAGAGGGTCAATGTTGAATAGTCTTCGTTCAACCCGAAAGGCTTCTGGCTACTATGATTCCCGCAGGACGGATTCTGATAGGGATCGCGATCGCGAGCATTCTAGTCAGGATAGGCATGGGCGCGATAGGGATAGAGAATACCGGCGCCGGTCTAGATCACGCTCTCCTCCTCCTAGGCTTCCATCTCCTCCTCCCGTTCAAACTTCACACCCACCGGAGCCTCCTCGTCATAGGCCTTCTTCTCACACTTCCAGATCCGAGACTCATCTCCAGAGAGTCGAGACTACATCTTCCATGGTTACAGAGCAGGTCCATGTTGATCCCACTGGAGAAGGGGCCCTTAAGTTGGCCCAAATGAAGAAGGATTTTCCTAATATTTGCTTCGACGGTTATGTTTTCCCTCCTCACTTGAAGAGAATTCCATCGTCGATAGAAGGCACGATGCATGACTTTGTCCACGACATCTATACCCAATATCAAGAGTGGGCGAAGGCTGCCGAAAAATCTTCTAAATTGGCCTTCGAGCGGGCAAAAGAGATCGAAAAGATGGAGACTGAGCTTGCAAAAAGGGATCGCATTATCCAAGTACTTTCTGCTGAGTCCGAGTCTTCTCGGAAATCTGAGATTGACGCCATTAAGAAGGCTGACGAAGCGAAGGCAGAAATGGAGAGGTTGAGTCAGGCACTGTTGCCCTGGTGGAGGAAATGGGCCACCGAAATACCAAAGTCATTGCCGAGCGGGACGCGGCGGTCAAGGAGCCTAATGAACTAAAAGCCAAATTTGCCGGCTTGGTCAAAGAAAAAGATGACGCGAACACCGCAGCCCAGGAGGCGTGCGATCAGGCTGTTCTGCTCAAGGGAGAACGAGATGTGGCGGTGGCCAAAGTCCAGAAAGTGGAGACTGAGGTCGAGGAAAGGGTGAAATTGGCCGAGTCCAGGCTAGAGGCCGACATCGAGGACCTCCTTGTTGTCTACAATGCTAACGTGCTGAGGCACAGGGGCTTAGCCTGGCTCGATGATTATTCGGTGCATCTCCGCAGTGCTTGGGGCCGATTGGTCGAGGAAGAGAAAGAGGCGCACCCGGGTGAATCGGTGGATGAATTCGAGCTTGAGAATCGCCTGTTAACTGATGATGAGAAGAAGACTCTCCACGATTCAATGATCTCTTATGAGAAGGAGAGGCTCGGCACTCAGCACCTGGAAGTAGGAGAAGGCTCCGGGGTTGGACATCATGATGCAAATCTTAACATTCCGGTGTCAACCCAGCCTGAACCTCTGCCTGCGGCTGATCCTCAAGCTGTTCCTGCCTATAATCCAGATCAGCCGCGGAAGTCTCCGACTGCAGCGCCAGCGACTGAATCCGCCCCATCGCTTACAAGCCAAACTGAGGAAGGTACTCCGAACATTCTATACGTCTTTCATGAGTCGAAGTCTTCGATCGAGTTTAAGTTCTAACAATTTTTTCACTCCTTATCCAGTGACTGACGCTGCGCCGCACATGCCTCCTGCTACTCAAGGATTATATCAGACGCAGGAGGCTATCGTGACCGAAACAACCACTGTGAGCGCAGCTTCCCCGATTGGTGATATGCAGGGGAATACAATGGCGTTCGACGAGCACTTGATGGATGAACTCTTTCGATGTCATGGTGATCCCCCCGCTGATTTGCCATCTGTCGTGAGTGGAACCGATCCTGCTGCAAGCTTTTCAATGCCGACTGCTAATGCCCCCAGTGGGGCTCGAGCTGTTACCGAAGAGGAGATGTTTGCCCAGATCGACGCTGAACTGGCAACAGCTGGTTATGACGGCAGCTTTGGAAGTGTGATGGCAGCATCTGGACCTGCCCCGCTTGGAATGATGTCCCTTGGTGGTTCTGTCTTCCTCACCAGCCTGCCCATTCCACCGTTTGTAATTGATCTCGTCCCTCCGACTCCACCTGTAGGAAGCATTCTCATTCACACGAGTTCGGAGGAAGACGTCGACATAATGCCATTGCCGGAAGACCAACCGCCGAAAGGCATAGGCTTGAGAGGAAGATTGGCGACGGCTCAAGCGGGTCCACACTGAGGAGGAAGCCAAGGAAGAAGAGAGACTAAGCACGATTGCCTGACGTATTTTGATTTCTTTTTTGCATTTTGTTAGCCGTGTATAGATGCGGGTTCGGCCCCAGCTAGTATGAATTTTTTGGAAACTTGTACACGAACGTCTTCTATAATCAATAGAAATGAAATTTTTTCTCTTTGACTTCCTTTTTTGTCAATGCGTATTTGACTAAGTGTTTCAGTGTTTGGACTGCACTTGTGAAGTTTCAGTTTTCGAATGAAGTTTGTTCCTGCTTGCCAAGTTCGGGTATTGTGGTCATGGCTTGCGACTGAGAAGCGAGTTGAGTTCTGATGTCGCATCGCTTCAATCAATGGTTGATGCTTGAGTTCTGCCCCCCAGTCTTGAGGATGAGCAGTAGACTGTCACTCGACGGTCGCTTCTTATTTATACCATGCTGAACCTTGTGTCACCGAACAGACGTCTGAGTCAAGTGGAGATTGAGTAACACATCCATACTTGTTTGATTGCCGATAATCATTTCCGCATTCCGGGGATCCTCATTTGCTTACCGGTGAATGGTTATGCTGACTTGAGTTTCGATCACATGCCCACCGCCTGGGGACTTGGGATTGGGTTTTGTACTCCGACTCGCGCTCCGGGAGTTTGGAGTCGACACTTATACTTCGATCCATGCTGTGGGAACTTTGAAGTTGGTGTTCAGGCTCCGTCCTGTATTCGGGGAATCCGGAGTTGACATATATGCTTCGACTTGCTCTCGGGAAATTCGGGACTGATGTTTATACTCCGACTCACGCTCTGGGAGTTCGGAGTTGGATGTTTATACTCCACTTCGCACTCTGGGAATATGGAGTTGAATGTTTATACTCCGGTTCGCGCTTTGGGAATTCGGAGTTGGATGTTTATACTCCACTTCGCACTCTGGGAATATGGAGTTGAATGTTTATACTCTGGTTCGCGCTTTGGGAATTCAGAGTTGGATGTTTATACTCCACTTCGCACTCCGGGAATATGGAGTTGGATGTTTATACTCCGGTTCGCGCTTTGGGAATTCGGAGTTGGATGTTTATACTCCACTTCGCACTCCGGGAATATGGAGTTGAATGTTTATACTCCGGTTCGCCCTTTGGGAATTCGGAGTTGGATGTTTATACTCCACTTCGCACTCCGAAAATATGGAGTTGAATGTTTATACTCCGGTTCGCGCTTTGGGAATTCGGAGTTGGATGTTTATACTCCACTTCTCACTCCGGGAATATGGAGTTGAACGTTTATACTCCGACTCGCGCTCTGGGAGTTCGGAGTTGAGGAAGGATTATCGTGTACCAATCCCTTTTTTGACTTTGATGTGATGGCTTGCCCCCGAGCTCGGGTTTCACTTAGGGAGTGGTTGGTTGCACCGCAACCACTCTCTATTTGGATAAATCCCACCGTATGATGAGACTTAGCTCTCCGTGCATAGTGATGGTCATATGAAGTATTTCAAGTAAATCACAGCTCTGGCTCGAAGAGGTTGCATTTTATTGCTGAAATGAGAAAGTGTGGCAAAGTCAGTTGCCTTATTACAAGTTCTAACTTCAAAATGCATAAACAAATTGCAGAAAAAGAAAGTAGATTAAATGGATAAAGATAGCCTGTCAGGTGTAATAGCGGCGGAGGCTCTCGCTGTTCCAAGATCTCGGCAGGGTAAGACCGTCGATGGTTGATAACTTGAATGTGCCATCTCCGAGCCTTCGTTCAATAACATACGGTCCTTCCCATGTTGGTTTCATATGTGAAGGAACCGGATAGACTCTTTTTAAGACGAGATCGCCTAACTCGAAGGTTCGCGGACGGACCTTGGCATTGTACAATCGGGCGACTCGACTTCGATGCGCAGCTGCCCTCAAGTCAGCTTCCTCACGCTTCTCATCTAGTAGATCGAGAGATTCAGCAAGTAATATAGCATTCGTTTTTGGATCATAGTATGTCACACGATGAGAAGGTACTTCTAGCTCGACCAGAATAACGGCCTCTGAACCATAGGAAAGAGAGAACGGAGTGTGGCCGGTCGCGATCTTGTGGGTAGTTCGGTAAGCCCATAGAGCCATAGGAAGTTCATCGACCCATTTGCCTCCGACCTTTTCCAGTCGTTTCTTCAGGATTGATTTTATAACCTTATTAACTGCTTCGACCTGTCAGTTTGCTTGAGGGTGTGCAACTGCGGAGAATTTCTTTTGGATGTGAAATCGTTTGCAGAAATCTTTGAATTCAGTGCTGTCGAATTGGGTTCCGTTGTCTGTAATTATGGTGTGTGGGAGACCGAATCGACAGATGATGTTTCGAACCACAAAGTTGATTACTTTCTTCGTTGTAATGGTAGCGAGAGCTTCGGCTTCAGCCCACTTTGTAAAGTAATCAACCGCGACAATGGCGTACTTCGCTCCACCTTTTGCCAGAGGTAGAGCACCGATGATGTCGATGCCCCACATTGCGAACGGCCATGGGCTGACCATTTGTGTTATCTCGGTAGGAGGAGCTCTAGGAATCCGGGCATATTTCTAGCACCTATCACATTTCTTCGCATATTCCAACGCATCACGATTCACGGTAGGCCAGTAATATCCGTAGCGAAGTATTTTCTTGGCAAGTGTCTGCCCCCCGGTGTGATCATCACATTCTCCTTCATGCACATCGCGTAGCACTTGTTTGATTTCATCGTGAGCGATACATCGGAGTAGGGGGACTGAGTACCCCTTTTTGTACATGAGTCCATTCTGGATGGTAAACCTTGATGCCTTTCGAAGGACTTGTCCTTTTTCACTCCTGCGCTCCGGCAGGGTTCCATGCTCAATGTAATTTCTGAGTGGAGTCATCCATGAATCCCTTTCGGGGATGGATTCGCATACCCGGTTTATTTCTGCTCGGTCGATACTTGGGGAAGATAGCGTTTCTACGGGTACGAGTCCCATTTGTTGAGCTTCGCCTGTGCTGGCTAACTTCGCCAACGAATCGGCCTTTTGGTTGCGTTCTCGAGGTATACTGAATATGGCGTAGTAATCGAAATGGTCTAGTACTTCCTTAACTCCCACTAAATAAGCAGCCAACCTTCAATCTCTTGCTTGATACTCTCCTCGTACTTGGCACACAACCAATTATGAATCACAATAAATTTCCACTGCGATAATCCTCAAATCTCTAGCAAGTTTCAAGCCGGCTAGGAGGGATTCATATGCTTCATTATTAGTCGCATGGAAATCAAACTTTAAGGCATAACATATGGATCGACCCTCGGAAGTTTCAAGCACAATACCGGCGCCTGAACATCGGTCGTTTGATGCTCCGTCAGTATAAAGTTTCCAGACGTACTCGGGGGATTCACTGGCTTCGGGCAAGTCCTCTGGGATGGTAAATTCAGCTATGAAATCGGCTAGGACTTGTCCTTGTATGGTCCGTCTCGGAGCATAAGTAAGGTCAAACTGGCTCAGTTCAATGTTCCACTTGAGTAACCTTCCAGACGTCTCAGGCCGCGAGAGGACCTGTCGTAATGGCTGGTCGGTGTAAACAATAATGGAATGTGCCTGGAAGTATGGTCGGAGTTTTCTTGATGCAATGACAAGGCAGTAAGCCAACTTTTCCAGCTTCGGATAATTTCTCTCAGCCCCAGTCAATCGTTTGCTGACATAGTATACGGGCCTCTGTATCTTGTCTTCCTCTCGGATTAGCGCAGCGCTGATAGTATTTTCTGACATCGCCAGATATATAAACAGCTTCTCATGATCAATAGGCTTTGACAGTATCGGTGGTGTAGACAGATGTTGGACTAGTGCTTGGAAAGCGCCCTCGCACTCTGTGGTCCATTCAAAGTTTCGTTTCCCTTTTCGAATCAGATCGAAGAAGGGAATGCATTTATCAGTGGACTTTGAAATGAACCTGCTCAATGCTGCTACTTTCCCATTGAGACTCTGGACTTGCTTTATAGTTTTGGGAGTTTCAAGGTTTCTGATTGCCCAAATCCTCTCGTGATTGGCTTCGATTCCCCGGGCGTTAACGATGAACCCAAGGAACTTTTCGGATGCAACCCCAAAGTGACATTTCAGTGGGTTGAGCTTCATCTTGTATTCCCGAAGTATGTTGAACATAGTCTCTAGGTCTTTTACATGGTCGGTGGAGAGTCGTGACTTCACGAGCATGTCGTCCACATATACTTCCATTGTCTTCCCGATTTGATTAGCGAACATCCGATTGACCAACCGTTGGTAAGTGGCTTCGGCGTTCTTGAGTCCGAACGGCATAACCTTGTAACAGTAAAGTCCCAGATTGGTCACGAAGCTGGTGTGTTCTTGGTCGGGTAAATGCATTGGTATCTGATTGTAGCCTGAATACGCATCCATGAAGGATAAGAGTTCATGTCCAGCTGTCGAATCCACTAGCTGATCGATCCTAGGGAGCGGGAAACTGTCTTTGGGGCATGCTTTATTCAGATCGGAATAGTCGACACATGTTCTCCACTTCCCATTTGGCTTTCGGACGAGTACGGGATTTGACACCCATTCGGGGTACAGCGCATCTCAAATGAATCCGTTCGCTTCAAGCTTTTCTATTTCCTCTTTAAGGGTGGCAGATCTCTCTGGATCCATACCGCGCCTTTTTTGTTTGACCGGGACATGCCGCGGGTCAATGTTCAGAGTGTGGCTCGCGATGTCCGACGAGATCCCACACATATCAGAATGTGTCCAGGCAAACACATCAAGATTTGCCCGCAGAAATTCAACCAATTCCTCTTGAGTTTGTTGGCTTAGCTGAGATCCAATCTTTATTATTTTTGAATCATCGTTATTGTCAATTGGGACATCAATTGTCAGTTCAGCTGGGGATGCTTGAGTTTCTTTAGATTCTCTTTCGTCTTCGGTTTCTCTCGGGTCAAGATCCCTGAGGAATTGGCTGGGGTGCCCGGGCGTGGGCCCGGGCGTTAATTGTCAATTGTCGACGAAACAGATGTAGAGAGACTCCTCTACGTTCTTTCCCTTCTCCTTCCACTGTGCTTCCCTTAGCTCAGCAACATAGCAGGCTCTAGCAGCGGCCTGATCTCCGTGAATGATTCCTATTCCATGATTAGTGGGAAATTTCTAGGTCAAACACCATGGGGCAATGGCTATTCTGAATTCAGCGAGGGCCGGTCGGCCCAAGAAAGCATTGTAAGGGGAGTCTATATCCAGAACGATGAATTGCAACATTCGCACTCTCCGACGTTCTCCTACTCCCAACTCCACAGGCAGTTCCACCATCCCAGTGGGAATTGTGGCACTTCCGTTGAAACCATGGACTCGAGACTAACAAGGCTTCAAGTCTGCGGCTTCCATCTTCATTTGATCATAAGCTTGTTTGAACAAAATATTCACAGAGCTTCCACTATCAACTAAGATCCTCTTTATCCAAGCGGGACCTACTTGTGCAGAGATGACCAGTGGATCAATAGTGGGGGCTTCGACCTTATCAGCATCTCTGCTTCTGAACACGATGTCATCCATCATCGTTTTTTGTTGCTTGGCCGGAGCCCCCTCATCAAAACTACTGCAACACTCGAAGTCCGCATGCCTGATAGAACTGGCATACGACTCCATTTCCTTCTAGCTTCGATCTGCCGGGTGAGGACCGCCGCTTATTGTGTTAATGACCAACCTCCCGTCCGCACGAGCGGGTTCTTCCTGTCTTTCCTGATTCGGCGCACGGTTCTGATTTGATGGGCCCGCACTACCAGATTGCGGCGCCCGTACATACTGATCCAGCTTCCGCTCACGTATCAGCTTTTCAATGAGGTCTTGTATGTGACGACACTCATTGGTATTATGGCCATAACTTTAATGGAATCTACAGAACTTTCCTGTTTGAATTTGTCTTTCGGTTGGTGGTTTCGGGGCAGGCTTCTTATACTACATGGTATTGTAGGTCTGCAAGTACACATTTTCCAATGACGTGTTCAATGGAGTGTAGTTTTCGTACATGGAAGCTCTGCGCCGTGGTCCACGATCCTGATCGCGTTTTTTGTTCTGATTCCTATTGTCCCTCTGCTGACTATGCTTATTTTGGACGTTCAACTGAACTTTTCCAGAACTATCTCCAGTCTGTTTAACAGCGACGTTACTCTGGATGCCTTCGATGTTAGGTCCTGCGTCATCCTGCTTCCTAGACTGTCTCGCATCCTCCCTTCTCAGGAATTGGGCTGCCTTGGAATAGAAACGGTCCAATGACGCAGGTGGTTTCTCAGCCAACCAACTTCCGAACTCGGAATCAGCATCAATCCCCTTAGTAAGAGCCATCAGGATAGAGTTATTGTTGGGATTGCTTATTTCCGCACACGCAGCATGGAATCACTCCAAGTAACATCTAAGCGTTTCTCCGGGAGCTTGCGTAAGACTAGACAGGGTGTTAACGTCCTTTGGCCTCGCCACATGCATACGGAATTGTTCGACGAATTTAGTGGCCATCTGGTCAAAGTTGGAGATGGATCGTGGTGGCAAATGAGTGAACCACATGGTAGCGATGCCTCCCAGGGAAATGGGGAAACTACGGCACTTTACTGCGTCATCCGCTCTAGCAGCATTCATCAGCCATTTGTATTTCAGGACGTGTTGATTGGGGTCAAAACTCCCTTCATAAACTGGCAAAGCTGGCATCCTGAAGTGCCGAGGTGGTTCAGCATATAAAACATCATCGGTGAAAGGGGTATGACTTCAGGAGATTCCCCAGTCGTCATTAGATAAACCCTGACTTTCACGGATCATTTGGCGAATCATTGCTGGTATATCTATCGTTTGGACACTCGGAGCATGTTGTGCTAAGGTGTGGTCGGGTTCCACAGCGCGAGTCTGGACCGGACGCGGTCGACGGTCCGTGCCTCACCTCCTTGGCTCGACATCCTCTGGGACATAAGGTTCAGGAGTCTGCTCCCGTCGGTTAAGTTGAGGATCAGCTTGGTTCCTAGTGTCACCTCCTCGCTCAACAGTGGTGGTAGTAGTAATGTTGCCGGTAACATGATAAGGAGCAGCTCCTCCCCGAGTTGAAGGTTCTATGCGGAGGCTAACGGATGGTCCAGCTCTCGGTTGCCCAAGGTTCGAAGCAGGTTGTTGTCCCGTGGCCTGGGTGTAGCTTCCACCCAACCGTGGACGTGTGGATCTAGTTTGGCCATCGGAGGAGGTTGAGCTCTCTGTGGAGGAATGAGAACCTTGGTCTCTTCTAGATCTCCTTCGCCTTTGGCGATTTAGCTAGTTAGTCAACTCCGCGTTGGCGCGTAGTTGCTCCGCTAGCTGCTGTCGACTTTGGGTCAACTCCTGAAGCAATGTCTGGAATTCTTGTCTAGTGATTGGACCTGACGGATCTGAGGGTCCTGCGGCATTTAGGTTGGATGGAGGTGATTTCACAGGGTTTTGTTGGTCCCGTGCTCCTTGATCAGCGGCTGCAGAGGTGGTGCGTGTGCTCACCATAGTGAATTGATGAAGTCCTTTCCTAGATCTGATCGCAAATCTGAGTAGATTAGAAGGGCGCCGAAGTTCTAGATCTGGATCTTCTTCTTAGATTTATGCAATCCAATATAGATAGGAGATCCAAAGAGTGGGAGAAAAATTGGGTTTTTCTCAGTGAAAGCACCAAAGTGTTTGTACCAAAATTGGGCACAACACTCTTCGGAAGCCTTTGAAGAGATAAAGTGAAGAAATTAAATGTAAAAAGAGGATTTATCTAACAAAAACTCCAAATTTTAGAAATAAGAATAACTAGAATGCAGGGAGACACAAGAATTTAGAGTGGTTCGGCGTATTGCCTACGTCCACTATGAAGTAGTTTACTTTATTGATCTTTCTTTGATGTTTACAAGTGAATGCAATGAATTACAAGAGTTAGCTATTATATGCAGCAGTGAATCTTGTTGATAGCAGAAGCGACAGAGTTCAGATCTGGATCTAGCGGAGTCGGGCGTTGGAGATCTCAAGGAGGAAGAAGAACCCCTTTTTAGTTGGCTTTGGGGGTCTATTTATAGGTGTAGGAGGCTGATATTTTGCTCAGATCTCGAGAGACCCTCTCTGGCACGTGACCAGGCCCATATGCCCAAGCCCACGAAGTTTTGGTCCGATCAGTGATTGACACGAGCTGATTTCGACTCGCTCAAGATCTCATCCAATGGAGTCGAAATTTGGCGTGGACACTCTCTAGCATGCATGTAGTCTCCTGTGAAAATTTCATAGCATTTGGACTTGTAGATTGGATGATATGATTGATACGAAATAGAGTTTTCGGTAGGCTGTTTCCTTCGACTCGCTTCCATTTCGACTCGCTTCCGTTCGACTCGATGACGTGGCGCTTGATTCTTACTCTGTCCTGGATGTTGCTTCGAGCGAGTCGAAGTGAGTACTTGGTCGAGCGAGTTGAAGCCAGAACTGGTCGAGCGAGTCGAAATGGGACCTTTTGGGAGGTTCGAGCAGTGGAGTCGAAGTTGATGGAGTCGAACCAGTTGTCTGAGCGGAGCGAGTCGAAGTGTGCACTCTTGATGGCTTTAAAACAGAGCGAGTCGAAAAGAGCAGCTCTGAAGGATGTGGAGCGAGTCGAACCTGATCGACTCGAGATTGGCATTTGAGCGAAGCGAGTCGAAGACGTCACTCCTGGGCACTGTGTAGCGAGTCGAAGTTGGCTTCAAACTGAACGTTGGGAAGCGAGTCGAAGGAGCGAGTCGATTGGTAGTTGATCTCCATCCAACCTTGCATCGTTCATAACTTGAGCATATGAACCCGGATTGACTTGAGATTTGAAACGTTGTTTCTCTTGACTTAGCTTGCCATGTCCTACCAATTTTGGCTCGATCCGGACTCGGACAAAATTCATCGATATCCGTGGTGAGCCCATGTATAACTGATCTCTAGGACGGACCGTTTACTGGTTACTAGTCAATTCTTTGGTATTACGGCCTTGCCAAAAGGCGGGATAACATAAACTATAGAGATAAGGTAATTAAGTAAGTGTGAACGAATATATATAATATACGTAGCCTCAAATATATATTTATGATGGGTATGAACTACTATAATTAAAGTATAGTTAAATGAATGATGTGACATTTGGTCATTATAGTAGATTGGAATGCGAGATCAGTAGTGTTACACAACAGAAGTCTGACCACCGCAAGGGGCTACCAGGAGTTGTATAACATTATGCTAATATGAGACATATCCAACCATAGGACCTGTAGAGTATATACGTTTGCGTATAGATAAAGTAATACACCTAATAGATAGAGTAGTTTGTTTAAGATATAGTTTTTATGGGGTATTACCTTGATTGCATTACACAATCTAAATAGGATAATAAGCAGGATTGGGTACTATGCATCATGGTTGGTACCTACGGTATCACCAAATACATCATAATATTACGACATCCACCAAGGGTAGGGCTGCATAGGGCGATACGTCATCAATTCTTAGCGGTCAACGAGAAAGACAGGGTTACACCTAACTGGTCTTCGCCTCCTACCAGGGTGGACTTAGTTGGGTTATGCACCACCATAGCTGTTTGTTGGTTTGTTTGTTCGAACAAGGCTAGTTATTCCAAAAAAGGTTCTTTCAAATTGGTTGAGGTGATCCGTGGAATCGAGTCCACAATAGGAAGCAGACAAAGTAGTAAATCCCAAAGCAAGATAGAGTACAACATAATATTTTAAAAAGCTGTCATTACGCACTATAGAAGTCCCTCGAGTTATACGATGATGAGATCGTGACACGGTGAGGGCGATGAAACTTGACGGGGTGTTGATTGAGAAATACTAGCGGGGAAAGTATCTAGGTCCATTGGGGGACCGTGGTACTTATATACATATATATATATATATATTTGTGTGTGTGCATGTGCGCGCATAGCTATGATTCTACAGAGGGTAGATCAGAACGGTTCGTAAACAAATGTGGAGTCGAGACGACTAATTAAAATGTAAACAGACATAACATGAGATAGAGAACAATCAGCACTGTTATGTACAAAGTGTATAATTTACTAGTCACAAGAACGTTGTTCTGACCCCCTCCTCAATAAAACCCACATGATAGCTTGAAGGACAAGTACTGGTGCTAAGCGTGTTCGGCGTTGACAAGTACGCTGGACTTTGGAAGTGTCAAATCTTGGTCAGTGCTATGTGACTTTTTATATTTTGTTATTCCGCTGTGAGTTATATCGTTAGTGCTCTGATATACAATCTTTTGTTCTATTTGCAGGATACTAAACCAACGATCCGTGCTTTGGTGGACTTGGGTTTTCGATTTAGTGAAAATTCAGGCCCATTGAGGTGCGGGTTGTTACATTTGGTATCAGAGCTTAGGTTAGTCAATCTTGAAAATTAGAAAATGTTGAGTGAGTGTATTTGTATTTTGTCTATAAGTAAAAATATATTATATGCCAAATCCTAATAATTCCAACCATAGAATAGTTACACATGGAATCCTGAAGCTGGATGGTACTTGACTCCCTAGTTGGGTCTTGAAAGCCCAATGGTTGTAGACCCCATACGATGCCGATTAATAATGTATATAGGTCTAGATAAGAGGAAATAAGAATCCATATATTGTAGATATCCGGAAGTAGTTGGTTTCTCGAAGGATGTGTGAAGTAGTCACTCTAAGTTAATAGCCAGATTTCTAGTATTAGAAAGAAGATAAGTCAGTAAGTTAAAGAGCAGAAGAACTAGAGAAAGAACAAATAGAAATCCACTTTGAGTCCAACCCAATAGAAAATAGCTTTAAAAGTTGAGAAAAATATATATTAAAAATATAAGCAAATATTGGCCTTTAAAATATATAAATATTTAGTTACATTGAAAAGGTTCATAAATGGGTTTTACAAAAACCAATGGTTGAAAAATTATAAAGCGTATATAGCTCCCTAGTTTCTTTATAAACAAAGAAAAATGAAAATAAGTTCTAGCAGAAGTTAAAATCTAAGGTTTCGGTAGAGGATATTATGTAAGAAAGCTATTTCTTTAAAAAGAAAATGGTAGAGCAATATATCTCATGGATTTTTCTAAGTAATGAAAAATTTTAAGCTGTAAAAACTTTTACAGGTGGATAATAGAAAGTGGTACAAGTTTGGAATATGGTAAATAGTACGGAAAAGAAGATTTAGAACCCTAAAACAAAGCTCAAGGCAATCGCATTAAAGTGGTTCAACTAAGAAGACAGTTAATTGATAAAAAAACAATTAGAATTAGTGCAGTTTAGAGAGAGGAAAGTTGAATAGTGATAGTAGTGCAAAATATAAAAGCAACATTAGGAAATTTATATCAAAAAATGTTAGTAATAAAAGATAGCGTTAGGAAGTTATATTAAAAACGTTAGTAATCTAATATATATGTATATATTAAAAAAATTGGATAGTTTCCATAGTAAGTGCAATAATAGCACATATCTTTTAGGAGTCCCCCTAACATGATATTAGAGACTCTTCCAAGGATTAAAAATGGAGATCATATGAGTGATAAGAAAATATTGGAACGAGAGTTGTCCTCGTTTACTCCAATTTTATTGTTAAAAATTATAAAAGTTTGTTTTAAAACATTGTAAAGTATATTTTTGGAAAAAATGGTTTGGTGTAACAAATAAGTTTTTGAAAGGAAAACTTATTAAATAATTTGAGCTAAAATTTCCAATTTTTATGAAGTAAAAGTTAAATAGTCTTTAAATGAAAAGTCGTTTGAAGAAATAGTAAAGAAACTTTTTAAACAAATTTAATTTGCTGACATTTTCTTTTAGATTCAATGAGTAAATTCAATTCAATTTTTTTTTATTTTAGTTTTAAAAGTTAAGACACCAAATATTTTTGAATTTAAGAAAAGGTTTCTAAGTTGCAATTTTAAAGACAAAGGTTTTGGGATTGGGAATTTTAAATTTTTTGAAGTTTTTAGTTTTTGAAAAATGGTAAAGTTCGAACCAAAAATTGTAAATACGGAGTAGATAGCAATGAGTGCCTAGGTAAGGCGGGGTGGAGGGTAAGGCTATGAAGAAAATAGTAATAATTACTCATGAAGCAGTAATAAGAAACCCCCGTAGAGTGTAAAGAATAATGGTAAGAATCTAGGAATATTTTGTTGGACAGTGTGCAAGTCATATGAAGAACCCATGAAGGAATGATAGAAAGTGACTAAGGATCGTGTAATATGAAATATTAACTAAACTATTTAGTTATGCGGAGTATAAATATAAAAGTAAAAGTAATAAAGTAAATGACACCAGAGATTTTTATACTGGTTCGAACTTCCCGTTCTACGTACAGTCTCAGACTCCTTCTGGATTTAATCGATACCCTCACTTAACCCAAAGGAACATGTATTAAACCGCCTGAGCAACTGAACAGGACTTCAACCACCTAACCCGAATAGGACTTCAATCGCCTGAGGATACTGCAACAATACTTCAACTATAAACAGCAGAAAGTATTTGACTGAGTATGCTCTTGAATAGCACTGATAAGTCAACAACGTACACCCTTCCTATAAACTTCTCCTTTGTGGTATATCATGTAGTTTGTGAAGAAAGGAAGTAATTTTGATCACAAGAAAATTTTCTTGAATGATCGTGTGATCAAAAATGTAAAGCAGTTTGTAATTGAATGCTCGAGAGTTCAATAGTAAAGATAGAAAGAATGGGAATAGAATTGATTATAAAAACATTGGAATTCTTTGCTTTAAATAGTTTTTAAAGGTTGCAATCGTTCATGAAGAGAAACTGTAAAGAGTTGTGACTGTAACTCTTGATTAAGATTTGTAACTCTTTACGAAAGAGATGCACCTTTTTAGAAAACTAGACGTTATGTAGATTCAGCCAGCTGAATAAAGTGTTCAATTTAGGCCATATTCATAAATAAATATATGCCTGTGCACAGATTCAGTCGCCTGACTTGGGTATTTCAGCCGGCTGAAATTCAAATTTCTTGGGATGTTTTATAAATTTCAATGAAAGATTGTATGTATGTGTCTATATATCACATAGGAGAGATTTTAACAACTTTATACTTCTAGATATAGACACGATGGCTGATAGTTCTTTGTAGCGTCAATCTTGTCTTCATTTTGATATAGTTGTCTCTTTGTAAAGTTGATATGATTTCCTGCAAAAATGGTTAGTATATACAATATATACTTGTATAGTTTTCACTATCAAAACATTAAAATATAAGGTTCTAACATTCTCCTCCTTTTTGATGATGAAAACTATATAAATTTAATTTTAAAATTTAGATATTCTCTCCCTAACTTGTTACTCCCCCTATCGATATGGCCTTACTTTATTCTCCCCCTTTTTCATCGACATAAAAGAAATAGATATTAATAGGAGAAATAAAAAGTTTGTAAAAATAAATAATTTATGAGAAGCAGTATTAGACTCAAAACATCACAGAACATACAATCATTACATCATGTAAAACATCGCAAGGTTGACTAATACTTAAGAGATTATGTTTTAAATTCTCAACTAACAGAACATTTGTTATAAGAGTAGGTTAGATGTACCGTCGTTGCTCACATCGCCTTTGCCAATGATATTCTTTAGAGTTATCTCTGAATGTTACAGATCCTACATCTGAGTATATAATGTTTGTTAACATTTCTTTATTTCCCATCACATGTTTTGAGCAACCACTATCAAGTATCCATTTTCCTCTTTTTTTATGTGGTACCTGCAAAAAATATAGAAATAATGTTGGTACCCACTTCGTTTGTTCGGGTCCTAAGAGTAAGATCTCAGGAACCAAACCCATGAGGTTTAGAATTCCCTTTGTAAACAAAATTATTATTCTTATGAATAGAAGTTATAAAAGATTTTATATACTTATTTCTAATCAAACGATTATTAGTTTTGGAACCCAAATCTTGATAGATTTTGAATGGGTTGTAGTTTTCTTTTGACTAATAGATTTTAAAACAGGCTTTTCAAGATTATTATTTTCCTTCTTGAACTTTGTATATAGAGTGTTATACTATTTACGACTAGTTTTTACTTTTGTAAATTTTTTATATTCTAATCCCTTTTTAGAAGAAGATTACCAATTTTCTATAATTTTAGAAAAAATTTCTCTGCCTCTATTAAAGTTAGAAATATTTTTGGTAATATTATCTAACTTTATTTTAAGACTAGTAATATCTGATTCTAATATTTTTACAGTTGGTTTTAACTCATGATTTTCTATTGATAATGTGTCATTCTTTTCTTTTTGAGTCTCGATTTCACTACTTAACATAGTAAGTTGAGAAAAAAATATTAGAACATGATTCTTGTGAAATAACAAGTTCTTCTCCTAGAATTTTCTTTTCATCTCTTAACATATCAACTTCGATTTCATTGCTATTTAGCCTTTCTAGCGAATCTATATAGCCTTTCTAGCGAATCTATATATTTTCTCTTAAGATTTCTTCGTTCATCTAATAATTCAGAATTTATATCAACTAAATCATCAAAAGTAAGATAACTTACATCAGCATTTGTGGCCATAAAATATATGTTGGATTGTTTTGAATCACTGCCGCTTCTAATGAGGAAGAGGAATCCGAGTCATCCCATGTAACTGAAAATGCTTGTTTCTTCTTATATCTAACACTCTTGTTTTGGTAATTATTTCTATCTCTCTTCTGATCTAGACTGCCCCTTCCTGTGACATTCATAACATTCAAGAGTTGAGGATGATGGTTTGTTGTTGTTTCTGTAATTTCCAAACCTTTTATTCTTCCTAAATTTTAGAAACGTTTTGAAGTTCTTAGCTATAAACGCTATATCATCTTTATTAGATTCTTCTTGTTCAGCCTGGAATGCTATATTTTTCTATCTTAAGCTTGAACTCTTTTTGCCTGCAAATTAACTTCATATGACATGAGATTTCCTATAACTTTTCCGATTTTATGGTAGAAATGTCGTTAGCTTCTTCAATAGCTAAGACTTTTCGTTCCCACTCATCCGTTAAAGAGTTTAGGATTTTTGAAACAATATCAAAATCAGTATATTTTTCTCCTAATGCCAGAAGTGAGTGATATATACCTAGAAACCTGGAATACATCTCATTTACGGTTTCATCCTGCTTTATTCTAAAATTCTGAAATTGATTCTTAAGCATAAATATCTTGCTTTGTTTAACCTTATTAGTACCTTCATGAGTAACTTTGAGAGTGCGTCAAATTTCATATGCTGTAGTACATATACTAACTCTATTAAACTCATTTTTATCTTAGAAACAAAACAACATATTCATAGCTTTAGCATTTGCAATAGCATCTAATTTATATGTATTTGACATTGTGCATAAGGAGTGGTAGGTACAAAATATTCTTGTTGAGTGATATTCCAAGTGTCATATCCATTTGCTTGCATGTAAATTCTCATCCTAGTTGACCAATAATTATAGCCTAATCCATTAAATAGTGGTGGCCGTGCAGTGGATTGACCTTCAACAAAACTTGATACTATGTTGTTTTGCATATTACTTGAATATCAAAAACTTTGTTATGGTTGTATGATGACCTTGCTCTGATACCAAATGAAAGTGACAAGGATCGCGTAATATTAAATAATAACTAAACTATTTACTTGTGCGGAATATAAAAAAAAAAGTTAAATTAATAAAGTAAATGACATCAGAGATTTTTATACTAGTTTGAATTTCTCGTTCTACATCTAGTCTCAGACTCCTTCTAGATTTACTTGATACCCTCACTTAACACAGAGGAACAGGTATTACACCACCTAAGCAACTAAACAGGACTTCAACCGCCTAGACAACCGAATAGGACTTCAACTTCCTAAGGATACTACAACAGGACTTCAACTATAAATAGCAGAAAAGTAATTAACTAAGTATGCTCTTGAATAGCACTGATAAGTCAATAACGTACACCCTTCCTATAATCTTCTCCTTTGTGGTATATCGTGTAGTTTGTGAAGAAAGGAAGTAATTTTGATCACAAGAAAATTTTCTTGAATGATCGTGTGATCAAAATGTAAAGCAGTTTGTAATTGAATGCTTGAGAGTTCAATAGTAAAGATAGAAAGAATTGGGAATATAATTGATTATAAAAACATTGAAATTCTTTGCATTATATAGTGTTTAAAGGTTGCAATCGTTCGTGAAGGGTAACTGTAAAGAGTTGTGACTGTAACTCTTAATTAAGAGTTGTAACTTTTCACGAAGGAGACACACCTTTTCAGAAAACTAGCCGTTATGCAGATTTAGCCAGTTGAATAAAGTTTGGCAGCCAGCTGAATTGACGATTTTTAAATCAGCAAGAAAATAGTTCAATTTAGGCCATATTCATAAATAAATTTGTGCATATGCACAGATTTAGTCAGCTAACTTGGGTATTTCAGCCGGTTGAAATTCAAATTTCTTGGGATGTCTTATAAATTTCAATGAAAGATTGTGCGTGTGTGTGTGTGTCACATAGAAGAGATTTTAACAACTTTATACTTCTAGTTATAGACACGATGATTGATAGTTCTTCGTAGCGTCAATCTTGTCTTCATTTTGATATAGTTGTCTCTTTGTAAAGTTAATATGATTTCCTGCAAAAATGGTTAGTATATACAATATATACTTGTATAGTTGTCACTATCAAAACATCAAAATATAAGGTTCTAATAATGATAAATGGTATTAAAGTATACTTCTACGAGTTCTATGAGATGCTCATATGAAGGGTCAAAGATAAAGGAAATAAACACCAAGATTTGAGAATTCCATCAATAAATTTGGATTAAAAGAAGATGATAACAGAGGACTATGAGGTGGCCAAAAAAATAAGGGATATTGATGTTAAAAAGATTCATTCAAGTCAAAAGTGATAGAACCATAACATAATTAGTATTAGTTGATGTTGGAGGGCTGCTTCCAGCAGTTGTTCTATTTAGATTGGGTTGTAAGCATTAGTTATCTTTATTGAGGGGTAAAAGCGCGTACGATATTATAGGAAATGTTCATTTTTGTGTGTTCTCTGTATGGACCGCTATGTTATAAGAAAATAATAAAATTAAGGAAATTTTAGAAAAGAAAGTCAATTAATGCAAAAGAAAAGAAAATAGTAGAGACTGAAAGTTAAGAAATAAATTAAGAAAAATTATTTAATTGACTACTAAAAGTGAAATGAAATAAGATTGTAAGTCCCGAAAAATTCAAAAAATAAATTTCAATGAGCGGAGGACTAGGAAAGGATGTTGCGCAACCACGGGTCAATGTTCTTGTACCTCAAAGACTAGAATTTATAATTAAACTTGGTTTTGGTTGCTATTATAAATAAAATAAAAGTTTTTCAAACTTAAAATTTACCGTGTAAATTAGGAGGAGTTCATTATGGGCATTGGATTGTTGAGCAAACCCCGATTTCTTGAGATGTGGACAAACTTATTTTGAAAAACATATAAATATATACGCGTTTGAAAAACAAAAATATCTCTTCAAAAATATTTTGGAAGATTTTTAAGTTTAAATTTTTTATGGATACTTTAGAAAGTAATATAAAAATATTTTTGAATTGAAAAAGAAGAAATTTTCAAATTTTGAAAATGCCACATACTTGATATGGGAGAATAGTCGTCATGTTGGTTAGTATAGATTTTACTATACAGTAGAAGTGTCAGTAAAATAAAATACGGTTAGGGACAAGGGAAAAGCTATTTTAGCTATGAAGTCACTTTCTCCGTACCTTGTCGATAGGTGACTAAACTGGTTTTAAATAATTTTGTTTTAAAAATTTAAAGATCTAAAATTAAATTTACTTATGCAAACTGTACTTGGAAAATTTGAAAGAAAATAAAGGCATAAGGGAAAATTCCAAGATATAGTGGAAAATGGATACTAAGAGAAGGATGTAAATATGAAACTTTTCGTCTAGACCCTTTTCAAGCATAAGAAAATAAGTTTAGAAAACTGGATTTCCTAAATTTGGATATTAGCAACTGTGTGCTAGGATTTTGGATGGTAGGAAATGGATGAAAATTATGTTGAACTATACTCCTATTCGTAGAAGTATGTGAAAATTTGGATGTAAACGCAAGTTTTTGGTTTTTAAAGGTTGCATACATGTAGAACTGCCTATATATTTAGGATATTTGCATCATATTTTCAAAATTGTTTTAGAATAATGCATTCATATAGGAGGCGCCGATTAGAATCATTTTGCATACACATCATATATGTTGTGATACACCGTGCACTTATACACGATTTGCTGCAAAATTGGTTGCACACTAACTAATATTTTAGTTTAGATTGGTTATATTAGGTTACATTGTTCATCCCTTGATAAATTTCAGGGACGAAATTCTTTTAAAGGAGGAGAATGTAACACCCCACGATTTTAACGCTAATTAATTAAAAGAATTTAATAAATAAGTGATAAGGCTAAAAATGGAATTTTTTCAAATGTCAGAATTTAGCTATGAAACTTATACCGTTGGGTTCGTGATGATTTTTTAATCAATTTTCATGCATTAAGTTTTCCGATCGGAGTTCAACCGAAAAAGTTATCAACATTTGAAGTTTTTGAATTAGAAATAATTATATATGCAATTACGGAAATAAAAATAAACTAAATATTAATCGGTAATGTTAGCGAAAAAATATATGTTAATAAATGTTAACAGTAAACTAATTCTCAGAAAATATACAAAGTGGGAAAGAAATGAACAAGATTAGTTAATTAAGGAATCAAATTAACAAAATCAAACACGCAAATAAATTAACACACGTAACACACCATAGGTCGACCAGCAAAGAACCAAGGTTGCCGTAGCAGTCGACCTTAGGCAAGGGGCGGTCGATCCATGTCATATGAAATTTATATAATAAGCATGTGATTGAACGATGTTGATTTATCTAATTATTTTTCTTCTATACGAAGTAACTGATGTGCGTCTCTGATAAAAATAAAGACCGCATAGGATAAATCTAACACTCCTAGTTAACTCCAAACCCCTATAAATACAAGCCCACTTCTCATTTCTCTTTTCATATTTTCTGGAGCATAACTCTGCCATTCTCTTTTCTTCACAATTTCGAGATTTCTAAAAGTAAATATTATATTACATATATGTATATTAGTAGAGAAAAGCGGAAAATAAGATAAGAGAAGAACATATGTAATTTAGAACGACAATTAAAAAGGTAAACTTAAATCTAAAACTCTAATTTAAAGTTAATTCTATCATTTCTCTAGATCTGTAATTTTAATAAATGAATGCCATTTTATTATTTTGGATTTGAAGTAAGATGGAATCAAATTAAAAGGGAATGGATGCAGATCTTGAGAATTGAAAAGCTAAAGCAAGGTAAGTAGGAAAATTACATGTTTTGTAATAAGATTAGATTTGTATCATCGTGATCTATTTCATTTATTCTTCTTTATAATCGATTTGGATATTTAATTGTAAGTGCGTAATGATTAGATATAAATCTCAGTTTGGATAATTTATTGTTTATTGATTCTGACTTCGCCGGGTAGAGAATGTTCTTCCCCTTTAGCTTGAGCTTAGTTTGCTTCTCATTCTCAATTTCTTGGGTAGAGAAGTGCATCTAGTAAAGGTTGCTAGTAAGTCATTGATCGAATCTCAATAAGTTCTTCCCTTGTGTTGGGTAGAGAATCAAATATTCATATTCAGTTTATTAAGATGCGTAATGAATTAATGTAAATAACAAACTGAATAATGAATTATATACACGTAATTATTATGGAATAGATCTAATAAAATCGATTATGGAATAGATCTAATGAGATTAATGATGGTATAGATTTAATGAAATTGGAAAACTTACATAGATATTATTTAAAGTAACTTGTTACGAATTCATTAATAATAAATTGGTATTTGAACGAAGGATAAAAATGTAAAATAATTTTCTATATTAAGATTTAAAGGTTTGAGTGATATTTTAATTCATTGGAATTTGGGATGTTGCAAGTAGATTTCTATGTGTTATCAAGTCTAAAATAAATAAAAGTGCAATGTTTGAAAAGACAAGGAATAGAAGAAAAAAGATGTACGAAATAGGTATATTCACCGTATTTTGTACTGTCTATTTCAAATAATGAAAAGATAGTTCCTTGTAATTTCAAACACCACACAAATCTCTCTTTTTGGATAAGATATTGAAATTTACGGTGTTAACATTTTCATGAGATGTAGTTTCAACGCATTAAAATGTAGTAAACCCCAAAAGTTAAGTAGGAAGATATGTACATGATAAGAATATCCTTAAAAGATAAAATGTAAAATACCAATAAAAACGGTAAACAAAAAGTAAATCCAAAGGATAGGAAAGAAGAAATAAAAGGATAAAGTGAGAATAGAGATAGAAAATGGGAAAACAGATAAAAAGAAGGAAAATGATATTATGAACTTGATAAAAGGAAAGCAGTAAATGAACTTAAAGTAAAGGAAAAGGATAAATGCATAATGAAATAAAGACCTAGGGTCAACAGTAAACTATAAATACAAGGTAATTAAGTAAGTGTGAATATATAAATACACGCTCGTAGCCTCAAATATGCGTTTATGAAAGGTGTGAACTATTATAGTTAAATGAATGATTTGACATTTGGCCATTAGAGTAGGTTAGAATGTGAAGTCAGTAGTGGTACACAACAGAAGTCTGTCCACTGCAAGTGGCTACCAACAGTTGAGTAACATTATACTGATGTGAAACATATCCAATCATAGGACCCGTAGAGTATATATGTTTGCGTTTAGATAAAGGAATACCCCCAATAGATAGAGTAGTTTGCTTCTAATATAGTTTTTAAGGGGGTATTGCCTTGATTGCATTAGAAAATCTAAATGGGATGATGAGCGAGATCGAACACTATGCAGGATAGTTGGTACAAACGGTATCACCAAATACGACATAATATTACAAACATCAGTCAGAAGTAGTGTTGAATAGGGTGATATATCGTCAATCCATAGCAGTTAACGGGAAAAATATGGTTACACCTAACTGTTCTTTGCCTCCTACTAGGGTAGACTCAATTGGATTATGCACTGCTACAGTTATTTGCTAGTTTTTTTGTTAGAGCAAGGCTAGTTAACCCAAAGAGAGTTCTTTCAAATTGGTTGGGGTGGTCCGTGGAACCGAGTCCACAATAGGAAGCAAACAAAGTAGTAAATCTCCAAAGCGAGATAGAGTACGACATAATATTTTGAAAATCCATCATTAGACACTATGGGAGTTGTAACACCCCATATTTTCAGCAACATTTAATTAGTTAGACTAAATGAAATAATGTAAGATGGTTAATGGGTTGAGATTCGTGATTAATAGAGGTAGCCGTGCCATGTAAACAATGAACTAAAGATGAGTTAAAATGAAATAAAGAAGGGGTAAAATAGGAAAAAGAATGTTCTAGTACCCTAAAACCTTAGGAATTCATTTACATGTTCATTTCATTTCACAAAAAAACAAAATATAGAGGTCGACCACCATTAGCAAGATTAAGAGAAGATAAAAGCTAGGATTTCAAAAGGAAGAATCAAATTAACTTAATCAAGATCAAATCTCAAATCCTTAATCACAAAGCTAAGGTGAATAATGAGTACATCTCATATTTCTTAAGTGTTTTCGGTTTTAAGGTTAACCCGATTTGTTTTGGAATGTTATTCCATGATTTTGAAGGATAAAATGTTTATATATGCTTGTGGATGATTTATGCTTGTTCATATAGATTTTATGATATGTTTAGTGAGAAAACCCTATTTAATGACATCCAACCTTGTGATTTTAGATATAGATGAGAAATGATATTTTAGAGATGGGTTTCAATTTTCACAAATTTCTGAATTAATGTGGATTTTATATTAATTTTCTAGTAAGGACAATGATTAGTTGGGTATAAAATTATATACGGTTAAATAATATAGGTTTTGGGTCAGAAATTAAAATATGTTGGAAAACATACAAAAAATGATTTTCTGGAATTTTTGTAGAATTTTCCTAAGTGTTTTAATAGATATATGAAATTATTTAAGGTATGAGACTTAAATGTTTTATATATTTGTAAAAGGAGAAGGGGTATTTCATAAATAAATTAAATTGTTTATTTTTGAAATATTGGCAGTACTTTTAGAAAAGAAAATGAGCAACCAATAATATTTTGACAAACAAGGCAGGTTAGTTGAAAAGAAATTCTTTTTAAAGTAAAAATCAGTTTTACATGCTTTTAGCATGTTTCGCCACTTTCGACACCAAGGGTTCCGACTTAGTAGCTTCGCCACCATCACCATCGAAACCAATGCGCACGACATCAAAGACTTAGTGCGCAGCGAATTGGATATAGGCAGAAGGTATTGGGTCGAAACCAAAGGTTCTGAAGGGGTCGAAATGCTACTTAGTTTTCAAATGAAAATGTGCCTGCTTTGCTTTCGAAGGGTATGCTTTCGACTTGGTTGGCTTTCGGTCGAGTCAAATGTTTTAAAGGAATGGTTTCGAATGGGCTGCACCTTTTGTTTTAAGTAATTGCTTTCGAATGGGGTCGAAATCCCTAGCTGTCGCCTTTTTACCTTACGACACCAATGGTTTTGGAAGGTATACATTGCTTTTAAAACTTAGCCGCTTCTCCAATGCTTCCGGAAGGTTGGTTTTGACACCAAGACTTCTTTACCTAGGAAATGC
Organism: Allium fistulosum; assembly: GCA_030737815.1. Taxonomy (NCBI): domain Eukaryota; kingdom Viridiplantae; phylum Streptophyta; class Magnoliopsida; order Asparagales; family Amaryllidaceae; genus Allium; species Allium fistulosum. The sequence goes on along the minus strand of CM060904.1, from coordinate 1,000,581,634 downwards.
TTTTGACTTAAATGTTTTATGACCCTTTTGCTCTGTTGAAGGTAAAACCCAAATGGTTTTGAAAGTGATGGTTTTCAATGGTTCCGAAAGGTGTTTCCACATGTTTTACTTGAACCCAAATGGTTTCAAAAGGTTTTATGTTTTAATGCTTTCTAAAGGTTTTAATGAAGGTTTAAAAGGGTTGGTTCCCCAATGGTTTCGAAAGGTTTGAAAGGAAAGGTTTTCCAATGTTTTCAAAAGGCAATGTTTAAGTGTTTTAAAGATAGGATGTCTACGGTTTTATAGCTTTCGAAGGGAAGGTTTTTCAATGTTTTCGAAAGGAAGATTGAATGGTTTCGAAAGGAATGTTTTGGCCTTTCGGCCTAGGTTATAAAGAAGGGTTTTACTTGGTTTTAAAATGGGTACTTTCAATGGATTCGAAATGGGTACTTTCAATGGATTTGAAATGGGTACTTTCAAAGGTTTAAATGTTCCATCAGCAAAGATTTGAGTAAAGTATATATAACATGGCAAGGTGATTTGAGCAAAGCATAGAGTATATATTTTCCTTGTTTAAGTTTGATTTAAAGGTTTTAATTCAATTTGAGATGAAAAGGTTTTCAAGGAAAATTTAAGGGAAGGTTACCCTAAGTAAAATGACTCAGATATTAGAATGCCAGATGAGACTCGTATAGGGTCGCGCCATATACATTAGCTATTAGCCCCAGCTAATTTAGTCCAAAATTCTAGTGTGTAGGGCTGTGTCACAGGAAAGACTAAAATGATGATTACACATGGAAGGGAATATATATTCGTATACAGATAGGTTATTGGTGAGTCGGCAAAACCATTAGGATCAGGTGACTTTGGGAGAAGATAAGTTAGGGACAGACCATCCAAAAGAGGAGTATTTAACAGATAAGTTAGGGACAGACCATCCAGAAGAGGAGTATTTAACACCTGTTAGATTATTTTATTTATATTGTCTAGTAGGCTCGAGTCAGCCAAAGGTTAGTAGTTAGCCATACAAAACTATGAGTTCGGACAGATAGTTCATTCGTTACCTGATATGTATGTTTACATGATAATGCTATACAGTTTTAACCAGTTTTGGTTGTAGGATTATGATTTGCAAAAGGTATGTTTTAAAAGGATATTAGCGAGGGGAAACCCGTTCCGCTAAGCGGCGTGGTTTCACTTAATATCAAATAACCGAGATGTGTAGTACTATTCACACTAGACTTTATGTCCGACTCATGGTTTATGTTTTTCCCCTTTAACTCTCGGGTGCTCAAAATTGATTTGAGTAAGCTGAGGGTTGAGATTTACTAGTTTTTAGTAGGTTGGCGAATAAAGCTTCCAGAGACGAGCCAGTGGCTGACGGATAGCTATTTAGGAGTTGCTGTTTTATTTTCCTTGATTCCGCTGTGTTGTATTAAGTCATTAATGACTATATAGTACTCTTGTCATCCAATGGGGCATCTTCATATGTCGCTCTTGGCGTATTTTGTAATAATTATATTTGATCTTTACTTGGGAAACGATTATGGGATCATGTAAATGGATATGAAACATGTTTTGTGAAATGTAATGAGAAAAGTTGTTTTTGAAATCTGTGATTTTGTTTCATATTCATGTGCTTCTGATATTATGGATACCATTAGCATTACCGTATTTGGTCAGCGAAAGTTAATACTATGGATGACTGCAGCATCTGTAGCGCTTAGCTTCGGGCCTCCAGATAGGGGATGTTACAACTTGGTATTAGAGCATAGGTTTATGAAAAACTTTAACATAAATGATTTTTGAAAACATAATCATAAGAAATTAGAGTAAGATTGGGGTATGGGATAACGCTAAAGTAACGTACTTGTATTTTCTATATATAAGTGTACGCTATATCTTTGTCCTCCTATCTCTCTTAGGCTATTCTTTTGTATCTCACTGGGCTTGAATACAAATATGGACGCTAGAAGTGGAAGAGTGAATCTTGGAGGAAGCACCACCAAAATGGAAAAGCCAGACCGAATACTAGTAGAAACCCAGGTCAGGCACAAGCTGGAAATGTTGGTGCTGGAGTCCCACAAGTGGATATGGGAGCTATGTATCAGTTTTTCGTGAACATGATTTAAGCTGGAATTGCTGCTGGAGTGGTTGGAGGAAATGCTGGATTAGGAATTCAGGAAGCTCCGGTGGTCAACAAATATGCTATTCTTAGTAGAGACTATGCTAGGCTTGGAGGAAAGCCATTTATTGGAATTGAGGATGCTATAGAAGTGGAGAACTGGTTGCTGCATTGTGAGAGGATTTTTGTAGACTTGGGGCTCAATGATGAGCAGAAGAGGAGGCTTGCTTCGAGACAGATTTAGGAAGCAGCTATATTTTGGTGGAATAGTGTGATGGCTGGAGTTAATGAGGAGGAGATGACATGGGCAGAATTTAGAAGAAGGTTCCTGGAGAGGTTCATGTCGGTGATGGCGCAGTCTGCTTTGCTCAGAAAGTTTGCTAAGTTGGAGCAAGGGGAGATGACTATGTTGGAGTATGCTAGGAGGTTTGAAGAGTTGGCTAGGTATGGGTACACTACTGTGGACACAGTGATGAAGAGGAATGAGAAGTTTATTAGGGGATTGAAGCCTGAGTTAGCCATGGCTACATTACCTCATATTAGAGACACTTGTGATGTTGTAGTGGAGATGGCTTTAAGACATGAGGAGATGCTTGCTTCTCTAGAGAAGAATAAGGCAAAGGATGTCCAGGTGGGGCAGAGTCAGAAAAGGAAGGGTGCTTAGAAAGGTGGAGCTACAAAGAAAGGGAGTCGGAAGTTGTTTTCTATAAATGTGATAAGAAGGGACATTTTGCTAATGAATGTCATGCTGGAAAGGCAAAGGAAGTGATCGGGAAGAAGAATATCAGATGCTTCAACTGCGATTAGATTGGTCATTATAAGAATCAATGCTATGAGCCTGCTAAGGACGGAAGAGGCAAAGTATTTGCATTGGAACCCGCTACATCAGGACCAACTGCGCAGGAGAAAGGGAAGGCGGTGTTGGGAGGTACGCTTCAGATTTATGGTATGTCTGTTAGCGTTCTGTTTGATACTAGTGCATCACATTCTTTTATATCTCATTGTTTGGTAGATAAGCTTAACCTAGAACACTCATATTTAGTTACTTCCTTAAGGGTTGCAAATCCAATAGGAGGGTATGCGATACTTGGGATGAAGTGTGACCACCTAGAGTTTGACTTGCTAGGTTACACCTTTGTTTGCAGTTTGCATGTGTTTGACTTTGTAGGGTTCGGAATTATATTGGGCATGAATTGGTTAAGTAAATACGATGCTAGGATATTTTTCCATGATAGAAAAATATCACTCAAACACCCTAACTGTAGTGATCGGATTGTATATACCGTAGAAAACCCTAGTTGTGAGGTGAATGCTTTGTTGGGTGTTGTGGAGTTGGAGGATGAGTTGAATCGAGTTTTCGTAGTTAGAGAATTCACAAATGTTTTCGAGCCGGTAGGAAGGTTGCCACACAAACGAGCCATTGAGTTTCAGATAGATTTGGTGCTTGGAGCAGAACCAGTGAGTAGGCCGCCAAGTAGGATGACACCTATAGAGATGAGAGAGTTGAAGGTATAGTTGGTAGATTTGGAAGGCAAGATTTTATTAGACCGAGTAATTTGCCTTAGGGAGCAGCCGTAGTATTTGCCAAGAAGCCGGACGGATCGTTAAGGTTATGTATTGATTATCGTAAGTTGAATGAGAAGACGATAACGAATCGATATATGTTGCCTAGAATCGATGATTTTTTCGATCAGTTGAGTGGATCCAAGGTATTTTTTTAGTTGGATTAAACAATAGGTTTCCATCATCTTAGAGTAGCAGAGGATAGTATTCCTTTGATGAAGTTTAGAACTAGATAGGGATCGTACGAAGGGTTAGTGATGCCATTCGGACTAACTAATGCGACGGCATTCTTCATGGACTTGATGAACCGTATTTTCCGAGAACACTTGGATAGGTTTGTATTGGTTTTCATAGATGATATTTTGATATACTTTAAGGATGAAAGGAAGCATGAAGTTCATCTTAGAATTGTGCTTGAGACGCTGAGGCAGAATCAGCATAAGGCGAAGTTTTCGAAGTGTCATTTCTGGAAGAAGGAAGTGAAGTTTCTTAGTCATGTAGTCTCAGAGAAAGGGTTGTCTGTAGATTCGACTAAAATTGAAGCGGTGAATAATTGGAAGAGACCCGAGACAGTGACTGAGATAAAGAGTTTTCTTGGATTGGCTGGATATTATAAGAGTTCATAAAGGATTTTTCGCGGATAGCAGCACCGATGACCAAGCTAACGCGAAAGGATATGAAGTTTGTGTGGATCGATAAGTGTGAGGAAGCATTCCAGAGCTTGAAACACTTATTGACCCATGCACCTGTACTAGTTGTTCTGGATGGGAATCAGGATTTAGTAGTTTATATAGATGCGTGTGGAACTGGATTAGGAGCTGTGTTGATGCAGAGAGGTAAAGTGATCACCTATGCTTCTCGACAGCTTAGACCGCATGAGATTAGATATCCAACGCATGATTTGGAGTTAGCTGCGGTGATCTTTGCATTGAAGGTGTGGAGACATTACCTTTTGGGAGAGAGGTTTGAGCTTTATACGGATCATAAGTCATTGAAGTACTTGTTCTCTCAGAAGGAGCTGAACATGAGATAGTAGAGATGGTTGGAATTTATAGCTGCTTATGACTCTAGTATTGAGTGCACACCGGGGAAAGGTAATAAGGTTGCAGATGCGCTTAGCAGAAAGCATCAGAATGCAGTGTTGGCAATGATAGCAGAGTGGAAAGATTTAGAAACGTTGTCGACTTGCAGAGTGCAGTGGAGATCTGAAGCTGGGTCTAGTGGAGAATCTGTTGTCTTGTTTAGAAGTTCGACCGGTGATGATCGAAAGGATTGCTTCTAAACAGGAGGAGGATCCAGTATTAGTTGAACAGATCAGAAAGTTAAAGTAAGGAACGGAGAGCGATGACTTGAAGGATTTTAGTCTTGACCAGAATGGGTGGTTGAGAAAAAAAGGTAGGTTATGTGTTCCGAATGTGAGAGGCATGAGGAAGGAAGTTTTGGAGGAATGCCATCGTTCGAAGTTTACTATTCATCCGAGAGGAACTAAGATGTATCAGGATATGAAGCGGTGTTTCTTCTAGGGAAGGCATGAAGAGGGATGTAGGCTTATGGGTAAAGCAGTGTTTGAACTTTCAACGGGTAAAAGCCGAACATCAGAAGCCAAGTGGGTTGCTTCAGCCATTAGATATTCTAGTTTGGAAGTGGGATTCTATTTCGATGGATTTCATAGACGGGTTGCCGAGATCGAATAGAGGAAATGAAAGTATATGGGCCATAGTGGATAGATTAACCAAGAGTGCCCATTTCATTCGAGTTAAGTCAACTAGGACGGCACCTGCTTTGGCTAAGTTATTTATGAAGAATATAGTTAGATAGACTTCATGGAATTCCTAGTAGTATAGTAAGTGATAGAGATTCCTTGTTTACTAGTGAGTTCTGGAAGAGTCTACAGTAGATTTTAGGATCCAAGCTCAAGATGAGTACCGCTTACCATCCACAGACCGATGGGAAAACAGAAAGAGTTAACAAAGTCTTGGAGGATTTGTTAAGAGCTTGTGTATTGGACTTTGAAGGATCATGGGAAGACCATCTACACTTAGTCGAGTTTTCCTATAACAACAGTTATCAGACTAGTATAGGGATGGCACTGTTTGAAGCTTTGTATGGAAGGCCATGCAAATCTCTAGTTTGTTGGTTAGAGGCCAGGGATAGGTTGGTTCTTGGTCCAGATTTGGTTAGGGAAGCTGCAGAGAAGATTGAGTTGATTTGAGCTAGGATGAAGGAGGCTCAGTCTAGGCAGAAGAGTTATGCAGATAGAAGATGGAAAGACTTGGAGTTCTCCGTTAGAGATCGTGTTTTTATTAAGGTATCACAGATGAAGGGTGTGATTCAATTCGAAAAATCAGGGAAGTTGGCACTGAGATTCGTAGGACCATTTCCTATTGTAGAGAGGATCGGGAAACTCACGTATAGAGTAGAGTTACCGAATAGTTTGGTAGAAGTCCACGATGTTTTTCATGTTTCTCATCTAAGGAAGTGTGTTAGAGATCCGGAGTCTGCTATAGCACCGACTGTATTAGATGATTCAGTAGTAGAACTAGACTTGACTATAGTTAGAAAGCCAGTTCGGATAGTTGTGAGAGATGAGAAGAGGTTAAGGAACAAGACAGTCAGATTAGTGAAGGTCCAGTGGAGCGACGATGAGAGAGACTATACTTGGGAGACTGAGAGCAGGAATAGAGATGCTTATCCCGATTTGTTTGATGGTATGTTTTACCTTTATGTTTGATTTGCTGTGTACCTTATCGTAATTTTGAGGACGAAATTATTTAAGGAGGGAAGATTGTAACACCCATTTAGCAACATTATTAGGAACATTTAATTAGGTAGATTAAATGAAATAATGTAAGATGGTTAATGGGTTGAGATTCGTGATTAATAAAGGTAGCCGTGCCATGTAACAATGAACTAAAGATGAGTTAAAATGAAATAGAGAAGAGGTAAAATAGGAAAAAGAATGTTCTAATACCCTAAACCCTTAGGAATTCATTTACATGTTCATTTCATTTCACAAAAAAACAAAATATAGAGGTCGGCCACCATTAGCAAGATTAAGAGAAGATAAAAGCTAGGATTTCAAGAGGAAGATCAACTTAATCAAGATCAAATCTCAAATCCTTAATCACAAAGCTAAGGTGAATAATGAGTACATCTCATATTTCTTAAGTGTTTTCGGTTTTAAGGTTAACCCGATTTTTTTTACAATGTTATTCCATGATTTTGAAGGGTAAAATGTTTATATATGCTTGTGGATGATTTATGCTTGTTCATATAGATTTTATGATATGTTTTAATGAGAAAACCCTATTTAATGACATCCAAATGCCTTATGATTTTAGATATAGATGAGAAATGATATTTTAGAGATGGGTTTCAATTTTCTGAATTAATGTGAATTTTATATTAATTTTCTAGTAAGGAAAATGATTAGTTGGGCATAAAATTATTTACGGTTAAATAATATAGGTTTTGGGTCTGAAATTAAAATATGTTGGAAAACATACTAAAAATGATTTTCTGGAATTTTTGTAAAATTTTCCTAAGTGTTTTAATAGATATATGAAATTATTTAAGGTATGGGACTTAAATGTTTTATATATTTGTAAAAGGAGAAGGGGTATTTTATAAATAAATTAAATTGTTTATTTTAGAAATATTGGCAGCACTTTTAGAAAAGAAAATGAGCAACCAATAATATTTTGACAAACAAGGCAGGTTAGTTGAAAAGAAATTCTTTTTAAAGTAAAAATCAGTTTTTACATGCTTTTAACATGTTTCTCTACTTTTAGCACCAAGGGTTTTGACTTAGTAGCTCCGCCACCATCACCATCGAAACCAATGAGCACGACATCAAAGACTTGGTGCGCAACGAATTGGATATAGGCGGAAGGTATTGGGTTAAAACCAAAGGTTCCGAAAGGGTTGAAGCGCTACTTAGTTTTCAAATGAAAATGCGCCTACTTTGCTTTCGAAGGGTATGCTTTCGATTTGGTTGGCTTTCGGCTGAGTCAAATGTTTTAAAGGAGTGATTTAGAATGGGCTATGTCGTTTGTTTTAAGTAAATGCTTTCGAATGGGTCGAAACCCTAACTGCCGCTTTTTACATTTTGACACCAATGGTTTCGGAAGGTATACTTTGCTTTTAAAACTTAGCTGCTTCTCCAATGCTTTCAGAAGGTTGTTTTCGACACCAAGACTTCTTTACTTAGGAAATGCTTTTGAAAGGAAAGCTTTCGACTTATATATTTTATGACTCTTTTGCTCTGTTGAAGGTAGAACCCAAATGGTTTCGAAAGTGATGGTTTTCAATGGTTACGAAAGGTGTTTCCACATGTTTTACTTAAACCCAAATGGTTTCGAAAGGTTTGATGTTTTAATGCTTTTGAAAGGTTTTAATGAAGGTTTTGAAGGGGTGGTTCCCTAATGGTTTTGAAAGGTTTGAAATGAAAGGTTTTCGAATGTTTTCGAAAGGCAATGTTTAATTGTTTTAAAAAAATGGATGTCTAAGATTTTATAGCTTTCGAAGGGAAGGTTTTTCAATGTTTTCGAAAGGAAGATTGAATGGTTTCGAAAGGAATTTTTTGGCCTTTCAGCCTAGGTTATAAAGAAGGTTTTTACTTGGTTTTGAAAGGGGTACTTTTGATGGATTCGAAAGGGGTACTTTCAAAGGTTTACATGTTTTCATCAACAAAGATTTGAGTAAAGTATATATAACATGGCAAGGTGATTTGAGTAAAGCATAGAGTATATATTTTCCTTGTTTAAGTTTTATTTAAAGGTTTTAAATCAATTTGAGATGAAATGGTTTTCAAGGAAAATTTAAGGGAAGGTTACCCTAAGTAAAATGACTCAGACGTTAGAATACCAGAGGGGACTGGTATAGGGTCGCGCCCTATACATTAGCTACTAGCCCCAGCTAATTTAGTCCAAAATTCCAATGTGTAGGGCTGTGTCACAAGTAAGACTAAAATGATGATTACACACAAAAGGGAATATATATTTATATACAGATAGGTTATTGGTGAGCCCGCAAAACCATTAGGATCAGGTGACCCTGGGAGAAGACAAGTTAGGGACAGACCGTCTAGAAGAGGAATATCTAACGGATAAGTTAGGGACAGACCATCCAGAAAAGGAGTATCTAATAGTTGTTAGATTATTTTATTTATATTTGTTCGTCGACGGAAATTCTATCGGTTTAGAAAACCGTCGAACGAATTTAGAAATAAAAATAACCGCAAGCGCACGGCGTACACTTGTAGTACGTGGCGAATACGGGTCGATCCGCAGGGAATTGATGATTTTAAAAATCTATTCAATCAAATTAAACCAAAGTCGAGTGAAAGTTAAGATAGAGAATTAGAGAATTAACTAACTAACTAAAAGAAAAGAAATGCAAATATAAGAGTTAAATGACAATTTAGAGAATAAATTGTAACGACCCGCCTTTTTGGACAGTTTAAACCGACGATCAAGTACACCTGCCGATTCTAAACCATTCAAAAGGGCAGATAGTTAATGGGGTAAATAAGAAAAGAAGAGAAAAGGAACAAGAAACAATCACAGAATCTCGCAGCGGAAAGATAAAATATAATAATCAGATAAACAGTTCATGAAGCTGTTTAATATACCTTTGATTATCATTTATACATCATTTATTAGAGTTATACATATACAACAGAAAAAATAAAATAATGCAGCAGACAGCATGATGCAAAGATAATAATAGTAATAGTATACCAAATCTTCGTCTTCGTCCTCTAAAATAGATCTTCAATAAGCTGAAAAACTCAGGTCTGACCCGAGCGTAATGAAAAGACAAAACACTCGAGTCAGGACTAAAATATCCTCATGTAAGTTAAATCAATCGTAAATAAATATGGGTGCAGCGGCGTCAGAGATGTTTACGGGGTTTGAAATCTCATATGCAGTGTCAACGTGAGTGCAATAACTTAAGAGATGTTACAGGATTTTCCATCTCTCAAGGATCCGTTAAACTATCTACTATATAATAGAATACGCTATATACAGTAATGTCTATCATAAAGTAAAATATCAAACTAGCGTTAAGCCATGGCCCATTCCACCCTTAACACATTTTTATTCCCAAGAGCATATACAAGACCGTAGTTTCCCCAAAACCGGAAGTCACCAGAGGGCAATCCATATGCTAAAGGTACAAACCAAAATCGTAGTGGTCGCGAATAGGATAATCAGTATGACAAGGTACATGAGGCGATACCAACTAGGATACTAGTAGTCGCCTGATCCGGACTGATGTTGAGCATAGCAGCTACTACCTCAACACCGCGAAACAACACTCCCAAATCAAGGGGTGCACCCAAATCGAATCACAAATGTAATAGACATGATATCGAAGAAGTGTGTCCGCTAGAGGTGGCGAACTTCAATGGCCCGGCGCGGCTCCTGTTTTAGTCATGTCAGGGGTCATCCAAAATCGTTTTCTTTCTTCAGTCAACGCGTTCACCAAACCATCCACTTCATTCTGGATCAACACTCCGCGTATAATAGTTATTAAAGTGGTTTTCGGTATCGACAGAGAATATGTCCATATCCGATCCCGGTCTCTTTAATAACTACGTATTATTACACCGGTGGCTCTTTAACATTTCAAAAATCAATTCATAGTTGATATCAAAATATCATATTCGCTTCAAAATAAAATCCATTTCAAATATCATCATTTCTATTCAAAATGTAAGATTTCGATTCAATCTCATTTCGATTTCAAAATCATTTCGAATTTCAATTTAGGTTGCATCTTCATTTAACCCAATTCGTATTTAAATTCAAAATTTAAATATAAACATTTAACCTTATTGACCAGCTTGGAATTTTAGAAAATAGTTTTAAGTAGTATAAAAGTAGTTTCAAATAATTAAAATAGTTTTAAGTAGTATAAAAGTAGTTTTAAATAATTAAAATAGTTGACATACTTAAAATCTTTAAATGGATTTCAAATAGATAAATTAGTTTAAAATAATTTAAATTGGGTTAAGTAGATTTAAAATAGATTAAAATAGTTTAAGTATTTTAAGATGGTTTGTATAACAGAGAAATTTGGAAACAAAACTGAAGCATCTTCAAAACCAAACCATTTCAATTATAACTTCCCAATTCAAATCAATTTCAATTTCTATTCTACCGATTCAATTTCGATTTCAATTCAAATGAATGTCAACTTTGACTTCAAATTAATTCAATTCTACATTCACCTTCAATTAATTCAATTTCAATTTATATCAATTTGGAGCTTGATTTTTCAAAATATCAATTTATAACACTTAACAAAATTTATCCTTCAATATTCAATTTTAAATCCAAATTCAAATATGATTCAATTTCAAGCTCAATTTCGAAATATCATTATTACTTAGTAATACTCAAATCTCGAAATAATGTTCAATCTTTTAAAACAAATAAATTTTCAAAATTCAATCATATCCCAATTTAAATTTCAAAGTCTCAACTTAAATTATTAATCAATTTCTTTTAACCAAAATTTATTTCAACATTCCAAACTAAATTTTCGATAAATTCGATTTCTATAAATTGAATTTATTCATAACCTTTAAATCAAATATTTGAATAAATTTCAAATCAACGATTTTAAAAATTTTAATTTAACCAATCCGGTGTCCGTATATAATTTTCTATCCTATGGCCAAGTGATTATTTATTTCAATTAAATGTCAGGGATGAATATATATCACTTAAACCAAATCACAGTGTCATATGTATGCATAACAGGATATATATAAGCAAATAAACATCCAATCATTTAAATATCAACCAATAGCATCCATCGAAATACATCATCCAATAGACAGTACAATTCACGGCAACTTCATAGTTATCAATGTCATGTAATTTAATCGCAATTCAATTTTAATTTCAATTTGACTGTCAATTTAATTTTCAACGGTGAATTCAAATGACAAACTATATGATAGTTAAATTTTTATCAAACAACGACAAATAAAATTCATATCACTTCATAATATCAAATTTAACTACCATAAAGATATTCAGTACATTGTGAGCGTTATAAAACACTCACCTTGATTTTCCGTTGTCGTCGAGATGTTCTGGTTTGGAACTAAAACCGGACGACGCCCGATTTTAGCTCAAATTTCGACTATCTCCAAATCCATCCAAACCAGCTTCGTTGCAAAGCTCTCGTCAACACGATTGCAACGCAAAAAGGTTTCGTCCGATTCATCAGATCTGGGCCGTCAAATTGAGATGCAGAAATTTTGGCCGTGAACTTCATCTCCCTCACGCGTACAGGAGATAGCTGAACCCAACGCACGCGGCCAACCAGCGAACGCCGCTCCTCCAGCCCTCGCCTCGACTTCGATCGGAGACCACCACCGGCCGCGCCTTGGCCCACTCCACCTTCGGCCTTGAACCCACGAAGCTCGACCACCCCTAGGCGTCGCAATTCGCCAATGAACGGACTCGGCTTTGGCTTCGATTGCCGACGTTCTACGCAAAGATATTCGATCCTACCCGTCGACTTTGTAGAGCTTGAGATGCTCTACGATATTGCAGTTGGGATTTTTTGAAATCGTCGAGTGAATTTTGAAGATAAATGAGGGAGAATGAAAGAGAATATCGGCCATCAAAATTATCTCTGGCGGCCACGTTCTGTTTTGAGGCTAGGGTTTCGATATACGGTGCATATATATACGTATAAAACACTTTTTTATAAATATATTCAACTTTTCCGAACAAACTCGAAACTAGACGTGCCAACAGGCATTCGTAATGTTTTACCCACCTTCCGAACACAACGGAACGTGTTTCGGAGGCTAATTTGATCGTATGGGGAAGATAGCTTTTTAAATCGAATTAAAATATTAAATTTTCGATATTTAGTTCACTGCGTTTCTAAACCGTACAACCAAATGATAACTCCAAACGCTACTAAATTTGAAATCCGATAATAATACACTATTACGGATCCAATGGAACTGGTTTTGTCAAATTCCGAGACTGTGCCCCGGAAGGCTATTTTAACTCGTCGATTAAATCGACGGCTTTTCAAAATTTACAGAGTTTCTTAAAATTCCAATTAAAAAAATCTTATCAACTCTATTATAATCCAAATATAACTTATATTCACTTTGGAAACCGATTTGAATCATATTAAATCAAATTTCAGTTATTCACTCTATTTTCATATATTAAATTTCAATATCAAATTAATCATATCAAATTCAGAATTTAATTATTCAAACATTTGTAATATTAAATTTAAACAAATTTGATTATTCTTAAATCACTATCTTTTGAAATATTCGAAAACGAACTTATAAAATTTAACCTTTAAAACAAATTCAAATTATATAACAACCATTTCCATTATACGGTTATTCAATTCCCGTTATTCAATTTTATTCAATTATTCAATTAATTACCAATATTAAGTTTAAACAATTTAATTGTTCAATATTCAACAAATTTCAATATTAGATTTTAAATGAATTCTCATTACTAATCAATTACTTTATTTACATCTAATGAATTCACCATTTATTTATCCAACTATTGATCGTAAACTCATTCATTAAGTAGCATTTATTTTTTAATATTAGATTTTTTTAAATAAATTTCCGTTATCAGTCAATTACCTTATTCACATCTAGTGCATCCAACATTTGTTATTCAACTTTAGTTATTGATTGTAAACCCAGTTAATATATAAAATTTCATTTCATTTACAATTGGTTTCTAAATTCAATTCGACTGACAAATAAACTAGTAACTTATAATAATTATCACCATTTACTTTTAATCACACTTATAAGTTTATTGTTTACTAACAACTATCACAATTACCAATACAATACCAATTTGATTCCATTTCCGATGACTATATATTATTTCATTAGTTAACCCAATATTTACATTTGTTTTCTTATATTCCCTTATAACCAAGTTATAATATTTGAGTCATTTTGTGTGATTAGAATTTCATTTAATTCATTAATAATTAACTTAGATAAATATTGTTGCAATTCATTCTAGTTATTATTACCATACAGAAATTTCAAATTTTTAATTCTTCCAACATTAAACCATGAAATCTTATTAAATTAACATTTTTAATTATCGAAATTTTACGGGTCGTTACACTCTCCCCCACTCAAAACTTTTCGTCCTCGAAAAGGAAAAGAAGGGAAAAGGAACTAAGTAAAGAATTCAACATTTGATATATTTTATTCAAAATTATCAACTTATAAAATAATGAAATTCCATTTATAAATCGTTACTACACTTCCACTAAGTTACTCCGAACGGCTTTCTAACTTTAAAAGTTAGTTATCAAAACAAGTTATAAAATTTTAAAACTTGAAAAAAATTTCTAACACCCGGATTTACGAAAGAATTCGGTAGAGTCTCCTTTGCGCGGCTCGATCGGTACAGCTACAAAACGCCTCTACGGGCCCCAAACCAACAAAAGAAAACAAAAGCCAAGTGGCTCCAATCAAAAATCACCAAATCCAATGACAAAATAAATATGTACCTTTTGTCGGGCAATCCAATTTTTTCTTGATTTTAAATACCTGCATCTCATTTACCAATGATATCCGATTATATAATTTAAAATCAATTTATAATTTGCATTTCAATTTTCAATTTTAGCTTTACTTAAACCTGTACGAAGTACATATACCATCCGTACACAATATCAAATCTGATCACTCATTTGATCACACAATTTCGCTTCCAAACTAGTATCGTTCACACGACTCTCTAGTGCGGACTCAGATTTGGTTCCTTGATTGGAAACTGTTACTCTCCTTGTATAGCCATATACTATGATAGAGAATTCCAGAATCAAATCAAAAATCCATATCCAGGGTTCGCCGTCGAGAATCGAGTGAAAAATCCTAGCTTGGATCGATATAAGTTATCTCGAAATTCTGTGCTCGAATTCGGATCAAATTGTTATGCGAATAAAATAATATATGTACAACTTACGTATTACCTTTCAATAGATTCCTATCCAATTCATCTATATTCAATTAATTTACTTACCTTCATTTCATTTACAATTAATTATTCACAATACATTATTCATATCCCTTATTTACTTAGTATATCCATTTCTTTACATAGCATATTCTTTAATACTATCATTTCTTAAACATCATCCTATAGAATTTACTTACTCAAGTTCATTTTAAACTTACTATATAATTTAATTAAATTCAATTTCACCTTCCAAATGATTCTTAGCTATCCCCAAATTCTTTTGTTTACATTTACTTCATTTTCATAATTTCAGTTAATAACAAATTTATTTGTGGGACATTTCATTAATCATCACTTTAGTTTATAATCATTCTATAAAAGTCATATATAAGAAGTTATACTTTATCTAAATTTATAATTACCCCAAAACTACAAATTCAATTTCATAACTTCTTTGCAATTTATATTCAATTCTATAACAAATTTACAAAGATATTATTTAGTTCATTTGTCTGCTTCCTTAAGTTCTACTTACTTATTCCATTTAGCCATTCATCATTTCATATCATACTTAAGTATATAACATTTTTATCATAACCAAATTTCCATTTACATACATTTCAATTCCTTTAGAGTTTTCCTTACTTGTATATTTCAATTACTTTCAGGTTCTGTTTATTTGTATAATATCTCATTACATATCCAAAACATCATTTTAACTTTTAACATTTGGTAAGTCTTGTTATATGTTATCAGAATGTAATTTTGGTATTATACAAATTTATAGAATTTCATTTTATTTAATTAGAATGTTCACAAATTTAATTTGCTTAAATCCTCTTTACCTTTCAACTTTAAAGGTACACTACAACTCTAAAGTTTCCCAAAACATAAGCTTAGATATCTTAATCCTCTTATTTTATAAATTCTGGTTATTCACATTTCATTCAAATAATTTGAAAATTATTAATTAACAGAGCTTAGAAATTTAAATGCCCGGTTCTTTTCAAATCGTTTGAAATAAATATATGCATTTATATCTTATATATATCAAATCATACTTTTGGAGTTTAAACTAAAATGCATTTTAATTTTTTCAAAACAGTTTCAAAGCAAAGCGAAGCTTCGCAGAAGTCTCTCCCACTTTGAGACTTGAAAATGAACATCGATGATGCTGCGCAGTCATCACCGAAATTATTTTCCAACGACATAAGAGAGAAGTACTGAATTCATTCCTTCTTAAAAATCCTTTCAAAAATATTTCCCATAAATATTTTTCAACTAATATCACTACATATTTTTCTTCAAAGTTTTGAAAAACCATTTTCAAAATCCACGGGTCTTAAATTCAATATTTCTAAATTTAAATCTATCTTGATTTATAAGTCACATTTATAAATTATTCTTACAAAATTTTTACTTTCTTAAAACATTCTATAAATTGTTTTATCATTATTTATTTTGTAATAAACCTTATTTATTAAAACACAATATCCCTTTTATGATGACCATCCATATTATCCTTTCTAACAACCAAATAAACTGGATGAATCATAATAATTTTCTAAAAATTATTTCTTTATATATAAAATATAATTAGGGCAAAATTATTTCATTTACCCAATTTCAAAACAATACTATGTCGGATTGTTCTGTTTAAGTGTTTAGAGACCCCTATCAATGACGTTAATTACTCGTATTGACCAGAATCCATAAGCCACTCAACAAATCAACCAACACAATATAAAACAATTTATGTCACTAAAAAATACGCTCTCTCATACATACACTCAGCGACTCATCATAGGGTATTACTGCCTTATTTATAAAGAGTCAGACCCCACAAAGCTAAGGTTATCGCTAAACCAAAGCTTTGATACCAACTGTAACGACCCGCCTTTTTGGACAGTTTAAACCGACGATCAAATACACCTGCCGATTCTAAACCATTCAAAAGGGCGGATGGTTAATGGGGTAAATAAGAAAAGAAGAGAAAAGGATCAAGAAACAATCACAGAATCTCGCAGCGGAAAGATAAAATATAATAATCAAATAAACAGTTCATGAAGCTGTTTAATATACCTTTGATTATCATTTATACATCATTTATTAGAGTTATACATATACAACAGAACAAATAAAATAATACAACAGACAGCATGATGCAAAGATAATAATAGTAATAGTATACCAAATCTTCGTCTTCGTCCTCCAAAATAGATCTTCAATAAGCTGAAAAACTCAGGTCTGACCCGAGCGTAATGAAAAGACAAAACACTCGAGTCAGGACTAAAATATCCTCATGTAAGTTAAATCAATCGTAATAAATATGGGTGCAGCGGCGTCAGAGATGTTTACGGGGTTTGACATCTCCTATCCAGTGTCAACGTGAGTGCAATAACTTAAGAGATGTTACGGGATTTTCCATCTCTCAAGGATCCGTTAAACTATCTACTATATAATAGAATACGCTATATACAGTAATGTCTATCATAAAGTAAAATATCAAACTAGCGTTAAGCCATGGCCCATTCCACCCTTAACACATTTTTATTCCCAAGAGCATATACAAGACCGTAGTTTCCCCAAAACTGGAAGTCACCAGAGGGCAATCCATATGCTAAAGGTACAAACCAAAATCGTAGTGGTCGCGAATAGGATAATCAGTATGACAAGGTACATGAGGCGATACCAACTAGGATACTAGTAGTTGCCTGATCCGGACTGATGTTGAGCATAGCAGCTACTACCTCAACACCGCAAAACAACACTCCCAAATCAAGGGGTGCACCCAAATCGAATCACAAATGTAATAGACATGGTATCGAAGAAGTGTGTCCGCTAGAGGTGGCGAACCTCAATGGCCCGGCGCGGCTCTTGTTTTAGTCATGTCAGGGGTCATCCAAAATCGTTCTCTTTCTTCAATCAACGCATTCACTAAACCATCCACTTCATTCTGTGTCAACACTCCGCGTATAATAGTTATTAAAGTGGTTTTCGGTATCGACAGAGAATATGTCCATATCTGATCCCGGTCTCTTTAATAACTACGTATTATTACACCGGTGGCTCTTTTACATTTCAAAAATCAATTCATAATTGATATCAAAATATCATATTCGCTTCAAAATCAAATCCATTTCAAATATCATCATTTCTATTCAAAATGTAAGATTCCGATTCAATCTCATTTCGATTTCAAAATCATTTCGAATTTCAATTTAGGTTGCATCTTCATTTAACCCAATTCGTATTTAAATTCAAAATTTAAATATAAACATTTAACCTTATTGACCAGCTTGGAATTTTAGAAAATAGTTTTAAGTAGTATAAAAGTAGTTTTAAATAATTAAAATAGTTTTAAGTAGTATAAAAGTAGTTTTAAATAATTAAAATAGTTTTAAGTAGTATAAAAGTAGTTTTAAATAATTAAAATAGTTGACATACTTAAAATCTTTAAATGGATTTCAAATAGATAAATTAGTTTAAAATAATTTAAATTGGGTTAAGTAGATTTAAAATAGATTAAAATAGTTTAAGTATTTTAAGATGGTTTGTATAACAGAGAAATTTGGAAACAAAACTGAAGCATCTTCAAAACCAAACCATTTCAATTATAACTTCCCAATTCAAATCAATTTCAATTTCTATTCTACCGATTCAATTTCGATTTCAATTCAAATGAATGTCAACTTTGACTTCAAATTAATTCAATTCTACATTCACCTTCAATTAATTCAATTTCAATTTTTATCAATTTGGAGCTTGATTTTTCAAAATATCAATTTATAACACTTAACAAAATTTATCCTTCAATATTCAATTTTAAATCCAAATTCAAATATGATTCAATTTCAAGCTCAATTTCGAAATATCATTATTACTTAGTAATACTCAAATCTCGAAATAATGTTCAATCTTTTAAAACAAATAAATTTTCAAAATTCAATCATATCCCAATTTAAATTTCAAAGTCTCAACTTAAATTATTAATCAATTTCTTTTAACCAAAATTTATTTCAACATTCCAAACT
Organism: Allium fistulosum; assembly: GCA_030737815.1. NCBI lineage: Eukaryota > Viridiplantae > Streptophyta > Magnoliopsida > Asparagales > Amaryllidaceae > Allium > Allium fistulosum. Next base: position 1,000,562,927 of record CM060904.1, on the reverse strand, counting down.
CAATTTTCGATAAATTCGATTTCTATAAATTGAATTTATTCATAACCTTTAAATCAAATATTTGAATAAATTTCAAATCAACGATTTTAAAAATTTTAATTTAACCAATCCGGTGTCCGTATATAATTTTCTATCCTATGGCCAAGTGATTATTTATTTCAATTAAATGTCAGGGATGAATATATATCACTTAAACCAAATCACAGTGTCATATGTATGCATAACAGGATATATATAAGCAAATAAACATCCAATCATTTAAATATCAACCAATAGCATCCATCGAAATACATCATCCAATAGACAGTACAATTCACGGCAACTTCATAGTTATCAATGTCATGTAAGTTAATCGCAATTCAATTTTAATTTCAATTTGACTGTCAATTTAATTTTCAACGGTGAATTCAAATGACAAACTATATGATAGTTAAATTTTTATCAAACAACGACAAATAAAATTCATATCACTTCATAATATCAAATTTAACTACCATAAAGATATTCAGTACATTGTGAGCGTTATAAAACACTCACCTTGATTTTCCGTTGTCGTCGAGATGTTCTGGTTTGGAACTAAAACCGGACGACGCCCGATTTTAGCTCAAATTTCGACTATCTCCAAATCCATCCAAACCAGCTTCGTTGCAAAGCTCTCGTCAACACGATTGCACTGCAAAAAGGTTTCGTCCGATTCATCAGATCTGGGCTGTCAACTTGAGATGCAGAAATTTTGGCCGTGAACTTCATCTCCCTCACGCGTACAGGAGATAGCTGAATCCAATGCACGCGGCCAATCAGCGAACGCCGCTCCTCCAGCCCTCGCCTCGACTTCGATCGGAGACCACCACCAGCCGCGCCTTGGCCCACTCCACCTTCGGCCTTGAACCCACGAAGCTCGACCACCCCTAAGCGTCAAAATTCGCCAATGAACGGACTCGGCTTTGGCTTCGATTGCCGACGTTCTACGCAAAGATATTCGATCCTACCCGTCGACTTTGTAGAGCTTGAGATGCTCTACGATATTGCAGTTGGGATTTTTCGAAATCGTCGAGTGAATTTTGAAGATAAATGAGGGAGAATGAAAGAGAATATCGGCCATCGAAATTATCTCTGGCGGCCACGTTCTGTTTTGAGGCTAGGGTTTCGATATACGGTGCATATATATACGTATACAACACTTTTTTATAAATATATTCAACTTTTCCGAACGAACTCGAAACTAGACGTGCCAACAGGCATTCGTAATGTTTTACCCACCTTCCGAACACAACGGAACGTGTTTCGGAGGCTAATTTGATCGTATGGGGAAGATAGCTTTTTAAATCGAATTAAAATATTAAATTTTCGATATTTAGTTCACTGCGTTTCTAAACCGTACAACCAAATGATAACTCCAAACGCTACTAAATTTGAAATCCGATAATAATACACTATTACGGATCCAATGGAACTGGTTTTGTCAAATTCCGAGACTGTGCCCCGGAAGGCTATTTTAACTCGTCGATTAAATCGACGGCTTTTCAAAATTTACAGAGTTTCTTAAAATTCCAATTAAAAAAATCTTATCAACTCTATTATAATCCAAATATAACTTATATTCACTTTGGAAACCAATTTGAATCATATTAAATCAAATTTCAGTTATTCACTCTATTTTCATATATTAAATTTCAATATCAAATTAATCATATCAAATTCAGAATTTAATTATTCAAACATTTGTAATATTAAATTTAAACAAATTTGATCATTCTTAAATCACTATCTTTTGAAATATTCGAAAACGAACTTATAAAATTTAACCTTTAAAACAAATTCAAATTATATAACAACCATTTCCATTATACGGTTATTCAATTCCCGTTATTCAATTTTATTCAATTATTCAATTAATTACCAATATTAAGTTTAAACAATTTAATTGTTCAATATTCAACAAATTTCAATATTATATTTTAAATGAATTCTCATTACTAATCAATTACTTTATTTACATCTAATGAATTCACCATTTATTTATCCAACTATTGATCGTAAACTCATTCATTAAGTAGCATTTATTTTTCAATATTAGATTTTTTTAAATAAATTCCGTTATCAGTCAATTACCTTATTCACATCTAGTGCATCCAACATTTGTTATTCAACTTTAGTTATTGATTGTAAACCCAGTTAATATATAAAATTTCATTTCATTTACAATTGGTTTCTAAATTCAATTCGACTGACAAATAAACTAGTAACTTATAATAATTATCACCATTTACTTTTAATCACACTTATAAGTTTATTGTTTACTAACAACTGTCACAATTACCAATACAATACCAATTTGATTCCATTTCCGATGACTATATATTATTTCATTAGTTAACCCAATATTTACATTTGTTTTCTTATATTCCCTTATAACCAAGTTATAATATTTGAGTCATTTTGTGTGATTAGAATTTCATTTAATTCATTAATAATTAACTTAGATAAATATTGTTGCAATTCATTCTAGTTATTATTACCATACATAAATTTCAAATTTTTAATTCTTCCAACATTAAACCATGAAATCTTATTAAATTAACATTTTTAATTATCGAAATTTTACGGGTCGTTACATAAATCCACTCTCTAGATCATGTAGTTCAACATATATGAAATCATGATCTCCCTTTTATGGTCATTAGTGCTTTAATTGATGTGCCTATCATAAGTATGACATATTTGTGCTATTAGTTAGCCAACATAAGCCATCAAACTTTGACACACCCCTTAAATCACTTACTAAATTTCATGAAACTTGACAATGAAAATGAAAATGAAATCTATTTTAAGTATGGACACCAAGAAAGTAAATTGTTCAAAGAAGACAACTTGTCAATATACAATTAAAAGTTATCGATGTCTAATCGTTATTATTAATCAAAATCTAGAATGAAATGCAAAGCATAAAATAAACCTGTATTAACAATGCAACTACGAATGAAATTTTGGTTTTTTTTATATGAAATTTTATTTTATAAAATGCAAGCAAACAATAATGCAAGGCAAATAAAAACAATATATATAGCAACCAAGCAGGTTTTTTTTGGCAAGCAAAGCGAAGCAATTATTTTTAGCAAGCAGCTCCTTTCCTTTTCTGCTTTTGCAACCTGAAAATAAAAACAAGATATATATACAGTTTTTTTTATATCGAAGAAGAAACTAAAATAAATGAAAAACAAAACAAATTCAAAACTACCCTCTTTTTTTTTGGAAGATTTTTTTTTTTGAAATTTTTTTTGAAATTTTTTTTTTGGAAAGGAAACGTAAAAGTACTGTTTTACTTAAAAAAAATTAATAACCTAAACTCAAGCAAAATTAAAATAAAAGTTTCAACTTAAACATAACAAATGATTTAAATAAAATACTAAAACAAACTAAACAAAACCAAAAAAGAAACTAAAAAAACAAATAAAAATAAATAAATGTAAATCAAAACCAGGCCTTCAAGTGCTAACCCGACCCAATTAAAAGAAACAAACCACGTTTTTTCTTTTAAACAAAGAGATAGTATGCCGCAAGACTCCAATTGAAAACTAAATTCTCGTTCATAATTGAAACCATTTTTTTTTCTTTTTTTTTCAAATATCAGAATCGAAAATCGACCAAACCAAATTCGAATCACTTTTAAAGGTCAGCGTTTACTAGTTTGATGGTTAATTGCGATTGCGCCTAGATGAAGGCGGGTTCGTGGAAGTTGTTCGCTGTAGTGATGTTTGCTTCAAGTTGAGGTTAAGGATTTGAAGAATTGGGCGTTCAATTGGGTGAATTCCTGGGTCGAGGGTTCGAAGCATTTTCGAGTTGGACGGAGTTGTTCGAAGGCGGTGTTAGGGTGAGTTCTCGATTTGTGGTTGATTGTCGTGGTTCTTTGGCAGTGGCCGGTGATTGTGGTCAGGTAGTTGGAGGAGATTGAATGAAGGGGAAGATGATATTGTTGTGAATATGGATCAGTTTGGGTTTTATGACAGTTTGGTTGCAAGAAAGTTTGTGACAGTGGGGGATAGAAGGCAGTTAAAGTTTTTGAACTGGAAGTTGCTGTATTTGGATGGAAGGAGGACAGTAGAGACAGCAGTAACGTGCGTATTTCGGTTCGTTGGTGCTGCGATGTGGGCAGAAGCAAGGCAATATTAGCAGTGAAGTTGATGGGTGGTATGTTAGGTGATGGATGAGGAAGGTTTTGCTGTTGGAAAAAGGATGGATTCGAGTAGTTGTTGTTGCAGTGTATTAACTTTTTGTAGCGTGGAAGGGAGGATGTGTTAGATGTTGAACAGGGATGTTGTGAACAGGTCGGGCAATGGTGGCTATGAAGGGTAGTGATTGGTATGTGGTTGTGAATAGGATTGTTTTGTGAATATGGTTGAAGTAGAAACTGTTAGGCAGTGGGAAGGGGGAGGATGTTGATGGATGGAGGTTGAAAATGGTTGATTTGCTGGAGGGTGACTGGTGTGGTTGAAGTGGATTGTGAAGGAGAAGTGATCAGTTGACAGTAAAATGAAATATGGTGGTTTGGTTTGTGGTGTGCAGTGTTCGGTGAAATGTTGTATTGATGGTGCAGAAGTGTTTGCAGCAGTATTGCAAGCGATGGTCGGGTATGTAGCGACGATGATGTTACTATGTGATGAGTGGTGGGTTGTTGTAGAGTTGAGCATTGTTGGCTGTTGAGCAGTATGTATGATTAGTATAGGCAGTGTTGGTTATGGTCAATGACTACAGGTCAGGTGATGTCTGATGTGGTGGAAGAAGGCAGTGTTGGTTTTGATGACTGGGTGAAGTAGGTGGTTGGAGGATATATGTGTGTAGTAGGAGACAAAGGAGGTGTGTGATATGCACTGTTGTGTTGTTGTTTGTGCAATGTTGATGAATGCCAGTAGGAAGTTATGGTAGTTGTGTTTGGGAGTTCAGGTAATAGTGGTTGAATGGCACAGCAGTGTTGTATTGACCAGTAAGTTTATATGGATGTGAAGTGGTATTTGATAGGATCAGGTTGTTGGCAGTATAGGTTTGAGGCAGAGGAGAATGGGAAATGTGAAACAAGTGTGAACAGAAAATGCAAATAGAAAATGTAAACAGAGAGAAAAATTGTGATCAGTGAAGAGAGTGAAAATGTATGTATGCAAATGACAATGTAAAATGTGAAAAAACAATGGATTAAACTTCTTTGTTCTCTTTTTTTTTTAAATGCAAATTCAAATGCAATGCAATTAGCAAACTACACACACAAAACCAAAATGCAATCAAAAATCACACAAAAACACAATTTTTTTTTACAATCAACACACCAAATGAAAACACACAAAAATCAAGCAACAACTAATCCGAAGAATTAGAAAATCAAAATCAAAGCAACTCCCCGGCAACGGCGCTAAAAACTTGTTCGTCGACGGAAATTCTATCGGTTTAGAAAACCGTCGAACGAATTTAGAAATAAAAATAACCGCAAGCGCACGGCGTACACTTGTAGTACGTGGCGAATACGGGTCGATCCGCAGGGAATTGATGATTTTAAAAATCTATTCAATCAAATTAAACCAAAGTCGAGTGAAAGTTAAGCTAGAGAATTAGAGAATTAACTAACTAACTAAAAGAAAAGAAATGCAAATATAAGAGTTAAATGACAATTTAGAGAATAAATCCACTCTCTAGATCATGTAGTTCAACATATATGAAATCATGATCTCCCTTTTATGGTCATTAGTGCTTTAATTGATGTGCCTATCATAAGTATGGCATATTTGTGCTATTAGTTAGCCAACATAAGCCATCAAACTTTGACACACTCCTTAAATCACTTACTAAATTTCATGAAACTTGACAATGAAAATGAAATCTATTTTAAGTATGGCCTATTAACTATTGATTAGAAATATAGACCATCAAATTTTAATTTCAAATCACTTTCTTTTGCCATAATCATATTTTAATGAAGAGGCAATTAGTGTTAGTGATTGTTTAAGCATAGCCTATTTGGTGTCAACAATATAGACAATCAAATTCAAGGCAAAAACAACAATTAAACCACTTCAATCATTCTTCATTAAGCACAAAAAGAGAGCATGAATTAACAAATAGTTGAAGCTACATAATTAGAGAGCTTCATTACCCCTAAATTGAAGGGGTTTAGCCTTTCATATTTGTCATTTGATTAACAAATGTAGCTTGCAACATGAAAGCAAAAAGAAAGCAAAATGAAAGCTAAATGAAAGAAAACTACTATTCTACTTGCATAAAATAAAAGAGATCTACACTACAACATGAAAGGAAATAAAAAAAAAGGAAAAGAACATGTATTAAATTGCATAAAAAAGAATTACATAAAAGAAGAAATGGCTAAGTAGCCATGAAAAGAAAGAGAGCTTTCATTTTATTTTCCTAAGAGAAGAGAGCCTAAAAGAGAGACTAAGGGAAGAGAGGGTTACATGAAGATAAAGGGTATTTATATAAGTGTTAAACCCTAATTCATATTTTTGGGGAATGCCCAAAATGCCCTTGTAGGAAGTGTGGTGGCCAAGTTATCATTAGCTTCAATAATCCCTCATTTAAATATACATGAAGCCATTAATTCCATAAGCATGTGCGTTAGCCTCTAATTTGTACATTAAGGTAGGTGGGTAGGTGGGGTCCTCCATTATCTTCACTTTGAATTATTTCCATCTTCATTTGTTCTCTTCACTCTTGTGCATGCATATATCATCATGTAACCACTTGTATATGAAGCCAAATTCCTATAAAAAATATAGAAATTTCTAATTAAATTTTCTCAAATTAATATATGCACAAAAATGACCATTTTGCCCTTGGATGAAGATGAATATGCGACGATTTGAAAATGATATGAATTTTGGTTTAAACAAGTTAAAATACCCGATATGATCGTTTATTTAATTTAAATAGATTAAATATGGTCGTAAAAATATGCACATTTACGTGCACATCAAATACCCCCACACTTATCTTTTTATTCGTCCTCGAATAAAGGAAAACTAAGATAAATCCGTTTTCGTAGGGAGCACGATTGCATTGAGCGTATGCAACAAGCCGTTAAACCTCTGGGTGTCCCCAGTAGGACGAGTGTTGTCTCGTGAGGGTTTTCAGTGGATACTACCCACAAAATCCAAATGCAGGATGAAAATATTTACAAATGCAAGATTTATTTACAAAGATGTGAATGCAAGTTTTTGAAATTATTTACGAATGACGGATTTACTTTTAAATTAACACAAATAAGTTAAATACAGGTTTGGTCATTATCTTGAAATTTAAGTCATTTACTCGTCAAAATTTCCAACAAAAATTAAGTTATCATAACAAATAGACAATAGTTTAACTCGTTGTTTCAGTTGATAACAAAGTGTAACCATGAAATAGGTCCTTAGTTGATTATCAAAGTTTATTAAAGTGGTATTTCATTTCATTTCAATAACAAATCAAATCAAATAAGTTAAAATAGTGCTTGGATTTCATTTGCTTACTGTAACGACTCGTATTTTTAACACTTTAAAAATACGAATAAAAAGGAAAATTTTGGATAAAAATCCGAAGGAAATAAAATTTTGTGTTGTTAAATGTGAATTACAAGTTAAAATACAAAACTAAATTCTGAAATAACTTATTTGTAAATTAAATACGGATGTTAACTTGTATTGAATGTAAATAATGAATTGAATTTGATTGTAAACCAAATTGGTTATGATTGTAAACAAAGAATAAATAAAATGGTAGAATTAATAGCGGAAGTTTATGTTATTGAAACTAATATAAATAAATGTAACTTAATATTACAGTTGATTGAAATCAGATAATAACTGAAACTGTGATTTGATAAAGATGTTAACTTGTAATTGAACGTAAGTAAAGATTTAAATTTGAATGTAACAAGTAATTGAATTGAATTGAATTTGATTGTAAACAACGAAATAAATAAAATGTCACATTTAATATTGAAATTATAATATGGAAATCAACGTAAATGAATGTAAATTAATATTGCTGTGAATTTAAATAAGATGATAGCTGAAGAAAATGAAAGTAAATGAATTATAAACTATTGATAATAATGTATAAGTAAATGGTTGATTCAATAATGAAAGTGTAAATCGAAATAAAAGAATTCATTGGAATTCAATAACTTGAATTTGAATTACAATATAATTGAACGCTGAATCTAATATAATCTTTTATATTGGATCTATAATGGAAAACTGCATTGTAAAAGATTGTTAATTACTGTGAAATTAAAAATGGGATTTGTGAACAATTAAAATTTGATTTAAAAGTTAATAATTTAAAATTGGGAATTTTATATTGAAATTAAACATTCGAATAATTTATTTTTCGAATATTGGATTTAATTAGACAATTAAATCGATAATTTAATAAGTTAAATTTCAGAAATAATTGAAAATCGAGTTGAATATGATTGAAAATGATTTGTAAAATTTTATCTTATCATATTGGAGTATAGTAATGTTATAGAACTTTTAAAAATTGAATTTAAAGTTAATTTGTGAAAATTGAATATTTTAATATTTAATTATCGACTGGAAAATAGCCATTTTTCGAACTGTCTCAGAATTGAACGAAATTAGTTCCATTGGATCCGTGATAGTTTGTTATTGTCGGATTTCAAATTTCGGAGCAATCGGAGTTGCCATTTGACCGTGGCAGCTGAAAACGCTTGGAAATTCATTTAATCGGTTTAATTTAAAATCGATCGTTTATTTCCATAACTCACACAGACGATCGAATCAGCCTCCGAAACATGTTCCATTGTGTTCGAAAGGCGGGTAAAACCTTACGAATGCCTCTCGGCACGTCTATTTTCGAGTTCGTTCGAAAATCATGTTATTGGTGGATAATAATATTTAATAATTTGTTATACGCATATATATGCATTCATCCCGTAACCCTAGCTTCTATCTCGTGGCCGCCAGAGAAAATTTCTATGGCCGAAATCCTCCCTGGTTCTTCCTCTTTGATCTCTCAATCCACAAGCTATCTCAAAAATCATCCAACAGCAAAACTGTAGAACTCTCCGAGCTCAATCCATCCAACGGTCGAGACGAGATTTGGCGAGGGGGATGGAGAGAAAACTGCCTCCGTTTGTGGTCAGTTCGATCGCGTTTTTCGAGACAAAGGCACGACCGAGTTTGCCGTGGTCGTGGCCGAGGGTGAAGCTCGTGGAGGACTTTCGTTTGCCGGCATTCGATCGTGTCCTGGAGCATCGTAGTGCGCGCGTCAATCGAGGGTTGAACGGCGTCTTTGGGTTCGGCTATCATCCTGTATGCGTGAGGGAAGAGGAAGCTTTGGACGACCCTGATCTGGAGTTTTGAATGTGCGGCCCTGATCTGGTGGTTGGAATAATAAAATGAAAATTTGTTTTAAATAATTTTAATTTATATTCAATCTTTGAAAAATTGTATCTCTCTCATACTTTATCAGAATCGGACGAAACTTTTTGCATTGGAATCGTGGTGACGAGCTCTACGTCATGGAATTGAGTTGGAAACGTTTGAGGATAACTAAAATTTCAGGTTAAATCGAACGTCGTTCGATTTGATTTGAAATTGAAAACCAAGGTGAGTGTTTTACGCTCACATTTGACTAAATTTTTATGTTAGTTAAATAGAAATTCCTGTGATAATATGTTTGTGTTGTTTGATGTAGATGGATGAAATTGGCTGTTTATATCGTATTGGATGATTTATATGACTTTAATTGCCAGTTAATTTAAGTTGATAGTTAGTCTAGAATTTAAATTATTTGCCAGTTAAAAACCCCGACACCATTGAATAGTAAATTTTGTGATATTATGACTGCTTGGATTTATGGTTGTGATATATGATTTTATTTGTTGTATATTGATTATGTGACTGTTTCCTGTTATTTATATTGATTTCATATACATTGTTAGTTTGGTCGTTGATTTGTATCGATTAATCCCAATCATTACCCTAGATGTTGCGGGCATCAAATTAACCGGGATTAATCGTTTAAAGAATTAAAATTGTAATAATAAAAATTTCACTTGGCCATAGGATAGAGAAATTTATACAGACACCGATTGGATAAATTTACTGTTTTCAAACATTGAAATTTGGTTTAATTGAATTGTTTAAAAGAGATAAAGGATTTGAATTTTTGAAACTAAAACTTGAATTAGAAACCGTTTGGAATAAAACAGAAAGTTAAATCTAAGTTAAGTATGATTTGAATTTAATAAAGGAATTGCGAATTTGGAATGATCATACTTTATTCGGTGGTATAAATTTAAATGATCGATAACTGGAATTTGAATTCGAAATTTTGTATATATATAAAAGGTTTAAATGGAAGTTTAAGTGTTGATAACTAATTTAATTGAACCATTCGAACCAAGTTGGATCGTGGAAATTTGATTGAAATTTATTTGAAATGAATGAGAATTTATCTGAAAATATAAACTTGAACTTTGATTTGAATGAACGGGAATTGAAATGAATTTGAAAGGAATCTAAATATTTGGAAATTTAATTGGTTTGACTTGGGAAGATTTTTAAACAAATTATTTAAAAAAAAAAAGAACTATTTCAAATCTATTTTCATTTTTCAAACTAATTTGTTTTCTCAAACTATTTATTTTATAAACCATTTTATGTGTAAAACTATTTTCTATTAAACTAATACAATTATTTATTTTTATAAACCATATGTTTTCTTAAATTATTTTCTATTAAAATTATTTAACTATTTAACTTTCTAAAACTATTTTAAACTATTTTCTAAAAACACCAAATCTGTTAAATGGAATAAAGGTAATATTTAAATCCTTGTGTTAAATGCGAATTGGATTTAAGGAATTTAATCAAAATTGGAATTCAAATCAAGTTTGAAATAAACGATATATTGAAACGAACTAACTTATCAAAGTAAATTGTGGCTTTGAAATACTGTGTTGTTTTTTTGAAATAGATTTGTTTTCCAAAACAAATGCGATATTTTGATATGAAACTTGAAATTGTTTTCGAAACGTAATAAAACCAAGCGGTGTAATAAATACGTAGTTATTAAAGAGACCGGGATCGGATATGGGCATACTCTCTGTCGATACCGAAACCACTTTAATAACTAATATACGCGAAGTGTTGATCCAGAATGAAGTGGATGGTTTTGGTGAACGTGTTGACTGAAGAAAGAGAACGATTTTGGATGACCCCTGACATGACTAAAACAGGAGCCGCGCCGGGCCATTGAGGTTCGCCATCTCTAGCGGACACACTTCTTCGATACCTTATCTATTACTTATGTGATTCGATTTGGGTGCACCCCGCGATTATGGGAGTGTTGTTTCGCGGTGTTGGGGTAGTAGCTGCTATGCCCAACATCAGTCCGGATCACGCAACTACTAGTATCCTAGTTGGTATTGCCTCATGTACCTTGTCATACTGATTATCCTATTCGCGACCACTACGATTTTGGTTTGTACCTTTAGTATATGGATTGCCCTCTGGTGACTTCCGGTTTTGGGGAAACTACGGTCTTGTATATGCTCTTGGGAATAAAAATGTGTTAAGGGTGGAATGGGCCACGACTTAACGCTATTTTGATATCTTACCTTACTGATTAGACCCTAGTGTATATAGCGTACATACTATGTAGTAGATAGTTTAACGGATCCTTGGGAGATGGAAAAACCCGTAACATCTCTTAAGTTATTGCATTCATATTTATCCATTTCGATTTAACTGATATAAGATATTTTAGTCCTGACTCGAGTGTTTTGTTTTTTCATTACGCTCGGGTCAGCCTGAGCATTTCAGTTTAGGTTGGAGATTATTCTGGAGGACGAAGACGAAGATTTGGTATATTTACTATTACTGTATCCATGCATTGTACTATGTTCCGCTGCATTGTTGTATTACTCTGAATGTATGTGACTCTGATTATTGTTGTATAATAATATTTCAATGTTTTATTTAACAGCTTCATGAACTGTTATTTTATTATTATACTTTATCCTTCCGCTGCAAGATTCTAAATTTGTTTCTATTCTTTCCTTTCTTTTCTTATTTAACCCCAATAACCATCCGCCCTTTTTAATGGTTTAGAACTGGCATGTGTGTTTGATTTGTCGATTTAAACTGTCAAAAAGGTGGGTCGTTACAGTTGGTATCAGAGCTTTGGTTTAGCGATAAACCTTGGCTCTAGTGGGGAATAACTCATTGAAATAGAGGTAAACTATATGAATGAGTTGAGTGTATATGAGAGAGCGTATTTGTAATTTTGATATAAAATGATTTTATATTGTGTTAATTTGTTCCGTTGAGTATTTATGAATTTTGGTTGGTACTTGGGACGCCAAGGCATCGATAGGAATTTCTAAACACTCGAATAGGACAGATTGACATAATATTGTTTTGGATTATATCCTATATATAAAAGACTTATCTTGAAAATTTATAAATTTTGATTGCATTAGTTGTTATGAGATGATAATATTAGATTATCATCGTTTATTGTTGATTTGTCAATATTTCTAACTATTGACTATTGGATGATTTTAAGAAATGAAACTTGTAAATATTATTGACAATGAATATAAATGGTAAATAAAATAAAATAAAAATGAATTTAAAATTAAGATGGAGAATTTAAATTCCGGTGTTTTGAAAATTTATTAACAAAAAAATTTTGAAATGTATAATATAAGTATTATATGATAGTATATTCGATTAGAAATTGTTTTCAAAGGATTTTCAAATGAAGTAAGTGTTATACTCCCCTCTTGACACTAGAAAATGATTACGGTGATGAGTGCACGCATCATCGACTTTATTTTCGAGAGTCTAAGTGGGGGAGATCACTTAATAGTTTTTCTAAACCCTGTTTTGATTAAAATTGAATTTTATTTTGTATTCTCTATAGTATGACTTGATATATATTAATATAAGTATATATTATTTCAAACTTGATTTGAATTGAAATCGGAGTTGAAATTCTTAAGTTCTTTAATATTTAATGACTTCAAACTATTGAGATAAACAAATACTTGAATCATTACGGAACTTCTGAATTGTGAAATGAAAAATGAACCTTAGAGCTAAGTGAAAATATCAATTGAAGTAGAAATCCTTAGAATTAGAAAATTATGAATTTAAAATAAAAATCGAAACTGTAAAACTCGCATAGTATTAAATTTCATTCTATAGCATAAATATAACTCACCAAAATATTTATGAAGTTCAAAAATGTTATATGAATTGTTAATAGGATAATATACAAGTATAGGTTTGAATAACGAAATATGCATTTAATTAATGGTTTGCAAATATAAATAAAATTGTTAGTAAATAATTGGAATTTAAATTACATTTAAAGGTGATTCACAATTATGTTAATATAAAATGGAATACTATATGTGAATGTAAATGTGAAATTAAATTATAGTGAAATTTAAGTAATGACTTAAGAATTAATTAATTGAAAATTCAACTTTGAATGAAAAAGGGTTGTATATTGTTTAACCACATTCTATTTGCATAACTATAACTTACCAAATACTTAAAAGGTTCAAAATGCTAATAAGGATAAGTAGAGGAATAATATACCAGTGTGAGAGTGAATAATAAAATGTGAAGATCTATTGATAGTTGTAAATATAAAAGAAATTTAAGTTGTAAAATGAATGATATATACAAGTGAATGAATAAAATTTAAAATTAATGAAATATAAAATTTGTAAATGGAAACTAATTAAAGTTGAATATAACTAAATGTCAATAAACTTGGAAGTGTATGAAATAAAATTAAAAAAAAAAAAATTTGACTTGGAAATGTATAATTGATTTAGTGTAGATTATGGATGGATGGTAATGTTTGATATGCATTGGTTGTTGATGGATGGTAATTGATTTAGTAGAATTCATTAGTGTTAATGGAATTGAATAAGCGGAATAAAATTTTAAAATAATTAAATTCAAATTTGAAGCAAAGTGAAATTAAATATAATTGTATTCAAATTTAATTGAAGCAAATTGACTTGAATTTAAATTATGAATGAAACAAACTTGAATAAATCGGAAACAAATCGAATGTAATCTTATTTCATGGATAAATAAGAAAATAAACGACTTTGTATTTATGATTGTTCTTTAGAAAATTTGATGTTTGATGGTTTGTACTTTGAAATAATAAAAGCAAATTTTTGGAAAATCCAAAATTGTCCAATATATGCTGAAATGAAAACAACCATAACTTTTAAATGGCCGGACGAAATTCGACGATCTTAGACTTTTCGGAAAGCCTAGAAACTGTGCTACATCTTTTGTTTAGAATGTTTTGATAAATACCCTCATACACTAGGCTTAAAACACCAATATTAGTTGCAGGCCTGGGCGAAGTAAAAATCTAAAGCGCATACCCTTAGTATTTTCACCATAACTTTTTACTGGTGTATCGGATTTTGACGATCTTGCACATCCTGGAAAGCTTAGAGCCTAAGCTCCAACTTTTGTTTTATAAGCATTTCTTATTTCTGTCATTTAGAAGGTCGAAAATCTGAAATTACATTTCAGGCCTGCGCTAATTGCTTGGGGCTGAAGCGTACCATTTTAGTAAAATGGCCGTAACTTTTGAACGGATGGTCCGAATTCGATGATTTTGGACATTCCGGAAAACCTGAAACGAATGCAACAACTTTGTTTTAGATTCCATTATCAAATTTTATCGTTTAGGTGACCAAAAACTGAGATTCGTTTGCTGTCCTAGAATTGGAATTTCAGTTTTGAAGCTAAACATGTTATATGTATGTTGTTTATGCTAAGTATATCGATCAATCTTTATATGCATGGTTCTAACTTGGTTATTGAGCATTTTAGTAGGTAGCAAAGGGGTTGCGCTTCGCTTGTGGAGCTCGCTTCTGCGCTTAATGCAAAATGTAAGTTAAAGTGCTAATAAATGCTTAATAAAAGGTACGTTCTCGGATTACGGTTTATGTTGTGGTATATTATTGTGTTCCCCATGTTTTGGGATGCCTCAATCTTGTAATGAGATGTATATCATGCAATTATTACCACTGTGAAATTTTTCTGTCCTAGCCGCGCAAAGGAGGTGCTGCCGAAATTTTTCAAAAATCCGGGAGTTAGAAAATTTTGTGAAAAAAAAAAATCCTATAACTAAATTTTGCAAATAAGTAGAATATTTTGAATGAATTATATCTAAATGATGGTTTTCCATTCTCCGTTCCTTTTCGAGGACGAAAAGTTTTAAGTGGGGGAGAATGTAACGACTAGTATTTTTAACACTTTAAAAATACGAATAAAAAGGAAAATTTTGGATAAAAATCCGAAGGAAATAAAATTTTGTGTTGTTAAATGTGAATTACAAGTTAAAATACAAAACTAAATTCTGAAATAACTTATTTGTAAATTAAATACGGATGTTAACTTGTATTGAATGTAAATAATGAATTGAATTTGATTGTAAACCAAATTGGTTATGATTGTAAACAAAGAATAAATAAAATGGTAGATTTAATAGCGGAAGTTTATGTTATTGAAACTAATATAAATAAATGTAACTTAATATTACAGTTGATTGAAATCAGATAATAACTGAAACTGTGATTTGATAAAGATGTTAACTTGTAATTGAACGTAAGTAAAGATTTGAATTTGAATGTAACAAGTAATTGAATTGAATTGAATTTGATTGTAAACAACGAAATAAATAAAATGTCACATTTAATATTGAAATTATAATATGGAAATCAACGTAAATGAATGTAAATTAATATTGTTGTGAATTTAAATAAGATGATAGCTGAAGAAAATGAAAGTAAATGAATTATAAACTATTGATAATAATGTACAAGTAAATGGTTGATTCAATAATGAAAGTGTAAATCGAAATAAAAGAATTCATTGGAATTCAATAACTTGAATTTGAATTACAATATAATTGAACGCTGAATCTAATATAATCTTTTATATTGGATCTATAATGGAAAACTGCATTGTAAAAGATTGTTAATTACTGTGAAATTAAAAATGGGATTTGTGAACAATTAAAATTTGATTTAAAAGTTAATAATTTAAAATTGGGAATTTTATATTGAAATTAAACAGTCGAATAATTTATTTTTCGAATATTGGATTTAATTAGACAATTAAATCGATAATTTAATAAGTTAAATTTCAGAAATAATTGAAAATCGAGTTGAATATGATTGAAAATGATTTGTAAAATTTTATCTTATCATATTGGAGTATAGTAATGTTATAGAACTTTTAAAAATTGAATTTAAAGTTAATTTGTGAAAATTGAATATTTTAATATTTAATTATCGACTGGAAAATAGCCATTTTTCGAACTATCTCAGAATTGAACGAAATTAGTTCCATTGGATCCGTGATAGTTTGTTATTGTCGGATTTCAAATTTCGGAGCAATCGGAGTTGCCATTTGACCGTGGCAGCTGAAAACGCTTGGAAATTCATTTAATCGGTTTAATTTAAAATCGATCGTTTATTTCCATAACTCACACAGACGATCGAATCAGCCTCCGAAACATGTTCCATTGTGTTCGAAAGGCGGGTAAAACCTTACGAATGCCTCTCGGCACGTCTATTTTCGAGTTCGTTCGAAAATCATGTTATTGGTGGATAATAATATTTAATAATTTGTTATACGCATATATACGCATTCATCCCGTAACCCTAGCTTCTATCTCGTGGCCGCCAGAGAAAATTTCTATGGCCGAAATCCTCCCTGGTTCTTCCTCTTTGATCTCTCAATCCACAAGCTATCTCAAAAATCATCCAACAGCAAAACTGTAGAACTCTCCGAGCTCAATCCATCCAACGGTCGAGACGAGATTTGGCGAGGGGGATGGAGAGAAAACTGCCTCCGTTTGTGGTCAGTTCGATCGCGTTTTTCGAGACAAAGGCACGACCGAGTTCGCCGTGGTCGTGGCCGAGGGTGAAGCTCGTGGAGGACTTTCGTTTGCCGGCATTCGATCGTGTCCTGGAGCATCGTAGTGCGCGCGTCAATCGAGGGTTGAACGGCGTCTTTGGGTTCGGCTATCATCCTGTATGCGTGAGGGAAGAGGAAGCTTTGGACGGCCCTGATCTGGAGTTTTGAATGTGCGGCCCTGATCTGGTGGTTGGAATAATAAAATGAAAATTTGTTTTAAATAATTTTAATTTATATTCAATCTTTGAAAAATTGTATCTCTCTCATACTTTATCAGAATCGGACGAAACTTTTTGCATTGGAATCGTGGTGACGAGCTCTACGTTATGGAATTGAGTTGGAAACGTTTGAGGATAACTAAAATTTCAGGTTAAATCGAACGTCGTTCGATTTGATTTGAAATTGAAAACCAAGGTGAGTGTTTTACGCTCACATTTGACTAAATTTTTATGTTAGTTAAATAGAAATTCCTGTGATAATATGTTTGTGTTGTTTGATGTAGATGGATGAAATTGGCTGTTTATATCGTATTGGATGATTTATATGACTTTAATTGCCAGTTAATTTAAGTTGATAGTTAGTCTAGAATTTAAATTATTTGCCAGTTAAAAACCCCGACACCATTGAATAGTAAATTTTGTGATATTATGACTGCTTGGATTTATGGTTGTGATATATGATTTTATTTGTTGTATATTGATTATGTGACTGTTTCCTGTTATTTATATTGATTTCATATACATTGTTAGTTTGGTCGTTGATTTGTATCGATTAATCCCAATCATTACCCTAGATGTTGCGGGCATCAAATTAACCGGGATTAATCGTTTAAAGAATTAAAATTGTAATAATAAAAATTTCACTTGGCCATAGGATAGAGAAATTTATACAGACACCGATTGGATAAATTTACTGTTTTCAAACATTGAAATTTGGTTTAATTGAATTGTTTAAAAGAGATAAAGGATTTGAATTTTTGAAACTAAAACTTGAATTAGAAACCGTTTGGAATAAAACAGAAAGTTAAATCTAAGTTAAGTATGATTTGAATTTAATAAAGGAATTGCGAATTTGGAATGATCATACTTTATTCGATGGTATAAATTTAAATGATCGATAACTGGAATTTGAATTCGAAATTTTGTATATATATAAAAGGTTTAAATGGAAGTTTAAGTGTTGATAACTAATTTAATTGAACCATTCGAACCAAGTTGGATCGTGGAAATTTGATTGAAATTTATTTGAAATGAATGAGAATTTATCTGAAAATATAAACTTGAACTTTGATTTGAATGAACGGGAATTGAAATGAATTT
The DNA here is from genome assembly GCA_030737815.1 of Allium fistulosum. Lineage (NCBI taxonomy): Eukaryota > Viridiplantae > Streptophyta > Magnoliopsida > Asparagales > Amaryllidaceae > Allium > Allium fistulosum. The sequence continues at coordinate 1,000,544,623 of CM060904.1, read as the reverse complement.
GAAAGGAATCTAAATATTTGGAAATTTAATTGGTTTGACTTGGGAAGATTTTTAAACAAATTATTTAAAAAAAAAAACTATTTCAAATCTATTTTCATTTTTCAAACTAATTTGTTTTCTCAAACTATTTATTTTATAAACCATTTTATGTGTAAAACTATTTTCTATTAAACTAATACAATTATTTATTTTTATAAACCATATGTTTTCTTAAATTATTTTCTATTAAAATTATTTAACTATTTAACTTTCTAAAACTATTTTAAACTATTTTCTAAAAACACCAAATCTGTTAAATGGAATAAAGGTAATATTTAAATCCTTGTGTTAAATGCGAATTGGATTTAAGGAATTTAATCAAAATTGGAATTCAAATCAAGTTTGAAATAAACGATATATTGAAACGAACTAACTTATCAAAGTAAATTGTGGCTTTGAAATACTGTGTTGTTTTTTTGAAATAGATTTGTTTTCCAAAACAAATGCGATATTTTGATATGAAACTTGAAATTGTTTTCGAAACGTAATAAAACCAAGCGGTGTAATAAATACGTAGTTATTAAAGAGACCGGGATCGGATATGGGCATACTCTCTGTCGATACCGAAACCACTTTAATAACTAATATACGCGAAGTGTTGATCCAGAATGAAGTGGATGGTTTTGGTGAACGTGTTGACTGAAGAAAGAGAACGATTTTGGATGACCCCTGACATGACTAAAACAGGAGCCGCGCCGGGCCATTGAGGTTCGCCATCTCTAGCGGACACACTTCTTCGATACCTTATCTATTACTTATGTGATTCGATTTGGGTGCACCCCGCGATTATGGGAGTGTTGTTTCGCGGTGTTGGGGTAGTAGCTGCTATGCCCAACATCAGTCCGGATCACGCAACTACTAGTATCCTAGTTGGTATTGCCTCATGTACCTTGTCATACTGATTATCCTATTCGCGACCACTACGATTTTGGTTTGTACCTTTAGTATATGGATTGCCCTCTGGTGACTTCCGGTTTTGGGGAAACTACGGTCTTGTATATGCTCTTGGGAATAAAAATGTGTTAAGGGTGGAATGGGCCACGACTTAACGCTATTTTGATATCTTACCTTACTGATTAGACCCTAGTGTATATAGCGTACATACTATGTAGTAGATAGTTTAACGGATCCTTGGGAGATGGAAAAACCCGTAACATCTCTTAAGTTATTGCATTCATATTTATCCATTTCGATTTAACTGATATAAGATATTTTAGTCCTGACTCGAGTGTTTTGTTTTTTCATTACGCTCGGGTCAGCCTGAGCATTTCAGTTTAGGTTGGAGATTATTCTGGAGGACGAAGACGAAGATTTGGTATATTTACTATTACTGTATCCATGCATTGTACTATGTTCCGCTGCATTGTTGTATTACTCTGAATGTATGTGACTCTGATTATTGTTGTATAATAATATTTCAATGTTTTATTTAACAGCTTCATGAACTGTTGTTTTATTATTATACTTTATCCTTCCGCTGCAAGATTCTAAATTTGTTTCTATTCTTTCCTTTCTTTTCTTATTTAACCCCAATAACCATCCGCCCTTTTTAATGGTTTAGAACCGGCATGTGTGTTTGATTTGTCGATTTAAACTGTCAAAAAGGTGGGTCGTTACACTTACTCTCTTCAGTTTTTTGAAAATTTTATTGATATTTACAATATTTACGTATGCCTAACTCAGATAAACTGAGGCCAGATATATTACCCATGCACTGCCTTGCGGACTGATGTGAGGGGAATACAGAGCGTGGCGAGTGAATACACGAGTGTGAACACCTATTGACTGTAGGCGTTATTAAAAAGAATTTTTATATATATACACCTAGCTCAGATAAACTGAGGCCAGATATACCGATCATGCACTGCCTTTTCGGGCTTACGTGAGAAAGGTACAGTGCATGGCGAGTGTACACACAAGTGTGCACACTGGTCGACCGTAGGTGTTAATAGAAAATATTTACATATATACAAATGTTTTTTTTCTTTTTCTTAAGATTTTTTTTTTATAGAAAGAGAGAGTTTTTCAAAATCATCTTAGCACCACTTAACTTAGAGGACAAAAAAAATGTTATATCCTTTACTTTAAATCAACCACTTTTTAAAACAAAGATTTTCAATTAGGATATATTTCATAATTATCACGTATGAATCTCCCTATATACTAGTTAAACCATTATTATTCGTAATCAAACTTCATTTTTATTTTTGTTAAGACGAATAAATTTTCAAAAATTTCAATTTAATAAACCAAAACCATATATTTATCCTATAGTGTTTCTTTAAAAATAAATCAAAATGCTTAAAAAAATTGTTTTTGGGATTTTTTTTTAATTTTTTGAGTTTACAAAAGAAAAAGCAAAATAAATCATGAAAAAGAAAAAATGAAGATGAGTCTCCCCCCACACTTGATTTTGACTGTGTCCCCACAGTCAACCCAAGTGGAAGAAGAAAAATAAAAAAAATAAAAAAAAGGATGACCTATATTTACATGAAAATGAAAAGATTATTATTTACAAGAGTTCAGAAAGTATATCGTCAAAAAGTACATGAAACGGTCTTCCAAAGACTGATTCATTTGTCTCGTCAAGTATACGAGACACAGCTTAAGTTCAGAAAACCAAATCGTAAAAGATTTCAAAGTTGAGTGTTGATTTGGAAAAACGAATGTCGTTTTATTAAAAATCATACGAGTGGTTTCCTTTTCGATGATTTTTGGGGTCGATAAAACAATTGATTGAAATTCACGTTCATTTTCACCAATTTGAAATTCAAGCTTATCATTGAAAACTTCTTCAAAATTGTTGATTTCGAAATCAAAATGGTGATTTAAATCTTCCCCGTCGGAATTTAACAACTCGTCATCCAAAAGTCCAAAAAGTTCATGTTCATTAAATTCGTCTTCCTTTGTTGGATTATCAACAACTTCATTGCGTATCTCAAGTTCAAAATCCAAAGTTGTTGTATTCAAATTTTCGAAATCGAGAAAAGTAAGATCGAATTTTAAATTTGGTTCCACACCCTCAAAAGAATTGAAATCCAACTCAATTACCGTGTTTTCAACAACTTCATTAAGATTATTATTTTCAATTTCAAAAGTTGTTATTTGAAAATCGTAAATTGTGGTAAAAGATGGATTATTACTTAACTCGTCACACATTGAGATTTGATTTTGTTTATCATGTTGTTTCATATATGTTTCAAACAACGAATCCGTGTGATCATCGTAAATTTCGTTCATTTGTTCAACAAAATCCAATTTATAATTAGCTTGAGGATTTTCGATTTGGATTTGTTGAGAACAAAATTTTTTACTTGCATCATAATCGAGATGATTCCCATTGCCAAAATTATTTGTAAAGCGGATAACATTTTCGTTTTGATTTTGAAATTCATTTTGGAGTTCAAAATTGAATTGGCATGGGTTATACTCAAAATCGTTTGAATTTTGAAGTGAATTCAAATTTTGATTATTTTGAAAACTTTGATTTGAATCATTGCCCAAATATGAATTACACAAATCATTTATCATTTGATTTTGTTGTGTAGAGATTTCAAGTAAAGACGAAATGCTCTTTTCAAGATTTGAGGGTCGGTCATCGTTTTGAAAATTTTATGGTTCAAAATTTGAATCGTTGAAAGAATAGTTGTCGTTAAGATATCCATACGAATTTGGAGTGAAGTCATATGGATTATATTGATTTTCACAACTATTGTAATATTCAAACGAGTGGGGAAACTCGGACATTTTCAAGAATGTTTTTGTTTTTTTATAAAAAAATATTTACAAAAAGAATTTATTTTTCAAAAGGGAAAATTGATTTTTGTTTTGTTTTTTATTTTTCAATTTTTTTTGTTTTTTGAAAAGATTATATATTTTTTTTTTGAAATTTCAAAGGGAAAGGATTTAAAAATTTCAAGGGAAAAGGAATATTCACAATTTTTTTTAGTTTTGGATTTTTGAATTTTTTTGTTTTTTTATATATGCATGAACTAATGCAACTAAATGAATGAAAGGTTTAATTACAAATGATTTATCCTAAGTTAACCCAAAATTGTATAATTACAAATTGTCTTAAATCAATAAGATAGTTCTCAGCCAGGTAACGGGCAGGAGTTATCGGTGCACCACGAATCACTGTAGCAATGCAGCCGAAGGTTTAAGTACCTTCAGAGGAACAACCACTATAATATTTACGAATCACCGTAATATTTATAAATGGTTATTACTCTGCCGTAGCTTAGACACCAAGAAAGTAAATTGTTCAAAGAAGACAACTTGTCAATATACAATTAAAAGTTATCGATATCTAATCGTTATTATTAATCAAAATCTAGAATGAAATGCAAAGCATAAAATAAACCTGTATTAACAATGCAACTACGAATGAAATTTTGGTTTTTTTATATGAAATTTTATTTTATAAAATGCAAGCAAATAATAATGCAAGGCAAATAAAAACAATATATATAGCAACCAAGCAGGTTTTTTTTTGGCAAGCAAAGCGAAGCAATTATTTTTAGCAAGCAGCTCCTTTCCTTTTCTGCTTTTGCAACCTGAAAATAAAAACAAGATATATATACAGTTTTTTTTATATCGAAGAAGAAACTAAAATAAATGAAAAACAAAACAAATTCAAAACTACCCTCTTTTTTTTTGGAAGATTTTTTTTTTTGAAATTTTTTTTTTGGAAAGGAAACGTAAAAGTACTGTTTTACTTAAAAAAAATTAATAACCTAAACTCAAGCAAAATTAAAATAAAAGTTTCAACTTAAACATAACAAATGATTTAAATAAAATACTAAAACAAACTAAACAAAACCAAAAAAGAAACTAAAAAAAACAAATAAAAATAAATAAATGTAAATCAAAACCAGGCCTTCAAGTGCTAACCCGACCCAATTAAAAGAAACAAACCACGTTTTTTCTTTTAAACAAAGAGATAGTATGCCGCAAGACTCCAATTGAAAACTAAATTCTCGTTCATAATTGAAACCATTTTTTTTTCTTTTTTTTTTTTCAAATATCAGAATCGAAAATCGACCAAACCAAATTCGAATCACTTTTAAAGGTCAACGTTTACTAGTTTGATGGTTAATTGCGATTGCGCCTAGATGAAGGCGGGTTCGTGGAAGTTGTTCGCTGTAGTGATGTTTGCTTCAAGTTGAGGTTAAGGATTTGAAGAATTGGGCGTTCAATTGGGTGAATTCCTGGGTCGAGGGTTCGAAGCATTTTCGAGTTGGACGGAGTTGTTCGAAGGCGGTGTTAGGGTGAGTTCTCGATTTGTGGTTGATTGTCGTGGTTCGTTTGGCAGTGGCCGGTGATTGTGGTCAGGTAGTTGGAGGAGATTGAATGAAGGGGAAGATGATATTGTTGTGAATATGGATCAGTTTGGGTTTTGTGACAGTTTGGTTGCAAGAAAGTTTGTGACAGTGGGGGATAGAAGGCAGTTAAAGTTTTTGAACTGGAAGTTGTTGTATTTGGATGGAAGGAGGACAGTAGAGACAGCAGTAACGTGCGTAATTCAGGTTCGTTGGTGCTGCGATGTGGGCAGAAGCAAGGCAATATTAGCAGTGAAGTTGATGGGTGGTATGTTAGGTGATGGATGAGGAAGGTTTTGCTGTTGGAAGAAGGATGGATTCGAGTAGTTGTTGTTGCAGTGTATTAACTTTTTGTAGCGTGGAAGGGAGGATGTGTTAGATGTTGAACAGGGATGTTGTGAACAGGTCGGGCAATGGTGGCTATGAAGGGTAGTGATTGGTATGTGGTTGTGAATAGGATTGTTTTGTGAATATGGTTGAAGTAGAAACTGTTAGGCAGTTGGATGGGGGAGGATGTTGATGGATGGAGGTTGAAAATGGTTGATTTGCTGGAGGGTGACTGGTGTGGTTGAAGTGGATTGTGAAGGAGAAGTGATCAGTTGACAGTAAAATGAAATATGGTGGTTTGGTTTGTGGTGTGCAGTGTTCGGTGAAATGTTGTACTGATGGTGCAGAAGTGTTTGCAGCAGTATTGCAGGCGATGGTCGGGTATGTAGCGACGATGATGTTACTATGTGATGGGTGGTGGGTTGTTGTAGAGTTGAGCATTGTTGGCTGTTGAGCAGTATGTATGATTAGGATAGGCAGTGTTGGTTATGGTCAGTGACTACAGGTCAGGTGATGTCTGATGTGGTGGAAGAAGGCAGTGTTGGTTTTGATGACTGGGTGAAGTAGGTGGTTGGAGGATATATGTGTGTAGTAGGAGACAAAGGAGGTGTGTGATATGCACTGTTGTGTTGTTGTTTGTGCAATGTTGATGAATGCCAGTAGGAAGTTATGGTAGTTGTGTTTGGGAGTTCAGGTAATAGTGGTTGAATGGCACAACAGTGTTGTATTGACCAGTAAGTTTATATGGATGTGAAGTGGTATTTGATAGGATCAGGTTGTTGGCAGTATAGGTTTGAGGCAGAGGAGAATGGGAAATGTGAAACAAGTGTGAACAGAAAATGCAAATAGAAAATGTAAACAGAGAGAAAAATTGTGATCAGTGAAGAGAGTGAAAATGTATGTATGCAAATGACAATGTAAAATGTGAAAAAACAATGGATTAAACTTCTTTGTTCTCTTTTTTTTTAAATGCAAATTCAAATGCAATGCAATTAGCAAACTACACACACAAAACCAAAATGCAATCAAAAATCACACAAAAACACAATTTTTTTTTACAATCAACACACCAAATGAAAACACACAAAAATCAAGCAACAACTAATCCGAAGAATTAGAAAATCAAAATCAAAGCAACTCCCCGGCAACGGCGCCAAAAACTTGTTCGTCGATGGAAATTCTATCGGTTTAGAAAACTGTCGAACGAATTTAGAAATAAAAATAACCGCAAGCGCACGGCGTACACTTGTAGTACGTGGCGAATACGGGTCGATCCGCAGGGAATTGATGATTTTAAAAATCTATTCAATCAAATTAAACCAAAGTCGAGTGAAAGTTAAGCTAGAGAATTAGAGAATTAACTAACTAACTAAAAGAAAAGAAATGCAAATATAAGAGTTAAATGACAATTTAGAGAATAAATCCACTCTCTAGATCATGTAGTTCAACATATATGAAATCATGATCTCCCTTTTATGGTCATTAGTGCTTTAATTGATGTGCCTATCATAAGTATGGCATATTTGTGCTATTAGTTAGCCAACATAAGCCATCAAACTTTGACACACCCCTTAAATCACTTACTAAATTTCATGAAACTTGACAATGAAAATGAAATCTATTTTAAGTATGGCCTATTAACTATTGATTAGAAATATAGACCATCAAATTTTAATTTCAAATCACTTTCTTTTGCCATAATCATATTTTAATGAAGAGGCAATTAGTGTTAGTGATTGTTTAAGCATAGCCTATTTGGTGTCAACAATATAGACTATCAAATTCAAGGCAAAAACAACAATTAAACCACTTCAATCATTCTTCATTAAGCACAAAAAGAGAGCATGAATTAACAAATAGTTGAAGCTACATAATTAGAGAGCTTCATTACCCCTAAATTGAAGGGGTTTAGCCTTTCATATTTGTCATTTGATTAACAAATGTAGCTTGCAACATGAAAGCAAAAAGAAAGCAAAATGAAAGCTAAATGAAAGAAAACTACTATTCTACTTGCATAAAATAAAAGAGATCTACACTACAACATGAAAGGAAATAAAAAAAAGGAAAAGAACATGTATTAAATTGCATAAAAAAGAATTACATAAAAGAAGAAATGGCTAAGTAGCCATGAAAAGAAAGAGAGCTTTCATTTTATTTTCCTAAGAGAAGAGAGCCTAAAAGAGAGACTAAGGGAAGAGAGGGTTACATGAAGATAAGGGGTATTTATATAAGTGTTAAACCCTAATTCATATTTTTGGGGAATGCCCAAAATGCCCTTGTAGGAAGTGTGGTGGCCAAGTTATCATTAGCTTCAATAATCCCTCATTTAAATATACATGAAGCCATTAATTCCATAAGCATGTGCGTTAGCCTCTAATTTGTACATTAAGGTAGGTGGGTAGGTGGGGTCCTCCATTATCTTCACTTTGAATTATTTCCATCTTCATTTGTTCTCTTCACTCTTGTGCATGCATATATCATCATGTAACCACTTGTATATGAAGCCAAATTCCTATAAAAAATATAGAAATTTCTAATTAAATTTTCTCAAATTAATATATGCACAAAAATGACCATTTTGCCCTTGGATGAAGATGAATATGCGACGATTTGAAAATGATATGAATTTTGGTTTAAACAAGTTAAAATACCCGATATGATCGTTTATTTAATTTAAATAGATTAAATATGGTCGTAAAAATATGCACATTTACGTGCACATCAATATTGTCTTGTAGGCCCGAGTCAGCCAAAGGTTAGTAATTAGCCAAACAAAACTATAGTGTTCGGACAGATAGTTCATTTGTTACCTGATATGTATGTTTATATGATAATGCTTTATAGTTTTAACCAATTTTAGTTGCAGGATTATAATTTGCAAAAGATATGTTTTAAAAAGATATTATGAGGGGAACCCGTTCCGCTAAGCGGTGTGGTCTCACTTAATATCAAATAACCGAGATGTATAGTACTATTCACACCAGGCATTATGTCCGACTCAAAGTTTATGTTTTTCCCCTTAAACTCTCGGGTGCTCAAAATTAATTTGAGTAGCCTGAGGGTTGATGTTTACAGGTTTCAGTAGGTTGGTGAATAAAGCTTTCGGAGAGGAGCAGGTGGCTGACGGATAGCTATTTAGGAGTTGATGTTTTATTTTGTTCGATTCTGTTGTGTTGTATTAAGTCATTTATGACTATATAGTACTCTAGTCATCCAAGGGGGCATCTTCATATATCGCTCTTGATGTATTTTGTAATAATTATATTTGATCTTTACTTGGGAAATGATTATGGGATAATGTAAATGGATATGAAATATGTTTTGTGAAATGTAATGAGAAAAGTTGTTTTTGAAATCCGTGATTTTGTTTCATATTCATGTGCTTCTGATATTATGGATACCATTAGCATTATGGTATTTGGTCACCGGAAGTTAATTCTATGGATGACTGTAGCATTTATAGCGTTTAGCTTCGGGGCTCCAAATAGGGGATGTTATAGGAGTCCTTCGAGTTATGTGATGAAAAGATCGTGACTCGGCTAGGGCGATGGATCCTGACAAGGTACTGATTAAGATATACTAGTGGGGATAGTATCTAGGTCTATTAGGGTACCACGGTACTTATGTTTATATATATGTACGTAGCTATGATTCTATAGAGGATAGATGCGAACAGATTGTACATGAACGTGGAGTCGAGACGATAAATTAAATTGTAAACAGACATAACATGGGATAGAGAACTATCGACATAAACTAGTACTATGTACAAATTTTTTAATTTACCCGTCACCAGAACGTTGTTCTGATCTCCTCCTCATTACAACCCATAGGATAGCTTGAAGGACAAATACTGGTGCCAGGCGTGTTCGGTGCTGACATGGACACTAGACTTTGGAAGGTCAAATCTTGGTCAGTGGCTATATGACTTATTATATTTTGTTATTCCATTGTGAGTTATATTTTAGTGCTCTGATATGTATTTTTTGTTTTATTTGCAGGATACCAAACCAACGATCCATACTTTGATAGACTTGGATTTTTGATTTAGTAAAAATTTAGGCCCACTGGGATATGGGTTGTTGCATCCCTAACTTTATCAATGTCCCATTTGCACTTGGGATTAATTATGGAATCTTATTCCAACTTCTTTAATTGGTTTTCTCAAAAACCAATCGGGTCGGTCCCTCGTTGAACGGGTATGCTTTTATGTTTCATTTATGTACTCTGTTAATCAACTCTCTTCGACGCTGATAAACTACCTTTATCATGGTTGGAACAATTTGGTGTATATCTCTCTACTTTCAGTGAGCTCTAAGTCTGTTATAAACTATATCTTTAATCATAGTTGTAATACCTTTGGTGTTACACTTTTTTGGTATTAGCGTGAACTACCAAAAATGCCCCTATAATATCACTAAAAAATAGGAGCTGATAGTTACGCTTTCTTTACAAATTCAATCCGCATTTCAACAAATATTAGAAAATCTTAATATCACTTAAAAATACGATCTAACAAATAAACTTTAATTACAAAATCATTTTTTAGTAACCAATAATACATCGTTTCTTTAATAATAGTTGTAATATCTTTGGTGTCACACTTTATTGATATCGGCCTAAACCACCAAAAATGCCCCTATAATATCACTAAAAAATAGGATCTGACAATTACACTTTCTTCACAAATTCAAACCGCATTTCAACAAATCTTAATATCACTTAAAAAAAGGATCTAACAAATAAACTTCAATTACAAAATTATTTTTATTAACTAATAATACAAATAAAAATTAAAACTAATAAAAAAATTAGATATACCAACTTAGTAAGAAAAATTCAAACTAACTATACATGATTTCAACGCAAAAATATAACCAACTATTCGTGCAATCATCTTCTTTTGAATGTGTTAAACATGTACAGTTTGTAGAAAAACAATTCATGTGCAAATCACGTGCCATGATCACGTGCGTAGCGCATGCCGTAATGCTCGTTGTAACATTGTTGTCATATAACAATGTTATAGGATTCTCAATAATTGGAATCACTGTCAGCTCAGTTAAAAATCTGGGCATTTATATTTATATACGTTGCTTTCATTATGGCGCTATTCAAGGCAATGTACTTAGCATTTTTCATTGTATCAGCCACAATCTTTCATTTGGAACATTTCTAACTTAAAGATTCTTAACTTGAATTTATTATTGACGTATTATAATCAATATCACTTATGAAAGTTTGAATCCGAATATTCCTTAATAAGGAGTTTGCTGTTTCTATAAACAATTCTATAGAATTTCTTAAATACACGAGAACATCTCAAACAACCATTTAGTGATATTAATTTGGATTTGATATTTTCTTAATGTATCTAATACATAAACAAATCACGATATCATAGTCAACATAACATGTTTGCAAATTCCAATTAATAATGCATAAAGAATCAATCTTACATGTTCCATATTAAATATTTTAATAAGGTGTCCTTGCATATCATTTGGGACATTCCCAATATCTTTTATACTTACTATAAAAGACATCATTTATGAATCCAACGTCGAGTTTTAGAATGACTTAAGCTGATTTTAAAACAAGCACATTGTTAACAATCAGCAATGTGTTATTTAATTATGGTTTAGTAATATTTATGTACCTTCTAACTTTTTTTTCTTATGAGCACGCACTTCCTCTATATTTTGATTGATAATCAAACTATTTGATATTTCTATCAAAACATTTTTTCAATTTCGATGCTTGTCGAACGACACTTTTGTATTTGTACTTGGATCATATTCAAAAATTCACAAACTTAATATCGCTCCCATTAAGTTTGAAACACTTAGGTTATTATGTGTACATAGTTTACTCTAAATCATTATTTAAATTTTTTTGTTTCCACACATACGTGCCAAAACATAAAGTCATACCATGTGATAATTTTGTGAGTAAAATCTGAATCAACTTGAGCACATTGAATGGTGAATCGGTTACATTAATTTCAACAATTGAAATTTACGGTATTGCTCTTATCAATATACCTCACTATATTCCAACTGCATTTGTCTTTCTCTTAAAGATAAATTTGCGGCCAATGGATCATACACTTTCGAATATAATTATCAAAAACATATTTCGATAATGTACTTGGAATCTATTTTGGATTTGTGCATCGTACCATATCATAGAGTCAATACTCTTAATGGTTTAATTAAACAACCGAGGATTATTTATTCTTGACGTTGACAAGACACTCAAAGTTTTGCTTTAATGTATAAGAATACTCATTAGATGTTCTCATGTATTTGTGTTCATTTAGGTTCAATCAATTTCATTTCATCCATTGTAATCAGTTTTATTACTAGATCATATCTAAATTCATTTTATATCAATAATTTCCTTAAGAAATTCCATCTCTACGAAGTTGGTATTTCTTGAAACAGCAGTTGTTTTTTAGTGCAACGGAATGGACATTCATAAGCATTTTATGAATTGCCTTATATGAAACTAATTTTGCATTAGTTCATAATATATTTATGCTCATAACAAAAATTAGTCATCTAACGACTTTTGTTCCCAATATTCTCTTAGGAGGATTCATATAAGATCCCTTACGTCTAATTATTACGTGTAGTCTTTCCACTCGCACAACCTGCCAACTCGTTGGCATAGGATATGTAGGAGTTGTTGAAGCTGGGCCAGCCCGCAATGGACGATATGGATGAAGTTCAAATTTTTTTTAACTTACTGGATCTATATTGGGCCTTTGAAGTCTAATTTATTTAGAACATTTATAAAGTTCTTTTAAATAAAATCATTATTTTATTTAAATTTATAATATAGTTTTATATTATGTACTTAATATAGTATTATAGATATACATATGTATTACACACACACAGATATACATACATATATATATATATATGCATGTGTCACATAATAATCCGTGCAAGGTATAATATGCCCATGTATAAGTGTTGAGATTTACACCGTAACAGACATGTTAGCTCATCTAGTATATAAATATATCATCCAAATGTATGTTTATATAGTTATTTATGCATTCAAAATATTACTTATACATATATAATTTTGAAATTATATATAAATATATAAATAAATATATGTATATGAAATTTATAAAAATATATATGTATAAATATGTATATGTATATATTTCAAATTATTAAAAAATTATTTATTTGTTGTACTGAAAATTCAAAATCTAAATCAATTTTATTTAATTTCAATTTAACATACATAATATATATAATACATACATACATATATACATAGATATATATATATCTTATAGATAATTTCATAATATATGTATATATATATAAGTATACTTAAATGAAATATACATATAAATTATATAAAATAAATATATGCCTACTATAATGGTCATGATAAAAGTTGGTTTTCTTTTATTTTAAATATTTATATATATTAATTTCCATGTGAAATTAATAAAAAAATATTTTCGCAAGAAAATTTCAAATTTAAATATTCCAGCAAAATTTAGAAGATGTTTTAATATTTTATTTATATATTTTGTAGTTAAAAAAGATTTTAAAATAAATTATTAATTTTTGCTATGGTTTAAGTATTTAAATTATCTATAAAAAATCATTAATTTTTTATTTTCCAAAAGTGTTATTAGATGTAAATTTAATTTTCTAAAATTTGAAACATAATTTATAAAATATATAAATAAAATTAAACAATTTAAATAATATTTAAAAATAAATATATATATTTATAAAATTATTTTAACTGTGCCTAAAGTCCTTTAAGTATAAAGATTTTTATATAAAATTTTAAAACTATATTTTGTATACTATAAGAATTAAAATTTGAATTATGAAGCTAGTATTATTAAATAATATACATTAATTAATTTAAAATATATAAAATCAACTTTTTTAGTTTTGAGTAATAATTACCAAGGACATATACATAAAAAAATTATTGTATACAAGTATATAAACATACGACCATTTTGAATGTGATAATATATCGATATAATGGAATCGTCATCTAACTAGAAAATAATATATGATATATAAATTATCTAAATATTATTATATAATTGAAAATCAAAAAATTGCCTTACCTCCAAAGCCTTTTAGTATGCTTTGAAACGATGGGATTAAAACCTTGAACAAATTTTCAATCCAGCAAGGTGCAAGCTCCTGAACCGACGACCACCAATTATCGAATAATTATTTTATTTGATTTGAGATTTAGAAATAGAGGGGGATGATGTATAATTTCAGCCAGATATAAATGATGATGGAGGCTCTCAAAATTTGTGAATGAGTGATGGTAATGATGCTTATATAGAGGAGAGAATGAGGAGATAAGTTGGGATTCAGATCTGCTTTTTTCCCTTGCCCATTCTCTTCCTTTATCCTATCAAATCATGTCCCTTATTTGCCATCATATGGCCGCACCCATCATGCTCTACAATGGCCAAACAAGCCAGCCCGCATATGGGCTTCAAACCTATTAAAACCCGAACTAATTATATTGCATTTAAGTCTAATTTAAACGCGTATCGATATCGTATATCGACTAGTATATTTCTAACTATTATAAACATATTTAATAATACTTGTTCATCAAATCAAAATAAAATTTTATAATTAATATTTCATGAATATTAATTAATTTAACTAATTTATAACAATTATAAATTAATTAGATCATTTGGTCAAAGGAGTATTCTATGTTTCGGTTGTGTGACATGTTAGGTGTAAATTTGGTCAACGATTAATATCGAACTATTCGAATATTAACTTTCACACGTCTCTTAGCAGATAGTGTGACATTTTGGTCAAATTTATCACTTACTTTGTTTTGGTAAAATCCAATTTTCTTTTTTAAGCGTTATCCGATTGTGACAATTATTTACACCAATTCTCTTCGTCAAAACCACCACTTTGGACTTATGGAATTTGGTAATGGTCAAAATTCCCATACCATCCATATTCAACTATATAGTCCAAACACAAAGTCTGTGGTTCAATAATAACAATTTTTATTAACCGAAATGCTTTGGCCATAGACTTTGATTTTAAGTCGACTTTAGTGGACCGTGATACTAACCTCATATAACTAAGGAGACGAATCCTCCCTTGCATAGTGTTTCACTTCCAATGCTTCCAGTAGATCTAACTATAGTTATTTGATGGATGTCATACCATGATTTAACTATAATCAAAGCGGAGCTTCCACATTGAAGATTAAAAGTGTTCTCAAGTCAAGTGAACTGTATAATTCTGCCACGTCAATATTTTCTGTTTGACCTTTGTTATATTAACCAACAAAAAACTATTAAGTGAGTATTTCCATAGTTATCCAATAACTATCAATAAATCAAAAAAATTCATAACGGAGCACCACTGCCAATATATGATACGGTAAATTTCCTCGAGGGTCTAGTGGCAAGTAGCCCTACATCATGAATATCCTCGTCTTCAATGATCTTATCTTCAACATGTTTTACTTTGAAACGTAAATTGGTTCGAAGTGGTTTTCGGACAGGAATTACCTAGATCCAACCTCGGTCTCTTCGAAATCCAATCATCAATAAAAATGTGAATATTCGTATACGAAATTTGTTAAGCCTCTTTTCATTCTAACTTTTTACCGATAAATCAAAATTCTTTTAACTTTGGAAATCTTCAAGTCGTTTAATTTCTAAAATCCCATCTTTCGAAAACATGTCTTAACTGGGTCAAAAACAATGTTATTTAAGACATTGTTTACTATAAACCCAAAACTAGTTATATTGAGTAAAAGATTAGACTAATTTTACCCAGATTAATTTTCGTATTCAACTCGTACTACTTGTGGAAAATCACCTCTTAAATTTACACTGATAGTACAAACTTCCCTCCTCATAACTTAATACAGAGTTTTGACTAGAACTTTCTTTATATTGTTGAAAACCTTGTTCAACTCCTTTTATTTTGGAAAAACTTAAATATGATCTTTTTATTTAGAGCATTCGGGCTTTCCCTTCGATCTGTTCCACCCTCGCCTAGAAAGAGAAAACAGAGGCCATGTAAGTTCAGGGCACGGGTTGCTCCATTTCTAACCTTAGTTACACACCTTTTTTCATCTCTCTAGATCTCACAGGCGGGACAAATGTGCTAGTCATTTCCGTATACTCAATTTGTTGTTACATTCAATACTTTTAAGGCAAAAATTATCGTTTAAGTGTTATAAACAATTTCTCTCAACCATTTATTTAAACTCTTATTAAACTTCCAAATCATCTTTAAATACTAAATTATTTATTTAAAGACATTTATAAAAGGTTCAGGAAAGAATAGTTAAGTTTAAATCTTCAAATCTAAAGTTTAGTAAAACTACTATAGAAAAGTGCTACGAAAAGTGCTTTTAAAAGTTTATTTGATTAAAACAGCTTTTCTACCGTTCGAAAATCCATATGTAACTCAAATATCTTTTAAAACATTTTAACATATTTATTAAATTTATTTTATATTTTTAACATTTAAAAATATTCATTTTAAAGAATTTTATACTTTGGTCACTTAACTGCAAAAGCGCGAATTCTAGAAAACTTGATTTGGACATATTTTAAAATCTACAAGATGAAATCTTGGTTTTTCTTTTCCATTTGAAAACTATGGTTATAAGGATTTAAAAAATTCTTATATCAAAGACTTTCGAGCTATATTCCGCTCCGTATACACATTTGAATTCTTCGGCGCGAAATCGCGAAATACCGTTGTGCGACGCACCTAATTTTGACTTGTTTTTTCAATATTTGTTGCAACACTTCCAATAAGTTTTCATTTGCTTATAAATCATTTATAAACTATTTAAAATCAGTAAAAATAACTCATATTATATTATTATAATATTAAAATTGCCATCTTTTAAACTTTTTAAACCATATACTATTTATTTTTGAAACTTTAAACCTTTAAAATTCATTATCTTTGAAATCTCAAATATTAATGTCACATACGAAATTTTTCGACTTCCGAAAATTCGACATCGATACTCACTTTATCGACTGCCGAGCAATCGAGTGCCGGAAACTCCAATAGTGAGGGTTTTAAATAGAAGAAAAGTAGAAGAAGAAAAAGATAGAAGAAAAGAGAAAGAGAGAAGAAGAGAAACAGAGAAGAACAACATCACAACATCAGATACAGAAACAATATCAGAATCTCACATATCGCAGCGGAATAATATATAATAGATAAATCAATATTCTTTAAATCAAAGAACTATATCATTTTATACATACATCAATCATCAGAGTCAATATACAACAATGGACAGTTATATAAACTTGTCCTCATACAGAATACACAGCGGAATAAATAATATCAGATACAAATACTACGTCTCGCCATCCAGCTTGCTTCCAAAGCTCCAGAATATCCTGATAATCTAACTCTAGACTGCCCGTGTGGAAATTGGTGGGAACCCAGAGTTTAGAAGGGAAACAATAAACTCCGAGTCAGTCATGGTGACTGGTGTGAGATCGTAAAACAGTTTATCTTTAGAATAAACAACGGGAAAACTTTAATGTCAATTCGCAATGCTTTTGGAAAATGAAACTACCATAAGACCTCCCACCACACACACAATGCAAACGCAGAATTGGAGGAGATTTCTTCTTATGATAGTCAAAGATGCTTACTACGCAAAATCAAATCATTTTTGATATTATTATTAGTGCATAGTGTAGAAAACATTTCGAAAGTATAATATTAATCTTAGCCAGCATAGGCATTCCGCACTTATGCCTACTATAGCTACTATGTTCAATAGCAGGTTACCGCCACATTCCATAGCAGGTAATACAACTAAAACCGTACAAGTCACGTATTGTTTCTTTGGATTTCCAACAAATGGTCAGGCTAAGGAACTTCCTATCCACGATGGGTACGTCCCTGGAATAGACGACCCGAGAACCTAACCGGATCTCTGCCAACACAAGGCCGGGTTACCTCTGCAAAAATAGGTAACTACTGACACGCGTATGCCATCCCCCGATCGTCACCGATCCTTCCGAGGATCCCCGATTTCCAACAAACCACATAGATAATAATAATGCAGTAACCACAGAGGTTAAGTATCTGGGCTCCATACCATGATACCACCTTTATCCAGAAGGAATGACATACACTAAGGGGCGCTACTCCCTAGAACCTTGCCGCATCCTTCCTGTTTCGACCATTTCTGGGGTGTGAGGCTCGATGAAGTCTCGTCCACAAAGCTACGCTTTCTACAAAGCCCTGCTTCGGGTCAAACAAATGATCAACCTATGATCACAAAGATATAAGATCAAACAAATGATCATATCACAAATGATCAAACACTGATCATTTCACAGCAGCACTCAGTATGCCACGTTACCAAATTGGGATATATCGCTGATAAATTTCAACTACATAACCTCTGAGCTCGTACGTCTCAGAGAAGGGTGTTAAGCTAAGAGAATAAATTCTCCGCCACCAACAGAAATGTATTTGAAAGAAATCAGCTTTATATCTCAAATTGTAACGTCAGACACACAATCCATACAAGTCTGTTCCGGGATCGAACAGAACCGAAGGCACTTCTCACGAAGTCCTTGCATATCCGGATAAATTTCTAATCACGTCCGGACTTCCCGTCACTAAGGGTGATAAAACCTCTAAATCGGAGATCAGCCGATGTAGAGTAACTCGACGGTAATCCTTCTGTTTTCAAAAATATCCGGTCTTCAACACCGGTCTTCGAATGCAATTCATAACGACGTATCACATATTCGGAATGGGTTATACGACCCCATGGTCCTTTCCCGGCTAACCCGAATAGTGAGCGTTTATTTAAAAACAAGTGTGGCATTCAAATTCATCCAATTCACAACAAATACCATTCAAGGTAATTATTGATAGTCGGTTATTTAACTATCAATAAAGATGCGCAACATCATCAGATTCCAAATAATTTTCCAAATTATTTTATCTTCAAACATATCTTTACTAGATATAAAATTTCCACACTTCAAAAATAAATCGACGTTTATTTTTCTAAACAGTTTCCCTTTCCTTTATAAATTCCATAGTGAATTTATATTTTCAAAATATCTACAGATATACGATTTTCAAATCGTTTTCAATATTCAACTTCATCTTATCTTTAAGAAGATAAAATCTCAAAACAGTTCATTTCATATTGGAAAAGCATTTCCACACTTATTTAAAAATAAGTAATTCACAAATCATTTATTTTCAACACTTAGAAAATATTCGATATACTTAAATCAAAATTAAGTATATATTTCATTCTTTAAGGAAATCATTCTTAAAACACATTTATTTGAGTCAAAACGAATGTTACGTAAAACATCGTTACGACGACTCAACATCACTAGTATAGGGATTTGAAATTTAGATAGATATATAAATCCCAATACTATACAACATATTTCCTTTTGGAAATCATTTACTATAACAACAGTGTTATAGTCCACCATTTCCTTAAATTTCTCGAAAACGTCTATTTCAACGATAAATGTTGAAATCTATGATTTCGATATTTAACATGTTTTAAAACATCTTTTAAAACAATTACTTCATTTCATAATATCACTTCTCCAAAACATATCCATTTTATTTAATAATATATTCACTGTCCAAAATCGTGAATATACTTTATTTACCCAAATCAATGTTTCTACACATTTATTAAAAGATTATCCATGATCTAAAATCGTGAATATAATTTCTTTAATTAACTTCAAAAATTCACTTATCAAATCAAGTGATTTCGGATTTATAAACAACGTTTATAAATTCCACTTATTATTTTATAACTACTTCAACTTATAAATCTCTTTTATTATCCAATTCGTTTATTTACAAAATCGTTCTTTTAGGACTTCACAAATCGTTTATTCTATCCTTTATAAAACCCATTTTAACATCTTTTAAAACGTCTTTAAAACTCCTTTAAAATTTCATCACTTTGATTTATAAAAATCAAAATTTATAAATCCTATATATAGAGCTTTCAAAATAAATTCAAAAATCTCTATTTAAACAATTTAATAAATAAATCAACTTTTGTTTCAAAATTCACATTTTGCTTATATTTCACAAAAATCCCAATTTTCATAACACGAGATTTTAAACATTCATTTATTTAAAATGAATCGATTCCAAAATTCAATAAAATGTATATTTTCAAAAATCACTTTGAAATCCTTTCAAAAATAATATCGTTATTTTTAACTTCAAAAATGGATCCGATGGTGCTACAGCATCAAACAATCAATCACAACAATCAAATATCATATATCATCATATGATAACAGAATATACATCAATATCTGTAAATAAACAACTACGGGTGAGGAATCCAGTTGGATCCCTCCAACCTGTTTCCCTGCATCCACAGATGTTAGCACAATACCAATTCCGCTCCAGTACGGAATTATCGCGGTATATGGGTTTTATAAAAATAATCCGCTTACTAACGGCGCAATAGGGTCTCATCCGCTATACGAGGCGGGAAATCATCAATCCAATATATACATATGCCAATATGTATATATTGCTATATATAGATATATATCCTACTATATCTAATATCACATCCAATAGCAATCAAATCAATCAATAAATAACTGAAAATTCCACTTTCATTTTGAGTGAGAAAAATCTCACCTTGATTTTAAATTCCGTTCCAGCGTTTATTTCGAATAAAATTAAACACGCGTTTAATTTTACCCGAAATTCAAACTAGCTCCAAATGGCTCCAATTCAGTTCCATCGCGTAGTATTCGACGATACGATTCCAACGCATTTTGTTTCGTAATTTTCCGACCTCGCAGCAAAAAGTTATGGCATTTAGAAGTTTATACAATCTATAATACAACTTTTATTTACAATTTCTTTTATTATTATCTTTTTTTTAACCTTCATCATCTGCCGTTGATTTCAAGCCTCCAGATCTGGACCGCGCATTTGCTTTCTTCTCCATTTGAAAATCACGTACGTGATAAAAACCCACCTTCACGTTCAACTTCAACAAATTCGCACCCCCCAACGATGCTCGAGACCCCATCATACTACCTCCACCTTGAAGCCCTTCGCGAACCCCGCCTCTGGCACGAACGCCGGCGAACTCGGTGGCTCCACTGCATAGAAAAACGTGACCAAAGTCGGTCCCTTCAAACCCATTTTCCCGTTGATTCGTTGCACTATTCTCCATCATCACCGTTGAATCTGTAGTTCACAGCGTGCTCTTCCTTTTGTTAGTTGAAATTTTTTCTAATTAGTTGATGGATTGGAAGTAAAAGAGGGAAGAACGAGACAACTTTCTGGCCATTAAAGTGAAACTGGCGGCCTTGAAGAACCCTAGGGTTTTGTTTGCAAAAATGAGAATGAAGGGGCTTTTATAGAAAATTCAACGAACACTATTCATCCCAAAATTTCCGAACTCCAAATCGAGCATGCCGGCTGACGTTTCTAAGGTTTACCCCGCGTTCCGAACGCAATGGAATGTGTTTCGGAAGCTAATTCGGACATCTGTGCGAGATACGGAGAAAAACGATCAATTTAAATTAAACCGATTTAAACCGATTTTGATGCGTTTTGGCTCGCCCCGGACAAACGGTAACTCCAAAAATTACGAAATTTGAAATCATGCAATAATATCACATTACGGATCCGATGAAACTGGTTTCGTCGAAATCCGAGACCGTTTGAAAAATGACTATTTTAACTCGCCGAATTAATATTAAAACAATTTCGATGCGTTTGGAGCTGCCACTGTCAAATGACAACTCCGATTGCTACGAAAATTGAAATCCGATAATAACTAACTATTACGGATCCAATGGAACTAGTCTCGTCCAATTCTGAGACTGTTCGAAAATTGGCTATTTTTCAGTCGATAATTAAATATTAAAATATTCAATTTTTACAAATTAACTCCAAATTCAATTTTAAAAGTTCTAAAATATTCCTATAACTCCAGTATAATTAAATAAAATTTTCCAAATTATTTTAAATCATATTAAACTCAATTTTCAATTATTTCTGGAATTTAACTATTTAAAATATCGATTTAATTGTCAAATTAAATCCAATAGTCGAATTTTAAATTATTCGACTTATTAAATTCATTTATTAATATTTAAAATAAATTAAATATTCGAATTTTAATTATCAAAAATTCTGGGTCGTTACAATTAACTTCCAAATCAATTTCTATATTTTTCCAAAATGAATTCCTTTCCCAAAATTGATTTTTAAAAAAGGCCTACTATTCCAAATATACCATGTAAATGGTCTTATTTAACAAAGAAAATGGTTAATCATTTCAAATAAGTAAACATAACCAATTTAGCTAAGATGTCAATAAATTATCATCAACGGTTCATCTATTCAACCAAACTCATCCATATAACATCCAAACATTCATATTAACAATTAAATTGTGTTAATTATCATAACATCATAAGGGTATAAACATGATCATCATAGCATAACAGTAAATATGATTTTAAAAAGACAAAAGTTCACTCACCATTAACCAAATCATTTTACTTCCTACCAACATTCATTATAACAACACTTCTTCTAACATTTTATACTCCATTAAAATATCGTCCCAAACAATCCTCTACGTTCACAAAGCTCACGGCCATCATCACCACTCCAATGCTCACGGCCAAGGGGATATTTCTCCATACTCCATTATTCTTCATCTTTTAAGGTGCTAAAGTATGTTTTAATAGTATTCTAAGATCTTTGGCAAAGTTTGGTGGAGTTTGAAATTGATTTCATATGTTTTTAAGAAAGTTGGTAAGGGAAGAGAAGAGAAGAAGCCATTAAAACTCGAAGGAAGAAGTAGAAGAAAGCTTTAGAAAAGAGAGAAGAGAAGGTGTGAAGAAATAAGAGAATGAAAGGTGGTATTATAGGAAATGTTTTGGAATAAAATATTATAACTTGAAATGACCAAAATGTCCTTACTTAACCTTTAAGTAAACTTACTTTATCAACACTTACCATCTTCCTTTCACTTCAAAAATTTATGTCTTAATCACTTAAGCATTAAGAAATTAAAGTAAGATTTTATTTTGGTTTTGATGTGATTTGATTTGATGTTTGCTTTTTGATTTTTATATAAATTTCTTACTTACCTTTCTTAATTATATTCTAGAAGTTTCCTAATCATAATTAGTAAAAGTTAACTTGTTTAGTTATTATATATGTTAAAACATGCTAATAAAGGTGCAACAACATTGCGACAACTTATATTAAACAAAACTTTGATTTTCGACAAAATGTTTTACGGTCATATTTTGATGTTTTTGTTAAACTATTTATTTATGTAAACAAAACTTGAAAATAAGTTTCTTATTGTCTTTAATTAATTAAAATAAGTTTATTTAAGTTATAAAATCATATTAAATAATATTAAGATCTAATTGTAAAAATACGATGTTGATTTGTCAACGTGCGACAAAATTTGTCAATTTTTATAAAACAAGTTTATATGTTTATAAAATAATTATAAATAAAATTTATATTATTATCATATCATTATATAACTGTTAAAAAAAGTTATTTACCATTTACAACAATTATTCGAATGTATATTAAATTTTATCGAAAATTAACTTTTGTCACTTTTTGACGAAAATCCAAACTTCTTAGTTTTATAATCAAATTCTAAAAATAAGTTTATCATTGTTATTTATCACATAAAACATAATGATTAATTTTGAAAATTCTATATTTTAATATTTAAAATAAATTAAGTATCTCATTTTCAAAGTGGTAAAATTACGGGTAGTTACATTCTCCCCTTCTTAAAAGAATTTCGTCCCCGAAGCTAAACCGAACCTTAAACCCAGAAGAGTTTGCCTAAAACATTATTTTATAAACTTAAACTCATAAGATATACCCAAATCATCCGTATAAAATATCTGATTCGATCCCCTATTCGAATACACAAATTTTCTTTCGAACTAGTATTGATTCTCCCGATCCTCTGGTGCGGACTCTAATCAGGCTTCTTGATCAGAAAACTTTGCTTTCCTTACATAGTTCACAACTATAATAGAAAACTCAAGTACTGAACTACAAACCGTCATCAATGTTCCCCGTCAAGAATCGAGTGATAAATCCTTTCTTTGATCGGTGTAAACACCTCAAAGTTCCATACTCGAACCTTAGATCCAATTCATGTGACGAAATGATCTACGTACAACTTACGTACTTATTCCTATTGGTTTTTCTTAACTATAACAAATTCTTTTTATTCACATCCTTTATTATTTACATTCATTTTTTCCTTAGTATATTTCTTTTGATACTAATAACACTTAGTAACCCTTCCTTAAAAATTTACTTAAGTTTATAAACACCTACAAACACAACTTTGGTTTAACCAACCCTTTAAAACTTGCCATTCACTTCATACTAGATCCATTTTTTTTGCAACATTACTTAAGTGTATAAATAGTTCATGACTTAAATCTATATTTGTATAATACACCTTTATATCCTAAGAATATATATATAAATCCAAAATTTCAAATTGGTTTTACTTAAATTAAGGCGTTTCACAAATTTAAAATTTGTTGTAATTTACTATCATCTCAAATTCATAAGTTATAAAACTTGTTGTAATTTACTATCATCTCAAATTCGTAATTTGAATTCTTCTGTGCAAAATCGCGAACTACCATTGCGTGGCGTGCCTAATTTTGACTTGCTTTTCAATATTTGTCAAAACTTCTTCAAATTGGGTTATATTATTTATAAAACATTTACAAACCATTTTAAATCAATACTTTACTAATTTATTCAATTAAAACTCATTTTCACCTTATTTGCAAATATTTCATATTTCATTAATATTCAATATTTTATCATTTAAACTTCTTAAATCATAAGCTATTTATTTTTTTCCCACATTCTAGAACTCTAGAATTCATTAACTTTAAAATCTTAAAACACTAATTTCCATTTTCAAAATAATTTCAATTTTTTTTTAACTTTTGGATTTCCAAACGATTTCTATCATTTTCCAAAATGAATTTCTTTACAAAAATTGATTTTGAAAAGAGGCTTACTATTCCAAATATACCATATAAATGGACTTATTTAACAAAGGAAACAGTTAATCATTTCAAATAAGTAAACATAACCAATTTAGATAAGATGCCAATAAATTATCATCAACAATTCATCCATTCAACCAAATACATGCATATAACATCCAAACATTTATATTAACAACTAAATGATGTTAATTATCATAACATCATAAGGATATAAACATGATCATCATAGCATAATAATAAATTTGATTTTATTAGAGATAAAAGTTCACTCACCATTAACCAAATCGTTTTACTTCCTACCAACATTCGTTATAACAACACTTCTTCTAACATTTTATAAAACATCTTTCAAAATCATCCCCTTCCTTCACAAAGTTCATGGCCATCATCACTACTCCAATGCTCACAGCCAAGGGGATATTTCTCCATAATCATTCTTTAATTTTTTTATGTGTTAAACCATGTTTAAATGATATTCTAAGGTCTTTGGCAAAGTTTAGTGGAGTTTGAAATTGATTTGATTTGTTTTTTAAAAAGTTAGTAAGGGAAGAGAAGAGAGAAAAGAAGATGTGAAGAAATAAGAGAATGGAATGTGGTATTTATAGGAAAAGTTGTGGAATAAAATATTATAACTTGAAATGAAAAAAAAATGCCCTTACCATCATTCATCTTTAAGTAAACTTACTTTTTTAACACTTACCATCATTCATCAATTCATCACTTTATTCATTTTTACTTAATACCTAAGGAGTGTATTTGGATGTAAAAGTGGATCAAAGTGAAGATTTGTTTTGATTTTGATGTGCTTTGATTTGATGTTTACTTTTTTTGACTTTTTTCCTTACTTACATTTTTTAATTATATTATAGAAGTTTCCTAATAATAATTAGTAAAAGTAAACTTGTTTAGTTATTAAAATATATAATATATATGTTAAAACATGCTAACAAAGGTGCAACAACGTTGCGATAATTTACATTGAACAAAACGTTGATTTCGACAAAATGTTTTACGATCATATTTTGACGTTTTTCCTAAACTATTTATTTATGTAAACAAAACTTAAAAATAAGTTTCTTATCATTTTTAAATAATTAAAAAAAGTTTATTTTAATTATAAAATCATATTAAATAATATTAGAATCTAATTGTAAAAACACGACGTTGATTTGTCAACGTGCGACAAAATTTGTAAATTTTTATAAACAAATTTATATTTTTGTAAAATTATTATAAATCAAATTTATATTATTATCACATCATTATATAAACATTAAAAAGAGTTATTTACCATTTACAATAATTATTCGAATGCATATTAAATTTTATCGAAAACCGGCTTTTGTAACTTTTCAACGAAAGTTCAAACTTCTTGATTTTGTAATCAAATTCTAAAAATAAGTTTATCATTTTTATTTATCACATAAAATATGATTATTTAAGTTTGAAAATTTTATAACTGAATATTTAAAATAAATTAAATATCTCATTTTAAAAGTGGTAAAATTACGGGTCGTTGCATTCTTCCCTCCTAAAAAGAATTTAATCCCCGAAATTAAACCGATCCTAAAACCCAAAAGAGTTTGCCTAAAACATTATTTCATAAACTAAAACCCATAAGATGTACCCAAATCATCGGTATAAAATATCTGATTCGATCTCCTATTCAAATATACAAATTTTTTTCCAAACTATTATTGATCCTCTAATCCTCTAGTGCGGACTCTAATTAGGCTTCTTGATCAGAAACTTTAGCTTTCCTTGCATAGTTCTCAACTATGATAGAAAACTCAAGTACCCAACCACAAACCCTCATCAACATTCGCCGTCAAGAATCGAGTGCTAAATACTTTCTTGGATCGGTGTAAACACCTCAAAGTTCCGTACTCGAATCTTAGATCAAATTCCTGTGACGAAATGATCTACGTACAACTTACGTATTTATTGCTATTGGTTTTTCTTAACTATAACAAATTCATTTTATTCACATTCTTTATTATTTACCTTCAGTTTTTCCTTTGTATATTTCCTTTGGTACTAATAACACTTAGGAACCCTTCCCTAAAATTTTACTTAAATTAATAAACACCTACAAAAACAACTTTGTTTTAATCAACCTTATAAAACTTGTGTTTCATAACCATTCACTTCATACTAAATCCTCTTACAACATTACTTAAGTGTATAGATAGTTCATGACTTAAATCTATATTTGTATAATACACACTGGTTTGCCAGACCGATCCGGGCATTTTTATACTCGAGTCAGATCCGAATAGTTTCAGGATTAGCTGAAGATGCTAGGAGTTTCCAAAGGAGAGCTGGAGATCTTCATCACGTATGAACATATTCTATTTCTGCTGCATTGTGTGTTGTTGTTTTTTAGCAAGTGTGAGGACATGTATTATAACTGTCCAAGCTGAATCTAGGTTAGACTCTGATATATGTATTTTAAATATTTTCCACTGTAAAGATTTTATATTGAAATAATATATGTTATTCCAATCGATGCAGATTCTGTTCTGTCTATTTTTCGTTCTTACCTTTAAAGATCCAACTTTTCGTTCAATTTGTGTGGACATGTGTGGTTTATTGTCGATTCAAATGGTACAGAAATTTGGGACTTTACATTTAGAGCATCTGAGTTTTCCCTTCGATCTGTTTCACCACTCGCCTAAAAAGTGAAAACAGAGGCCGGGTAAGTTCAGGGTACTGGTTGCTCCATTCCTAACCTTATTAACACACCTTGTTTTATTTTTCCAGATCTCACAGGCGAGACAAATGTACTGGTCATTTCCGCATACTTAGTTTGTTGTTACATTCAATACTCTTAAGGCAAAAATTATCGTTTGTGTTATAAACAATTTCTCTTAACCGTTTATTTAAACTCTTATTAAACATCCAAATCATCTTTAAATACTAAATTATTTATTTAAAGACATTTATAAAAGGTTCGGGAAAGAATAGATAAGTTTAAATCTTCATTTCAAAAGTTTAGTAAAACTGATGTAGAAAAGTGCTACGAAAATTGATTTTAAAAGCTTATTTGATTAAAACAACTTTTCTACCATTTGGAAATCCATATTTATAATTCAAATCTCTTTTAAAACATTTTAACATATTTATCAAATTTATTTCATATTTTTAAACATTTAAAAACATTCGGTTTAAAGAATTTTATACTTTGGTCACTTAATTGCAAAAGCGCGAATTTTTTGAATACTTGATTTGGACATATTTTAAAATCTACAAGATGAAATCTTGATTTTTCTTTTGCATTTGAAAACTATGGTTATAAGGATCTGGAAAACTCTTATATCAAAGATTTTCGAGCTATATTCCACTCGTATACTCATTTGAATTCTTCGGCGCGAAATCGCGAACTACCATTGCGCGACGTGCCTAATTTGGCTTGTTTTTCAATATTTGTCGCAACACTTCCAAATAAGTTTTTATTTGCTTACAACCATTTATAAACTATTTAAAATCATTAATTTATCATTTGATTATTAATATCTATTTTTAACTTATTTCAAAATAACTCATATTATATTATTA
The DNA here is from genome assembly GCA_030737815.1 of Allium fistulosum. Lineage (NCBI taxonomy): Eukaryota > Viridiplantae > Streptophyta > Magnoliopsida > Asparagales > Amaryllidaceae > Allium > Allium fistulosum. The sequence goes on along the minus strand of CM060904.1, from coordinate 1,000,516,252 downwards.
TAATATTAAAATTATCATCTTTTAAACTTTTAAAACCATGCACTGTTTAGTTTTGAAACTTTAAACCTTTAAAATTCATTATCTTCACAATCTCATATATTAACTTTCATTTCCAAAATAATTTCAATCATCTATTTTTATTTAAAACTTTTGGATTTCCAAATCAGTTTCTATCTTTTTGCAAAATGAATTTCTTTTCCAAAATTGATTTTGAAAAGAGACTTACTTTTCCAAATATACTATATAAATGGTCTTATTTAACAAAGGGAATGATTAATCATTTCAAATAAGTAAACATAACCAATTTAGCTAAGGTGCCAATAAATTATCATCAACAACCAAACTCATCCATATAACATCCAAACATTCATATTTACAACTAGATTGTGTTAATTATCATAACATCATAAGGGTATAAACATGATTATCATAGCATAACTACAAATATGATTTTAAAAGAGATAAAAGTTCACTTACCATTAACCAAATCTTTTTACTTCCTACCAACATTTGTTATAACAACACTTCTTCTAACATTTTATACTCCACCAAAACATCGTCCAAAACCATTTTCTACCTTCACAAAGCTCACGACCAGCATCACCACTCCAATGCTCAGGGCCAAGGGGATATTTCTCAATACACTATTATTCTTCAACTTTTTAGGGGCTAAAACATGTTTTAATGGTATTGTGAGGTCTTTGGCAAAGTTTGGTGGAGTTTGAAATTGATTTGATATATTTTTAAGAAAGTTGGTGAGGGAAGTGAAGAGAAGAAACCGTTAAAATCTAAGAAAGAAGAAGAAGAAAGCTTTAGAAAAAAGAGAAGGTGTGAAGAAATAAGAGAATGAAAGGTGGTATTTATAAGAAACATTTTGGAATAAAATATTATAACTTGAAATGACCAAACTACCCTTACTTAACATATAAGTAAATTTACTTTTTCAACACTTACCGTCATCATTTCATTTCACAACTTTATGTCTTAATCACTTTAGCATTAAGAAAAATAAAGCAAGATTTTGTTTTGGTTTTGATTTGATGTTTGCTTTTAGACTTTTATATAAATATCTTACTTACATTTCTTAATTATATTCTAGAAGTTTCCTAATCATAATTAGTAAAGGTAAACTTATTTAGTTATTAAAATGTGTAATATATATGTTAAAACATGCTAATAAAGGTGCAACATCGTTGCGACAATTTATATTGAACAAAACTTTGATTTTCGACAAAATGTTTTACGGTCATATTTTGACGTTTTTGTTAAACTATTTATTTATGTAAACAAAAATTGAAATAAGTTTACCATCTTTAATTAATTAAAAAAAGTTTATTTAAGTTACAAAATAAAATTAAATAATATTAAAATCTAATTGCAAAAATACGACGTTGATTTGTCAACGTGCGACAAAATTTGTCAATTTTTATAAAACAAGTTTATATGCTTATAAAATTATTATAAATCAAATTTATATTACTAATTAACATATCATTATATAACCGTTAAAATAGTTATTTACCATTTACAACAATTATTCGAGTGTATATTAAATTTTATCAAAAACATTTAGTTCATACTTTTATCCTTAGAGATTTCGGGGACGAAATCCCTTAAGGAGTGAAGAATGTAACAACTCGAAATTTAACCCATAATAATTATTAATTAATGAAATGATAAAATAACTTTATGAAATTATCTGAATTGAGCCACGAGAGTTGCACCATTGTGTCCGTGGTAATTTTCTGATCGGTTTCCATATATAGAACGTCAGAATCTGAGCTAATATGAGCAAGATACGAGACGAACAAGAAATCGAAAAAAAAATATTGGGTTGGGTCGACCAAGAGGTCGACCTAACCACGCCCTAGGTCGACCAACCGGTCGACCTAGGAGGAGGGGCGGTCGACCGCTCGGTCCACCCGCCTTGGGTAATGAACGAAGGAATTTTTCCTTCGTTCCTGTAACGTTCGTGGCTAATTTTATAGGTCATTTTCATTCTTTCAGCTCATCTGCTCCCTTCGTGCTTCCATCCGACGGTTTCTATTCAGCCTGTGACGTTGTTGCATCTTATTTAATCTCCAAATCCAAAGGTCTGAGATCCACTTCTACCCCTATAAATAAGATCCTAGGCCTAACACTTTTTCTCATTCTAAATTTTCTCCACTTGGGTTCACCTTTTCAGGAAGGACCCTAAAAAGAATAATTTTTCAAGGAGAGAACCTTTTTAATAAAACTATTTTAATACCCTCAAGTGGATCCGGAAAGACCAAAAGGGAAGAGCTTAAGACCACAGGTGAGTGATTGTAATTATTTAGATTTTTAACTAATTTAAAATAATAGGATTTCCAATAGTTGTAGTTTTACTACGAATTTTGGAATAACCTTTTTAGTAGTTTATTTATAGTTTTTAGAATTATTTTCAATTTCTTTTAGCTATTCATTTCATTTAATTTTAGTTTATTTCTGTTAATTATAGCTTTTCATTTATTTACAGTTTATTTACAGTATTTTAATTTATTTACGGTTATTTATGCATTATTTACATCTTTTTTTCCTATGCTTTGGATTTTCTTCTATTTTCAGTATTCTTTATTTCTCATTCTTCTTCGCGTATGGATTAGAGTAGATTAAACGCGAATATGGATTAAAATTATAAGAATACTGAAATAACGGAAGATAAGATGTAAATTATAAAGACTGTAATAAAAATGGAATTAAGACTGAAATTAAGCCTAATTATGATAGTAATGTTAGATTTGGACTAATTAAAGATAATTGGCCTAGTTATAACTTAGAATTATAACTAAAAAGAGTATAAGATAAAAGAGGCTTATTTTCACACTTAAACCTTGGGTTAAGTAATAAGCATGATTATAACGTAGGTTATAATAAGAAAAAGAACGAATGAGGCTTATTTTAAGACTTAGAATAAATTAATAAGCAAAGATAGTGAAGATAATAACAAAGGATTATTTAAATAATTTATCTAAGTTAATAAGCAAAGATGAAAGTAGGACCTGTACCAAAAAGCATTCTCTATTAGACAAAATGGTGGTCTCACATTAACCTGAAGTGAGATGAGGGCACGCTTATGCTAATAATGGTAGTAATTGGTCAAATAGAAGTCCAAATCACGGGGGATTTGGACAAGGGGCGCAACTAGATATTGTTTGGATGATGGGCCAGTACCAACAGCATTTCCCCTATTTTTCTACAGACACGGTGTTTCACATAATCCTGAAGTGAGACGAGGGGCACGCTTATGCTGGAGCACAGGTAATAAGAAGACCCAATAGGTGGAGCAACAGGTAGCATGAGCATGGTGGCAGTTACGCGTGCGACTTCCATTTCGATGCTCAATAATCGCTATGAGTTCCAAGCGCTTAAGTATGTGTGTCTTTCGTAGACACCATTGCCTTCTGTGTAGGGAGCTATATAACGTCTAGTCCACAGTAGATACTTTGTGCATCTTTCGTAGACACCATTGTACTTTGTGCGTCTTTCGTAGATGTCATTATCTTGTGTATAGGGAGTTATATAGCGTATAGTCGCAGTAGGTACTGTGGAGTAGCAGACCGATTAAAAGGGTAAAATTAGGATTTCATCCTAATTATAGGATTAGGGATTCAGCCTAATCAAAACAGCAATCAAGAATAAGTGCAAACAATCAAAGTTAACCAATCATATTTAATGTTAATTCGTATTTATTTCCAGCTTATTCCTTCTTGTATTTCCTTTGTTTCTTTTTATATACTAGAACTGTTGTAAAGCCTATTAACTTTACTTTACTTAAAGATTCTAGTAATTACTATTATTCACCAGACTTTTAGTCTAACCCACTCCTATATTTTCCCCCTTTTCCCCCCATAGGAAATCAAGGAAGAGGACAGTAGGTTGCAGTTGCTTGGAGGTTTCTTTGAAGGAGATTCCACTATATACTTCCACTTCTTTTATTTCAGTTTTTTGTTCTTTATTTGTACTGGCACATGTTGGGGAATAGTTGTACTCTGATTTTTGAGACTATTGTTTTCTTTGATTTCATAAGACATATATGTATGGTATTTTGACACGTGATGTATTTGGTATTTGGTGACTTATTTGGTTTTTAAAGCAATTATGAAGTTCTGTTCTAAATAAGTTATTATTTAAATTGTTTCCGCTGTTTTTACCTATTTCTGTCTTGTGAATCTTAGTCTCTACTAAATGCACCACGTCTTCTAGTGTGTCCTTTTGGGTATACTAAGGGGTGTGGGGGTGTTTCACTTGGTATCAGAGCCTAAGGTTACAGGATTCTTAAAAATTTATTTTAAAAGTAAATATTTTTTCCAAAATAACTTGTTTTATAAGTATTTTTCAAGGAACTCTTAGAAATAGTTTTCAAGTATAAAAGAGTTTTTATAAAAATCTCCTTAAAAGTCCAGTACAACCTTCTTTCGATTCTTTCGAGCCTAATTTTTCTTTTCTTTGCATAATATGGCTGACTGGTCCGTAGAGCTACGGTACCAGAGGTGCAAGGGCAAGCGCCCAATACAACACCGGTAGGTGGAGGTCCCTTTAATCCATCTACAACAACCAATTTTTCTAAGATATGCAAGAACTTCGCTAGTCTAGGAGCCAGAACGATTTCTAGCATAGAGGATTTCGAGGAGGCACGAGCTAGGTTGGAGGTTATGGAGAAAATGTTTAGGATGTTAGATTTGGAGGACCTCTGAAGTGGATCAAGAAAAGCGGGAAATACAATAACTATGGACGGGTTGGTCATTACGCAAGGGACTATAGGAATAAAATGATGAAGGGGAGGTGTTCCAACTATGGGCAGCCCGGTCATCTTAGTAGAGCTTGTCCTTAGAGAACGGGGCAAAGAGCAAGCGCACCTACGGCGTAGGTACAAGCTTTGGATGCAGCACTTTCTAGCAATAATTCGAATAGAGGTAGCAAAATCTATTTAGAAGGATTAATTTCTCTTTCTGATTTTCCCTTTCGGACTCTTATTTATTTTGGAGCATCACACCCTTTCATTACGAGTTCTTTGGTAGATTGTTTGCACTTAGACATCTCTTCAGTAGTAGACCCCATTAAGGATCGGCACACTTGTCTATGGTTTGTAGGGGTTTGAAAATTTTTATCCTAGGCGCAGATTTGACTACGACGCCTATGTTTTTGGATTTTCGGGGCATGGGATGATTTTGGGAATGGATTAGCTATCCACATATGGAGCTATATTAGATTGCGAGAGGAGAGTCGTTAGGCTAGAGACATGCAGTGGTAGGACTCTCGAGTTCCTTGCGACCCGCAAGGGTCGGTTATGTTGAGCTTCCTTTATTCCCTCGATTCATCATCATCAGAGTTAGACTCGGTTCCTATCATCAGAGATTTTCCAGGTGTCTTTGAGGAGGTTAGGGGAATACCCCCTAAGAGAGGGATTGACTTCAGATTTGACTTGATGGATAATGCTAAGCCAGTGGCATTACCCGTTAGGCACATGGCACCTAGGGAGTGGAAGGAATTGAGCAAGAAAATCCATGAGCTTTTGGAGAAGGGTTTCATAAGAAGAAGCATATCAGAGTGGGGAGCGCCAGTCGTCTTTGCTACTAAGGCAGATGGTTCTCTTCGACTTTATATGGACTATAGGGAATTAAATAAGCTCACAAAGAAGAACCGTTATCCACTCCCTAGGATAGATGACCTTTTTGATCAGTTAGTTGGCTCTTTGATATTTTCCCAACTTGATTTATCCACGGGATTCCATCAGCTTAGGGTCGTCGATGACATCATAGATAAGACTGCGTTTAGGACTCCAGACGGACTTTTTGAGTGATTGGTTATGCCTTTTGGGCTAACCAATGCCCCAGCCTACTTAGTTGATTTGATGAGCCGCATCTTTAGGGGGTCCTAAATAATTTTGTGGTGGTATTCGTGGATGACATCTTGGTATTTTCCAAGAATATGGAGGAGCATGTTATTCATTTAGAGGAGGTTCTTCGCACACTTCGTTGTCACCATTTGAGAGCTAAGTTTTTGAAGTGTCACTTTTGGAGAGAGGAGGTACGTTTCTTGGGGCATGTGGTCTCAAAGGAAGGTTTGGTTGTTGACCCTGCTAATGTGATTGCAGTACAAGGCCCCCAAGAACGTCACCGAAGTTAGGAGCTTCCTAGGATTGGCGGGCTGCTATAGAAAGTTCATTAGAGAATTTGCTAAGATTTTGGCACCACTCACGTAAGAAGAACAAAGCTTTCGTGTGGGACGGGGATTGTGAGGATACCTTCACGAAGCTTAAGAGAGCCCTTACTAGTGCACTAGTGTTAGTTCTACCCGATGGAGCTAAACCTTTTACAGTATATACTGATGCATCTGGGATGGATCTAGGAGCGGTGTTGATGCAAAAAGGGAGGGTGGCATGTTATGGAAGTAGGCAGTTGAGGACGCATGAGAAGAACTACCCTACCCACAATTTAGAGTTGGCTACTATAGTTTTTGCACTCAAGTCTTGGAGGCATTATTTGCTTGGAGAGAGGTTCGAGCTTTTCACCGACCATAAGTCATTAAAGTACCTATTCTCACAGAAGGATTTGAACTTGAGACAGCAGCGATGGATGGAGTTTTTAGCGTCGTATGACTTTGAGATAGCTTATACCCCTGGTAAGGGTGATGTGGTTGTGGATGCGTTGAGTGGGAGGAAAGCAACCCTTAGTCCTTTGTTCGTAGAGTGGAAGAGCCTAGAGTTTATTTCTACTTGATTTTAAGCCCTCTATGGACATTACCCCTGGATTGCTAGCTACACTTGAGGTGAGGCCTACCCTTGTAGAGTAGATTGGCTCGAGGCAGCGAAAGGAATTGGAACTTGTGGATGTGATGGATAGGATTAGCAGAGGAGAGGTCTCTAGACATCTCCAATTTTATTCCATTGATAGTAAAGGGTGGCTTAGGAGAGATGGAAGGCTTTGTGTTCCCCGCGCTGGTGACTTGTTAAAAGCGGTTTTAGAGGAAGCACACCATTCTCGTATGACTATTCATCCGGGTGGTGACAAGATGTATAGGGACATAAAGATGATGTTTTATTGGAATGGCATGAAGAAGGATGTGGTGGAGTTTGTAGCTAAGTGTCTTATATGCCTAAGGGTTAAGGCGGAGCAGCAGAAGCCTGGAGGAATACTTCAGCCCTTAGATGTACCTGGATGGAAGTGGGACATCATTTCTATGGACTTCATAGATGGTTTACCCCGTTCTAGGAAGGGGAATACTAGCATTTGGGTGATTGTAGATCGCTTGACTAAAAGCGCCCATTTCATTCCGGTTAAGAGTAAGCGTACGACATCTTATTTGGCATCCTTATATGTTCGTGAAATAGTCCGACTTCATGGAGTTCCCTCTAGCATGGTGAGCGATAGAGAACCTATTTTTACTAGCGAGTTTTGGAGAAGCTTGCAAGAGGCTTTAGGGATGCAGCTTAGATTGAGTATGGCCTATCACCCTCAGACTGATGGCCAAACAGAGAGAGTTAATAGAGTGCTTGAGGACTTGTTGCGGATGTGCATTTTGGATTTTGGAGGAACTTGGGAGGATCATCTTCCGTTGGTGGAGTTCGCGTACAATAACAATTACCAAGCAAGCATAGGAATGGCACCATTCGAGGCTTTATATGGGAGACCTTGTAAGTCACCTTCATGTTGGGTGGAGTCTACGGAGAAGTTGCTACTTGGGCCTGACATGGTTATGGAGACATCGGAGAAGGTGGATTTGATTCAACAGAGGATGAAGACAGCTCAAGGTAGGCAGAAATCTTATGCGGACAAGCGGAGGAGAGACATCGAGTTTGAGGTTGGAGACTTAGTTTTTATGAAAGTGTCCTTGATTAGGAAGGTGGTAAGGTTTGGGTCGAATGGAAAGTTAGCCTCCAAATTTGTAGGACCATTTCCTATCTTAGAGAGAATTGAGAAGATGGCATACCGGGTGAAGCTACTAGAGAGGCTCGCAAGAGTGCATGACGTTTTCCATGTTTAACACTTGCGAAAGTGCTTACATGAGTCAGTGGAGGTTGTAGAGCCTAGCCAGTTAGAGGAGGTGGAAGTAGAAAGGGAAGATTTGGTTCGGCGTATTCCTATGAAGATCATTGGATGAGACACCAAGCGACTTAGGAATAAAGAAGTTCCGTTAGTAAAGGTGCAATGGGGCGATGATGTTGCAGACGCTTCATGGGAGACTGAAGAGAAGATTTGTACTTCTTATCCTCATCTTTTCGATAGTAAGTTTTTGAATTTCCTATTTTCCATCTTTAGTTTTGAATAGGTTCTTTCCTTTATTATCCTTTGGAAGGGTAGAACTTTGGATTTAACCTATGGATGATAGGATTTGATGTAAACATGTTAATATAACATGTTTTGAATTATGTGTGCTAGTGGTTGCAAGTGTTTGCTAGTGGATGCTAATGGACGCATATACTTACACTAGGAGCCTAACTAGGACACTAGAGCATATGCATATGGATGTGTGCGCATTTGCATTTTTATTTATTTTCATGGTTGTTGTAAATGGATGTTTATCACATGGTTGTTGCATTTGGATGATGACTGAAGCACGCATATAGAACTATCAGTTACCATTAGGAATTTTTGCATTCATTTGTACACATAGCACGGGCATGATTGCATAAAAGGAGGTCAACTGAATCAGTGGATCGCCCAATATTTTGCATTAGTTAGGGACATTAACACTACACTAATTGCATAAGTATCATAAATTGCATTAGAAAAACATAAGGACAATGGATGAATGGATGATGGTTGAGTAGTTGGGTGTAGATATTGGATGAATACATTTAGTTCATACTTTTATCCTTAGAGATTTCGTGGACGAAATCCCTTAAGGAGGGGAGAATGTAACAACCCAAAATTTAACCCATCATAATTAATTCATTAATTAATTAAATGATAAAATAACTTTGTGAAATTATCAGAATTGAGCCATGGGTGTTGCACCATTGTGTACGTGGTAATTTTCTGGTCAATTTCCATATATCGAATGTCAGAATCCGAGCTAATATGAGCAAGATACGAGACGAACAAGAAATCGAAGAAAAAAATATTGGGCTGGGTCGATCAAGAGGTCGACCTAACCACGCCCTAGGTCTACTGGCCGGTCGACCTAGGAGGAGGGGTGGTCAACTGCCCGGTCGACCCGCCTTGGGTAATGAACGAAGGAATTTTTCCTTCGTTCCTATAACATTCGTGGCCAATTTTATACGTCATTTTCATTCTTTCAGCTCATCTGGTCCCTTCGTGCTTCCATCCGACGGCTCCTATTTAGCCTGTGATGTGGTTGCATCCTATTCAATCTTCAAATCCAACGGTCTGAGATCCACTTCTACCCCTATAAATAAGACCCTAGGGCTAACACTTTTTTTCATTCTGGATTTTCTCCACTTGGGTTCACCTTTTCAGGAAGGACCCTAAAAGGAATAATTTTCCAAGGAGAGAATCTTTTTAATAAAAATATTTTAATACCCTCAAGTGGATCCGGGAAGACCAAAAGGGAAGAGCTTAGGACCACAGATGAGTGATTATAATTATTTAGATTTTTAAGTAATTTAAAATAACAGGGTTTCCAATAGTTGTGCTTTTGCTATGATTTTTGGAATAACCTTTTTAGTAGTTTATTTATAGTTTTAGAATTATTTTCAGTCTATTTCTTTTAGCTATTCTTTTCAATTGATTTTAGTTTATTTCTGTTAATTATAGCTTTTCATTTATTTACAGTTTATTTACAGTATTTTAATATATTTACTGTTATTTATGCGTTATTTACATCTTTTTTCCTATGCTTTGGATTTTCTTCTATTTTCAATTTTCTTTTATTTCTCCTTCTTCTTCGCGTATGGATTAGAACAGATCAAACGCGAATATGGATTAAAATTATAAGAATACTGAAATAATGAAAGATAAGATGTAAATTGTAAAGACTGTAATAAAAATGGAATTTAGACTGAAATTGAGCCTAATTACGATATTAATGTTAGAATTGGACTAATTAAAGATAATTGGCCTAGTTATAACTTAGAATTATAACTAAAAAGAGTATAAGATAAAAGAGGTTTGTTTTCACACTTAGACCTTGGGTTAAGTAATAAGCATGATTATAACGTAGGTTATAATAAGAAAAAGAACGAATGAGGCTTATTTTAAGACTTAGGATACATTAATAAGCAAAGATAGTGAAGGTAATAACAAAGGATTATTTAAAAAATTTATCAAAGTTAATAAGCAAAGATGAAAGTAGGACCTATACCAAAAAACATTCTCTATTAGACAAAATGGTGGTCTCACATTAACCTGAAGTGAGATGAGGGCACGCTTATGCTAATAATGGTAGTAATTGGTCAAATAGAAGTCCAAATCACAGGGGATTTGGACAAGGGGCGCAACTAGATATTGTTTGGATGACGGGCTAGTACCAACAACATTTCCCCTATGTTTCTACAGACACGGTGTTTCACATAATCCTGAAGTGAGACGAGGGGCATGCTTATGCTGGAGCACAGGTAATAAGAAGACCCGATAGGTGGAGCAACATGTAGCATGAGCATGGTGGCAGTTACGCGTGCGACTTCCATTTCGGTGCTCAATAATCGCTATGAGTTCCAAGCACTTAAGTATGTGTGTCTTTCGTAGACACCATTGCCTTCTGTGTAAGGAGCTATATAACGTCTAGTCCACAGTAGATACTTTGTGCATCTTTCGTAGACAACATTGTACTTTGTGCGTCTTTCGTAGATGCCTTTACCTTATGTGTATGGAGTTATATAGCGTCTAGTCCGCAGTAGGTACTATGGAGTAGCAGACCGATCAAAAGGGTAGAATTAGGATTTCATCCTATTTATAGGATTAGGGATTCAGCCTAATCAAAACAGCAATCAAGGATAAGTGCAAACAATCAAAGTTAACCAATCATATATAATAGTTAATTCGTATTTATTTCCAGCTTATTTCTTCTTTTATTTCCTTTGTTTCTTTTTATATACTAAAACTGTTGTAAAGCCTATTACCTTTACTTTACTTAAATATTCTAGTAATTACTATCATTCATCAGACTTTTAGGCGGATCCACTCCTCTATTTTCCCCCTTTTCCCCCATAGGCAATCAAGGAAGAGGACTATAGGTTGCAGTTGCTTGGAGGTTTCTTTGAAGGAGATTCCACTATGTACTTCCACTTCTTTTATTTTAGCTTTTTGTTCTTTATTTGTACTGGCACATGTTGGGGAATAGTTGTACTCTGATTTTTGAGACTATGGTTTTATTTGATTTCATAAGACATATGTATGGTATTTTGACACGTGATGTATTTTGTATTTGATGACTTATTTGGTTTTTAAAGCAATTATGAAGTTCTGTTCCAAATAAGTTATTATTTAAATTGTTTCCACTATTTTTACCTATTTATGTCTTGTGAATCTTAGTCTCAGCTAGTTTTAGTTTATACCTACAACGCACCAGGCCTTCTAGTGGGTCCTTTTGTGTATACTAAGGGTGTGGGGGTGTTTCATCAACAAAAATCCAAACTTCTTAATTTTGTAATCAAATTCTAAAATTAAGTTTATCATTCTTATTTATCACATAAAAAAATGATTAAGTTTGAAAATTCTACATTTGAATATTTAAAATAAATTAAATATCCCATTTTCAAAGTGGTAAAATTACAGGTTGTTACACCAATATTTGAAGAGCATTACGTACTTTAGTCGTAACAGATGCATCGACATCCAGTCTCGATACATCTTGACTAGGAATATTTAAAATGGCATGTTTATTTTATTGTGATAAATCATTCATGGTTACAATGCATTGTAAATACTATCACAAAACATACAATTTATGAATTTTCTATTAAATATACTTTAAATTAAATTACTTAATTAATACACTTATTATATCAAGTATAAAAAAGAAAGAAAAACTTTTTATTTCGAACAAAATTGGTTATCGAGTTGGACATATGTAACAAATTACATAATAGCCCCTAGGGCATACCCATAACTCTATTAATCTGCCACTTGCAATTGGGGTCAATTATAGAATCTCTATCACATCCCTTTAATCAGTTTAATGAGAACTGGTCAAGTTATACCCTTTGTGAATGGATCTGCTATATTGGTTTAATTAACTACCCCGTCAATTAGATCTCTGATGTTGATAAACTATCTTTATCATGTGGAACTATTCGGAGTGTGTTTCTTGACTTCTATTGAGCTCTTATTATTATTACGTTGTCGTCATATAAAAATGACATAGTATTCTTAACACTTAGAATCACCACTAGCTTAGTTATAAATTTATGCATTTATATTTATATACATTGCTTTTATTACGACCCTATTCAAGGCGATGTACTTAGCATTTCGTTGAATCAGCCACAACCTTTCGTTTGAAACATTTCCAAATAAAGGTTCTTAAATAAAGTTTGAATATGAATTAATATCGACATATTATACTCGATAGCACTTATATAGTTCAAATCCGAACACCCTTTCATGAAGAGTTCGTCGTTTCTGTAAAAAATTCTTTAGTATTTAGTAAATACTCGAGAATACTCTAAACTATCATTCAGTGATCTTAATTGGGATTTGATATTTTCTTCATGCATCAAATACATAAGCAAATTATGATATTGTAGACAATTCAACATGTATGATAATTCCTATTGTCAATACATAAGACTTATATGTTCCATATTAAACATTTTACTATGGTGTCTTTGCATATCGGTTGGGACATTCCCAACAAGATATAATTTACAAATCCAATATCGAATACTAAACAAACAAACTGTTACTAATTTTAACATAAATACATCGTTAACAACCAGCAATATATTGTTTACTTATAGTTTAGAAATATCTATGTACCTTTTAGTGGTTTGTTCTTATGGACACACGCTTTCTCTACATTTCGACTGAAAATTAAACTATTTGATATTTCTATCGAAATACTTATTCAATTTCGATGCTTATAAAATGATACTTTCTTATCATTTCTTAGATCATATCCAAAAATCCACAGACTCAATATCTCTTCCATGGACTTTGAGATACTTTGGTTGTTATGTGCAAACAATATATTCTAAATCATTATTCAGAATTTTTCATTTAAGCACATCTATACCAAAACACAAAGTCATACTAAGCGGTAATTTTGTGAGTAAATCCAAAATAGATTAAGAATGTTCAATGATGAATCTATTACATGAATTTCAACAATTGAAATTTACAGGGTTATTCTTATCGACATTGCTCATTTAATTCAAATTGCATTAGTCTTCTTCTTAAAGACACAATAACGATCGACGGATCACATCCCTTAGGGTATGACTACCAAAATCAAATTTTTCATAACGTACTTGGAACCCTTTTAGATTTGCACATCATACTATATCATAGAGTCAATACTCTTAATGGTTTAATTGACAACTAAGGATTATGTATTATCGATATTGGTAAGAAATCATAGTCTCTCTTCAATGTATGTTAATATTTATTAGACATTCTAATGCGTTGTGTTCATTTAGGTTTGGTTAATTTCATTTCATCCCTTATAGTCTGTTTTATCCTTGGATCATATGCAAATCCATTTCACTACTAATAATTTCTAAACGAAATTCCTTCACTGTGAAGTTGATTTTTCATAAAACAGCAATTGTTTCTCAATTTAATGAAATGGATATTCACAAATATTTTATGAATTGCCTTACATGTAAAACTGATTCGGTTTTAGTTTACAATATTTATATTCAAAACATAAATCAATCATTCAATGACAATCGTTTCCAAAATCCTTTTGGGGTGATTCATACAAGATCCCTCACAAACAATTATTACATGTAGTCTTTTGACTCGCAAAACCTACCAACTCCCTAGCCTATGATATGTTGGGTTTTCTTATAAACCCTTATTATGTATAATTTTGTAAGCTATTATTTAGATGAAATTAAATTTAACCTTGTATACTACTCTTAAGTACATGACCTTATAGAAAGAAGTTAACTCAACTTCACTCATAAATAATTGTACCATGTCCAACAAAGTTCGATTACTGCTTATCGATACATCATTATATATCTAAGGAAGGAGTGACTTTTGAGATTGAATCTTTTTTTCATTTTTAGGTGTGTTCGAAACACTTTCCAATATACTCAACGATTCGATCAAATCGAATCATTTTATTTTCTTTTGCACATTATTTTATTTACTTCTATTTTATTTTTTATGAACTCATCATTAACATACCACATGTGTATCACATACAGATGTTTATATTTGTGATAATTCATCAGTGAATATAACAAAGTATATGGAACCATTTGAAATTAATAGAATTTCAATTGCATACATCTATATGTATCAATCCATAGAATTCATCAGCTCTTATGATGCTCCCACTGAGTCAGTGTTTTGCCTATTACTGTTTGAGATATAATTCACTAGTAACATTGATTCATACTTATATAATCAAAGAATTATTTCCCCAAATTATGGCTTAGTTCATAATTTCAAAATAATTGCAAATGAATTTAGATTTTTCTGTGTTTTCCAATGCAACACGAATACCACTATTATAGTTTTATTTCATAATGAATATTCATAATACTCATATTGAAACAAAACTATGACTATTTCTCAGTCAATACTGAAAAATTATTATTATTTCATAAATAATGTTTGGTATATTTTACAAAAACAATTTTTGTAAATTGATGCAATCAATAAGTGTTACACGACACTCTCCCACTATTTCCACTATTACTATATATATAATAGCATACTGAATTCGAAGGTCCATCATTCACTTAATATAAATTATTTATTTCATATATTGCAACAAGTTTACGGTAGAGAGTTCTTTGATCAAATATTTTGAACTCAAAGAAATAATTCTCATAGAAAACAATTTTCTATATGAAAATACATTTCAAAATAGAAATCGTATTTCTTATACCAATGTTAAGTATCAATTCTTATTTTACAATTTTCATTTCCGATGTTTCTTTATGAAGTAGAAGTGATCATTCACTCTCTTCATCCCAACTATGCCTTAGGTTATGTCAACTCTTATACATTCGATTTCCTTTCTAAATGGTCGATCCATTTAAAGAAAATCCTTATTACGATATCGTAATGAACTCTTTACTAAAGTGCATTTGGTTGTCCTTAACTTTTAAGGATATGAAATAAATTGCACCTTACGTAAACTGATCAAACTGACATTTCAACGATCGAAATATTATATTTATCTTGTAGTCTTTGGTCAAGTGTTACATTTAACACAACAAGATCACTATTGTAATCAATCACATTGAATACATGATCTCACACTACGGTTTACTTGCTTATTTTAATGAAATAATTTCATCAAGGTTTCGTACATTACAAATTGTGGGCATTCACCATATAACATTTATATAAGACCGTATACGGATTAAATATCCATATTATTGTATTGCTTTTAGTGTTCAAAACTCATTGAGGACAATACATAGTATTAGGCAATTAAACTCGTAAGTGGCCAAATTAGGAATGTATTTAGTGGTTGTACAATCAGACGCTTGTATGGGTCAACATGCAAAAACTTGTTGGCAAGTATATTTTTTATTTCTATTTATCAGTATTAATTCAGTTCATTTGTATACTTTAATTGATAAACATTTTAAATTATATTAATTGAAAATTTTATCAATATAGAATTATAATTTTATATAGTAGATGTTCTTACAATATTAGAAAAGTTAAATGTTTCCATTTAATTTTTCTAACAAAGTTCCCATTGGTCTTTTATGTTTCTCCAAACCCTAAGACGAAACATAGAAGTCTTTCGACTTCACTAGTGGGTATTAGGACTCATCCATCTTGGGATTTTGACTTTGAATTTGCCCAACAAGTCATAGTCTCACAAACGATAGATAACTCCTTATCGGTTGTATCACATACAACTACTACTGCTAACCTTTGGTTCCTTGTCTAAATCTCATTTCGCCCTTGAGTTTGCTCAACAAATCGAAAGAAATTATTCACTTATACCTACTATTTTGCGACGGCCTAAGTATATTATATGTACCTTGAGTTTGCTTAACAAATACATATAGTTATCTTATCTCGTCTAGTCAATATATTAATAAAACTACATATTACATCTCTAACTTGAGTTTGCTCAACAACTAGAGAGTATGCAAGTAATTTATTCATATATAAATGGTAAAGGACATTGCCTATATTAATGATTCATAATTTTCAATATATTTAATTCAGTGATATCGACTTATGGAATAATGTATTTCTTATGAAATACCCTCGTGATTTAAGTGTTGGACACAATAGAAATTATGGTATACGTATATTTACATATATATTTATTCCTTAGTCTATTTATGATTTCTTAATGTTCCACCTTTAATTTATCCATTCATATTATATAAATTTTATATTTCATATTACTTATATGATAGTCATATGTATAATAATATATTAATTAAATCTTATTTGATTAATTTAAATTAATTAAAATTTTAATTAATTTTATATTGTCTTAATATAACATTTATATCAAACATTTATTATATACTATACCTTTATAGTATAACACATATATCATATATGTGTACATTATTTAATTAATCAATCTTTTAATTTATTTATTTATTTAAATAATTTTAATTAAGTTTACATCAATTTCAAAATTTATTTATATGGATACATGTATATATGTTAATTTAACATTTTAAAACAATATAACAAATACCATAATATATAATACATGTATATATTTATTAATTAATTAACATATTTAATTAATATATTTTATTAACCTCATTAATAAATTTTGAAATTAATTTATATTAATTTTCAAACATTTTGAAAAAAATTATTATATTATAACATTTATAATATGTATATATATTATTTTTAATTTAATTATCTTATATTTTTAATTTTCAGACAATTTTGAAAATTATCCCAAGCCCCAATTTAAATTGGGCATTTTCTATTAAGAACAACCTTTCTGCTCAATATTTATTCAGGCCAGGCCGGTAGCCAAGTAGGACAGAGTACTTGATTATCCAAACTCAATCCTTTGACACTACCTTTCTTAACACCACACTATCTAGGCTGTGAGCTTAATTAGTTGATCATAATATGACTAATTTAGACCGCAAAGGCTATTGGGCTCTGATACCATTGTTGGAACTGGGCCAACATGCAATAGAAGATATGGTTGAATTTCAATATTTTTACCATACTGAATCTATATTGGGCCTACGAAGTCTAATTTATTTAGACCACTTCTAATTTTTTTTAAAATAAAATCATTATTTTATTTAAATTTATAGTATAGTTTAATATTATGTAATTAATATTATATTATAGATATATACATGTGTATCATATCCACATATATATGTGTGTGTGTGCATGTGTCACATAGCACTCCATGCAAGGTATAACATGCATGTTTATAAGTATTAGGATTCACACAGCAACGGACATGTTAGCTCATCTAGTATATAAATATATCATCCAAATGTGTTCTTACATACCTTATTTATGCATTCAAAATATTGCAAATATACATACATATATATACATTAATTTGAATTTATTTATAAATATGTAATTAAATATATGTATATGAAATTTATTAAAAATATATATGTATAAATATGCATATGTATATATTTGAAATTATTTAAAATTATATTAAAAATTTATTTGTTTATTTTGCTGAAAGTTTGAAATCAAAATCAATTTTTTAATTATTTCAAATATACGTGTATATATGCATATATCTTATAAATAATTTAATAATATATATAAGTATACTTAAATGAAATATATATATAAAGTGTATAAAATAAATATATGCCTATTATAATGGTTAAGGCAAAAGTTTATTTTAAAAAAAAAAAAAATATTTGTATATATTAATTTCATGCAAAAAGTAATAAAAATAAATTCCAAACAATTTATAAAAAAATTCAAATTTAAATATTCTAGCAAAATTTTGAAGACATTTTAATAATTTATACATATTTTATAATTAAAATAGATTTTAAAATCAATTATTAATTTCGACTATGATTTATGTATCTAAATTATATATAAAAAATTAATTAATTTTTTTGTTTGTTGAAAGTGTTATTATGTGTAAATTTAATTTTATAAAATTTGAAACATAATTTATATAGTATATATAGATATTATTTATTTATAGAATTAAATGATTTAAATAATAATTAAAACAAAAAATATACATATATCTATATTTTAAAAATTATTTTAATTATCTTGAAAGTCCATTAAGTGCAAAATTATTTGTATAAAACTATTCGTATAAAATTTTAAAACTATATTTTGTATACTATAATAATTAATATTCGAATTACGAAGATAGTATAATGTATATTAATTAATTTAAATAGAAAATAATGTTTTTATCAAAGGCGTATACGTTAAAAATAATTTCAATTGTATACAAGTATATAAGCAAACAATCATTCTGAATGTGACGGTATATCGATATAATAGAATCGTCATCTAACTAACAAATAACGTATGATATATAAATTATCAAAATATCATTATATAATTGTAAACTGGAAAAGAACCTTATTCTTAAAGCCTATTAGTACACCTTGAAATGATGAGATTAAATCCTTGAACTAGTTTCCAATCCAACAAGGTGCTAGCTCCTGAACCGATGACCACCGGCTATCGAATAACAACTATTTTATTTGATTTGAGATTTATAAATAGAGGGGGATGGAGTATAATTTCAACCAGATATAATTGGTGATAGAGGTTCTCAAAAGTTGTAATGAGTGAAGGCAATAATGCTGTAATAGAGGAGAGAATGGAGAGATAAGTTAGGATCCAGATCCACTTTTCTCTCTTACCCATTGTCTTCCTTTATCCTATCAAATCATGCCACTTATTTGCCATCATATGGCCGCACCCATCATGCTTCATCATGGCCGAACACACCAGCCTGCATATGGGCTTCAAACCTATTTAAATCCCAAACAAATTTTATTGCATTTAAATCTAATTTAAACGCGTATCGATATTGTATATCGATTAATATATTTATAACCATTATAAACATATTTAATAATAATTGTTCATCAAATCAAAAAAAATTATAATTAATATTTCATAAATATCAATTAGTTTAATTAACTTATAAACATTATAAATTAGTTAAATTGTTTGGTCAAAGGAGTATTCAAAGTTTCAGTTATGTGACACGTTAGGTGCAAATTTGGTCAGCGATTAATATCGAACTATTTGAATATCAACTTTCACATGTCACTTAGCAAGTGGTGTGACATTTTGGCCAAATTTATCACTTACTTGGTTTTGGTAAAATTCAGTTTTACTTTATTATGCATTACCCAATCGTGATAATTATTTATACCAATTCTCTTCGTCAAAACTATATACTTTGGACTTATGGAATTTGATAATGGTCAAAATTCCAATATAATCCGTATTCAAATCTATAATCTAAAGACAAAGTCCTTGATTTAATAATAAAAATTATTACTATTAACCGAAATACTCTAGTAGAGACTTTGACTTTGAGTTGATTTCAGTTGACTGTGATACCAACCTCATATAGCTGAGGACACGAATCCTCTCTTGAATATTGTTTCACTTCTAATGCTTCCACTCGACCCAACTATAGTCGTTCGATGGAGGTCGTGCCATAATTTATCTATAATCAAAACTGAGCTTCCACATTAAAGGTCAACGGTATTCTCAAGTCAAGAGAACCGTGTAATTTTGTTACATCGATATTTTTTATTTGACCTTAGTTATATTAACCAATAGAAAACTAACGAGTGAGTCATTCCATGGTCATCTAATAACTATTAGTATGTTACTCCTTGGTGCCTACAACAGTCATGAGTAATACACTATCTAACATTGGAGAGTGTTACATACTCTAGTCTCAATGGATGCATCGATATCCAGTCTTGATACATCTTAACTAGGAATATTTAAAATGGTATGTTTATTTTATTATGATAAATCGCTCATGGTTACAATGTATTGTAACTACTATCACAAAACATTCCATTTATGGATTTCTATTAACTTTTAATTAAATTAATTAATTAATATAACATGTTATATCAAGTATATAATAGAAAGAAAGCACCTTTTATTTTGAACAAGATTGGTTATCGAGTTAGATATATGTAACAAATTACATAATTGCCTCTAGGGCATACCCCTAACTGTATCAAGGGTTTCTTATAAATCCTTATCTTGTATGGTTTTGTAAACTATTCTTTGGATTATATTAATTTTAATCTTGTGTACTTCTCTTACGTACACACCTTATAAAAAGAATTTAATTGTTCTTTGTCGAACAAAGTTTGATTGCTCTCCTTATCAATACATCATTATGTATTATAGGGAGGAGTGACCTTTGAGGCCGAAGATTTATTTATATTAGGTACATACGGAACTCTTTCCAATATACTCATTCATTCGATCAAATCGAATCATTTATGTTGCATGTTATATTATTTACTTTCATTTTATATATACTCATTGGTGAATATTGTGATTTGCGAAATTATGGATCTTAAGGTTAATTTAACACAAAGGGATGGGGGTGAATAGTGTTTTCTAACTTATGCAAATCTTTTTAATTTTCTTTCAAGATTAATATTAAATCGCATATTAACAATACAGAAGTATCCTAACAATCAGTCACAGATGCAATCACATATCAAAATAAAAGAAATAAAGTAAAGTAAGAGCTAGAGAGATGACACCAGAGATTTTATACTACTACGGATTTCTCCAACATCCAGTCCCATAAAATTGCTGGTAAAGATTTATTTTCAAATGTCAATCTTTAACCACGTAGAAGGCAAACCCAAATACAATCTCGATTTCGAGGCTACAAGACTCACCCTCCTATATTCCGAGTCCGGAGTAAACTCACTTGATTTGACCGGGCTACAAGCACATCCACTATATTTAAACAGGCTACTAAGAACAACCACTAGATTTGAATAGGCTACAAGCACTCCCACTTGATTTGAACGGGCTACAAGCACACCCAAACAAACATGAGTAGAGTTAATAGTTTTTCTAAAGACAAATTCTTATAATTTGGATACAATGGATCCTATAGCCTCTTGGATAGCACTTTGATCTTTGGGATGAGGGAGAGAAGTTTCCAAAATAGTAAGAAAGTAGTATTGAATCAATATAATGAATTATGAACCGGTTTATATGATTTGAAGAGAATAAAGTATATTTTTCAAGAGATTTTTCAACAGAGTAAGGGGTGGGAAGAAAGTAAGTAATTAGTTGTTAAAAATTAGTTTTGCACTTTCCTATATATAGTGAATGAACAGATGTATTCATTCCTAAAGAGTTGTATCGAATAGACACTTCCATTCAAAATTTGAAAAACCATTTGGTGGCATGTGTGTCGATGTATCCTAGATATGTATGTCGACATATGCTAGTTAAAAACGAAGATTGTTTTCTTTAAAATATTTTGAAAATTCTACACTTTATAAAGTATTTTGAACATAAATTTTAAATATTATTGAACTAAAAAAACTTTTATAAAGTATTTAAAATATATTTTTGAAATTAAAGTAATTTATTTTTGTTCAAAAAGTTCAGAAATTAGAGATAGAGATCAGAAATTGCTATCAAGGATTTTAACTATATTTACCAATGATTCTATGAAATAATTTAACCTCGAAATTTTCATTTCTTTGTCATTGGACTCATGAGTTTTCATATCTTTATCTAGAGTCTTAACATTGTACGGTCTTCGATTCAACATCTGTGTAATATTCTGCAATATATACTATATAACCTAGCAAAACATTAGTATTTTATTTTATATGGTCATTGTCATCAAAACAATAACTAAGGTATTAACAATCTCCCATTTTTGATGACGAAAACCATTAAATATTCATGTACATAAAATATGATATAACTCCCTCTGAGTTACATAACTTGAACTAAATATATGCATGTGTATATTTTTTATTTTTCTCCCCCTTTGTCATCAACAAAAATAGGTGAGAACCTCCACCTGAATGATATACTAATTATTAGAGACAATAAATAGGATAATGCAAACTTTTTTCATTTATCCATAATATCACTTTAATAAAAAATCAAAATTGTACTTATTTATTTTACAATTCACACTATATAATCAAACTTATTATAGTCAATCCAAACCAACTTATTTAGATGTCACTATTAAATAAATAAGTTTAATATACGAACTTACTCGTTAAAATAAGCAGAAATGTAGACGTTCCTAATGACTTCAACCCAATCTTCATATTCAAATATTGAATTTGTTTTGATGGCATTCCAATCTTCATTGATCTTCGTGTTTGAGCATTCTGGGTTGTTGGTTTGATCATCCTTGATTAGGTAAGAAATTAACCATCGAAGAGCATCAAAGTGTTTCTCTTGTTCTTTTATCATCTGCATTTAGTTTAGTTCCAAATGCATTTGATTCCTTAGAATAAAAAAGTGAATATCTGTGAATGGTTGGAATGTCTCTTCAAGATTTCCATAAATTTTTGGAGTGGAAAAGACATTTTTATTAAGAAAATTTTTGGGAGTGAACGGTAACGGGGAATGAAATGATGAGTGAACTTTTCTGGAAATAGAAGTGAAAAGTCATTTGAAATGATTGAATAGATGGTAGTTATAACATTTTTAAAATTCAAACAATTTGCCAAACGGCTAGGATATGTCGACATATCCCATATATGTATGTCGACATATATGCCTAAAAATTGTTATTCAATTTTTAGATATAATTATAGTCTCAACTTAACATAATTATAGTTTAATGATTTCCAAAAACTAATAGAACAACAAGAAATAAATTTCATTACTTAATTTAGATAAATACATGATTTCAAAAAAAACTAAAAAAATACATAAAAATGGCATGATATAAAAATAGATAAACACACGACAATGGTACAAAGGTAGAATAAAGAGATCTAAAAGGATGATGATGAAGATGAAGAGTTTCCACCAAGCTTCCTAATGATTTTCCCAAAGTATTTGTCCACTTTATTGGCGAGAGAAGCGGACTTTTTACTAAAGGAACGTTTAAGCTTCTTTTGATTTTTGAGAAGCTTCTCTTGGGTCTTTATAATCTCTTTATTGGAATGGTGAGGAGGTTTATAGAAGCTTTCTAACAAAAAGTCCATTTTGTCCTCTTCTTTTTGATTACCCTCTTCTTCAATTTCCATATCTTCGCCTTCTTCTTCTTTTTGTTGAATTTGTTCTTCTTCCCACGCCAATCTTTCTTCTTTTTAGGGAAGGGTCTCATATGGTTCAAAGTAGGGAGGAATATGCATGAAAGAGATGTTGCCCTTGTTGAAATTATTTTTGAGGCAAAGTGGGTTCTCCTCGTAAATCAACAGCAGAATATTCGAACATTCTAGTAAGATACACACCATGGTAAAGCGTGTTTTCATCTCTATAAATATTCTTTTGAACAAAATCATCTAAAGTGACATGTTTCTAATTGATGTTGTAGTTTCCATGGACGGTCAAAGGAGCTTTAAAAACTTTGAGTCGGGTTATTATAATTTCTCATTCTTAGAGGGATGCTTTGTTGTAAAATGAGACTCATAAGCCTCGATTTTGGTCTAAGATTTTTGTGTTTGAACTCAAATTCTTTGTCACTTTCAAAAATATCATAAAAAACTTCACGATTTTGTTTATCAATTTTAAAGGTGGAGAGGTCAATTCCACTAAATTTGCAACCAAGTATTTAACCCAAAATTTCATAATCTAAAAACAATAATAGTGTCTTTCACACTACTGCAAACTTGTCCCTTTTCTCCTTCTAAAAATTTTCCATTTAAATTTGCATATAACATTTTAAATAAATCCGAATAACACACAAAATCATTTTGAGAAGAGTCGACTAAACCAAGAATATAATTTTGCAAACAAAGATCTTGATGACCATAAGAAGAAAAATCACCTAACTTTGCAAATCTTTTGAGAAATTTTTTTTCCAGAAGTAGCATATTCTACATACCTATCTATGGCTTCTTTATCATTGAAAAGAAAGCCTTTGATTATTTTTTAGAGCCTTATGATTTTTGGTGGTTGGCTTGAGGAGGCCATTGTTGATTTGTTGAAGAGATAAGAGAGTGAAGAGATATTTTAACTTTTTAAATAAAGTGAGTGAATGAATGGATAGAGATGGGATGGTCTAATAGAGATGGGATGGTCTAATAGAGAGAACTGACATTTCAGTTTTGAAAAGATGCTTTTTCAATTATTGGAATTAATTCAAAAGAGAGGAAAATTCAAAATTTGAATCTGAAATGAAATTTCAAAATTCTGGCAGATATGTCGACATATGGACAATAGGTGTCGACATATGGGCCGAAAATCAAAAGTTAAAACTAAGGTAAAATATTCCTTTTTTTTAAACTCGGTTAATTTTATTGCATCCTCAAATGAGCAGTGCGGCCCAAAGTAGATACAACCAAAAGTTCATTTCAAATAAATACAAAAACAAATGTTAAGTTGAAGATGTACTTTAACTCAAACATTCCTTCTTTAGGGTTCAGAAAAACAAGCTATGGTGGCTCCCAATTCTTTCATTGATCTTCTCCGCTCCCTGCCATCCAGCTCACCCTCTCCAGTGCTCATGCTTCTTAAACCATTAAGCTGGTAAGTCTTCTTCTTGAAATTCTCCCAATTATGATACTGATGTCACGATTAATTTGAGTGGTAAGAGTTAACACTTCCTTCGTTTTGTTGTTAAAATCCCGATCATTTTGCTTTCTCCAGAGGTACCAAACAGTGGTTGTGAGGCCAATTTTGATCAATTCTTACATCAGGTTCGACATGTGACACTGCTCGTTCATGTAATTAACCTCCTCCTTTAATGATATAACATCGTCAGTTTGAATACATCTGAGTTTTTGGATGCTCCAAACTCTCTTGCTAAAAGTGCAGTCAAAAAATAAGTGTTTATGAGTTTCTGTCGCCATATTACATAAGTTACAAGTCGTGCCTTCTAGTATCCCCCAATTGTGAAGATGGTCTTTAGTAGGTAGTTTGTTCATCAAAGCTTTGTAGAGGGTATGAGCCATCTTAGGATTATTTGACCTACTCCATACCAGTTTGTGCCAAGGTACAATTGGGTATTTATCCCTAGTGTCTTCCCATGCAGTGTTGAGTTTAAATTGGTTAATTACTGTACTTTTTCAAGCCCATGAGTCTTCAGCTCCGTCGCCATATATAGGGGTTCCTTGAATTTCCTGCTTGAAATTCCTTGTAAGAAGCTGCATACGCAATCCCATTCAGCTCCATTAATGATACTCGCAACCTTGCAAGTTGGGATTCCATCAGCAGAAAACCATTCCCATCTCATTCTGTCTATAAAGCTTTTATTTTTGAGCCATGGGTTCTTCCAGAGATCAGTGTTTTCACCATTAGCAATGTGTTGCTCAATTAAATATTTCAACTCATCCCTAAGTTTCAAAATGTTCTTCCAAGTTACAGAAGCATTATTATCAATTTTAATGGTCCAGAAGTTGTCTTTAAGATATCTGGGTCTTATCTAGTTTGCCCATTGATTGTCTGAAACCAATAACTTCCAAGCCAATTTGAGTCCATACACTTTCTTCAGTTCAAATAAGTTTTTGAGGCTCATTCATCCTTTCTTCTTTGGTTTACAAAGATCTTTGTAACTGACTTTATGCAATCCACCACTCCAAATGAAATTTGCACACACAACATTAATTTTTGCAACAGAACAATCTGGAACTTGAAATGTCTGCAACCAAAATCTAACTTTTGAAGTAATAACTGTGTGAACTAACTCAATCCTTCCGGCAAATGACAGAAATTTTGATCTCCAACCCTCCAACTTCTCTCTTATATTATCCACCAATTTCCCACCTTCAGCATTAGTAATAGTATTGTTTGATAAAGGGACACCTAAATATTTGACAGGAAGAGAACCCTCTACCACGCCAATTTTTCCTAGCAAATTTTGTTTATCCTTACAGAACTTGTTGAAGTAACATTTAGTTTTAAGCTCATTAAGTTTCAATCCTGCTGTCTTTTCCAAATCTTTAAATATTTCTTTGATTTTATCAATAGCAGTTAGACTAGCCTTAGTCACAATAATGAGATCATCAACATATATAAGGTGAGAAACCATAGGTTGTAGATGATATATTGGACGGATCTCATTATGAAAATATGCTAGTTCCATCTGAAGGGAGAACCACTCCATAACAACAACAAACAAATAAGGGGATAAAGGGTCTCCTTGCCTAATCCCTCTATTGCTCTGAATGTAGCTTTTGGGAATCCCATTAATAAGAATATAATTTATAGGAGTATTGAGGCAGTGAGCAATTAGCTTTAGGAGTTTATCTGGAACCCCCATAGATTTTAACATATGAATAATAAATTGTCTGTTAACTTTGTCATAAGCTTTATGCAAATCTACTTTTAAGCATAACTTGTCCGCTCTTTGTTTATTGAAATCTCTGATTAAATCATGAGCCATAAGTGATTTTCTAAAATAAATCTACCCTTAATAAAAGCACTTTGACATTAGGAGATTAAATCTAGAAGCATTTTGTTCAGTCTCATGCATATAATTTTACTGAGAATTTTATAAGTGACATTGCAACATGCAATTGGCCTGTACTCTTCCATTCTCTCTGGTTTTTTAACCTTAGGGATGAGTGAGATAAAAGTGTGATTCATTTATTGAATGAACTCACCGGTATCAAATGCTTCTTGATAAGCTTTTAGCATCCGATCTTTTAGGTGTATCCAATTCACTTTGAAGAAGGTTGCCCCCATTCCATTGGGGACCGGACTGGATTCACTGTGAGTGGAGAAGGTAGCTCTCTTTAGTTCTCTTTCCAGAATTTGGGCTGTCATCATGGCACATCTCTCCTTGGAAATTCTTTGTCTACTTTGCACAGCTGGTAAGTTTTGCTCATAGTCCCCATTGTACAGTTTTGAAAAGTAAGCAATTTCTTTGTCCTCAATTTCTTTAATATTTTCAGAAGAATTCCCTTGTTTATTGAGACAATTAAGCAAATTATTATGATGCTTCCTTTGTGACATTTTAGCATAAAATAATTTACTGCATTCATCTCTCTGTAATAGCCATTTTTCTTTAGCTTTTTGCTTAAGATCAATAGCTTGCTTTTTAAGTTCCACTTTAAGCTTCCTTTGAAGAGAGTAGAAATCAGCATTAAGTCCTTCACGAAGAGGGTCATCATCCAATTGTAATTGAATACCTTCTAATTGGCTTTGAATATTTGTTATTTCATCATCATGCTTTGGTTTTCTCCGGTTCCATTCCTTTAGTCTATTCTTCATCATTTTACCAACATAACATATTGATACATTTGGGTTCCATAAGGAATGTGAACTGCATTGAAATCTACCGCTTCATTATAACCCTCTATTAGATTCCATTGATTAGCATATCTAAATGGTTTGCTCTATGAATTATTAGCATTGTCGTTAAATTGAATAAGAAGGGGACAATGATCACTGGTAGAACTAGGAAGTACGGTAATTTTCACATTAGGAATCTTGTTAAGTAATTCTGCATTTTCCAAAGCTCTATCAAATCTAGAAGTTATCTTTTTATCCTCACCACTCCTCCATGTGTATTTCAGGCCAGAATGGAATGCCTCCACAAGTCCACTTGCAAGCACACAATTGTTGAATTTAACAACCTGGGAGAGCTTCAATGTAAGACCTCCTTTCTTTTCACTAGTACTTAACACTACATGGAAGTCCCCACTAACCAACCAAGGTCAAGTAATGATTTTGGAGTTTATTATAATTTGATTCCATAGATTGGTTCTTCCTAAAGCAAGATTTCTAGCATATACAAAAGTGATAATGATATTCAATCCATCTATATTTTTAAAATGCATCGAAATTTACGATCATCCTTATTAACAACTGTACCCGCCCAAGTATTATTTTCCTAGAGAATCAAAATTCTACCCTTAACTTGACTAGTATTGTTATGAATAAAACTCCAATGATCTCCCATATGAATTTAAACATTTCAATAATCTCTTTAGTAAATTTATTTTTTAACACAACTAAGATTGAAGGCCTAAACTTGGCCTTGATATTGTGAAGGTCTAACTGACGTGTGTCATTATTCAGACCTCGCACATTCCAGCAGATGATAGACATTAATGTTTGATAGATTTTCTCCTAGTCACAGCAGCAAAACCTATCATTACTGATTTATCAGTAACTTTCCCTTTTTTAATGTGAATTGTTTGTCATAATCCACATTTTCTTCTGTGTAGACACTAATGTTTTCTTCCTCTTCTTTAGATGATTCCAAGTGTATATTCAACTTATGACTTTCCTTCACAGATCGAGACAACACCTCCTTCTCCTTCGATAGATTGTTATTAAATTGTTCGGTCAAATCGGTATCTGGGGAATTATTTACCTAAGGTGGAATCTCCTCTGCTTTCTGATCCTAAGTTGGAGAAATTATTGGCTCTGATTCGGAGCCCAACTCATTAACTGCGGGTTGTTTATAGGGTAGGTGGGTATCACAAACTGCAGCATCTTGTGCGTTATTTTTTGTTGCTGCCTCATTTTTCGAACCACTAATCTCAGGTTGATCTTGTGTAGTTGTTTTTGGGTGATATTTTTTGTCTTTTCCACCCAAATCTGCTTAGGTTTATCTGTGTTAATATTACAATGTTGGTTGATATGACCAAAGCACTTACAATCACCACATCGGGGGGCACAAATTCATACTCCACTTCCTACACATAAACATTCCCTTGTTTATCAATGGCTTTAACTGTTTTAGGGAGAGCTGAGCTTGCATTAATTTCCACTAATACATGCACATATTTGATATGTTTCACCAGTCTGGTGTTTTCATCGATATCCAAAGGCTTACCCACTAACTTGCGAGTTTACTAATACATCTCATGTTCTAGAGAGCTAGGTTTAGATTATTGAATTTAATCCAAACTATATATGTTGTAAGCATAGCACGTTCAAAATTAAAATCTTCTTTCTAGTTGTGCATGAATATCAATTTACTATCCATGAACCATGGACCCCCTTGCGAATCCGATAGTAACCGTCTTCACGTTCAAACTTGATCAAGTAGAGTCCATTATCTATCGAAAAGACATCCCATGAACCTTTAGGGTTCCAAACCCTTTTGTTATAAGCATTGAAATAAACAAAATATGGCCTTTTACCTACCAAGACATAGATTGAGTTTTTCCACATGCTTTTGGATTCTGCGTAGTCCTCGTCGACGATTCTCTACCATCCTACTGAGGTTCAAAAAAATCTACTTTGCCTTTCATCTTGATTTTAGTCCCAAGGCTTCTACCCAAGATTTAGGGTTTGTAGTATGGTTCTGGATAAGTTGCCTAGGGTTTTTCTTAAGTGCTTCCACAAACGTTTGTTTCTCTTTCCCCTTCCTCTTCATCTCCTTCCATCCACCGCCGTCATCCTCTTCAAGTTCATGCCTAGGTTTTCGAGAATGCTAGATGTGGTCGTCATTTATTTTATTATTTTATGTGCTCTTTAGGTAAAATATTCCTATATATATCCATATACTTGTATGAATTTAATAATATTATTAGACTATATTTTATTACTAAATTCAACAATTGAAAAATTAAATAAAATTAAATGTAAAAAGAACCACTTTTTGCTCCTTTCCTTTGATATGTTCTGATTAATCTACTATTGCCGTGAAACACATGTTTGCATCCTCGGTGTCAGGTTCATTGTCACTTGAAGTAGTATCTGAATCATCTAATGTTGTTGTTAAAGTCCTCTTTCTTTTTTTCGGATAAATCAGAAATTGGTGAGACCTTTGTTTTACAGATGGTCTTTTTGTAGATGACCAAGTTCATTGCAGCTGAAACATCCAATTGCAGTTCCAGTTTCAGAAGTCTTGTTTTCATGTTTTCGAAAGTTATTCATCTTTCTATATTTAAGGAACTTTTTGAAATTTCAGGTCATGAAAGCAATTTTCTCATCGTTGCCATCGTCTAAACCATGATTGTCAGTTATTACGTTGAAAGCAATAGATTTCTTTTATGTTGTCTTGCTTTCTCTTCTACCCTGCAATTGTGCTTCATAAAACATTAAATTACCTATTAACTCTTCAATTTTTAATAAAGTACTAATGTCATTAGTCTCTTCAATTGTTAGAGTCTTTCATCCCAATTCGAAGAGAGTGAATTGAGGACTTTATAAACGTGGTCCTCTTTAGAAAAGTTTTTGTCCAATGATACTAAAGAATGTACTATATTTTAAAACCTACAATGCATATCAGAAATATATTCTCATTCATTTTAAATACTTGAAACTGATTCGTTAGCATGGAAATTTTAGTTTGTTTGACTTTAATAGTGCCCTTATGAGTAACTTGTAATGTTCACCAAATATCATATGCAGACTTACAAATAGAGACTCTATTAAATTTATTTTTATATAATGAGCAAAATAAAAATTCATGGCCTCAGAATTATTAAGTGCTTGTGTATTTTGGTCAACAGTCCAAGTTGAAAATTAAATCTGGGGTTCAGTGTACTCATTCTGTGTAATATTCCAATATCTAAGCCATTAGACTATAAATAAATCTTCATCCTACATGTCCAATAAGTGTAATTACAGCCAATAAAAAGTGGGGGCCAACAGTAGATTGTCTTTCTACAAAAGTGTTGTTGTTAGCCATTTGAACTTTTCAAAAATCATTTTATGAGTTTTTGAAAACCTAGTGCTCTGATACCAAATGTGGGTTGCGGAATTATGAATCTTAAGGCTAATTTAACACTAGAGGGGGTGAATATTGTTTTCTAATTTATGCAAATCTTTTTAATTTTCTTTCAGATTAATATTAAATCACAAATTAACAACATAGAATTATATTAACAATCAGTCAAAAATGCAATCATAGATAAAAATAAAAGCAATAAAGTAAAGTAAGAGTTAGAGAGATGATACCATGGATTTATACTAGTTTGGATTTCACCTACATCTAATCCCATACGGTTGCTTGTACATATTTCTTTTCAAATGTCAATGTTTAACCAGGTAGAAGGCAAACCCAAATATAATCTCGATTTCGAGGCTACGAGAAACACTCTCCTGTATTCCGAGTCCGGGGTACTCAATTGATTTAACTAGGCTACAAGCACACCCACTAGATTTGAATGGGTACAAGCATACCTACTTGATTTGAACGGGCTACAGGCACATCCAAACAAACACGAGTAGAGTTGATAGTTTATCCAAAGACAAATTCTTATACTTTTGATACAATGGATCTTATAGCCTCTTGGATAGTACTTTGATCTTTGAAATGAGAGAGAGATGTTTCCAAAACAGTAAGTAGTATTGACTCAATACAATGAAGTATGAATTGATTCTGAAGAGAATAGAGTATATTTTTCAAGAGACTTTTCAAGAGAGTAAGGAGTGGGAAGAAAGTAAGTAATTAGTTATTAAAAATTCGTTTTGCACTCCCCTATATGTAGTGAATGAATAGATGGATCCATTCGTAAAGGCTTGTGTCGAATAGACACTTCCATTTAAAATTTGATAAACCATTTGGCGACATGTATGTCGATATATCCTAGATATGTATGTCGACATATGCTAATTAAAAATGAAGATTGATTTCTTTAAAATATTTTGAAATTTCTATACTTTATAATATATTTTGAATATAGATTTTAAATATTTTTGAAATTAAAAAAACTTTTATAAAGTATTTAAAATATATTTTCGAAATTATAGTAATTTATTTCTGTTTAAAACATCAAACATCAGAAATTGGAGACGGAGATCAGAAATTGCTATTAAAAACTTTAACAATGTTTACTAATGGCTCTATACACTAAATTATAACTTTGAGATCTTCGTTTCTTGTCTTTGAACTCATGAGTATTCATATCTTTATCTTGAGTCTTTATACTGTATAGTCTTCGATTCAACATCTGTGTAATATTCTGCACTATATACTATATTACTTGGTAAAACATTAGTATCTATATTTTACATGCCCGTTGTCATCAAAATCAATAATTGAGGTATAAACAAATATGATGAAGTACATGGAACTGTTTTAGTATTAACAGACCTATGATTGCATGCATCTATATGTATCAATCCGAAGAGTTCATTAACTCTTATAATGCTCCCACTAAATATGTGCATAGCCCTTAATTGTTTGAGATATAATTAACCAGTATCATATAATCTATAATCATATAATAAAGATTATATTTCAAAACTATGGCTTAGTCTATATAATTCCAAAATAATTGTAAATAATTTCATATACTTCAATATTATCCAATGCATCACTTTTGTTGTGAAAACAATTACCACATTATAGTTGTATTTCATAACGAATATTCGTAATATTCACATTGAAATATAACTCTGTCTTTTTTCCAGTCAACATCGAAAAATAGTTATTATTTTATAAATAATGTTCGACATGTTTTACGAAAACAATTTTCATAATTTTATGCAATCAATAAGTGTTATATGATATGCTCCCACTATTTCCGCCATTACTATAATAGTGTACTAAATTCGGAAGTCCATCATTCACTTAATATATACTATTTATTTCATATACTGCAACTAGTATGCAGCGGAGAGTTCTTTGATCAAATATCTTGAACTCGAAAAATAAAACTCATAGAAAATAATTTTTCATATGAAAATACATTTCAAAACAGAAATCGTATTCCTCGTTCTAATGTTAAGTATCAATTATTATTATTCGATTCTCGTTTTTGATGTTTCTTTATGAAGCAGAAGTGACTATTCACTTTCTTCATTCCATGTATCTTAAATCATTACTACCTCTGTACACTCATTATTCTTTCTAAATAGTCAAACCATTCAAAAGAATAGCCTTACTACGACATCATAACGAACTCTTTACAAAAGTGCACTTGATCATCCTTAACATTTAAGGACATCAAATATGTTACACTTTGCATAAACTGATCAAACTGACATTTCAGAATCGATTTCTTAGATCCGTCTTGTAGTTTTGGACTAGTGTTACATTTAACACAATACGATCTTTATTGTAATCAATTAAATAGAACACTCGATCTCATAGTACGGTTTATTAGTTTGCTTCAAATAAACTAATTTCATCGAAGTATCGTACATTACGAACTCTGACCGTAAACCATATAACACTTAGTATATGGATCAAATATCCATAGTCTTGTATTGCTTTTGAGTTTGGAACTCATTGAATGCAATACACGGTCTCAACCAAATAAATATGTTAGAGACCAAATATACAAACGTATTAAATAGTGGTAAAATTAGGCACTTGCATGGGTATAGAAAACATTAACATGCAAGAAATATTTTATAGTAAGTATATTTCAATTATATTTCTATTTGTTAATTTTCAATTCAGTTAATTTATATATCTTGATTGATAATAGTTTTATTGTTCATATCAAATGCACCAATTTATCAATGTAGATTATTATAACACTATATAGCATATATTCTTACAATATTAGAAAGGTTAAATGTTATCATTTCTTTTTTCTAATAAGGCTCTCCCACTAAACTTTTATGTTTCACCAAACCCTAAGTGAAACATAAAAGTCTTTCGACTTTACTAGTGGGTGTTAGAACTCATCCGTCTTAGAATTCTGACCTTGAGTTTGCTCAACAAGTCATACCTCCATGGACGATGGATAA
The DNA here is from genome assembly GCA_030737815.1 of Allium fistulosum. Lineage (NCBI taxonomy): Eukaryota > Viridiplantae > Streptophyta > Magnoliopsida > Asparagales > Amaryllidaceae > Allium > Allium fistulosum. The sequence goes on along the minus strand of CM060904.1, from coordinate 1,000,482,419 downwards.
CTCCTTATCGGTTGAATCTTATACAACTCCTAACCCTTAATACCTTATCCTAATTTCACTTCAAACTTGAGTTTGCTCAACAAATCGAAATGAAATTATTTACTTGTATCTACCATATCGCAACTGCCAAAGTATAGTATACGCACGTTGAGTTTGCTTGACAAATACATATAGTAATCTTACCTTATCTATTAATATATTAATAATACTATGCATAACATCTCTAACTTGAGTTTTCTCAACAACTAAGAAATATGCAAGTAATATATATACATATTATATATATATATATGGTAGAGGACAATATTATATTGAAGATTCATAATTTTTAATATATTAAATTAAGTAATATTGACTTATTGAATAATGTATTTCTTATGAAATGCCCTCGCGATTCAAGTGTCAAACATATCAAAATCACGATATATGTACATTTAAGTATGTATTTATTCCTTAAATCTATTTAGGCTTTCTATAATGTTCCACCTTTAATTTATGCATTCAATTATATAAGTTTTATTATTATATAACTTTTAGATTTCATATTACTTATATAATAGTCTTTTGTATAATATTATATGTTATTTAATTAATCTTAATAAATTAGCATTTTAATTAGTTTTATATTATCTTAATATAAAATTTATTAAATGTTTATTATATACTATAACCTTTACATTATAACACACATATATGCGTATGTTATTGTAACGACACAGAATTTTAATGTTTCGGATGAGAATATTTTATTTATTTAAATATTCAAATTTAAATAAATAATAAGAAAATCAATTTTTAAAATAAGGACTCGATTTTTAATGACATATTTTTAATTTAATTTATTTGATTTATCCATAATTTTTAATTTGGAAAATATTTAAATTATCGATTGACGATTTTTCGGCAAACAATGGTATTTCGAAAATTTATAGAATAAGATAACCGATGTATATTATTATTGTTTTAGGATCGTGTCATATTTTTATGCGCGGTCGTATTTTTGTTTTGTTGTTCGCAGTTCGTACGCGAACGAAATTTTGTGCGTCAAGATGTTGGAAATTGCGATATAAACTAAAACAAACCTTTAGGGAAAATTCAACACACTAAGAATTTTCAACACGTTACTTTTCTTATTTCTAGTAAAAGAAAAAAAAACAAGTTTTCAACTTCTAAAATTAAAATCCGATAATCCGCTCAATGAAAAAATTAAAACAAGAATCATTAGATTCGCAGTGGTGAGATATACGAACCTATACCAATTTTGTAGAGTTCGGTGATGCGTTGGTCGCTCGACGGTCTTGGACACATGTGTAGTGAGCTAGGATTGGGTTTTCCTCAGAATCAGGAGGGCTGAGGCTAATTGGGGTTTGGATTTGGGTTTGTGGCATGGAGGTGCTTCTGTGCTTGCAAATTTGTAGGGTGTGGTTATCTATTTTGGGATGCGACATTTTTCTATAGATGGAGGACCGCGTCGGTCAGATTCTACAAGGGGACGTAGGAGGTGTTGTTGAGGTGGGGGATCGGTTGCTCGTGGGTAGAGAAGCACGTCGGCGCAAGTGGATTTGGATTTCGTCGAGGAATGTTTAAGCATGGTCATGCATGCACGGGTTGGTTACGGGGTATCGTGTATAATGAGGGGAGTTATTAACGATTTGGGAAGAAGAGTTTTGGAGGATAATTACGATTTAAAAATGCAATTAGTTGAATTAATGAATGATTTAATTTCAATAGGTTATAAATGTATAGCTTTCTCATACGTGGTCCAACCGAGACGCGATCTTTTGCGTTGCGTTCATTATGGCGATAGCTACACGATGGAGCTAGTTTTGTTGGATTTAGAGCAAGTGAAAATTTGAACTAAAATCGAATGTCGTTCGATTTAGTTCAAACCGAAACGCTTCGGCTTCAATTGGAATTTTGATGAGTTAAATTCACCTTTTTGGATAATCCGTATGATATATAGTAGATAAAAATTATTGTTTGTGTTTGGATAAATTATTGGTTGGTTTGGTTAAATATCCGCTGTTGAAAAGCGATTGACATTTCAAATAAAATACAGAGAAATTTATAGAGAAATCCGGATTTCTCGACATTGTGATTTTTAAATCCAGCTATATACCTGTTGATTTTAATTTCAGTTATATTCCCGTTATATATATTGTTAAATGTGAAATTTAATAGTTTGGTCATACTGGATGTGACACCGACATATGTTAAAAGTTGAACCTTTTTAGAGAAAAAGGTAGTAATAGCGTTGGTTAAGTGCTATAATAACTATTTGCCTCGATATAGTATTTTGAAAAATACTAATAATTGCTGTTCGATTTGGAAATGTTTTCTGATTTGAAAAATGATTTTTTGTCTGACCTTTTGGATTTTCTATGATATTTTATTCAAAATTTGTTTTTGTACTTCTCTATTTTACTTCAGTTTATTTTATTATTCTTTTCTAATATATGTATATATGTAAATGTTTTAAGATTTCTTTTGGAAAATATCTATTTTCATAGAAAAATTATTATAATGATGAATGTTTATTTTAAAGGAAATAAAAGGGTTTTATATTTTATTTTAAAGAGATTTTATGTTAAAAAGAAGATAAAAATATTTTGAAAATAAATATTTGTGAAATATTTTATATAAAATGTTGTAATAAAAGAACGGATTTATAAATGGTATTTGATAAATTTAAGAGAGAATTATAAGCGGTATTTTATAAATAAAAGGATAGGTTTATAAATGGTATTTTAGAAAAAGGGAAAACATTATCATTTGATAAATTGGAGAAATAAATCACAGTTTTGAATTTACTGTAATATATGGAATGATCATGTTATGAGAAGTAAATGAGATTTATAATTATAATTGGAGTTTTGTTCTATATTTGGAGTTTTGTTTTTATATTTAGAGTTGTTTATAAAGGAGTTTTGCAATTATATTGAGAAATTTATAAAATGAGTTTTTATAAATGAATTTGGATTTTTATAAAAAGAGTTGCAAATAAATTTGGGGAATTATAAAATGGGTTTTATAAATGATCGTTTTATAAAAGAAGTTTATAAAGAGTTTTATAAATAGTATAAAGGATGTTATAAAGGAGTTTATTAAATACGTTTGGAGATTCATAGAAGGAGGTTTATAATTATATTTATAAAGGGAATTTTATAATTTATAAATAATGTTTTATAAAAGAGTTTGTAAATATAACGAGTTTTATAAATGCATTTTGTAAAAAGGGATTTATAAAAAAGACTGAAACCCGATTTCCATAAATGATCATTTAAAATTATGGTAGTATGGAAAATGTCCTTTTCATACTTAACACCAAATTCTGAGGTAGGGAAACTCGTCCCTATCTTGAGAGTTAAGAATCTAAATCGAGGCAAGAATAGTTTTCTAACTTGTCTGATTTCATTGTTAATCAAAGGATAATACTGTTTGAAATTGAAAAGTGGTGTTAAGTATATTTGGTCTAGTTTCATACGATCTATTTACTTATACCAAAAGGAAAGTGTCTGGGTTTTCTATTATCAGTGTTTTAAATGACATTTGTTTTAACCTGATTAATTATGGTTTTGGAAATGAAATCTTTCTTAAGATTTGTGAATATACTTATACCATTGAGAAAAGTATTTGAGTACTTTTTTGAAGCATTAGAAATGTAATGTTTTGTGAATATACTTATACCGTTGATATAAGTATATGGAAAAGTTTTCTAAGTATAAAAAGGTGAAATGTTTGGTGAATATACTTATACCATCGAGATAAGTATATGAATATTTTCTACGTATTGAAAGGAATAGAGGAGACTTATGAATATGTCTTTGGAAAAGTATTTTGATACAAGTATTTACAAAATGGTTTTAACTAACGAAAGGATTAATTAAAGGGGCTTAGTGGTTGCTTTGTACTTAACCATGCTTGGTTAAATCTTCGATTGAATTGTTTGTTTATTTGATAGTTAAATAACTGACTATAGAATGTTGGTCGGTTTTTAAAACTATCGTTGTCGCTTCGGAGAGACCGGAATCGGATATATTATCCGAAAACCACTTCGAACTGGCATAAGCGTTCGAACTAATTAAGGACATCTCGAAGTTGATGAAATAGAAGACGGAGTTCTTTGAAGTGCAATGGCTATTTGCTACTAATCCCAAGGATATAGTAGTAGTGTCTTCGGTTTGTTCAGTCCCAGAACAACTTGTATGGATGAATGCTACTATTGCATTGTTGTTTGAAGGGCATTGTTAGCATTCCAAGTGAGATTGCTATATAAAAATGTAAAACGTAACCTCAGACCTCACAACCGGAAATGACTAAAGCAAGGACGTGCAGCATGGCTATATGGGCCGCTTTCATTAGGGTATGATCATCACTTCTATCTAGATCGACATTTTCTGATTTATGTATGCTTGTGGCCACAGAAATGGTTTGTCAAGTCGACATCCGGAGGGGTGATCATATTCGGTACTATCCAGGAAGGGGTAGACATGCCTTGAGTAGCAGAGGTGCAATTAAGGCAGCCTTGGTACATTTTCTTTAGAGGTGTACTGTACGGAAGGAAGACCCTTGCCTTGTCATGTTGGAATCCATTCTCCAATAAGTGGCTTCAGACTTAGTTGTATACCTATTATGCTGGAATTTAATTAATATAACAATTTTGACTAAGATTCAATATTTATTTTAAACCCTACACATTATTATAATATTAGAAGATTTTCTATAAATGATTTGGTTATCGTAAAGTAAAAACCCATCTGTGTTTATGTGCAGCATGGTCTTACAAGATATCTTTATTTTGAAAAGGTTTTATAACATTAAAATCCATTCGAGATGTGTTTCTCATGCTGTTTTACATGACTGATCCGGACGTTATTTTTCTTATAATGCTCGAGTCAGACCAAGCATATTTTCATATTCGGTTATGGATGCTTTGGGAGCTTCAGGAAATGAGCTGGATGTCGCCTAGACGTATTCATGTATTTCTGTATTCCCACTGCATTGGTTGTTTTATATTTATAAGCATTTGTGAGGACATGTTGTTATAACTGTCCATACCGATGATTGGTTAGTTACTCTGATTGATGTATGAATATTACAGTTTTCTTTAGTAAAGATCTGTTGTATATTATATTCCTCATGAGGTGAGATTATGTTCTGCCTTTTTCTTTTTTTCCCAACAGTCCGTCTTTCCAACACTTGGATGTTTGGCACGTGAATACCGTGGATGTATTAGCATTGACTTTTGAGGGCTGAAAAGGCGAGTCGTTACAATTATTTAATTACTTAAACATTTTAATTAATTTTTTTTATTAAACAATTTTAATTAAATTTATATTAATTTCGAAATTGATTTATATACATTCATGTATACTTATGTTAATTTAACATTTTAAAACAACATAACATATATCATAATATATAATACATGTATATATTTATTAATTAATTAACTTATTTAATAAATATATTTTATTAACTTCATTAATAAATTTTATAAATTTCGAAATTAATTTATATTAGTTTGCAAGCATTTTGAAATTTTTTATTATATTATAACATTTATAATATGTATATATTTTATTTTAAATTTAACTATCTTATATTTTTAATTTTCAAACATTTTTGAAAAGTAGCTCAAGGCCCAATTCAAATTGGGCCTTTGCTATTAGGGACAACCTTTGGGCTTACATATCTGTTCGGGCCATGTTGATAGCCAGGTAGGGCAGAGTGCTTAATTACCTAAATTCAATTCTTCGATGCTACATTTTTAGACATCCTACTACTTGAGTTATAAGCCTGCTTAGTTAACCCTGGCATTACTAATTTAGACTGCATAGGTTATTGGACTATAATATCACTGTTGGAACTGGGTCTACCTGCAGCAGAAGTAATTGGTGAATTTCAAAAAAAATACCATTTTAGATCCTTACTGGGCTTATGAAGTCTAATTTATTTAGAACATTTCTAAATTTCTTTTTAAATAATCATTATTTTACTTAAATTTATAAAAAGATTTTATATTATTTAATTAATTAATGTAACAATATATGTGTGTGTATCATATACATATATGTGTGTGTGTGTGTAACATATCAATCCGTGCAAGGTATAACATGTCTGTGTATAGGTGTTAGGAATTACACTGTAACGGGTTAGTTCATCTAATATACAAATATATTGTCCAAACGTATGTTTATATACTATATATATTAATATAATTAATTTACATGATTAATTGATTTAAATATTATTTAAATAATATATATATATATATATATATATTTCTACCTTATACCTATTAAACTTTATATAAAAAATTATATAACCATGTTTTGTAAAATATATTATGTAGTAATTAAATTAAAATCTATGTATATATATATTGTATATTAAACTATTTATAATAAATAATAGTTTTTTTTAATTTGAGCCGAGCTGCGTATACAAGACTAATTTTTTTTACGTAAATATAAAAGTATATACCAAAATACAACCAATCTAATTGTGACAATATATTTATATATTGGAATCGTTACCTAACTAACAGTATAATATATATGATAGAAACATTATATGTAAATATTAATATTCATAAATTAGTTAGGAATATTCCTTATATCCAATGTTTGTATGTATAACTTGAAACGACGAGATTTGCTTCTTGAACTGATTTCCAATACAGTAAAGTGCCAGTCTTTGAACCGATGACCACAAGTTATCAAATAAAATTGATTTTACTTTGATTCGAACTTGAAATGATGGAGGATGGGGAAGTTATGGTTTGGACAGAAATAGATGTGTATGGAGGCTCCCTAAAAGCATGAAGTGAGAGTGGGTTGAGATGCTTATATTGAGGAGGAATGAAGAGAGAAGTTAGGATCAAGATCCATGTTTCTCTCTTACTCTTTCTTTCCTCTTATCCACTCAACCCTAGCCCATCTAGCCAATCCTATAGCCGCTCATATGCTCTATTATAGCTGAACCAAACCAGCAACCATATGGGCTTTAAACCCATTTAAAGCTCGAACAAAATATTTTGCATTTAAATCAAATTTAAAGACGCATCGATATCATATATCAATTGATATATTTATAACTATTATAAATATTTAATAATATTTGTTCATCAAATAAAAGTAAATTTTATAACTAATATTTCACAAATATTAATCAATTTAATTAATTTATAATAATTACAAATTAATTAAACAGTTTGATCAAAGGAGTATTTAACGTTTCGGTTGTGTGATCCATTATGTGTAAATTTGGTCAGCGATTAATATCGAACTATTCGAATATTAACATTCATACGTCACTCAGCAGGTGATGTGACATTTTGGCCAAATTTATTGCTTACTTAGTTTCAGTAAAAATCTAATTTTACTTTATTAAGCATTACCCAATTGTAACAATTATTTACACCAATTCTCTTTGTCAAAACTATATCATTTTAGACTTATAAAATTTGGTAATGGTCAAAATTCCAATATCGTCCATATTCAACTCTATAGTCCAAACGAAAGGTCATTGGTTCAATAATAACAATTATTATTAACTGAAATGCTCTGGCCAGAGACTTTTTAAGTTGACTTCAGTTGAGCGCAATGCTAGCCTCATATAATTATGGAGATGAATCCTCTCTTGAATATTGTTTCACTTCTAGTGCTTCCACTCAACCTAACTATAGTCGTTTGATGGAAGCAGTGCTACGATTTAACTGTAACCAAAGCGGAGCTTCTACATTGAAAATCAATAATATTCTCAAGTCAAGAGAACCGTGTAATTATATCGCATCGATATTTTCCGTTTAACCTTAGTTATATTAATCAACAGAAAACTATTGAGCAAGTCATTCCATATGTATCTAATAACTATCAATACGTACCCCCTTGGTGCCCTCAGCAGCCATGAGTAATACACTACCTAACATTTAGATAGTGTTACGTACTCTAGTCTTAACAGATGTATCGATATCCAGTCTCGACACATCTTGACCAGGAATATTTAAAATGGTATATTTATTTTCATTGTAATAAATTACTCACGGTTACAACACTTTATGACTACTATCACAAAACATACCATTTATGGATTTTCTATTAAATATACTTTTAATTAAATTAATTAATTAATATAACACATTATATCAAGTATATAATAGAAAGAACACTCCTTTTATTTTGAACAAGATTCGTTATCGAGTTAGATATATGTAACAAATTACATAATTGCCCCTAGAGCATACCCCTAACTCTATTAGTCCTAAGTGTTGTGTAAAGTGTTAGTGTGCTTTATTGAACCTGCGGACCATGCTTGGTCAGCGTTTGAAGTTGAAGGTCATCTCCCTAAGGAGGAAAGGCACATCGATGGAAGTTTGGTTCAAGTCTGGGCATGCGAGGCAATGATGTCATCTAGGTTGAAGTTTTGGTTGGCGACATCCCTCAATTCTTCAAGAGAGACTTGCATTTCCTGAACAGTTAGGAGAGGAGATGATCCCCTAGCTAGACTCTAATAGGGCTCGGTTGTCGGCTTTATAATTTTATCCCTAAGTTTGAGGGGCCTAAGGGCGGGTGGAGTAGTCTCTTCCCTTGGAGTAGTTTCACTAGTCGATTCTTCTTGGACATCCTCTTAATCGTCATCCTTGTCGTCGTCATCTTCTTCCTCCTTTTCCCGTATTTCTCTATCTTCTTCTATGTTCCTCTCGTCCTCCTCGTCGGCGCTGTGAATGTCCTCTGCCATGCTTGGAGCCTCATGGTGTTTGAGAGCTGAAGGATCGATTTGGCCTGCAGGGCAACTAGAGCAGCCCTTGGTGCAATATGCACGTAGTCAACACTTGGGCCGTTATGCAATAGCTGGAAGTGACGTGATCGAAAGTTTGCTAAGAGATTTGGTATCTTTCTCACTTCAGTAGGATGTCTTTTAGAGGTTGGAGTGTTTGGGCCAAAGAAGCATTCATGTTTCTTCAAGGATTATCTGTAAGAGAAGAAATGAAGGAAGTTAGTGACTTGAGTGAAGTAAACTCTAATGGAATAAGATGTAGGGAGTTGGAGCTTACATGCAGCTCTGGGAAAATCCGATAGGACATTTGACGAAGAAGTACTCGCCCTTGAAATGGATAAGATTGCTATGGAAACCGATGACAATTTAGTGGTCGTGGAAGGACTCTAAGAAGGTTAGTGATGAAGAGTCGAACCTCTTCTTAAAGTCATACATTTATCAGATCTCCTTGAAGGTAGGCACCCTACCCAAATGCCTAACGAATATCATGCAGGTGAAATTTAGAGCGGTGTATCCGTTTGGGTGGAGTTGGACAGTAGCAAGTCTCATGAGTTGGAGCTACAATCGAAGAAAATGATTGAAAAGAGGAACACGTCAAGAGAGATCATGTGTCGAGGAGCGTATAAACTTAAGATATTTGCTTGGATTTGTGGGATGGCACAAGGGCCCGAGGAGGAGATAGTGTAGAAATAGGAGCAGCGGGGGCCTTTGAAGTAGGAGAAGGAGAGTCGGGTCTGTTGGAATAACAATTCATTAATTTAGGATAGGGAGACTGTCTACGAAAAGGAGAGCATGACCGTTTATGTGATTCAGATCGATTGCGCGAGTCTCAGTCAGCCTCGTAATGTTGAAGTCTTTCTCCCTTTTCCCTCTTTTCCCTCTCTTTTTCTCGGGATCGCTCACCGTCGGAATCACAAGACGGGTCGTGTCTGTGGTAAGAAGAGCTTTCGAGTTTTCGACTGCAATATTTACCAAACTTGTTATCGAGATTCTTGAAGAGATTAGAGTATTCCATTGTACCTATAAACAGAAAGAATGGAATCAGAACTTGAAATCAGATAAGAGTACGTGCGAAGTGAAAGTGCTTGTGGTCCTAAGTGTTGTGTAAAGTGTCGGTGTACTCAATCAAACCTATAGACCATGCTTGGTCGGGGTTTGAAGTTGAAGATCATCTCCATAAGGAGTAGGGGGCACATCGATGAAAGTTTGGTTCAAGTTATGGGCATGCGAGGCACGATGTCATCTAGGTCGAAGTTTTGTTTGGCGAGATCCCCCAAGTCTTCCAGACAAACGTAGATATCATCAACAGTTGGGAGATGAGATGATCCCCTAGCTATACTCAAACGAGGCACGTCTGCCGGCTTTATAGGTTTAATCTTAAGTTTGTGGGGCCTAGGGGCGGGTGGAGTAGTCTCTTCCCTTGTAGCAGTCTCTCTAGTCGATTCTTTTGCGTCATCCTCATCATATTCTTCTTCTCGTATATCTCCGTCTTCTTCTATGTTCCTTCCGTTCTCCTCGTCGGTGATGTGGATGTCCTCTGCCATGCTTGGAGCCTCATGGTGTTCGGCAGCTAGAGGACTGATTTTGGCCTGCAGGGCAGCTTGAGCAGCCCTTGGTGCAAGATGCACGTAGTCAACTCTTCGACCGTTATACGGTAGCCGAAAGTGACGCGGTTAAGGTTTGTTGGGAGATTTGGTCTCTTTCTCTCTTTATTGGGATGTCTTTTAGTGGTTGGAGTGTTTGTGCCAGAGAAGTATTCGTGGTTCTTCGATGAATATCTGTAAGAAAAGGAATGAAGGAAGTTAGTGACTTGAATGAAGAAAATTGCAATGGAATGGGATGTCGTGAGTTGGAGCTTATATGCAGACAACCACCTTTAGGCAAAGCCAGTTGGACATCTGATGAAGATGTACATATCCTTGAAATGGATAAGAATGTTATGGAGACTTATGACAATTTACCAACCGTGAAATGACTCCAAAAAGGTTAGTGATGAAGAGTCGGACCTCTTCTTAAAGTTGTACAGGTATCTGATCTTCTTAAAGAAGGTTAGTGCTTCATAGTTGAGTATTCCCAATGTTTCGTTTGAATTAAAATAATATAGCATCGAAAATCCGTAAAGGTGTAGAATGAGGCGTAGTGTGTGTATTGAAGTTACACGGGTAATAAACAATTTGGTATGTTAATCCATCCAGAAAACAGAGAATCATAGAGTATTGAAAAAGCGAAATATTTTAGAACCTAATTTTGTGACACGTCTTCCACTTCTTAAAAATAGATGACTTTTTATATCCATCTCACACGTATTATCTAGAACAATGAACATATAAAACTGTTGAAATTGAACCAAATTTTGTACATTCTCCACTAAAAAAATGATCAAACTTTCAGCATTGAATACTGGACATGGATGAAGAAAATTATGATCAAGTTTATTTAATGAAACTTAATCATGTACATCAAATAAGCCCTTAAGTTTCTTAATACAAAAATAAGTTACAACGATATATGCGGTAAAAACAGATATTTAATTATAAAAAGGGCATGCTACTTCAACCAGCCAAAATAAAATGGGACCATACGATTGTAAAATGGAGGGGGAAAAACAACGATGGCAGATGAATTTAATGCTTGATCATTTCTGATTCATTCCTTGTGTCGTTTCCCCTTGAAGCTGGATTTTCCATAATAAAATGTTCATAAATCTTTATTGATAGTTGAAATAGAAAAACAATCCTTCGGTCCGATTGCGAAATTTCAAAAATATCTTTTATGTGCAAATAAAAAGTCAAAATTTAGAATTCCATAAAAAAGAGATTCTAATATCTATTTTTAAATGAAAACTTCAAAACGTAAATAAGATTACAAGTTTGACACCCTGTTAAAACAAAAAATACAATTTTTTTAATATTTCGATTTATTTTTATCAAAACAGCGAAGAAAAGTTAAATTTCATGATAATTTTTCATACGCAACGCACACCCATGCGTTGCATGTGTCATAAAATCTCGTATTAATAAAGCTACTTGGTATAGTAAGATGATTGCTTAGAAAGAAATTTACATGATTTGATGGATTGCCTACTAAGGCTCCACGGATGTAACTGAATTCATAATGCATAGCCACTTTGAAGTCAAAACTACTTGATGTTTCCCCAAATAACTAATAAAAAGCCAATAACTGAGACTGTATGATAAAAAAAATTGCGGATAATCATTGGTGATAATTTCACAATGCACGTAAGTTAACGGTATACAACATGAAAAATCTCATAATATAGGAGGATAAAACATTTATAAAGCTATAACCATTACAAACGCATTTAAATAAACGCACTAGCAATAGGCTAAAGATACCTGAAAATAGTAATCTTAAGACGATTGATGCACATTTTGCTTACGTGCGATGTACTAACGAAATATTCTTACAGTAAATTGACTAAACTTTGCTTACTAAATTACACTGGAAAAGAGTAACCACGTAAATATTTAGAATCCACTCCTGATTCACGGTTCAAGGCAACACGACCTGTTCTAGCAACCTGCACATTTACAGATTTATCTTTATTTCCAGCGTGTACAAAACCTTTTTTTTTATATATAGCAGTTGTACTAAAATTTATTCCTTGACTATTTAACCATTTATCATTAATTCCTTACCACACACAGTTGATGCATCTGTCATGTTATTATATACATGTGCCCATATATAACAAAATCAGTTTAAGCGTTTCCTAGACATCAGTTATAGAATGATTAAAGTACAGAAGCAAACCTCACAAATCCCATATGGCTCTAACAATCTCTGTAGCGCTACCATCTTGTCAAAATCTCCCGTAAGCTAATTCAGATAATGAACCAATGTTATAAACATAGTTGCATAACAAACAAAGGAGGAAGAAGAAAAAAATTTGTGAACTAGACGTTATGTCATCTCTCGTCACCTAATCCTATGAACATGTCATACCTAGCATACGCATGCAGCTACTTCCAGATTTTACCATGGAAAAACTAGCACTGAACTAGACAATTGTTATGTTTCTTAACTTCATAATTGTGCATCAAATATATGATATGTATAATGTATTTTCAACTTGAAGCATAATCAATATGACTACAACAATTACAGGAAAAATGTCACGACCTGAAGTGTGATGGTATGATCAGACACATCCACAGCTTTTGCTCGGAAAATATCAGCAATGTCTAAAATGTCTCTTCTGGCAGTGGTATTTACAGCAACTTTAATCAGCATAAGTTCTCTTTCCGCAAATGGCATGTGGGTCAAATCTTTAACCTAGATGAAAAAAAAATACATACTCTAATCTAAAGGAACGCTTTTACTATTATTACATGTATATCAGGGACAGTATAAAGTGTAGTTAGCTCACATTATGAACATCAATAAGCTTGTATAGCTGTTGTACTAACTTGGATATAGATTCTTCAGTTCCTGGGACAACAGTTGTGATTCGGGAAATTCCTTCTGTCTCGGCTGAACCCACAGCAAGACTCTGTAAATAAGAGACAAGGTATCACTTAAGACTTTAACTAATTTTAAACCAAATTTTAATTTTTAAAAAAAAACAAGAAATGAGTAAATAATGTTAACCTGAATGTTATAGCCCCTGCGGGAAAATACACCAGAAACAATGTTGAGAACTCCAGGAGTGTCATTTACAAGGATAGACAGAGTGTGCGAACAAAGACCAGTTGACTATAATCATAAAATACAGAAGCTAGATTAGCCATATACATTGTCATCCTATCTATTGTATACATATGCAAGGGTCATGGAAGTTTCTTTACAGCAATATATAATTAGGAAAAAGTAAAATTGACTTACATCTTCATCGTAAAGTGCACCCCAATTTGCATCGAGAATTTGATTCATTGAGAAGCTTTCATAAGGTTCAACAGGATATACGTCGCCCTAGAATAGAAAACTGCTTAAGTAATGTGTGTAATGAAAAAAAAAATCAAGTGCGGAATAGATCGCATGCAATTTAGGAGACATATCTTCTCGGAGGTTAACATAGCAAGTTATTGACAGTGATGAACATGCAAAAACCAATGGGAGGAGGAAAGGAAATGTGGCATATTACGTATAACAAAGAAAATGTCATTGTTAAAAGGATAGGTATTGCATGATCCATAAGATATGATGTAACTTTTGATGACAATATTTAATAGCGAGGAATTGTTCAACATTTATATATTATCGCCATATGACCAAGGCATCATACAAAAATTAACCTTTAAAATAGAGATACGTCATTCACACTTATTACATATCATTCATTCAATAAACTCATAGTTATCTTGCATTACCACAAATAGTATGTGTAAATAGTAAAAATAATGGAGCTTGCACAGTTATTAATGAATCAAATACCTACTTACCTAAAGATCCCTCAATGTACTACATCATATGGAACTAAAATAAAGACTAGAGTAGGATGGGTGCCATATTTGAAGAAATTAACAGATATTAATGAGATCACGTCGTAGTAATCAATTACATAAATGGTGTAAAATGACCGGGCATCCAAAACAAACAGTCAACTCAAGGATCACTGTAAAATTCCAAATTAGTTCAACTCAGTTCAATGCTGAAAGTATTGATGCTTATCTCCAACTGAAATACATACCCCGGATGATTGTTCTACTTCTGCACTGAAAGATTTCTCTGTACGCTTCAGAAGAGGACTTTCTGAACTTGTTGCTTCAAGATCTGGGTATGAAGCTGCAGAGAATCTCCAAAATGGAGCGTTCGCTCCCATTTTCTCTCGCCTTAAAGCTATCTGTAGGAATAATACAACTTTATCGGTACAAGTTGACAACAATTATATTATGATAACCCCCATTCTTTAGTTCATATTTATATAACAACCTTTCCGGTTCTAGCAATCTCCCTAATTCCAAATTTTCCAAAGTTCCTCTGCACCGCAAACATCTTTCCAGGATCACCGGTTACCTGCCCAATAATGAAACAATGCCAAAAATGTAAATTTAAAGCAGTCATACAAAATGTATACGATCAATGGGAAAACAAAAGAACAACGTGGCTGGGACTTTTGACAATGTACCTCAATGGTAAGAGAATCTTCTGAAACATCGACGATTTTCGCTCTGAAAATATCAACTAAACCCATGACCTGTATATCAGATATGAGCATCAATGTAAACAATGAACAGTATTAACAAAACATGAATGATTAACATCTATTTTCTTTAGAGTTTAGAATAAGCACCTCTTGACGCTTATCTGGATTTGCATTAAGTTTCATGAGCATCAACTCTCGTTCCACTTGTGGTTCCCTTGACAAATCTTCAACCTATTTAACACAAGTACACAATATCAATCCAAAAGTCAAAAATATAGTCGAAGAGTAAATATGCGTTGCTTTGAGCATCAAAAGCTAGTTTATTAGTTCGACATTGTAATATCTCCAGCATACTTATTACTTTTAACCTGAATGTGGAAAGAAACTTTTGAAAATGATTATTTTACATAATGTTTCTATTGTCAAAGTCCACTGGCTCAAATAGTAGGGTCTCTAGTTCGATCCAAGCTCTATCATAGTTGAAGTTAGGGGGATGAAAACAAAATTAGTGAGAACAGACAGTGAAATAAGGTGGCAAATTCTCAAAATTGACACTACTGTTATATCTGTGCACGCGCGCGTACGTGCGTGTTTGTATATATGTATATATTATTTAAATCGGAATGTGTGGTTGAAGTCAAGGGGGAATAGAGGTGTAACAAGAATGATGTGTAGCCGATCTCTGTGTGTGCGCGCATGTGCGTGTGTATATATGTGTGCGCGCGCGCACATGTAGGTGTGTAGGTGCACACGTACATAGACACACGGAGATAGATATTATGAAGACAGTCAAAGCTAATGCTTTTGCAATGAAAAAGGTATGGATGAATAACCTTTATGACGTTAACAAGCTTATTGAGCTGCTCCACAACTTGCTGTAATGCTCTCTCCGTGCCTGACACAACTATTGTAAACAGTGCCTTGTCCTTATTTAATCCAACTGCAAGTGACTCAATATTATACCCTCTTCTAGCAAACACCCCAGCAATTCGGTTTATCATGCCACTTTCATCTCCTACAAACACCGAAATTGTGTGTCGTTTCAACCTATACTCAGAAAAATACTTTGTTATAAACCAATTAACTACAAGAATCGTATTTTTGTTGCAGTTGATGTTAACATGAGGAAATAAATGCACAAACACACAAATAAATTGTAAAGAGAGCGTGCATGTTCTTAGAAGAACATTACTGCAAAAACGATGCCTTTGACCTCAAATTAGTATAAAGTTGGATTTCACTTGTGGTTATCTAATCCAAGCAATCATAAATCTATGGCCCCACATATTACCATTTTGTCACAAAAGAATCTAGAAGTGCAACTGCAAGTTGAAAATCAACTATTAGCTAATAGAAATAGAATCAAGCGACAAAAAGATGCTAAGGAAAATAAATTGACGATCGATTAAATATCAACCACACTTTTGGCTGAGTTAACATCAGATTTGATTCTAAAAATACAGGGAAAATAAATACTATTATTCTAATTCAACATTGTCTTTCAAACCCTAACTCAAAATCAAACCTCTACAGAATTGACAAGAAGTTGATGAAATCTGAAGAAAAGAACGATTTAGAACTCGAATCACAAGGATAAATAGCTTTTACTAGTTTTATTTTAGCTTTCATTCACAAACGCAAATTCAGATGTGAAGAAAAGAGTGTGTGGTTTGCCAACAAACCACGCAGAGACCAGTGAGTGGTATTGTAGAGGGTCTGCAAGCTAACATAAGTTGTCGTGCACGGTCCTATGTGGTTCATCTGTAAACCTCTTGCCAACCAGATTCTTTCTGTTATATTTTTTATTGCGGCAATTATGATTATCTCCTTATTTACTTCTTAAATCAATTATGGATCGCTCCACCTTTTAACGGTCCAAACCTAGTCCTTCCCAAGGGCGTAATTTAAATTAACAATCTTTATTCAGTTTCTCATTCGTTCTCTCATACCATATTTAGTCTCTCAAAAATAAACACCTACAAATTTCAAAACTCGTAAACAAAAGACCCAAAAAAAATGTAAACTAAAGAATTGAAATCGATTTACAGATTCAAGGACGTGGATCATGGAAGTTTGCTGATGAAGACAGATGTACATGATGAAGGTGGTCTCTTGTCAAACCGCATTTAATCCTATGCCTCAATTCTTCTTCTTCTTCTTCTTTTCTAAAGACAGATGAACACGTGAAGGTAGTCTCTCTCTTGTCAAACAACATTTAATCTTATGCCTCAATTTCATCATCGCCTTCTTTTTTTAAGTGCAGATTGAATATTTCTAAGATGTGTGATTTTCGCTATGTGGGATCCACATAAGATCAATGTTTTAAATTTTATATTTCGATCATGTTTCGTCTTAAAATTTTCACACAAGCTATCTCGTAACGGAGGAGATCTCGAACGAGATGAGTGTACCGTTGGTGTACATCTTAGATTGACATCTCGGATCATAAAGTACATCTCGGAATATCTCAGAATAATTTATGTTAAAATTGATGTTTTAATAATAAAAATTAACAATTATAATTTTCAAGATAAAAATAAAGTGTAACATACTTGATTC
This sequence comes from Allium fistulosum, assembly GCA_030737815.1. Taxonomy (NCBI): domain Eukaryota; kingdom Viridiplantae; phylum Streptophyta; class Magnoliopsida; order Asparagales; family Amaryllidaceae; genus Allium; species Allium fistulosum. The sequence goes on along the minus strand of CM060904.1, from coordinate 1,000,464,973 downwards.
GTGTAGATATAAGAATTGAAATGAATATTTTGAGAAAAAGTGATAGCTTAATTAGCTTAATTGATTTGGTCATGACTCATGATTAAATAATTTTTTCTTATTTGAACATGTAAAAGAAAGGAAACCTTTTATTGTGACTCATTGAGATAAAAAATAAAATAAAAAGTCAAAGAGTTGGTAAATAGTAATTGTATTGAGTAGTTTTTTTTAAACCTATATGCTAAAATTTAAAAAAACAAAACAAAACAAAAACTATGTAAAAGAAGAAAAAGATAAAATCTCAAATGAAATTTCGGATTGAGATTTTGAACCCCATTTCAGATGAGTTTTGAATATATTCGACGATGAGTGTGGAACGTGATATGAATGAGATTCGATGTCTCATCTCGTCTAAGTACGAAAATGAGATCTCGAGCGAGATATAAGAAGATTTAAAACCATGCATTTGATTTAAATGAATTTGCAATCTTCCGTGTTTGGTGAAATTTGAATTGTTTTTAGATGTTTCACGATTCGAACTAAATTATATGATTGAAGGTAAGGCAAAAGGGTTTGGTTTGAGAACGAGAATGAAGTGCGGTACAATGAGAAGGAATTACGTATTGTGTTGCAAGATGTTCTCTAAGAGTTTTAGGGCAAAATTAGTTGAGAACAAAACTATGATAGTGAATGTTGATTAGATTTATCGCAACCCTCGTAATTAGGTTAATGCGTCATGAATAGCAAATGATACTTGCTAATCATTAGGCTTAAAAGCAGAAAATGAGGAGAAAGTGAACAATTGATGCAGACATTAAATATAGAGTTATTCGGCTAGACTGTCTACGTCCACTGTACGGTTTTCTAATTACACATCTTTCTTACAATTACAAGAAATCACAAGAGAATAACAAGAAAAATGAAGTGTTTAAGAGTAACAAAGTAGCTAACCTAAAGGCTTGTTGCATGAAGAGTTCTGAATGGTGTATATTTGTTGGAATTCTTGCCTATTCCAACTCATTTGAAGTGATAATGCATGAGGTATTTATAATAGCTGAGAATGATGCTTAGACAGCTGAGATTGAACTGTAAAGCATGTAGAAAGCACACATATCCGTTGATCAGGTCGAACGGACTGATGGGAGACAGCTGAAATAGTAAAAGAAATGGTGGTTGAGAAGAGTGCCAACAAGAGAACTGTACAAGGTGCATATCTTGCCCTTACTGCACATTTAATGCATTATATACTATAGCAGCATGTTATAAGGATACAACATGTTTTCTGTCAAAAGTAGATACACCTGGTTGTACTTCTTGTCATTTACCTCTCCATGCTTAGGTGGCAAGACATGCTAGGTTGGTTAGCTGACTGCCATGGATATAAAGAGAACAGGAAATTGCTAAACAAAGCTAAAATGAGTGACAAACTAGGCAGAAGATGATGAGATGGGCCACCTGGAATAGATCGTAGATGACTGTACTAAAGTTGGACCAAAGACGGGCCACGCCTAAACCGGTCTTGCTGTGCCGGTCGGCAAATGACTAGTAGAGATGCTTGATCGATGGGTATCTTCTTGCTACACCGAATGCAGGTCGACATGAAGGGGGATCGCCTGTGAGATGGGTCGGTGCGGACCGGGCCGGGTGATGCCTAGGTCTGGCCTTGCCCGACGGGTTGGTTGTTGAAGCCGCTTCAGGGTGTACCGACCAATAGCTGGCCTATGGTGGGTTGCCTGGATCCAAGCCAGCTTAGACCGAACCGGGCCAGTCTTGATCAGTTAACCTTCTTACTCACGAAAAAATTGAGTAATAGTGAAGGTGTCCGTTAGAGCTAATGGAGCGATCTTGTAGAGCTAAGAAGTAAGAAAAAATTATAACACTTACAAGCGAAGAAGTGAGTTGTAGAGAGAACAGCCGAGAAAGATGTGTGTGATGTGACTTCTATGATTGTAATTAGTTTTTTGATGTTGCAATAATATTGTAATTTGGACGTAATCAAACATAATGCAATCCCAATTTTGTAATTCAAGTCAAATTTTTTGAATACAATGGAATCCATTTTAAAACAATGCAACAATATTTTTAATATAATATAAATCAATTTAATACATTGAAGCGAATTTTATTACTAATCAATTTTTATACAACGCAAGTCAATTCTAAATAGAATGCAAATTAAGTTAATGCGTGCAAGTCAATTCTGAATATGATCATATTCGGTCTGAATATGATGCAAGTCAATTTAAAATAATATGCAAACGAGTACGAAATTTCCAATTTTTTCAAATTTTGTACCACTTGAAAATTAAAAGGTGAAATAAAAGTTAATTTAATGATAGTTTGGTCATTTTACAAAAAAAAATTATAATATGATAAGCGGAAAGTTCTTCTGACCTATTATGGAGACCTCTAATAGAAAGTATCTTTTGATAATCTAAAAGAATGTGTTGGGTACATTCCTAGTTAGATTAGAATGTCGGATAGATTCCCGATAATAATGAGTCATGGACGAGAAGTGTCATGCGTTGGATAGATTCCTAGTTAGATTAGAATGTCGGGTAGATTCTCGATAATAGTGAGCAATGGACGAGAAGTGTCATGCATTGGATAGATTTCTAGTTAGATTAAAATGTCGAGTAGATTCCCGACAATAGTGAGCCATGGACGAGAAGTGCAATGTGTTGGGTAGATTCCTAGTTAGATTAGAATATCGGATAGATTCCCACGAATAGTGAGCCATTGACGAGAAGTGTCATGCGTTGGGTAGATTCATAGTTAGATTAGAATGTCGGGTAGATTCCCGATAGTAGTAAACCATGGACGAGAAGTTTCATGCACTGGATAGATTTCTAGTTAGATTAAAATGTCGGGTAGATTCCCGATAATAGTGAGCCATGGACGAGAAGTGACATGCGTTGGGTAGATTCCTAGTTATATTAGAATATCGGCTAGATTCCCAATAATAGTGAGCCATTGACGAGAAATGTCATGCGTTGGGTAGATTCATAGTTAGATTAGAATGTCGGATAGATTCCCGATAATAGTGAACCATGAACGAGAAGTGTCATGCGTTGGGTAGATTCCTAGTTAGATTAGAATGTTGGGTAGATTCACAATACGGATAGAATGTTAGGGAAAAGTTTCTAAGTTAATGCATCGAGTAGATTCTCGGTAACCCAAAAAGGGGTAAAGGTAAACATAGAACCATAACGAGACGAAACTCTTGATTGTGCCATTAGGTTGGCTCCGGATAAGAATCCGATGACAAAATTCGATTGGGTCTGAAACCTTGTTTTGACAAAAGCATGCCATGGACAAAGATACTCCACAAAAGGAAGATTCTAAAAGCACACTCAAGCAAAGTGACAGCATAAGAAATGAAGTCGAAGAGAATAAAGTTCCTTTACGAATATTTTGTCCAAGGAAGTGTTACAAAGGATAAGCCGAGAAGAACGCCTATTTTAATAAAGAAGTAATATTATAAAGACTGTATTACAAAATCGAGAGCATCAGAGGATAAAATATAAAGATGAAAAAAGGAAATCCTCCCCAAATGAGCAAGCCAAGATGACGAGATAAGGCTATCCGAAACAACCTCAGTTTTATAGTCTCGGAAGGAATTCATTAGCAACATCATTTTTAGCCTCTTTTACTCCCTTCATTTAAAAAGGATGGTGATGTCATCTCTCGATGTCAAATATCGGTTTAAGGCATATTCCTCCCAGAAGTAAGGCGACTGCTAATTTTTAAACCTAGGTTTGACTCAAGGAAATTGCTCTTAATCTCAAAAGCTTTAAGGGTTACTTTTAGCTTTTGAAGTTCGGCTACCTTATCCTCGTAAGAATGGTAAAGAGAAGCATAGTCTTGTTGAGTTTTTGAACAATTTAGACAAGGTATTCCCTAAGGAACATCGACTTAAGATTAGCAAAGGGAAAAGACAGGAAATAAAGAACTACTACACATCGACTACTCTAGTTTGGGATATCATATAAAAGTCATCTAGTATAAAGTTGGATAAAAAATTAAGTATTAAAAAGCCATTAAGAAAGTTTCGGTTAAAAGTTTTTATCCAAGTCAAAAGTTATATTACAAGGACAAGCTACATAATGTTTTCTTCATTGTGTATCATCAGAATAATCCTCTCGTACCTTCTTGTCAGAAGAAGTCGCTTCCTCCTCCTCCTCAACCAGGGTCTCGGCTTCATCCACCACCATAGCCTTGGTTTCTTTTCCATTTCACGTTTTCCTCGTACCTCTTAGCAAAGTTAGTCTCTATTGTGGCGGCGTTGTCCCCAAGATAGCCTAAAGAGAAAGTCATGTTCTGATTTCGATGGTGAGCATAAGCATCAAATAAAACTTAAAAAGCCCATCTGTTGGCCTCCCTCTCATGCTCGTCTCTAGCAATATGCTGTTCTCTATCAACTACCCCGGCCTCGACTTTCTTCAACCTCTCGTCCATTTTCTTCAAGGCTTTCTCGAGAGTTTCAATCTTATGATCCCACTTTCTAACAGTTCTACCGGATTCCGCTACTTGAGCATTCACCTTTAGAATTTTAGCTTTCAGTTCCGCAAACTTCTTTTTCGTCGCTTCGACTCAGCCACCGTCTCCTCCATTTTCAGCCACCCGTGCCGAAAGGCTGAGATTTCCGTCGCAGTCTAGAAAGAAGTAAACAGAGTAAGCACACGTATTGAAATCATAAGCTAACACAACAATTTTTACTTGATGCTCTCTCGGAGGCTGTACTCGATTGCTTTTCGAATTTCCGGGACAGAGGTTGGAGGTTTAGCATGTGCTTCAGTGATGGCATAAAGAAAATCACTTCAAAAGCAGCTCTTGTAATCTCAATCGCTTGCTTGTTTTTCTCGGCAAGAGGATCGAAACCCTTCCCCTTAGAGCTTTCGATCTGGGAAGATCAGGAAACCTTTTTCTTCTTCGAGCCAAGAGTATCTTTATCAGGAAGCAACAACCTAGATCTTTTCTTGGTCCTCTTTCCTTTATCTAGGAAGTCAGGCCTTCTTAGAAGAGGAAGTCGGTGCAAGGAGAAGAAAAGGATAAGGTTAAAATCAAAATTAAGACTAAGTTGTACTAAGCGTCTAAAATAAACTAATAAAGGGTAAAACCCCCGTCTCGCTTTCCCCAAAGTTGGATTTGGTTTCCCCTCCACTATTGATGGCTACGGTACAAGTTGTCTTGTGCTTCTTAGAGGGTTTTAATTTGGCAAATGCAACGAAAGGAAGGAGCAGACCTCGAGCTTTCAGTTTGCCTTCGGTAAGAACCAAGTGTCGATATCGATGTAAGAAAGGAATCTTCATAACTTCCTTATATTGATTGGTGATAGCTAAGTTACCACTCTTCTCAGGTCTCACTGTTTGAGATTTAATAAAATAAGGAAACATAACCTAGAATACGGGTAAGGCCAAAAGAAGGTGAAAAATCCAAGAATGTGCCAGAATTATTGAAAGAAGTGGTTGTTCGATCGGAAGAAACTTTAACAAAGAGCCACTGACGTAATGTTATTTTGCTGAATGGATCCTATAAGGGAGTTGGCCTCAAAATTTTCAGGAAATACATGGGAAAGTCCCTAAGGGATTCAGACTCATGCAGGTTGAACATGTAACTGACTTCGGAAACGGATATATCCCGATAGCCTTTTTCGAAGTACAGAATCATCATGGCAGATACGGTTGAACAGAAAGTAGCCAAAAGTTAAAGGATTGATGTGGTAGAATTCCAAAACATCGACAAACAAAAGGGCAAGAGGCAAGAAGATCCCGTGTTCTAAATGCTCTATGGACCATATAAAATACTCCGCTGGAGGATTGCTAAAATGCATCCCGGGTCCAGGAGTGATCGTCTCGACTCCTGTAATCCCGTAAGACGACAAAATTTCGTCGAGGTCTTGTTGAAATTTGATCGGAGCATCCATTTCCGATCGAAGGAAGGGGAGGAATGAAGTGTCTAATTATTAAAAGAAAATTGGCATTACCCCTAAAATCAAGAATTAAGCAGGTTAAAATCTAAGTCTAATTCTTGATTGAGCGGTAAAAGGAGTATCGATGATGATTTGGGCAATCTTAACAAGAATAAAAAGAAATTTTTGAGGACTTACCGATTCGAGAGTAGATATCAAAAGACGAATCAGAGAGAGCTTGAAAATATCAATGGCGGTTTTACAATTCGAACAGGTGAAAAGAAAAGAGAAAAAGGGAAAGAGTGTTTATATTAAAAAAAGGACGGCACAGATTGAGAGAAAAAAAGCTTTCCACTGCATATTTTGTTTAACAGGTGTACATAAGAAGAATATCAAAGGGTCACCCCACCAGATGCCAAGCCATGCCAAGTCATCCTTGCATTAAACCAACATCTGGACTCACATTTAATGCAAAATCAGTACCCGTCTCTTTAAAGGTCTATTCCTGAATGATCACTTATGAATTCGTACTACAAATACAGTTTTGACCTCATGGTCTCGAAATAGATTGTCTTTCGGCACCGTAATGACTTCGTTTACCACTTAGTCTAGATGGCTTCAAGTGACAATACAATTTCAAAAAGTTTCGTCATCACGATCTCGAAGTAGATTTTGCCTTTTGACACCGTAATAACTTCGCTTTTTTTTTTGTTCGGACACACTGACACACTTTTATAAACCCAATATCAAACCAAAAAATAAAAACATAAATTCTTCGGAGAAATCAAAATTAAGATAAAAATAAAACTAAGCAGTAGGATTTGTTCAAGGATATTCATACATTAAGGAAACTTAAATAATGGATCAAATAAAAATTTGCATAGATGGGCAAAGTTTATAATTTAAAACAAAGATGTTCCCTTGCCCTTTTTGTCTCCTCCAATCTCAAAATGCTTGCATCTCTTGATAGCTTTCTGTGAGTAATGCTTGCAACTCTGACACTGCAATTTGAGCACAATCTTCTTAGTAGTTTTTGCCTTCTTGTGGAAAACCGGCTTAGTCTGTCCACCATACCCAGACTGCTTCCTGTCATAACGCCTCTTCCCCTGAGCAGAAAGACTATCCTTGCCTTTCTTGTATTGAGTAACTTTGTGCAAGGTGTGCTTCTTGCACTCCTTGTTCTTGCAGTAAGTTTTCTTTGTTTTTGGAACGTTAACCATGACTGCAAAGCAAAATTAAGGTTGGGACTCCGCGCAGATGAGCTTAGGGTAACGTAATAACTTCGCTTACCACTTAGCCTAGATGGCTTCAAGTGACAAGCGCAATTTCAAAAAGTTTTAACCTCAACGGTCTCGGAGTATCTCGGAGTAGATTGTCTTTCGGCACCATAATAACTTCGTTTACCACTTAGCTTAGATGGCTTCAAGTGATAAGCACGATTTCGAAAAGTTTTGACCTCATGGCCTCGAAGTATATTTTGCCTTACGGCACTGTAATAACTTCGTTTACCACTTAGCTTAGATGGCTTTCCGTGGCAAGCACGCTTTCAAAAGTTTAGACATCACGATCCGGTTAAAACCATGCTTTCCAGCCCAAAAGTTAATTTCAAGCAACATAGCCCAGTTTTTTTATAATAACAAACGAATATAAGCATTATATCGCCACTAATAGTCTTCAAACCCTATTCATATGTAAGGCCGAATCTAGATGACTGCATCATGGTATTAAGATACTTTCCCCTCTAAGCACTAGTTTCAATTTCCAAAAAGCCTGTAGGCAAAGGTAAATTTTCAAAACCCTCGAAACACAGTTAGATCTTAATAAGTTGTCTAGGAAAAGCAGTATTTCTGAAAGTTCTCAAGATACTACTTTGCCCGAAAACTCATGGTCAACTTTCATGATAAAAACAGAACAAACAAGCCAAGCAACAATCCTAATATGACACTATTCTTTTCAAAGTCCACTTCATATCAACCATATAAGGTGAACTTTGGAAGGCATGTGTTACACCATAATTTCTACCAAGTATAAATTACAAATATTTGAAAAGAATGTTCCTTGGCTTGTAATTTCAATACTCATTGTTTAGTTTCCAACGAAAGCATAAGTCCGGAACTCGGTATCCGAGAGCATGAATTAAAGCGTCAACCAAGGTCAAGATCGTTGTTCAGCTGAAACAAGAAGCTTAACCAAGGACAACAATTGTCGAAGCCAAAAGCCTTTCAACAAGTATCAACAGTTAATGGATCAGATAGCCTCAGACCGAGATCAACAGTCAGGATAAACGAAAAAAATCAAAGAAGCTATACATAAATAAAAACGTCACATCGGCAATCTGCATCATCAACTAGATGATAACAAACATTCAAATCTAAGCCGCACATAGCAAGCCAAGTCATCAATCCAAAGAAAAAGCTCTCCACCAATAGCGTTACGGCATATTGGCTATAAATAGACGACAATCTCAAGGCACAAGGGATCTTCTGGTATGAAAAAGAACTGACATAAAATCATAGTGTACGTTACTATATTAGAGCTCCATTCAAAACTCATTAATGGCGAAAACACCTAGATTTAATGTAATAAGCCTCTCGGCAATATAAAAGTGACTAAATAAGGAAAGGACAGTGAACGTAGAGACTTCCAACCCGAACTACTATAAAAGTCTCGGTGTTATTTACCTTTCGTACTTCAACTCCTCTGCATGTGCTATTATTACCCTACGGTTCAATGTCTCGTGCTCAAAGCTTGATTACATCACATCCCGGTAACCTCTTGGCCAGGTCCAATATTTCAACCAGTTTTCGGAGATACCTTTGGATCTCGGAGTGTTGGTGTAGACGAAAATTTACACTAACGGATATAAATAGAAATTTTTTCATTCATCTTTCAGAGGTCCTAATAAAGACTAATATATCACCCAATCAATTGGTAATAGAAGTTAACACTTATTACTTTACTATGGATACTTGTTGAAAACTAAAAACATTTTTCATCCCTATGACTTAATCTTGGTTCCACTAAGAACCACTTATTGCAAATTATTGTTTAAATTTCTCGCAAGTATAATTAGTAAGCCGGTTAAGTATAGCCTAGCCCAATTCATGTCGGCCCAGTACATCCAAGCCCGTCCAATTCATGCCGGCCCGAACTCTGTCTGATCCCAAGTCAGTCCATCTACTCAGCAACCCTCTGGGTCCATTGTTAGCCGATTCAACTCAAGACGGTTTCAACATCCAACTCATCAAACAAGGTCCGGCTCAAGTGCGACCTGTCTTCGTCCTAACTTCACAGGCTGCCTTCGACCAGTCCCTGGCAGCTCATCTCGTCATCCCTCGATCAGCCCACACATTCCTTATAACTTGGTCCTTAGCAACATTCAGCTTTACTTAGCAAGCGTCGGCAACAAGCGACCGGCAAACACAACCTGAAAGAAGCTATCCATCCGCCTTGCCACATGAACATGCAAGAGTAAACGACAAGTTGTATAGTCAGTCGTACTAGGTACTACAGCAGAACTACCAAAAGCATACCTATTACCGCAACACGCCGTCATCACTAAATGCAAGACACGCAGCTGCTATGGAGGAACAATTGGCATACTTCTCAATCACACATTTCTTTACACCTTTACACCTGTCTTCCATCAGCCCATGCGACCAAATCAACGGCCAGACACACTTTCCGCCTGCTTCTGCTTTATTGTGCAAACTCAACCGTCCATCATTCATCTCAGCTACTATAAATACTTCATGCCTTACTACATCCAAAGGGTTGAATTTCGGTTAGAATTTAGTTGATTTCTTTTTCACTTCCAACGAGCAAATCCTCTAAAAGCCCTAAGTTTAGAATCATTGTAAATTAAGTGCTAATTTTCTTATTATTCCCTTGTAACTCCTTATAACTGTAAGAGATAAATATAGTAAGAAATCTTCCTAGTGGACGTCGGCAAATCTCTGTCTAACCACTCCACACCTAGTGTCATTTACATTATTTGCTTATTTACATTATTTGTTTGTTTCACTCTTCATTTTACATTTTTAAGTCTAATATTATTAAGTGGGCCTTTCGCTAATACAATACATTAGTCTAATTCTACTAGTAAATTTATACGTCAACACAAACAAACACACCTTTTAAGTAAAAATCTTGGAATTAGAGGTTAAATCTAGAATATCACCGTACTACACCTTTTTCAATTAAATTCCCTGATTTCAGGTATGTGCAGATAAATAAACTGACTTGAAAAATCAAATTACCCAGAAAAGATAAGTTTTTCAGCATTCTAATTAACTCAAAAGATCGTTGAATAGTGTTATTTTGGATTATATAAATGTCAGAAATAACTTAGGCAACCATACACAATAACAATAAATCAACTGTACCAATATATTTTTCTTGAAAACAATAACATTCTAAATCATGAAAAATGCAAAGAAATACAAAAAAGATTATAACGTACGAGCTTCTCCGTTGTGGAGGAGGAAGAGGATCTCCAACTGAAACAGAGGCGGGTGATTCACCGTCATTGCTGCTTGCTTTAGCTTGGAGACCTTTCACAAATTTTGAACACGAAATCAAAGACGGTTTAGTAAGGTAGAGAGATTGAGAAAGAGCTGAACTGAAATTAGAGAATCGTTGAGGTCGAGGTCGAGATCGAAATTGGGATGGGAATGTCGATGAAGATGGTGAGTAGGAGCTTGGAGCCGCCATTTTTGTTCTGGTCTGGAGATGGTAACGAGTGGAAGACGAATTTTTCTGGGGTTTATGTTTCCAGGGCCTCAAGCCTGTTGCAAATTGCAACAGAAAGCCTGTTCACTTTGATCTCTTTTTCTTGCTTTTGCCAAATTCTATTAGTACACCAACAATTGCCAAAGGTACACTAAAAAAAATATCAAAAGACAACTCTACATCAAATGTTACTTTACATACATTGTGTCTTATACTAACTTTATTTTCGTCTTTTTTGTTTTCCATCTTTCCAACTTAAAACTTATTCATATAAAATTAGAAAATTCTTACGCTAAACTAAGTTAAAATTCCACAAAATAAAATTTAGTGTTTGCATTATTATTGTAGCTTTTTAATTTTTTTTTTAATTTCTCTATTTCAACAAAATCAACTTTAATTAAAAAACACTTTTAAACTACAACAATTAGTTGTGAATGTTGTCTTAATTGAAAGTTTAGGTTTCACGATAAAATAATTCAATACTTTTTTCATTAAAATATATTGATTGGAACAAATTTCATTTGTTTTAAGGATAATTTGATGGATTATATGAAAAGACTTAAAAATGCAATTAAGAAAAATGATATTTAAGGAATAGATTTTTGTAGGAAAATAAAGTTGTATGCTAAGTGGTTTTTTGTGTATGAATAGAATTTACTTTTACACTGAATAGCTACGCAAGCAGAAGAGAGAAAACCAACTACGGACCAGTTTTAAAAACAATTCACAAATAAACGGCAAAAGTTTTGCCGTTTTATTGCAAATATTAAATAAAACAGCAAATTATTTGTCGTTTTATTTAATTGAAATTAAAACAGCAAAGACTTTGCCGTTTTATTGTAAAAAATTTATCGTTTTAACCTATTTTGCAATAACCACCGGTTTTCTTTTCAGTTCACTAACCATAAAATTGAATTGTACCAGTCACGGACAAGTGAAAAATCATGCATGTTTGCGCCGTGGCTTGTTCAGTTCATTTTTTCCGTTGAATGGGTAATTGTTGTTTGTGCTGTAAAATTACTTCCATGCCTTTTCTTGTACGGATTTCTCCTATCCTCGGTTCACCTTTACTCCCAAATTAAGAAAGGATTGTTAATTTAGTTTGAAGCATGCTTGGCCTCCCCCTCATGCAGCCATGCATGGTGTTGTAGGACCCGAGAGGCGATCCAGGAGGCTACTTTTTCAGTCGTACTCTGTGGCCTACAGGAGAATCAAGGTTGGGAGTTGCCCTGCTACCTCTTCTTATCTCTACCAATCTCTATCTGACCATAAAGACATCATCAGAAGGCTCTAAGGAAGCTTGTTGATGCCTCTATTTCTTCTGAGTCCGACTAGACTTTTAGTATGGATTGGATTCTTTTTTACTATTTTTGTTCCCTTCTTTAGTATTTAGGCCGTATTTTTTTTTCTTTCTAAATTATGAAGTCTGAAATGCCGAGTACAAAAAAGATATTTGTTTTTTAGTTTTCTTTACTTTTTAGTTGGGAACTTGGCAAACAAAATAAATTATGTGACTCATGCAGTAAACATCTATTCTTAGACAAAAAATATGTTTAAATGTAAATGTCTTGAAAATTCATATCCTCATTCACGAAGTTGCATACAAAAATTTATTTACTAGTATAACCGCACGACGGTGGGAAAACCGACCGTTGGATTATATAATTCTAAAAGAAAAATATTTATTGCGAGTCTGTAGCTTTGACAAGTCTGTAGCTTTGACAAGATTGACAGATAGGTTGATGGCATGGCGACGAGGATGAATAATGAGAAATATAGCGTTTGTAGCAGATGGGTTTAAAAAGAGAAAGGTCGGGAGAAAGTTGGATCTGGAGAAACAGAATTAGATCTGGAGATAGATATTTTGAAGCACAGATGCGAGATAAATTAGGGATTTGAATTTGAATAAAGAGAATTGCAGAGGAAACGTAAAATATCAGAAGAGAGGACACGGTCTAGAGGATAAAATTTGGGGGAGAAGAAAATGGGGGAAAAAAATAACAAAACATGGGGAATGTTTTTTTGGCTTCATAAAAATTGATTTTGCCTAGTAGAAGTAGGCAAACCTCCCTACGGTCGGTTTGATTATACCAGTACAACTGTGGAATAACCGTCCCTTTGATTTTATAATTTCAAAAGAAAAAATTATTCTATTTTTAAATTAATTTCAGTTAATGCATAATAATAATATATTTGAAAAAATTATTTACATTTTTGGAGACAAAAAATAAATTATCAAAGTAAATTTTTAGTAAAGAATAATTAAAGGTTGAAAATGATATGTATCGTACATACATATAAATGAAAATCAAGGTACAAGAAAGATTTTAGTGTCTTAAATATATTACTATTGATACTTTAGAAATAGAAGAAACCGAACGAACCAGGATGCTTGAAAAAGTTGAATTTATCCTTTTAAGGCCATTTCACTACAAGACATACCAGGTTTAGCGACGGCTTAGAGCCGTCGGCGGTCGTCGCTAACCGACAATAAAAGCCGTCGCTTTTTAAGTCGTCGGTCGAAGAAAAGATGACAGTTTTAGCGACGGTCTCGTCGTTAACTTTTCGACGGCTAGGCCATTCGATGGCTAGGGACGACCTACCCGTCGCTAGCCAATGAAGGTCGATGGACACCCATCGCTAGCCGTTGGTACCCTGTGTCAGTAGGCCATCGCTAACATGTGCATTTTGTTTTACATAACAGCTGCTATTTGCACCATCGAACCACACATATATATTCATTTGTCTGTTCACCTCATATACAACACATATAAATTCAATTTCATAATTACAACCATCAGATACATCGCATAATCTCATACATAACCGAGTTTATATTACAAAAATCAATATTTACATCAATATTCCATCAAACAGCATAACCATACCTACAAATCCTCATGTTCTTCAAACAAAATAACCATCAAACATCTACAAATCCATCAAACATTCACAAACAACACAACCATCAAACAAGTATCAAATCCATTTAAGACATGTCAAATAAATACAAATCAAAACAATCAAATATCCATCAGAAACACAACCATACCTACTCAACATCATTTCCCGATCCATGCGCAGGAAATGTCCCGTGCTTTGCCATATATGCCGCAATCCATTCATCTAGTAGCATTGTGACGACCCCACGGCTATGCCTAGTTTAGCAAAGAATATCATAAGTATTGTCGTCTGCTAATCCGGAGAATACGGCTGGTTAAGAGCGATCGAATGTGAATATATCTTTATACCAACACTGACACGTCTTATTTACCTTTTTGAGGATCTGAACTGAAATTTAGACGTGTACAATATTAGTACAAAGTAATAAACATACCGATTAAAAATATTCAGAACAATATATAATATAGATAAATCAGAATCAGAGTCACAGATCACAGCGGAATAATATACATCATCATATACATAATAGAATACGAGTCTACAAAATATGAGTACTAGACCCACATAAATATATACATCATATCCAAAATCTCGTGTCAGGTACAAAGTCACTACTATATAATATAGATGACATAAACTTCTAACTGTCAATATATACAAGTATGAAGTAAACTAAAACTATCAAAATAGTCTACTTCAACGCTAGCCCAAAATCCAAAGGTCAATTGGTCCTTGTACCAGTAAAGTCTCAACCTGACCCGAGTATTAAAATAATAAACGGGTTAGGCTATATCTAAATAAAAGGGTGAGATACTAATATCATAACTATATGACTTAAAACAAGGACGAAGCTAGGATGTCAAATCACCAAAGGCTATGTAATATTATTCTTCGACCAAATATGTAGGATAGTAGGAAATTTGGCTAAATATGAATATATTAGAAACGTGATAGGTTGAAAGTAGAAATGAAATAACAGTGGGAAATTAAATATGTATCTTTTACTTCAATCTTCAGTCAGACTTCTTTATTGTGAAAAAACTTGATTGACAATATAGTTTATTACAGAAAACGTTTAGCCTGTTTTGAAAGAGTTAAGAGTAATGGGATTTACATCACTTGAATGAGCTATATGTATAAGTAATATAAAATAAAATTTCAAAGATTCACCCGGGCTGTAGCCCAGGTTGCATTGGCTATGGATCCGTCCCTGACTTATAATAATAAGCCATAATAAAATATGCCAAACAAGCAATCATAATAAGGCATATTAATTAAATTCACTACTTTATAAATCCATAAATGACTTAACTCTAAAATAAGTCATCTCAAAATATGCTCCAAAAATCCAAAAAGGCATGTCAAACCAATAAATACAGATCTCAATATTTTGACTTAACGATAGCCAAATAAGTCGTAAATAAAATATGCCCAAAACAAATACTCAAATAAGGCATATCTAACAAATAACCATTTCATAAATACATATCAAGTCTCAATAGACTGTCATCTCAAAATATGGTGATAACCAATTCAAAATTCCTCAGAGCCATAAAGGATATAGAATATCCATACTAAAAATCTCTGAAGAAATAATCATCAATAATGAAATAATAATGGTAGTCATCTATCAGTTTAATATAATGACACGTAATCTACCAAAAAAGACCCGCTACATAGAAAGGAAGCCTATCAAAAGAGACTGCAGATTAGGAACACCGCTCAAAGAAAAGAGCAGCTATGTATCTAATCTATCCTATGCAAATTTACCTACCGAAAGAGGTCAACATAGTCTAACTGTATAAAATCAAATAAACTGATAGGTTGTAGTATCTATAGACTACGATGCATGTAAAATTCTGCCTTCCGAAAGAGACAGCCGTGTTTACACCATAACAGATCTTCCGAAAGAGATCTGCCTATCCAAATCTAAAAATGTATCGATTCTTAGATCGATAAAAAAATGAGTTATCTTCTCTCAGGGATCTATCGGTCTGAAACCCGAACACCCTAGGATAATACAACTCTAAGTGTTAGTTGCTGTCACTTTAGTAATCACAAGAATTTAACTAACTATCCCATATCAAATATTAAATTCAAGTATTTACTAAAAGCTAGTGATTTCTACTTCAAACTCTATATAACAAATTGTAATAAAAATCGAAAGAATTGTACGAAGTATCCCATACCACTCGACAATTCAATCGTTTATTAAAATTCCTTGTTTCATAGAAAAGCACGAAATTCAATAGAATATAATTGAAAGCATGAATTGCTCGAAAGCATGGTTTTGAAGTCACCAAAGAAATATCAATTATGGTATGTACATATAGCCACGGGCCAAACAATAATAGTCAATAATATGTTATAGTTTGAAAGAAAGTTGTACAATTTTATTATATAGGAATGATTTCTAAATTGCTTTATCTATAGTTTACTTTCACATTTATCACTTTTAAAATCCAATAACTCATATATATATAAAAAGAAAAGAGTTACAAAGTTTTAAGTCTTAAAATAAAATTCCTTTATTAGGTCTTTGAATCAAAACAATATTTAAGTAATTGATAATTCACTTTATTTCAAATCTATATAGATATATATAATATTACTTCATAAACACTTTAAAACCATAAACTATTTGTAAACTTAAAATCTTAATTAAATTTATTTTTAAAACAAAGCTTTACTTTTCATAATTGATAACTTACTTTATTTTGAAAATCTATTTAAATATATATATATATATATAAAGGTATAATTGTCCAAAGGCTTTAAAACTCTTTCTAAAATCATTTAAATAGCTTTTATAGCTCAAATTATTTGAAATTGAATTTATTACTTTCATAATCAGTTTTCTAAAATAGTACCATATCTTATCTTTTGCCTCTAAAGCATTTCCAAAATTTTATACTGATAAATAATAATTCTAAAAAGATTTTGTAAATAAATATTACTTATCTTTAAAAGTTTTAATTGGAAATTTTGTGATAAGCAATAAGTTAAGAAGGTAATATAATTTAACTATATATTTTATAAACTAATTTCCTATAAGGATCAAAATGGATAAAACCTCATTTTTGAAATTCATTTAAAAACATTTAAATAATTCAAACAATAAATCCAACGAAAATTTAACATTTTGAGCCAACATTACTCTATAAAATATAATTCCATAATACATAATTGTTTATCAATCCGAGTTGCTTTCCGGCAAACTCCAATTATACAACAATGTATGTATTTTCAACCATCAACCCAACTTACAATGAAGAATATAAATTTTAACATGTAATCTTATTTTATTCATTTTTAACTATTGATTTAAATCCAATATTTCAAACATTCTATTAAACCAATTCAAGCATCAACTAATTGAAACTACATCATCAAATTTTATTTTAATTCTATTATTCCCTACCAATCATTAACGTAATCATAAACGAAGCATACATATGGAATAAACTTGCATAGATATAGGTGTGTGAGTTATAAGATAACTTGCCTTAATCATATGTTTACAGCCATTATTGAATTTTTCGTCGTTGTCGAAGACATGACTTGAATTGCTGTCAGTGCTACAATCGAAATTCTTATTGTTGCCAAACCTGAGCATGTCTCCACATCCACGTCATTCACTACCTTCAACTCGCATCAACATCTACGTCGTAGCCAAGACCTCCAATCCCACATGCAGCCATCGCTTTGCTCCTCCGCCAAAACCCCCCACAAGACTGCAATCGCGTCGCCGCTGTTTGCTGCTAAAACCTTGTTTCGATCGCCCACCTCCAGCCGCGACCACCATAAAGTCGACATCCCCGCCAGACGTTGCCACACTCCGCTAAGTCCACACGACTCCGCCCCAAACTCTAACAACGTCAGAGCATCTCCTAATGCGTGTGGCCTCTTCCCCCACCCATCGCCGACGTCGACCTCACGTCGCCCAAAGAGGCGATTCACTCGCCGTTACTATATATTTTTTTCAATTGAATTTCGATTTTAATTCTAAGGCATGGAGAGAAGTCACGAAGCCTAGTACTCGATTGAGAATAAGGATTGGGGACTTGGGTTTGGTACAATGGTTGGGCTGGGTTTACAGCTTCATTTCAATCCATTCCTTATATTCTTTTCTTTTAATTCTACTAGTTTCTTCTTTTCTTTTAAGAAACTATTTTATAAATTTACAACTCATTCTGCAAATTATATTTCGGTAACTGGAAAATTTTATTTAATCCAGTGTTTATTTACTATTATTTAATTATCCATCGTATAACCATGAAATAGATTTAATTTCTTAACTCTTTTGGTGACATAAAAGTTATTCCAAATTTTAATAGTATCATATATTTCTTAGATAAATCCCAAAACTCATAATTGTCATTTATTTCACTAATACGAATTTTAATGACTTTTAGGTTTATAAAATGCGAAATTGAATTGTAAATTACTTTGTCTATTTTATTCAACTATTCCAAAAATCCAAACTAAATTCTCAAAATTCATTTCAATATATAAATTTTATTTTAATCTCGACCAGGGTTGTTATAAATCTCCCCCTTATGAAAATTGCTTTCTGATAATTTCTTATAGAGAGATGTCACATACACTCAACAGTTAATTCTCTTTTGAATTCTATAATCGAGTTGAAACAAGCAATTTCCTAAAGTGGTTGACATTAGAATTAGACCTTATATATGTTATAAATTTATTTGGACTATTTATTGATTTAATTTTCTTTGAATACAAATAAGAAGAATTATCAAAAAAATTCTAAGTGTCGAAATTTTTGAAAAATTTCTGAGTGTCGAAATTTTTGAAAAATTTCGTCAGCGTCTCCTTTGTATGGAGAGTTGTTTGCAATTTCACAAATATAATATAAACAAAATACATCGACCACACGGTCGAAAACACAATATATAACAATATTTCTATCATATTTTTATTTAATCCGAAAGCATACCTTTATTTAACGTTTTAAAAGAATTTATTAAATCTTATGCAAGCAAGAGCGAGTTTGCACCGCATACCAATCCATGTAGCACTCTTGTACCTATACTTCACTCGATTCAAAGTATAAGTCTCATATAAATGAAATTTGATAACACAACATACATTCAAATAACTTTACGTAGATAAGCAACTTTCGACAAGATTACAAAGACTGAAATCATGGATTTAGACCGGGTTCCAAATGCAAAATTGTTATACAATGTATAGGCTTTGAATAGCAACATCCGGATCATAAAAAGGTTGCGTAAGGAATGAATTATAGCCATATTTTCTAAAGGAATCTGTTAGCACCAAAATCGGTCACTAACATCCTTGAATAGAGTTGTGTAGAGAGATTAATGAAGAAAGTAAATTAAAATAGAGAAATAATGCAATTGAATACAAAAAGAACAGTAGAAAAGGAAACACCAGATTTATAGTGGTTCGGCGTGATTACCTACGTCCACTTTGAATATGATCTTTATTACTTTTCCAATTACTTGGGTACAGATACAATCCGTAAACAAACAACTTGAATGCAAGTTTGAACAGAAGAGAAGTGAGTACAAAAAATGACAGAGTATCCCTGGAGTTCCCGAAAAACGATCCCTTCAACTGTACCCTTGACCCTCTATTTATAGACGAAGATAAGCTGGTCCACCTACGTAGGCCCATGCAAGATACTTCGGCCCACAGTGGGCAACTCGCGTTCACCGAGCCATGCATTCCGAGCCACCCATGCCGAACGATGGTTGCCGAACGATGGTTGCCGAATGACCTTGGCCGGCCTCGGGTCTTTCCGTTAGCAACTCGAAGTGTGTCCTCACCTAACTCAAGGGAAGTTGCGGTACGAGTCGTAGCAAAGGAAGGCCGGACGCACCACTTCAACAGCAACTACCTTGACTGATCCAACAAGGCCGAACCAACATAGCCGAGCCAACATGGCCGAGGCATTCGTGCCGAACCCTCCAATGCTGGGCCACCAAATACCGAACCAACGGGCCTATTCACCAAGTGTCGAGCCACCCTCGCCAAGCCATCTTCCCTTGGACATCTCGACCGAGCCATCCTGTTCTCCCTTCCTCGACCGAGCGATATGTGTTGAATTCCTGTAGCTACCTTTCTTGGCCGAGCGACACACGCCATCCTACAAGACCGAACAACACACATCCTCCCTTACTCGGCCGAGCCACACTTGAAGGCCGAACCATACATGTAGGCCGAACCATAAATATAAGCTGAACTACTCAAATTAGATCAAACCCTTATATCTCCAATCTCTCACTGGCTCAAGTCTTATCTTGATTCAATCAAAGCCTCTGTAATTACCACCTTATAGCCGGGCCAAGTAGTCGGGTAACATTTGCCCCCCAAAGTGCATTGTGTGAGCCAACATGACGCACTTTGAATCAGCATTCAGTCCTAGCTTTCAGGAGCTAGCTCATTCTGAATGATAATCATCTGTCATTTAAATCCCATTTTTAACTTTTCAAAAGCTGGGTGAGCAAAACCTCTTGAAAGCTAAATCACGGTGGACTTTCTGAACATTATACGTGTACATATTTACACATGCATATATACAGGTGTATATATATTCATATAAGTATACATATATTTTTATTTATTCATTATTATTTCAAGGAAAAATGTGGGTCGGCATATCAATATCGATCCACTCGATCGGTTCGAACCGCACTTTCCTTCTCCGACTCATTCAGACGTGTTGACCGGTTCTACTGGGTACCGCCCGTTCGTCTCCCTCTACCCGTATATAAATCCCAGCCTTTGTTCTTTCTCCTTCTTTTCAATTTTACCTTACTTTCCCAGAATTGTCGACTCACTCCTCCCTGAGCTTTACTCATTACTTAGCCTTCCATCGAACCCAGATTGCCTACCTCACAACCCTAATTGCTCACGAATTCGAACAATTCCCAGCCTAACACCTCGAAACCACCGCATACCTCGAGCTCTCTCCATAGGTACGAATTTTTTCAAACCCGGAGTCATATAAATTTTCAGTGCTTGGGTGGATGGTTCCCCCTCTTCTTTTGTTATAAGAATAGGTAGAAGACGATTTAGATGAGGGAAAGAGATGAATTAGGAATAAGAGTAGACTTTAGGTTAGGGTCTCGGCCTGACTCTGATGGACGATGTCATAAATTGCCTAGGAGGAGTAGTTGTCGTCTCTTAACTCGGATGTTGAGACTTTGGAGGAGGATGGAGGACATCGCTCGGTGAAGAAAGATAAAGAGAAGAGGGGTTCGGTGATTCAAGAGCGAGTGTGGTTCGGTATGATCCCAGTGGGCCGTTCGGTGACGAGAGAGTGATGGAGAGAAGAGCGAGTTGGTCAGTGGTGTTGTTCTAGAGAGTCATTCGGTAGCTTGTAGATGAGTGGTTCGGTATGTATGCTTAGAGAGACGATCGGCTTCGGGTCTTGGAATCAGCATTGATAATCAAAATCACCTCAACTTGAACACAACATATGTCAAGACCACGTATTCCCACGTCTAATCATAGAACAATGAATAACGACAAGAACTTAAGCATATGTGCATATGGAACTGGTTCAGATTAATAACTCCATAGTTTTAACAATTATAAACGCGAATTCAACTCAACAAAAGCAAATAATAGCCTTCAACATATGATGCCAATGTTCGATTCCAAGACACCCACTACCAAACATAGGACCAGCTCTCGGAGACGGTCAGCGATGACGGTCTCTGAAGATGATAGTTTAATGTTCAATCACACTTCGTTGGTCTTTAAATCTTTAATTCTTTTATACTCATGCTTGAATGATTGCACTAGCTCACACACCACATGGGGGGAATATATTATTGTCGTTATATCTGATATCGATTGTCTTTCAAGTATAGTTTAAACAGGTATCTACCCATATTAAACGCTCGTTGAAGATGTCCAAAAGATCCAGCTCTGCTATAGTTTCTGATAAGCCTGAGCCAAGTTCACGGCAGGAGGTAGTAGGAACTTCAAATCCATCGACAACTTCTACACAGGGTATTCCGGATCCACCTGCTGTTAATATAAGCCCAGCTCCTGATGTTATATACGGAGCAGTTATCCTGGATAATCCTATTGATTCACAAGCTTCAAAAATCGGCGAAGCCGCTCTTCGTCGATTGTGCTCAATTCACGGAATCACTTTCGATGACGTTTTAGTTCCGTCAGGACAAGATCGGCCTCATCTGCCCCCAGTCGGGTATACAGCGTGCAACAAATTTATGTGCTGGGTCGGTAGCGTGCCACCTTTCAACTCTTTTCTCCGTGAAGTGTTACGATATATCGGGATTGCTCCGGCACAGCTACACCCCAACAGCCACGCGTTTATTTATGGCACTTGTATTCTCTTCATGAGCACCTTATTCAGACTCCCTACTCCCGAAGATATCCGCTATATCTACCGCTTCAAAAGACGATTTGACAGTCCATCCTTCATATTTCTCGAGCCACATTCCAAATGTCAAATCCTGACGGGGGCGTGGAGTAAATTTTCCCAGTATAAGCAAGAGTGGTTTTACGTATGCTGCCCCCTGGCTTTGCGAGAAAATGGCTGGAAGGGAGTAAGTTTTATTCCTAGACTGATATTTGTCTAAGGCTTGAAGTGCATCCTTTTTAAACTTCCTTTGACTTTTATAGGTATCCGCCCACGACCTGAAGGCACTGGGTATTCTGAGGCCGTCGAGGCCATTCGAGCCATTCCCATGGGAGACCGTGAGATTAAATCCATTATTTCCAACGAATTGCTTTCAAGGTTTGGATTATTGACGGAGGGTCGTCGAACTAGCCTCCCAACTGGCTCCACTACAACCGGATCCGCTGTGGAAAAAGGCAAAGAGCAGGTCGAACCTTCGGTGCCTCCTGTAGAAGGGGTCCCCCGATTCAACCGAGGAAGGTAAAATTAAGGAGACTGGGATGCCAGGCGACCGACGAGAATATAAGTCCCGACTCAGCACCAGTAACTGACGCACCCGGCATCTATGAACCGCCCCCTCCTTCAAAGAGGAAAAAGGGCCTAGCCTACAAACTGAGAAAGAAAACAGTGGGCAGAACCTCAAAAGTTACAATTACTCCAGTTGAGAAAGAGTCGTCTCCCCAACATCTAGAGGGTTCGCTAAAAGGTCTATCAGACCTGACCATCCCCGATGCTTGCTAAATTATGGCTTTAATGATCCAGAGGCCATGGGACTTAATTCACCTGCGAGAGGCGATGAAGGCGATCAAGCTCGTCATCAAGGAGAGAAAACCCCAATAAGTAAAGCTAAAGAAACTGGTCCGTCGGGAGGAAACAGTAGGACACAACTCACACTCACACTTCACCCTACACTTAAATTTTAGCCATCGTGTGATTCTCACTAACTCGTCTTCACTTGGTTTCTATGCTGGTGATATGGGGCCCTCACACGGCTTCGACCGCCTTCACGGGTCCTCTATCTTCCACCACTCCAGTCGGGATTCGGGATCAGGTAGACGCTGAGACAAGGATGACAACGGCGATAGGGACTACCATCCCAGAGATTCGTCGTCTTCTCGAAGAAGAACTTACAGCCATTCTTCATATCCCAATGATCCCCTCCCCCCCCCCCCCGCATTCAGAGCACAGTAGGGAGAAATCTGCTTAGAAGGGATCTCAATTTGAAGCTCTCCACAACCAACACTCTGGCTCGTCGAGTACCAAGCAATCTCGTGAGCCCCACAAGAAGTCTGTGACTCCGGCTAAGCAGACTTCCCCAGCCTCCGTACACGATCCATCGACGGCAGAAAAATTAGCCGAGCTCAAAGCCACATTCCCGAAGATATGTTTCGATGGATTAAAATTTCTTCCTGCGATTCATCATATTCTAGGGCATGTCAAACAAAGCGCCATCGCCTGCAATAATGATGTCTATGTTCAACATGATGCATTTGTCCATTTGGTGGAGAAAGTTTTAGAGGTTTCTATGGAACGTCCATACGAAATCGACCGCCTGAAACGTGAAGCCATTCACGACAAAGATATCATCAAAGCCCAAGATAAAGAGCTATCCTTGTACAAATCTCAACTTGAGGCCACCCAGCAAAATGCCAAGGAAACGGGTGAGGCAGTTAGTCACTTGGAGGCCGCTCACAAGAAGGAAATTGATAAGGCAGTCCAACGCAGCGGATATTCTCGCTCAACGAGTTAAAGAACTGGAGGAGCTGCTTGTCAAAGAGAAAGAAGAGAAAACTACCACACAGGAAGAGTCACAGCGATATTGCAATGAAATCGTCGCAACATGACTCTTAAAGACGAAGCTTGACGAGGAACTTTCTAAAGTTGAAGCATTAAAGGATGCAGCCCGTGAGGAGGGTAAAAGAACGACGCTGATAGAGATCGATTCTAGCCTCGAGGCAACTATTGAAGCCAGCAGGGAAGAAATTAAGTGCATATTTGATCCGCTTATTGTCGAGTATAATGCTTGAGTTCTCATGCATCAGGATCTATCTTTTCTAGGCGAGGGTTACCTCGAATCATTGGCCGAAGCATGGGATACTCTAATAAAAATTAAAAAACTTGAGCTGGGCACTGAAGAGGTTGATGAAGAAGCTCGTGTGAAGGAAGTGCTTCGAGGAAACGAGCCTTCCGACTTATCTGGAGAAAAAACCCTCTTTGGAAGAGATTCCTCCTCATAGAAAGGGAAGGACGACATTGCTGGCCCATCCAGAACTGAGTCTCCAGTTCCCCCTTCCATTCAGTCGGCTGGTTGCTCATCACTCGATCCTTTCGAGCAGCATGTTGGCTATGACCCAGAGAAGCCCGGGCTTGATGTTCATGTTCTATCCCCTATCCCAGAGGGTGAGACTCCCAAAACAGCTAAGAGTCAGTCGGAAGCCGGTATGTAATTTTTCCTTCTAGGGTCCAAAGAACCATCGCTTTTGATGAATAATAGATGTATTCTAACATTTATCTTTAATGGCTTCATGTAGGCCATTCTAATCCCGAACCAACTCCAAGGAGCGATGTCGCCACCGAGAAGGAAGAGAAAATGGCGGAAGAACTTCACACTAAGGATACTCGTGGACCCGATGCCCAAGTGATCGGAGCGCTCGACGAGGACAAACTCGAGAATCCCTTGTCTATAGACGAACATGACGAGGTTGAAATCACTGGCGCCTCCGGACCTACTTCAAAACTTAGCATGGGGGAGCGAATCGCGGAAGAGGAGAAAAAGAAAGCCAAAGTTTAGGTTGAACCTCAGGTGGTGGAACTTGACGATCCTTTAAATAGGCCCTTGAAGATAATTCTCCCTGGGGGAACACACCTCTAGATGTTCCTCCTCCTGCCCCGGATACCGCCTCACTGGGAAGCAGAGGGTCCAAGAAGAAGCGCTTGGCTGAGGAGTCTTCGGAGAAACCGAAGAAGGAGAAAAAGTCAAAGAAGTAATTATCATCTTGTCATACCTCGCTCAGCCTAAGTCATGTAGTTGTTTCTATTTATTTTTATAGTCGTTGTGAATAGACCTTTGCTCCAAACTCCGGAAAAGTTGTAATCACTGCAACAAACAGGACCTTTAACAGCATTTTAAAAACGTTATAAAAGCTATTAACAACGTTTTTACATACGCTGTATATCGACATGCAGTTATATGTCAGGGATATACAATGACAAGAAATAAACGCTGTTAAATGTCCTTTTTAACAGCGTTTCCCTGGTGTCATGAAAATATTTAACAGCATTTGGTTGGGTGCAGTTAGAGATCTTTCTTAGCGTTTGTTTCATGCTAAGATAAGATTTTATAGCGTTTTTTCAATGCTGTGATATTTATTTACAGCGTTTCCTTGTTGCAATAAATCGTGCTTTATGTTTTTAGATATAATTTAACGGCATTTTTAAAACGATGTTAAAACTTTCAACGGCGTTTTAAAAACACTGTGGAATGTTTTAACAGCGTTTTAAAAACGCCGTGGAATGTTTTAATTCCATTTCAGTAAACATCCGCCACAATGTATATATATACCACATTTCAAAATTAGCATATTATATCAACATCACATTTCAAAATCAACATATTGTATCAATACCACATTTTGGACACATATTTGATAACAAACGTATGAAATTTCATAATCAAAATACACAATATTCTTACACCAAACATAAATAGTTTGTCATCAATAGTTCAAAAACAAAATATAGAACAAGTAGCAATAGCAAAACAAAAGCAAGTAGTACATACGTTAAAACCAAAAAGTAGTTCAAGCAGCAAAAATAAATTTGATCCATAACTCGTTGCAACCTTTTTTTGCATCACAGTCATCTATCTACCTATAAAGCAAAAGTAATGCTTGGGAATCAATTCATCAAAAAAGTGTACACAAAGTTAAATCGGATTCATAATGCAAACACTAAATATTCATCACACTATTTCAGTAGGCGATTGACTAATACAAAGTATACAACATGCTATAAAATTTAAAACAAAAAAAACTTAAATGAAGGTCAATAATAGTAAATGAAAGGTCACTGTAACGTGAAAGGACCATATGCCCAATTGGACAAATGCAAATACGATTCTATGTTGCTACTCTTGTAATCAAACCAAATGTTATGCATATATAATGTCTGTTTTCAATTAATTTTTCAGTTTATATTTTTCATAGGATTTAATGCAAAATGATTGGAAAACTACCATATTATGCTACAAAATGGATTGCAAACACGATGTTAATACATACCTGTTTATTTTACTAGCTCATCATTAATGTCCTAGTATTTGGTACAAGTATATAAACTTTGGTAATAATCAATACACAAAGATTGTACTGTCACATAGTAGAGACAAAAATATATCTTGAGCCAACTGGAATTCCAAATTCATTTTAGCCATGTAACATGAAACACGGATTCATGCATTTATTACTAACTTTTGCTGCGAAGCAGAAAAGGTTAAAAAAAGAAAACTTGCATTCTCTTCACGGCTCTGCGTTCTACAAAAATCTATTCATTTTTGTGGTTGTCATTTTGGTTAGTCAAACTTTGTTTATGGGTGGTACTTACACAGGTAAGAAGCAATATGCAAACAAATGCTGCACTACAAATATATAGTGCTATAAACAAATATTATATTGTGGAAGTAAGTGTAAAAGAAATTTGCAGCAATGGCGGCAAAGCTAGCAAATGAAGAACATAAAAGTGGAATGAAAAAAGAGGAAATTGGTGAAGAACAAAATGTCAAATACATGGGTTTAAGCTGAACTTATATGTATGACTTGTTGCAATGACAGTCACTTGTTTATGTCGAGAGAAAAATGAATATATGTCATTTTCTATGCTCCAATTTTGTTAACTAGTTGCTCATAAAAATACTCCACTGTCAGTTTCTGAATGCAAATCTAGATAGTTGCTCATAAAAATACTCCACTGTCAGTTTCTATGAATGAAAAGAAGATTAGTAGACTAATTGTACAAGTTAAAAGTTAAAACACCTGTCTTTTTAAGGATATTTCCTCAATTCAGATCATATTTCGATAATTCTGATAAAATCAAACTTTTTTCAAATATCTCACACACACTGCAGCTACTGAGACACAAAATCCGACCCAACAAACTTAACTATTGGAATTTTTTTGTCTTTGCATGCAACAAACTTAACTATTATAAGGATGCAAATGGATGGTGGGAAGGAAATGTGTGATATATATCGCAGTTTTTACATAGAAAATGATAGTGGACGCATTTATTTTGTCCCATTGCCTATTTCCCTGTGGCGGTTGATGAATCGTACAAGGAGGATGAATGCTTTAAATCATGTTAGTACATGAAAACTTCTTAGCTTTCCTATTACCAATGTCATATATTATGGTAAACTGATTGGTTTGTACATGTTATGATCATGTTAGTATAGGTTTGTAATGGTATATTGTATATAGGTGAATTTATATATTGTCTGTGTAAATATGATCAGATGTACGGTTTCAATCCAGCTTACTTAACTCTTAAGATCATATATGCATTAGCAACAGAATCTTAATAATATACATATGTTCACTTAAAGTTGTTAATTTATACAGTTTAAATTAATTATGTACTTTGGTTTATTAGTTCATTTGGGATATAATGACAGAAAACATGAGTTTCTCTTTTCTGAAAACTAGTTCTCTTATGATAGACGCCCGATATTTATGCGTTGATTATAGATAAATACTCAATTATCTTTATATGACAGATGCTAGATGCATTAAACTAGTTTGGTCAGTGTACAGAGGATGCATTTTATGCTAATGTCACTGCAGATGGTGTACAGAGGATGCATTTTATACGTGGGATTCCTCCTGAATTTGTTATCATCGATGATGGATAGCAATCCGTGAGTATGGACCCAACTGTAAGTTGCTAATGATTCTGACAATCCTACAAAGTATTTTTTCTAAAGTTTTAAAACAATTACCTTTTTACTAGTAGATAATTGTTTTGCATTTCTTTATTCATTGTTTTTCCACTATAAATATTAAAGTCTGAATTTGTCTGAATTTTTCTTTAATTTTAGCTTTGCAAATTAATATAATCAATGGACTGGGAGTATGAACAAAATAGTATAATGCAAAAGTATAATGACAACTGTAGAACGTACCTCATCAAGTATGACAACATCTCTTCAATCATTCTCAACCACCATATTATCTTCAACCTTCTTCCCTTGAATAAGTATCACAAATAACGCAGAGCCTGTCAAATAAAAATGATTTGTGAAGTTAAACACCCCACCCACATACACAGATACATCGATATGGAAGAAAATACAACTGTAGGGAACATAGCATGGTTGCTTCTAGTGAAACATGAACAAAACTTATGGAAGTATTCAAAGGTTACTTTCAAAATCATTTCCCCAATTGTTCCCATATAGCCTCCAAATTTATGTATACTTTCAAGATTCTGACCAGCATTTAAAGAATTGATTGTTCCAGTGATTACCGAAATGAAATCTAGCTAGAATTTCAATTTGTGTTTAAGTTTAGATTTTCATTTTCAAAATCTAACAAAAAATAAAAGCAAACAAAAAATGTATAAATACATATTTTATGTGCAAAGACTAGCTCTTTCAAAGAATTATATTAATTGAAAGGAAAGAACTTACAGATGGAAATAAAAAGGGCTGATAAAATTAGCTATACTATACTGTCAGCTTTTCATTCTTTCAGACGTCCTTCATTCACCGTGTTGTTTTCCTATTTAGTGTTATGCAGATGATGATGATGCTAGAGCCAAAATATTTTATGTTATTACTTACCATACTAAAAATATGATTTTGTATTAGTTACCATACTAAACTTATATCAATCATTGATTTGAATGATAAATAAAATAAAATAAAGTTGATCTTGATGATAAAGTAACGTCATGCACAGCATATTTGCATAATTCAAAGTAAAAAAAACTGTTTTCAGATCAAACTCGGTGTAAGAAAAAGAAATTAAACAAAAGAAACATATGCGGAGAGACCCATAAATTTCTTATTTATTAACAATCAGCCAATCAGGTGAGCAAGTATGGAGCAACGAGAGCCAGTGCGAATACAGGTGACTGATGTTAACAGTGCTTCACATAACTATCAGATTGAAACATGTCCATTCAAATTCAAAACGTTTGTCCTCATGTATGTTCACATAACATTAGTTTTAGTTGAATAAAGTCATAAACTGTTAGCCTTACAATAAAGAACAAGCACACCAATTCAGATTAGACATGAAAGAACAATACTATACCCAAAAACGAAAGTTTACAATTGCCAATAAATACGAAAACGTTGAACAAATTATTAGCCATGAACAGAGAGGGAAAAAGATCTCTTATTTTGAAAACTGCTTAGATATTAGCATAATAAGTTAGGAAACCGCTAAAGAGACTCCAAAATGGTTAAGGAGGAATTTTTACTAAGTGGACTGTTATCCCGCCTTTTGGCAAGGCCGTGACACCAAGGACTTAACCAGAAACCGGCGACAGATCGTCTCGGAAATCGGTTACACGCAAGGATCGCTGTGGATATCGACGAAATTTGTTCAAGTCCGGATCGGGCTACAATTGATAAGGCACGTCAAGCAAAGCCGTGGAAACCAACGATCCAAGTTTCAAGTCAATCCGAGTTCGTATGCTCGAGATATTGTCGACAAAAGATGGAGTAGAACATCCTTAGTTCGAATCCATAGGCGAAGCCTATGTTCGAATCCATCAGACAAGCATTGCCTCGTATCCATGAAAAAGAGGCTGGTTCGAATCGGTCAAAGGGGAATTGCTTCGACTCCATCAGGCGAAACCGATAGCTTCGAATCCATTGAAGTATTCACCGCCTTCGACTCCATCAAGCAAGCCCTCGTATGCCTTAAGTTCGAATCCATCCACGCATACACCGTAGTTCGAATCCATCGAAGGAAGGATCCTTCAGATCCATGCATTCGAGTCCCCAGTCCAAGACAACTTCGAATCGGTCTATAGCTACAAGTCTAGATCGATTCGAACGAGCACCAGTTTCATCGATTCGAAGGAAGAGATCCTTCGAATCCATTACCTCGAATCCAAGCCATGGATTCAACCCAGTCAAACCGGAGTACAAAATGGATCGAAGCGAGAGACACGCGCCACGTCGCAGCAAGCATCGAGTCGACCGAATCGATTCGAACTAAGATCGATTCGAAGTACCCCTGTTCTCCAGAAATGCAACATTGAATCGATCATATCTCGAGTTCTACAAGTCCAAATGCCATGAAATTTTCACAGAAGCTTAAACACATGATGAAGAATGTCCACACCAAATTTCAGCTCGATTGGATGATTTCATGATCGATTCGAACCAAGGGTCGAATCGATCCCAAAGTGGGCCCGGATCTCCAGATTTCGGCCATGTGGGCCCCCTGACGTACCAGAACTGGTCTCCCCTCATTTTAGGCGAAATATCAGCCTCCTACACCTATAAATAGAGCCCCTGGTTATTCAGAAAAGGGGTCGGAGAATTCTAAGTACTGAAGAGCGCCCAGATTCTGCCAGATCTACTCCAGAACACCGCCGCTGCCTTAGATTGACACTTAGCATTTAAATTCAGTTGTATTACCTTATAAACTACTGTAATCTTCAAGTAATCGAGCAATAAAATCATCAAACTTCATAGTGGACGTAGGCAAAACGCCGAACCACTCTAAATCGCTTGTCTTTGCAATTTACTTTCTGTTATTTGGAGTTTTTGTTAGATAATCCACAGTTTTAATTTTCATTCTTCACTTTTATCTCTTCAAAAACTTCCGAAGAGTGTTGTGCCCATTTTTGGTACAAACACTTTGGTGCTTTCACTGAGAAAAAAAAAACCAGCTTTTTTCTCCTGCTCCGTGGATCTACCATCGATACCGGATTGCACAAATCCAAGAGGAAGATCCAGATCTTTAATTCATAATCCTTCCATTCTACTCAGATTTGCATAAAATCTAGGAAAAGGATTCATCATTCAAAATGGTTAGCACGAGAACCACTTCTACAGCTGCTGGACAAGAAGGTAGGGATGGACAGAATCCTGCTCAACAGCAGCCATCCAACCAAGACAACACTGCCCACTCAGATCCGTCTGGGGCAGTCACTAGACAAGAATTTCAGGTGTTGCTTCAAGAGTTGACTCAGAGTCGGCAGCAATTAGCCGAACAGTTGCGTGCCAATATCGAATTGACAAACCAACTGAACCGCCAGGGCCGTAGGAGGTCCAGAAGGGACGATGTTTCCCGCTCATCCACTGAAAGTTCTGCCTCATCCGACTATCATCATAGATCTACCCGTCCCCGATTAGACGGAGATCATGCTCAAGCTGCTGGATATCAACCCGCCCTGACTGTCGGACAATTGAGGGTAGGACCATCAACCAGCTTCCAGGCTGGGCCATCAGCACGAGGTGGTCGTACTCCACAATATACTACGGACAATCATGTCACGGCTGCCATAGTAGAAACAAGGGTTGATACCCGACATCTTCCGGATTCAAGTAATCAACAACAGGGACGTATTTCTGAACCATACGTCCCGGAAGACGCTGAGCCAAGGAGGCGAAACTTGGACCGTCGACAGCGTCCGGTCCAAACTCGCACTGTGGAACCCGACCACACCTTAGCTCAGCATGCTCAAAATGTAGCAATGCCATACATCTCGACTATGATACGTCAGATGATCCGCGAAAGCCAAGGTCTTACCAATGACGATTGGGGGATTTCTCGAAGCCATACTCCTTTCACGGACGAGATACTATACGCTGAACCTCCTCGGCGATTCAGAATGCCAACTCTCCCTATGTACGAAGGAAGTTCTGATCCCAATCAGCACATATTGAAATACGAATGGTCAATGAGCGCCGCAAGGGCCGACGATGCAGTAAAATGCCGAAGCTTCCCCATCTCACTGGGAGGAATTGCAACAATGTGGTTTACAAGATTACCTCCAAGATCTATCTCTTCATTTGACCAATTGGCTAAGAAATTTGTTGAACAATTCCGTATGCATGTCGCTAGACCCAAAGATGTTTACACCCTGTCCAACGTTACCCAAGCTCGTGGGGAAACATTAAGGCGTTACTTGGAGAGATTCCATGCGGCATGTGTGGAAATTAGTAATCCCAACGACAACTCAATTTTAATGGCATTGACAAAGGGAATTGATCCCGATTCTGAATTTGGAAATTGGTTAGCCGGAAAACCACCCGCATCGTTGGACCGTTTCTACTCCAAAGCCGCTCAATTCTTACGGCAAGAGGACGCGAAACAATCTAGGAAGCATGACGATGCGAAACCTGGAAATGAGGGAATACAAAGCAATGTAGCAGTTAAACAGTCCGGTGACAGTTCCGGAAAGGTTCAGTTAAACATACAGAACAAACAAACTCAGCCAAGAGGTAGCAATGGTCAAAATAAGAAGAGAGATCCGAATCCAGGCCCACGACGTAGGTCTCCGATGTTCGAAAGTTATACACCATTAAACACTTCGCTGGAAAATGTGTACCTGCAAACTTGCAACACTGAACAATATAAGAAACCCGCTCCGAAGCGATCATCAGAGAGACAGATTCAGACAGGAAAGTTTTGTAGGTTTCATGAGAGTTATGGCCACAATACTAATGACTGTCGCCATTTGCAGGATCTCATAGAAAAGTTGATCAGGGAGAGAAAGTTAGATCAATTCGTGCGGGCGCCACAGTCTGGTGGTGCGGGCCCATCGAACCCAAACCGTGCGCAAGACCAAGAAAGACAAGAGGAACCCGCTCGTACAGGCGGGAGGCTAGTTATCAATACCATAAGTGGTGGTCCTCATCCAGCGGACAGGAGCTGGAGGGAAATGGAGTCGTATGCTAGCTCTATCAGGCATGCGAGCTTCGAATGCTGCAGTAAT
This sequence comes from Allium fistulosum, assembly GCA_030737815.1. Classification (NCBI taxonomy): domain Eukaryota; kingdom Viridiplantae; phylum Streptophyta; class Magnoliopsida; order Asparagales; family Amaryllidaceae; genus Allium; species Allium fistulosum. Next base: position 1,000,432,067 of record CM060904.1, on the reverse strand, counting down.
TGTGAGGATGGAACCCCGGCTAAGCAACAAAAAACGATGTCTGACGATATCATATTTAGAAGCAGAGATGCTGACAAAATCGAAGCTCCAACAATTGACCCGCTGGTCATATCTGCCCAAGTTGGTCCTGCTTGGATGAAGAGGATCCTGGTTGATAGTGGGAGTTCTGTAAACATTCTATTCAAACGAGCTTACGATTTAATGAAGATGGAAGCAAAAGACTTGAAACCCTGCCAATCCCGAGTTCATGGCTTCAATGGGAGTGCAAACATACCTACTAGGATAGTGGAACTACCAGTGGAACTGGGGATTGGAGAACGCATGAGAGTCCGACTGCTGCAATTCGTTGTTCTTGACATCGCTTCACCGTACAATGCATTCCTGGGTCGACCAGCCCTCGCTGAATTCAGGGCAGCCATTGCCCCGTGGTGTTTGACTTTAAAATTCCCAACTGACCATGGTATAGGAATCGTTCAAGGAGATCAGGCAGCAGGAAGAGCCTGTTATGTTGCTGAGTTGCGTGAAGCACAAAAGAAGGAGAAAGGAAAGGGCGTAGAGGAATCTCTCTGCGTCCGTTTTACTGATAATTGACAACTAGCGCCCGGGCCCCGGCCCGGGCACCACTACCAATTCCTTAAAGATCTTGACCCTAGAGATAACGAAGATAAAGATGAAGTCAAAGAGAATCAAGCGTCTCCAGCCGAACTGACTGTGGACGTCCCAGTCAGTAAGGATGATGACTCGAAAGTACTAAAAGTTGGATCTCAGCTGGGAAAACAGATACAACAGGAATTGGTTGAATTTCTTCGAGCAAATCTCGATGTCTTTGCCTGGACGCACTCTGACATGTGCGGAATCTCACCGAACATTGCGAGTCACTCTTTGAATATTGATCCGCGACATGTTCCGGTCAAGCAAAAGAGGCGTGGTATGGATCCAGAGAGATCTGCCGCCCTTAAAGAAGAAATTGACAAGTTGCAATCAAACGGTTTCATCCGAGATGCTCTATACCCAAAGTGGGTGTCAAATCCGGTAATGGTACGAAAACCGATTGGGAAATGGAGAACATGTGTCGACTACTCCGACTTAAACAAAGCTTGTCCAAAAGATAGTTTTCCACTTCCTCGAATTGACCAACTCGTAGACTCAACTGCAGGCCACGAATTGTTATCCTTTATGGATGCTTATTCCGGTTATAATCAGATACCTATGCATCTACCCGATCAAGAACATACTAGTTTCGTGACCGATCTGGGACTCTACTGTTACAGAGTCATGCCTTTTGGTTTAAAGAATGCCGGAGCAACTTACCAACGCTTGGTTAATCGGATGTTCGCTGATCAGATTGGGAAGACCATGGAAGTCTATGTGGATGACATGTTAGTTAAGTCCCGATTTTCCACAGATCACGTCAGGGATTTAGATTCAATGTTCTGCATCCTACGTGAATATGGAATGAAGCTTAACCCGTTAAAGTGCCACTTTGGTGTCGCATCCGGAAAGTTTCTAGGTTTCATCGTCAACGCTCGTGGGATAGAGGCAAACCCCGAAAAGATCTGGGCAATAAGGAATTTGCAAACTCCAAAGACCATAAAGCAAGTCCAGAGTCTCAACGGGAAGGTAGCAGCGCTAAGCAGGTTCATCTCAAAATCCACTGATAAATGCATTCCTTTCTTTGATCTAATCCGGAAGGGAAAACGAAACTTTGAATGGACCATGGAATGTGAAGGCGCATTCCGATCGCTGGTTCAGCATCTCTCTACGCCACCGATCTTGTCGAAACCAATTGATCACGAACAATTATACCTTTATCTGGCGGTATCAGAGCATGCGATCAGTGCTGCTCTGGTCCGGGAAGAGGATCGAGTGTAGAAACCGGTCTATTATGTTAGTAAACGGTTGACCGAAGCTGAAAGAAATTACCCCAGGTTGGAGAAACTGGCTTACTGCTTGGTCATTGCCTCGAGAAAGCTTCGTCCTTATTTCCAAGCTCATCCGCTTACTGTGTATACCGATCAACCGTTACGACAGGTCCTCACGCGGCCTGAGACGTCTGGAAGGTTACTCAAGTGGAATATCCAACTGAGTCAATTTGACATTACTTATGCTCCGCGGAGAGCCATTCAAGGGCAAGTCCTAGCTGACTTCATAGCTGAATTTACTGTTCCAGACGACTTACCCGAAACCAGCGAGTCTCCTGAATATGTCTGGAAACTTTATACAGACGGTGCATCAAACGATCGGTGTTCGGGCGCTGGAGTTGTACTAGAAACCCCCGAAGGTCGATCCATATGCTATGCTTTGAAGTTTGATTTTCACGCAACCAACAATGAAGCCGAATATGAAGCCCTGTTGACTGGGTTAAAGCTTGCCAAAGATCTGAGAATTATCGCTATAGAAGTTTATTGTGATTCACAGTTGGTTGTGTGTCAGGTACGGGGAGAATATCAAGCAAGAGATCGAAGGTTAGCTGCTTATCTAGCCCGAGTCAGGAAGCACTGGATCAGTTTGATTATTATGCTATTTACTACATACCACGAGATCGCAATCAAAAGGCCGATTCATTGGCAAAGTTGGCCAGCACAGGTGAAGCACAACAAATGGGACTTGTCCCGGTCGAAACTTTGTCCTTCCCAAGCATCGATCAAATCAAAACGAATGATGTGTTGGAAACCTTTCCCAGTAGAGAATCATGGATGACTCCGTATCGAAATTATATTGAGAATGGGATATTGCCTGAACACCGAAATGAGAAAAGGCAAGTTCTACGAAAAGCTTCGCGGTTCATCATTCAGGACGGGATCATGTATAGAAAAGGTTATTCTGTTCCACTCCTCCGGTGTATCGCTCATGACGAAGTCAAACGAGTGTTACATGATGTGCACGAGGGAGAATGTGGCGATCACACCGGTGGACAAGCGCTTGCTAAGAAGATACTCCGATATGGATATTACTGGCCGACAGTGAACCGAGATGCAGCCAATTACGCCAGAAAGTGCGACAAGTGCCAGAAACACGCTCGAATTCCAAGAGCCCCGCCTACCGAGAAAACTCAAATGGTCAGTCCCTGGCCGTTCGCTATGTGGGGTATCGATATCATTGGCGCTTTACCTCTGGCAAGAGGTGGTGCGAAGTATGCCATCGTCGTAGTTGACTACTTCACGAAATGGGCCGAGGCCGAAGCTCTCGCAACGATTACGTCGAAGAAAGTAATAAACTTTGTGGTCCGTAATATCATTTGCCGATTTGGACTGCCGCATACCATCATCACCGATAATGGGACCCAATTCGAAAGTTCGGAGTTCAAGAATTTCTGCCAACGATTTCATATTCATAAAAAGTTCTCTGCAGTCACACATCCACAAGCAAACGGTCAGGTCGAAGCTGTTAACAAAGTTATCAAATCCATCTTAAAGAAACGACTGGAAAAGGCTGGGGGCAAATGGGTCGATGAACTTCCTATGGCATTATGGGCTTATCGAACAACTCACAAGACCGCAACTGGACACACCCCATTCTCCTTATCCTATGGCTCGGAGGCCGTTATTCCAGTTGAGACAGAAGTATTTTCTCACCGCGTAACTTATTACGATCCAAAAACAAATGCTATATTACTCGCTGAATCTTTGGATCTGTTGGACGAGAAACGGGAAGAAGCTGATTTAAGAGCGGCTGCATACCGAAGTCGGGTCGCCCGGTTATATAACACCAAAGTTCGACCCCGAACATTTGAACTCGGTGACCTTGTCCTCAAGAGAATCTACCCAGTTCCTTCACACATGAAACCAAATTGGGAAGGACCACAAAGACTTGGGGATGGCACATTCAAACTATCAACCGTGGACGGTCTAGTTCTACCAAGAGCCTGGAACAGCGAGAGTCTCCGTCGCTACTACATATGACAGGCTTTATTTATTTCATTATGTTTTTTATTCAGCAATTTACTTTTGCATTTCGAAATTAGAAGTTGTAATAAGGCAACTGATTTGCCATATTTTCTTATTTCAGCAATAAAATGTCATCTCTTCGAGCCAGAGCTGTGATTCATTAAATACAATGTACAATATCACGATGCACGAAGAGCTAAGTTCCATCACACAGTGGAATTTATTCAAGTAGGGAGTGGCTGTGAAGCAATCAACCACTCGCTAAATGAAACCCGATCTCGGGGGCAAGCCATCACATCAGGACAAGAAATGGGTTGATACACGACAACCCTTCACTTAACTTAACTCCGTTCTCCCAAAGTGCGAGACGGAGTATAAACATTTTACTAAACTCCGTACTCCCAGAGTGCGAGGCGGAGTATAAACATTTTACTAAACTTCGTACTCCCAGAGTGCGAGGCGGAGTATAAACATTTTCCTAAACCCCAGAGTACTCCGAGAGCGCGAGCTGGGTACCAGCTTTTTACTTAACTCCGTACTCCCAGAGTGCGAGACGGAGTATAAACATTCCTTAACTCCGTACTCCCAGAGTGCGAGGCGGAGTATAAACATTCCTTAACTCCGTACTCCCAGAGTGCGAGGCGGAGTATAAACATTCCTTAACTCCGTACTCCCAGAGTGCGAGGCGGAGTATAAACATTCCTTAACTCCATACTCCCAGAGTGCGAGGCGGAGTATAAACATACGCCGACTCCACACTTATTCCCAATACTGGGGGCAGAACCATAACACGTAACAAGTTGAAGACAAAAGGGAATAAATTTTCATTTCCACTATCAACAAAAAAGAATCTGATTACAAAGTGTTTAAAGGAAATTCTGCTAGTGGGAGCCGAATCCACATCTATACACGGCAATAGAGAAATCAACAAAATGCTACCCTACGCAACAAAGATTTAAAGAAAGAGTTCAATCTTTCTTCTTCCTTATCTTCTTCTTCGGGGTAGCCCCACCAGATCCACTGCCTGATTTTTTCCTCAATCGCTTACTCTTTTCAGGCTTGCCCTCCGGCAGTGATATAATGTCGACGTCTTCCTCAGAGCTGGAGGCGACGGAAATTCTTCTAGGAGGACGAGCTGGAGGCATAGGAGTAGTAGCAGGAGGAGGGACAGGAGCAGTCTCAATCACTACAGTACCGCCCGGTGAAATCACCATTAACGGGGCAGGCCCGGGCGGATTCGTACCAGCATTCCCTGCTGCCATCTCGGCATCATCTCAGCAATGATGTCATCCTCACGAGATACTTGGGCCGCATCGGATGTGCCAATAGCTGGCATAGATGAACTAACGGCCGGAGCAGCCCCACTCACAGCATCGGACGGGTTGACAGAGGGATCGATGGGTTCATTGAGAAGCTCCTCAATCATTTGAGCGCTGAAAGAAAACATATTTGCATCTCCCTCCTCGCCAATCAAAGTAGAAGTCGTGATGGCTTCAGAAAAAACAACCCCTTGTGTTTGATGAGGAACTGGTAGAGCAAGGGGCGCAGAAATAATAACTTCAGTCACTGAAATGCGACAAAACGAAGATTGTTAGCCAAGTGTGTTGCTTAAGGTTCTTCACGACTAAACTACGAGAAGCGTTCAAATACCTTCCTTGGTCTGGACCGAAACGTGGGCAGAATCCTCGGCAGAAGATAATAATGGTTGGTCAGGATTATAGGCAGGAACAGACTGGGGATCTACCGCACTAGTGGTTTCGGGCAATGTTGGGATTACAGCTCCAACACTTGTCCCATGATGCGCGATCCCCGAGTCTTCACCTGTCTCTAGAGATTGAACGCCAAGCTTTTCTTTTGCCATAGAGATCACCACCTCATGAAGGGTCTTCCTCTCATCCTCGGTGAGCAAATGCATCTCCAGTTCAAAGTCGTCAAGTGTTCCATCTGGATGCACTGCTCTTTTCTCATTCACCAGCTGGGTCCAGGCATTGTACAAGATCATGGAGTCATCTCCCAGCCACGCTAAATTTCTGTGTTCCAGCACATTAGCGTTATACGTGACTAAGAGATCGTCAAACTCAGCATCTAGCCTAGACCTCTCCTCCAAGATCTTTTCCTGAATTTCTGCTTCCGCAGACTTAGCCTTGACCGTCGCCGCAGCAAGTTCGGTCCTGAGAGATACTGCTTGGTCGCAACCCTCTTGAGCAGTGGCGTTCGCATCATCCTTCTCCTTCACCATTTCAGTAAATTTGGCCTTGAGTTCATTCAGCTCTTTAACGGCTAAGTCTCGCTTAGCTGCAATGGTGGTGTTGCGGTGGCCCATCTCTTCCACCGTGGCGCAGTGTTCTTGCTGCATCCTCGCCAGTTTGGCCACGACATCTTCATGTTTCTGAAGAGTTTCAAGCTCCGACTTCCGGGACGTCTCCACTTCGGATTGAAGAACCTGAATGATGCGTTTCTGTTTGACAATGTCAGCATCACGTTCAGCAATGATCTTCACCCGGTCAAAGGCTACTCTAGAAGCCTTCACTGCTGCCTTGTACCACTCCTTATACTGAGCGTAGAAGTCATGAATATAACTATGAGCAGTGGTCTCAGCGTCCGGAGGAATTCTTTTAAAGTTAGGAGGGAAGATATAGCCATCCATGCAAGTCTCAGGGTAGTCACTTTTCATTTGGGCGAGTTTAGCAGCTCCCTCGCTTGTCAACTCAGCCGGAGCTTGTTCAATTATAGCGGCTGCTGTCGGTTCCATTCTTGGCCGCTGAGCATCAGGCCGAGAAGATTGAGAAGGCAGCCGCTGCTGATGAGATGGCCCTGGGAGGTCTATTGGGGCCCTGGGAGGCGGAGGAGAGCGAGATCGGGGTCGGTATTGGTATCCTCGGTCTCTGTCAGAGTAATCATAGCCAGAACGGCCACGCGAGTAATCTCTGTCTCTATCATAACGTTCTTGACTGGAATAGCTTCGCCCATGATCCCTATCTGTTTCTCTCCTGCGAGAATCGTAAAATGGAGAAGATTGGCGCACATTCCGAAGCCTATCCAGAGTAGAGCCACGTCCTGACATCTCACCTGCGATAAGAAAGAATTATGGATTAGGATCCCATAAAGCAATGTTTACTATGCAAAAGTCATGAAGTGCTGTGGAAGTGTGTGTAAATGTGTAAACCCCCAAACCGACCGGAAGTGTTGACCGCACTTAAAGGAAAGGGCTCGTTCATGTTTAGAACATCTTGAAATTCCTCCAACCCAGGATTATGAGAAATCGATATATAATCTGGGATAGGAATATCGTCAAGCCCTTTGAAAGAATCTCTCGAATGAGAAGGGGCGGCATCAGAAATCATGACTCCGGAAGCGGGAAGAAACACATCTACGGATTTTCCCCCCTTGGACTTAAGTTTTTTGGAGACGGCGGCCTTGCCTTTTCGTTTTTCTCCCGACTCCTCCAAGTTTCCCGAGAGGTCAGCCATGGGCTCTGAATCCGTATGGGTTCTTTCTTCGTCACTCGCCTCGATTATTTTGATTCCGAGTGACTTCTTCGCTTTCCTCTTCTTGGGTTTCTTCTTATCTTCCTTCTTGGAGGCGGGCTTTGCAAATCCCTCAACGACTATGCTTTGATTGATGTCGATCAAACCAAGAACTCTTAAGTTGTAATCGTTCAGCACCGAATCAATATGCTTCAACTCGCTTGGGACTTCTTGAAGACTCCGGACGATACCCTTGAAACGCCCTCCATCGGGCCTGGAGATAATAGCTGTAAAAGGAATAAAATGTCAATTTTAACACCGAAGAGCTATTGGTCAAGAAAACAGGTTAAGGCGCTTACGTCTAGACAACCATCGCCTAGCGAAACCCGGAGGGCACCGAACGTAGAACCACTCGTTCTTGAAATAACTCAGTCGAGTCCAAGCTCCAACTACAACTTGGCAATTCCTAACTGCCTCCAAAAATGTAAAAGACGGGCTATCACCCCTACTCTTGAAGTTAAATATGTGTCTGATCTCGGAGGGCCTCGGCGGGCGAAAGAGACAGTCCATAAATATGACAAAAGCACTGTTCAGCAACGCGTGCCCGTTGGGATGAAGTTGTGAAGGAGCGATTCCTAAATATGATAGCATCACTCTGATATATTGATTGAAAGGAGGAAGGGTTCCGGCCGCACAAGCATGACGGTAGAATGCTGTATATCCTTCAGGCGGATTGTGCGGTCTATCAGTGGCGCTGGGCAATAATACGTCACCTAGAGATATGTTATGCTTTAAGCATATTCGTCCCAATAAGGATTCAGAGATGTTAGACTGAACCGAATCAACAGGGTCCTCAATAAATATGGCCTCTGGCAACTCATCTGGAGCTGGATCGATTACAACGGCAGGGATATCGGGAATCTCAAGCACCGGAGGAGTCGAGCTCTGTACCTCTTGTTGTTGGGAGCTCGAAGATTCCATAATTAACTAACTCATCAGAAAGCAACATTAAGTTCATAAACAGCCCGCGCATGCCCCAGTGTAGTGTGTGTGAACGTGTTGTGCAGTGTAAGTGCTGTGCATCACTTAAGCAGATGTAACAGAATAAAGCAAGATGTTCGTACAACATAACTTGGGAATTTGAGAACGAAGATGACCGTCATCGCTGACCGTCACTTCCACACCATCCAAAGGCTACTACCCACTTCAAGTATAAATCTTTCAGTTGTATTATTGGTTAAGTCATGGTTCCATCGACGAGCCTCAAAGGAAATTCAAGTTAAATCTTTTAGTCAAAATCGATTATGCAAGGCCGAAGCTCGTCGGAGTCAAGTATGCTAAGGTTCATTATGTTCGTCATAGTATAAACTTGAAGTTGGCCGTAGTTCAGATCATGGAGCAAATCAAAGGAGCAATGGTCTCAGAGGACGAAGGCGTTCGAATCCATCGGTACAGAACAATGAGGGTCGAATCGATGGAGTATGACTCCAGGTGTTTCGAATCCATATTGTTCGACTCGATGTAGCCTTATAATGGAGGAACGTTTCGAACCCATGAGTCCCACGTTGTTCCGAATCGATCTTTATTCAACTCCTTCGAATCGATCTGGATGACATCACTTCGAATCGAGCGGCCCAATGCCAGTTTCCTCCAAGTCATCGATTCGTAGCCTTGCCCACAAGATCGATTCGAACCGGTCGTTCTAGGATCGATACGAAGCAGCGGAAGACAACACTCTGATTGATTCGACTCGAAAAGCATCACTCTTCAACTCCGTCGAGTCGACCCATTTCATTCAGATCTCGTCACTCCCCAGAATTTTCTAAGGCGAAAATAGTTCTATTTTTCTCATCTCGAATCGATCCCTCGAGTACCTGATTTGATTACGAATGAAGGTTTGCAAGATTCAATCGATTCGGGGAAGACACGCTTTTTTTTCTCGGCTCTGGGAAGGTCGATTCGAAGAAGAAGGCAAGGAAACAGTAAAAGTAAAAAGTTAAAAATGGACAGGACCCCGGTATATATAGGGGAAGTAGGACGATTCGCCTCCCGGTACGCCTGACCGGCTTCTACAGGTGAGAAAATCGAAACTAATCGATTCAACGCAGCGAATTCGAATCCATTGTAAACCGTTGCTTCGAATCCATCACAACACGGAGTCGTTCAACTGCTACGCATCCATTCCTTAGTGCGAATCCATCCGGTTTCGAACCTTTTGCGACGTCGACTCCATTTATGCAAGTATCGATGCAAAGCGTCATCGATTCGAAGAAACCACAGAACATCCGATGGGTTGAGGGTCTTATCGATTCGAAGCACGAGGTTCTTAGGGCCATCAATTCGACAGCCATCGATTCGAACCAACATAGCTTCGAATCCATCAAAAGACCGCAGATGATAAGGGGACGAATCGTTTCGATATGAAAAATTACTTGTCTACTCTCTATACCGATTCAGGAGAGGATCGATACGAGAGGATGACCATAAACAATCATAAAAGCGATGTTTTAACTCAAATCTCAAATCGGTTTAGGAGAGGACCGATGCAGATTTCGATAGCAAACCAAATTGACAACAACTTGCGATCACGCAACGTTAACCAAGGTCAAGATAATACACGTATGCACGTATTTCTGACTAAGGTTTTGGTCTTTATCATCTACAGGAATCAAATGTTCATCTCGTCATGACTCAAAAGCCCAATAGCCAGTCACAATTATACGACAGTCGATTACTGCGATACAGAATGCAACTTTCAATAAAGCATGTTGTAGCTATCCAATGAGAGACTGCAGCTTTTCAAAGCACGTCATGTTTACACAAGACGTACTTTGGGGGGGCAAATGTTATCCCGCCTTTTGGCAAGGCCGTGACACCAAGGACTTAACCAGAAACCGGCGATAGATCGTCTCGGAAATCGGTTACACGCAAGGATCGCTGTGGATATCGACGAAATTTGTTCAAGTCCGGATCGGGCTACAATTGATAAGGCACGTCAAGCAAAGCCGTGGAAACCAACGATCCAAGTTTCAAGTCAATCCGAGTTCGTATGCTCGAGATATTATCGACAAAAGATGGAGTAGAACATCCTTAGTTCGAATCCATAGGCGAAGCCTATGTTCGAATCCATCAGACAAGCATTGCCTCATATCCATGAAAAAGAGGCTGGTTCGAATCGGTCAAAGGGGAATTGCTTCGACTCCATCAGGCGAAACCGATAGCTTCGAATCCATTGAAGTATTCACCGCCTTCGACTCCATCAAGCAAGCCCTCGTATGCCTTAAGTTCGAATCCATCCATGCATACACCGTAGTTCGAATCCATCGAAGGAAGGATCCTTCGGATCCATGCATTCGAGTCCCCAGGCCAAGACAACTTCGAATCGGTCTATAGCTACAAGTCTAGATCGATTCGAACGAGCACCAGTTTCATCGATTCGAAGGAAGAGATCCTTCGAATCCATTCCCTCGAATCCAAGCCATGGATTCGACCCAGTCAAACCGGAGTACAAAACGGATCGAAGCGAGAGACACGCGCCACGTCGCAGCAAGCATCGAGTCGACCGAATCGATTCGAACTAAGATCGATTCGAAGTACCCCTGTTCTCCAGAAATGCAACATTGAATCGATCATATCTCGAGTTCTACAAGTCCAAATGCCATGAAATTTTCACAGAAGCTTAAACACATGATGAAGAATGTCCACACCAAATTTCAGCTCGATTGGATGATTTCATGATCGATTCGAACCAAGGGTCGAATCGATCCCAAAGTGGGCTCGGATCTCCAGATTTCGGCCATGTGGGCCCCCTGACGTACCAGAACTGGTCTCCCCTCATTTTAGGCGAAATATCAGCCTCCTACACCTATAAATAGAGCCCCTGGTCATTCAGAAAAGGGGTCGGAGAATTCTAAGTACTGAAGAGCGCCCAGATTCTACCAGATCTACTCCAGAACACCGCCGCTGCTTTAGATTGACACTTAGCATTTAAATTCAGTTGTATTACCTTATAAACTACTGTAATCTTCAAGTAATCGAGCAATAAAATCATCAAACTTCATAGTGGACGTAGGCAAAACGCCGAACCACTCTAAATCGCTTGTCTTTGCAATTTACTTTCTGTTATTTGGAGTTTTTGTTAGATAATCCACAGTTTTAATTTTCATTCTTCACTTTTATCTCTTCAAAAACTTCCGAAGAGTGTTGTGCCCATTTTTGGTACAAACATGGACTATGGATAATGACCACTTTGAATAAAAAGAAATCACATACTCTTATTTTTAGTCACAAAGAACCAGACTCAAATCCATCATAACTAACTTCAACACATTTTAAATGGTAAGACAAAATCTGTTTATTGTATGTTTATTAGGAAAAAATATGGAGATTTATATGACTAATTATTGTATAGAATTAAATAAATGATTGATAGTTTAGTGTATAAGCAAAACATTTGATTTTTGCAATGTGATGATGAAACAAAATGTAAAAAGATGTTTGATATCATGTTAACGAAAATTATTCAAGTGCCTTACGGTTTAAGAAATTTTATTATCTGAGGATAAAAATGAAATCAATAATTAGATTATAAAGGAAAACAAAATAAATCTAGTGTCCTCTCATAACAATAATTAGATTAGGAGAAAATAATACACTTCTTAACTATTTCGGTAGTCCTTTAAACGGTCATGTGGAGTATACTCGGTATATGTTAGTAATGAAGAAAACAATACCTGTTATGTGAAAATATGAAAGTGAAGATGCTTACAGTTATTTTGTACAGTTTGTAAAGAAGTTCATTCATGCCTCATGTTTCATCATTAAGGGATGTCCAATGCCTTCCAATGCAATAATCTTGTATCACACTTTTCACTCGATTTGCAAAATAGTCTTCCATCTTAGTAACCATATGTAAAGCTCGAGCATTACCAGCATTTATGTACTGATCTAGTAGTTCTGCCATGATCTGTTTAAGCAACATGATCAACATGATTTGCACTTACTGTAGTTCTAGTAAATCAGCTATTAGAAATTGGTGATTTAATTCAATAGAGTGACTAATATAATATGTCAAACATTTTGAAAATTTTCTTTTGATAACTTAAATTTATGTAATAATATAGTATTACATATATTAAATGAAAAGAAAAAACTTGGAGCTCAGTGGTAATAGGATATTCATTCATCTCAACATAATCCTTATCAATGAAAGCCATCATAGGTTTATCACACTCTGGTCCCATTACCATCCTGATGCTGCCATACTTCCCCCAACTAAAACAATAAATGCAACTGTGTTTTATACACAATATTACCTTGAATACCATGTTAAATCTAAAGGACTGACTAGTTCAATGTGCTTATTTGTTGTCCCTAAAATAATATTCATTTGTACCCAAGTAAGGACGACTAATCAAACTTTACCATGAAGCTATCATTCCAAATTCCTTTTATCTACATACTCATATACAAGCATCCTATACAATTATATTTCGGAATAATATTAGACTAACAGATTAATATACATAATAAATATGCATGAACTGGAATGGCCTTATTGTCATTTATAGTATAGTATGATCAACACTTTGTGTGCTTCGTGATAGATATGCCATACTGTAGAATAATCCTTTTTTATATATAAAGGATATCATTATTCATGACTATAATGAATATTTGCTCAATAACTGAAAAATTGCAGGTCAATACCTATGTGCACCTTGTGCATGATATCTAAGTAATCTACTAAGTTCTTATGCCGAACTGTTCCAATTGTTTCTACTTCAAATTTGAATTCTCACTCTGCCCATCCCTTACAAATTACTTGAGAAAAAATAGATATTTATCAGGGGCAGATAGTAAGTTTAAGTGAATCTCAAAAAATTATGCTCATGATTAACAATGTTTTCATCGGTTTTTTATATGTTACTGACTATTTTTCTACTTGTGGATTTCAATTAAATGAAATGGGTGAGCATACAATTCTTAATTAAGTATAGATTCTTAAAGTACGAATTTTAGTCCCATAAGTAGAATTCCACCTAAAAATATGTGGTTTTCAATAGGCTATTGAACATTACTTCTTGTCTTGCTAAATTATCAGGTTGAACATAGGCTAATAAAAGTATTATAAGCCCAATGATCTCTATACATATGACAAAACATTTTTTAACACAAACATCATGCAAAATGCACTTTCTAAGTGTTATATAAGGTTCAAATACAATATGTTAAATTATGGAAATAGTTAAATGAATAGTATGATTTTTGTATACAAAATTAATGTGATTAAAAAAATCACCAAAAGTATAAACATAATAATTTGACATATTATCCTAAGCAATATTTTAGAGATGAGTTTACATCATTATTTCTTAAGATATAAACCACTTTTATCCACAAATACATTTACTTACAAAGGATTATGAATACATCGAAGTTTGATTAAATTATTATTATGTTATGTAAAATCTATGTGGAGATGCACAAGTTCATTCCTACATTTTGTTTAGTTTTACATATTCAAAGTGTATGTAATCAGGAAAAAACAGAAATACTGAGTCAAATTTGGGTGATGGGAGCTAATCTACTAAATTTCATATTTCTAATATCTAGATGGAAAATAAGTATTAGAAGATTCATCAAATAATTGATAAATTCAATGACATACTGACTTCTAGTTTAGTTCAAAACAAAATATGAAGCACAATAAAAAGTGTAAAAAATGAAAATATATAGTAAAAATCACATAATGAAAAGAAGTTAGGATAATATTCATGGGATACATACAATCATGGATAGACCCCCAAATCTACAGAAGCCTCCCAAATCAATCACAACCACCATCAAATCACCACCACTCAAAATCGGCCATCCCATCACCAAATCAATGATTGTTGCTACTCTTAGCATCATTTTTAGTAAAAGCGATGGTGCTGCCAATTAACATGCAAATTCGAGTGAAATAAAGGACAAACTGAAATTGCAGTGTTATACATCAACAGTATATGTGACATCCATATGTCCATGTTAATTTGAAATAAAAATTCATATTTGTTTTGTAAGAATGCAGAGAACCTAAAACGAACTTCAAGTGTCAACAACACTAAATGCGAGGAAATATGACGCTATTGAAAATTACAGTTATATCACTTTATGTGTCATGCAATTGAATATAAGTTTATCGCGGTTAAATATAAGTTTTAACTATGCTGGAGATAGTACAATCACAATATGGAAAATATTAGCCTTTTGAAGCAGAATAAAAGTTAAAGTGATGCAATATGTACATATATAAAATAAAAGCAATAAATTTTCATCGCACCAGGCTCCTCATGTTTTAAAACTTCATTTGTATTTTTCTTTTAAATACCACTACTCAATTCCTTTTTGCAACATACTAGAATTATGATCATATGGCGTGACATAGTTATAGTTAACCCAAATTTTCTATTACCTCGTATATAGATGTAGTAAGAAGGAATTCGTTATGAAACAATAAATGAGGCATCAATATACTATGCAAACTCCTACAGTTTGCTATTGGTTAACAAAATATGTTATGTTTGAGTTAAAAAATATTTTAAGTTAAAGCGGAGAAGATAATGATTGTTGATGTCAAATAGCTGCATTCAAATCTATTAAACTAAATAGGTCAGAATTGTATACTAATTGCAAGTGCCTAGACTTTGGATTGACTATACAATATTAAGGGTATTGAACCAAGCCATTCTCACAAGTCTCAGCTTGTGAAATTGTATGTTGTCCCATCACTGCTTATACACGTCACTCATGTAATGCATTTAATCATGCCTCTTTTGCTTTTTAGTCTTTTCTTTTCTCAATCACCCTAAGAAACATCTTATGCATCTTGCTCTAGCCATCTTGCTTGCATGAGTTAGTCTCATATGTATATTGAGTAGCAATCTTAATTTGAATTTGTTTACATATTGAGCAGCCATCTAGCCATCTCGCTCTAACCCTAAATAACGTCTTATGCACCGCTTATAGCTCTTTAAAGTCATCTAAACCGTCAGAAAACTTAAAACCAAACAACAACATATAACCAATTTAAATTATTATTAAGTAGCAATCTTAATTTGAATTCGTTTACATATTCACTATCTTATACAAAACATCAAATTCTTTGAGAAGCAGTGAAGAATAACATGTGTATGTATCTGTCTATACATAATTAGCAATGAAGAGCACAACAAAAAATGACATGACTAATCTCTAAAAGCTTATATATACGTGGTAATGTAAAAAGTGCAGCGAAAAGCTTTGCAATTTACTTACTTAAATTTCAATTGGTGAATAAAACATGTTTGCAGATTTAAATCAAAATCAACAATTTAAGTTCAAATATGAAATAAAATCAAAATAATAAATCAAGCCACATCAATCAACAACATGAAAGCAAGCAACGATTGTTAACTAACATGAAGTTTTCAACTTACTCTAAAACTTACTGGCTGCTGGCTGCTTGCGATGATGGTTGCCGATTCGCGTCCATTGATGAGCTAGTCGACTGCGGCAGGGACTAGGTTAATGGCGATGAAGTTCGGCGATTCCTTTCCACCGACGAGCCTAAAACGGAAACGACTGCAAACAGCGATGAAAGCTACTGGCAAAGAAATTTTATTTCGGAGGAGGAAGATTCTAGGATGAAATTTGGATTTGGAAACTAAAATTTTGGGGAAGTTTTTTTATTAGGTATATACGTAGAAACGGAGGGAAAGGAATTTTAATAAACAGCGCACGGACAACGTTGGTTTTATTAATTTACCACCTAAGCATTATCTTTGATGGCAAGCTGTTCAAAAACGCTGTTAGCTTATGCTAATAAAACAAACTTTTCTTGTAGTGAATGGATCTTAATTTTGGGTTAGTAAATAAATTTTTGTTTCTTTGTCTTTCACAATTCTTAATGTTTAGCTTATTGTCTAACTTGTAGTTGAAATTCGAAATCTTATGGGTTACATAAGCTCCAATACGCTTTCACATGACTTGGAAATTTTTGAATCATTTATACTCTAGTCCGCACTCCGGGGACTCATAGTACTCTAGCTCGCGCTTCGAGGACTTAGAGATTTTTGAATCGTTTATACTCTAGTTCGCACTCCGGGGACTTAGAGTACTCTAGTCCGCGCTCCGGGGACTTAGAATTTTTTTGAATTGTTTATACTCTGGTCCGCACTCCGGGGACTCAGAGTACTCTAGTCCGTGCTCCGGGGACTTAGAGATTTTTGAATCGTTTATACTCTGGTCCGCACTCTGAAGACTCAGAGTACTCTAATCATCGCTCCGGGGGCTTAGAGATTTTTTGAATTGTTTATACTCTGGTCCACACTCCAGGGACTCAGAGTACTCTAGTCCGCGCTCCGAGGACTTAGAGATTTTTTGAATTGTTTATACTCTGGTCCGCACTCCGGGGACTCAGAGTACTCTAGTCCGTGCTCCGGGGACTTAGAGAATTTTTGAATTGTTTATACTCTAGTCCGCACTCCGGGGACTCAGAGTACTCTAGTCCGTGCTCCAGGGACTTGGAGATTTTTGAATCGTTTATACTCTAGTCCGCACTCCGGGGACTCAGAGTACTCTAGTTCGCGTTTCGGGGACTTAGAGATTTTGAATCGTTTATACTATAGTCCGCACTCTGGGGACTCAGAATACTCTAGTCCGCGCTCTGGGGACTTAGAGATTTTTTTGAATTGTTTATACTCCAGTCCGCACTTCGGGGACTCAGAGTACTCTAGTCTGCGCTCCGGGGACTTAGAAATTGTAACACACCGAACATCAACCGTTCATAGAAAAACAGCTTCAAGCCTTTATTGAATATATAAAAAATAAGGTCAAGCTGAATTGTCTTATTACATGTTGGAAACAAAGAACAACAAAATGAAACATACACTGGAAACAACTGCTACTAAAATGCAAAAGAAAAGGACTATGTGTAATAACAATGCAAATGCTCGCTATTCCATGCTCTGGGGAGTGTCATGCCGTCAACGGTCGCTAGCTTGAAGGTTCCTTCTCCAAGCTTCCGTTCCATGACATACGGACCTTCCTATGTGGGATTCATATGTGACGGGATTGGAAAAACTCGCTTTAAAACAAAATCACCCACATCAAAGATTCTCGGTCGAACTTTTTCATTATAATATCGAGCGACTCGGTGTCGATATGCAACCGCCCTTAAATCAGCTTCTTCACGTTTCTCATCGACAAAGTCCAATGATTCTAGTAAAAGATCCTAATTCGTCTTAGGATCATAATGAGTCACCCGGTGAGAGGGAACTTCAAATTCCATGGGTATAACAGCTTCAGTGCCGTATGCCAAGGTGAATGGAGTGTGGCCAGTCACGGACTTGTGGGTGGTTCTGTACGCCCAGAGTGCTGTCGGAAGCTCATCCACCCACTTGCCGCTAGCCTTCTCCAGACTTTTTTTCAATATGGACTTGATTATTTTATTTACGGCTTCAACTTGTCCATTGGCTTTAGGGTGAGCGACTGCCGCAAACCTTTTTTCAATGCAATATTTTTGGCAGAATTCTTTGAACTCCCTACTCTCAAATTGAGTTCTGTTGTCCGTAATGATAGTTCGTGGGAGGCCAAAACGGCATATGATGTTTCGCACAACGAAATTAGTGACCTTTTTGGTGGTGATCGTAGCTAAGGGCTCTGCTTCTGCCCACTTGGTAAAGTAGTCGACCGCAACAATTGCATATTTTGCACCACCTTTGGAGATTGGCAAGGAGCCGATTATATCAATTCCCCATATTGCAAATGGCCAGGGAATAACCATTTGTGTGAGTTTTGTCGGTGGAGCTCTCGAGATTTTTGCATACTTTTGACATTTGTCGCATCTTCTTACATAGTCCGCGACGTCTCGATTCATGGTTGGCCAATAGTATCCATAGCGGAGGATCTTTTTTGCTAGTGTCTGCCACCCAGTATGGTCGCTACATTCTCCTTCATGAACCTCTTTCAAGACCCGCTTTATCTCACCGTGGGCGATGCATCGAAGTAAGGGAACTGAGAATCCTTTCTGACACATTACTCCATCCTGTATTATATACTGCGAGGCTTTGCGAATGACTTGTCGTCTTTCATTCTTTTTCCCTGGCAAAGTCCCATGTAGCAGGTATTGTTTGAATGGGGTTATCCATGACTCCCTCTCAGTTTTCGTTTCTAACACAAAATCCACTTCCATCTCGTTTATACTCGGGGCATGTAATATTTCGATAGGAACCAAGTCCATCTGCTGTGCACCACCAGTACTTGCGAATTTTGCCAATGAATCGGCTTTCCCATTTTGTTCACGCGAGATATGCGAAATATCATAATATTCAAGGTCTGCCAACAGTTCTTGAACCCGAGCAAGGTATGGGGCAAGTCTTTGCCGCTTTTCTTGGTAGTCTCCTCGTATTTGATACACCACCAATTGTGAGTCACAAAAGATTTCAACTGATTTCACTCCGAGTTCCCTGGTAAGTTTTAAGCCAGCAATCAATGCTTCATATTTGGCTTCGTTATTTGTAGCTGATAAATCGAGCTTCAAAGCATAAAAAATTGATCGGTTTTTGGGAGTTACAAGAATAATACCAGCCCCAGAACAATGGTTATTGGATGCCCCATCGGTGTATAGTTTCCATCGAATGGGGGGAATGACATCAACACTGCTTGGCTCGTCTGATATAGTGAATTCTGCAATGAAGTCTGCTAGCGCTTTCCCTTGGATAGCCCTCCATGGCAGGTAAGTGATATCGAATTGACTTAACTCAATGTTCCACTTGAGTAACCTTCCAGAGGTTTCTGGTCGTTGGAGCACCTGTCGCAAAGAGTTGATCGGTATAAACACTGATCGGGTGTGCCTGAAAATACGGACGGAGCTTGCGTGATGCAATCACCAAGCAGTAGGCTAGCTTCTCAATCTTAGGATAATTTCTTTCTGCCCCCATTAAGCATTTACTGACATAGTACACTGGCTTTTGAATTCGGTCCTCCTCACGAACCAAGGCTGTACTGATGGCATGATGAGATACGGCCAAGTAACATATAATTCTTCATGGTCTACAGGCTTCGACAGAACCGGGGGACTCTCCAAGTGTCTCACCAGAGCTTGGAACGCATCCTCACAATCCGGCGTCCATTCAAAATTTCTCTTCCCTTTCCTTATTACATCGACGAAAGGAATACATTTGTCGGTTGCTCTGGATATGAATCGACTCAACGCGACGACTTTCCCATTCAGGCTTTGTACTTGCTTTATTGTTCTGGGTGCTTGTATGTCTCAGATGGCCTGAATCTTTTCTTGGTTAGCTTCGATTCCCCGCGCATTGACAACAAAACCCAAAAACTTTCCCGATGCAACACCAAAGGAACACTTCAGTGGATTGATTTTCATTCCATAATATCTGAGTATATCAAACATCTCCGCTAAGTCTCGAATGTGGTCGTTTGACTGCCGTGACTTCACGGGCATGTCATCCACATAGACTTCCATTGTCCTACTAATTTGGTCATTAAACATCCGATTTACCAAACGTTGGTAAGTCGCTCCTGCATTCTTCAACCCAAAAGGCATCACTACATAACAGTATAGTCCAACGTCCATGACAAAACTAATGTGTTCTTGATCTGGAATGTGCATCGGGATTTGGTTGTATCCCGAATATGCATCCATGAATGACAATAATTCGTGTCCTGCTATTGAGTCGACTAGCTGATCAATTCTGGGTAAAGGGAAACTATCCTTAGGGCACGCCTTGTTCAGGTCTGAATAATCAACACAGGTCCTCCATTTCCCATTCGCTTTTCTCACTAGTACGGGATTAGATACCCATTCAGGGTAGAGGGCGTCGCGGACGAACCCATTTGCTTTGAGTTTGTCCACCTCCTCTCTGAGAGCAGCAGACCTCTTTGGGTCCATACCTCTCCTTTTTTGTTTTACTGGCACATACTTTGGGTCAATGTTCAACATATGACTTGCGATGGCGAGAGAAATCCCGCACATATCAGAGTGGGTCCAAGCGAAAACATCCAGGTTCGCTCGGAGGAAATCAGTAAGATCCTCAGTCATCGAGGGAGTGAGTTGTGATCCAATCTTAAGCACCCGTGATGGGTCATCGTGGCTGACTGGAATGTCAATCGTTAGTTCAGCCGGTGCTGCCTTAGACTCCTGGGGTTCTTCATCATCGTCTCTCGGATCTATGTCTCTATAGATCCGACCCTGTTGCCCGAGCCAAGGCTTGGGCATTACTTGTCAATTATGGGCAACATGGATGCGGACAGAGTTGTCCACAACTTTTCCTTTCTCTCTTCGCTGGGCCTCTCTCAGCTCAGCCACATAACATGCACGACCAGTCGCTTGATCACCATGCACTACACCAACTCCTCTATCCGTTGGAAATTTCAAGGTTAAACACCACGGGGCCAAAGCTGCCCTAAACTCCGCCAGGGCCGGTCGGCCCATAAAAACATTATACGGGGAATCAACATCCAAAACAATGAACGGTAGGATCCGTACCCTCCTACGTTCACCTTCTCCTAACTCAACTGTTAATTCAACAAAACCTATCGCGTTAGTGGCTGCACCATTAAAGCCGTGAATGCGGGCTTTAGATGGTTTCAAATCCTTTGCCTCCATCTTCATTTGGTCGTATGCCTTTTTGAAGATAATATTCACAGAACTCCCGCAATCAATCAGTATCCTTCTCACAAACGCCGACCCAATCGTGGCTGAGATGACCATCGGGTAAATGGTAGGTGCCTCCACCTGATCGACATCTATGCTCCTGAATACTATATCGTCTGTCATCATTCGCTGCTGTTTCATTGGGGCCCCGTCTTCTGTGTTCGAACAGCATTCAAAATCCACATGCTTTAAGGCACTAGCATAACGTTCCATTTTTTGCCAACTCTTGTTTGCCGGGTGCGGTCCACCGACTATTGTGTTTATGACCAATCCACCTCCAGTCCGAACGGGTTCCTCAGGTCGATATGGAGCCTGCTCGCGATTAGGGTCGGACGTCCCCTGTCCGGCTTTCTGTGGATTCTTAATAAACCGCTGTAACTTTTTCTGGCGAATCAGCTTTTCTATAACATCATGGAGGTGCCTACATTCCTCGGTATTGTGCCCGTAAGTCTCTTGGAAGCGACAATACTTCCCAGTCTGCTTTTGTTCCTCAGTGGATTCTTTTAGGCGCGACTTTCGGTATTAGAAGGTGTTACAAGTTGATAAATAAATATTCTCCAAAGATGCGTTCAGAGGAGTGTATTCGTTGTAGGTTGGGATCCTTGGTTTCCACTTTCCTGCTTCCCTCTTCCTTCCAGAATTTCCACCTCCGGATCCTTTAGACTGCTCGGGCTTGTTTTGAACATTGACTTGGACCTTTCCAGAGTTGTCGCCAGATTGTTTTACCACAATGTTGCTTTGCACCGTCTCCTTGCCAGGCCCTGGCGCACCGCCTCGTCCACCTGGCTTCCTCCCTTCTCATGAATTGGTGCGCCTTTGAATAAAAACGTTCCATGATAGCTGGAGGTTTTCCTGCCAGCCAATCACCAAACTCCGAGTCCGGATCTACTCCTCGCATCACGGCCATAAGAATAGCGTGGTCATTCGGGTTGCTAACTTCGGTAGCAGCAATGTGAAATCTTTGCAAATATTCCTTTATCGGCTCACCTGGAGCCTGGATTACGCTGGATAAAGACGTCACGTCCTTTGGGTGAGTGGTATGAATTCTGAACTGCTCCATAAATTTTGTCGCTAACTCATCAAACCTGGAGATCGATCGCGGAGGAAGTCTGGTAAACCACATGGTAGCGATTCCAGATAGGGTTATTGAGAAACATCTACATTTAGTCGCATCATTTGCGCTAGCCGAGTCCATCATCCACTCGTATCTCATTACATGTTGTCGGGGATCAGTCTTCCCCTCATAGGCTGGGATAGTCGGCATGCTGAACTTCCAGGGGTACTCAGCTTGTAGGATAGCATCTGTGAACGGAGTATGACTCCGAGATGTGCCCCAATCATCGTTGGGTAAGCCTTGATTTTCCCTCATTAGCTGTCTGACCATAGCTGATAAATCCGGGGTCTGGATGGGAGGTGGCAAGTTGGACTCCGTCCTGTGTGACCGTTCCGGCTGGTGCCTCCTTGGTAAGTGATCTCCCAAATGCATGTCCTGGGGACCCGCTTTGCTACGACCCTAGCGTGGTGGTGCACCAGCTTCCACCTGTGCTCCAAATCTTAAGTTTCCCACTCCAGTTTGAGTGCTATTTTCCCAGAGCAAGTGAGGGGCCGCGGTTCCAGGTAGAGAGCCCGGACCATTTCTGTTGGACTGTTCCGCCGCACCTGTTTGTGCTGTTTCATTCCTACAGCGTCTACGCCTATGATGTTCATCAGATGAACCGGAGCTGTCAGATGATGAGTAGGAAGCGGGGCATCCTCCAGCATTTTGATGTTGTTGCTGAGCAATCTGGGTCATGAGATTGTCGTTAGCTTGAACTTGTTCGTTAAGCTGTCTCCTGCTTTCCACGAGTTCTCTCATCAGCTCATTGAACTCTGCCCTGGTGACAACTTCTGACTGGTTTACGATGGTGGCGGTCCCTGCACCTAGATTAGCTTGTTGATTACTGGGTCCCACTTGTTGGACGCTGGCGGTCTTGTTAACATCCACATTGTGGGAGGCTGATCCAGTACATGGTCTTCCCATCTTAGAGTTATCTGCGGGAACTCTGAGTAGTATCTATGGACTCTTGAGAGTGAATTTGGATCTCCTTCGGGTGATTTCTTCAATCCAGTAGCGACAAAGTAGATCCTAACAGCTTGAGAATGCACGCTTTCTCAGTGAAAGCACCAAAAAGTTAGCACCAAAATCGATCACTAACACCCTTGAATAGAGTTATGTAGAGAGATTAATGAAGAAAGTAAATTAAAACAGAGAAATAATGCAATTGAATGCAAAAAGAACAATAGAAAAGGAAACGCCAGATTTATTGTGGTTCGGCGTAATTGCCTACGTCCACTTTGAATATGATCTTTATTACTTTTCCAATTACTTGGGTATAGATACAATCTGTAAACAAACAACTTGAATGCAAGTTTGAACAGAAGAGAAGTAAGTACAAATAATAGTAGAGTATCCTTGGAGTTCCCGAAAAAAGATCCCTTCAACTGTACCCCTGCCCCTCTATTTATAGACGAAGATAGGCCGGTCCACCTGCTTAGGCCCATGACCAAGATACTTCGTCCCATAGTGGGCAACTCACGTTCACCGAGCCATGCATTCTGAGCCACCCATGACGAACGATGGTTGCCGAACGATGGTTGTCGAATGACCTTGGCCGGCCTCGGGTCTTTCCGTTAGCAACTCGAAGTGTGTCCTCACATAACTCGAGGGAAGTTGCGGTATGAGCCGTAGCAAAGGAAGGCCAGACGCACCACTTCAACAACAACTACCTTAACTGATCCAACAGTGTCCGAACCAACATAGCCGAGCCAACATGGCCGAGGCATTCATGCCGAACCCTCCAATGCCGGGCCACAAAATTCCGAACCAAGGGGCCGATTCACCAAGTGCCGAGCCACCCTCACCGAGCCATCTTCCCTTGGACATCTCAACCGAGCCATCATATTCTCCCTTCCTCGACCGAGCGATATGTGCCGAATTCCTATAGCTTCCTTTCTTGGCCGAGCGACACAAGCCATCCTACAAGACCGAACGACACACGTCCTCCCTTACTCGGCCGAGCCACGCTTGAAGGCCGAACCATACATGTAAGCCGAACCATAAATATAAGTTGAACTACTCAAATTGGATCAAACCCTTATATCTCCAATCTCTCACTGGGTCGAGTCTTATCTCGATTCAATCAAAGCCTCTGTAATTACCACCTTATAGCCGGGCCAAGTAGCCGGGTAACAGCATCGCTTAAGTTATTAATATAAAAAAACGCAGGTCCGCTTAATAGAATGATGTTTTTGGCCTAGAAAACTTTAAAATTTCACGATGTACTTAAAATAATAGTTGTTCCTTAAGTTATTAGCTTTCCGGATAGCGTAAGATCTTGAAATCGGGTGAATTAATCAAAAGTATTGATTATATTCATACAACACTTTTAAAGTGCAACTTAAACAATGAAAAAATGGTTCATAATTTGTTTTGGATTAATTAATGTTGACAGAGTAAAAATGAAAGGTGGTTTTTCTTTTCTCAATTTAAACACTATACTATGGAGCACGTTAATATTAAATATACGACTATTTTTCATCATGATAAAATATAATCCAAAAGAAATTACTCAATGAAACAAAGAAATGCATAAAATATCAAAATGAAAATGAAAAAAAATGATATCAATTAAACATTTATAATGAGATGATAGATGGAAGTCAACAATTTGTGATGTTAACTTGTTCCAAGATTAAAATTCATTAATACTAATGTGTGGGAAACGAATCACAGATATAAGTCGTTATTAACACAGCTAAAGAACATGGAGATGATTAAATTATGATGCCAACTTGTTAGAGATAACATTCACCATGTGCAACTACAAGACTTTAGTTAAAGTGGTCATTGCAACTGCTAAAAATAAAGAGGGCAGTATGTGATTTAGCTTCAACTAATAATTATCATATATAAAGTTCACTAAGTTGGAAAACCACTTCCACAATATAGAGACCCATGTAATGCAACCATAAAATCAGTCACAGATAAGTTTTCATGACCACATATGTTATTTCAAAGAGATAGAGCAATTGCAAAATTTAGGCTGCAGTATTCTGGTTTTGGGTATTACTCGTTTAATTTTTGTAATATTTATGCACAGCTGTATTTATTTATTTATTTTTTTTAGAACGGTAAACGAAATTATACTCAAATGATTTAGTAATTGTTCATGCTAACTACTCTACTGCTAACCTACACCAACATAATATAAAGTTAAGTTCCTATTTTCATGATGTTGAAACTAAAACAATATTTTGTAGTATCATTAAATATATCATGATATAACATTTGTATGGGCTAGGCTTAAAAACCATTGTAACTATGCCAAACCATGTATGATTCCATCTTAGTATAACAATTATTTAGTTAGCTATTGTATTTTGAAATATACTTGACACAATAGTAAATAACCTATACAAATTAATGACAAATGCCATTACAGATGCATAAAAAGATAAACCCGTTAGCCATTGACTTTTAAACTTCACCTAACCAAACTCTGAAACCTAAAATGTGTATTACAAATACCCCTTCAACTAACTTATTTGAATAATGAACCTGTCAAAAGTATAAATACTTCAAGTACACCAAAAAACAGTCACTTTATTTAGTTCAGCATTTGGTTGATTAGTCAACAAAATCAAACATTTGAAGTTGGTTCTTTTTCTTTTAAAAAAAGAAATAATTACTTTTAAAAGGCAGGCGATCTGTTATGTTCTCTTAATAGCTAATTAAATGCATTTTAACTTTTTATTTTAAAATCATGCAGTGCATATGTGTCTACAGTACAGCTCTATCCTGCCTGTGCATACATAATTGATACTTATGCACTTGAATGGTAGGGCCTACTTCATATCACACCAATTTAACAATCACTACTACATAAGTAAAGCTTAAATTCAAAATGCTCCAAACCCAGTTCCTATTATTAGTTTTGAAGAAGTCAAAATAGTTGAAACCAAGCAAGGAAATATAGTGAAAATCTCTATGAAACGACCGACAATGATTGTTATTCCAGAGAGTGATAATATACCTTTATACTCAAAATATTTTTCACTACAAATTCTTTTCAAAAAATTTATCTTATCTTTGCTTTATCAAAGCACTTTCTAAATCTCATTTTACACTTTTATTATGAATATAAATCTTAACATCCACTACAACCATAATATAATAGCACAATCATTCAAAACATCACACAAAATTTTGTTTATCAAAATATCTTAAGGATACCTCCTTCCAAAATATGACTTGCAAACTTCTATAAAATATTACTTTACCTTTAAAATAACTTTTCCAAACTATCCACTCTATTTTGTATAATATGTAACTTATTTCAAAAGTCTATATTCTCTTCCAAACATTTATATACTTATCAAATACTATTACTTAAAAAAATTTATTACCCAAAATATTGTGTCTAAATGACTCGTTCTAGTGTTTAGGAATCCCTATCGATAACGTTGATCAAGCGCATCGACCAGAATCCTTAAAGCACTCAACGGGTAATTTAACACATAAATTATTTTCTATATGATATACATTTTTAATACTTTATGCCTTTTCAAAATATTTGCTTGTTTGTAATAAATATAAACAATTTCCATATATATATATGTGTGTATATATGTATATCTAATCTCAAATGATTTTAATTCAATCAGATGCTTGCTTTTATTAAAATTCTTTAAATTAATCTTAATATTATCATAGAAATAATAATTTACTAATAACAATTCCATAGCACATACAACCATTATCGCCATTTGCATTCAAAACAATACACCACACCATACTCAATTATTCACACAACAAGCAACCGTTCAAATTTTATAATATCTTATTTTATTTATTAAGTATATTTTCCAATTCCAAACTTAATAAGATATATATAATTTATCATTCTATATATTATATCTATTAATTACTTAAGCATTTTTATTATTCCCCAGCGGTTCTATTTTGGAGAAACCGCTGGCATTTATTAGTAATTGGGTTTATCCAAATTCAAATGGGATTATAAATCCTTTGAGTGATAATATCTTATTCAATTCCACATTCTAAACTAAGCATAAACAACATAAACATCTAAATCAAACAAACAAACAATCGTCTTCAACGGAAAGCTATTTTTCAGCTTCCGCTACGCACTCTGATCACTAACAGATCGGAACACAACGATATTCAATTCTAAACTATATAAGCTCTCATTTATGCTATTCATTAAATCTCACTCTTTACAGAAGTGAGTTCCAAATTTAGTAAATTTTCATAACAATAATTTATATAGTATTATCAAAAACTTTTCAAATACGTCCCAATGATTATTCTCAATAATCATTATATTCTTACCCTTAATAGTTAATTAAATCACTAACTACTACACACCCAAGGGACGAGACTCTAGGTCAAGATCTCGACTCTGTGCAATTTATATTCTATAATGTTATGAATCCAGCTCTGATACCAAGCTGTGACGACCCAACCGCTATGCCCAGTTTAGCATAGAACATTACAAGTAATGTCGTCTACTAATCCAGAGAATAGGGCTGGTTAAGGGTGATCAAATGTGAATATATCTTTATACTAACACTGACACGTCTTATTTATCTTTTTGAGGATCTGAATTGAAATTTAGACGTGTACAATATTAGTACAAAGTAATAAACACACCGATTAAAAATATTCAGAAAGTATATAATATAGATAAATCAGAATCAGAGTCATAGATCACAACGGAATAATATACATCGTCATATACATAATAGAATGTGAGTCTACAAAATATGAGTACTAGACCCACATAAATATATACATCATATCCAAAATCTTGTGTCAGGTACAAAGTCACTACCATATAATATAGATGACATAAACTCCTAACTGTCAATATATACAAGTAGGAAGTAAACTAAAACTATCAAAATAGTCTACTTCAATGCTAGTTCAAAATCCAAAGGTCAATGGGTCCCTGTACCTGTAAAGTCTTGGCCTGACCCGAGTATTAAAATAATAAATGGGTCAGACTATATCTAAATAAAAGAGTGAGATACTAATATCATAACTATATGACTTAAAATAATAAGTCATAATAAAATATGTCAAACCAACAATCATAATAAGGCATATTAATTAAATTCACTACTTTATAAATCCATAAATGACTTAACTCTAAAATAAGTCATCTCAAAATATGCTCCAAAAATCCAAAAAGGCATGTCAAATAAATAAATACAGATCTCATTATTTCGACTTAACAATAGCTAAATAAGTCATAAATAAAATATGCCTAAAACAAATACTCAAATAAGGCATATCTAACAAATCACCATTTCATAAATACATATCAAGTCTCAATAGACTGTCATCTCAAAATATGGTGATAACCAATTCAAAATTCCTCAAAGCCATAAAGGATACATAATATCCATACTAAAAAGCTCTGAAGAAATAATCATCAATAATGGAATAAAAATGGTAGTCATCTATCAGTTTAATACAATGACACGTAATCTACCGAAAGGGACTCGCTACATAGAAAGGAAGCCTACCAAAAGAGACTGCAGATTAGGAATACCGCTCAAAGAAAAGAGCAGCTGTGTACCTAATCTATCATATGCAAATTTACCTACCGAAAGAGGTAAACATAGTCTAACTGTATAAAATCAAATAAACTGATAGGTTGTAGTATCTATAGACTACGATGCATGTAAAAATCTGCCTTCTGAAAGAGACAGCCGTATTTACACTATAACAAATCTTCCGAAAGAGATCTGCCTACCCAAATCGAAAAATGTATCGATTCTCAGATCGATAAAAAAAAGAGTTATCTTCTCTCAGGGATCTATCGGTCTGAAACCCAAACACTCTAAGATAATACAACTCTAAGTGTTAATTACTGTCACTCCAGTAATCACAAGAATTTAACTAATTGTCCCATACCAGATAGTAAATTCAAGTATTTACTAAAAGCTAGTAATTTCCAGTTCAAACTCTATTTAACAAATTGCAATAATAATCGAAAGAATTGTACAAAGTGTCCCATACCACCTGACAATTCAATCGTTTATTAAAATTCCTTATTTCATAGAAAAGCATGAAATTCAATAGAATATAATTGAAAGCATTAATTGCTCGAAAGAAATGGTTTTGAAGTCACCAAAGAAATATCAATTATGGTATATACATATGTCTTGAATTAGGCCGTATTTAGCATTAATTTAGAAAGAAAAAGGAAATACGAAAGATAACAAATCTTCCGAAAGAGATCTGCCTACCCAAATCTAAAACTGTATTGATTCTCAGATCGATAAAAAAAATGAGTTATCTTCTCTCAGGGATCTATCGGTCTAAAACCTGAACACCCTAAGATAATACAACCCTAAGTGTTAATTACTGTCACCAAAGGATTGTCGTATGTTTGTAGCCATTATTGAATTTGTCGTCGCTGTCAAAGACATGACGTGAATTACTTTCACTGCTACAATCGAAATTCTTATCGTTGCCAGACCTGAGCCAATCTCCACATCCACGTTATTCACTACCTTCAACATGCGCCAGCATCTACGTCATAGCCAAGACCACCAATCCCACACGCTACCATCGCTCTGCTCCTCCACCAAAACCCCACAAGACTGCAATCTTATCACCGCTGTTTGCTACCAAAACCTTGCTCCGATCGCCCACCTCCAGCTGCGACCACCATAAAGTCGACATTCCCGCCAGACGTCACCAACCACACTCCGCTAGTCCCAAGTACATACGACTCACCCCAAACTCTAACGATGTCAGAGCATCTCTTGATGCGCGTGGCGTCTTTCCCCACCATCGCCGACGTCGACCTCTCATCGGCCAAAGAGGCTATTCACTCGCCGTTACTATTTTTTTCAATTGAATTTCGATTTTAATTCTAGGACATGGAGAGAAGTCACGAAGCCTGGTACTCGATTGAGAATAAAGATTGGGGACTTGAGTTTAGTACAATGGTTGGGCTGGGTTTACAACTTCATTTCAATCCATTTCTTATATTCTTTTCTTTTAATTCTACTAGTTTCTCGTTTTCTTTTAAGCGACTATTTTATAAATTTGTAAAACTATTCCAATCTAATTGAAACTGGTGAAACTGATTTACAATGCATTCTGCAAATTATATTTCAATAACTGGAAAATTTTATTTAATCCAGCATTTATTTACTGTTATTTAATTATCCATCGTATAATCATGAAATAGATTTAATTTTTTTAACTCTTTTGGTGACATAAAAGTTTTTTGCAAATTTTAATATTTATCATTTATTTCTTAGATAAATCCTAAAATTCATAAATGTCATTTATTTCACTAATACGAATTTTATTGACTTTTGGGTTTATAAAATGCGAAATTGAATTGTAAATTACTTTGTCTGTTTTATTCAACTATTCCAAAAATCCAAACTAAATTCTCAAAATTCATTTCAATATATAAATTTTATTTTAGTCTCGACCAGGGTTGTTACAAGCATAATCAATCCTCCGTTCTTCCACCAATCATTCAATGCTCTCTGAGCTGTAATATATCCTCTTTGACCTATGATTTCCTATAATCGGCCTGGGACATCATCGTCTGTAAATTAGTTAATAGCTAGTTATAATAACACGTAATATTAAATAAAATTTATAAATTAGTTAATGAAGTAGTTGAACTCAATAAACATTACCTCTTGACTGCTGTAACCGTATCACCTATTTCGCTTGGGCTTAACAGTCACAGCATCGAAAATCCCGTCCTCCTCCTCAACAGTCAACTCCTCTCGGCCGATATACTGCATCACTCGAGCTCACTCCATTTCAAATCTTTCCTGCGATTGGGAACAAAATTTTGTCACAATAAATATTTAAATTACAATTTATGAATGAGAAATAAACGAAAATATTTAAGATATTTACCATTGTGGCTTGAGATTTAGGGTTCGTCCAAGTAAACGAAACCGAGCCATCATCATTGGTGTGCTCAATGGCATGAGTCCTAGTGAAGACCTCCGCATATGTAGGTTCATGGCCCTTCTCCTTAGCAAGAAATTATATATGAATAAACAACATATATATATATATATATGATTAAATATTGGTATAACTATTTTATGATTGCAATTTATAAATTTACAATTTTCTTTCGATATTGTCGGAAGGATTTTGAGCTACCGCGGTGTACAATAGAATTTTTATTGTTGTTTGCCGAGTTCTGCTCGGCAATTTCCTGTAAATTCGAATGTATGATTAACTAAATTAATGCAATTATTATACGAACTTTAAACAAATTATAATAACAATATGAATGTAGAAAACTTACTTACACAGCAGGAGTTTCCCGGTGCTGCTGAAATTTTGCCCAAATGCTAGCGCTCATCCAATCGCGTTTTTTATTTTTTTAATGCTTGAGAGGGTGTTTCTGTAATTTTTCCTCAGCTTCTTGTTCTAGTGATTCCTAACCAGATCTTGATCTTGTTAGTCCCTGAGAAGTTGGTTTTGATGACAACAACCTTAGAATAAGATTATAAAATATAAATACTAACATTATTGTTTAGATATATATGTATATGCAAGATATATATACAGGTACCAAAGAATGAAGACTGTACAATATAGAGATTCAAGAACTGATGAACTCAAGATCGAAGATATCAAGATTCAAGACTCATGAGTATCAAGATTACCGAGAGTTCAAGATTTCAAGATAAGTAATTTAGTTAGGAATTTTGTTAAAACTCCTAGAAAAGCACCGACATCTTAAAATTCATTTTATTCGTGGAATGGAATCCACTTCGAGCCTATTAAAGGGATGGAACCCTAAGTAGGATGGAACCTACTAAAAATCTAGTGGAACATTGTTTTGTATCCACTAACTTTTATTCAAATGTTTTACAAAATTATATCTTGTTTTCAAAATGATTTCAAAATCTTATTTTTTAAATCAAAAACATCTATCCTGGTTTTAAAATACTTTTAGCCTCAAAAT
Source organism: Allium fistulosum (assembly GCA_030737815.1). Taxonomy (NCBI): domain Eukaryota; kingdom Viridiplantae; phylum Streptophyta; class Magnoliopsida; order Asparagales; family Amaryllidaceae; genus Allium; species Allium fistulosum. The sequence continues at coordinate 1,000,399,981 of CM060904.1, read as the reverse complement.
CATCTTTATTTTCAATATCAAATTATCCTTGGTTTTAAACTATCTTTTAATTATAATATATTTAACTTTTAATATTTATACTTAGATTTAAATATAAAATTATAGTAAAATTTTATATATACCAAAATATTATTCTCTATACTTATTTATGTATTTTAACTATAGTTAAGTATATTTATAAAGTTTAAAATAGTTTTAATACAAGATAGAAGTTATTTTCAAAGAAAAACAAATTACCAAAAATAACTTAGGCTTGTCGACAACCCCAAGGAACCCTTGTCGACAAGGTGACAGTTTATTTCAAAAGTTTGAATTTCAAAGGAAGTGTCTATTCATCATATCCTTTCACGAATGGACATGGTTGTTGTTCTACTATAAATAAGGGCTGTTTTAAACGAATTTACAATCATATTTTCTCTGATTTCACTCCTCTTCTTCTTCCACATTTCTTTATATACATTTTTACCATTACTCTGCCGAAATCACCATTGAATCTAACTAGATCATCTCTGGTTTGATTCTCTATCACTATCTCAACAAGATCCCAGTGCTATTCAGAGTTATAGACTTCTTTGTATTCAATCGAGCGAGAAAATATGTAATTGTAGCCTGGAAAATCAATCGGTTGAACTTGTTGCCCGTAAAATCAAGTATCTCTACCCAGAGGATTGTGAATCTGGAGTGGTGTACCTCGTGGCCTTCAAATCGAGGGTGTAATTGTAAGAATTGATTTTGAAAGGAAATCCGTACTTGTGTTGCGGGACTAGATGTAGGGTGACTCCGAACCAGTATAAAATCAGGTATGTTCTTTCCTTTATTTCTTTTACTTTATATCTGCATCTGTGTTTGATTCTGTGATCATATCTGTGTCTGAATATTGCATACATTTGTGTTTAAATTAATATAAACTCAAAAAGAATTAGTAATTCCTTAAAACACTATTCACCCTCCCTCTAGTGTTAATTCTAGCCTTAAGATCCGTAATCCGCATTTCTCACATTTGGTATCAGAGCGAGGTTTTCAAAGTTTCATAATCTGAATTTTGAAAATTTTCAAAATGGCTACCAACACTGGTACTGTTACTACTACCAACACTGGTTCTATTACCTCTGTCACTAGTTCATTTGTAGAAGGTCAGTCTACTGTCAGACCACCACTTTTTAATGGCAGTAACTATGCATATTGGACATGTAGGATGAAAATATATTCACAATCTGTAGGACTAGACATTTGGAATATCACATAGACTGAATATTTTGAACCCACAACTGGTTTTGCACAGTGGACTGCTGAGCAAAAGACCGTCGCACAAAATAACTCTAAAGCTATGAATATTCTGTTTTGTTCACTTGATAGGAATGAATTTAATAGAGTGTCAGTTTGTAAGTCTGCATATGAAATCTGGAAAACTTTGCAAGTTACCCACGAAGGAACAAGCAAAGTTAAACAGACCAAAATTTCCATGCTCACAAATCAGTTTCAATTAGTTAAAATGAATCTTAATGAGTCTATTCCATATATGTATAGTAGATTTTAGGATATTGTGCATTCTCTAATATCCTTGGGAAAGGTATTTTCGAAAGAAGATCAAGTCAGAAAAATCTTAAATTCTCTTACTCTAGAATGGGATCAAAAGACACTTTCGATCGAAGAGGCAAATGACATCAGTACCTTAAAGATAGAAGAATTAATTGGAAATCTAATGTCGTTTGAAGTCCAAATGCTTGGGAGAAGAGAAAGCAAAGCATCTAAAGAAAACAATTGCATTCAATGCATTGACCGACGGATCAGACTCAAACAACGATAATGATGAAGAGATAGCCTTTATGACCAAGAACTTTCAGAAATTCCTGAAATACAGAAAGATGAATAATCTCAAGAGAAACAACTATAAGAACTCTGGTAATCTGAATGTAGTGCCAAACTATACCAAATGTTTCAACTGTGACGAACCAGGCCATATCAAAAGAGACCGTCCGCATCCAGATAAGCAAAATCTTCCTATAAACAATGATTCCGCAAAGAAACGAAAACGTGCATTTACCGCTACTCTAGATGACTCAGACTCGTCTTTCAAGCGATGATGATCAGAAGACAGATAATTCAAATATGTGTTTCACGGCAGTTCACGACTCCGACGAATTCAGAGAAACGGACTCAGAAAAAGGTACACATTTACAATACATTGGTTGAAATTGCATGCTTAGGATTGGATGTTTGATTGGTTGATTTTGAATTGGTGTGTCGTTTGAATTTTAAATTTTTAATATTATTTTATTATATTTTTACTATTATTTTATTTTTATTTTTAAATAGTATCATAATATTTTATGGAATATACTATAATTCTAGTAATATTCCAAATATTATATAGACATTAAAAATAATAAATAAATAAATAAATAAATAAATATATATATATTAGAATACTTAAGAGAAATAAATCATGAAAATTCAGAGACACCTGTCGACAAGGGCCCCCCCTACGTTGTCGACAAGGGTACAGAAATTTGAAATTCAAATTTGAATTCAAATGTTTGAATTTCCCTCCATCTTTTCACTTCATTCAAGTCTCTGAAAAATCACCTTTTGACCAAAGAACCTGTCCCTTGAGAATCTATTTATTTACTGTCTCTTATCACAACTTTTCACTTTCATTTTCAAATTCAAACTCTTATTTCAAAATATCAAGCTCTCTACTCTCTACTCTAATGGCTTCTTCAAGTAACCCTTCCACAATGAGACTTTCCAGAAATATAAAAGAGCAACTTTTCAATAATCCGGAGGCTATAAAAGCATATATCAACTATGCTAACTTTGGAAAAGTCCATCCCGGAAAGTTTGCTTTATTTCAAGATTTCTCTACTTATGAAATCGATTCTCTTTTTGCAAACAACCAAGTTCTTAGTCTTGTTGATGCTTCACAAAATGACTTTGTTTGTTATCCAAATCTTGTTAAAATTTTCTATGCAAATCTCAACCGTGGATTTTATAATGGAAACGATGATGAAATTTGGAGTAGTGTCAAAGGCACTAGAATCATTTTAAATTGTGATGTTTTGGGTACCATTCTCAATTGCAAGAGCACGGGAATGGATCTTTCTAGTTTTAATATCGATGAAAATGATCATGAGACATTTCATCACATTTTCGAAGGAGATGATAACTTTGAATTCATAAATCAAAACTTTCGACCAAAAGCAAGAATTGTTAATCTTCTTTTACAACATTCTTTGACCCCAAGATCGGGGAGTTTTAACAATCCAACTTCAAAAGTTTGCAAAGCACTTTTTGCTATTTTTGGAAATTATGATATTAATTGTGCGCAAGTTATTTTGGATGAACTTCATCCCAAAATTTTTGAAGTGGATGAAAACACTTTGTATCATGGAATCTATCTCACTTGGATTTTTAATTATTTTGGAGTGGATTTCAAAGGAGAAGAATTTGTTTCAAGAAAAGTTTTTAATCACTCAAACATTTCTCTTATGAAAATTCCATATGTTTTTCAACCATATGAGACTCTTGCCGAAAAGAAAGAGCGTTTGGCTCATGAGGAGATGGAAGAGGAGGAAGAAGAAGAAGAAGGGGATGAAATGGAAATAGAAGAAGAAGAAGAAGGTGAAACATCCTTGGAAAGTATTGACTATCCCTCTAATCCAACCAACAAAACCTTACTCAAAAATCAAAAGACCATTGTTGAGAATCAACGGACTCTTAAACGGTCCGTTAGTAAGAAATTGGATAAAATGTCATCCAAGATGAACAAGTTTTTCTCCAAAGTCAGTAAGAAGCTTGGATTATCTTCATCTTCATCATCCTCTAACTAGTTCTACCTTTTCATGTCATGTTGTATTGGTTTTAGTTTGTTTTGATTTGAATGTTCGTGTAGTTCTTATTTTTTCTACGACCAATCAATTACTTAAAATAAATGATAATCATTGTATCATTCTATTATGAAATGAAATTGAATTACTTTTCTGTTATCTAGCTTATCTTTTCTCTAGAATAAATGTTAGTATATTATATAAATATATATATATATATATACACATACAATTATTCACAAAATCAAAATGAGTCATCAAAATTAACTGACCCCTGTCGACAACCCCCTAGGGACCCTGTCGACAAGTACTGGTCAGAAATGACTTTTCATTTTAAATTTGAAATTTGAATAACTACCTTGTGTCTATTCATTTCAAACGAATTTCTACACCTATAAATACATATTTCTTCCAGAATTCATCACTCAAAATCATTTCTTATCTACTCTATCTATATTTCTTCTCACAAACTCAAATATGGTCGATCCAATTCATAGTTTGACCGAGAATCTTGAAGAAACCCTTAATTCTTTCAAGAATATTCTTTCTTTCATTCTCCGTAATCAGCGACACTTAGAGTTGAGTCAAATGCAGATGATCAAGGAGCAAGAAAAACATTCGATGCGATTCGATGGATGATTTCCTCCCTGCACAAAGATGATAATGAAGCACATCCTCCAGTCTCTCTCACCAATGAAAATGAAATTTGGGATGCCATTAAAGCAGACCTTATATTTAGAGAAGAAGGATGGGTGGAAGTTCCTCGTAATGTTTGATTTTATTTGATTGCTTTGTTTGATTTGAATTGATTGCTTGGATTGATTTGATTTGATTTGGTTTGGTGTGGATTGATAATTGGTGTGCAAAACATATTATGTATAAATACACATTGATATTTATATGATCTTTGATTAGTTATCATGTCTATCAGTATAATTATCTCTTAATCTATCTATTATATACTCTATTATATATTTTATTAATGCATGTACTTTAGTACAAGAATAAGGGGGAGTTATATAGTTTGGAGTTAGTTTTTGTTGATGACAAAGGGGAAGAAGTATAAAATAAGATAGTTAGGCATAGATTAAGGGGGAGTTATTAGGATTGAAGTAATATTTTATAAACAAAGGTTGTCATCATCAGAAAGGGGGAGATTGTTAGTCCCTGAGAAGTTGGTTTTGATGACAACAACCTTAGAATAAGATTATAAAATATAAATACTAACATTATTGTTTAGATATATATGTATATGCAGGATATATGTACAGGTACCAAAGAATGAAGACTGTACAGTATAGAGATTCAAGAACTGATGAACTCAAGATCGAAGATATCAAGATTCAAGACTCATGAGTATCAAGATTATCAAGAGTTCAAGATTTCAAGATAAGTAATTTAGTTAGGAATTTTGTTAAAACTCCTAGAAAAGCACTGACATCTTAAAATCCATTTTATTCGTGGAATGGAATCCACTTCGAGCCCGTTAAAGGGATGGAACCCTATATAGGATGGAACCTATGAAAAATCTAGTGGAACATTGTTTTGTATCCACTAACTTTTATTCAAATGTTTTACAAAATTATATCTTGTTTTCAAAATGATTTCAAAATCTTATTTTTTAAATCAAAAACATCTATCCTGGTTTTAAAATACTTTTAGCCTCAAAATCATCTTTATTTTCAATATCAAATTATCCTTGGTTTTAAACTATCTTTTAATTATAATATATTTAACTTTTAATATTTATACTTAGATTTAAATATAAAATTATAGTAAAATTTTATATATACCAAAATATTATTCTCTATACTTATTTATGTATTTTAACTATAGTTAAGTATATTTATAAAGTTTAAAATAGTTTTAATACAAGATAGAAGTTATTTTCAAAGAAAAAAAATACCAAAAATAACTTAGGCTTGTCGACAACCCCAAGGAACCCTTGTCGACAAGGTGACAGTTTATTTCAAAAGTTTGAATTTCAAAGGAAGTGTCTATTCATCATATCCTTTCACGAATGGACATGGCTGTTGTTCTACTTTAAATAGGGGTTGTTTTAAACGAATTTACAATCATATTTTCTCTGACTTCACTCCTCTTCTTCTTCCACATTTCTTTATATACATTTTTACCATTACTCTGCCGAAATCACCATTGAATCTAACTAGATCATCTCTGGTTTGATTCTCTATCACTATCTCAACAAGATCCCAGTGCTATTCAGAGTTATAGACTTCTTTGTATTCAATCGAACGAGAAAAGGTGTGATTGTAGCCTCGAAAATCAATCGGGTGAACTTGTTGCCCGTAAAATCAAGTATCTCCACCCAGAGGATTGTGAATCTGGAGTGGTGTACCTCATGGCCTTAAAATCGAGGGTGTAATTGTAAGAATTGATTTTGAAAGTAAATCCGTACTTGTGTTGCGGGACTAGATGTAGGGTAACTTCGAACCAGTATAAAATCCGGTGTGTTCTTTCCTTTATTGCTTTTACTTTATATCTACATCTGTGTTTGATTCTGTGGTCATATCTGTGTCTGAATATTGCATACATTTGTGTTCAAATTAATATAAACTCAAAAAGAATTAGTAATTCCGTAAAACACTATTCACTCCCCTCTAGTGTTAATTCTAGCCTTAAGATCCGTAATCCGCATTTCTCACAGATCTTGCTCTTCTATAACTACTGCAGCCTACACATTGAAATTAAAATGAATTTTATATAGTATATTAATTTTCAAAGATCAAATATGTCATTTTCAAATGAATTATAAATTTATACTTACCATCACGTCGGCCCATATAAAATTCTTAATATGCGGTAGGATATCATCCCATTGAGGCCAACAACCAGACATATGACTCATATATGCCTTTTTAGAGACGGCCAGGATAAAATCGGAAGGCTCCAGATCATACCACCTATATTAATTTTGATGTAGACATTTAATAAATTTTAAATAATGTACATGCACTGAATATTAATGATGTTGCAATAAATTTAATACTTACCCTCCATTCTTGGGAATTGTACTTGCCTTTAGACATAAATCAGCCGAGCCGCCGGTACCCCCGCCAGCAGTAAGAGAAGCAAAAACATGAGATATGGAAGATCTCCTATGAGACATATATAATATCTACCATAAACATATCATTTCATATGAAGAAAAAACATATCATTTTATTATTAGTAAACATGTCTGATTAATAATCACATAAAACTTCCGTTAAAACTACAAAAATAGAATAAGAACTCCTGGAATACATAGAATTAATAAAACAGAATAATACATAGCTCACAACATAGTCATCATCATTAATAACAACGGAAATTCAAAATATAAATTATACAATAAGCGATAAAAATATTCATCATATTTACATTACATCATCAATAATTAATAATCAGTCTTCGTTATTTTCTGATTCAGACTCGGTCTCATACTTTATATTATTTTCCTCTATACTCTCAAATGGTTCTATTAAAATATTTGATTCATCGTTCAAAGGCTCTAAATTAGTATAATCATCAGTTGTTATCATTTCATTATTTGGCTCAAGATCCGCTTGATAAGCTGCTTCGTTCGGAATATTGTTTCCGTCATACGTAAATCTTGCCTTTGTTTTAAAAGTAGCTGATCAATCCACTTTATCTCTTTTTAAGGATGGATACAGAGAAAAATAAACTTGCAATGCTTGCTTGGCTAATACAAAAGAATCATACTTATAATAATATGATGTATGCTTTATTTCAATAAGCTTATAATCTTTATGCACATTGATTCCAAACTAAGAACATTGTTGAACCAATTGCATTCGAATATATAAAAAATTCCTGCAGGTTGTATATAATATGTCAATTCTAAAACCTATGTTACGACGTTGTACATCTTTTACATGCTCATCTGGATCATCACTACTTTTAACAAGCACACCACTGTTATAGGTTAATTTTTCAGCACCATATTTCTTGGTGTTGAATTTAAATCCATTGATGATGAATATTAGATAAGTCTTGATATTTCTTTATGGTGCTAGTGCAAGATGTTTCAATCTTTCATCAACAACAAAATTTCTTGGATCATAAATGTAGTTCGAAAACCAATTAGCAAATTCTTTACCGAGATCACCACGTGGATGTTGTGATTCGTATATACTACAAATATATATGATATATTCCATTATATTATGTAATTATAATTGAAATAAATATGAAGTTAATATTACCTAACAAATGGTGCAACTTTAGCACAATTAAGAAGAATATATGTGTGTGCTACATGGTAATCTCTATCATTTAACCATATTTTCACACATTTTCCAATAGGTCGGTCATGTTGCCTAAAAATAGATAACATTGTTCGAGAAGAATCTTGTTCAATGGCTTCATCATTACGAGGAACAATTACAAATGATAATTTCACATGGTCATTAAAATAATGAGAGAGAAAGAATGAAGCTTCTTCTTCAAGATATAATTTGCAAATCGAACCTTCAACTCGTGCATTTGGTCTAATTTTTTCTTCAGATGATTCAAGTACTTATTATAAAATTAATTCAATATAAATTTACTTATGTAAATTTGAATTTTAAATTAAAATTAATATTACGGATATTCAATATTACCTCTCAAATGTATATATCCATCCATATTGCACAGAACCTCAAAGAAGTGCTTCAAATGGAAGATGAACCGCTAAATGTTCCACTACATTAAAGAATCCTGGAGGAAATATTTCTTCTAGTTTACAGAGCAGTATAGGAATATCTTTTTCAAGTTTACGTATACGCTCGACTTTTAACATTATCGAACAATGCTCTTTATAAAACAAACTTTTGTAATAACACTCCATGCTTTTACGGGCAACAGTTCTTTGAAAACCACGGCTAATAAATTTTCCATCATGACATGACAATCGTGACTCTTCATCTCACCCAATATATTGTTTTTAAAGTCTACACATCTATGGAGATTAGAAGAAAGCTCATCGGGACATCTTAGTCCTTCCATCCACTTTAATGTGAGTTTTACTTGCTTACTCTCTAACTCATAGCATGCTTTGGATTTTTACTGTCATTGGGCTTCATATGAAGTTCGAAACGTTTACATAATTTTTCTATATCATGTCTTAGATTCAGATCATCCTTAGTCATTTCCTTAACATTCAAAATTGTATTAAACACATTATCAAAGATGTTTTGTCGTTATGCATCACCTCAAAATTATGTTGAAACTCCAGCTTCATGTATCTTTGGATGTTCTTTTACAAGTCTATATATTTCTTCGCTTGGCCAAGTCGTTGGTGGTCACATAGTTTCTGCTATATTAGCTATAAAGTTTTTTATCTCTTCTAAAAGGATGATTAACATGGGAAAAACACCGATGACAATCAAACAATAAAATTTTCTTCCTATGCAGTAAAGACAATGCTCATGTTTCTTTCATGCAATAAGGACGAGCTAGATGACCGGCCGTACTCCAACCTAAAACTATTGCATACGTAGGAAAATCACTGATAGTCCATAACAAAGAAGAGAACATACAAAAATTCTTTTTTTCAAAATGTTGTATGTTTCAACTCCTTCATGACACAGTGTTTTCAACTCTTCAATCAATAGTTGTAAATAAACATCGATTCTTTGTTTCGTATCATCAGGGCCAGGGAAGACAATAGTGAGAAACATATATGGAGTTTTCATACACATCTATGAAGGTAGATTATAAGGCGCAATTATAATAGGCCAAGATGAATATTTGCTACCAAATTGAGAGAATGGTAAAAACTATCTATACATAAACCAAGTTTGACATTATGGCACTCTGCGGCAACTGCGGGATAAATCTTATCGAAATATTTCTATGCTTCTCCATCAGTTGGTTGTGTCAAAGTTCCATCTACCCGTGCCATCGCATATGACATACAGTAGCAGAAGACACATATAACCTTTGAAGTCTAGGAGTGATAGGTAAATAATGCATTCTCTTATATGGAACTTCCTTTCCTTTCTTTCTTTTTTCTTGGTTTGTATCTTTTCTCATTACACATTTTGCATTTTTTAAGGTTAATGTCATCTTTCTAATACAATATGCAACCTTTTATACATGTATCTATCTTTTAATACAGCAGACTAAAAGTGGACATAAGTTTTTCGCTTCATAATGACTATTGCACATCAAATTATTGGGTGACATATCTCGTTTTGCAGCTTGTACAACTGTTGTAAATCTAGCTTCTATAAAGTTGAATTTTGTTTTCATAGTAATGTATTCAACAGTTATTGATAATTCGATTCTGTTTTTACGACCATTCTACAACGGACTCTTAGCAGCATCCAATAAATCATAGATTCTTTTCGCTTCCACAGTCGGTTCATCTTCGACATTTATGTCTTCATCGCCAACTTGAATTGTAGGGAATATTGGTCGTGCTGCATCTTCCACCATATCTTCTATTGGATTGCCATAGCATAATCGGTATTTACCTCATCCTCTAACATTACAAGATTAGGTGTAGGTGCAATAAGTTTTTCATAATGAACCCACAAGTAATAATTTGGCACAAAACCAGCTTGACACAAATGTAATATAACTATACCTGGTTTCCAATACTTTAAATGTTTGCATTTACTTTAAAGGCAACGAATTTCTTTGTCATTTCCACTATTATATTTAGCAAATCTAATAAATTCGTGTACACCATTGTAGAAATGTTCCTTCACTAAATCTTTTGTACTAGTTCTGACTTCATACATTCAAGTACGGTCGAGAAAATAATCGAATGTTTTTCCTAGTTTAAAATTATATGTTAGAAATTTCGGCACTTCACTTCTTTCTAAAACAAATTAAATCATTTTGGGAATAAAGGCTTTAATTTCGGAAGCACTTCAATTCTTACTTCTATACGCATAACTTTGCATCCAACGGATATGTTGTTGTTGTATTTTCTAAAATAAATTAAAACCTTTTAGGACTAAAGGCTTTAATTTCGACAACACTTCACTTCTTTCTCTTGTACACATAACTTTTCATCCAAGGGGTGTGTTGTTGTATTTTCTAAAATTAATTTAAGCCTTTTGGGACTAAAGGCTTTAATTTGTTGTTGTTGTTGTATTTATTAAAATAACACTTAATACTTATTTTCAAAATAAACATTATATTCATTTCTTAATTTTTACAAATCGATTTTAGTAGAATATTTATTTCAAAAGAAATTTATTATTTAAAACTACTTCCAAAATACACAAATTACTATATTAATAGCTATAAATTAAATTTTAAACCGTATTTTATAATTCATTCAACGGTTTAAATATTTTATTAACTAAATGTGAAATTTTAAAACATATTTTATAATTCATTTAACTATTAAATTTTTTAATTTAACATATTTTATTATGGAAAGTGTTATACAACTCTCGACAAAATGACCTATTTCGAGGTTAATTTTTTTTCTGCCATTTTTTTACGAATCCAACTGTACGGATTGGATTAACACATTACGTAGTATTAGTTGTTCGAATCTAGTCTCGTTCCAAGGTCGGCTAGCCTTCGAACGAAGGTTTTAGTCCAAATATCGATGAACGGTTATAAATTTAAAATTCAAGATCGATACCCTACAGTTGTTTATTTTTTCATCATCTTTTGGAAATAGGTCAAATATACTTTAGATCGACATAAGATCTAATAAATTTAATTTTCTGCCTATTATTTTATTTTATATAATTTTATCATGGTAAATACAATTAAAAATTCATAATTAATTACCCAACGGTTTAAAAAAATATTTTAATTCGTAAAAATGTTACACAAAATCAACTTTATCGAAGTTTCTTAATGGACCGACTAAAAGTTGCATAGATTGGTCGTGAGAGTTAAATTTTAAATAAGGTTAAATATTCGAATTACGCGAAGACAGATAGTCGAAAACACTAATTTAACCGATCAGAATAGTCGTTACGTTGAATGGTTGTGCTAAAATATCGTGTTTATATTTTAGAAATTAAATTAGTATTTTAAACATTTTTTAAAACGTAACGGGAATTAAATAAATAAATAATTTAATTTGGTAACTAATAAAATGGCTAGCCGTCGGCAAAATTCGACGAGTCGTCGCCACCAGCCATCGCTAATCACAGTATATCATGTAGTGAGTGTATAAATTGTAGTGATAGCTTTTAGTGGATATATCCAAGTACGAATGTAAAGTATGTTTAGCATTATTTACCTTGAACAGAATATTAATCTCGGGTCCCTATTTCATAATTGAATTGTAAGCGACTCCCTTATTCGCTAATTATATAAATTAGGTCCTTGCTTCTCTAACATCTCACCCGACATTTGCCAAATCATTTATTTTCAATCTTTAAAATGTGATAACTTTTTGTAGATTAATCGGATTTAAAAATCATTTTCACCATCAAATCATAAATTTAATAAATTTTCTAATAATATCCATTGTTGATCTCTAAAAATAAAATTTTACATAACAGTTTTTAACTGCATTTTAGTAATGCAGTTAAAAACTGCATTTTAATGGTGTATTAAAATTAGTTTTTAGCTGCATTACTAAAATGCAGTTGAAAACTACATCTAATTGCAGCTATTTTTAACTGCATTACATAAACGCAGTTAAAAACTGCATTAATATGTTGTAGTGTTTAACTGCATTTTATAAATGGAGTTAAAAACTGCTGCTTTTTAATGCAGTATTTTACTACATTTAGGGAATGCAGTTAAAACTGCTGCATTCTACTGCATTTTAATGCAGTTTTTAACTACATTTTAAAATGTAGTGAAATACTACATTATGATAATGAATTTTTTAAAATTCGAATTTGAAAAAAATGAGTTTCGAAATTTTAATTTTTACATATGTATAATACATATCATTAGAAAGATAATAAAACTTATGATTTAACGGTGAAAACAGATTGTTAATCCGATACTTCTAGAAAAAATATTACGTTTTAAATATTGATAACTAATGGGGTGCGGATTTTAAGTAAGAGTGTGAGAATAACAAACACTTATGAAAGAAATGGATGCGCTAGGGTCTAATTTACATAAATTATTAGGTAGAGGCGTTTTGATTGTTTTAATTAATGATAGGAACTTGTCGTACATGTTGGAGTAGATTTCACACAAATGACAGTAAATCAATCCTAATAAATGCGAAAGCAAAAAAATCATGTTGTAGTGCGATAAAATAAACAAAAATAAGAGAATAAAACAGTAAATCATATAAGAAAGTAAATAGAGAGTTTACACAAGGATTAATAGTGGTTCCACTATCGCGAGATAGTGTACATCCACTTTGGGGAGAGTATTTTATTATTTCAAAGAGAATTTTACAAGATTGATAATGGAGGCTAAGAAGAAGAATAAGAAATAGAACTTGAGATGATGATTCTACTCATGCTAATCTATGCCTTTATATAGAGATTATTACTTAGGGTTGAAGTAATTGATTGTCATAATTCAATGTCTCATCAATTTTCCTATTCATACGAGAAACGTTTATCCATTTGATTTTCTAGTTTTCCTCAATTTACATGCACCTGATAAGATTCCTAATTACATCAGCTAATTAGGGAATTAATTGATTCCTTCAATCTTTCAAAATAATTCTTCTTCTCATGTAGGTAATATATTGTCCTCTTTAATGCTATAAAAGAGACAATATATTTGAGTAATTATCTCAAATATCTTCTAAATCTTCTGCAATTGGAAATATTATATCACTGAAATGTACAATATCTTTCAAATCTTCTTTAGTATGGAAATATTGTATCATCAAATCTAACAATCTCCACCTTGATGCTATATTTCTCCGCAAGCCTACCAACTCCATCTATATCCTCTTACTCCAAATCGCTCTAGGACAAGACACCACAGATACTTCCACAATAAGCTTCGGCATGGCCATCACCCATTGCACTTTGTCAACGAACTCCAGCAAGGTCACCGCCCACCAACAAAGTGTTGAAAGTCCCCTCTCCATGTAGGACCTATTAATCTTATATAATAATGTCTCCATTTATCATATCACCCTCCCCCCTGTGCCACCAAGTGGCACCTAGCACTTCAACAAGCGAATCAATTTCGAGCAATGCTCGAACTTTGCAACAGGTCTAGCCTTGTATCTCCCATCATCCTTCACCTTGTATGTCCACTTGCATCCTATGGCTCGGCTTTCTTGAGGGGCTGGTACCAGTTCCCAAGTCTGATTCTTCTTCAATGAATTCTCCTCCTTCATAGCATGCATCCATTTCGAGCTGGCTCTCGAACTCATAGCTTCTTCAAGCTCAAAAGGCTTATCTTGCACCATATACAGTGTGCAGTCAAACTGATTATCAAGGCCAAGATTTGCAAAAATTCCAGTCTCCATACCTATTTAGTAGCCTTTTAACTTTAGAATTAGCCTGAATATGTGTAACTTCGCCTAAACTACAACCAACTCCATCTTGAGCTGAATCATCTCTAGCTTCATGACCATCACCATCATTACTAGAGTAATTTCATGGACCTTCATGTGATGCGTCAACGACTGTATTTACCCTATCTTTTTTTGCAACTCTAACTGTACTACTAGGTTGATATGTGAGAATAGTTCCATCTTCTTAGGCCTTTCGGCTTTTGAATCCACTGAACTAGGTGGATTCCCCTTCGGCTTGAACATAGCGAACTCATCAAATATGATGTGTTTAGAGTGCACTACATTTATATCAACAGGGTTTCAAATGCGATACCCTTTGATGCTTCTGTATAGCCCAAAAACATGCCTTTATAGGCTCTAGTCTCCAACTTGACATTTCCTATATGGTGGACAAACACAGGGATACCAAATGTATGAAAATAACTAATATGTATAGATGTACCTTTCCATCTTTCCTTTAGAATCTTCCCATCAATGGCTGAGCATGAAATTCGATTGATAATATATGCTGTAGTCGATAAAGCTACAGCCTAAAAGCCTCTAGATAAACCCGCCGTCAATCTCAAACAACGAGCTTGCTCCAGTAGAGTCATATTCACGTTTTCAGTGACTCCATTTGATTGCGGCTCTCCAGATGTACTGAAGTGTCTCCGAATTCCATGGTGCTTATAGAAATTTATGAACTCCTTAGAAACAAACTCACCACCATTGTCGGATCTTAGCACCTTCAACTTCCTTCCAACTTCATTCTCTACTAGTGCCTTCCAAGTTTTAAACTTCTCAAACGACTCCGACTTAGCTTTCATCATGAACACCCAAACCTTTCGAGAGCAGTCATTGATAAAAAAGATAAAATACTTAGCTCCTCCAATAGAAGCTGTAGCTACTGGTCTCCAAACATCTGTATGGACATACTCTAGTACTCATTTGGACTCATGTCTACTGACATCGAAAGAAACCTTTGTCTATTTCCCTAATACACACTCCTGACAGAATTCTAAATGGTTGAAGTTTTCATCCTTAATCATCTTCCTTCCACGAAGCAACTCCAAGCACTTCTCCGAAACATGACCCAATCTGAGATGCCAAAGTTTGGTGGCATTCAAAGCTCGTGAACTTTCAACTCTAACACACGACTCTCCAAGAACCGTAAATCCTTTCAGTAGATAAAGATTCCAGACCATTACTCCTTTCATCAATAAAAGAGTATCGCATGTCACCTTCAAGCTATCCGACTCTATCGTAATCCTGCAACCCAAAGATGCTAGCTGACGCAAAGACAGAAGAGACTTCCTTAAACCTAGAACATAGCAGACTCCGGTGATAGTGCACACCACACCATCATGCATGCGAATACGCACTGATCCTTCTCCTAGTGACTTGCAAGTAGCACGTTTCCCATTAATATAACACTTCCCTCCTTATCTTCATAAAAACAGAAATACTCCTTCCTATGCGTCATGTGGAAAGATGCCCCTACATCCAGCATCCAATGGTCTGATACATCGGAAACAGATGCAGTCAGCACATCATCAGAAACAACCTTCTCCATCGCAATATATGAAGAACCATCTGCTTTATTTCTCTTCCTCAAGTCTGGACAATCTTTCTTCCAGTAGATGCTTCTTACAATGATGACACATGTCGTCTCTAGACTTGCCTCTCCAACCACTTACGGGCTTTCTTGACTTAGAATGCCCTCTAAAATTCTTCTTCTTCTCCTTTCTTCCTCTATCTATGAACAGTCCTTTACTACTGCTAGCTTCTCCATTTTCGCTCATAAGCTTCATTTGAACTCATCTCTTCACTTAGGAGTTCCATGTTCACATCTTCTAATGTAGCATGCTTCTGCCATAAATCAAGCTGTTAGCAAATACTGTATATCACTCTAGAAGAGAGCACAGTACCACCATTGCCTTTTACTCCTCATCCACATTTAAATCAATAGCTTTTATCTTCATAATGAAGTCATCGAAGAAGTTAAAATGTGCTTTCATTGACTACCTTCTCGTATCTTGTAAGTGAAGAAAGTCTTCAATAAAATAAACCTATTCGTGAGCGATTTCTTCATGTAGAGGTCCTCCAATTTCTTCCACAAGCCTCTAGCAGTAGTTTTACTACTAATCTCTAGGATGACGTTCTCACCCATGGGCAATTGGAGGGTAGTAAAAGCCCATTCTTCCATCTCCTTCCTTTCCAATTCTGATATATCTACTAGCAATGATTTTGCGTCAAACACAACCTGATGAATATGATTTCTTCTCAACACCGCCTTCATCTTCCACTGCCACTTCTTAAAATCATTATCTTCATTCCACTTCTCTATAACCAGCTGCGAATCAGATGCTGCATATGAATCCTTAGTGTAGGTTGCACTCCTAGATATGTCTAACTTCACTTCTGTCTCCAGGTACTCCCATCTTATCGATCATCTTCTAGCCCTAGGCTTCAACAACAACCTTCAATGCTCCGATACCAGACTGTTGGGGTAGATTTCACACAAATGATTGTAAATCAATCCAAATAAATGCAAAATAAATAAGATCGTGTTGTAGTACGATAAAACAAACATATACAAGAGAATAAAACAACAAATCACAAAAGAAAGTAAATAGAGAGTTCACATACGGATTTATAGTGGTTCCACTATCGCGAGATAGTATACATCCACTTTGGGGAGAAGAGATTTTATTATTTCTAAGAAAAGAGAATTTTACAAGATTGATAATGGAGGCTAAGAAGAAGAATAAGAAATACAACTTGAGATGATGATTCCATTCATGTTAATCTCTGCCTTTATATAGAGACTACTACTTGAGATTGAAGTAATTAATTTATGGTCATAAATAAATATCTCATGATCAATTCTCATATTCATACGAGAAACGTTTATCCATTTGATTTTTCAGTTTTCTCTAATTTACATGCATCCCAAAATAAAAAAATTTCTCATGTAGGTAATTCATTGTCATCTTTAACGCTATAAAAGAGGCAATATATTTGAGTAATTATTTCACATATCTTCCAAATCTTCTGCAATTGAAAATATTGTATAACTGAAATCAACAATATCTTCTAAATTTTTATTAGTATAAAAATATTGTATCACCAAATCTAACAGTACAAAGCCCCTAGCTTAAAATTCAACTTACCAAGGTGAATAATTTCTTATTCATTAGGTAATAATTTTTCATTCCTTAGGTAATAATTTGCATTATTAGAGAATCGTCAGATAATTGTTGTGCAGTGAATCTTATCTTATCTTATTGTCAATAATACGTCAACACACATGACATATAATTAGGCAGTTGATAAATTATTTTCACAATTTTAAATATTATTGTTTGCGATGAGATAAAAACAAACATATGCACCATAGCAATAGCCGCCTCATCATAATTTGATTCATAAGCTAAAACAGCAAAATAACCTCACTCTTTTATATGCGCACGGACGAACAACTTTGCTTCATATTACAACTTGAAAATTTTATGCATTATCTAATTTACACAATAAAGTGCAACCTTTTCTACCGGTTTCTAACATCCCAGAAGTTGCGAGTTTCAACACTTCATTACGTTAGAATCATAAAAATATGGACATTACAAACTAGAGAAATAAATTTCTAAAGACAATTGATGCATTATTATACCAAGTAAGTTGCAAAAGTTTGGGTAAAATATTTGGATTGTAATGCATTATTAAAACTTATTTATTGTATTCATTTTCCATCTATAAACATTCCTCTTTCCATTTACTCCAACTCACCAAAAGTGTCCATTTATTATACACCATCAAGTTTTAAACCATAGTATATGTTATCCCACTTTTTAGCAAAGTCGAGATATCAAGAAATTAACTGAAAATCAATGATTACTCATCAAAAATATCGATTATACATCACAGGTTCACTATGGATGTCGATGAATTTTGTCTGAGTCTGTAACGAGCTACAATTGGCAAGACATGACAAACAAAGCCATGAAAGATGACGTTTCAAATTTCAGGTCAATCGGAGTTCGTATGATCGAGATATGATCGATACAAGTTAGGAAAGAAATGCTGTTCGTATCCATCAGGGGAAGTCAGATTTCGAATCGATCAGAAAGCCATGGTATCGATCTGTTCGAATCGATCAGAAAGACTTTGCCTCGATCTGTTCGAATCCATCATGTTCGTATCAATCTAAATGAAACTATTCGTATCCAATTTCGAATCGACCACCAGTGTTCACTTCGTATCCATCACGAACGCTCTGCTTCGTATCCACTCGACTTGGTTTTACTTCGCGTCGATCACTCGGAGTCAATTCGTATCGATCCCAATTGAGCCGTTCGTATCGATTGATTAACGATCGATACGAAGTGGCACCTTCAGATATCGATACGAAATGACCCCCAGCCATCAATGCGAAGTAGCCTGAAAACATCGGTACGAACAGAGCTACAAATCATCGATACGAAATCAATGCTTTTTCATTGATACGAAATAAAACACGAACCATCGATGCGAACAAGGTGCAAATAAGACTCGATCAACTCGGCATAAAAATTGGATCGATTCGAAGAGTGCGCGCCACGTCAACATGCTATAACGTGCTTGGATCGATACGAACAGATCGATGCGAAATGTGTCGATACGAACAGGGGCGGCACGAGGGATCGATGCGAACGCGACAACATTCATAAAAAACGCAATCTTGCATCGATCATATCTCACAATCCACAGGTCCAAATGCTATGAAATTTTCACAGGAGCTTACGTGCGATCTAAGGGATGTTCACGCCAAGTTTCGACTCGATTGGATCAAATCTTGATCGATACGAAATTCATTCGTATCGATCACAGATCGGGCCGAAACTTTGTGGGATCAATCGCGTGGGCCCATTCACGTGCCAGAAGAAGTCTCCCGAAGTTTGAGCCAGATATTTGCATGGAGCGTCTATAAATAGCACCCTAGAGCCTACAAAAAAAGGACTTTTGGATCCAGCAACGTCCGGACTCTATTAAAATCAAGATTGAACTCAACTTTATTGTTTGTAGTCGAAAATTACTGCTGTAATCCGCTGAAATCAGCGAAGAACATGAATATGAGATTAACTTTTGGAGTGGACGTAGGCCGAAGATAGCCGAACCATTATAAATCTTGTGTCTCTGTCTATTTCTTTCCGTTTTAAGTTCATTATTCTTCACTTTTTATCCTCTACATTAATTAGATCTGTGATCTCTGAGTATATACTGCTAGTTTGTGTTCATACACTGGTGATTTCACGACATTCGGGGTTTGTGACCAATTTTAGCGCAAACAGTATCAATGTCAGATTTCTTTACATTCATATTCACTCTCACGCTCCTCTTCAGCATAAACTTAGCAATTATAGGATCATAGTCCAATAACCATCTAACACAAAGTTAATTAAAAAAATGCAGGGCGACGGACGGTATGCTGCATACCCAGTGTTATACTACATCTCCTTGGCACCTATGGAAGCTCCATCCAAAGCAGTATTATATATGCAACTTGTCGGCGCTTTCTCTCCGCATCCATTAGAGATTGTATGTCCAACTCCAGGAGTTCATGAACTAACTCTTTTCAACCCTTTTTCAGTTCATTGTATATTATCGTTCCACTACCAAGCCATGTCAATCATTTTAAACAACTTTTTCGGAATCCAGCTCTACAACGTGCACTGTAAAGAAAACAAGAATTTCGGATTAGAAACAAGCCCAGTATATAGTAATGTTATATAATTTTGGACTCCTTTGAGACTTCTTGTTTTGCATGATATTATCTGTAAGAAAATGCAGGAAAGCTTGTGTAGTTAGTTTATAAAGTATAGTCCTTCTGAAATGGTACATTAACGCTAATGTTATTTACTAATATACTATTTGTATAAATAAGTAACTCACAAGTTTTAAGTGCGTCGCCTTTCTTTGGCCACTGGACCAACTCCACAAATAAGTCTGAAATGCAATAACCACAAATATATTACTATACTTTAATCTTACAATACTTAGTTTCAATTGTCATATAACAGTTTACCTCTGATGGTTAATTACAAGTCCAGATATCTTGTTGCCAAATCCCAATCAGTAATGTTAACTATCAAGAAAATAATATTAGTTGCAGTACACTTGTACATTTTATTTGTTTTACACTCATCTAACTATAAACTTCCATTTGAGGTAAGCAGTATCTTAGCATCCTATAAATAAAGAGCAACTTTACTTCTACAAGGGGAGTGCACCACATTATCTATGTTCATGCCAGTGAAATGAATTCTAGTTAACAAACATCAAGTGAAATGGTTTACATTCCAATACAATTAAACAAAACCGCATTATTTAAATAAAAATGATCCAATAAAATTAAATATGCATATAAACGCATGTATGATTAACATATAGTACGTGTATAACACTAATCTTGTATCATCAAAAAAGGTCCATGTGAATTGGGTTCATCAAGCCATGAAATATATAGATATAAATTGAAAACTTCAAATCAACATGTTTTCATGTCTTACAATATTTATTTCAAATGCTCTAAGTGATATCAAATTTCCAATGAATTGTTTCTCATTTATATTTTTCATCTTTTGTATTTTGACTATTAGGAATTTAGGATGATAAAATCATGCATAGCCAATAAACTTTACTACAATAGATATAATGAATTAGAAAAGCACCACTTCATGTTATATATTTTTGTACGATGGATTCCTAGGCACCCTTGGTAATGGGGAAGAGAAATAGTAAGAGATTGTCATCATTATTCGAAATCTGATATGATGTATGCTTGAAAAAGTAGTATGGTAGTGGCTACACCCAGAGCCGGCCCAAACATTGGGTTGCCCAAGCCCATGCATATTTGGGATAAAAATTTGAAGCATGAAAAAAAATAAAATGATATATATTGCATATGGAAAGAAGAATTTTTACCAAACACGGACCTTGACCCCAGGCCATCATGATAGTAACTGCATGCTCAAACAACCTACCTACAGCTATGCATATTAATTTCTATTAAAGTTTGATATTTAATTTATAAGCATAAATCTTTTTATGTTGCCCCTACCCTAGGGGTTGCCCCAGCCCACGGACTTGGTGGGCTGCCCTCTGGGCCGGGCCTGGCTACACCACAACCACCTTTTATTTGGTGCATGTTATATCACTTGGTGCATGTTATAGTGTTATAACTAATTTCTTTATTCTAATATATATATATATATATATATATATATATATATATATATAATTACCCAGAAAATCCAAAATTCATCGTTCGTCCATATCCGAAAGGAGGATAAATATCTAATATTTGGAAAAATGAATACGGATGAAGACCACATTCTCCAGCCTGGAATATCTTTACTCCAATATGCCAATAACAACATTCTTTTCTACTCTCCTGACCCTAAACACGTAGCTGCTCTCAGATTACTACCGTATTGTTTTGAATTGTCTTCTGGATTGACTATCATCAATTACAGCAAGAGTTCCTAATTCATGATGAATGAACATACCAAACTAGGAACGACTGTGGCTTGTGCTCTTAACTGTAAGTTGGACTGCTTACCTTGAGATATCTTGGAATTACTGTTCACCCAACTTCCTTGCACCATGATGACAAGCTTCCTCTCTTCAATAAACCTCAAGATAGGTCGGCCTCTTAGAGAGGAGGCTTGCTTTCACTCTAGCTAGCATACTTACTCTCCTTAATTCGGTTCTCATCTCGATCCCAACATATTCGATGTCTGTCTACAAAATCTTAGAATGGGAAGTTAAAAAGATTGATGGTGTTAGGAGAAACTTCTTATAAAGTGGTTGTTCCTCTATCTTAACGGCTAACCATTTGGTTAACTAGGATATAGTCTGCAAAGATAAACAACAAAGGGGTATAGGGGTAATTAATCTCAGACTATTCAACATGGCTCTTCTTTCCAAATGGGACTGGGTTATATGCTCCAAAGCTGAACCTGTTTGAAAAAGGTGGATAATTAAACATGAGTTACTATGAGGAGGTATATCCTTGAAGAAATAAATTATGTAATTTTTACATAAGTTTAACCCGATAACCAATTTTGTCCAAAATAAAAGGTGTTTCATTCTGTTATATACTTGTTATCATGTATTATAAATAATTGATTATTCAGTTTAAGTATATTTAATAGAAAATCCATAAATAATATGTTTTATGTGATAGTAGTTACATTAATTTGTTATAAGTATGAGTAATTTATCATAATTATATGTAATAAACATATCATTTTAAATATTCATAGTCAAGATATATTGAGACTGTATATCGATACATCCATTGCGACTAGAATACGTAACGCTCTCCAAATGTTGAACAATGTATTACTCATGACTACGGGGGCACCAAGGGGTTACGCACTAATAGTTATTCGATAAGCATGGAATGACTCACTCGATAGTTTCTATTGGTTAATATAACTAAGGTCAAATAGAGAATATCGGTGTGACAATATTACATATAATTCTCTCGACTTAATAATACTATTGAGCTTCAATGTGGAAACTCCGCTTTGATTATAGTCGAAATCATAGTACGACACCTATCGAATGACTATAATTGGGTGGAGTGGAAACATTGAAAGTGAAACACTATTCAAGTAAGAATTCATCTCCTCAATTGTATGAGGTTAATATCACGGGGTTAACTTATGTCAACTAAAAGTCAAAGTCTCCTGTAACTCCCCGTAAAATTTACGGTAATTGATAAATAATTATTAAGTCTCAAAAATGGAATTTCAGTAAATGTTGGAATTTGACTACGAAACTTGCACCATAGTGTTCGTGGAGATTTTCTGAGCAACTTTCATATTATAGTTTTGCTATATATCGAAGTCAAAAGGAAGAATTTTTAATCTTTGAAGTTTTTGAACGAAAATAATCAAATAAGTAAAATAGGAAATAAATAATAATAATGCAAGACCTCGCCGGTCGACCCCCTTACTTGGGCCAGTCGGCCGCTTATAGAGGGCGGTCACCGCTTATATGGGACCGTCGATGGGTCCTGTAGGTGGCTGCTAGGGTTGAACCTTGATCGAATGACCCTAATTTAATTATTTAAATCTAATGGATATGATTGGTTTGAGTGCCTATAAATACAGACCTAACCTCACTCCTCTTTTCATATTTTCTAATTAAAACAGCGAAACTCTACCATTTTCCCTTCTTTGCTATTTCTAATAATCATAAAATATTGTATATATGTATATATAATCGAAGAAGATCAGAAAATAAAAGAGAAGAAGAGAAGGAGCGAAGCAATACTGCAAAAAAGATAAATTTCATAATTGTTACTTTCCTTAACTCAAATTTCTTCTTAGACCTGTAATTCTAATAGTATGTATGTATCTTATTATACATATTCTTTTAGATTAGAATGGAAAAGGGGTCAAATCAAAGGGATGAATTCAGATTTGAAAGATTTGGAAAGCTTGAAAGGTGAGCGAGAAATTATATGATTTATTTATAACATTGAAATTTATATCATTGAATTTTATTTAATTATTATTTCAATATAAGATCTAATGAGTTTGTAGGCTTAAAACGAACATATAGGAATATTGCTTACATATTATGTAAGATAGATAATTGGAATAGGAACAGTATTTTCATTCTAATCTAGAAATTTGGGAATCGGTCCCTAAATTTGTTAAAGTTGAATATTGATAAAGTTGTAAAGTTTATTCCAGATTTATAATTGGGTTGTAAAATGTTAGTGTTAGTTTAGATTTCCCCAACTTGACTTGGAATGTAAATTTAGCTGTAACTATTTCCGTGTGATTTTCATAAATTATCTAACTTCACAAATGTATAAAAGTGCGTTGTTTGAAATAATAAGCAATATACCAAAAATAAAAGAGATGGGTAAAGTATGGATGTTCTTCCTTGTAGTTTGCACTATCTATTTCAATAAAAGAAAAGAGAGAATTCTTTATAATTTCAAACGAAGCAAAGGTCTCACTTTTTGTTAATTTATGGACAGTTATAATGGTAATCCTTTTTTGAAGGATAGATCTAATAAATTAAAACGTAGAAAGGAATATTCTGGTTTAGGAATTTATATATATATATATATAAGTATAACCGTGCTGCTTATCGATTAAAAAGAAAAATATATTTATATAGTGTAATGTATGTCGATATTTGCAATAATTATAATTAGGACGTCTATTTATATATAGCATAACAAATTATATGATTAAGAGGTATAGATGGAAAGAGATAGCAACTCCAAAATTAATAGGACAATAAATGTGTAGTTAATAGGGAGTTATAGGAATTAAATAGGAACATAAATTTGTTTAATGAGACTGGTTAAAAGATTTAATATGACATTTATGGGAAATAAAATAGGCACAATATGTTGAATTAGAATGAATAAATAAATGTTATTAGAGATTGTCCAAGTAGAATAATAATGGTCATTTATTATGGACAACCGACATTTATGGAATATAGTAAATAAGCGTATAAGATATGAATTAAATATTGGAAGACGGTATAATTTTCTGCAACGATCCAGAATTTCAAACACTTCGTATTCAAATATCTGAATTATTAAATATGTGAATCTTGGATTAAATGTTATTAAAGTGATTTAATAACCTTGTTAATCCCCTTTTAACTAATAAGTTATGATGATAAACTTATTTTGAAAAAATATTTACAAAAATATATTCTTCAAAGAAAAATCAATAATGTGACCGAAAATTGGTTTATCAAGAAACAACTTTTTGATCGATATAAGTTGTTTGAACTCTTGTGCTCTTGTCTAATGATCAAATGAATACATTAGAAACTAGTTAACATAGCCCTTCATAAAGCAACATAGAAAGTTCTAGAATGTTCCAAGTGGATAAGAGATATTATTTTGTTAGAGGTATAAAGGAAATTTGCTAATAGAAGTGATGTAAAGGAGAAGTGATGGGCATGTAGAGTGGTGAGCCTTCGATGACATGGTGGGGGGGGGAGGGGTGAGAGCAAGATTAGGCAACACCATTTGAAGCCTATATAAGGGAAGGCATACCCTTGTTACATAATCATAAATTCACAAAGCAAAACCAAGCCTTTTAATGTCGTTTTCTTCTCTAAATGCTTAAAGGAAAAAATTGCAAAAAAACTTCAAATCCACTCAAACTTTGCCACAAGCCTTGGGATAATATCACAACACCTTCCACCATGTTAAATATTAAAGAAGTGAAGCCCTCCTCTCCCTATCAAGGAGGGTCGTGAGCGTAGAAGGGGGTTTGGGCTAGAGGTAAGTGAAAGCAAAGGAAAGAAGGAAGGAAGAAGGTGGTTGCAAGTTGAAGGTTGGACTTGGGTTGCTTGGGCTTACTTTTTTGTTGGGTTAAAGGTGAGTTAACACACCATTTTGAATGAAAATATAGAGTACATATGCTTATGTTGATTGTGTATATATTATTTGAATTAATATTGCCATATGTTGAAATATTGATTTTGATTCTTGCTTTGAAAGCAAATGGCATATGTAATCCATATGAATGGACTTGAATAGACTTGTATAACCTATAGCAAGGCCTTGAATCAAAGCATAAAGGGTGTAATTGAACTTTGGTTTAGATTGGACTTACATTTGAAAGTGCACTTATAGCGATAGTCGCTACGGATGCATTTAGGAATTGCCTTGTTTTTGGTGATTTCTATGGAACTTTGTAGAGATATCCTTAGGGGTTTCTCGCAATATTTATTATGTTTTATATGTATGCTTACTTTTGTAAAAATATTGCATATTAAAAAGTTAATTAACCTTTCGAAAAGTGGCCAAAACTTCACTTGTGCAAAACTGCCACATTTTAGCCTTTGTTTTGGACTTTAAAGGTTTGAAAAGATATTTAAATTTAAGTATTTTATTTCATTCTTTGTAAAAGTGTTTGATAACTATTATTATGAATTTTTAAGAATTAGTTGTGAATTTTTAAAGAAGAGGTTTTACTTGTAAATATATAGAAAACATGTTTCTTAAGTTTTTAAAAAATGTATAAAGTTGTTATTTTCAAGTTATATTTTGAGTAAATGTTTAAAACCTATTATAATTATTATAAAGTATTTTAAAGGCATTTTTAAGTATATATGGTTTTCAGAAAATGTGTTGACTATTTTATATCTTATGTAATAAAATATTTTTTGACGTGTTTATTTAAATATCTAGTTTTGTAAATAAATTACCATACTTATATATGTCATTTCTAAATGGGTTTTAAATTTTAAATAAAGGATATAGAAAGGGGTTATGAATTTCTTAGTGGCTAAATCATGTTTTATTTAATTACTTGTTTGAAAAGTAATTAACTATGCTTAACACTAAAAGCAGACGAAGTAGGCTTATCCATTTGTGAGAGTTAAGATTGATGTTCGAGTAGGGACATAAGCAATAGAGCTCTAACCTTCCAGCCTTCTTCTTGACGGAGTAATAGTTAAGTCGAAAATGTCAGAAACATGTTAATCGTATTGATTTCTTACTTGTTTATGAAAATCTTTGATACTATACTTAACACTAAAAGCCAACGAGGTAGACTTTTCTATCCGTGACATTCAAGAATGAAGTAGCTAGGCAAGGCTTTGATATGCAACCAATGCTCTACCTTAACTAGATTAACTCTTGAATGAGGGGTAATATAAGTTGGAATGTTGGAAACGAGTTAAGTATACGAACAATTATTTCTATAAGCGATCGTTTTTAACTGGATAGTCGACTAGTCAACTATCGAACATAACCAATTATTAACTTAGATCTTTAAAAGGAATGTTTTAAAGATAAGCATAAGTGAAATGGTTTGGGATTTGTTGTGATAATGTGTTAATAACATTCGTCTTTAACCATTTTTTATGATACTTATGAATGTAAATAGATCTTTAAAAATAATGTTTTAAAGATAAATATAAGTGAAATTGTTTTGGGTTTGTAGTGATAATGTTTAAGTAAGATTAGTCTTAAACCTTTTGAATGGATTTGTGAAAGCACTTAGATCTTTATAATTGATATTTTGGAAGGAAAATATAAATAAGGAATCCTCTGGAAAAAGATAGAAAAAGTAAAGGTTTAAAGTAAGAAATCTTATTAATGATTTATGAATATACTTATACCAATTAAGATACGTATATGAATACCTTCTGAAGTATTAAAAAAAGTACAAATGAAAAGTAGTGGTTGATAAATGAAGTTTTATTAGGTAAAAAGAAGTTTTACTAATAAAAGAGGTTTTAATTAATAAAAAGTATTAATTAAATAAAAAGGAGATTAGAGGTCGCTTGCGTGACTTGATCATGCTTTGTAAGTTATTTCATTTATGATAAGTATGTGAGACTTGATTCCTATTTATGACCATCTATCTTGTACTGGATAGTCGATTAGTCGATTATCGAAATTGACCAAAATAACATAGAAAATATCTAGAAGAAACACAAGGTCTATGTGGTACAGTTATCTTCAAAGATGTTATACCGTATGTATAAACTCCTCTTACTCTTCTAGGACAAATGATAAAGGAATCCGTTCCAATAGGAGATTATCTCCATCCTTATGATGGTCTATTTATTTCTGAAAGAACCGGGGGTAAGTTAACTGGAAATTCATCGATTGGTTTTGAAGAGTCCGGAATTGGCAAGCATTTTACTTACCGAATACCACTTCAAAACTAGTATACGGGTTCTATGTTTTGGAAGCGGTTGCAAAGGGGAATCTATGCGGAGATTCGAGATCCGTTCGAGATGTTGGAATCCATGTAATGATTCGTGATCTATTTGAGATGATGGAATCCATTTGGGATTCGTGTTCTATTTGAGTGATAAAGACTCATGTGAAAGATGTCGAACGTAACCTTGAGATCGGAAATGACAGAAAATAGAGTAGGATGCGCAACCTGGGGTTTGGCCGACCTATGTTAGGTATTATAAACTCCATACCTAGAGATACTTATCGATGATGACAGTATATGTTGATGATATTTGGTTCAGGTTGTTCATGTTTATGTTCGGACGATGGGCCGCTTGTGTTTACCTTAATAGTATATTTTATCTAGAGATATACATGCTCAGAAGGTACTTTCTATTCGTCAGGATATTTGATTCGGCCTCGACCGAAGAGATCTCCACGGAAAAATTCATTATGCGAACGTACCTTACCGGTTGGATTATACCCTAAATATGTTGTGGTGTGACTAATGTAAGCATTACAGCTATTTGATATGATTTATATTTTACACTCTAGATATCATCTATTATATCACTATATTAACTTAATGAATGCTTGGCTCTTTTGAGGGAAAAAACAAATCCGATGACTCGATTGGTTTCAAACAGTGTTGTTGTATGCTATCCATGTTTCTTGAGTTTCTCACGCTGGTTTACCAGACAGATTTGGGTGTTATTTTCTTAAAATGCTAGAGTCAGCCCTATGTATATTTCCAGATTTATCTATGCATGCTTTGGAGCTTATGGAGATGAGCTGGATAATTACCTACCGTAATATTTATTTCCACTGCGTTACTGTATTGTATATATCAGCATACGCGAGGACATGTTGTTATAACTGTCCAGGCTGATGATAGTACTTAGGTTTTGGTAACTCTGAAATTTCTGTATTCAGAGTAACCTTTTGTATTGTTCTTTTGATATTATATATTATTGTTCCGTTGTGAGATTCTGATGTTGTATTTTCCTATTCTTTGTTCTATTTCTTTTTCTTTTATTTCACCATAACAATTCATCTTTCCAGCACTTGAGTGTTCTTCACATAAATACCGTGGATGTATTAGTGTTGACAATTGAGAGTCAAAAAGATGAGTCATTACACTTGGTATCAGAGCTGAAGGTTAAGCAAGAACCTTGGCTTTGGTTTGGTATGGCTCATTGAGAGATAGGGTAATGGAATGCCCTAGCATGAGTTAAGTGTATTATACATATAAGAGCGTATTTGTTAATGCTATAAAAAATATTTTATATTGTGTTAAATGGTCTATTGAGTGGTTTATGAATTTTGGTCAGTACATGGGATGTCATGGTATCGATAGAGATTTCTAAATACTTAAACAAGGCAAACCAACACAGTATTGTTTTCAAAATTGGTAAATGAAATAATTCTACCTATGATTGTATTTTATATATAGGAGGATAATTTTCCAAAAAAATTGATAGTTATTTATGGTATATTTATTTGTTTGGAAATGATAATATTCAATTATTATCATTTATTGTTTGATTAGTTGTGCTCGGCCATTTTGTGAGCATTTAATATAATTTGTTGATTTATAAGTAGTTTACCTTTTTACAACATGGGTTGGTAGATAGTAATTTATGAGAATATTAAATATGAACACATTGTGAATTATGTTCCACCGTTTGACTATAAGTCATTCGATGATAATGTTGGGTTAAAATTGAATTTTAATAAAAGTTGTTTATTATAATCTAAACAAAGATATACCTTTGTGAAATGATTTAGATTAGGAAGTAACTTTATATAAATATGATTTACGAACTAAAGAGGATTTAAATTGAGAATTTGTGAACTTAAGTCTTGATGTTTTTGAAGATGGTTTCTAAGGGTTTGAAATAAATAAAAATTATTTTAAGAATAATATTTTAAAAGAGTTTTAAGACTTTGTTCGAATTCGAGGTTGCTCTCGAAATCAGCAAGTCGGTTCGGGGATAAAGTATTTTTATGATTATCTAGTTCGAGTGGCTCGAAAGTGACTAAAAATGGACGAGAAATATGTTCAGATGGTAAGCACTTCTCTTTAGTATTACCCTTCTCAGAAAAAGGGAAATATGATACTACTTGGTAGGTCCTAGTTCCTTGTATCATTTTATTATTACTCGATCTATGTGTATATTTTCCATAGATTTTAAAGTAAATATTTTGAAAATTGGTTTTGTAAATGATTTCGGTTTAATTCCACAAAGTATGATTTGATATATAAACGTTATAGGTATATATAATTATTTCAAAATGGTTTGAAACCAAAACTCGGTGTTTAGTTCTATAAAGTTTTCTTTGAAAAGAAATTTGATATGAATTTTTTGTGTTGAAAAGATTGGTATATATGCTATGTTGGGTGCCCAAGTGGTAGTGGCATAACTCAAATAATTGTGAATTTTTTTCCTATTTTCTCTTTAAGGAAAGTGTGTTTAATAAATAACCGGGACTTTGTTAAGTTATTATATGGACACATATAGCCTATGCATTAGGATAGTATGGATGTGCATCATGATATGATATGTTGTTGGTAGTTTTCATTTGTTAAAATGAAATGGTATAGTTGAGAAACCAATAAGATAAATACATAAGTTGTACGTAGATCGTTCTATTCGCATGAATGTTCTTGATCTAGTATTTGAGTATATGATTTCAAGGTGGTTTACACGGATTCGAACAAGGATTTTTCACTCGATTCTTGACGACGAACACTTGATATGGATTCGTGGTATGATCCTAATGTTTTCTGTCATAGTATATGGCTATGTAAGAAAGATGAAGGTTTCTAATAACCAAATCGAAGTCGGCACTAAAGAGTTCAAGTGATCAATACAAGTTTGGAAATGAAATTTATGTGATCGAGCAAGTGATCGGATCGAATAATATGTACGGACAGTCCATGTGCATCATACATAGACTTTAGTATGTTTGTATACTATGTTCGTTGGCTTAGCGAGAGTTTAAGGAATAACTCTTCGATTTTTCTATGGTGGCATGAATAAACATCTAAGTAATAACCTGAGGCTATTGAGCGTAAGGTACGCTTAGTAAATTGTTTAT
This sequence comes from Allium fistulosum, assembly GCA_030737815.1. Lineage (NCBI taxonomy): Eukaryota > Viridiplantae > Streptophyta > Magnoliopsida > Asparagales > Amaryllidaceae > Allium > Allium fistulosum. The sequence continues at coordinate 1,000,368,903 of CM060904.1, read as the reverse complement.
CATTGTAACGACCCGTAAATTTTCGATAATTAAAATGGTTAATTAAATAAGATTTTGTTATTTAATACTGGAAGAAATAAAAATTTGTAATTTAATAATGAAATGAATACTAAAATGAAATGTAACAATGTTAATTAAAGCTAATTATTAACAATTGAAATGAAATTCCAATAAATGAAATAATGTAAATGTTATACTTGGTTCTAAATTGAGTATAAGAAAGCAACGGTAAATATTTAATTAACTAATGAAATAATATATTGTTAATGGTAATTGAATGAAATTAGGGGTAGGGAAGCAATTGTAACATTGGTTTGTAAATAATAAACTTATAGTGTAAATAAAAGTTAAGGGTAACAATTATTAAAAGTTACCTAGTTATTTAGGCTGTTAAATTTAATTGGAAATCAATTGTAATTGAATGGAATTAAATGTTGCATTAATGTGAGTTAAAACAATGACTGAAATTTGTGAATGTAATAAAATGCATGGAAATGTTAATTTTATTCATAAGATAATAATTGATTTATTAAAAGAATGAAACCAAGTTGAACAAATTAATTGAGATTTTTAATTATAATTAATGTGTGAAATTGACAAAAATTCTATATAATGGAAATATAATAACTAATTCAAATAAAAGGTGGAAATTAGAGAATAGTAATGAAATAAAATATAAACAATGTAATTATGAATGTAGAATAATAATTGATTGAATATAAAGATTGAAAATCAAATTGAATCAATTTATTTGGATTAAATTATAATTAATTTGATTTAATTACAGTGGGAATTAAACACTGTAATTGGTAAATTGATTAACTTTAAAATTGATATCTGAACTTGTTTAAATTATTGTGAATGTTTAAGAAATCAAAAATGGTAAAATTAGTTAATCATAGAATTTGAATTGAAAATTTTGATTTAATTAATTTAATATTAATTAATTTAATTTACGTGAAAATAGCCATTTTGGCCACTGACTCAGATTTCGACGAAACTAGTTTCATCGGATCCGTAACAGTGAATTATTATAGGATTTCAAGTTTCGTAACGATCAGACTTGTCGTTTGATCGTACAGACTCGAAACGCCTAGAAATCAAATTAATTGAAATCAATTTGAAATAAGCTGATTTTAACATAACTTCTTCATACGATGGAATTTGGACTTGAAACCTATTCCATTGAATTTGAAATAATCAAAAACATCTATTTTGATATATGGGATGACCCATTTTCGTTCCGGAGGCAGAACGGGCTTTTCGGGTCGTTTATCGTTCCAATTCAAATCAAATCTTGTCCATTCATTCTATTTTCAGCTCCGCTTATAAATAGACTGTTATAAACCATAGGCTACTTCTTATTTCATTTGCATGTACGTACATTTCCTTCTCAACTCCTCTTTCCAATGGCAGACAAACCCTAATTCCCAAATTGCAAATCCAAATCAAAAATCAAATTGAAAATCAAACTCCTCAAACTATATCGAATTATATATCGATTTGAAGCTCTCGACGAGCACATCTCAGATCTGTAATTCGTTTTCTAATTTGAACCACTGTTTGTCCGGAAATTGAAGAACAAATCGCGGCCATTCATCGAGTCACGATCAACTTTGCCAGATCGTCGATTTGAAGGTACGGTTTTGTGGAGAGGACCGAGGGGAGTGCATCAGTGTAGTTGGTTTGATGAATTGACGGTGGGATCTTTGTCAATAATTGGTTTAGGGTTACATTGGTGTGGCGGCTGCTGTGCATTTTTGTGTCGTCGATCGATGACATGGCGGAGCCACAGTAGTCAGGGGGCGTCGCAGAGGATGGCGCTTGGCCGCGGCTGGCCGTGTAGTGGCGAACGGTGATGGATCGTGGCGGCTGCATCTTTCTGCGTGCGTGGTTAGGATTCATTCGCCTGGGTAAAGCTCGGGCACGTGAGAGACGATACAAGTAAGGTGACATGGCATATTAAATATTCTTTTATTTATTTTATAATTTGATTTTTCAGTACGTTCTAATATACATAACTTTTGTATATTAGGTCCGTTTCACGTGCGGTTTGTTCCGCTGCGATCGTATTGAAATTCCAGACTTTTTGATGCTGGTTTGGACGAATTCTGAGACTGTTTGAATTTTTGGTTTAAATTGGATTTAAATTCAATTTAAATTCAAAGATGAGTGTTTTAACCCACTCACAACTTCTAAAATTTCTTATGTTTGTTAAATTAAATTTATGATGTGATTAGAAATTTATTTATGGCTGTTTGGTAATTTAAATTTGCTATTCCTGTTAATTTGTTATATTTTGAATTAAGCTGTTATTTAATTTATTATTGAATTTAAATTGCCAGTTAAATACCTGTTATTGTAATTAGTTATTGTTGAAACTAATTAATTGAATTGTATAATGATTGTGATTGATGTTTGATGATTGGTATTGAACGATTGGATGATATGTTTGACTTGTATACTGTTATCACTCTGCAAGTTCCCTATGGGTTGAAATGATACATACCCGAACGATATATAGATTAGGGAAAATCGTTATGGGTTGAAATGATTGACTCGAGCGATTTTATGGATTTTATTGTTAAATTCGTGATTGAAGTTTGAAATGATATATATCAGTAAAATTTTAAATTGCGGACTGAAATGATAAATATCTGCATCACTTGACCCTAGGGTAGAGAATTATATACGAACACCGGATTGGTTAAATTAAATGATTTTAAATCCTTAATTTTTGCATTTAATTAAATGATATTTTGAGATAAAATTTGATTTATATAAATTGAATTTCTATCGAATTTCGAGTTTTATATTAAATTCGGAATTGTTTTAAAAAGAATTGTAAAGGAACTGAATTGAAGTTTTATAGTGAATTTGAAGTATAAGTAATGTTTATCGAAATTGAGTTATTAAAACTGTTTGAAGTATAACTTTGAAAAGTATTGAAATTAGAGTAAAAATATTCGATATTTCGAACATGTATTGGAAGCGATATAAAATTAAATATTTTATTGAGAATTGGAATTGGAAAATTTGAAATTGGGTTTTAGGATATTGAAATGGTCCAAATGTGTTGGAATGAAATAAATAGTTTAAATTGATATAAATTTCAAAGTGGAAATTAGCCACAAGGGCCTCTTTAGCAAGTGGAATTAGTTTCTAGGACACACAACTGAAATAATTACTTTCAAAGACAAAACGTAAAATAATTAGTTTCTAGGGCCTAAAAACCTATGAAATTATGTCCTTGAAAGTAATTGGACTGCTGACTTTGTCCTTGAAAGTAATTATTCTGCTGATTTTGGCCTTAAAACTAATTTCTTTAAATGTGTGTCCTAGAAACTAATTGGACTGCAAAGTTTGTCCTTCTGGTGAAATGCCCCAATTTCAAATTCATATTTTTGATTTAAACCGTTTTAAAAATATATTATTTTAAAAGACTTTAATTATTAAGATTGCCGGAGTTGAATTGCTCAAAATACCGCGTTGTTAATTTAAATTTGGCAAAACTGAACATATACAGTAAATAGATATAATCACAGATCACAGACACAGAGTAATAAATGCAGCGGAAATAAAAGAGATAGTAGTTCATGAAGCTACTATATGAATATATAAAAATACATCAGAGTTTACAACAGAAGAGTAATACGATACATCAGAGTTAAACTAGATACAACGGAAGAGTAACAGATACAAATCAGAATACATCACTGGAATCATCGAATATCTGAAAGCTGGATAGATAGCTGGATCTCCAAGCGAAGCTCCAACTCCAAAGGTGAGTCTCGAAAGCTGAACTACTCAATCTGACCCGAGCGTAAAGCAAAAACACAAAACACTCGAGTCAGGATTAACATTCTCATATTAATAAATCCAACTCAAGTGAAATAGCAATTGAAATACAAGTAACTCAAAGGATGTTTGGAATAACCATCCTTTAAGGATCCATTAAACTATCTACTAGGTAGTAATGTACGCTAAGTAGATAATGTCTATCAGTAATATAAAGATATCAAAGTAGGGTTAAGCAGGGCCCATACACCTCTTAACCAGTTTATTCCCAAAAGCATATACAAGACCGTAGTTTCCCCAAAACCGGAAGTCACCAGAGGGCAATCCATATACTAAAGGTACAAATCAAAATCGTAGTGGTCACGAATAGGATAATCAGTATGACAAGGTACATGAGGCGATACCAACTAGGATACTAGTAGTTGCCTGATCCGGACTGATGTTGGGCATAGCAGCTACCACCCCAACACCGCGAACAACACTCCCAAATCGAGGGGTGCACCCAAATCGAATCACAAAAGTAATAGATATGGTATCGAAGAAGTGTGTCCGCTAGAGATGGCGATCCTCAATGGCCCGACGCGGCTCCTGTTTTAGTCATATCAGGGGTCATCCAAAATCGTTCTCTTTCTTCAGTCAACGCGTTCACCAAAACCATCCACTTCGTTCTGGATCAACACTCCGCGTATAATTATTAAAGTGGTTTCGGTTCAGATAGAGAGTATATCCATTACCGATCCCGGTCTCTTTAATAACTTTCGTAATTATTACACCGATTGGTCGTTTATATATTTCAAAAACCAAATCAATTTCAATTTCAATTTCAATAGAATTCGTAAATCAACATTTCATTTGTCTTTCAAAACCAATTTCCAATAATTTACGTTTCAAAATTTTCCAAATTCCCATTTCAAAATCTTATAATTCAGTTTCAAATTTTATTCAAAACAATTCAAATATTGATTCAAGTTCATATATAAATTTCATTCCGAAATCATTTAAATTATTTTAATTTAACATTCAAATCAATTCCAAATTCATTTATCGATTTCATTCAATATTCATTAAGTTACTTTATCATTCAAAACAAGTTCTATTAAATTTCCAATTCATTAAATCAATTTCTTAAGTTCAACTTCATTAAATCAAACTTACAATTTGAATTAAATTAAATTCATCAAATCAAATTCTTTACATTTCAAGTCTTACATTAATTCCAAAATATCACATTTTATTTCTTGTTAAAGAAATTCAATTTCACTTATTTACTTACTTAAATAATTTTCCAAATCTTAATTAATAAAGAAATTCAATTTCAATTATTTACGAAGAAAAATTCACTTATTCAAAAGTTCAATTTCACATATTAAAGAATTCAATTCAATTTAATCATTAAATAATTCAATTTTATTTAATTATTAAATAAATCAAAACTTAATTATTAAATAATTCCAAAGTTAATAATTTCAAACTTTATTATAATTTCAACCTTAATTATTAAATCATTTCAAAGTTCAATAATTTCAAACTTAATTCAATCGTTTCTCAAATTAAACAATATTCTTCCATCAATTTCATTTTTAAATATTTTGTTTCAGATTTTAAAATATTAACATTCTCCTTCCATTAAAAGTTCAAATTTCAACTTCATTTCAAAACCATATTATTTATTCAAATAAAATCTTCATTTTTTTTTTACATCAAATTATTGACCAATCGGGTTTTTATTTAATTTTCTATCCTAGGTCAAAGTTCAATTTGGGTATTTATCATTTCAACCCGATTCCAATTCAATTCAAAAATCAAAACATAACAAAGGGAACTTGTAGTGTGATAACTGGGATGGTGTCAAAGTAAATAAACAAGCAATGACAACAAACAATAACAATCCAATAATCAATTCAAATAATCCCGAAATAACCGTATTAATTCGCATTGTTATTTGTACGAATTAATATAATTATTTCTAGAATCTACACTATCATTTCATGTAGATTAAAGATTATTATACTAATATTTATACGGTTTTCCACTTGTCATTCAATCACAATTTTATACTACAACAATTAATCCAATATACGTCGATGGTTCAAAGTGTAATTATCACTATTCTACATGTCAATTAATTTAACAATTAAAAGGGGTCATATTCAACTAATCAAATTTATCATATAAATCAGTTTAAATTGTTAACTATCCTATATCAGTTTCAATTCTGCATACTATTAATCACTTAACATTAACAAATTAACGTCCAGTATAAACATCGAACAATCAATCAATTATCAGCCAAACTGTATTATCATCACATAAATAATTAACGGATAATGGTGTCAGATGTCACATGTGAACTTATACAGGCAATAACTTATATAACAGTGTAATTAACTAACAGCAGCATATTTCAATTGTCGTTTCAATTGAAATCAAATTTAATAAATAAAAGAACGTTAATCGTGAGTGAGTGCTCACCTTTCGAGGCTAGATGATAGACAACGAAATTGTGTTACGAAATGCAGGCACGACTTCCAAATCGAAGCTAGATGGACACGATTCGACGAACAAAGCTGATAGCTTGGAATAGACGAAATCAAAGCAGAGCTGGATTGATGAAGAGAAATGGTATAAGTGAACTTATATGTATAACTTTATATAACTATATATAAAAATAAAAATCATATTCTAAATTCAAACATGTTAATATTTAAATATATAAGTATTCCAAAATCTATTGCTTCAAATTAACATACATTAAAATCAATCTATATCCATTATATAAACAATATATAATTATCCTTGATGTAAAAATATATACCTCTAAGCCTTCCATAGCAACATACGAAATATACAAAACATTGTATATATTATCAAAACTATATACATAAACTTACTCAATACATAACACATATATACTAACACAAGCCTAGATATAAAGCCCATACAGCTAGGAATATTAGAATAAATTAAAATACTGGAAAAAGTATATATATAAGTATAATATTTTTTTTTAGCACAAAATAATGTCTGGAAAAAAAAATGGTCAGATAATATGTAGGCGAGCAAAATATCTCTGCCAACTACTTAATGTACATAAACCAATTATGCAGACTAATCAAAAAAAAAATGCAGACAAAGGAAGAGATAGCCTCATATACAAGTACCAAAAATGGTGAAGCTACGTACCTTACTGATACATACTGGAAACAACTAAACTAAGATATAAAATTATAACTATTACTTTTAAAACTAACCCACATCTAACCTGACGCATATATATATACTGACATTAATATATAACCCACACTCAACTTATATGCAGTACCTCGCAACACAACGGGGTGACAAAGACGCGCACGCACAACAAGGCGGGAAGGAAGCAGGGCGACAGGAGGAGAGCGGCGGAGAAGAAGGTGGTCGCTGCCGCGCTGTGGTGGGTGGTTGCGCGGGTTTAGTAGGGAAGAAGAAGAGGTGGCGGAGGGGAGGCTTGCTCGGCAAATGTGGCACTCACAGGTGGAATGGGTCGGGTTCACTGCTCTCGAGGAAAATTGGACGCGCGAGGCAGAAGATCGGAGCAACTGATTGCTTTCGGATGGTAAAAGAAAACGGCGTGGGTGGGTTCCAATTTTTTTTTTTGGTGAGAAGATGAAAGTAGCAAACGAAGAGAAGAGAAGCCAGTGGAAGTGCAGCCATGGCTGGGGAAGTGAAAGAAGTGCAGGCTAAAATGAAGTGACTAAAGGTGAGAATTAAACAAGTAATCACTTTTCTTATTTAATTCTTGAACGGACGAACACAATTTTGAAACTAGAGAATATAAATGCCTACTTGATTCCAAGGCAACCATTAAACTGATGACTATTCAAATTTTGAACGGTGAAATGTTGAAAATAAGGAAAACCAAAAGGTTTAAAAAAACCGGTGCCGGTACGAAATCATTTCTCGTTGATTTCGCTACATATCATGTCTCGAAACACAGAATTTAATACACCGCAGAGATCAGTATGGCGGGACGATCAAAACGGTATACATATATCAGTGGTATGATTGAATTATAAAATTCGAATTTTTGTACTGGCGGAAAATGCAAGAAAAACACTGAAAAATAAGATCGACGGAGCCAAAGATGTCCGAATTTGTAAAAACGACAAACTGACATCTTGCTCAGAAGATGGTTTAGAATTTTTCTATGTAAAAATATATAGGTTTCGGAAATATTTTATTTTCATCGCTTTTTAACTGATTAAATTGAAGTGAATTTACGCGCGAAATAAACTTTCGTATTTTCGGACGAAAATTTACCAGTTGCTATGTTTAATTAGACGCATTCCAAATATTAAATTTTATTTCAAAATTTTATCGTTTAAAATTTCACAAAAATTTCAACTGATTACGTTATTAAAATAGTTGAAATTTACGGGTCGTTACACTCTCCCCCACTCAAAACTTTTCGTCCCCGAAAAGGAACGAGGTAGGAGAATAGAAACAACTAGAAAGAAAAACAGATTTGAAATACAAAATAACAATTAATTTAAACCATATAAATTCAAATTTAAATTAATTTATATTCAATAATTGATTTAATCCATTTGATTTTACTAAAATCAATCTCAACTATTTCTAAATTCATTATCTTATTGTCCAATTATCTTAAATTTACAATTTCTAAAACCATACATTTGTATAGTCTTTTATTATAATCATATTTTGTTTTCAACAATTTAAATTCTTCTTTATTCCAAATTCTTATTAAGTTTATTTCACTTAATATATCTTATTACATATATTTAAACCATATAAATTAATTTAAACCATTTAAATTTAAATTAATTCATATTCATTAATTGATTTCAATTTCAAGGTATTTCTATAAGTTGATCTAATTTCAATTTATTAATTGACCTTCAAAACAAAATTTATTTTTCAATTATCTTATTATTTTATTTATCTCTATTAACATTTTATAATTAAAATTTAAGGGTATAACATTTATTATAACCACTAAAATTTTATTTATAAATTCCATTTATATTATATATTATCCAATTACATATTCAACTTCTGAATGATTTAGGTAAGTTGTATTTGAATGCAGTTGAACAATATACAAAATAAAATTTTCCCAATTCAATTATTCAAGGTTAAATATTTATTTCAAATTTTGGTTTTATTTATAATTAAAATCATCCTTTAACAAAATTTAAGAATTAGCTAGATTTCCGATTAACTTTAAACAATTAGAGATATATATAATATATTTATATCAAATCAAATTAAATTTTAAAATAAGATACTTATATATATATAAATCAAATTATACTGAAGAAATTCAAATCAAAATATTTTCAAAACAAAACCGTAGCAAAGCTACAGAATAGTATCTTCACTTTGAAACTCGAAAATGAATGTCGATGATGCGGCCGCCATCACCGAAATTATTTTCCAGCGACAAAGAGAAGAGCACTGATTTCAACATTTTTAAAAATTCTTTGAAAACGATTTCTATTTGAAAATACTTTCAATAATATATACTTTAAAATTTTAAAAACCAAAGTTCGAAATCACCGGAAACTAATAAATTCTCAAATTTCTGAATTAAATTCATTTCAAATTCCAATCAATTTATAACCAAGTTTATAAATTCATTTATTTATATTATGCAATAGTCAATGGTTTACAAAACAATAAATGAAAATCAAATATTATTATTTCAGACAACAAATTCATTAACAATTTAATTTCAGAAAACTTATATTTATATATAATATAATCATACAAAACTCTATTTTATTTAACAAATTTGAAAACGATATTGTGTCAGTTTGCTCTGCTCAAGTGTTTTGGAAATCCTATCGATAGCGTTGATCAGACGAATCGATCGAAAACCCAAATCAACATCAACAACTCAAACAACACAACATATATTAAAACATTTTAATATTAACTTACAAATACACTTCTTTGCTCGCCGATACAGGAATGAATTTTCAAAATAAGGATAGGGATTCAAATTTGTTGACTCAGATCAAAGAGAGTTTTGATTCGAAAATAAGTTTGAAACAGAAAATGAGATAATTCAATTACCATAATCAGGAGATGGATGAGTTTATTAAATTCACGGGCAACCTTAACCGGGTCGTCCGTGACTTCAAGAATAAGATCGATGCTGAATTCCGAGGTAAATCAACATTCGATCTCAAGAATTAGAATTCAGGTATAGCAGGAGATAGATAGCATCGTAAACCGAGGATACAGAAATCTCCGGTAAATCAATGCCTATTGTAAAGGAGTTTTGCTCCTTTACGAATCATTCGAAATTTGGCGAGACCGCCGATTCACTATAAGGGTCATTCGAAATGGAGTTATGTGATGCTCCAGAATTGAAAGGAGACGAATAGTGAGGGACACAAATGAAATTTGGAACCGTAGGGAACATTCCAAAATTCAAAGGAATTGAGTCAAGGAAAGAGATTGAAACTCGAATGAGAGTGGTTCTGTAAATACATTTACCCTATATGTTGAGTTTTGCCTAGAGCTACCAAAGCTCTGATACCAACTGTAACGACCCGATATTTTGGACCATTTGCGTCCATTATAAGTGTATAGGTAGACACTCATGCCGGAGTTGAATTGCTCAAAATACCGCGTTGTTAATTTAAATTTGGCAAAACTGAACATATACAGTAAATAGATATAATCACAGATCACAGACACAGAGTAATAAATGCAGCGGAAATAAAAGAGATAGTAGTTCATGAAGCTACTATATGAATATATAAAAATACATCAGAGTTTACAACAGAAGAGTAATACGATACATCAGAGTTAAACTAGATACAACGGAAGAGTAACAGATACAAATCAGAATACATCACTGGAATCATCGAATATCTGAAAGCTGGATAGATAGCTGGATCTCCAAGCGAAGCTCCAACTCCAAAGGTGAGTCTCGAAAGCTGAACTACTCAGTCTGACCCGAGCGTAAAGCAAAAACACAAAACACTCGAGTCAGGCTTAACATTCTCATATTAATAAATCCAACTCAAGTGAAATAGCAATTGAAATACAAGTAACTCAAAGGATGTTTGGAATAACCATCCTTTAAGGATCCGTTAAACTATCTACTAGGTAGTAATGTACGCTAAGTAGATAATGTCTATCAGTAATATAAAGATATCAAAGTAGGGTTAAGCAGGGCCCATACACCTCTTAACCAGTTTATTCCCAAAAGCATATACAAGACCGTAGTTTCCCCAAAACCGGAAGTCACCAGAGGGCAATCCATATACTAAAGGTACAAATCAAAATCGTAGTGGTCGCGAATAGGATAATCAGTATGACAAGGTACATGAGGCGATACCAACTAGGATACTAGTAGTTGCCTGATCCGGACTGATGTTGGGCATAGCAGCTACCACCCCAACACCGCGAACAACACTCCCAAATCGAGGGGTGCACCCAAATCGAATCACAAAAGTAATAGATATGGTATCGAAGAAGTGTGTCCGCTAGAGATGGCGATCCTCAATGGCCCGGCGCGGCTCCTGTTTTAGTCATATCAGGGGTCATCCAAAATCGTTCTCTTTCTTCAGTCAACGCGTTCACCAAAACCATCCACTTCGTTCTGGATCAACACTCCGCGTATAATTATTAAAGTGGTTTCGGTTCAGATAGAGAGTATATCCATTACCGATCCCGGTCTCTTTAATAACTTTCATAATTATTACACCGATTGGTCGTTTATATATTTCAAAAACCAAATCAATTTCAATTTCAATTTCAATAGAATTCGTAAATCAACATTTCATTTGTCTTTCAAAACCAATTTCCAATAATTTACGTTTCAAAATTTTCCAAATTCCCATTTCAAAATCTTATAATTCAGTTTCAAATTTTATTCAAAACAATTCAAATATTGATTCAAGTTCATATATAAATTTCATTCCGAAATCATTTAAATTATTTTAATTTAACATTCAAATCAATTCCAAATTCATTTATCGATTTCATTCAATATTCATTAAGTTACTTTATCATTCAAAACAAGTTCTATTAAATTTCCAATTCATTAAATCAATTTCTTAAGTTCAACTTCATTAAATCAAACTTACAATTTGAATTAAATTAAATTCATCAAATCAAATTCTTTACATTTCAAGTCTTACATTAATTCCAAAATATCACATTTTATTTCTTGTTAAAGAAATTCAATTTCACTTATTTACTTACTTAAATAATTTTCCAAATCTTAATTAATAAAGAAATTCAATTTCAATTATTTACGAAGAAAAATTCACTTATTCAAAAGTTCAATTTCACATATTAAAGAATTCAATTCAATTTAATCATTAAATAATTCAATTTTATTTAATTATTAAATAAATCAAAACTTAATTATTAAATAATTCCAAAGTTAATAATTTCAAACTTTATTATAATTTCAACCTTAATTATTAAATCATTTCAAAGTTCAATAATTTCAAACTTAATTCAATCGTTTCTCAAATTAAACAATATTCTTCCATCAATTTCATTTTTAAATATTTTGTTTCAGATTTTAAAATATTAACATTCTCCTTCCATTAAAAGTTCAAATTTCAACTTCATTTCAAAACCATATTATTTATTCAAATAAAATCTTCATTTTTTTTTACATCAAATTATTGACCAATCGGGTTTTTATTTAATTTTCTATCCTAGGTCAAAGTTCAATTTGGGTATTTATCATTTCAACCCGATTCCAATTCAATTCAAAAATCAAAACATAACAAAGGGAACTTGCAGTGTGATAACTGGGATGGTGTCAAAGTAAATAAACAAGCAATGACAACAAACAATAACAATCCAATAATCAATTCAAATAATCCCGAAATAACCGTATTAATTCGCATTGTTATTTGTACGAATTAATATAATTATTTCTAGAATCTACACTATCATTTCATGTAGATTAAAGATTATTATACTAATATTTATACGGTTTTCCACTTGTCATTCAATCACAATTTTATACTACAACAATTAATCCAATATACGTCGATGGTTCAAAGTGTAATTATCACTATTCTACATGTCAATTAATTTAACAATTAAAAGGGGTCATATTCAACTAATCAAATTTATCATATAAATCAGTTTAAATTGTTAACTATCCTATATCAATTTCAATTCTGCATACTATTAATCACTTAACATTAACAAATTAACGTCCAGTATAAACATCGAACAATCAATCAATTATCAGCCAAACTGTATTATCATCACATAAATAATTAACGGATAATGGTGTCAGATGTCACATGTGAACTTATACAGGCAATAACTTATATAACAGTGTAATTAACTAACAGCAGCATATTTCAATTGTCGTTTCAATTGAAATCAAATTTAATAAATAAAAGAACGTTAATCGTGAGTGAGTGCTCACCTTTCGAGGCTAGATGATAGACAACGAAATTGTGTTACGAAATGCAGGCACGACTTCCAAATCGAAGCTAGATGGACACGATTCGACGAACAAAGCTGATAGCTTGGAATAGACGAAATCAAAGCAGAGCTGGATTGATGAAGAGAAATGGTATAAGTGAACTTATATGTATAACTTTATATAACTATATATAAAAATAAAAATCATATTCTAAATTCAAACATGTTAATATTTAAATATATAAGTATTCCAAAATCTATTGCTTCAAATTAACATACATTAAAATCAATCTATATCCATTATATAAACAATATATAATTATCCTTGATGTAAAAATATATACCTCTAAGCCTTCCATAGCAACATACGAAATATACAAAACATTGTATATATTATCAAAACTATATACATAAACTTACTCAATACATAACACATATATACTAACACAAGCCTAGATATAAAGCCCATACAGCTAGGAATATTAGAATAAATTAAAATACTGGAAAAAGTATATATATAAGTATAATATTATTTTTTAGCACAAAATAATGTCTGGAAAAAAAAATGGTCAGATAATATGTAGGCGAGCAAAATATCTCTGCCAACTACTTAATGTACATAAACCAATTATGCAGACTAATCAAAAAAAAATGCAGACAAAGGAAGAGATAGCCTCATATACAAGTACCAAAAATGGTGAAGCTACGTACCTTACTGATACATACTGGAAACAACTAAACTAAGATATAAAATTATAACTATTACTTTTAAAACTAACCCACATCTAACCTGACGCATATATATATACTGACATTAATATATAACCCACACTCAACTTATATGCAGTACCTCGCAACACAACGGGGTGACAAAGACGCGCACGCACAACAAGGCGGGAAGGAAGCAGGGCGACAGGAGGAGAGCGGCGGAGAAGAAGGTGGTCGCTGCCGCGTTGTGGTGGGTGGTTGCGCGGGTTTAGTAGGGAAGAAGAAGAGGTGGCGGAGGGGAGGCTTGCTCGGCAAATGTGGCACTCACAGGTGGAATGGGTCGGGTTCACCGCTCTCGAGGAAAATTGGACGCGCGAGGCAGAAGATCGGAGCAACTGATTGCTTTCGGATGGTAAAAGAAAACGGCGTGGGTGGGTTCCAATTTTTTTTTGGTGAGAAGATGAAAGTAGCAAACGAAGAGAAGAGAAGCCAGTGGAAGTGCAGCCATGGCTGGGGAAGTGAAAGAAGTGCAGGCTAAAATGAAGTGACTAAAGGTGAGAATTAAACAAGTAATCACTTTTCTTATTTAATTCTTGAACGGACGAACACAATTTTGAAACTAGAGAATATAAATGCCTACTTGATTCCAAGGCAACCATTAAACTGATGACTATTCAAATTTTGAACGGTGAAATGTTGAAAATAAGGAAAACCAAAAGGTTTAAAAAAACCGGTGCCGGTACGAAATCATTTCTCGTTGATTTCGCTACATATCATGTCTCGAAACACAGAATTTAATACACCGCAGAGATCAGTATGGCGGGACGATCAAAACGGTATACATATATCAGTGGTATGATTGAATTATAAAATTCGAATTTTTGTACTGGCGGAAAATGCAAGAAAAACACTGAAAAATAAGATCGACGGAGCCAAAGATGTCCGAATTTGTAAAAACGACAAACTGACATCTTGCTCAGAAGATGGTTTAGAATTTTTCTATGTAAAAATATATAGGTTTCGGAAATATTTTATTTTCATCGCTTTTTAACTGATTAAATTGAAGTGAATTTACGCGCGAAATAAACTTTCGTATTTTCGGACGAAAATTTACCAGTTGCTATGTTTAATTAGACGCATTCCAAATATTAAATTTTATTTCAAAATTTTATCGTTTAAAATTTCACAAAAATTTCAACTGATTACGTTATTAAAATAGTTGAAATTTACGGGTCGTTACACTCTCCCCCACTCAAAACTTTTCGTCCCCGAAAAGGAACGAGGTAGGAGAATAGAAACAACTAGAAAGAAAAACAGATTTGAAATACAAAATAACAATTAATTTAAACCATATAAATTCAAATTTAAATTAATTTATATTCAATAATTGATTTAATCCATTTGATTTTACTAAAATCAATCTCAACTATTTCTAAATTCATTATCTTATTGTCCAATTATCTTAAATTTACAATTTCTAAAACCATACATTTGTATAGTCTTTTATTATAATCATATTTTGTTTTCAACAATTTAAATTCTTCTTTATTCCAAATTCTTATTAAGTTTATTTCACTTAATATATCTTATTACATATATTTAAACCATATAAATTAATTTAAACCATTTAAATTTAAATTAATTCATATTCATTAATTGATTTCAATTTCAAGGTATTTCTATAAGTTGATCTAATTTCAATTTATTAATTGACCTTCAAAACAAAATTTATTTTTCAATTATCTTATTATTTTATTTATCTCTATTAACATTTTATAATTAAAATTTAAGGGTATAACATTTATTATAACCACTAAAATTTTATTTATAAATTCCATTTATATTATATATTATCCAATTACATATTCAACTTCTGAATGATTTAGGTAAGTTGTATTTGAATGCAGTTGAACAATATACAAAATAAAATTTTCCCAATTCAATTATTCAAGGTTAAATATTTATTTCAAATTTTGGTTTTATTTATAATTAAAATCATCCTTTAACAAAATTTAAGAATTAGCTAGATTTCCGATTAACTTTAAACAATTAGAGATATATATAATATATTTATATCAAATCAAATTAAATTTTAAAATAAGATACTTATATATATATAAATCAAATTATACTGAAGAAATTCAAATCAAAATATTTTCAAAACAAAACCGTAGCAAAGCTACAGAATAGTATTTTCACTTTGAAACTCGAAAATGAATGTCGATGATGCGGCCGCCATCACCGAAATTATTTTCCAGCGACAAAGAGAAGAGCACTGATTTCAACATTTTTAAAAATTCTTTGAAAACGATTTCTATTTGAAAATACTTTCAATAATATATACTTTAAAATTTTAAAAACCAAAGTTCGAAATCACCGGAAACTAATAAATTCTCAAATTTCTGAATTAAATTCATTTCAAATTCCAATCAATTTATAACCAAGTTTATAAATTCATTTATTTATATTATGCAATAGTCAATGGTTTACAAAACAATAAATGAAAATCAAATATTATTATTTCAGACAACAAATTCATTAACAATTTAATTTCAGAAAACTTATATTTATATATAATATAATCATACAAAACTCTATTTTATTTAACAAATTTGAAAACGATATTGTGTCAGTTTGCTCTGCTCAAGTGTTTTGGAAATCCTATCGATAGCGTTGATCAGACGAATCGATCGAAAACCCAAATCAACATCAACAACTCAAACAACACAACATATATTAAAACATTTTAATATTAACTTACAAATACACTTCTTTGCTCGCCGATACAGGAATGAATTTTCAAAATAAGGATAGGGATTCAAATTTGTTGACTCAGATCAAAGAGAGTTTTGATTCGAAAATAAGTTTGAAACAGAAAATGAGATAATTCAATTACCACAATCAGGAGATGGATGAGTTTATTAAATTCACGGGCAACCTTAACCGGGTCGTCCGTGACTTCAAGAATAAGATCGATGCTGAATTCCGAGGTAAATCAACATTCGATTTCAAGAATTAGAATTCAGGTATAGCAGGAGATAGATAGCATCGTAAACCGAGGATACAGAAATCTCCGGTAAATCAATGCCTATTGTAAAGGAGTTTTGCTCCTTTACGAATCATTCGAAATTTGGCGAGACCGCCGATTCACTATAAGGGTCATTCGAAATGGAGTTATGTGATGCTCCAGAATTGAAAGGAGACGAATAGTGAGGGACACAAATGAAATTTGGAACCGTAGGGAACATTCCAAAATTCAAAGGAATTGAGTCAAGGAAAGAGATTGAAACTCGAATGAGAGTGGTTCTGTAAATACATTTACCCTATATGTTGAGTTTTGCCTAGAGCTACCAAAGCTCTGATACCAACTGTAACGACCCGATATTTTGGACCATTTGCGTCCATTATAAGTGTATAGGTAGACACTCATGCCGGAGTTGAATTGCTCAAAATACCGCGTTGTTAATTTAAATTTGGCAAAACTGAACATATACAGTAAATAGATATAATCACAGATCACAGACACAGAGTAATAAATGCAGCGGAAATAAAAGAGATAGTAGTTCATGAAGCTACTATATGAATATATAAAAATACATCAGAGTTTACAACAGAAGAGTAATACGATACATCAGAGTTAAACTAGATACAACGGAAGAGTAACAGATACAAATCAGAATACATCACTGGAATCATCGAATATCTGAAAGCTGGATAGATAGCTGGATCTCCAAGCGAAGCTCCAACTCCAAAGGTGAGTCTCGAAAGCTGAACTACTCAGTCTGACCCGAGCGTAAAGCAAAAACACAAAACACTCGAGTCAGGCTTAACATTCTCATATTAATAAATCCAACTCAAGTGAAATAGCAATTGAAATACAAGTAACTCAAAGGATGTTTGGAATAACCATCCTTTAAGGATCCGTTAAACTATCTACTAGGTAGTAATGTACGCTAAGTAGATAATGTCTATCAGTAATATAAAGATATCAAAGTAGGGTTAAGCAGGGCCCATACACCTCTTAACCAGTTTATTCCCAAAAGCATATACAAGACCGTAGTTTCCCCAAAACCGGAAGTCACCAGAGGGCAATCCATATACTAAAGGTACAAATCAAAATCGTAGTGGTCGCGAATAGGATAATCAGTATGACAAGGTACATGAGGCGATACCAACTAGGATACTAGTAGTTGCCTGATCCGGACTGATGTTGGGCATAGCAGCTACCACCCCAACACCGCGAACAACACTCCCAAATCGAGGGGTGCACCCAAATCGAATCACAAAAGTAATAGATATGGTATCGAAGAAGTGTGTCCGCTAGAGATGGCGATCCTCAATGGCCCGGCGCGGCTCCTGTTTTAGTCATATCAGGGGTCATCCAAAATCGTTCTCTTTCTTCAGTCAACGCGTTCACCAAAACCATCCACTTCGTTCTGGATCAACACTCCGCGTATAATTATTAAAGTGGTTTCGGTTCAGATAGAGAGTATATCCATTACCGATCCCGGTCTCTTTAATAACTTTCGTAATTATTACACCGATTGGTCGTTTATATATTTCAAAAACCAAATCAATTTCAATTTCAATTTCAATAGAATTCGTAAATCAACATTTCATTTGTCTTTCAAAACCAATTTCCAATAATTTACGTTTCAAAATTTTCCAAATTCCCATTTCAAAATCTTATAATTCAGTTTCAAATTTTATTCAAAACAATTCAAATATTGATTCAAGTTCATATATAAATTTCATTCCGAAATCATTTAAATTATTTTAATTTAACATTCAAATCAATTCCAAATTCATTTATCGATTTCATTCAATATTCATTAAGTTACTTTATCATTCAAAACAAGTTCTATTAAATTTCCAATTCATTAAATCAATTTCTTAAGTTCAACTTCATTAAATCAAACTTACAATTTGAATTAAATTAAATTCATCAAATCAAATTCTTTACATTTCAAGTCTTACATTAATTCCAAAATATCACATTTTATTTCTTGTTAAAGAAATTCAATTTCACTTATTTACTTACTTAAATAATTTTCCAAATCTTAATTAATAAAGAAATTCAATTTCAATTATTTACGAAGAAAAATTCACTTATTCAAAAGTTCAATTTCACATATTAAAGAATTCAATTCAATTTAATCATTAAATAATTCAATTTTATTTAATTATTAAATAAATCAAAACTTAATTATTAAATAATTCCAAAGTTAATAATTTCAAACTTTATTATAATTTCAACCTTAATTATTAAATCATTTCAAAGTTCAATAATTTCAAACTTAATTCAATCGTTTCTCAAATTAAACAATATTCTTCCATCAATTTCATTTTTAAATATTTTGTTTCAGATTTTAAAATATTAACATTCTCCTTCCATTAAAAGTTCAAATTTCAACTTCATTTCAAAACCATATTATTTATTCAAATAAAATCTTCATTTTTTTTTTACATCAAATTATTGACCAATCGGGTTTTTATTTAATTTTCTATCCTAGGTCAAAGTTCAATTTGGGTATTTATCATTTCAACCCGATTCCAATTCAATTCAAAAATCAAAACATAACAAAGGGAACTTGCAGTGTGATAACTGGGATGGTGTCAAAGTAAATAAACAAGCAATGACAACAAACAATAACAATCCAATAATCAATTCAAATAATCCCGAAATAACCGTATTAATTCGCATTGTTATTTGTACGAATTAATATAATTATTTCTAGAATCTACACTATCATTTCATGTAGATTAAAGATTATTATACTAATATTTATACGGTTTTCCACTTGTCATTCAATCACAATTTTATACTACAACAATTAATCCAATATACGTCGATGGTTCAAAGTGTAATTATCACTATTCTACATGTCAATTAATTTAACAATTAAAAGGGGTCATATTCAACTAATCAAATTTATCATATAAATCAGTTTAAATTGTTAACTATCCTATATCAATTTCAATTCTGCATACTATTAATCACTTAACATTAACAAATTAACGTCCAGTATAAACATCGAACAATCAATCAATTATCAGCCAAACTGTATTATCATCACATAAATAATTAACAGATAATGGTGTCAGATGTCACATGTGAACTTATACAGGCAATAACTTATATAACAGTGTAATTAACTAACAGCAGCATATTTCAATTGTCGTTTCAATTGAAATCAAATTTAATAAATAAAAGAACGTTAATCGTGAGTGAGTGCTCACCTTTCGAGGCTAGATGATAGACAACGAAATTGTGTTACGAAATGCAGGCACGACTTCCAAATCGAAGCTAGATGGACACGATTCGACGAACAAAGCTGATAGCTTGGAATAGACGAAATCAAAGCAGAGCTGGATTGATGAAGAGAAATGGTATAAGTGAACTTATATGTATAACTTTATATAACTATATATAAAAATAAAAATCATATTCTAAATTCAAACATGTTAATATTTAAATATATAAGTATTCCAAAATCTATTGCTTCAAATTAACATACATTAAAATCAATCTATATCCATTATATAAACAATATATAATTATCCTTGATGTAAAAATATATACCTCTAAGCCTTCCATAGCAACATACGAAATATACAAAACATTGTATATATTATCAAAACTATATACATAAACTTACTCAATACATAACACATATATACTAACACAAGCCTAGATATAAAGCCCATACAGCTAGGAATATTAGAATAAATTAAAATACTGGAAAAAGTATATATATAAGTATAATATTTTTTTTTTAGCACAAAATAATGTCTGGAAAAAAAAATGGTCAGATAATATGTAGGCGAGCAAAATATCTCTGCCAACTACTTAATGTACATAAACCAATTATGCAGACTAATCAAAAAAAAAATGCAGACAAAGGAAGAGATAGCCTCATATACAAGTACCAAAAATGGTGAAGCTACGTACCTTACTGATACATACTGGAAACAACTAAACTAAGATATAAAATTATAACTATTACTTTTAAAACTAACCCACATCTAACCTGACGCATATATATATACTGACATTAATATATAACCCACACTCAACTTATATGCAGTACCTCGCAACACAACGGGGTGACAAAGACGCGCACGCACAACAAGGCGGGAAGGAAGCAGGGCGACAGGAGGAGAGCGACGGAGAAGAAGGTGGTCGCTGCCGCGCTGTGGTGGGTGGTTGCGCGGGTTTAGTAGGGAAGAAGAAGAGGTGGCGGAGGGGAGGCTTGCTCGGCAAATGTGGCACTCACAGGTGGAATGGGTCGGGTTCACTGCTCTCGAGGAAAATTGGACGCGCGAGGCAGAAGATCGGAGCAACTGATTGCTTTCGGATGGTAAAAGAAAACGGCGTGGGTGGGTTCCAATTTTTTTTTTGGTGAGAAGATGAAAGTAGCAAACGAAGAGAAGAGAAGCCAGTGGAAGTGCAGCCATGGCTGGGGAAGTGAAAGAAGTGCAGGCTAAAATGAAGTGACTAAAGGTGAGAATTAAACAAGTAATCACTTTTCTTATTTAATTCTTGAACGGACGAACACAATTTTGAAACTAGAGAATATAAATGCCTACTTGATTCCAAGGCAACCATTAAACTGATGACTATTCAAATTTTGAACGGTGAAATGTTGAAAATAAGGAAAACCAAAAGGTTTAAAAAAACCGGTGCCGGTACGAAATCATTTCTCGTTGATTTCGCTACATATCATGTCTCGAAACACAGAATTTAATACACCGCAGAGATCAGTATGGCGGGACGATCAAAACGGTATACATATATCAGTGGTATGATTGAATTATAAAATTCGAATTTTTGTACTGGCGGAAAATGCAAGAAAAACACTGAAAAATAAGATCGACGGAGCCAAAGATGTCCGAATTTGTAAAAACGACAAACTGACATCTTGCTCAGAAGATGGTTTAGAATTTTTCTATGTAAAAATATATAGGTTTCGGAAATATTTTATTTTCATCGCTTTTTAACTGATTAAATTGAAGTGAATTTACGCGCGAAATAAACTTTCGTATTTTCGGACGAAAATTTACCAGTTGCTATGTTTAATTAGACGCATTCCAAATATTAAATTTTATTTCAAAATTTTATCGTTTAAAATTTCACAAAAATTTCAACTGATTACGTTATTAAAATAGTTGAAATTTACGGGTCGTTACAAGTGCCCTCTGTGTAAACCTCTCGAAGGAGCGTACGGTACTATATAGACTATGGGAATATATAAAATGTGTTAAGGGGGATATGGGTAACGCCTTAATGCTATTTTAATACTTTTACTTTACTGTAGACATTTTATAATAGCGTATTGTACTACATAGTAGATAGTTTAACGGATCCTTAGGAGATGTGAATCCCGAACATCTCTTAAGTTACTGCACTCACGTTAGACACTGGATAAGAGATGTCAAACCTCGTAAACATCTCCGACGCCGTTTACACTCATATTTATTTACCGTTTATTTGACTTACATAAGATCTTTTAGTTCTGACTCGAGTGTTTTGTCTTTTCAATTCGCTCGGGCCAGCCTGAGCATTTCAGGGTTGAAGACCTTATTTCTGGAGTACGAAGACGAAGATTTGTATTATTATTATTTATTATATTTATTCCACTGCATTGTTATGTATTTATCTCTGATATGTGTAACTCTGATTCTGTGTTGTATAAGTATAATCAAATGTATTTGTAAAACAGCTTCATGAACTGTTATTTGATTATTATATTTTGTCATTCTGCTGCGAGATTCTGTATTTGTTTTATTTCTTTCCCTTTTTCTTATTTACCCCATAACAATCTGCCCTTTTGAATGGTTTGAGTTCGACACGTGTATCTGCTTAAAACGTCCAAAAAGGCCGGTCGTTACAATCATCCTTGTGCGATGAGAGGGTTTGAACCTGAAAAAATCGTGAGCTTTGTTTGCTAGGCCCTGTAATATTGTTAAGTATTGTTGTGTGATTGTTTCTTTGGTTGCTTGTGTTGGAATTTTGAGGATGGAATATTCTAAGTGAGGGAGAATGTAATGACCTAGAATATCAGGTACATCATATTTAAATATCTGAATTATTTAAATATTGGAATCTTGGATTAAATATTATTAAAGTGATTTAATAACCTTGTTAACTCCCTTTTAACTAATAACTAATAATGGTAAACTTTCTTTGAAAAATGTTTACAAAAATATATTCTTCAAAGAAAAATCAATAATGTGATTGAAAATAAGTTTACTGATAAACAGCTTTTTAATTGATATAAGTTGTTCGAACTCTTGTACACTTTTCTAATGATCAAATGAACATAGCAGCAACTAATTAACACTTCTCTTCATAAAGAAAAATAGAAAGTTCTATAATTTTCTAAGTGGATAAGAGATATTATTTTGTTAAGGGTATAAAGGAAATTTGCTAATGGAAATGATGTAAAGAAGAAGTGATGGGCATGTGGAGTGGTGAGCCTTCCATGGCATGGTGGGAGGTGATAGTAAGCATAGGCAACACCATTTGAAGCCTATATAAGGAGAGGCATACCCTTGTTAAATAATCACAAATTCACAAAGCGAAACCAAGCTTTTTAATGTCTTTTTCTTCTCTAAATGTTCTAAAGAAACAAATTGCAAAACAACTCCAAATCCACTCAAACTTTGCTATATGCCTTGGGATAATATTACAACACCTTTCACCATGTTAAATATTGACGAATTGAAGCCATCCTCTCCCCATCAAGGAAGGCCGTGAGCTTAGAAGGAGGTTTTGGGCTAGAGGCAAGTGAAAGCAAAGGAAAGAAGGAAGAAAGAAGCTGGTTGCAAGTTGAGGTTAGACTTGGGTTGCTTGGGCTTACTTGTTTGTTGGGTTAAAGGTGAGGTCACACACTGATTTGAATGAAAATATAGAGTATATATGCTTGTGTTGATTCTGTATATATTGTTTGAATTTATATTGATATATATTGAAATATTGGTTTTGATTCTTGCTTTGAAATCAAATAGCATATGTATTCCATATGAACGGACTTGAATTGACCTATATAACCTATAGCAAGGCTATGAAACAAAGCACATAGGTTGTAATTGAACTTTGGTTTAGATTGGACTTCTGTTTGAAAGTGCACTTATAGCGAGTCGCTATGGATGCACTTAGGAATTACCTTGATTTTGGTGGTTTCTATGGAACTTTGTAGAGAGACCCTTAGGAAGTTCTCGCCATATTGAGATAATAAATTTGAAATTAACATCAAATTTAACCATTTCAATTTTAATAGATTTTCAAAATTACAGTTCTAACATTTCAATAACTCAATTTCGATAATTTCGTTTATACTTCAAATTCAACTTTAGAATTCCAATTTAAATCCTTTAAATAATTACTTAAAACAATTCAATTTATATCAGTCAAATTCTATTTCAATTATCGTTTAACTGGATTCAAAGTTTAAAGATTTAAAATCATTAAATTTAACCAATCCGGTGTCCGTATATAATTCTCTACCCTATGGTCAAGTGATACAGATATTTATCATTTCAATTCGCAAATATTTAAATTTACGGGTATATATCATTTCAACCCGCAATCCCAAATTTATTCCAATGAAAGTCGCTTGGGTTTATCATTTTAACCCATAACGATTTTCCCCTATTCTATATGATCGTTCGGGTATGTATCATTTCAACCCATAGGGAACTTGTAGTGTTATAACAATATAAAATATAACATCTAGTCATCCAATATCAACAATCAAACATCCATCACAATCATCATCCAAATCAACCAATAAACGTCAATAGACAATTGATTATCAATAACAGGTATTAAATTGACAATTAAATTCAATATTAAATTAACGATGATAAAATGCAATAAAGGTCATATTTAACTGGAATGACAATTTAAATATATCAAACATCAAACAATTAATTTCTACTCACATCATAAATTTAATTTACATAAGAGAATTTAGTAATTGTGAGTGGGTTAAAACACTCACCTTTGATTTCAAATCGATTTGAAATCCAAAATGAGGCCAAAAATTTGAGCAGTCTCAGAATTCGTCCAAACCAGTTCCATAATGTCCGAAATTTCACTACGATCCCAACGGAACAAACCGCACGTGAATCCGAGTTCGTATGGGAAAATATACAAGTTAGAACATTATACAATTTGAATTTAAAAATAAATAATATAATTGATTGCAATACATGTCATACCTTCCACGTACTCGTCTCCTACGCTCTAACCCTAGAAGTTTGCTCAAACACGCACTACATTGACACCGCCGCCACCCACCCATGTTCATCGCTGCTTCCATGCTCGATCGCACCTAGCTGCGACCCCTAGACCGAGTCGCCTCCACCTCCCTCACGCATCATAGCCCACAACACATCGCCGATCGACGTTGATCTCCAACCGCCGCCGCCAATACCTTTGAACCCTAATCAAATTATCGAGCTCGATCCAGCTGTCAGCTCGCCGAACAAACCACATAGATGAACTCCCCTCGACAATCTCCACAAACCCATACCGTCGATTCGACGATCGGTCGAAGTTGATCACAACACGATGAACGGCCGAGATTGATTTAGCCAATACCGTAAAATCCAGACCCAATTGCAAAAACAAATTGCAGATTTGAGTTGCGCTCGTCGGGAGCTTCGAATCGACATATAATATGATATTGTTTGAGGAGTTTAAATTTTCGATTGGATTTCGATTTGCAATTGCATTTGGAAGGGTTTGGGTTTAGGAATTTGGTTTCTGCCATTGAAAAGAAGAAGCAAGAGAATTGTACGTACAATAATCAGAAATGAAAGGCTGCTGGGGTTTATAACAGAACTATTTATATTAACAAAGCCCGATAAAAAATGAACCCATATCGAATTTGTACAAACGACAATAACGACCCGAAAAGCCCGTTCTGCCTCCGAAACGAAAGTAGGTCATCCCATATATCAAAATAGATGTTTTCGATATTTTTAAATGCAATGGAACAGGTTTCAAGTCCTAATTCCATCGTATGAAGAAGTCAGCTTTTAAAAAGCTTATTTCAAATTTATTTCAATTGAATTGATTTCTACGCGTTTCAAGCCCGTACGATCAAACGACAAGTCCGATCGCTACTAAACTTGAAATCCTACAATAATTCACCGTTACAGATCCGATGAAACTGGTTTCGTCGAAATCCAAGACAGTGGCCAAAATGGCTATTTTCTCATTAATTAAATAAATTATTATTAAATTAATTTATCTCTTTTTAATTTCAAATTTAATAACAAACAAATTTTTATCATTTCAGATTACTTGGACATTTATAATGATTTAAAACAAATTTACATATCAGTTCAATGTTAACTACTTTACAGATTACAGTATTTAATTTTTATAGGAATAAATTCATTAATTATAAATTAAACTCCAATAAATTAATTGAACTTGATTTCAATTGTTTTTTTTGTTCAATCATTCATCACTCTATGTATATATTCAACATTGCTTTATGGATTATTACATTAATATTCTCCAGTTTCATCTTAATTTCCATTAACGTAATATTTAATCATATATAATTGCAATTGATTTCCAATTTAATTTAACAGACTAAATAAATAGGTAACATATAATAATTGTCACCATTAACTTTTAGTCACATTTATAAGTTTATTATTTTCAAACAAATGTTATAACAACTTACACAATACTAGTTCTATCCAATTACAATTTATTACACATTATTTCATTAATTAATACAACATTTAAATTATCAATTACTCATTTAATCCAATTCTCAATTAATACACATATTATCACAATTAATTTACAATCTATAACCAATTATAACTTTTTAATCATTTTAATTAATTGGAATTTAATTTAAAGCAGTTATCAGTTACCTTACATTAATACTATTATATTTCATTCCAGTTATATTCGTACTATTAAATCACAATTTTTTTTCTTCCAACATTAAATCACAAAACCTTATTAAATTAACATTTTTAATTATCGAAAATTATGGGTCGTTACACTCTCCCCCACTCAAAACTTTTCGTCCTCGAAAAGGGAAATGAAGGAATTAAGAAATTAATATATCTTATTCAAAATATTAAATTTATAAATAATTAATTTACATAATTAAATAATTTAAATAAAATATATCAAATTTATAAACAATTAAATCCTTTTATATTCAAGTTAATAAAAGTTTGAAAACATTTCACAAATTTTTTTCTAAGTCCAAAATTCACGCAAAATCGGCAGAGTCTCCTTTGTACGGAGAGGTCTGAGAGAAATAATAATATTAATAATAAACACATATATATCATATTTTAAAATAATATATCCCAAACCATGGGAAAACAATATAACATCGCTAGAAAACCGTAATCCGAGAACGTACCTATTTGTCGGGCAAACAACGCTTAATTTATGAAACCAAAAGCAGTAGCAATTGCTTCCATAAACCTATATTTCACTTATATAATCCAAAGAGGTTAATTATTATATGAAAAATAAATATTTAAGTTGTTTCAATTAATAACAACAAAACAATCACAACATAACAATAATTATTCGCAAACAAATAGTACAAACATCATTTTCAACAAAGAATACAATTATCCATCCATAGCAACCAAAACAAATGGTTTGTTCGGGTTTAGAAACTTTTAATCGTATAAAATGACAAATAAACTACTAAGTATGCCATACACTCAACAGTCTTAGATAACTTAATAGATTATTTATATATTCTAAACAATTTAAAGTATCACTTCCCAAGCATCCCATAAGCCAACACAAACAATAAATTTCAAATGTCGTTAAGTTTATTCTCACAAATTTCTTTCCATATTATTTGTTGTTTGTCTATTTTCATTCATTTATACAAAGCTTATTTAATTAATTTACATTTACCACTTACAAAATTCATTTCCATTCATTTATACAGTGCCGTTTTTCTCTTTTCATTACTTTGCATCCATTGCTTACATAAGTTATTTACATTCAATTGTTTAAAATAATCAATGAATTCATTATTTAAGTATTTCATACTTTTCATTGCAGGTTAATTCATACTTATAATTTAAATATATATTTGATTTCCAATAATAAAATATTTCATACTTAAGTATTTAAACCTTTTATTTACATTTACTCTTTCCTTTTATAACATCAATTGAATATTAAGTCCATTTCTTAATCATTTCAATGTTTCTGAAGTTATAATCATTTAATTAACATAGTATTCACTTTTACTATTTCATTAAATTAGTAGCATTTTAAATTATTAACTTAAGCTTATAACATTTTATAATATCAGAATTCTTATTTATAGAAAAATTCTATTGAACAGTTTCATTACCTAAGTTTCACTTGCATAACATTCCATTACATATTCTTATTAACATTTTCAGCTTATAATATTTTGGTAAGTTATATATATATATGCTTAAGAATGCAATTGAAAGTTACAAGTTATCTCATTCATTTAAATTAACAAAATGTTCCATAGTTACATTTTCTTATTTTCATTACTTTGATAAAATGTCTAATTACAGAAACTTAAGAACTAAATGCCAGGTTCCATTTAAATCAATTCAAAATAATATATATACCATCATATCTTTTATATAGATATAAAATCATAATTGGAAATTAAAGTTAAGATTTGTTTATCAAAACAGATGTGTATTAAACTACTACAGTAGTCTTCCCACTTTGAAACTCGAAAATGAACGTCGATGATGCGTGCACTCATCACTGAAATTATTTTCCAGCGGCAGAGAGGGGAGTACAGATCTTATTTCCTTCTAAAATTCATTTAATTTTTTTTTTCAAATCATACTGAAATATTAATATCAAAAAATACTTCCAAATAATACTAATATTATATTCCAAAATCTTTCGAAAGAAATTTCAAAAATCCCGGAACTTAAGTTTTCAAATTTCAATTTATATTCATTTTAATTATAATCTCAATTTCTAACCAATACTTATAAATTTCACTTCCTAACAAACAAATATATCACAACCAACTATATCATTTATAAAATTATTCTTTTATATACAAAATATAATACTAGGTAAAATTATTTCATTTACCCATATTTCAAAACAAATATTGTGTCGGTATGTCCTATTAATTGTTTAGAAATCCGTATCAATGCCATAACGTCCTATGTACCGACTGGAATTTATAAATACAAAACAGAACAAATTAACACAATATAAAACATATTTTTTTATTACATTAACAAATATGCTCTCTCATATATATATACACTCAATGACTCATTTCAGGGTATTACTACCCTATTTCTAGAGAGTCAGACCCCACAAAGCTAAGGTTATCGCTAAACCAAAGCTCTGATACCAACTGTAACGACCTGCCTTTTTGGACGGTTTAAATCGACACACGTGCCAACTCAAACCATTCAAAGGGGCAGATTTCTATGGGGTAAATAAGAAAAAGCAAAGAAAGAAAGGAAACAAGCACAAAATCTCACAGTGGAATGACAAAATATAATAATCAAATAAACAGTTCATGAAGCTGTTTTACAAATAACATTTTATTACACTTTTACACTACAGATCAGAGTTACATACAACAGGAATAAATAAACAAATGCAGCGGAATAACATGATGTAGTGGTATGAATATAATAAATAGTAATAGTATTAAATCTTCGTCTTCGTCCTCCAGAAGGCAGTCTTCGATAAACTGAAAAGCTCAGACTGACCCGAGCGAATTGAAAAGACAAAACACTCGAGTCAGAACAAAAAAACTTATGTAAGTTAAATCAACAGTAAGTAAATATGAGTGTAACAGCGTCAAAGATGTTTACAGTGTTTGACATCTCCTATCCAGTGTCTAACGCGAGTGCAATAACCTAAGAGATGTTCAAGATTACCATCCCTTAAGGATCCGTTAAACTATCTACATACATAGTACAATACGCTATTATAATAGTGTTTACGGTAAAGTAAAGTATTAAAATAGCGTTAAGGCGTTACCTATATCCCCCTTAACACATTTTATATATTCCCATAGTCTATACAGTACCGTAAGCTCCTCCGTGAGGTTTACTCAGAGGGCACTCCATAAGTATGGTACAAACCAAACTCGTAGAAGGAGCGATATGGCATGTGAACAGGGCACTCGAGGCAATACCAGGGTAGGATTTTACCAATTACACTCCCGGACTGGTGGTAACGCATAGTAGCTACTACCGCCCACCTCAAACACACTCCCAAAATCAAAATCAAGGGTGGCCACCAAATCAATCACAAAGTCAAAATATAGTATCGAAGAAATGTGCCCGATAGGAGGAATAACCTCACTTGGCCCGGTATAGCTCCTATTTTAGTCACATCTCAGCTGACTCACGGGAGTCAGCAGGGTCATGTAAATACCTCATACAGAATCGTTTTCCAAACCATCCTACTTCATTTCTGGAATTTCCACAACGTATACAGTTGTTAAAGTGGTTTTCGGTATGGGCAGAGGGTATGACAATATCCGATCCCGGTCTCTTTAACAACCAAACTTTTATTTCACACCGGATGGTTCTTTTACATTTTCAAAACCTTTTCATAATTGATATCAAAATATCATATTCAATTCAAACCATATTAATTTCGAAATTATATTCACAATTAGGTTAAATTGTCATTTCAAAATCATCATATTTACTCAAATATGTCGTTTCACCAGCAAATATCATTTCAAATCCCAACTTATGTTATAACATTATTAAACCTCATTCGCTTTAAAATCAAGGCTTCAATTATAAACATTTCCCCTTTACACCATCTAAAATTTAGAAAATAATTTAGATAGTTATAAATAGTTTAATTAGTTTAACATAGTTTTAAATATATATAAATTAGGTTAAATAGGTTTAACATAGATTAAAATAGGTTAAAATACTTTAAATAGATTTAAAATAGATTAAATAGGTTTATTATGGATTAATTAGATTTAAAATGGATTATATGAATTTAAAATAGATTAAACAGAATTAAAATAGATTAAATAGTTTTAAAATAAATTAAAATAGTTTAAAATAAATTAAAATAGTTTAAAATAAATTAAAATAGTTTAAAATACATTAAAATAGTTTAATGTAGTTTAATAAAGTTTAAATGATTTAAAATAGGTTAAAATATATTAAAATAGATTAAATAGATTAAAATAGATTAAGATAGATTAAATAGGTTAATTGGTTTAAAATAGGCTAAATTAGATTAAAATAAATTAAATAGTTTAAATTTGATTAAGTTGGTTTTAAATAGATTAACTTATTTTAATAGTTGAAAATCTAAAAATTAAAATTTAAAAGAACATTTACAGTTTATATTGAGATAATAAATTTGAAATTAACATCAAATTTAACCATTTCAATTTTAATAGATTTTCAAAATTACAGTTCCAACATTTCAATAACTCAATTTCGATAATTTCATTTATACTTCAAATTCAACTTTAGAATTCCAATTTAAATCCTTTAAATAATTACTTAAAACAATTCAATTTATATCAGTCAAATTCTATTTCAATTATCGTTTAACTGGATTCAAAGTTTAAAGATTTAAAATCATTAAATTTAACCAATCCGGTGTCCGTATATAATTATCTACCCTATGGTCAAGTGATACAGCTATTTATCATTTCAATTCGCAAATATTTAAATTTACGGGTATATATCATTTCAACCCGCAATCCCAAATTTATTCCAATGAAAGTCGCTTGGGTTTATCATTTTAACCCATAACGATTTTCCCCTATTCTATATGATCGTTCGGGTATGTATCATCTCAACCCATAGGGAACTTGCAGTGTTATAACAATATAAAATATAACATCCAATCATCCAATATCAACAATCAAACATCCATCACAATCATCATCCAAATCAATCAATAAACGTCAATAGACAACTGATTATCAATAACAGGTATTAAATTGACAATTAAATTCAATATTAAATTAACGATGATTAAATGCAATAAAGGTCATATTTAACTGGAATGACAATTTAAATATATCAAACATCAACCAATTAATTTCTACTCACATCATAAATTTAATTTAATTTACATAAGAGAATTTAGTAATTGTGAGTGGGTTAAAACACCCACCTTTGATTTCAAATCGATTTGAAATCCAAAATGAGGCCAAAAATTTGAACAGTCTCAGAATTCGTCCAAACCAGCTCCATAATGTCCGAAATTTCACTACAATCCCAACGGAACAAACCGCACGTGAATCCGAGTTCGTATGAGAAAATAAACAAGTTAGAACATTATACGATTTGAATTTAAAAATAAACAAAATAATTGATTGCAATACACGTCATACCTTCCACGTATTCGTCTCCTAAGCTCTAACCCTAGAAGCCTGCTCAAACACGCACTACATTGACACCGCCGCCACCCACCCATGCTCATCGCCGCTTCCATGCTCAATCGCACCTAGCTGTGACCCTTAGACCGAGTCGCCTCCACCTCCCTCACGCATCACAGCCCACAACACATCGCCGATCGACGTTGATCTCCAACCGCCGCCGCCAATACCTTTGAACCCTAATCAAATTATCGAGCTTGATCCAGCTGTCAGCTCGCCGAACAAACCACATGGATGAACTCCCCTCGACAATCTCCACAAACCGATACCGTCGATTCGACGATCGGTCGAAGTTGATCACAACACGATGAACGACCGAGATTGATTTGGCCAATACCGGACAAACCGACCCAATTGCAAAAACGAACTGCAGATTTGAGTTGCGCTCATCGGGAGCTTCGAATCGATATATAATATGATATTGTTTGAGCAGTTTAAATTTTCGATTTGATTTGCAATTGCATGTGGAATTTAGGGTTTGGGTTTAGGAATTTGGTTTTTGCCATTGAGAAGGAGAAGCAAGAGAATTGTATGTACAATAATCAGAAATGAAAGGCTGTTAGGGTTTATAACAGAACTATTTATATTAACAGAGCTCGATAAGAAAATGAATCCATATCGAATTTGTACAAACGACAAAAACGACACGGAAAGCCCGTTCTGCCTCCGAAACGAAAGTAGGTCATCCCATATATCAAAATAGATGTTTTTGATATTTTTAAACTCAATGGAACTGGTTTCAAGTCCTAATTTTATCATATGAAGAAGTCAGCTTTTAAAATTAGCTTATTTCAAATTTATTTCAATTGAATTGATTTCTACGCGTTTCAAGCCTGTACGATCAATCAACAAGTCCGATCGTTACTAAACTTGAAATCCTACAGTAATTCACCGTTACGGATCCGATGAAACTGGTTTCGTCGAAATCCAAGACAGTGGCCAAAATGGCTATTTTCACGTTAATTAAATAAATTATTATTAAATTAATTTATCACTTTTTAATTTCAAATTTAATAACAAACAAATTTTTATCATTTCAGATTACTTGGACATTTACAGTAATTTAAAACAAATTTACATATCAGTTCAATGTTAATTAATTTACAGATTACAGTGTTTAATTTTTATTGAAATAAATTCATCCATTATAAATTAAACTCCAATAAATTAATTGAACTTGATTTCAATTCTTTTTTTCTTTTTTTGTTCAATCATTCATCACTCTATGTATATATTCAACATTGGTTTATGGCTTATTACATTAATATTCTCCGGTTTCATTTTAATTTCCATTAACGTAATATTTAATCACATTTAATTGCAATTGATTTCCAATTTAATTTAACAGACTAAATAAATAGGTAACATATAATAATTGTCACCATTAACTTTTAGTCACATTTATAAGTTTATTATTTTCAAACAAATGTTATAACAACTTACACAATACTAGTTCTATCCAATTACAATTTATTACACATTATTTCATTAATTAATACAACATTTAAATTATCAATTACTCATTTAATCCAATTCTCAATTAATACACATATTATCATAATTAATTTACAATCTATAACCAATTATAACTTTTTAATCATTTTAATTAATTGGAATTTAATTTAAAGCAGTTATCAGTTACCTTACATTAATACTATTATATTTCATTCCAGTTATATTCATACTATTAAATCACAATTTTTTTCTTCCGACATTAAATCACAAAACCTTATTAAATTAACATTTTTAATTATCGAAAATTATGGGTCGTTACATCCTTAATGTTAACCAGGATTTTTACCGAGCAAAAGTCAACGGAAGATAGAATGTCGAAACAAAGACGAAATGACTTGAAATCTTGGAGGCATGCTTAGATGGAGCAAAGTAATAGCTCTTAGAAAAATCATTCAAAAATATGCTAAGGGGACAACTCGGTACCGATTTGTTTATGTTGGTACCGACTTGTTTTGCTCCATATTCATCCTCTCCAACTTCGCATGAGTTATTATCAACCTCTTCCATGCATGCTCAATTGATTTCCAAGGGTTTTGAACAAACTATTCCAAGAGTTGAAGAGTTAACAGCTAAAACTGCAAAATAAGCCGAGCAAAGGGGGAACGATCATCACAATCGATGAAGAACAATGTGGGACACAACAAAAAGAAGTAATGGGAAGGATGAAAGAAAATTCGAAGAGTTTCGAACTAAGGGAGCATGTCGGCACCGACATGTTTAAGTTGGTGCCGACATGTTTGGTTAATTCGTGGTGCTCTATGATTTTGCAAGTGGCTTTAGGCCGATATCTGGACTCTGCTCCAAGTGGAATTCTAAGCCAACACGACTGTTTCCCCTATAAATACAAATCATAGAGCAATAAAAACATGATCCGATTTCTGCTATCACTACATGAAAGCTCTGCCTCTTATTCATCTTCTTCCTCCACACAATAATCACCAATCAACTACTCTATGTAATTTTAGGACTTAGAATCTATCTAACCCCAGTGCAAGTGTAACGATCCGCCTTTCTTACTACCAAAGATGACACTTAATACATCCTCGGTATTCGTGTGCCGATCATTTAGTCGTTCGAAAGACAGGTCATTAGGGGTGAAAGAAAGAAAAGATAGAAGAGAAGAACTAAACAACACAGAATCTCACAACGTAACAGAACAATAATATATATTACTCAACATAATGTATTACAAAGTCATTTCAAAATGTTACATCAGAGTCATACTAATACAAGTTCTACCTAGGACAGTTATGACAGTCTGTCCCTACCTAACTAATACAACATACATATAATACAGCGGAAACAATGTAATAACTAGCTATCGATGAAGCCACCTGCTCCAAGCTCCTCCAAATGAATTTGCGGAAAAACCAGAGCTACTTGGCTGCCTATTCAAATTTGAGCATCCAAGACTTTTAGGAAAAGGAAAATAAACTCCAGGCCAGACATGGGTCTGTTGTGAGTAATGCATAATACTTTAACTTTATAAAACCTTTAAATAAAAGACATCTCGTAAGACCACGTTGCACATAAACACGGACGAGTTTTTACCTTATGATAACCAAAAAATTTATATATAAAATCCAGTGATACTATAATAATGTCTAGGATTTTCAAGTAAATAATTAACATAGCTGAAATTGTTACATTAATTGAATTCCAGCATAATATGTATACAACTAAGACCGAAGGCACTTATCGTGAAATGGATTCCATACAATGAATGAGCTATTGTGGTACCACCCGTCACGGTGCATCTCTAGATAAAATAACACCAAGGGCTTCGTCGGGATCCCTAGCCAACACAGAACCGGCCTACCATTTATTGGATAGTACCGAATATGATCACCCTTTGGTTAATGGGTCCCGAACCATACAAATGAGAGATATTATCGACTCTAGATAGGGATGATCATACTTTAATTGGGAGCGAACCACTTAGCCCTACTTCATCTCCTCTATTTTAGTCAGTCACGGTTGATGAGGCTTGATGCTACGTTTTACCTTTTATATAGCATTCCCACTTGGAATGCTAACACTGCTCTCCAGGCAGCAATGCAATGTCGGCATTCATCCATACAAGTTGTTCAGGATATGAACAAACCGAAGGCACTACCTCTACTACATCAATTTTTGGAATCACCTTCAGGATTAGTAGCAAGCAGCCCTTGCACTTCAAACAGCTCCGTCTTCAGTTCCATCATCGTGAAGATGTCTTCACTTTGAAACGCTTGAGTTGGATCAAAGTGGTTTTCGGATAACATATCCGATCCCAGTTTCTTTGGAACAACATTCAATAGTTTCCAGTAAACTCAACCCTGGTTCTTTAGGAAATAAAAAGTCAATGATAAGAGTGGAGATCACCTCCTAACTGTTAGTGAATGGATATCCTTATCATTTGTCCTAGGAGAACAAAATGAGATGTATATGCACAGTACAAAATCATCGGAGATGACTGTGCCATATAACTCACGTGTTTCTCCTAGATATTTCCAAAGTTACGTTTTGGGTCCATATTTGATAGACGATTATTTAACTATCAAATAAACAAACAACAACCACTTCCATTTGAGATTTATTTATCCATAACAACCACTAAGTCTCAAAACATATCTTTATTTAATAAATTTCTTTTCAACAAAAAACTTCAACTTTGAAATCTTATCTTCTTCAAACCATGAAAATAAACCTTTGAAACCAAAATAAAAGATTTAAACCTGAAAACTTTTCACTTTGAAACAAAAATTAAACTTTCAACAAAAAACAGATTTCTATGTCGCTTTTGGTTAGCAAATCGCTACCTTTGTGTCATGCATATACAACACATACAATATTCAATCACAATAACACGTCATGACATTATATCACAATCATAAATAGGAATATTACTTCACAAATACTATCCAACTTTTCCAATATTTAAGGTATAATATTTATCGCTTACTCAATCTTCGACATAAGTAATCAACACCAAATCAATATATATGCATGCGTACACAATCTATAATATTACTACATACTTAAGCAACATTTTAACTCATAAATTTTACAACTTTGAAAAGTTAGTAACTTGAATTTTCAAAACACGAACTTTACTCACCAAACTTTCACTAAATCAAAGCAAACTTCTACCGAACTTGAATATACTCCTAGCAAACTGCCTTAACTTGAAAATATGACTTAGTGTGGGCTTGTAGGGTGCAACATGGCTTGGCCAAGAGGAAAATTGGGCTGGGTTGGGCTGGTAAAGGCTCGGCCATGCATACGTTAGGTGGATGTGGGCTTTTTTTTGTAGAGAAGAGTATGTGAGGGAATGTAGTGAGTTTAGAAGTGAAGAAAGACTATTTTTTCCTTTCAAACTTTTAATATGGAATTAATAGCCATGGAAATTATGAAGACATGAAGAGGATGGAGATGAATATAGAATGGAGATGTAAAGTAAGAGAATGAATATGTATGGTGGTATATATAGGTCAGGAGAAGAGGCAAATAACTAATTATTTTTATATTAAATAATGTAAACATGTCATGTAACACCATACCTCTCCACTATCCCCTCTCCATATGCCATCCCCTCCCTCCTTGACTTTGTGTACTAACGTAGGGTGTTTAGGTGATGTTTAAGTACTAATCTAGGTTATTATATATATATATATGTATGTATGTGTGTATGTATGTATATGTATGTAACATCCCGTATCTAGAGGCCAAAAGCTAAGCGCTATAGATGTTGCAGTCATCCAGAGTATTAACTTCTGGTGATAAAATACGGCAGCGATAATGTTATCCATAATATTAGAAGCACATGAATATGAACAAAATTACAGATTTCAAAAATACAACATTTTGCTGATTACATTTCAAAACAATAATTCATATCCATGTTACATAATCCCTTAATGTTTCCTAGGCAATGATTAAATATATCATTACAAAATTACGCCAAGAGTGACATATGACGATGCCGCCTTGGTTGATCAAAGTAATATAGTCATTAATATACACAGCGGAATCAAAACAAAATGAAATGGTAAATCCTAATTAGCCAACCGTCAGCCATCTGCTCGTCTTCGGAAGCTTTATTCGCCAAAAGACTAAAACCTGAAAACCTCAACCCTCAGCCTACTCAAATCAATTTTGAGTACCCGAGAGTTTAAAGGGAAACAAAAACTTCGAGTCAGACATAAAGCCTGGTATGAAAAAATCTGTTACATTTCGGGTTTACTGATATTAAGTGAGACCACGCCACTTAGCGGAATGGGTTTCCCCTCACTAATATCTCTTTCAAAACATATATATTTTGCAAATCCTTTCCTGCAACTGAACTAGTTAATCAAACTTATTATATCAAAATAGCAATATCCTTTATGCTAATAAATGGACTATCTGTCCGTAAAATAGGTAATATGTGAGCTATGTGCCTACATCATAATAACAAGGTCTGTTATGCTAACAAAAGGACTATCTATCCGAAAAACAATAGCAAAGTCCGTTATGATAAAATGGACTAACTGTCCATAAAACTGGGCTAACTGCCACTAACTGGACTAACTGTCCGAATCAAAATGGACTAACTGTCCGAAGTCTAGGCAGACTGCCTGCAAAATGGACTAACTATCCTAAATCTTTTCTTAGAGTTAACTACCCTTTAAATTTTTCCTTGAAAACCTTTTCCAAAATGATTTAGTCCTTTAAATCATATATATACAAGGAAAATATATCTTTAGCTTTACTCTAAGCCATTTTGCCATGATATATATACTTTACTCAAAATAACGTTGATGAATTTAATAAGGATTGACTATCCTTCCAAAACAAGTTAAACCCTTTTTTAACTTGAAAATACTTAGGCTATACTGTCTACTTAATACATTCGAAACCTTTGTTTAAAACCTTTAAACACCCCTTCGACACCATTTAAAGCGACCCTTTCGAAAGCTTTAAAAACCTTTGATATCTTTCTTTTAAACATCTTTAAACATTGCCTTTCGAAACCCTTGGAAAACCTTTCCTTTCGAAATATTTTGAAACCATCAGAAAACACACCTTTCGACTTCTTCGAAACCTCTGGGGAACCACCCCTTCGAAACCTCTTTTAAAACCTTTCGAAACCATTTGGGTTCAATTTAAAACATGTGGAAACCTTTCGAAACCATTCAAAGTTAACTCCTTCGAAACCCTTTGA
Organism: Allium fistulosum; assembly: GCA_030737815.1. Classification (NCBI taxonomy): domain Eukaryota; kingdom Viridiplantae; phylum Streptophyta; class Magnoliopsida; order Asparagales; family Amaryllidaceae; genus Allium; species Allium fistulosum. Next base: position 1,000,329,858 of record CM060904.1, on the reverse strand, counting down.
AAATGTCTCGGTCGAAACCATTGGATTACGCCTTCAAGTAGAGCAAAAGGACATAACCCCATTAAAGTCGAAAGCACTTCCTTTTGAAATCATTCAAATCATCTCTTTCGAAACTAATTTGGGTTTTACTTTACTTATAGAAAAAAGGTCCTAAAACATTTGAGTCGAAAGCAACTGCTTCGAAACCATTTCCTAAGTAATGAAGTGATGGTGTCGAAACCATCCCTTCGAAAGCATTGGAGAGATGGGCAGATTTTTAGAAAACAAAACAACCCCTTCGAAACCTACTGGATCGAAAGGTAAAAGGCGGCAGCTAGGTGTTTCGACCTAGCCAAAAACATTCATTTAAAACAAAGATGCAACCCAATCGAAACTATTTCCTTTTAAACCATTTGACCTAGTCGAAACCCAACCAAGTCGAAAGCAAGCAGGCGTATTTTTCTTAAAAACCAAAGCAAAGCTTCAACCCTTTCGGAACCCTATGGTTTCGACCATATACCTTTCGCCCACATCCAATTCATTACGTACAAGTTGCCTGATACCATATGCATTGGTTTCGACTGTGTCGGAGGCGATAGTATGGAGGCGGAACCTGGTGCCGAAGGAGACGAAACAGTGAAAAACCTATTTATTTGTACTTTAAAACTATTTCTTTTGTACCTAACCTTCCATGTTTGTCTAAATCTGGTTGGTTGCCATATTACTTTTTCAAAAGTGCTGCCATTTTCCAGAATTAACAAATTCAAATTATTTACAAAAAGCCCCTTCTCCATTTTAAAATACATAAAACATTTAAGTCCCATACCTTAAATAATTTTGTATACCTATCAAAACTCTTAGTAAAAATGTAGAAAAATTCCAAAAAATCTCTTTTAATATGTTTTCTAACATATATAAATTTCATACCCAAACCATATATTATTTACCCGTAAATAATTTAAAACCCAAATTATCATTTTCTTTACTAGAAAATTCTTATAAAATCCACATTAATTACAAAAATTCTGAAAATTGAAACCCATCTCCAAAATATTATTTCTAATCTTTATAAAAATTCACAAGATCTCATTTAATAGGGTTTCTTACCTTAAAACATATCATAAATTCAATATGAAAAACCATAATTCATCAACAAGTATATATAAACTTTCCATCATTCAAAAACATGGCAAATCATTGCAAAATATTCGGAATTCATCTTAAAACCGAAAGCATAATAAAAAATGAGATGTAAACGTTATTCACCTTAGCCTTTGTGATTAAAGAGATTGAGATATGAATAGATTTGATTTGCTTAAGCTTCTTCCTAACTTATCTTCTTCTTTTTCTTTCCTTTTCCTTGTTAATGGTGGCCGACTCCTTACTTTTAAAATTTGAGAATGAAAATGAACGTGTAAAATTTTACACGGCCAAGGTTTGGAGGATATTGGAATGGCTTCTTTCCTATTCTACCCCTCCTCTAATTCAATTTAACTCTTATTTTAATTCAATGTTAAATGACACGACTACACCTTTATTAAAATCAAATCTCAATCCCCTAATCAACACATTATTTTATTTAATTTAGCTAATTAAATATCCTAAATAATGTTGCTAAAAATCTGGGGTGTTACAGACTCCCTTCCTTAAAGGAATTTCGTCCTCGAAATTACGATAAGGTACACAACAAACAAACAAAAAGGTAAAATATCGGCAAACAAGTTAGGATAAGTATCTCTAATTCTGCTCTCAGCCTCCTAAGTACAGTCCCTGTCATCGTCACTCCACTGGACTTTGACTAATTTGATCGTCTTGGTTCTAAGCCTCTTCTCATCTCTCGCAATAATGTGAACTGGCTTCCTCACTATGGTCAAGTCTGGTTCTACTACTAAATCATCTAGCACAGTCAGTGCAATAGTAGTCTCCAGGTCTCTAACACACTTTCTGAGATGAGAAACATGAAAAACATCGTGGATACCCGCCAAACTACTCGGTAACTCAACCCTATATGCAAGTTTCTCGATCCTCTCGATAATAGGAAAAGGTCCCAAGAATCTCTATGATAACTTCACCGATTTTCCTAATCTAATCACACCCTTTATCGGTGTCATTTTGACGAAAACTTGGTCTCTAACTGAGAACTCTATATCTTTCCGTCTCTTATCTGCATAACTTTTCTGCCTAGACTGAGCCTCCTTCATTCTAGCCCAAATGACTTCAATCTTTTCTGCAGCTTCTCTGACTAAATCTGGACTAAGAACTAACCTATCCTCAGTCTCTAGCCAACATATGGGAGATTTGCATGGCCTTCCATACAAAGCTTCAAATGGTGCCATCCCAATACTAGTCTGATAATTGTTGTTATACGAAAACTTGACTAAATGCAGATGGTCTTCCCATGATCCCCCGAAATCTAGAACACAAGCTCTTAACAAATCTTTGAAGATTTTGTTAATCCTTTTCGTTTGCCCATCTGTCTGGGGATGGTAAGCGGTACTCATCTTGAGCTTGGTTCCCAAAACTTCCTGCAGACTCTTCCAGAACTCGCTAGTGAATAAAGGATCTCTATCACTAACTATGCTGCTAGGAATTCCATGCAATCTAACCACATTTCTCATAAACAACTTTGCCAAGACAGGTGCCGTCCCGGTTGACTTAACTGGAATTAAATGGGCACTCTTGATCAACCTATCCACTATAATCCATATACTATCATTTCCCTTGTTCGACCTTGGCAACCCGTCAATAAAATCCATGGATATAGAATCCCACTTCCATACCGGAATATCTAATGGCTGAAGCAATCCACTTGGCTTCTGGTGTTCGGCCTGTGTCTGCTGGCAAACCATGCACTGCTTCACACTCAAACCAATATCTCGCTTCATTCCATCCCAGAAGAAACTCCTCTTCATATCCTGATACATCTTAGTACCTCCTGGATGAATGGTGAATTTCGAATGATGGCATTCCTCTAAGACTTCTTTCCTTATGTTTCCTACACAAGGAACAAATATTCTTTCTTTCTTTCTCAACCATCCATTATGGTCAAGACTGAAATCTTTCAAGTCATCGCTCTCAGTTCCTTCCCTTAGCTTCCTGATCTGTTCGGTTAACACCGGATCCTCCATCTGTTTAGAAGCAATCTTTTCGATCACCACTGGTCGAACTTCTAAACAAGATAATACAACTATATCTCCATTATACCCATCCTGGGATCTCCATTGCACTCTGAATTCTGCTCATGCTTCCAAACCCTTCCACTCAGCAATCATCACCAAAACTGCATTCTGATGTTTCCTCCTAAGTGCATCTACAACCTTGTTGCCTTTCCCCGGTATGTACTCAATCCCAAAACCATAAGCAACGATAAACTCTAACCACCTCTGCTGTCTCATGTTCAACTCCTTTTGAGAGAACAAATACTTCAGTGACTTATAATCTATATATAACTCAAACCTTTCTTCCAAAAGGTAATGTCTCCACACCTTCAAAGCAAAAATAACTGCAGCCAATTCTAAATCATGTGTCAGATATCTAACCTCATGCAGTATAAGCTGTCTAGAAGCATAGGCAATCACTTTACCCCTCTGCATCAGTACAGCTCCTTATCCTGTTCCACATGCATCGGCATAAACCACCAAATCCTGATTCCCTTCCAGAACAACCAACACAGGTGCATGGGTCAATATGTGTTTCAAATTCTGGAATGCTTCCTCACACTTATCGGTCCATACAAACTTCACATCCTTTCTTGTTAGCTTGGTCATCGGTTCCGCTATCCGCGAAAAATCTTTAATGAACCTCCGATAATAACCAGCCAACCCAAGAAAACTCTTTATCTCGATTACTGTCTCGGGTCTCTTCCAACTATTTACTGCCTCAATCTTAGTCGGATCTATTGACAACCCTTCCTCTGAGACTACATGACCAAGAAACTTCACTTCTTTCTTCCAGAAGTGACACTTCGAAAACTTCCCTTTCAGCCGATGCTGCCTCAGCGTCTCAAGCACCACTCTAAGATGAACTTCATGCTCTCTTTCATCCTTAGAGTATATCAAGATATCATCTATGAAAACCAATACAAACCTATCCAAGTGTTCTCAGAAAACCCGGTTCATCAAATCCACAAAGTCAGTCCGAATGGCATAACTAATCATCCGTACGACCCATACCCGGTCCTAAATGCCGTCAAAGGTATACTTTCCTCTGCTACCCTGAGCTGATGGAAACCTGTTGCTAAATTCAACTGCGAAAATACCTTAGCTCCACTCAACTGGTCAAACAAATCGTCAATCCTGGGCAATGGATATCGATTCTTTATCGTCCTCTCATTCAACTTACGATAATCGATACAAAGCCTCAACGATCCATCTGACTTCTTAGCAAACACTGCAGTTGCTCCCCAAGGCGAACTACTCGGCCTGATAAAACTCTTGCCTTCTAAATCCACCAACTGCATCTTCAACTCCCTCATCTCTGAAGGGGTCATCCTACTTGGCGGCCTACTCACTGGTTCTGCTCCCGGAACCAAATCTATCCGAAACTCAATGGCTTGTTTCGGCAGCAATCCTACTTCAGGATCAAAAACATCTGCGAATTCTCTAACCACGAAAACTCGACTCAACTCATCTTCTGACTCCATAGCACCCAATAAGGCATACATCTCACCGCAAGAACCTGCTACGGTATAAACAATCCTGACACTGCAATCTGGGTGTCTAAGTGATATTTTCCTATCCTGGAAAAATATCCTAGCATCTTATTCACTTAACCAATCCATACCAAGAATGATTTCGAACCCCACAAAATCAAACACATGCAAACTGTAAACAAAAGTATGACCTAACAAGTCAAACTCTAACTGGTCAGATCTCAACCCTAGAGTTGCATACCCATCTATTGGATTCATAACACGTAAAGAAGTAACTAAATATGTGGGTTCTAGCTTAAGCTTATCTATCAAACATCTAGATATAAAAGAATTTGATGCACCCGTATCAAATAGAACACTAAGAGACATACCATGAATCTAAAGCGTACCTCCCAAGACTGCCTTTCCTTTTTCCTGAGCCATTGGCTTAGAAGCAGCAGGCTCCAATGCATACACCTTGCCCTTTCCATCCTTAGTGGGCTCCTTGCACTGGCTCTTATAGTGGCCTATCTGGTCACAGTTGTAGCACCTGACATTCTTCCTCCCAGCCACTTCCTTTGCCTTCCTAGCACGACACTCATTGGCAAAGTGCCCCTTCTAATCGCACTTGAAACAGACAATCTTAGACTTCCCCTTCTTAGCTGCTCCACCCTTCTGAGCACCTTTCTTCAGAAGGAACTTCCTCTTTTGACCCTGCCCAACCGGGACTTCTTTAGCCTTACTCTTCTCTAGAGAATCAAGCAACTTCTCATGCCTTAAGGCCATCTCCACAACAAAATCAGAAGGACCTCTAATATGAGGTAATGTAGACCTGGCTAACTCAGGCTTCAACCCCCTAATAAACTTCTCGTTCCTCTTCATGACTGTATCCACTGAAGCATACCCATATCGGGCCAACTCCTCAAACTTCCTAACATACTCCAGAACTGACATCCCCCCCTGCTCTAACTCAGCAAACTTCCTGATCAGAGCAGATTGTACCATTGCAGACATAAACCTCTCCTGGAACCTTCCCTTGAAATCTTCCCAGGTCATTGCCTCCTCATCCACTACCACAGTCACACTCTTCCACCAGAACAAAGTAGCTCCCTGAAGCTATCTAGATGCCAACCTCCTCTTCTACTTATCATTGAGCCCCAAATCTGCAAAAATCCTTTCGCAATGCAACAACCAATTCTCTACCTCAATGGCATCCTCTGTCCCAATAAATGGCTTCCCTCCAAGCTTAATATAGGCCCCACTCAACCTAGCATAGTCATTGGCAACTGGAGCTCCTGGAACTCCTCCTCCCACTACTCCAGCAGCAACACCTTCCCGCACCATATTCACGAAGAACTGATACATAGCTTCCATTCCAACCCGTGGGACTCCAACACCCACATTCTCTGCTTGTGCCCGACCTTGCCTCTTCTCACATTAGACTTGGCATTCCCTCCGGTGCCTTCCCCTCCTGGGTTAACTCTTCGTCTTCTTCCTTCCATATTTGTATTCAAACCTCATTAGATAAAGAAAAATAACCTAACAAGGATAGAAGACTAGAGATAAAGCGTATACTTATATATAACATATACAAGTACATTACTATAGCGTTATCCCATACCCCATTCTTACTCTACTTCTTTAGGATTATGTTTTAAAGAGCAGTTTTAGTTAAAAAAATTCATAAACCTATGCTCTGATACCAAGTTGTAACATCCTGTATCTAGAGGCCAAAAGCTAAGCATTACAGATGCTGCAGTCATCCATAGTATTAACTTTTGGTGACAAAATACGGCAATGATAAAGGTATCCATAATATCAGAAACACATGAATATGAACAAAATCACAGATTTAAAAAATACAACATTTTGCTGATTACATTTAAAAACAATAATTCATAACCATGTTACATAATCCCATAACGTTTCCTTAGCAATGATTAAATATATCATTACAAAATTATGCCAAGAGCGGCATATGACGATGCCCCGTTGGTAGATCAAAGTAATATAGTCATTAATATACATAGCGGAATCAAAACAAAATGAAATGGAAAATCCTAATTAGCTATCCGTCAGCCACCTGCTCGTCTTCGGAAGCGTTATTTTCCAAAAGACTAAAACCTAAAAACCTCAACCCTTAGCCTACTCAAATCAACTTTGAGTACCCGAGAGTTTAAGGAGAATCAAAAACTTCGAGTCAAACATAAAGCCTGGTATGAATAATTATGTTACATCTTGGGTTTACTGATATTAAGTGAGACCACGCCGCTTAGCAGAATGGGTTTCCCTCACTAATATCCCTTTCAAAACATATATATTTTGCAAATCCTTTCCTACAACCAAACTGGTTAATCAAACTGATTATATCAAAATAGTAATATCCTTTATGCTAATAAATGGACTATATGTCCATAAAATAGGTAATATGTGAGCTATCTGCCCACATCATAATAGCAAGGTCCGTTATGCTAACAAAAGGACCATCTGTCCGAAAAACAATAGAAAAGTCCATTATGCTAAAATGGACTAACTGTCCATAAAACTGGGCTAACTGCCGCAAACTAGACTAACTGTCCGAATCAAAATGGACTAACTATCCGAAGTTTAGGCTGACTGCCTGCAAAATGGACTGATTGTCCGAAATCTTTTCTTAGGGTTAACTACCCTTTAAATTTTTCCTTGGAAACCTTTTCCAAAATGATTTAGTCCTTCAAATCATATATATACAAGGAAAATATATCTTTAGCTTTACTCTAAGCCATTTTGCCATGATATATATACTTTACTCAAAATAATGTTGATGAATTTAATAAGGATTGACTATCCTTCCAAAACAAGTTAAAACCTTTTTTAACTTGAAAATACTTAGGCTATATTTCCTATTCAATATATTTGAAACCTTTGTTTAAAACCTTTAAACACACCTTTGAAACCATTGAAAGTGACCCTTTCAAAAGCTTTAAAAACCTTTGACATCTTTCTTTTAAAAACCTTTAAACATTGCCTTTCGAAACCCTTGGAAAACCTCTACTTTCGAAACCTTTCGAAACCATCAGAAAACACACCTTTCGACTTCTTTGAAACCTCTAGGGAACCAACCCTTCGAAACCTCTTTTAAAACCTTTCGAAAACATTAATCTTAAACCTTTCGAAAGCATTTGGGTTCAATTTAAAACATGTGGAAACCTTTCGAAACCATTCAAAGTTAACTCCTTCGAAACCCTTTGAAAACTTCTCAAGCGAAACCACTGGATTATGCCTACAAGTAGAGTAAAAGGACATAACCCCATTAAAGTCAAAAGCACTTCCTTTTGAAATCATTCAAATCACCTCTTTCGAAACCAATTTGGGTTTTACTTTACTTATAGAAAAATGGTCCAAAAACATTTGAGTCGAAAGCAACTGCTTCGAAACCATTTCCTAAGTAATGAAGTGATGGTGTCAAAACCATCCTTTCAAAAGCATTAGAGAGATGGGCGGATTTTTAGAAAACAAAACAACCCTTTCGAAACCTACTGGATCGAAAGGTAAAAGGCGGTAGTTAGGTGTTTTGACCTAGCCGAAAACATTCATTTAAAACAAAGATGTAACCCAATCGAAACCATTTCTTTTTAAACCATTCGACCTAGTCGAAACCCAACCAAGTCGAAAGCATCTTAGTCGAAAGCAAGCAGGCATATTTTTCTTTAAAACCAAAGCAAAGCTTTAACCCTTTTGGAACCCTATGGTTTCAACCCTATACCTTTCGCCCACATCCAATTCATTACGTACCAGTTGCCTGATACCATATGCATTAGTTTTGACTGTGTTAGAGGCGATAGTATGGAGGCGGAACCTGGTGCCGAAGGAGACGAAACAGTGAAAAACCTATTTATTTGTACTTTTAAACTATTTCTTTTGTACCTAACATGCCTTGTTTGTCTAAATCTGATTAGTTGCCATATTACTTTTCCAAAAGTGCTGCCATTTTCGAGAACTAACAAATTCAAATTATTTACAAAAAGCCCCTTTTCCATTTTAAAATACATAAAACATTTAAGTTCCATACCTTAAATAATTTTATATACCTATCAAAACTCTTAGGAAAAATCTGGTAAAGTTCCAAAAAATCTCTTTTAATATGTTTTCTAACATATTAAAATTTCAGACCCAAACCATATATTATTTACCCGCAATTAATTTATAACCCAAATTATCATTTTCTTTACTAGAAAATTCATATAAAATCCACATTAATTCCAATAATTCTGAAAATTGAAACCCATCTCCAAAATATTATTTCTGATCTTCATAAAAATTCACAAGATGTCATTTAGTTGGGTTTCTTACCTTAAAACATATCATAAATTCAATATGAAAAACCATAATTCATCAAGTATATATAAACATTCCATCATTCAAAAACATGGCAAACCATTGCAAAATATTTGGAATTCATCTTAAAACCGAAAGCATAATAAAAAATGAGATGTAAACATTATTCACCTTAGCCTTTGTGATTAAAGAGATTGAGATATGAATAAATTTGATTTGCTTAAGCTTCTTCTTAGCTTATCTTCTTCTTTTTCTTTCCTTTTCCTTGTTAATGGTGGCCGGCTCGTTACTTTAAAATTTGAGAATGAAAATGAATGTGTAAAATTTTACACGGCCAAGGTTTGGAGGATATAGGAATGGCCTCTTTCCTATTCTACCCCTCCTCTAGTTCAATTTAACTCTTACTTTAATTCATTGTTAAATGGCACGACTACACCTTTGTTAAAATCAAATCTCAATCCCCTAATCGACACATTATGTTATTTTATTTAGCTAATTAAATATCCTAAATAATGTTGTGAAAAATCTGGGGTGTTACAGTGTATGTATATGCATAAATAGTCATATCATGAATGTATATGTATATATTATTAAGTATTCATGTATGTATACATGTATATGCATGTATATTATTTGAAAATTTGATCAAACCCTAGTTTATAAGTGTGTGCATGTTTAAAACAAATGTGCCCAACATTTTCTGATAACTTTTCGGTGTCGAAAAGTTGAAAATTCGAAAAACGATTTCCGATCGCATTTTCTATTTTTATTTGAACTATCTATATTGGTAGACAAATTTTGAAAACTATTTTATCATCATTATTAAATAATTAAAATTGGTTTATTTGCTAATATAAATCCATTTATTGATTATATAAAATATATTTAAATAGCCTATTTCAAAGTGGCAAAATCTTGGGTCGTTACAAATCTATTTTACCAACATTTGTTATTATTTAAAAGAGTTATATTTTAATTATAAAACCTACTATTTGAATATTTAAAATTCATTAAATATTCGCAAATCAAGGTGGTAAAATTACGGGTCGGTACACTCTTCCCCCCTTAAAAGGATTTCATCCCCGAAATTGTACTACAACTCTAATTCCTCGAAACACATAAACTATTCATCAATCCATATGATGTACATAGATCATTCCTATGTAAAATTTGATTTGATCATTCACTCAATCACATAAGTTCACTTCCGAACTAGTATCGCTCGCCCGACTTCCTAATGCAGACTTTGATCAAGCCTCTTAATTAGAAACCTTTGTTCTCCTTGCATAGTTATAAATTATGATAGACAAACTTTGGTTCCACGTAAGAACCCTCACCAACGCTCGCCATCAAAAATCAAGTGATAAATCCTTATTCGGAATGGTGTAAAACACCTCCCATCATATACTCGAATCTAGGATCAAGAACTATATGAAAAGAAGAAATGGTCCTCATACAATCTATGTACTGATCTAACGATTCTTACTATCTAACTACTTTCTACCCTCCCACCATGCTTCATAAGAATCACTTTTTAAATTTAATTTACTTGTATAGTACTCTTTTACATCCTAAGAGTATATACAAACATCTGATTTTAATTCTATTTAATTTAATTTATTAGATGCATGCCAAAAATGATTTGGGTCTTGAAACTAAGTCGACCAAATCAACCTATTTATCCTAATTGGTTTGGTAAGTAGCTAAGAAGAGTAGGATGCTGGTATCCAAATTCCATCCTAGATTATACTTTTTCTTAGACACTACTAAGGTAAAAATATCTATTAGCCGGCCTAATATTATCAAATAATTCTTCACATCCTAGATGTTAAAATCAAAAGGCACAGAATAAATATATTTTTTTAATAAACCTCCTTATTAAATTTTACCCAATTAAAACTTCATTTATTAATCCACCTTTTTAATCAAAAAATCATTTTATTTTGAAAACTCTTCTTTTAAAGGGATCTAAGAACACAATACCCGAGTTTTTATTTCAAAAACCTTTTGAAAACATAAATATAGCCCGAGTAACTCCAGAACAATGTTAAGGAACTACGTGATACCAAATAGTACTATATACCCCTTTACTAAGAAGGGCAATGCTCATGAGAAGTGTTTTCCATCTGAACACATCCCTTACCCATTTTTAGTCATTTCCGGGACACTCGAACTAGTTAATAAAAATATTTTTTTTTCAAATTTCTTCTCGAAACAATACTATTTATAGACAAATGGTTTTTAACAAAATCATTCACTCGGTTTGGATTCATTTAGATTTGAAATTGTTTGATTTGTAAAATGACAAAGAGAATAATTTACTAAGTGCACTATCCTATCTGCCTAAACATTTGATTGTCACTTAGAAGATTATTCCGATCATCACAAAATAGATCAAGACTTATTCCCAAACTATCCGAAGAAAACCTTACTCTCAAACTTTATTTTAAAATATCAATATCTTAAAATATCCTTAAGAAAGGTTACTGCTATTTTCCAAAATCATTTGGAATTTATCAAAGCCGCCGGGATTTAACATTCTCAAAATCCATTTCATTTTTAAAGCACATTTAATAGTTCTGATTTATAAAATCATCTATCTTAATTCATCTTATAAAACTATCTAAAGATTTTCTTTTAATAAACGCCTTTATTAAAATTCAGTTTTTAACCCTACATATCGTCGAACCTCTTATAGTCAAATTATGAAACTTAATTCACAAGGTGTTCGATTCCATGTTCCTACAAATTCTATCTAGCCAACCCATGATGGAAAAAGAAAATCTACTATTAAATCTTACAATAGTCAATGCTCAAAACTGGACGAGCATGACTGGTTAAACCTAAAATGCTAATAATTTAAATATTATTAACTCCTAACCCACCCTCTTCATATATAACTACATAGATTTTGAAAATCATCCCTTTTTATATATAGAAAATATATTCCTAGTTAAAAAAATTTCATTTGCCAAATTTTAAAACAACATTATATCAACTTAACTTGTTCAAGTGTTTAGGAAATCCCTATCGATAACGTTGATCATGCGCATCGACCAGAATTCTTAAGCCACTCAACAAGTCAAATAACTCAATGTAAAATATTTTTATTCACTAACAAATATGCACTCATATGTATATTAGACTCAAACTCATTATACGAAATTGCTGACCCTATCTATAATGAGTTTACCCCACCAAAGCCTAGGTGTTTGCTCAACCTAAGCTCTGATACCAAATGTAACAATCTGCCTTTCTACCAAAGACGACACTTAATACATCCTCGGTATTCGTGTGCCGATCATTTAGTCGTTCGAAAGACAGGTCATTAGGGGTGAAAGAAAGAAAAGATATTAGAGAAGAACTAAACAACACAGAATCTCACAATGTAACAGAACAATATATATTTTTCAACATAATATATTAGAAAGTCATTTCAAAATGTTACATCAGAGTCATACTAATACAAGTTCTACCTAGGACAGTTATAACAACCCATCCCTACCTAACTAATATAACATACATATAATACAACGGAAATAAGGTAATAACTAGCTATCGATGAAGCCACCTGCTCCAAGCTCCTCCAAATGAATATGCAGGAAAACCTAAATTACCTGGTTGCCCATTCAAATTTTAGCACCTAAGAGTTTTAGGAAAAGGAAAATAAACTCCAGGCCAGACATAGGTCTGGTGTAAGTAAAGCATAATCCTTTAACTTTATAAAAACCTTTAAATCAAAGGCATCTCATAAGACCATGCTGCACATAAACACGGACGGGTTTTTACCTTACAACAACCAAAACACACACACACACACACACACATATATATATAATCCAGTGATACTATAATATTGTCTAGGGTTTTCAAGTAAATAATTAACGTAGTCGAAATTGTTATATTAATTAAATTCCAACAAATAGGTATACAACTAAGACCGAATGCACTTATTAAGAAATTGACTCCATACAATGACTGGGTTACTAGGGTACCACCCATCACTTTGCATCTCTAGATAAAATAACACCGACGACCTCGCTGGGATCCTCTTCCAACATAGGACCGGCCTACTCCTTACTAGATAGTACCGAATATGATCACCCCTTGGTTAATGGGTCGCAAAGCATACAAATGAGAGATAATATCAACTATAGATAGGGATGATCATACCCTAATTGGGAGCGATCCACTTAGCCATACTGCATCTCCACTGTTTTAGTCATTCTCGGTTGATGAGGCTTGAGGCTACGCTTTACGTTTTATATAGCACTTCCCACTTGGAATACTAACACCGCCCTCCAGGCAGCAATGTAATGCCAGCATTCATCCATATAATTTGTTCAAGATATGAACAAACCGAAGGCACTACCTTTACTACATTCATTTTTGGAATCACCTTCAGGATTAGTAGCAAGCACCCCTTGCAGTTCAAAGAGCTCCGTCTTCAATTCTATCATCTTCAAGATGTCTTAACTTTGAAACGCTTGAGTTGGATTGAAGTGGTTTTCGAATAAAATATCCGATCCTGGTTTCTTCGAAACAACATTCGAAAGTTTTCGGTAAATTCAACCCAGTTCTTTAGGAAATAAAAAGTCAAAGATAAGAGCGGAGATCACCTCCTAACCATTAGTGGATGGATTTCCTTATCATTTGTCCTAGGAGAACGAAACGAGATTTATATGCATAGTACACCATCATTGGAGATGACCGTGCCATATAACTCACGTGTTTCTCCTAGATATTTCCAAAGTTACGTTTTGGGTCCATATTTGATAGTCGATTATTTAACTATCAAATAAACAAACAACAACCACTTCCATTTGAGACTTATTTATCCATAGCAACCACTAAGCCTCAAACAAATCTTTATTTAATAAATCTCCTTTCAAAATGTTTGTTTAAAACATTCATATACTTATCTCTCTTAAATAAGTATATTCATAAAACATTTGCTAATAACTTCTTACTTCCAAATCATGTTAAAAAGGATTAAACAAATATGGTTTAAATTGAAGGTAAGGACAACGTTAAACACTATTCCCTCGGTGTTAAGTGTGGAACGGATGTTCCATACTACCATTTTTAAAAGGTCAGTTTAGAGAAACCCAGATCTCAAATTTTTTTTATACTTCTTTCGATAAATCCTTTTTGATCAGATCTATTTCATTTATGAAATCTCTTTTACTTGAAATCCAAATCCATTTCAAAATGCTTTCCAAACTCCCAAATTCATTTATAAAACCCTTTTATAAATATTCAAAATCATTTATATAAATTGCTTTTATAAATATCCAAAATTTTTATACAAATTTCTTATAAATATCCAAACCTTTTTATAAACTCCCTTCGTGAATATCCAAATCATTTTCTAAAAGTTCTTTTAAAAATACCCCAAAATCATTTATAAAACTTCTTTATAAACCTTTCCTGTTTAAACAACTTCCTAAATAACCTTAATCAAATTAGCTTCCTTTAATAAGCAATCCATTTTATAAATCTTCCTTATTTACGAAATCTTCTTTGCTTAAAAACTCAAATCCATTTACCCAAAACACTTTATAAATTTCCAAATTCCTTTATAAAACTCTTTATAAAACTTCTTTTTATACCATGAAAAACCATTCCCTTTTTTAAAAAACATCTTTAGTAAAACCATTTGTCAAATCATTCTTAAATATCTTGTTCAAATTGAAATTATTTGAAACCATTTCAAAAAGAAAATGAAATATTTATCCTTATAAAATCAAACGGAGGCTTAATGACCACAATGGTGCTTTTAATTTGGTTTTACTTATCCAGCCTATCATAACATCACATAACAATAGGTATATAAGGAATCAACACATAACCATCAATCAACTTAAGTAAATGTCCAAGTTAATTGTAATAGCAGAATGGTGTTTTGTACCGCTAATAGATGTCATTTAGTCTTCCTAATCATATGGGGTTACTTCAGGGTAAGTGACATAGAAATCCCTTAATTTGAAACAAATTTGAAATGAAAATAGTTTAAAACAAAACTGATTACTTAAACTCCAGCAATTTTAAAATAATTAAAAACCCTTGTAAATGAGAATCAAATCCTTGTTAAATAGTAATTAAACTATACATTAAGGTAATTAAACCTTATTAAAACATAATTAACTTTAATCAAAGATTAATTAAATAAAACCCGTTTTAAAATAATAATTAATTAATAATTATCTTAAATATATAACTAATTAATAATTAATTAATCCTTAATTAATAATTAAATAATAATTTTTTGAGAAAAATGTGTGATCCTTTATAAAAGAGGAGAGCACACATGTAAATATGTATATATCACATAAGTCTAGGTGCTGCCAACATGCTTGGCAGGTAGCTAATCAAAGTACAAAAACAAATAAAATAACTCAGGTACCCCTAGAATGAGCTCCGGCAAGACCACCGCCCATTACACCCCAATATCGAACTCCGACAAGGCCACCGCCAATTACACCCCAATATCGAACTCCGGCAAGGCCACCGCCCAATATTGAGGTGTTAGAAGTACCTAAAAAACTATGGAGTATCCCAGTGCCAATGATACTAGAAGCCAGCACCATCTGAGAAGGACATTCCACGCTTTAGACTTGGAAGAAATGGTAATGCAAAAGATCCAGAATGGAATGCTCCTCTCTGAAGACTAAGCAAAACTGGATAGAGTGCCTCGCTGAAAATGAATCATCCAGATAGTAGAACGCCATAATGAAGATGAAGAAGAACTGAGAAGAAGTCCTCATTGCCAGCCGTAATCCAGCCATCAGCAATCCTGTGAACTTGCAAGAAGAATCTAACACCACTTCTAGCCAAAACCTGTATCTGAAAAAAGAAACTAAAAAATTATAAGAATAATCACTACAAGAAAAGTGGATTTTTATAACACCAACAGATAACGCTTTTTTTCGTAGTGTTATTGTATTTTCTAACTTTTTTGATTTAGAGAATAGATTGGTGTGTAACGCATTCTAATCTGCCTTTTATTTTTCATGGCCGCCAATTCCCTAAATGATTTCCCCCTCCTTTTATCTCAAGCCGCCACAATGCAAATTAAAAAAAAGCCTCCAATATCAATTCGCCACTGAAGTAAAAAAGTTAAAATGGATTGAACACTCAATTATGATTGGGAAGGCGACGGGACCATGGCGATAGGAGGATGTCGGCTTTTACTAGCCCTTATCACATAAGGTGATCCTTATCTCATTTTTATATACCGCCTCAATTATATCCAAACCCGATTTCATACTTATTCCCTAATTCACCAATTTATTTAATGGGAAGAAAAAAAATTGCATTCTCGTGCGATTGGGTAGTGCTGGGAAGAAAGGCGCGGGGCTATCATAGCGATATAAGCAAAGAGGCGCTGGTGTATGTTAGATGCCAACAATGTTTGCTTGCGCGCATCATGAAGGACGATGCGATGGCAGGAGTTGGCATGCGTTCTTGAAATGG
Source organism: Allium fistulosum (assembly GCA_030737815.1). Classification (NCBI taxonomy): domain Eukaryota; kingdom Viridiplantae; phylum Streptophyta; class Magnoliopsida; order Asparagales; family Amaryllidaceae; genus Allium; species Allium fistulosum. The sequence goes on along the minus strand of CM060904.1, from coordinate 1,000,313,456 downwards.
GGGGTCGCTAGGAGGTTTCTTGATGACAGTGGAGGTTGTTGAGGACACGGAAATCAAATTCAGGTGAGTATAATACCTTTTATTAATCTAACCATGAAGTATATACATATTTCTATCAACAATGAGTCTAAATACCTATTTTGATTTATCGTAGGTTAATTTCTGTTTAGATTTCTAATTGAAATATATGTGAATTAACTGCCTTGTTTTTGTGGTTATAAATTGTTGAGGATTGATTTGTTGTGGACTATATAAATTTGATGTTAATTAATTTGAAGGGCTAATGAATTGAATTAATGATTTAGGTTTAACTGTTTATATTAACTATATCAAAGAAATAAATTTTCTAATTTGATTTAAATTTAATTCAATTTTAACAAAAATGGCTTGGTTGCCTAATGTAATGGAATTATTTTTAGTAAATAAAGAATTATTTTGATAATTTGATAAGAATTTTGATGAAACATTGAGTATTACACACTATTTTGTATTTACATTGAGTATAATCTGGTTTTGGGATTTAACGTATGATGGTTCAGGTTTACACTTGCTGTTATAATGTTTATATGCCTGCAAACATAAGTATTCATACCATATAGTAGTGTTCTGATACAAATATACTTTTGCTTGCAAGATATGCTTCTAGATGAAGGTTATATTACTTTCTTATATCATTTAGACAATATCTAAATAGTGAAAATACCATAGCTATATTTTTACACAAGATTCTATCACTAGGAAAAATACTTGATTTTCCATCCTGTTAACTATTATTTAGCTAGAATAGATATTAAACTTCTAGCCAAGGAAGGTGGCCATGTAATTTCTATATTGCAAACATGGATACGATTTTTCTTGTGAAATTTAGTTGATATGTTGTCATTTATATTACTTCATTAGGTGAAAAAAGGATTGCACAAACCATTTCCAGTATGTTAACATCATTAATTTTCATTGTTCTTGGATTGAACCTCCAGTTCAAGTAATATGACATTTAAAAGTATTTATATGAACTCATAACTTTACCTCTCTTATATAAGGATTATTTACATATCAAATATATGTTATATCTAAAGTAGGAAAATTTTACAAACTAAATTATGGGCTAACTTATTGAGTATATTGATTCATCTAGAGGTAAAGCAAAAAATTACTTGAGAAGAGCGGATTAATCAGTGAACACTTCAACTACAATGCCGGTGATTTAAATCTGTCATTTATTTATGAGCATTTATTTAAGTGCAAGTTATTCTTTTAGACTTGAGAATGTCTATTTGTTATCCTCTCTCCATTGTAAAATTAGATAATAGAAGTAGATAATTTTACATCCAAAAAATACTAATTTGTAAATCATTTATCTTATTTGGCCATAAAAAAGATAATCTTTTTTGTTGTATTTGGGACTGTTATCCCGCCTTTTGGCAAGGCCGTGCCACCAAGGAATTGACTAGTAACCAATGATGGCCCGTCCTAGAGATCAGTTATACACAGGCTCACTATGGATATCGACGAATTTTGTTCGAGTCCGGATCAAGCTAAAATTGATATGACATAACAACCTAAGCTATGAGAGTCAACATTCCAAATCTCAAGTCAATCCGAGTTCGTATGCTCAAGTTGTGAACGATACAACATTGGTTAAGAACAGCCTTCGTTCGACTCGCTCCAGTTCGAATCCATTGGAAGTGCACACTTCGACTCGCTCCGCTTTGAGCCATACTTCGACTCGCTCCAGTTCGAATCCATTGGAAGTGCACACTTCGACTCGCTTCGCTTCGAGCCATACTTCGACTCGCTCCGCTTCGAGCCATACTTTGACTCGCTCCGTTCGCAACCATCGGAAGTGACTATTTCAACTCGCTCCGCTTCACCTCCATCAGATGCCTTCTTCGACTCGCTCTGCTCGAACCACTGTTCGACTCCATCGAGTTCGACTCCATTGGCGAAACCACTGATTCGAATCACTCAGAACGCTTCACTTTGACTCGCTCAATCAATGCACACTTCGACTCGATCAAAACAGCGTCAAGGGCAGAGTGAGATTCAAGCGCCACGTCACCGAGTCGAACGGGAGCGAGTCGAACAGAGCGAGTCGAACGAAACAGCCTACCGGGAATCCCATTTCGTATCGATCATATCTCCTAATCTACAAGTCCAAATGCTATGAAATTTTCACAGAAGACTACGTGCATGCTAAAGAATGTCCACGCCAAATTTCGACTCCATTGGATGAAATCTTGATCGATACGAAATCTGTTCGTATCGATCACGGATCGGACCGAAACTTCACGGGCTTGGGTGCGCAGGCCTGGTCACGTGCCAGAGAGGGTCTCCCGAGATCTGAGCGAAATATCAGCCTCCTACACCTATAAATAGACCCCCAAAGCCAACAGAAAAGGGGTTCTTCTTCCTCTTTGAGATCTCCAACGCCTAGACTCCGCCAGATCCAGATCTAAACTCCATTGCTGCTGTGACCAACGAATTTCACTGCTGCAAATCATTGTTATTCACTGTAATTTGCTGAAATAACTTGTAAACATCAAAGAAAGATCAATAAAGCAAACTACTTCATAGTGGACGTAGGCAATACGCCGAACCACTCTAAATTCTTGTGTCTCCTTGCATTTTAATTATTTTCATCTCTAAGATTTGAAGTTTTTGTTAGATAATTTCCTCGTTTTCCATTTAATTTCTTCACTTTATCTCTTCAAAGACTTCCGAAGAGTGTTGTGCCCAATTTTGGTACAAACACTTTGGTGCTTTCACTAAGAAAAACCCAATTTTTCTCCTGCTCTTTGGATCTCCTATCTATATCGGATTGCATAAATCTAAGAAGAAGATCCAGATCTAGAACTTTGAAGCCCTTCCATTCTATTCAGATTTGCATTAGATCTAGGAAAGGACTTTCATCACCTCACTATGGTAAGTACACGGACTACCTCTACAGCTGCTGATCAAGGAGGATGGGACATGCAGAATCCCGCACAGTTGCCTCCATCAAACCAAGATGCCGCCGGACCTTCAGATCCAATAGGTCCGGCTACCAGACAAGAGTTCCAGACGTTGTTCTAAGAATTGACCCAGAGTCGACAACAGCTAACTGAACAACTGCACGCCAACGCAGAGTTCACCAATCAGCTAAATTGCCAAAGGCGCAGAAGATCCAGAAGAGACCAAGGTTCTTATTCCTCCATAGAGAGTTCAGCCTCCTCTGATGGCCAAACCAGATCCACACGCCCACGGCTAGGTGTAAGCTACACCCAAGCCACCAGACACCAACCTGCTTCGAATCTTGGGCAACCTAGAGCTGGACCATCCGCTAATCTCCGTACATAACCTTCAACTCGAGGAGGAACTGCTCCTTACCATGTTACCGACAACATTGCTACTACCACCACTGCTGGACGGGGAGGTGATGCTAGAAACCAAGCTGATCCTCAACATAACCAACGAGAGCAGACTGCTGAGCCTTATGTCCCTGAGGATGTTGAACCAAGGAGGCGAGGCACGGACCGTCGACTGCGTCCGGTCCAGACTCGCGCTGTGGAACCCGACCACACCTTGACACAACATGCTCCAAGCATCCGAGTGCCGGATATACCAACGATGATTCGTCAAATGATCCGTGAAAGTCAGGGTCTCAGTAATGACGACTGGGGAATCTCCCGGAGTCATACCCCTTTCACCGATGACGTATTATATGCTGAACCACCTCGGTACTTCAGGATGCAGCTTTGCCAGTTTATGAAGGAAGTTCTGATCCCAATCAACACGTCCTGAAATATGAATGGCTGATGAATGCTGCGGGAGCTGATGACGCAGTAAAGTGCCATAGTTTCCCCATTTCCCTAGGGGGCATCGCTACCATGTGGTTTACTCGTTTGCCACCATGATCCATCTCTAACTTTGACCAAATGGCCACCAAGTTTGTCAAACAATTCCGTATGCACGTGGCAAGGCCTAAAGACATTAACACTCTGTCTAGTGTTACACAAGCTCCCGGAGAAACACTCAGATGTTACTTGGAGCGATTCCATGCTGTGTGTGCAGAAATAAGCAATCCCAATGATAACTCTATCCTGATGGCATTGACTAAGGGGATTAATGCTGATTCCGAGTTCGGAAATTGGTTAGCTGGAAAACCACCTACGTCATTGGACCGTTTCTATTCCAAGGCAGCCCAATTCTTGAGAAGGGAGGATGTGAAACAGTCTAGGAAGCAGGATGACGCAGGGCCCAACATCGAAGGTATCCAAAGTAACATCGCTGTTAAGCAAACCGGAGATAGTTCTGGAAAAATTCAGTTGAACGTCCAAAATAAACAGAATCAGCAGAGGGACAATGGAAATCAGAACAAAAAACGCAATCAGAATCGTGGTCCACGGCGTAGAGCTTCCATGTACGATACTTACACTCCATTGAACACGTCGTTGGAAAATGTGTATTTGCAGACCTGCAATACCATGCAATATAAGAAACCTGCCCCAAAACCGCCAACTGAGAGACAAATCCAAACAGGGAAATTCTGTAGATTCCATGAGAGTTATGGCCACAACACCAATGAGTGTCGTCACTTACAAGACCTCATTGAAAAACTGATACATGAGCGGAAGTTGGATCAGTATGTGTGGGCACCGCAGTCTGGTGGTGCAGGCCCATCAAATCAGAATCGTGCGCCGAATCAGGAAAGACAGGAGGAACCCGGTCGTACAGGCGGGAGGTTGGTTATCAATACGATAAGTGGTGGTCCTCACCCAGCAGATCGAAGCTGGAAGGAAATGGAGTCGTATGCCAGTTCTATCAGGCATGCGGACTTCGAGTGTTGCAGTAACTTTGATGAAGGAGCTCCGGCCAAGCAACAAAAACGATGACATATGACATCGTGTTCAGGAACAGAGACGCTGATAAAGTCGAAGCCCCCACTATCGATCTACTGGTCATCTCAGCACAAGTAGGTCCCGCTTGGATGAAGAGGATCTTAGTTGACAGTGGAAGCTCTGTGAATATTTTGTTCAAGCGAGCTTATGATCAAATGAAAATGGAAGCCACGGACTTGAAGCCTTGTCAATCCCGAGTCCATGGTTTCAACGGAAGTGCTACTATACCCACTAGAATGGTGGAACTGGCAGTAGAGTTGGGAGTTAGAGAACGACGGAGAGTACGGATGCTACAGTTCATTGTTTTGGACATAGACTCCCCTTACAATGCTTTCTTGGGCCGACCGGCCCTCGCGGAATTCAGGGCAGCCATCGCCCCGTGGTGTTTGACTTTGAAGTTTCCCACTGATCATGGAATAGGAATCATTCAGGGAGATCAGGCTGCTGCCAGAGCCTGCTATGTTGCTGAGCTGTGGGAGGAGCAGCGAAAGGAGAAAGGAAAGGGCGTGGAGGAATCTCTCTGCGTCCGTTTTGCCGATAATTGACAATTAACGCCCGGGCCCAGGCCCGAGCACCCCAGCCAATTCCTCAAGGATCTTGACCCGAGAGAAAATGAAGATGAAGGAGAATCTAAAGAAAGTCAAGCATCCCCGGCCGAACTGACGATTGATGTCCCATTCGACAGTAACGATGATTCGAAAATGATAAAAATTGGGTCTCAGCTAAGCCAGCAAACTCAAGAGGAATTGGTTGAATCTTTGCGGGCAAATCTTGACGTATTTGCCAGGACACATTCCGATATGTGTAGGATCTCGCCGGACATCGCGAGCCACACCCTGAACATTGACCCACGGCATGTCCCGGTCAAACAGAAAAGGCGTGGTATGGATCCAGAGAGATCTGCCGCCCTTAAAGAAGAAGTAGAAAAGCTTAAAGCGAACGGGTTCATTCGGGATGCCCTATATCCTGAATGGGTGTCGAATACCGTGCTCGTCCGAAAGCCGAACGGAAAGTGGAGAACGTGTGTCGATTATTCTGATCTGAATAAAGCATGCCCCAAAGACAGTTTCCCGCTTCCCAGAATTGATCAGCTAGTAGATTCGACAACTAGGCATGAACTCTTATCCTTCATGGACGCGTATTCTGGCTACAATCAGATACCGATGCATTTACCCGATCAAGAACATACCAGCTTCGTAACCAACCTGGGACTTTACTGCTACAAAGTTATGCCATTCGGACTCAAGAATGCCTGGGCTACTTATCAACGATTGGTCAATCGGATGTTCGCCAATCAAATCGGGAAAACAATGGAAGTGTATGTAGACGACATGCTTGTGAAGTCACGACTCTCCACCGACCATGTTAAAGACCTGGAAACTATGTTCAACATACTTCAGGAATACAAAATGAAGCTCAACCCACTGAAATGTCACTTTGGAGTTTCATCCGGAAAGTTCCTTGGGTTCATCGTTAACGCTCGGGGAATCGAAGCTAATCCTTAAAAGATTTGGGCAATCAGAAATCTTGAAACTCCAAAGACTATAAAGCAAGTCCAGAGTCTCAATGGAAAGGTAGCAGCATTGAGCAGGTTCATTTCAAAGTCCACTGACAAATGCATTCCCTTCTTCGATCTGATCCGAAAAGGGAAACGAAACTTTGAATGGACCATGGAGTGCGAGGGCGCTTTCCAAGCACTAGTTCAACATCTATCCACACCACCGATCCTATCAAAGCCTATTGATCATGAGAAGTTGTATACATACTTGACGATATCAGAAAATGCTATCAGCGCTGCCTTGGTTCGAGAAGAAGATGGGATACAGAGGCCAGTATACTACGTCAGCAAACGATTGACTGGGGCTGAAAGGAACTATCCAAAGCTAGAAAAGTTGGCCTACTGCCTTGTAATTGCATCAAGAAAACTCCGACCGTATTTCCAGGCACATCCCATTGTTGTTTACACCGACCAGCCGTTACGACAGGTCCTTTCGCGGCCTGAGACGTCTGGTAGGTTACTCAAGTGGAACATCAAACTGAGTCAGTTTGATATTACTTACACTCCAAGACGAGCAATCCAAGGACAAGTCCTCGCTGATTTCATAGTTGAATTTACCATTCCAGAGGACTTGCCCGAAACCAGTAAATCCCTTGAATACGTCTGGAAGCTGTATACTGAGGGTGCATCAAACGACCGGTGTTCGAGCGCTGGTGTTGTACTCGAAACCCCCGAAGGCCGATCTATATGCTATGCTTTGAAGTTTGACTTTCATGAAACCAATAATGAAGCTGAATATGAAGCCCTCTTAGCTGGCTTGAAACTTGCCAGAGATCTGAGAATTATCGCTGTGGAAATTTATTGCGATTCACAACTAGTCGTGTGTCAGGTTCGAGGAGAATATCAAGCGAGGGACCGAAGGTTGGCTGCTTACTTAGCTCGAGTTCAGGAAGTGCTAAATCAGTTTGATTACTATGCCATTTATTGTATACCTCGAGAACGCAACCAAAAGGCCGATTCCTTGGCAAAGCTGGCCAGCACAGGTGAAGCTCAGCAAATGGGACTCATTCCCATAGAAACACTATCTTCCCCAAGCATTGACTGGACAGAAATAGACTGGGTATGCGAAACCATCCATGAAAAAGATTCATGGATGACCCCACTCAGAAATTACATTGAGCACGGAACCCTGCCGGAGCGCAGGAGTGAAAAAAGACAAGTCCTTCGGAAGGCCTCACGATTTACCATCCAGAATGGACTCATGTATAGAAGGGGGTACTCGGTCCCTCTACTCCGGTGTATCGCTCATGATGAAATTAAACAAGTATTGCACGATGTGCACGAGGGAGAATCTGGCTATCACACCGGGGGGCAAGCACTTGCCAAGAAAATACTTCGCTACGGATACTACTAGCCGACCGTGAATCGTGATGCGTCGGACTATGAAAAGAAATGTGATAGGTGCCAGAAATATGCCCGAATTCCTAGGGCTCCTCCTACCGAGATAACTCAAATGGTCAGCCCATGGCCGTTCACAATGTAGGGCATCGACATCATCGTGCTCTACCCCTGGCAAAAGGTGGTGCGAAGTACGCTATCATCGCAGTTGACTACTTTACAAAGTGGGCTGAAGCCAAAGCTCTCGCTACCATTACAACAAAGAAAGTAATCAACTTTGTGGTTCGTAACATCATATGTCGATTCGGTCTCCCGCACATCATTATTACGGACAACGAAACCCAATTCAACAGTGCTGAATTTAAAGATTTCTGCAAACGATTTCACATCCAAAAGAAATTCTCTGCAGTTGCACACCCTCAGGAAAACGGACAGGTCGAAGCAGTTAATAAAGTTATAAAATCCATCCTGAAAAAACGACTGGAAAAGGTCGGGGGCAAGTGGGTCGATGAACTTCCTATGGCTCTATGGGCTTACTGAACAACCCACAAGACCGCGACCGACCACACTCCATTCTCTCTCTTACGGTTCAGAAGCCGTTATTCCAGTTGAACTAGAAGTACCTTCTCATCGTGTGACATACTATGATCCGAAGAAAAATGCTATATTACTTACCGAATCTCTTGATCTACTAGATGAGAAGCGCGAAGAAGTTGATTTGAGGGCAGCCGCGCATCGAAGTCGAGTCGCCCGATTGTACAACGCCAAGGTCCGTCCGCGAATCTTCGAACTGGGCGATCTCGTCTTAAAAAGAATCTATCTGGTTCCTTCACATATGAAGCTGACATGGGAAGGACCGTATGTTATTGAATGAAGGCTCGGAGATGGCACATTCAAGTTATCAACCGTCGACGGTCTTACTCTGCCAAGAGCTTGGAATAGCGAGAGCCTTCGCCGCTATTACACATGACAGGCTATCTTTATCCATTTAGTTTACTTTCCTTTTTTGCAATTTGTTTCTGCATTTCGAAATTAGAACTTGTAATAAGGCAACTGACTTTGCCATACTTTCTTATTTCAGCAATAAAATGCAATCTCTTCGAGCCAGAGCTGTGATTTACTTGAAATGCTTCATATGACCATCACTATACACGGAGAGCTAAGTTTCACCATACGGTGGAATTTATTCAAATAGAGAGTGGCTGCGATGCAACCAATCACTCGCTAAGTGAAACCCGAGCTCGGGGACAAGCCATCACACCAAAGTCAAAAAAGGATTGATACACGACAATCCTTCATCAACTCCGTATTCCCAGAGTGCGAAGCAGAGTATAAACATCAACTCCGAGTTCCCAGAGTGCGAACCGGAGTATAAACATCAACTCCGTATTCCCAGAGTGCGAAGCGGAGTATAAACATCAACTCCGAGTTCCCAGAGTGCGAACCGGAGTATAAACATCAACTCCAAACTCCCAGAGCACGAGTCGGAGTATAAACATCAACTCCGTATTCCCAGAGTGCGAAGCGGAGTATAAACATCAACTTCGAGTTCCTAGAGTGCGAACCGGAGTATAAACATCAACTCCGAACTCCCAGAGTGCGAGTCGGAGTATAAACATCAACTCCGTATTCCCAGAGTGCGAAGCGGAGTATAAACATCAACTCCGAGTTCCCAGAGTACGAACCAGAGTATAAACATCAACTCCAAACTCCCAGAGCGCGAGTCGGAGTATAAACATCAACTCCGAGTACCTAGAGTGCGAACCGGAGTATAAACATCAACTCCGAACTCCCAAAGCGTGAGTCGGAGTATAAACATCAACTCCGTATTCCCAGAGTGTGAAGCGGAGTATAAACATCAACTCCGAGCTCCCAGAGTGCGAGTCGGAGTATAAACATCAACTTCGAGTTCCCAGAGTACGAACCAAAGTATAAGCATCGACTCCGAATTCCCAGAGCGCGAATTGGAGTATAAACGACAACTCCGAACTCCCAGAGTGCAAGTCGGAGCATAGACATCAACTCCGAGTTCCCAGAGCGCGAAATGAAGCGTAGACACCAACTTCAAGTTCCCGAAGCATGAATCGAAGTATAGATATCAACTCCAAAACTCCCAGAGCACGAGTCGGAGTATAAACATCAATTACAAGTCCCCAGATCGCGGGCATGTGATTAAAACTTGAGCCGGCGTGACCAACCGCCGATAAACAAATGAGAATCCCCGGAGTGCGGGTTTGATCATCGACAATCAGACAAGCATGGGTGAATTACTCAATCTCCGTTTGTCTCAAACACCCAATTCGTGGCACTAGACTCGACATGCTATAAGAAAAGGGCGATCGCTGGCTGATGTTTTACAACACACCACCAAGACTGGGGGGCAAGACTTAAGCATCAACCATCGACTGAAGCAATGCAATGTCAAAATTCAACTCGCTTCCCGGTCGCAAACCATGTCCACAGTTTCCGAACTTGGCGAACAAAAAAAAACTTGATTCGAAAGCTAAAACTTCACAAGTACACTTCAGATATTGAAACACTTGGACAAATACACAATGACAGAAAAGAAGCCAAAAAAGAGAAGTTTCATTTCTATTGTTTATAAAAGAAGTTCGTGTACAAGTTTCCAAAAATTCCTACTAGCAGGGGCCGAACCCGCATCTGTACACAGCTAACAAAATGCAAGTCAAAATAAACCAGGGAAGCATGTTTAATCTTTCTTCTTCCTTGGCTTCCTTCTCGGTGTAGTCCCGCTGGAGCCACCGCTAATCTTCCTCTTCAAGCCTTTGCTTTTCGGCGGTTGGTCTTCAGGAGAGGGCATTATATCAACATCCTCCTCCGAACTCGAGTGGATAGGAATGCTCCCTGCGGGCGGAGTCGGAGGGATAGGATCAAATGTGGAAGATGGCATGGCCACACTAGTGTCAGAAAATGTACCGCCAGGCGATATCATTCTAAGCAGAGCTGGACCAAGTGTCGCCGTCCCACCTCCAAAACTGCCACCATGCGCTGCGGCATCCATTTCAGCGACAATTTGTGCCAAGATTTCCTCTTCAGTACCTGAACGAGCCTCGCTGGGAGCGTCAGTAGTCGGCATCGAAGAGCTTATGGCAGGAACTCCTCCGCCCATGACGAATGATAAGTCAACTAAAGGATCGCCATGACGGCGAAAGAGTTCTTCCATCAACTGCTCATCAAACACAATTGTGCTTCCCTGAGCATCGTCGGGTGTGGCAGCTGCACTCACGGTGATTGCATCGGTCGCAATAGCCTCCTGCGTTTGATATGATTCTTGAGTAGCAGAAGGAATGGCCGGTGCAGCATCAATCACTGGACAAAGAATAAGAGAACTGTTAGACCTTAACTCGAACAAAGATTTCGACTTAAGAAAGATATGTGGCATGTTCAGAATACCTTCCTCAATTTGACTTGACGGTGGCGGAACAACTTCAGTCACTTGCGCTGTAGCCGGAGGCATCTGCGGCTGATCCGGATCGTACAGGAACAGCCTGGGGATCGACCGCAGACGAGGATTCGGGCTGGGTTGACGCGGGAACTTTATGACTTGCTTCATGGTGGTCAACTCCTGAACCCTCTCCCACTTCAAAGTGCTGGGCGCCAATTCTTTCCTTCTCACGCAGAATCATTGACTCGTGAAGAATCTTCTTTTCATCTTCAGTAAGAATGCGATTCTCAAGTTCAAATTCATCCACAGACTCGCCCTGATGCGCCTCCTTCTCTTCCTCAACCAGTCAGCCCCAAGCGTTATAAATATGCATTGGGTAATCGTCGAGCCAGGCCAGACCCCTGTGCCTCAGGACATTAGCGTTGTAAACGACGAGGAGGTCTTCGATGTCAGCCTCTAGCCTGGACTCGGCCGACTTCACTTTCTCCTCGACCTCAGCCTCCACCTTGTGGACTTTAGCCACAGCTGCATCCCGCTCACCCTTAAGCAGAACAGTCTGCTCGCACGCCTCCTGGGCTGCGCTGTTCGCATCATCCCTTTCCTTGGCCATGTCGGCGAATTTGGCCTTGAGTTCATTGAGCTCCTTGACCGCCGCATCCCGCTCGGCGGTAACTGTAGTGTTTCGGTGGCCCATCTCCTCCACCAAGGCAACGTGTGTCTGCCTCAGCCTCTCCATGGCCACATTCGCTTCATCAGCTTTTTTGGTGGCTGCAATTTCAGATTTCCGAGAAGACTCGGCCTCAACAGTGAGCACTTGAATGATCTGGTCCCTTTGGGCAAGATCAGATTCCATTTTCTCGAGTGCTTTGGCTCGCTCAAAGGCCACCTTAGAAGCTTTCTCTGCAGCCTTTGCCCACTCCCTGTACTGGGTGTAGATGTCATGAACGTAATCATGCATCATGCCTTCCACTCCAGACGGAATTCTTTTTAAGTGTGGTGGGAAGACATAGCCATCGAAGAAAATGTTCGGAAAGTTCTTCCTCATCTGAGCCAATTTAAGGGCCCCTTCTCCTATGGGATCAGCTGGGACCTGCTCTGCAATTATGGGAGCCGTGGTCTCGACTCTCTAAAGATGAGTCTCAGATCTAGAAGTATAGGAAGATGGCCTATGACAGGAAGGCTCCGGCGGGTGTGGAACAATAATAGGGGGTGGAGATGGGAGTCTAGAAGGAGGAGAGCGTGATCTAGACCGATGTCTGTATTCCCTGTCCCTATCACGCCCATACCTATCCTGATTAGAATACTCGCGATCGCGATCTCTGTCTGAATCCCTCCTGCGGGAATCTTAATAAGAAGAGGCCTTTCGGGCCGATCGGAGATTCCCGAGCATCGATCCCCTTCCAGACATAGTACCTGAAAATGAAAAACGAAAGAAGAGTTAATGATTTCCTAAGTTGGACGATTTACAGTTGTGAATCATGTAGTGTAGTGAAGTTTATGCATGTGCAACCCCTCGACCAGCCGGAAATGTCGGCCACACTCATAGCAAGTGACCCACTCAGTTCGAGAGCATTATCAAGCTCCTCCATCTCGACGTCCTGTTGAGACGACACAAAATCTGGAATCGGAATATCAGCGAGCCCTGCAAAAGGACTCTCTACTTGCGGGGGAGGAGCCTCCGAAATTCTACTCCCCGAGAAAGGTAAAGACACGACCACAGATTTAAATCTCTCAGATTTAGAGCGTTTGTAAGCAGCACCCTTGCCTTTTATTCTTCCTCCCGAATCCTGGACATCGGCAGAAGACCCAGCGGGAGCTCGGTATCGGTAGGCGTTCTTTCTGGATCAACTTCTTCGGCTATCACGACTGCGGGCGCTTTGCGCTTCACCCGTTTCTTTGGGGCCACTCTATGTATCCCTTCCAGCTGTATGCTCTGCCTCCATTCTATCAGCTCGACAGTCCTCAAATTTCTATCGGACAAGACCAAGTCGATATGCCTCTCTTCGCCCGGGAACGCTTGAAGAATCCGAACAAGCTCTCTGAAGTATGCGCCGTCAGGACGAGAGATTGCAGCTATAAAAAAGAAAAAGTATTTCAGTTTTGAAGTCAGTTACTAATATCTCAATGATTCAAGAGAGAAATGGCAACACTTACGTCTATCCAACCACCGCCTAGCAAATCCAGGGGGCCACTGAACGTAGAACCATTCAGTTTTATAATAACTTAGCCTTCCCCAGGAGCCCAGTACAATGTGGCAGTTTCTGACCGCTTCCAGGAAGGTAAAAGAAGGGCTATCTCCACGGCTCTTGACGTTGAATAAATATCTTATTTCGATCGGCTTCGACGGTCGAAAGAGGATCTCCATAAACAGGACAAAGGTGCTGTTCAACAAGGCATACCCGTTGGGATGTAGCTGAGATGGAGCTATGCCAAGAAACGATAACATCTCCCTTATATATTGGTTGAAAGGAGGGAGTGTCCCCAGTGTGCAAGCGTGACGGTTGAAAGCAGTAAACCCCTCCGGGGGATCGTGCGACCTGTCATTTGGCCCAGGAAGTAGCACGTCGTCGAGCGACAAACCGTGCCTTAAGCAAATCCGTCCTAGCATATCTTTGGAGATACCCGACGGCACTGAATCTTGCGGATTACAAATGAACCGGGCACCTGGACGATCGTCCGGAGCTGGGTCTATAACTTCGGCTTCAATAACCGGTATCTCGATGGATGGAGGAATAGAGCTCGGGAGTTCTTGCTGTTGTGAACTTGAGGGTTCCATGAATAGCTAGCTCATGAAAAATCATTGTTAAACAGGCGATAACGCTCGTGCATCCCCCAATGTAAAGTGTGTGAGTGTGTGATGTGCAGTGTAGTACTGTATATCATTTGAGAAGATCTACAGGATTAAAGAAAGCATGTAAACGACGAGACTTCGGAATTCAGTCGGAAGGACCGTCATCGCTGACCGTCACAACCATGCCGTCCAGCTATTAACTATCATTCCAAGTTAAAATTTGTTATCATTTTGATAAGTTCTAGTTCCGTCGACGAGCTTCAATAGGCAATCAAATATGCGGTGAAACGATTAAGTCCAATTATGCAAGTTTGAAGCTCGTCGGAATCAATTGTTCAAATGTGCAGGAAGTTTTAGATTATTTAATGTTCAATTCGTATCGCTCGCAAGGGCCGTGTTCGCATCGATTGATCACGGTCATTTGCATACGAGTTAGACTCGGTCATAAGATTGGCATGCAAGTTCGACTCGGTCAAGGGGCTAAGGATTTCGAATTGATCGGAGCGCAACACTTCGACTCGATTAGAACCTCCAGTTCGAATCGATCCGAGAGGGCTGCCCATTTCGACTCGTTCTAGTGCACTCCATTTTGACTCGTTCCAGGGCACTCCATTTCAACTCGTTCCAGGGCACTCCATTTCGACACGTTCCAAGGCATTCCATTTCGACTCGTTCCAAGGCACTCCACTTCGACTCGACCCAAGGCCATCATTTCGAGTCGATCAGACGCAACCCCTTCGTATCGATCCACGTATTCAAAGCATTCGATTCGATGCGAAGCTCCACCATCGATCGATACGAAGGCCTCCGCCACATCATCTCGAAACCCCTACTTCAGATCGATGCGAAGCTGAGGCCAAGGAATTTTTGATCGATCACAACTCTAATTGATTTGGTGTTAAAAACCCGAGTCTCATCGTTTACGCGTGGATTCGCTTATTGGATTACCTAGATCTATCAGTTAGTTTAAATGATTGAAGGTATGAATCGGTTCGAAGGCAAGAATGTTTCTTCTTTCTTCTCGAGTTTCTGAGCGATACGAAGGCAAGGAAGGAAAGCAAAAGGTAAAAAGTGGAAAACGGCTAAGTACAAAGTAATTATATGGACTCGAAAGCAAAAGGAATAAACGATTCGTATCCCGGTGGATTCGAACACGCGTTTCGACTCCCTCTCTAGTGCGTCGATGCGAAGCTCCCCTTCGTATCGCTTGTCTTCGACTCCGTCCCTTGTTCAGTTCGACTCCATCGATACGAGACCACACTTCGTATCGGTCACCTTCGACTCCGTCTCGTGTGCAGATCGACTCCATCAAATCACTGCTTCCAGAGGCCAACTCCATCGATACGAATTGCCTGTTCGTATCCAGTAACTCCATCTATATCGATTCGAAATGCTCATTTCACATCCCTAAATTCGATAAAAATCGTCTCCAATGTTTCAACCCTTCACATCGATTCAGGAGAGGGTTGTTACGAAGGAACGTTCAAAAAGCAACCATCGAGCGTTGTTACCACGAATTTCACGTTGGTTCAGGAGAGGATTGATACGGAATTCAATATAAAATAAACCGACAATGACTCGTGAACGTGCAAACGTCAACGAGAGTCAGGTTAACATATATGCATGTACGTCGGACCAATATTCAATGTTCCTGATTTACAGGAATCAAAAGCTCATCTAATAACGATTACAACAGCAAACAGCTAATCGCTAGCATACAGCAATCGGTTACAACAATACAGGGTACAGTAGTTAACAGTCAACAGTTTACATTATCAAGAAAAACAGTTAAAGATTACAGCTTTCATCAAAAAGACGATAACTATTCAGAATGAAGATTGCAGCACTTCAAAGCACATCATGTTTTCACAAGACGTACTTTGGGGGGCAAATGTTATCCCGCCTTTTGGCAAGGCCGTGACACCAAGGAATTGACTAGTAACCAATGATGGCCCGTCCTAGAGATCAGTTATACACAGGCTCACTATGGATATCGACGAATTTTGTCCGAGTCCGGATCGAGCTAAAATTGATATGACATGACAACCTAAGCTATGAGAGTCAACGTTCCAAATCTCAAGTCAATCCGAGTTCGTATGCTTAAGTTGTGAACGATACAAAATTGGTTAAGAACAGCCTTCGTTCGACTCGCTCCAGTTCGAATCCATTGGAAGTGCACACTTCGACTCGCTCTGCTTCGAGCCTTCATTCAACTCGCTTTAGTTCGAATCCATTGGAAGTGCACACTTCGACTCGCTCCGCTTCGAGCCATACTTCGACTCGCTCCAGTTCGAATCACTGTTTGACTCCATTGGCGAAACCACTGATTCGAATTCCTCAGAATGCTCCACTTCGACTCGCTCAATCAATGCACAGTTCGACTCGATCAAAACAACGTCAAAGGCAGAGTGAGATTCAAGCGCCACGTCACCGAGTCGAACGGGAGCGAGTCGAACGGGAGCGAGTCGAACAGAGCGAGTTGAACGAAACAGCCTACCAGGAATCCCATTTCGTATCGATCATATCTCCTAATCTACAAGTCCAAATGCTATGAAATTTTCACAGAAGACTACGTGCATGCTAAAGAATGTCCACGCCGAATTTCGACTCCATTGGATGAAATCTTGATCGATACGAAATCTGTTCGTATCGATCACGGATCGGACCGAAACTTCACGGGCTTGGGCGCGCATGCCTAGTCACGTGCCAAAGAGGGTCTCCCGAGATTTGAGCGAAATATCAGCCTCCTACACCTATAAATAGACCCACAAAGCCAACAGAAAAGGGGTTCTTCTTCCTCTTTGAGATCTCCAACGCCCAGACTCCGCCAGATCTGAACTCCATTGCTGCTGTGACCAATGAATTTCACTGCTGCAAATCATTGTTATTCACTGTAATTTGCTGAAATAACTTGTAAACATCAAAGAAAGATCAATAAAGCAAACTACTTCATAGTGGATGTAGGCAATACGCCGAACCACTCTAAATTCTTGTGTCTCCTTGCATTTTAATTATTTTCATCTCTAAGATTTGGAGTTTTTGTTAGATAATTTCCTCTTTTTCCATTTAATTTCTTCACTTAATCTCTTCAAAGACTTCCGAAGAGTGTTGTGCCCAATTTTGGTACAAACAGGGACATTGTGTTAAGGGAACATCAAACTCAGCTCCGCTAGACATAGACAAGTTTTTGAAGATTTTTTAAATGTATTATGACGCTATACATGACTTTTTTTTAGTTAAAAGGGTTGTTAAAGGGAAAAACAAAATAGTATGGGATGTGATGAGATAATAAAATATTTGAACTAAACTTTGAATGCACAATCATTATAAATAAAAAAGAAATCCAAACTAAACAATTTGATATGATAACCCACTAAATGAACAAACCTTGATGTGCTCGTTTTCTTCCTTTGTTTTTTGTAGGGTATTGTAGATTCCATTCATGATAACAATGTTGTTAGATAAAGCCCAAATGACCCATGCTGAATAGAGAAAAGATAGAATGGATTGAACTGTTGATTAGAGTTGATATCCAATTACTATGCGAGTTTAAAAGGTTACTAGCTTTGATCATGTAATATACATCACTTGTGCCATTTATAGCTTATTACTTCATTTTTACTACTAGGAGTGAAAAATCTCTGCTTGCTACGTATTCAACAATATTTTCTTTCATGCCATAACATTTGATGATCATGGACATTAGTTTTCTTCCACATTTATTTATCTTATTTATTTTGCATTGAATTTAGGCACCAACATTTTCATTCACCATTTCTCACAAAAATTTACATTTATCCATGCTTATTATTAATTGAGAAAACACAAAAATTCAATGTGTTTGGCAAAGCTTTCTTCTTAAAATTTCATTAGTAGTCCTTATACTACATTCGATAGGAGTTTATTCACTTAATTCATTATTTGTACATAAGTTGTTTAGACATAAAAGGCGTGATAAATGATAAAGAGTTTTTAATCTTTTAATTTTCTAAGAAAAAGAAAGTAGCCATGTTGCTTACGAGCAAAGCAATCCAAATACCTAGTGATCAAATGCAGATAGACATGCATGTATACTCGCTTATATAAAATAACATAATGAATCCAAAAGAAAATTACTAATAATTATTTTAGCTTAAT
This sequence comes from Allium fistulosum, assembly GCA_030737815.1. NCBI lineage: Eukaryota > Viridiplantae > Streptophyta > Magnoliopsida > Asparagales > Amaryllidaceae > Allium > Allium fistulosum. The sequence goes on along the minus strand of CM060904.1, from coordinate 1,000,295,349 downwards.
TTTCATGATTTTCATTGAAACAGTAAACTAATCAGATACTTTGTAATTTTGTAATTCAGTTTACATAATCCAAAATGCAACTTGCTTTCATATTTAACTCATTATCAGCGATTAAACTTCCAAAAGGGATGAAAAACTATTCACCTCAAGTTACTACTTCTAAATACTAACAGTAATGCTTGCTTGGTGGCTTTATAGTCGACTCCTTCCTAGGCCGATTTCTCACTATTTCAGTATATTTACAGTTATATATGAACTATCTTAAGTCATCGAATTTGATTATATTTTGACATTAAAGGAAATGATTTATTTAATAATAACTAAATTTTATAAACTGAACTAGGTTTTATAAAAATTAACTAAATTTATATAATATAAATTAACTAAGATTATAAAAATTAATTTCGTTTATTAAGTTATATAAAAATTAAATAAGCTTATAAAAGTTAACTAAATTTATAATAATGATAATGATAAACAAACAAATAATAATAATAAATTAAATAAAAGCTTTATAAAATTAACTAAGTTTATAATAATAATATATACCAACAACAACAACATTAATAAATTAACCAAGTTAACCAAGTTTTATAAACATTAACTAAATTTATATAATAATAATTGTAAATTAAGTAAGATTATAAAAATTAATTTATATTTATATAATAATAACAAAAATCAGTTATGTGTTTAACTAACCCGATATTCGGTATTAACTTGAGGTATACATCTAATTAGCGGAAAAAATACACATCCTATTACTGGAAAAATACAAACAGTCATATGTTCATATTTAGAGCAACTTAACAATCCCCTTTTTAAATGAGCAAATGTAGTTGGCACAAATACCAATTGTTTGTATAAGTTTTCCTCTACATATTTCTTCAAATATTCCATGTTCTCATATTCAAAATTAAGAATGTGGAATACACACTCAAAATATAGTTTGAAAGGAATCTTTAAGCAATTTTATAGGTATGTTTTTCAGCTATTTATTTGAATTAATTAATATTTAAGGTTATGTATTCATCCATTCTGTTCTTTTATGTAATTTAGGTGATGCAGATATGCATGATGATGTAATAATGTTTAAGGACAAGTGTAATTAATTCAAAAAGATCCCTTTTTAAAAAAAAATTAATGTCCTCTGACCCCCTTTTTCCCTCCCAACACTTACCGTCAAACATCCCCATCGTCCTCTCTGCCATACCTCCTCCTGTTCACCCATCACCTCAACTTCCTCCCGAACCACACCCGCCTGACCCACCTCAACCAGCTGTTCCACCGCCTCCTCCTCCAGCCCTATTTGGTCCCCCCGTCGAAGTCACTCCTGTTATCCTTTCCTCCAGCCACAATCCCATTCCTGCTAATTGGAACTCTCTATTCAAAGTGAAGCCACGAAATGTTGGTCATCATTCCCCTGTTCATGTCCCACTGGTTTTTGATGGCCCCATCTTGGTTCCACCAGAAAACGTCATTAAAGCAGGGAATGATGTCTGGGGAGAATATTTGGTTGGTTTTTTTCTTGATAAGCCTTTATCATACATGACTGTAATCTCGCATCTTAAAAGGATATGGAAACTTAAAGGTTCAATCAAAGTAAAATCGGATGGATTTCTGTTCCTATTCAATCTGTCTTGCGATGAAGATAGAAGGAAGATAATTGAGGCAGATCCAATTATAATGAGGAACAAAATATTCATTGTAAAGCAATGGGATCAAACAGTTGGTAATACTTGTAGCACAATTAGATCTGTACCTGTGTGGGTGAAACTACACAATATTCCACTTTATGCGTTGTCCCACTCGGAATTAATTGGATTGCCTCTCGTGTTGGTTCTTTCATGTGTATGGATGCACAAACTGAAAAGTTGGAGAGGATAGGATATGCAAAATGCATGGTGGAAGTTACACCATCTGATGAACTCCTGAGTGAATTTCCTGTAAGATTAATGGACGGATCAATGCAGATAGTCAAAGTTGAATATCTTTGGAGACCTGAGATATGTACTTTTTGTAAAGAATTTGGTCACAAGACACAAGAATGCTTGAAAATGGAACTTAACAACCAAGCAAAGGCAGATACAAATCATAAAGGAAATAATGAAAGCATGGGGAAGGAAATAATGCACAGTAAAGTTTTGAAGAATGTTAAACATAAGCAAGAATGGAAAAAGGTGGATAACAAAGGACCAAAGACATTTTTAAACAAAGCAAAAAATATAATATCAGAAGCAATGGTAGAAAAGACAGGTAATGAAGGTGATGGGGTGGGTAACAATTTATTGAATGCTACAACTACCAGCAGTATGACTAAAGAGAATAATCTAAAAACAATGGTGGGGGGAGTATCAGTCATAAACAGATACAATGTGTTGATGGATGATAATTTATCTGACGAATGCCATGTATATTGTAACAATGTAGTAGGAAATGGGAGCTGTGATAAGAATTTTCAGTTGGAGGAGGGAGAAATACAGGGTGTCAAGCATAGTGATACTGTTGTTATTGAATTAGACCCAGCAACAAGTAATATACAAACTGAAAGACAGGAACTTGAATGCAACAAATCCAAAGGAGAATCACACCAAACACTTCATAGTCTGGAAGAATATAACAACATGCCTGAATCAGTCAATAATATTGGAGATATTTCTTTACATTCCAGGAATGAGATTGCCTTGCATGAAAATATCAGAAACTCAGCAGATATAGCAAATATTGATGAAACTATGTTCAGATATGCACTGGAAAACGATATTCTTACAATGTGCATAAATGAACCGGTTGATAACAACAGCAAACCTTACACCTTCACTGGTGCCCTACCGGGATGGAAATCAATCCCAACATCTCCTACCAAGTCACAATCACCTATTGTATTGTGTCTGGATAGTGAGAAAAGAACAAGACTTAAAAAACAAGACAAAGCACCAAGAAGCATTGAACCCAGAGTCTCTCCTGCAACCAGGAGCATGAAAAATATCATCCATCAATCCTTAAAGTATTCCTAATGATGCACAATTTTGCCATTTGGAATATAAGAGGAGCCCACTCCTCTTTTAAGCTAGATCAAGTTAAGCACCTCATTTTCCAGCACAATCTCTCTTTATTTGCCATTCTGGAAACCAAACTGAATCAAACTCTAACAGTGAAAGCAGCGAAGCACATTGAACCAACTTGGACATTGCACCATAATCTTGTCCAAACTTCTTATGGTCGCATTATGGTGATTCATGATCCCACTGTCATGACCCTTACCCCTATTCTCAACACTAATCAAGTTATGCACTTCCAAGCTAAAATGACCAATACTCAAATCTCTTTCTATCTTTCCATTGTATATGCTCATAATTCTCTGAACTCAAGACAACTCTTCCTTAATCTTCTTCCTGCCTTCAGGCAAAATTCCCACCCCTGGCTTGTTTTTGGGGATTTCAATTGCTGCTACAATTTACATGACAAGCATGGTGGATCACCACTTCTACCCAAAGACATATTCCCCCTCAACAAAGCCATTGATGACTCCGGTCTCCTCCCTATTACCTCCTTTGGAGCTGAATTCACATGGAATAATAGGAGTAGGTCTGGTTCTAGAATTTTCTCAAACATTGACCACTCTTTTGCCAATCTCAAAGCTTTATCCACTTGGCCTACCATGTCAACTCTTATCCCAAACCCTGTCCTTTCTGACCATTCCCCCTTAGTCTTCTCCACGGGTCAGATGATATTAAAAGGAAAAAAAGGCTTCAAATTTTATAATACTTGGGTCAATGATCCTAAGTATGCTAATATAATCATTAATTCCTGGTCAAATTTTTTTTATGGTAATCCTATGTACATTCTTTGCAGGAAGTCAAATGCAACCGAAGAAGCGTTAAGAACGTGGGCAAAGAAAAATTTTGGCAATGGTTCTCTTCTTTCAAATCAGCTCAGGCAGAAACTTAATGAGGCTCAGGACTTAATGATGAAACAACCTGATGATGATGCTGCTGTTGAGAACGAAAGAAATCTCTTTGATCAACTAAACGAAGCATTAATAACTGAAGGTAACATGAGGAGACAGCAACTAAGGCAAAAATGGGCTCAAGAAGGGGATTACAACACTGCTTATTTTCATGCTGCAACGAAGATCAAACATGCCAGGGAACAGATCACTCACATTCATGATGAGTTTGGTATCCTACATTCTAATCCATCTGGTGTCGACCATGCCATTCTAAATTATTTCAAAACATTGCTGGGTAACAAAGATGATTTTAATCCTTTGTTTGATGATCTTGACCATGTGCATCTGCCAAAGCTAAACCTTGAAGAAGTAAACAGTCTTACTATCAAGGTAACAGACAAAGAAATTAAGGACACCCTTTTTTCCATGAACAAGCATTCATGCGGGGGTCCGGATGGTTTTAACTTACATTTCTACATCCATAGCTGGGAAACCATCAAGGATGATTTCCTTAAAGCAGTCCACAATTTTTTTACTAAATCAAAATTGTTAACTGAGGTGAATGCAACAAACTTAGTGCTCATTCCTAAAATGCAACATCCTACTGCTGTTGATTCTTTCAGACCCATATCATGTTATAATGTGATTTACAAATGCATCTCAAAGATTTTGGCTTCCAGACTGGTTGTTGTTCTTTCCAGAATCATCTCAAAGAATCAATCTGCTTTCCTACCTAACAGAAACATCATTGACAACATTTTACTTACTCAAGAACTTCTGAAAGGCTATGGACGTGCTCATGCTTCAAAGAATGCTATGTTGCAGCTGGACTTAAAGAAAGCTTTTGACAGTATTCAATGGAGTTCTATTGTGAGAATTATGGCTCTTATGGGATTTCCTAAAGTTTTTGTAGCTTGGATTTATGTCTGTATATCTTCCCCCACATTCTCAATCAAATACAATGGCTCTACTTCTGGATTTTTCAAGAGTAAGCAGGGGATCAGGCAGGGGGACCCCATCTCCTCCTATTTGTTCATTCTTGTTATGGAAGTCCTGACTGTCATGTTAAACAGAAACTATGAGAACAAGGATATTTTGTTTCATTCTAAATGTAAATCACCGACTATCACCTCACTGCTCTTTACCGATGACATTTTGTTATTCACTAAACCTGATAAGCGATCATTGGATAATATCAAAGCTACTCTTCACAGTTTCTATCTTATGACTGGCCTTCAACTTAATTTTAATAAATCCCATATTCAATTCTCTGGATTAACTTCTGAGCAAGCAACCACTTTATCTGTATCCTCTGGTATCCAAGCAATGAACAATAACATGACCTATTTGGGAATCCCTCTGTGCTCCTCTAGAATCACAACTGCTAATTGCTTGCCTTTGTATGATAAAATCTGTAGCAAAATGAAGTGTTGGGCCAATCGCTTTCTCTCTCAAGCTGGAAGACTTGTACTTATCAAATCTGTTATAACTTCCATGATGGTGTATTGGTGCAGGGTCTTTATTCTTCCCAATAAACTTGTGAATATGGTGAGAGCTGCTATGCTAAGATTCTTCTGGACTGGCTCCATCCATTCGAAAAATTTCATTCCCTGCTCTTTTTCTATCATGGAGCAGCAAATACATAATGGTGGACTTGGAATTCTTAATATGCTCAACTGGAATAGAGCTGCCATTAGCTCTGTACTAAATGACTTGATAGCTGATAGGGATTCTTTATGGGTTAGGTGGACCAAAAAACACAACTTGGGCATTAGGAATTTCTGGACTATGACAGTCCCACCAAATTCCAGCTGGACATGGAAGAGCTTGCTGAATTTAAGGCCCTCCTTTTCCCTGTATATCAAAGTGTTGATCTCTCCAATGAGCACTGCCAATTTCTGGGCTGTTCCTTGGATGGAAGATGGCTTTATTCTAGGCAAAATCTTTTCCCCGCAGCAGATTATCCAATCTGGTATTAGTGCTAATGCCAAAGCTGCTGACTTCATTCATGATGGTAAGATCCTATTGCCTTATTCTAGCAACCAGGTTATTAGAGCAATATGGAACTACTTTCAGGACAAAACTTATCACCTTAGCACTTCTGATGATATTCAATGGAATGAAAGCATCACTCTATCTCCTCAGTTTACAAACTTCTTGATAATGCTCCTGTAACTGCTGCTATAAAATGGCACAAATTAATTTGGACAGTGAATTCTAGTGCCAGAGACAACTTAATGCTGTGGAAGGTCATAAATAAAGCCCTTCTGACCAAAGACAAACTTCTGAATTATGGGATAGTGGTTGAACACATTTGTGTCATCTGCAACATGCACACTGAAACTGTGGACCACCTATTTTTTGACTGCAGTGTGCTAAGGGGATTGTGGACCACACTGTTGAGTAGTATGAACCAGAATCATATTCTTGGTCTAACCAGTTTTGATTGGGATCTGATTGGCAAAGCTACTAAATGGAGAAAGAAGGATAGATTTGTGCAATTCTTTATGATCAAAAGGTAAATGACATTAATATGGGATGAAAGAAACCTGAGAATTTTTTTAGAACAAATCAAGGAACATAAACCTGCTATGGAATGCTTTGAAGGCTAGCATCAAGATTGGAATGAGGGAGAGTAAATTTGATTTCAGTGATTACTTTCCTTTTGACTGGCCTTAGCTCATTTCTTCCCTGTTTTTTTCTTTTTTCCTCCTCCTTTGTTTCTGTGTTGTTACTCTCTTGTTCTTTTTCTGTGAGTTTCTTTCTTTTTTTTCTTCCCTGTGATGTTTGTGTTTGTCTGGTGACTTGAGTTTGTTCTAGTCACCTCTGTTTTCTTGTGCCTGTCTTTTCTTTTTTTAGCAATAAACTGGTAGGGGACCAGTCAACCCCGCTTGCCTTGCAAAAAAAAGATATGCATGATGTATCTGCTACTCTGCCAACATGTTAAGACGCCAAAGTGCACTTACTTTGTTGTTGAACTCCCGGGTCCATTTTCAAGAAAAGAAAGGTATGTTCCTTTATTATCTTTGTCAAAATTGTACTTAGGGTAACCGTAATAACTTATATATTTGTTATAACACCAATTTTAGTAAATTATTTTTTAACAATTTTTTCGTTCTGAATTGAAATATAAACATGTCTTGTTTGGTACTGTTATACATTACTGGAGTAATTTCACTTCTTCCCTTTAAAGCATCTTTTATAGTGCATCTTTTTGTAGAATTCTTTTCTGTTTCCACGTATGAGACTAAGTACAAGCTTAAACATGAACTAATTGGTTGCGTGATGCTGATATTCAACGCGTTTTATGATTGAAACATGTAACGTGAATGTACAAGATTATGAAGATTCTTTTTTTGTTCTTTTCAGTAGCTCTACTTAGTTTTCTTTGTCATTTGTAATTTGTAAACCACCTAATACATTTTCAAAGTTTTTTCAGGATTTTAAAAGTACACATTGATTGTATTTCTTTTTGTTGTATATTGATCTTTAGTTAGACTAGATATAGTTGCATTAACCGAAGAAATGATCTTTATGGTATTTTATTCTATCTTCAAATTAAATATTTTTATTATTTGTTTTCTACAACCGAGTAGCCGATTTAACCCTTTTGTTTTTAACTTATGCCTATGAGCCTTAATCGCTTGGATTCATATGAACGCAAAAATAAAATGGCGAATTGTATGGATGACAAAAAAATAAAATAACGACATGGTTAAACTTACTAGTTCATAGCTAGCAAAAGAAAATTGACGTATTCGATGTACAATTAGATATTTTATACAAGCTGCACAAAAATTAGTTGGGTTGGATTAAATCGTTTGAATTGAAGATAGTTCATTTTGCACTGGACCTCATATATGGTTGGATTATTAGTATGTTTTGAATTAGATTAAACATGATTGGATCGAACCATAGTATTTTGTATATAAAATGATAATTTTTTTCAAAAATTTAAAATAATAATATTCAATTTATAATTTTTGCACTTAGTATCAAAGTACATCACGGATTTTATCACATACTTTATTCGCTGATACTACATTACTTGAATTTCATTACAAAGTAACTGGTATTTTTGTCTTGAACCATGAATCCAATAGTAAACAATGTTAAATGCTGATAAGCGTCCAATTTCTATTTAAATAAGGTTGACAAGGATTTAATAAGGGTTGAGTTGGATAGAAAAAAACATTAGACTACACAGTACCATATTCGATCGAACTGGGTTGGGATGAATTGGCCATGTATGTGTTGGGTTTGTTTTAATATGGCATGTGTACATGGTAGATAAAGTAATCCTTTCTGTGAAGTCTAAGAATTGGGTTTATTTACAATTTGTTTACACAACATCAAATAGTTATGAAAAATAATAGAGAAATATTGGACATGCAAAGTTGGAGGTTTCGCACGTAGGCTTACGTCCAAATGAAGTTGACTTTGGCTTTATAATGCACGTCAACATATAATCAACAAGCTAGCGATTGGATGATATTATGTATATAAACACAATAGAAAAAAAATACACCCCCACATAATTATGCAATTGCACTTGGACTCCAGTTTTGGGGGCTTTGTTCTCTTAGGCACTTTGGTCGTAATATTTTCCTTGTAAATATGCAGAAAAATAACGTTGTGGTTGGAGCAATAACTGGAGCATCTCTTGCATTGACAGTAGAAGATACAACACACGAGCTTCATGTTAATTCCACCTTTTTCTTTTACATGTCTATATCTTTGTTTTTGTAATTAAACATGCACATAATATACAATGGCAAATTATGTGGTTAAAACTATGAGATATTATATGTGTATGAATATTTGATTATGTTTTAATACATTATGTTACATTATTATGTTTATTATTTTTTATGATTACTGTATTATTATGTGTACATAGAAAAATAAAATATAGCGCATAAAAAGCGTTATAGTTATATAATATAAGTGCCATGAAAAGGTACTATAATGTAGATGCTTACCGTGGAAGGACAGCGGAATAAAAGCACTATTGTATCTTACACATTTTATAGCGGTATATACACGCTGTAGTAATATGTAAATAGCGGACAGATAGTGCTATAGAAAAAGAATATTATAGCGGCATATATGCGTTATGGAAGCTTACTATTTTATAGCGGTATTTTTGTGTTATAAATACGCCATTGGTTTTTTTTATAACATATCGATATATAGCGTTTATTGAACCACTATGTTTTTCTTTTATAGTGGTTATATGCCGCTATGGATGACTCTTTTTCTTATAGTGAATACACATATATGTATTAAAATAAAATAAAGTAAAGATACAAAAGCTAAGATAGTAGGACAAAATACAAAAACAAAAATAGACAAATAGACCAAAAAGAATCATAATCAAAAGAAGTTAAAGATCTATAAACTGTAACAAAAACAAACTAAAAATTTAAAATAAAAATTAAAACAAAAACAAAAACAAATTTAAAACTTATTCTTATGGTCCTTTGGTCAAAAGGATATTGTAATAAACAGTGAAATCATCATTTAAGTTTGAAAAAATGTTAATACTACAATTATTAATATTAAAAATATTGTTTTTATGTTTATATAACTTAATATTACTACTAACCTTATTAAGATATTCTTTAAAAAGATTATTATTAGTTAATCTATACTATTATATTAAAGCTGAGTTCAGTTTGGAGCTCACACAAGCCCCCCTCAGATTTAGAACTGAAAGGCCACAGGCTCCTCTTCCAATTCTACCCGTCACGTTTTTTCTTATTTTCAATCTTTCTTTATCGTGCCTTTACCGACAGTAAATAATTTTCCCATTTCGCTTCTCCCTCATGTCTGCTGCCTCCCAAATAACCCTAATCTAATCTCATGTCTACTGCCTCCCAAATAATTTAATTCGTATCCCTTCTTCCTTGCTTTTCCTTCTACGCCCTAGCCTTTATTTCGTCTTTTCTCCTAAATTACCTTAATTTTTTTCCCACCTACAAGCCGGCTAACATTAATTTTGGTCGCCTCTTTCTTTGCCGCTGATGAAGTGTCTACCTCCTAGGAATCAGTTTACATATTTCTCTAATGCGCTAGCAGTTTCGACCTTCCTCCTCCCATTGTCATCAAAAATCGGTCGTCTCCAAGTTTAGTTTAGGTCGTAAAATATTTTGATAGCTTACTTCGATGTGGTAGAGATTTCCCTCTTCTCATCCCATCATCATCACAGAGCAAGATTCTCCTACTTTGGTTCAGGTTATTTCCTTAGTATGATTATCCTAATTTTGAGTTGTATTCTCAATTGGATTTAGTAGAATCCAAATACTTCATCACTATTTTCCTAAACACCCTACTGACTAAATGTTTATATTTGATGTTTAGGTATTAATGACAAAAGCTGTTAGATTCAATGGAAGATATTAAGTTACAAACTAGAGCCAAACTCAATATAGCTGCTAAGGTATTCAAGGGTAATATTTTTCATATTATTCTTTTTTATTTAAATAAAAACCTCTAATTATCGAATGTCATTTTTAAACTATTTTTTGGTAGCTACTCTGTATAGGCAGCAATTTTTGTCCAAGAGTTTTCTTTTACATTTCATCAAACGTTTGAAATAATGTTGGAATAAATGTGGTTGTTAATAGGTGGTGTTCGATTTTATTGTTGGTTATGGTTAACAAATGATTAAAAGTGAAAACTTTAGTGCAATTGAAGTAAAAAAAATCCAAAGTAGTTAAATTAATTTGGTTGTATTGAATTTTCTTGGGGGTTTTCTGTACTGGTGTATAGATCATGTTATGTCATGTAATCACCCCAAGCAGTAGTATAGCGTTAGGTATGTTTCATCAGTATGATTATGACTTGCGTATTTCAATGCATATAATTCTAAGATAGAACATATGAAGTCCTTAATGTCTGCAAAAACAAACACTCCAGCTACTCAATTAAAAGTTTATTCTGTTAATTATTTTTTGAACTAAGGGATTTGCGATAATTGTAGCAAATTGAAAAAACAAACAATTATTTTAACAAAAAAGTACAACTACTGTTGTCATGTTCATCGAGATGATCTTTGTCAGTATTAGCATTTAGCTACTAACTCGACTAATAATCCTATAATTACTAACGGAAAACATAGGTCTTATGTAAATACCAACAATTTTCCTTAACATCCTATAAAATAATCTGCATTATCATATCATATTCACAATCCCCCATGCATGTATGCACGCATTTGTTTAGTAAACAACACTCATATCTATTCATGTATATGAATACAATGTAAACCACTAATGATCTTTAATTCTCCCAATTAACGTTATACATGGAAAATGTATATACAAATTTGCATCAACATTTCAATGAGGTCAGTTATTTATGTTACAAACTATTTCAAGCTGACAACACTTAGCCGAACTAGAGTCAAGAATGAGGAAAAGAGTTTTCCTGTGTCTAGATCCAACTGGCATATTGAAAAAATATAATGCAAGATATTATAACTTTCAACAATCCAAAATGATGACAAATTGTTTCTATTGTGGAAGAAATCTAAAGTGCACTGTTTCCTGGAGATTTGACCAGGCAACTGAGTGCTCGGCATTGGCCACTACTCGGCATGAAAGACTGTTCGGCATCCAGGAGGACTCGGCGAAGTGCGCGGCATCCAGTGGGACTCGGCATCCATAGCGTTCGGCATCCGTAGCGCTCGGCGTCAGTTAGTGTTCGGCAACAACCAATGCTCAGCGCTAGCGTTCGGCATCCAGTGGAACTCGGCATCAGAGAGTGTGTCCGGCATCCAGGAGTGTTCGGCGAGGCACTTGACATCCAGGAGTGTTCGGCGAGGCACTTGACATCCAGGAGTGTTCGGCGTAGTACTCAGCAGTGTTCGGCATACGAGAGCACTCGACATCAAAAGCACTCGGCATCGAGACTACTCGGCGTAGTACTCGGCAACAAGGGTGCTCGGCGCCAAGTAGTGTTCGGTATCAACTGGCACTCGGCAACAACCTATGCTCAGCATCAACTAGTGTTCGGCATCCCATAAGTGCTTGGCACCAAGACTGCTCGGCATCAAGACTGTTCGGCATCAAGACTGCTCGGCATACAAGGTCGCTCGGCATACCAGAGTACTCGGCATACAAGAGTACTCGGCATCCCATGGTGTTCGGCGTAATACTCGTCATCCAGGAGACATTCAACACAACTAATCAGCACACCGTTCGGCATAGAAGGAATGGTTCGGCGGAGATCGTTCGGCGAACCTTGATCGGCATACGGCGACCACTGTACTCGGGCTGGAACGTTCGGCAATCAGCCCACTTGGGAAGTCCAGCCCATCTTTGCCTATAAATAGAGGGGCAGGGTCACAGTGAAAGGGATCCTTTTTTGGAGAGAAAATACGGGGAGACTCTGCCATTTTCAAGACTCATCTTCTCTACTTAAACACCTTCATTCAAGCATTTGATTCACGAATTGTATTTGTAATCAATCATAAAGGAAATCAATAAAGTTGAGCAAAGTGGACGTAGGCAATTACGCCGAACCACTATAAATTTGGTCTTCTTACTTTCTACACTTGAATTAGGATTGTCTTCTCTGTTTAATTTGCTTTCATCACTTATATCTCTACACAATCTTTCTGAACGAGGTTAGTGACCAATTTTGGTGCTAACACTTTGGTGCATTCACTGAGAATTGAATTCTCAGACCTCAAGGATCTGCTTTGAAGCTACTGGATTGAATAAATCCCCCAAAGAAGATCCGACTCACTGATAGGACATCCGTTGATTCTACTCAGAGTTCATACCAATAACTCTACAATGGCAAGACCACGTACCAGGTCAGCTTCTCTTAATGCGGATGCCCGAGAGACTGCTAGCGTACAACAAGCAGGACCTAGCAATCAACCGGCAATCCCGAGTGCAGGGATTGCCGCTCAAGAACAGACTCCAGTTGTCACCAGAGTGGAGTTCAACGACTTGATGAGGGAACTTAGGGAAAGCAGGAGACAACTGGGAGAACAGATGCAGGCTAATGCCAACCTGATGGCACAGCTCACTCAACAGCAGCAACAGAATGCTGGGGGCAATCCAGCTGCTTATTCCTCTTCTGACAGCTCAACTTCTTCTGATGAGCCGCCCAGGCGCAGACGCTGTAAGACTGAAACTGCAAGGGCAGATGCTGCTGTTCGAACAGCAGGAGACCGCGACCAAGCCAGAACTGGAAACTTCCGAACAACCGGAGTACAGGTGGAGGAGGGAGCTCCAGATCATCAAGATGTTAACAATGTTGAACCTCATGACGCACGATTGGCAGATCGCCAGGAAAGGAGGCATCAGCATGGACAGGCACGTAGAACTGACTCCAACCTCCCAGCTTCCATACAGACGCCTGATCTGACAGCCATGGTCAGGCAACTGATGAAAGAAAATCAGGGCTTATCAAATGACGATTGGGGAGTGTCGAGAAGCCATACTCCGTTCACGGATGTTGTGCTGCAAGCGTCCTACCCCAAGAAGTTTAGCATGCCAACCATTCCTGCATACGAAGGAAAGACTGACCCTAGACAACATGTAATGAGGTATGAATGGATGATGGATTCAGCCAGAGCAAATGATGCCACCAAGTGTAGGTGCTTTCCGATTACTCTATCTGGAATCGCTACTATGTGGTTCACCCGACTTCCTCCGCGATCCGTATCAAATTTCGAGGAGTTGGCAAAGAAGTTTATTGAGCAATTCCGGATACACACTACACGCCCGAAGGACGTGATGTCTTTGTCAAGTGTAATCCAAAATCCCGGAGAGTCGCTGAAGGAGTACTTACAGAGATTCCACGTTGCGGCAACTGAAGTCAGTAATCCCAACGACCATGCAATTCTAATGGCTGTAATGAGAGGTGTAGATCCGGATTCTGAATTCGGAGATTGGCTAGCAGGAAAACCTCCGACTACGCTAGAGCGTTTTTACTCCAAGGCACACCAGTTCATAAGAAGAGAGGAAGCTAGGTGGGTACGACGAGACAAGGCACCGGGACCTGCCCAAGAGTCAATCAAGAGCAACATTGCTGTGAAGCAATCTGGAGACAATTCAGGGAAAGTCCAAGTCAACGTCCAGAATAAGCCTGTGCAGCCCAAAGAGTCCGGAGGAAGGAGTCAAGGAAAGAGGAAAGAAGCGGGAAAGTGGAAGTCGAGAATTCCAAGCTACAGCGAGTACACTCCGCTAAACGCCCCACTTGAGAACATTTACCTATCCACATGCAATACTTTTCAGTACAGAAAACCACGTCCGAAAGAATCAACTGAAGAACAGAAACGGACTGGGAAATATTGCCGCTTCCATGAAACCTATGGACACAACACGGAGGAATGCAGACACCTACATGACGCTATCGAGAAATTGATCAGACAAAAGAAGTTGCAAGAATTTGTGAAGGATCCGCAGGAAGGAGGACAGGGAACGTCCGACCCAGGTCGTGCACCGGCTCCACGTCATCCAGAGGAACCTGCCCGGACTGTTGGAAGACTGGTTATAAATACAATTATCGGCGGACCTCATCCCGCAGATAAGAACTGGCAAGAGATGGAGCGATATGCGAGCTCCTTGAAGCATGCGGATTTCGAGTGCTGTTCAAACGTAGAGGACGGGGCCCCTGCTAAGCAGCAGCGCGTGATGACAGACGATATTGTGTTCCGAAACAGAGACGCTGATCAGATAGAGGCTCCGACCATCGATCCCATGGTCATATCTGCAACAATCGGACCAGCGTATGTAAAAAGAATTTTGATTGATTGTGGAAGTTCAGTCAACATCATCTTCAAGAAGGCATATGATCAGATGAAGCTAGAGACAAAAGACTTAAAACCATCCAAAGCTCGTATCCACGGTTTTAACGGCGCTGCGACTGATGCAGTGGGATATGTCGAGTTACCAGTTGAACTGGGACAAGGCGAGCGTCGGAGGGTACGAATTCTACCCTTTGTAGTTTTGGATGTGGACTCTCCATATAATGTTTTCTTGGGTTGGCCGGCCCTGGCTGAATTTAGGGCGGCACTAGCCCCGTGGTGCTTGACTTTGAAGTTCCCAACTGACAAAGGAGTAGGCATTGTTCACGGAGACCAAGCAGCTGGTCGTTCCTGTTATGTGGCCGAGCTCCGAGAAGCCCACCGGAGGGAAAAAGGAAAGGGTGCGGACAATCCTGTCCGCGTCCTCAACGCGAATAATTGACAAGTAGTGCCCGAGCCCTGGCTCGGGCATAGTTCTCGGATCTACGGAGATATAGATCCGAGAGACAACGATGAGAAACCCAGGGAAGAGAAGGCGGCGCCGGCTGAATTAACAATTGACATTTCGGTTAGCCGTGACGACCCTTCGCGAATACTGAAGATCGGATCACAGTTAGGCCCTGCAATGACAGAAGACCTTAGCGACTTCCTCCGAGCAAACCTTGATGTTTTTGCCTGGACGCATTCTGATATGTGTGGGATTTCTCCCGCCATCACAAGTCATATGTTGAACATAGACCCGAAATACGTCCCAGTCAAGCAAAAGAGGAGAGGAATGGATCCAGAGAGATCCGCCGCTCTTGGAGAGGAGGTGGACAAACTCAAAGCAAACGGGTTCGTCCGCGACGCCCTCTACCCGGAGTGGGTCTCCAACCCCGTGCTAGTGAAAAAGGCAAATGGGAAATGGAGGACTTGCGTAGATTATTCCGACTTGAACAAAGCATGCCCTAAGGATAGTTTCCCGTTGCCTAGGATCGATCAGTTGGTCGATTCCACAGCAGGACACGAATTATTATCATTTATGGATGCGTACTCGGGATACAACCAAATCCCAATGCATATTCCGGACCAAGAACACACCAGCTTCGTTACAAATGTCGGGCTGTACTGCTATGTAGTGATGCCCTTTGGATTAAAGAATGCTGGAGCAACTTACCAACGTCTGGTGAATCGAATGTTCAAGGACCAGCTGGGCAAAACCATGGAAGTCTATGTGGATGACATGCTCGTGAAGTCACGACAGTCAAACGACCACATTCAAGACTTAGCTGAAATGTTTAACATACTCAGGTCCTATGGAATGAAGATCAACCCGCTGAAGTGTTCTTTCGGCGTTGCATCAGGGAAGTTTTTAGGATTCATCGTCAACGCTAGGGGAATCGAAGCCAACCCAGAAAAGATCCAAGCCATTCGAGACGTACAAGCGCCCAGGACTGTAAAGCAGGTACAGAGCTTGAACGGAAAAGTGGCTGCGCTAAGTCGATTTATATCCAAGGCAACTGACAAATGCATCCCATTCTTCGACATAATAAAGAAAGGAAAGAGGAATTTTGAATGGACATCTAGCTACGAGGAAGCTTTCCAGAACCTGGTAAGGCATCTGGAGAGCCCACCGATGCTATCTAAACCAGTTGACCATGAGATGCTGTACGTTTACTTGGCTATATCCCCTCATGCGATAAGCGCAGCTTTGGTCCGGGAGGAGGATCGAGTCCAGAAGCCGGTATATTATGTTAGCAAGCGTTTAACGGGGGCAGAGAAGAATTACCCTAAAATTGAGAAATTGGCTTATTGCTTGGTGATTGCATCACGCAAGCTACGCCCATACTTTCAAGCGCATTCAATCGGCGTTTATACCGATCAACCCCTAAGGCAGGTACTTCAGCGACCAGAAACTTCTGGAAGATTGCTAAAATGGAACATCGAGTTGAGCCAATTCGATATCGCGTACTTACCACGGAGAGCTATCCGAGGGCAAGCGTTAGCAGACTTCATCGCTGAATTTACCATACCCATCAAACCGTACGATCACGACATCATTCCCCCCATACGATGGAAGTTATACACTGACGGTGCATCAAACGACCGTTGCTCCGGCGCGGGCGTAGTTCTTATAACTCCGGAAAACCGATCAATCTGTTATGCCCTGAAGCTCGATTTTCCGGCTACGAACAACGAAGCTGAATATGAAGCATTGATCGCTGGCTTGAAGCTTATCAAAGAACTCGGAATCAAATCGATTGAAATCTTTTGTGACTCGCAGTTAGTGGTTTACCAAGTACGAGGAGACTACCAAGCCAAAGGACGGAAACTCGCTCCGTACCTCGTTCAGGTCCAGGAACTACTATCAAATCTTGAGCGCTATGACATTTCACATATCCCGCGAGAGCAAAACAAAGAAGCCGACTTGTTGGCTAAGTTCGCGAGTACCGACGATGTTCAACAAATGGGATTGTATCCCGTGGAAGTCTTGCATGCCCCGAGTGCAGACGAGATGAAAATCGACCTTGTGTTGGAAACAGAGATCGAGAAGGACTCGTGGATAACCCCATTCAAACTGTACCTGACAACCGGGGCTTTACCAGAAAGAAGAAGCGAAAGACGACAGGTCCTTCGAAAGGCTGCGCGGTACATAATGCAGGATGGATCCATGTACCGGAAAGGGTTCTCAATCCCATTGTTACGATGCATCGCTCATGATGAAACAAAGCGAGTCTTGAGGGAAGTCCACGAAGGGGAATGCGGCGACCATACTGGGGGGCAAACGCTAGCAAAGAAGATCCTCCGCTATGGGTATTACTGGCCCACTGTAAACCGGGATGCCGCGGACTACGCAAGAAAATGCGACAAGTGTCAAAGATATGCAAAAATCCCGAGGGCTCCGTCAACGGAACTCACACAAATGATCAGCCCTTGGCCATTCGCGATCTGGGGAATCGATATAATCGGCTCTTTGCCTCTATCCAAAGGTGGTGCGAAGTACGCGATAGTTGCAGTCGACTATTTCACGAAATGGGCTGAGGCAGAACCTTTGGCCACTATCACCTCTAAGAAAGTCATTAACTTCGTTGTACGAAACATTATATGCCGCTTCGGTCTTCCACGCACCATCATTACAGACAACGGAACGCAATTCGAAAGTAAAGAGTTCAAAGAGTTCTGTTTGAAGTACGGCATCGAGAAAAAGTTCGCTGCCGTTGCACACCCAAAAGCTAACGGACAAGTCGAGGCCGTTAACAAAATAATCAAGTCCATACTAAAGAAGCGTCTGGAGAAGGTTGGAGGCAAGTGGGTAGATGAACTCCCGACAGCATTATGGGCATATAGGACTACCCACAAGTCCGCGACCGGCCACACTCCGTTCGCCTTGGCATACGGCTCTGAAGCCGTAATACCCGTGGAACTTGAAGTTCCATCGCACCGAGTGACATACTATGACCCCAAGATGAACCAAAACCTCTTGCTGGAATCACTGGACTGCATCGACGAAAAGCGTGAAGAAGCTGAGTTAAGGGCGGCGGCGCACAGACATCGAGTCAAGCGCTACTACGATGGCAGAGTCCGCCCAAGAATCTTTGATATGGGTGATCTCGTTCTGAAACGAGTCTTCCCAGTACCATCACGCATGAATCCCAGCTGGGAAGGTCCATACGCCATTGAACGGAAGCTTGGAGAAGGAACCTTCAAGCTAGCGACCGTTGATGGCGCGACACTCCCCCGAGCATGGAACAGTGAACATTTGCGGCACTATTACGTTTAGCATTTTTCCCTTTCTTGTTATAAGCACTATTGTTTTGTGCATGTTTCCATTCAATAATGACTTAGTTTCCTTTCGAAGTTGTAATCGAGCAATTTAGTTGATTTTCATTAATAAAGGCTTGAAGCCACATTTTCTATGAAGTTTCTGTATCTCTTAATTGAATGATAAATTACATTATTCTGTGCGGCGTACAGACTCATACGAACGATTCCAACCTCCGAGTCCCCAGAGTGCGGAGCGGAGTACTCTAAGTCCCCAGAGCGCGGACTAGAGTATAAACGATTCCAACCTCCGAGTCCCCAGAGTGCGGAGCGGAGTACTCTAAGTCCCCAGAGCGCGGACTAGAGTATAAACGATTCTCAACCTCCGAGTCCCCAGAGTGCGGAGCGGAGTACTCTAAGTCCCCAGAGCGCGGACTAGAGTATAAACGATTCCAACCTCCGAGTCCCCAGAGTGCGGAGCGGAGTACTCTAAGTCCCCAGAGCGCGGACTAGAGTATAAACGATTCTCAATCTCCGAGTCCCCAGAGTGCGGAGCGGAGTACTCTAAGTCCCCAGAGCGCGGACTAGAGTATAAACAATTTCCAATCTCCGAGTCCCCAGAGTGCGGGGCGGAGTACTCTAAGTCCCCAGAGCGCGGACTAGAGTATAAACGATTCTCAATCTCCGAGTCCCCAGAGTGCGGAGCGGAGTACTCTAAGTCCCCAGAGCGCGGACTAGAGTATAAACGATTCTCAATCTCCGAGTCCCCAGAGTGCGGAACGGAGTACTCTAAGTCCCCAGAGCACGGACTAGAGTATAAACGATTTCCAATCTCCGAGTCCCCAGAGTGCGGAGCGGAGGACTCTAAGTCTCCAGAGCGCGGACTAGAGTATGAACAGTCTCAAGTCTCCAAGTCCCCGGAGCACAGTGTCAGCAAACCAAATAAAGACAAGAGAATCATTCAAACAAGAAGAAACTGAAATTTTATTCGATAAGTCCAAAATGGGGATACAAGATCACTCCTACAAAATTCGGGCCTATACAAACTACAAGTTATGAAAGGTAGAAACTGTTACAAACTTAAGCAAAAACTTGTTGAACAAGTGCATCGATCATTTCTTCGACTTCTTCTTCTTGTCCGCCTTCGGTGTTTCCGACGACTCCTCTCCCTCACGTTTCTTCTTGGACTTTTTGCTTGCTAGAGAGACGGAGTCAGGAGTAGGAGACGGAACATCTAATGGTTTGGACCTGCCCGGGAGAATGATTTTCAAAGGTCTATTCCGCGGGTCAGTAAGTTCCAGGACTTCAGATTCAACTTTGATTTTGACCTTTCTCTTCTCCTCATCGGCAAGACGATCCTTCATGCTCATCTCTGAAGTATGTTCAGAGGCGCCAGTGATTTTAACTTCGTCGCTTCCTTCGACCGGAGACAAGGTGTCAAGTTTGTCATCGTCAAGCGCCCCAATCACTTGAGCGTCTGGGCCGGGAGTTACCTCTGCGTGAGCAGCGTCGCTTGTTTTCTCCGCTTCCTCCTTGGCGTCATCGCTCCTCGGAGTTAGCTCAGTGTCAGAACAACCTGTGAGAAATGTAAGAAGTGGGCATTAGAACGAATAACCACTGCTGAAAAATGACGGGATCACTTCGATTTCTAGAGAAAGAAGAATCTCCTACCAGGATCAGGTTGACTGTCGGTGGCGCGCGGGGTTTCACCCTCCAGGATAGGTGACAGCACATGAACGCCAAGCCCGGGATCTTCGGGATCATAACTGGCGTGCTGCTCGAATGGATCAAGCGTCGACCGACCAGCCGATTGAGCAGCATAAGGAGCGGCAATGTGAGGAGTAGTAGTGTCGGCCTCTGATGGGCCAGCCTCGTTGTTCTTCTCTTTCGAAGGGGAAGAGCCTTTGCCATAGAGAGCCAATGCTACGGATAAATCCGATGGCTCATTCCCCCTCAGGAACTCCTTCACCAGTGCATCCTCGTCGATTTCTTCGGAGCCTGATTCGACTTTCTTGATCTTTATCAGAGTCTCCCATGCCTCAGCCAGGGATTCATGGTAGCCGTCGCCCAAGAATGTTAGGTCGCGGTGCATAAGGACGCGGGCTCCGTACTCGGCGATCAACGGGTCAAACATACTTTTGACCTCTTCCCTGCCAGTCTCTGCGGCCGCCTCAAGGCGAGAATCAAGCTCCTCCTCAGCCATTCTTTTACCCTCCTCACGGGCTTCATCCTTCATTCTCTCGACCCCGGCAAGTTCACCGTCGAGCTTTGCCTTGAGGAGCCGGGTAGCAACAATCTCATCGCAATACCGCTGTGATTCTTCCTGAGCGGCTATTTTGTCTTCTTTCTCCTTGGAGAGTTGTTCTTTCAGCTCTTTGACTTGAATAGCGAGCACGTCCCTTTCTTTTTGAACAGAGTCTTTTTCTAGGGCAAGGGCGCCGCTGCGCTGAACTGCTTCATCAAGCTCCTTTTTGTGAGCCACCTCTAAGCGAGTAACTGCCTCGGCAGTATCTTTTGCGCCTTGTTCAGCGGCTTCTAGCTTTAACTTATAAGAGGCGAGTTCTTCGTCTTGAAGTTTGATGATTTTCTTATCGCTGTCAGCCTCCAGAGTCAGACGGTCAATCTCGTGTTGACGCTCAACAGATACTTCTGATATCTTCTCCACCAAGTGCACGAATGCGTCATGTTGAACATAGACGTCATTGTTGCATGCAATGGCACTTTGCTTCACGTGCCCAGGAATGTGATGGATGGCCGGGAGGAATTTCAAACCGTCAAAACAAATCTTCGGAAACTTGGCCTTAAGGTCGACCATCTTTTCCGCAACGGTTGGGTCCACGGCAGGAGCAGGAGGAGGAGGCTTAGAGAATTCCGTTCTTTTACGCGGCTCCCGAACTTGCCTCGTACTCGATGAACTGGAATGTTGTTCTCGAGCAGCATCGGACTGATAGCCCTTCTGCAGAGACTTCTCTTTATCCGGCTCAGTTGTAGGAGGAAGATCACGGGACTGAGAAGATTGATAGTGCGCTTTCTTGCAATGAGACGATTCGCGCGGACGATTGTCCCTATCCTCATAATCACCTCGGTCCCGGCGTCTGCCCGAACCGGAATCCCGTCCGGAGTGATGAAATATTGAAGACCCCTGAAGGCGATCAAGTCCGTGGGAGCGGCCCATATCACCTGCAAAGAAGGAAGATAACAACGAATTAAGAAGAATTCACGAATTAAAAAGACTTGAAGTATGCTATGGAATGCGCGTGTGCGTGTGTGTCCTAAGTGTTCCCCCCGACGGACCCGTTTGTTTGTCTTTGCTAATCGGGGTATTATCTCTTTGAGCCGGGAGTTGAACTCCTACATTGCCTCTAGCGGGCGAGGAGAATTTGAGAGCTTCAGGATCATCGAACCCATAATTAAGTATGTCTTCGGGGATAGAGAGGTTCGAGAGACCCCTTAGAGAACTCTCCAAACGCTGTGAAGAAGCCTCTTTTTCAGGAGGGATAGGTGTAGGTTTTGAGGTGTCGCCGACTTTCTCTTTCTGAACCGTATATTTCAGCTTTTTCTTTCCCTTCGAAGGGGAGGATGACGTCTCAATATCCTGAACTTCGATTGCCGGATTCCAAGCAGGACCCACGTTCTCGCCCTGAGTGTCGGGTGCATCACCCTCTCTACGCTCGCCTTCTTCGCGCGCGACGGGAGCGCGACGCGACGACGGGCCGGCAAGTTTTTTCCCTTTACCGGATGGAGGTTTGGGAATTGTAACGCCTTCCGGAAGGCTGACCCGACGATCGGGAGCTAGTAAGCCGAATCCCGACAGCGATTCATTTGAAATGATAGTTCGAATATCTCGGTCCTCGGCCGGAAGAGCTCTAATCACGTCGACAGCATCAGAATATCCTCGGCCTTCCGGACGCGGGTTAATACCTGAAAAGATGAAACGAAGAGTTAAGAAAAACATGACTCTCATTAAGTACGAGTAACGGTTCAGCAGAGAGACTTACTGCCTTCAACCCATCACCTAGCAAAACCAGACGGGCATCGCACATAGAACCATTCCTGTTTGTACAGGGCGAACTTGCTGCAGGCCCCTGTCAAGATCTGGCACTTGTGATACGGCTCGAGGAAGATGAAGGAAGGGCTATCTTTCCGCCTCTTGAACATGTAAATGTATCGAATATCACCGGGGGTTGGAGGTCTGGAGAAGACAGCCATGAAGAGTAAATAAGTCCCATATAGGAACGCATGACCATTCGGGTGCAGCTGCGACGGGGCGATGTCTATATACTGCAGCACATCCCGGAGAAATAGGTTAAACGGAGGCACGCTGCCCATCCAGCACATGAACTTGTTGCAGGCCGTGTACCCGACTGGGGGCAAATGTGGACGGTCGTGTCTCGAAGGAACTAACACGTCGGTAAAGGGAATTCCGTGAATGGAACATATCCGTCGCAGAGCGGCCTCGTTGATCCTCGAGGCTTGAGAATCGACCGGATTGTCCAATAAGATGGTTGACTCCAGAGCATCGGGCGCCAGATTATGAGCGGGAGAGATTGACGGGTTGGAAGCATCTGCGGCTCCTTGCTTTGCTGACGGCCCAGGCCTGTCAGATATGGTGGCAGAACTAGATTTTCCTGACATCCCGAATAAATAATGAACCTGGCTAAATGCTTGAGAAAGCTATACTTGAAAAATGTTGAGCGTTAGAATTAGCAACACGAGTTTTCCCCCCACGTGGTGTGTGAACTAGTGCGAGCAATTGTGTACAGACAATAAGAATCTAAAGGTTTTAAAGATATAATAATTAGCTTCGAATCATCGCCTTCGAAGACCGTCATCGCTGACCGTCTCAAAAAGCTTGCCTTGGGGTCGCTCGGCAGTTACATTGTTCGTCCTAAAGAAGTGTTCGGCATGTATCTTGGTTCGGATAAGTCATTGTCAAGTGTTCGGCATTGAAATTGTTCGGCATATATATGTTTGTTCGGCATTTGAATGTTGTTCGGCTTGAATTATGGCGCGACAATTGTGTTGTTCGTCCTAAGTATTGTTCGGCATATATATGTTTGTTCGGCATTTGAATGTTGTTCGGCTTGAATTATGGCACGACAATTGTGTTGTTCGTCCTAAGTATTGTTCGGCCTAGGTATTTATATTGTTCGGCATTTTTGATGTTCGGCGAATATAATGTTCGGCAGTTATATTGTTCGGCAGGTGTGTAGCTGTTCGGCATGACAGTTGTTCGGTAATTATGTCGTTCGGTCTAAATGCTACTCGGCGTATATGTCTGTTCGGCATAAGGGTAGCGTTCGGCCTCAGACCGTTCGGCTAAGGCAGCGCTCCGCCCTCGATCATAACTCCGCCCTGCCCTTTCTCCATTCACGACGAACGACAGAGACAAGATCGCCCGGCGAAGATTACGCCGTTCGACGCCCCATCTCCCTTTTTCTTCCAATCTTGATCGGCACAAAGGAGCTAGGTCTAACTACCATGCACTGTTCGGCGACTCCGAACGTGCGAACCACTTAACCACACATTATACACCATGTGATGAACCTAAAGATTGAAGTAATGTAATCATGGAGGGAATGGTACCTAGTTCGACGATCGAGATTGAGGAAGGGTCAACTAGACTTTATGTCTGATAGAGTGGCAAGAGTCGTAAATCTCTGGGAATAACAGAAGAGAAAGCGTAAAGAGAGAATGGTGGAAGGGCGCCTGGTTATATAGAGGGAGGTAGAAGTCGAAAAGGCCATGACCGGTAGAACCGGTCAATGTCATAGCGTTCGGCGCATAACGGTTCGGCATTGGAGCATAGCTCGGCAAGGAAGCACCGTTCGAACGCGCATGCCTCGTTCGGCATTTGGAACACGTCCGGCACACATCGATCCCACAAAAGTGGCGTCCCCGTTCGAGGTTAGCCAAGAGTTTAAGACGTGACGAAGACGTTGCGCGATTCAAAGCGTACCACGTTCGGCCACGCGATACACTTTGGGGGGCAAGTGTTTCCTGGAGATTTGACCAGGCAACTGAGTGCTCGGCATTGGCCACTACTCGGCATGAAAGACTGTTCGGCATCCAGGAGGACTCGGCGAAGTGCGCGGCATCCAGTGGGACTCGGCATCCATAGCGTTCGGCATCCGTAGCGCTCGGCGTCAGTTAGTGTTCGGCAACAACCAATGCTCAGCGCTAGCGTTCGGCATCCAGTGGAACTCGGCATCAGAGAGTGTGTCCGGCATCCAGGAGTGTTCGGCGAGGCACTTGACATCCAGGAGTGTTCGGCGAGGCACTTGACATCCAGGAGTGTTCGGCGTAGTACTCAGCAGTGTTCGGCATACGAGAGCACTCGACATCAAAAGCACTCGGCATCGAGACTACTCGGCGTAGTACTCGGCAACAAGGGTGCTCGGCGCCAAGTAGTGTTCGGTATCAACTGGCACTCGGCAACAACCTATGCTCAGCATCAACTAGTGTTCGGCATCCCATAAGTGCTCGGCACCAAGACTGCTCGGCATCAAGACTGTTCGGCATCAAGACTGATCGGCATACAAGGTCGCTCGGCATACCAGAGTACTCGGCATACAAGAGTACTCGGCATCCCATGGTGTTCGGCGTAATACTCGTCATCCAGGAGACATTCAACACAACTAATCAGCACACCGTTCGGCATAGAAGGAATGGTTCGGCGGAGATCGTTCGGCGAACCTTGATCGGCATACGGCGACCACTGTACTCGGGCTGGAACGTTCGGCAATCAGCCCACTTGGGAAGTCCAGCCCATCTTTGCCTATAAATAGAGGGGCAGGGTCACAGTGAAAGGGATCCTTTTTTGGAGAGAAAATACGGGGAGACTCTGCCATTTTCAAGACTCATCTTCTCTACTTAAACACCTTCATTCAAGCATTTGATTCACGAATTGTATTTGTAATCAATCATAAAGGAAATCAATAAAGTTGAGCAAAGTGGACGTAGGCAATTACGCCGAACCACTATAAATTTGGTCTTCTTACTTTCTGCACTTGAATTAGGATTGTCTTCTCTGTTTAATTTGCTTTCATCACTTATATCTCTACACAATCTTTCTGAACGAGGTTAGTGACCAATTTTGGTGCTAACATGCACTTCTACGAATTTATGTCCTACCAGCAGGATTATAATTTTTTGACCTGTAAGCTTACAACTTCTCGATTTGTTTAATTAGCTACATTCGTTAAACCATTAATTTTGTGGCTTGTAGTTAGCACTATGGTATGAGACGGTTATAATTCTTTGCAACCATATGGGCAAGCCTATTCCTTGAGTTTTATAAGTGTTCATGAAAATGAATAAGGTTACGATGGGCCACTGACAAGGATACATGGAAAAAGTAATTTTTAAGATAGGAAAAATATAACCGCATAACATTTGGATTTGTAATCACCATAGTACAACCTCTGTGCAATGTATTATTCCAAGTAAGTGAAGATGAATGGAATTCAGGCCAATAAATTGGGTCATGTTTTGAGTAGAAAAAAAACCAATTGAACTCATGCCTCACTATCAAAGAGAGGCCACTTCTATTCTAAGATAAATTAGACAATATTGCTTGGAATGTTTTGGTGCACTGGTTCCTTATGTATTCAACCGTACTGTACGAGTATTATAACCTGTGTACCTGGGGATATAAATAGATATAGGCATCCACGTAGTCACATGCAAAAATCTCTTTGTTTCTATTACTAATCTATAAATAGTGTTCATAGTTCTGGATTCTAAAGTAGGCAGGGTGGATCTCAGGTTTGATTGTATCATACTCTTATCATGAAACAATATATTCTTCTAACTGATATACATGATTTTCATACACTTACTTACCATAGTTTTTGATGATATAAAGAGGGGCTTACTTTGATTAATCCTTATCAACTATTTATTAAATATGATCGATAATTTATTTTCTTAAATTCACGTTTATGAAGAGCAATATTGTAATCATTGTTCACACTCATTGGAATATTTCAAGTCTGTATGTGAAGGAAAACTGTGATACTTACTTGCGAGGGCTTTACATCATTTTCCCTAATTGAAGGAAAGACAATTGGTTTTTTTTTTCAAAATTCATTTCCATTGCTAAGTTTTTTATTAGTGTGGTTCTAAGTTAAGTTATATATTCTTAGTTTTAAGTTGGTTTATCTTCATCTTAAATCAATATTTTCCACATGTGCGTTGAATCATCACTTTCTCCTCTTCTTTTTCAAGTATTTTTTTCTTTAATATTTAACACATATGTACAAAAAAAGACAACATGATGATGCTTACCAATCTTGGAAAGGGAAGAATGACCTAGAGAACACAATGACATAATTATCCACAAAAATGATAATGTAATAGAAGAAAAATGCGCGTGATTCATCTACTCCTAACAAGTATTGTTTTGAGTTTACTTTCAGTTTGAGTAAATAAAATGCCTCAGTACTATTTATGTTTCTCATGAATAAGTGAATCTTTGTTATGACCCACTAACCATTCAGAATATAAACATGTAAGATTTTGGGTGAGAATTTTTTTTTGAATACTAATGTTTTAAATTATGGACATTATCAGGTCATCCCCACTTCAACCTCTCCACACCATAACGAGCAGCTGTGGAACAACATTAACAAGGTAACCAACTTCGTGGAACAAAATACTACACCCAAGATGTGTATAATGAAACAACTTCCTGCTTCTCAATATATTACCGTATGAGTAGACAATTCAGCTAGTGGTGTATGCATGGACAACGAAAGTTTACTGATCGTGCTTCGCTCATACAAGTTCAATAAAAGATTGTTCTCTGATTACCTAAGTCGCAGCCATTGAGCTACTAACACAGGTACAGCAATACATATTTGTTGCTTCACATTCTATGTTTTATTAGTTGCATAAATAGATCGACAAGTGATTTTTTAATCTATTGTACCTTTTCCAACTGTGACTTTATTAAATGTTTCATGCACGTTCCTACATGCTCTCACTCTGCAAAATTTTATATGTACACAATATGACCTAGTTCTATCTTTTTTGTTTTACCTAAATTCATGTTTCCACACTATGCACAACAAAAAATTATTTCATTGATTCCTTCCTCACTATCTCTAAGGCCATATCTTACCTTTTATTTCTAAATAAAGTTTTACTTATTTATATTTTGGTAATGTTAGTATGGGTTTATTCCACCAAATATTCTTCATAGCCATTGTATTTCTACTGTTTTCTAAATTGGTTGAAACATATTTGTCTTGGATTGGGTTGCATTGATATTTCAAAAAATAAGCGATATGCTTTTTTGTTCAATGCAGTGTTAACATTCTAATACCAGAAACTAATGGTACTGATATATTCCAAACTATTTCGTCAGCTGTAAATGATTTACTTCTGTTTTGTGACTTGGACAGATAAGCTTCTAACTTCTGATTTTCTACATTGCTCTTTTTTGGTTGTTATAAAGGCCGTCTAACTAAATTGTCTGTTATTTTTCACTCCGCTCTGATCATCCACTGTATATTGATTGGTTTTCAATGCTACATACGTTTTAACTCTGCCATATTTCATATTTCACTACACTTCTGCTTTTTTTAATACCACTATTGGATGTTGTTTACATTGTTTCATACAAAATTATATAGATAATAATTTACTTTCCATTGGTAAAAAAAAATATACTCACTCATGTGGTTATTATGCAAGTATAAGTCCAATTTCATTGTAGGCTGTTATATTACAATGCTTAATTATTAATCAAACAAAAATTCTTTGTTTGTTGCTTTAGTCAGTTACTTTCAATTTAGAACAATGACATCTTCTTTAAGTGGTTATGTAATTCTCTTATATATAAAATGTATCGCCAGTCTTGAAGGCTTTCTATAAAAGTTTATACTTATATGTACATGTTATTTGCGTTTCTGTTACAACTATTGCAAATACCGTGTGCGAAGCACGGGTTCGCACTAGTTTATATTTAGGATTTGAGATCCAATTAAAACAAAATGAAGAAATTATAAAAATCAATTTATTAAAATAACAATTACTATTATTAAAAATTCTATGATTTCTCTCAAACAAAATATACCAACAAATTATAATGAATAAAGTGTCTAGTAAAAATCTATTTTCCCTTTTAAACTTAAATCTAAAACTATTCCAATAGTATTCATAATCAGAAATTTTAGTTGTTAGACTAAAGTTAAAGATTTTGAGGACGTTGTTCAGAATGAAGTAAGTATTCATGCAATCATAGTATACATGTTTAATATCTTCAAAATGTAGATTACAAAAATAACATTCATTATCAATTTGCAAATTTTTCTTTTTAAAAATTGTATAGTATTTAGTTTTCCATGCATGATTAACCACATGTGAATTTTAGATTTAGGAGGAGCATTTGTTTTCCAAATAAATTTAAAGAGTTATTAGCTACACCCGAGAAGTTAAGAAATCTATAAAAAGAATTAGAAGAATATTTCTTACTCTTATCCCATTCCCAACTAATATTATCATTATCAATATTATATTGATTTAATCTAGCATAAAGCGAAGAAAGCTGCCTAAGAGTTGAACCTACTAAAATTCTATTAAAACTAAAATTCCAAGGGGGGTCATTTTCGGAAGGAAAAACCTTCTATAATTAAAGCATTCTTAAAACTACAGATATCGTAAAGCTCTTTAAATTCTATCCTAAGAGGGATAACAGAAATCCAACGATCATGCCAAAAAGAAGTACTATTATCTGAATGAACTATTGTATTAGTGCCTAGGTTAAAAATCTCATGACATTTTAATATAGATTTCCAAAAATTAGTCAGTTTACATATAATTGTAGGAGTAATTTGATGTAAATTATTACTACCATTATAGTAATATTTAGAAATGATTTCTTTCCAAATAGGATTATCATTAATATCCTTGAATTTCCATAACCATTTACCTAACAAAGACAAATTCATGTTACACAAATTAATGACTCCTAAACCACCATCCTTTTTGGATTTACAAACAGTTTCCCAATTTACTAAACATTTAATACTGCTGTTAGAGTTTTCCCTACCCCATAAGAAATCCCTTCTTATTTTATCAATTTTATCGATTACCCAATCTAGAAAAAGATGCATAGACATCCAATAGACCGGGAGAGCTGATAAAATAGAGTTTAAAATATAATCTACCCGCCCTCGATAAAAATCTCCCGTTCCAATAAGAAATCCTATTTTTAATTTTACCAATGATAATAAACCAATCATTATGTTTAAGTTTAGTTGGTCTAATCAAAAAACCAAGATAATCAAATGGAAAATTCATAGTTTTACAGTTAAGCGTACTAACAAATCAATATTAACTTAATTGATTAACATTTAAGTTTAAAAAACCATTATTAACAAATGACTATGTACTAATTACCTTTATTAATTAATTAATAAATTAAATAATCATTAAATAATTAAATAATTGTTCTCTAATTACTAAATTAAAGTTAGAAAACATTTTCTAAAAATATTTTAAGTTAAAACAAGTTGAGATTAGAAAAATAGTTAGATTTTCCGAAATGCGCGTATAACTACTGACTTGTAATTTCAAAATTTGGATTTTAAGAAAATTAACTACAAAACTCTATTTTTACACTTTAAAACTTATAACAAAGTTAGAAAACACTTTTTAAAAAGTTTCTAGATGGAAACAAGTTTCAGATTTGGAAATAGTTGGTTTTTGCGAACTGTGCGTATAACAACTATCGCTATACGAACCCGTAATTTCAAAACTTGAAATTTTGATTTTCTAACTTTGAAACTTCAACTTTGAACTCATATCTTCTTCAAACCATGAAAATAAACCTTTGAAACTAAAATCAAATATTTAAACTTGAAAACTTTTCACTTTGAAATAAAAACCAAACTTTTGACAAAATGCGGATTTCTATGTCGCTTTTGGTTAACAAATCACTACCTTTGTGTCATGAACCCACATACAACACATACAACATTCAATCACAATAACACGTCATAACATTATGTCACAATAATAAGCAAGAATATTACTTCACAAATACTAACCAACTTTTCTTTTTTCCTTGAAGATGAATCCTCTTTTTTGCCATTGTAGAACTGGAGTGATGGAGTGATCGAGATCCATTTTTAATAAAGTTGAGTTCGGTTTCTCCCTCCTGAAGATTATTAAAGATTTTTTTTGAGTTTGATGGGGTTTTAATTTCTGTTTCCGTGTTGTTTATATGGGTGCGTGTCAGTGTTCTTTTGTCCTTTATTTTGTGTGCATGTTTGTTTAAGTTTAGCCCCAAGTTGTTTCGTATGAGTGGTTTTGAGTGTATCTATCTTTTGTTTACTCCTCAACTCATTTGACAACTTGGTTTTTGGCTCTCTGTCTGTTGTATCGTTAGTATATAGACATGATATGTACTCTTTTTCCTTGTAAGGCACCCATTTAGGTTAGGAGGATTGTGAGATTTTAACGAGGCATATCATGGAAATATATGCGCTTATATATTTAATAGTACCTTTTTTCTATAAAAAAACTTTGGCATAAGCAATCAACACCAAATCAATATATATGCATGCAAACACAACATATAACATTACTACATACTTAAGCAACATTTTAACTCATAAATTTTATAAATTTGAAAAGTTAGTAGCTTGAATTTTAAAAACGTGAACTTTACTCACCAAACTTTCACTAAATCAGGGCAAACTTCTACCGAACTTGAATGTACTCCTAGCAAATTGCCTTAACTTGAAAATATGACTTAGTGTGGGCTTGTAGGGTGCAACATGGCTCAGCCAAGAGGAAAATTAGGATCAACTGGGCTGGTAAATGCTCGGCCATGCATATGTTAGGTGGATGTGGGCTTGTTTTTGGTAGAGAAGAATATGTGAGGGAATGTAGTGAGTTTAGAAGTGAACGAAGCCTATTTTTTTCTTCCAAACTTTTAACATGGAATTAGTAGCTATGGAAATTATAAAGACATGAAGAAGATGGAGATGAATATGGAATGGAGATGTAAAGTAAGAGAATGAATATGTATGGTGTTATATATAGGCAAGGAGAAGAGGTAAATAAATAATTATTTTTATATTAAAAAATGTAAACATGTCATGTGACACCATACCTCTCCACCATCCCCTCTCCACACGTCCTCCCCTCCCTCTATGACTTTGTGTACTAATCGATGGTGTTTAGGTGATGTTTAAGTACTAACCTAGGTTATATCATATATATATATATATGTATATAAATATGCATAAATAACCATATCATGAATGTACATGTATATATTATTAAGTATTCATGTATGTATACATGTATATGCATGTATATTATTTGCAAATTTGATCAAACTCTGTTTATAAGTGTGTGCATGTTTAAAACAAATGTGCACAACATTTTCCGATAACTTTTTGGTGCCGAAAAGTTGAAAATTTGAAAAATGATTTTCGATCATATTTTTTATTTTTACTTGAACTATCTATATTGGTAAACAAAATTTGAAAACTATTTTATCATCATTATTAAATAATTAAAATAGGTTTATTTGCTAATAAAAATTCATTTATTGATTGTATAAAATATATTTAAATAGCCTATTTCAAAGTGGCAAAATCTTGGGATGCTACAAATCTATTTTACCAACATTTGTTATTATTTAAAAGAGTTATATTATAATTATAAAAACTATTATTTGAATATTTAAAATTTATTAAATATTCACAAATCAAGGCGGTAAAATTCCAGGTCATTACAACTAGTGACTTATTCTCCCTTCAATTCTCTTGTAATCTCAGACAAACTCTATAAAATTAACAAAGAATAAAATTATATAGTGCACGCAAGACAGAGATTGCCGAACCACTACAAAAATTGTATGTCGTTTTCTTATTTTTCCGTTATTTTCAGTACCATCTACTAGATCTAGGTCTTATAGGTTCCCTACAACTCATTCTTTAGTGTTGACCCATTTTTGGCATCAACGCTCAACGCTCAACGCTAAAAGCCGACGAAGTGGGCTTATCTATGTAAGAGTTAAGATTGATGTTCAAATAGAGACAAAAGCAATAGAGCTCTAACCTACCGGCTTCCCTCTTGACCAAGGAATATTTAATTTGAAAATGTTGGAAACGTGTTAATCGTGTCGATTTCTTACTTGTTTAGGAAAATCATTGATACTATATTTAACACTAAAAGCCAATGAGGTAGAACATTCTATCTGTGAGATTAAAGAATGAAGTGTCTAGACAAAGCTTTGATATGCAACAAGTGCTATAACCTACATGGATTCACTCTTGAACGAGGGATAGTATAAGTTGGAATGTCGGAAAAGAGTTAAGTATACGAATCATGATTTCTAAAAGTAATCGTTTTTAGCTGGATAATCCTTTAGTCGACTATCGAACTTAACCAATTGTTAACTTAGATCTTTAAAAAGAATGTTCTAAAGTTAAGCATAAACGAAATAGTTTTGGGTTTGTTGTGACAATGTGTTGATAACATTCATCTTTAACCCTTTTGATTATACTTATAAATGTAAATATGTCTTTAAAAAGAATATTTTAAAGATAAGCATAAGTGAAATAGTTTTGGGTTTGTAGTGAAAATTTTTAAGTAACATTAGTCTTAAACCTTTTGAATGGATTTGTGAAAGCATTTAGACCCTTAAAATTGATATTTTGGAAGGAAATTATAAATAAGGAATCTTTTGGAAAAAGATTAGAAAAAGTAATGGTTTGAAGTAAGAAATCTTGTTAATGATTTACGAATATACTTATACCAATTGAGATAATTATATGA
The DNA here is from genome assembly GCA_030737815.1 of Allium fistulosum. Classification (NCBI taxonomy): domain Eukaryota; kingdom Viridiplantae; phylum Streptophyta; class Magnoliopsida; order Asparagales; family Amaryllidaceae; genus Allium; species Allium fistulosum. Next base: position 1,000,262,086 of record CM060904.1, on the reverse strand, counting down.
CTACATTTTGAAGTATTAAAAAGGTATCAATGAATAGTAGTGGTTGATAAACGAAGTTTTATTAGGTAAAATGAAGTTTTACTAATAAAAGAGGTTTTACTTAATAAAAAGTACTAATTAAATAAAAAGGAGATTAGAGGTCGCTTGCGTGACTTGGTCGTGCTTTGTGTGTTATTTCATTTATGATAAGTATGTGAGACTTGATTCCCATTTATGGACATCTATCTTGTACTGGATAGTCGATTAGTCAACTATCGAAATTGACCAAAACATAGGAAATATCTAGAAGAAACACGAGGTTTATATGGTATAGTCATCTTTGAAAATGCTATACTATACGTATAAACCCATCTTGTTCCTCTAGGACAAATGATAAGGGAATCCGTCCGGATAGGAGATCATCTCCATCCTTATGTATTGTCTATTTATTTTTGAAAGAACCGGGGGTAAGTTAATCGGAAATTCATCGGTTGGTTTTGAAGAGTCTGGGATTGGTAAGTGTTTTACTTACCAAATACCACTTTAAAACTAGTATACGGGTTTTAGTTTTTGGAAACGATTGCAAAGGAGAATCTATGTGGAGTTTGAGATCTGTTTGAGATGCTAGAATCCATATAGTGATTCGTGATCTCTTCGAGACGATGGAATCTCATGTGAAAGATGCTAAACGTAACCTCGACATCGGAAATGATTGAAAACAGAGTAGGATGCATAATCTAGGGTTTAGCCCATCCGGATCACGGTATTATCAACTCCATATCTAGAGATACTTTTCGATTTTGGCCGGTGGAAGTTAATGATATTTGGTTCACGTTGGTCATATTTATGTTCGGATGATGGGCTGCTTGTGTTTACCTTAATAGTATATTTTATCTAGAGATATATGATGCTCGAAAGGTATTTTCTGACCCTTGTGCATGATATTGGATTCGCTCTCGGCCGAAGAGATCTCCATGGAAAAATCCATTGTGCGAACGTACCTTATCGGTTTGGATTATACCCTAAATATGTTATGGTGTGACCAATGTAAGCATCACAACTATTTGATATGATTTATATTTTATACTCTAGAAAATATCTATTATATCACTATATTAACTTAATGAATGCTTGGCTCTTTTGAGGGAAAAACCAAATTCGTTGACTCAGTTAGTCTCAAAAGGTGTTGTTGTATGTTATCCATGTTTCTTGAGTTTCTCACACTGGTTTACCAGACTAATCCGGGTGTTATTTTCTTATAATGCACGGATCAGCCCCGTATATATATTTCCAGATTTATTAATGGACTCATTAGAGCTTATAGAGATGAGCTGGATGATTACCTACCATGGTATTTATTTAAACTGCATTATTGTATTGTATATATCAGCATATGTGAGGACATGTTGTTATAACTGTCCAGCCAGATGATAGAACTTAGGTTTTGGTAACTCTAAATTTTTTGTATTCAGAGTAACCCTTTGTATTCTTTTGATATTATACATTATCGTTCCATTGTGAGATTCTGATGTTGTGTTTTCCTCTCCCTTGTTCCTTTTCTTTTTCTTTTATTTCACCCCAATAATTCGTCTTTCCGGCACTTGAGTGTTCGGTACATGAATACCATGAATGTATTAGTATCAACATTTGGGGGTCGAAAAGGCGAGTCATCGCATTTTCATAGTGAGAAATTATACACCTAGAACGAGCGTGAATTAGTGGGCCTAGCCCAACATTTTGGCTTAGGATAATTGGATTGGTTTAATGGGTTGGAATGCGAGGTCAGTGGAGTTACATAATAGAAGTCTGCACTTCATTTGGAGGCTATCGGCAGTTGTGTGTACCTTCTAATGATGTGGTACATCTCCAACCATAGGACACGCGGTAACGAAATATGTGGTTGCTTATAGGTAGGGAAAATATACCAAGGGTTCATCTTAGATTTGAAGTATTAAATGGCCCAGTACTTGTTAGGGAAATGGGATCTACTTTATTTCTGATAAGAGATTTTAAGTAACTGGAATGGACATTTTCCTTGACTTATATTAGGTTGGTCTAAACAGGATTTCGGCCGCGGGAGGTCGGCGGGCTATGTCAGTATTGTTGTTGAATCGGTATTTAGTAGTAGGGCTGGCATATAAGCTGTAACGACCCGTATTTTTACGGATCGAAACATCATAAAAACAGTTATCTTTTGGTCGCATTGTTGTAAGTCATCCATAGTTTAAGTCTTAGGTCGTAATGTTGTTAAGTCGTCTAGGGTTTAAGTCGTTCGAAGCTTAAGTCGAGTAAAAATTAGATCGAGAGCGACTTAAGAGAATGGACCGACTTAAGAAGGATAGGTGACCTAAGGAAGTTATGTCGTAGGCGACCTAAGGATTGAGATAGGTCGTATGATAGATAAGTCGTATGTTGAGGCTTAGGTCGTAGACGACTTAAGGAAATAGGCGACTTATAGAAACTGGCGACCTAAGGAGTTTGGGATAGGTCGTATAGGAGATAGGTCGTGTGATAAGCTTAGGTCGTGAGGTAGGATAGGTCGAGTGAACAACCTAAGTATTGGAGCGACCTATAGGAAAGGCAGTGACCTAAGAGAGTTAATGACTTAGTAGTTAAGTCGTAGTGGTTTAGGTCGTTGATGAGTTTGGGACGACTTATAGTATTTGACCGACCTAAGGATTTCCGACCTAGGAGTTAGCGACCTAGAAGATAGGCAGATTAGCGACCTAAGGAGCTGGTGGTAGCAGTGGGTGACTTAAGGAAGTTAGGTCGTTAGACGACTTAAGGAGTTAAGTCGTATCCTGGCTAAGTTAGTAAGGTCGCAGGTTTGTTAGGTCGTAGACGACCTAAGATTAGTTAGGTCGCGTCTCAGTTAAGTCGTAGGTCGTAACTCTGTTGAGTGGTTAGGTCGCGAGGATGTATCTGCGTTAGGTCGCTGGGTTTTGCCTGAGTGTTAGGTCGTGAGCGACCTAAGGGTTGTTAAGTCGCGAGCGACTTAGGAGTTGAGCTGATAAGTCGTAAGTCGTAGACAGGTGAGTTTCGATAGGTCGTAAGTCGCGTGGTGATAGGTCGTGCGCCTGCATTGTGTTAGGTCGGCAAGGTTGTTAAGTCGTGGGCTTTTTAGGTCGTGGGGGTTTTAGATCGTAAGTCGTGGACGACCTAACTCCGAGCGACCTAAGGGGAAATCAACCTATAAATAGGAGGGTTTTTCTCACTTTTTGGGATCTGGATTTCGAAGCGACGAAGTGATGCCATTTTGAGAGCTCGACTTCTACACTTCTTCACTTCTTTTCTCCACTCTAATCTAGTGATTCCATCCATCCAAGTTGAAGATCAAATTGAAGATTCAAGAGCTTAGATTGAAGATCTACATCCATTGAAGTGAGATTTCATCGTTTGAAGTGGATTGGTGATAGATCAAGTTAGATCCTTCGCTGTCCAGATCTGAAGTGGGGTTCTTTTGAGGTGTTTAGGTGATTTGGTGAGTGGTGATTATCTCTCACACGGATCCAAGGGAGTATATCGGATCGTTGGCTTGATTTGGTGTTAAAGTAGAGATTTCCATGCATTTTCCTAATCATATGTGTAGATCCATATAGATCCATTTTCCATGATGATTTGATATCCATTTTACTACATGTTAACTTATGCAAGATCATTCATCAAGATTATAGAGACATTGCTCATGTTTTCATGCTTGTTGGACTTTTGACTCTTTAATTACGAAATTGTCATTGTTGTTATAATTGTCTATTTAGATCATATTTGAATGCTTGTTTACTTGGATTAATGTCTGATTTGATTGATTGCTATGAATTAGACGATTGATGATTTTATTTAGACCGAAGATGATTCAAAAGCTAAGAGAAAGGCTCTTGAATTGGGAAAGCTGCTCGTGGCATATGTAGCGGATGGTGAAGCTCTTATGCTTAGATTTGATGATGATGTTGAGATGAGGCTTTGCGAGGATGTGATGAAGCGAGGCATGATATGAGATAGTCTTGGTCTAATCCAGACGGGATCATTCCAAGCATGTTGATAACTCGGTGATATGGTTCGAGTTAGAGGATAATGGTTTGCTCGAGAGGCGCTTGAGCTAGTATGGAAATAGTCGTCGAGGAGGATGACTAGAAGGCTGAGATCTCATCGTTGTTGAAGGTTCTAGCATGCTCAAAGCAAGAGTACGTTGGGCAGATTCGATAGTCCCTGAAGGCTAATGATTGATAGTCAAGTACTCTGGGCAGATTCGATAGTCCTAGGCAAGGGTCACGACGACGTGCGGGAGTAATGTCTAGAACCGGGGTTTCCATTAGCCCTTGACGGACGGCTGAAAGAATGTGCCGGTCATTCAATTAACGGTGATATCGAAGCAATGATAACAGTGATAGCCAGAGTCATGGATGTTTGGTTGTATCGTCATTCGGTCTCAAGAGCGGTATTTTCTGGGTGCTTATCTGATCTTGGTTTAGGCCTTGGGGGTTTGTACTTGGAAAACGTCGCCCTTGACTCGAGTGATAATTGCTTTACTTTAAATTATATGCTCTGCTATGTTTGCTTCTTCTTAGTGTGTGTCTGGGGCTATCACTGTAGAAAGAGGTGGAGTGGGAGGGTTGCATTCCTATTCCTTTTCCTTTATGCTCTTTTGGTATGTTGTTAGTTAATTTACCGCTCACTAAGACTGTTGTCTGACTCAAGGCTTTATGTTTTAATTCTTATTGCCTTGGGCTGTTCGTCCATTTTGGGATGGGCAGACTAGGTAGCAGGTGACATGTGCTGTTCTTGCTTTCTACGAATGCTGATGTCGAAGACGAGCTGGAGGCTTGCATATTATCTTCTTACTATATGTACTAGATGTTCCGCTGCTTGTATATTCTCTGAGTGTTATGTAGTGAGGCTTGATGTATTGACTATCCAGATGTTTGTATTCAACTATTATGAAGTTTTATTGATGAGATTCTATTCTGTGAAGCTTCACTATGTATATGTTCTATTGTATTTTGTCCATGCGCTGTGAGTAATACGATAGATTCTGCTGTTTTTAATTTAACCTGAAAATCGTCCATGGCTGTCTGGCACACTTTACAGCGCACTTTCTCTAGGTTCAGTGCGGGGGTTATGGGCGGTCGTCACATTTGGTATCAGAGCTTTGGTTAATCGATTTTATCCAACGCTCGCTGACGTAACTATGTATGAGAGACGTAATTGTATTTTGATGGATGATTACTATATATAATATAGTAGCTTAGTAGAGTTTGAGTCCTTTATGCAGTTGTTTCTCATGATGTGCTGATCATTCCTTTTTATAGATATTAAGGATGAGTCAAAGAGGGAGACCAGCTACTAGGGAAGGCCGTGCTACTGAAGGGGCTGCTGATTATGCTGCTATGTTCGAAGCTATGATGACTTCGATCATGAGAAGGATGCCAGCTCCAGGGCCATCGGTGGATGTTGGAGTTCAAGTTCAAACTCCCAGACCGGTGGATTTTGCTAAGTTGTGTAAGGACTATACTGCTCTTGGAGGGAAGGTTTTCTTAGGAACAGAATCAACCATTGAAGTCCAGAGGTGGATAGATGCTTGTAGAAGGATTTTTGGTGATTTGGGAATTGAGGATGCAACTAAGAGGAAGTTAGCATCGAGGCAGCTTCAAGGAAGAGCTTCTGATTGGTGGAACTCTATTACCATCAATACTCCGGAGGAAGAGATTACTTGGGAGCAATTCCAAGCCAGATTTGAAGCTAAGTTCATTTCTACAGCTCAGAAGTCTGTTCTGTTCAAGAAGTTTGTGGAGCTCAAGCAGGGAGGAAGACCAGTTCTTGAGTATGTTTCTGAGTTTGAAGCCTTGTCCAAGTATGCCCGATCATATATTGAATCTGCATATCAGAAGAATGAGAAGTTTGTGACAGGCTTGGACAGTTATCTTGGGAGGCAGTTGGTGGATCATTTGGATGATTCATTTGAGAAGCTTGTGGAGAAAGCTCTCAGGCATGAGAGTCTGTTTCCTAAGGAAGGATCTGTTGCTGCTGTGACCAAGGGAGAGTCTAAACCATAGCAGGGTGGAAACAAGAAGAGGAAGCAGCAGCAGCAGAAGGGTAAGGATGGCCAAAAGAAGCCGAAGGGCGAAGTGACTTGCTACAATTGTCAGCAGAAGGGCCATTTCTCTAAGGATTGTAAGAATCCGAAGGTACCGATGAAGTGTCACAACTGTGACAAGCCGGGGCATATCAGGAAGAATTGTCCAGAACCGAGGAGGGACAAGCAGATTGTGCAAGCTTATGCTTTGGGGGTTGTTCCATCGTCTTCGAAAGCTCCTACCGCTGAAGAGAAAGGAAAGAGTGTGGTGGTTCAAGGTACTCTTTTCCTATGTGGTGTTCCAGTTAGAGTGTTGTTTGATACTAGGGCGTCGCATTCGTTTGTTTGTAGTGACCTTGTAGGCCGGTTAGGTTTGGAACCGGATATCGTTGATAGGCCATTGGTTGTAACTAATCCAGTTGGGGGTTCATCTTGTTTGTGTATGTTATGCCGTGGTCTGATTGTGTCGAGTCATGGTTGCTCTTTTGTTTGTGATTGTTTTGTTTTGAACTTTGCGGGGTTCGGAATTATTTTGGGTATGGACTGGCTTAGGAAGTATGCGGCAAAGGTTGATTGTGAGAGGTTGGAGGTGACAGTCGAGAATGTGGAGGGGCGAAAGATTGTGATATGATGTAAGCATGAAGAAGGCATCTTCATGAGCTTCATGTATTCGCTGGTTGTTCCACGGGATGGACTGTCATTGTTGCCAATCGTTAATAGATTTGAGGATGTCTTTGACGAGGTCAAAGGGTTACCGTCGCATAGAGAGATCGAGTTTCGTATAGATCTAGTTGAAGGAGCCAGACCTGTTGTAATGCCTCTTAGGCGGATGGCGCCTAGGGAACAGCAAGAGTTGAGGGTGCAGGTTGATGATCTTTTACAGAAAGGATGCATTCGGCGTAGTGTGTCCGAGTGGGGTGCACCAGTTGTATTTGCAACCAAGGCAGATGGGTCGTTGAGGTTATGTGTGGATTATCGTCAGCTGAATAAAGTGACTAAGAAGAACAAGTATCCATTGCCGAGAATAGATGACTTGTTTGATCAGCTTCACGAAGCTAAGGTGTTTTCTCAGATGGATTTGGCAACGGGATTTCACCAGTTGAGAGTGGCTAAGGATAGTGTGCCGAAGACTGCTTTTCGAACACCATCCGGTTTCTTTGAGTGGTTGGTAATGCCGTTTGGGTTGACTAACGCGCCAGCATATTTTGTGGATCTTATGAATAGAGTGTTCAGAGATCAGTTGAACAAGTTTGTACTTGTGTTCCTGGATGATATTCTGATTTATTCCAGAACTGAAGAAGAGCACAAGACACACTTGCGAATTGTTTTGGAAATCTTACGGAAACATCACTTGAAGGCTAAGTTTTCGAAGTGTCACTTCTGGAAGAGTGAAGTGAGGTTCTTAGGACATGTTATCTCTGGAAATGGAATAGCGGTTGATCCCGCTAAGGTGGTAGCAATCCAGGATTGGGTTAGACCTAAGAATGCATCTGATGTGAGAAGTTTTCTTGGATTGGCAGGATATTATCGACGGTTTATCAAAGACTTCTCCAAGGTGGCTGCACCGTTAACAGGATTGACGAAGAAGAACCAAGTGTTCAAGTGGGAAGATAAGTGTGAGCAAGCTTTCAGAATCCTGAAAGAAAGATTGACGAGTGCTCCTGTTTTGACTATTCCTAGTGGGAATGATGAGATGGTGGTTTACACCGACGCATGTGGTACTGGACTTGGAGCAGTGCTGATGCAGAGGGATAAAGTTGTTGCGTATGCCAGTCGACAACTGAAGCCGCATGAAAGGAATTACCCGACTCATGATTTGGAGTTAGCGGCGATTGTTTTTGCTCTGAAGATGTGGAGACATTATCTACTGGGAGTTCGATTCGAGTTGTTTACAGATCATAAGTCGTTGACGTATCTTTTCTCCCAAAAGGATTTGAATCTTCGGCAGCATCAATGGCTAGAGTTTTTGGCATCATATGATTTTGGTATAGCTTATACTCCGGGAAAGGGTAACGCAGTGGCAGATGCGTTAAGTCGAAGACATGTAGGATTGGGAGCCATGTTTTCAGAATGGAAGAATCTCGAGTATTTAGCTGGATTTGACTTCAGACCTAGATGTGAATTGGAACCTGAGATGTTGGCAAACTTATCGATAAGACCTACTCTTGTGGAAAGGATTGGCGAGAGACAAAAGCGAGACGATAAGCTTGTCAAGATTATCCGTGATTTGGAATCTGGATTGGACCCAGAAAAGGATAAAGGATTCGAGGTCGATCAAGAAGGTTGGCTTCGGAAGCAAGGACAACTAGTTGTTCCCGATATAGATGAATTGAGGAGTGAAGTTCTGAAGGAAAGTCATCACTCAAAGTTGACAATTCATCCAGGTGGAAATAAGATGTATCGGGATATGAAGAGAACCTACTACTGGGAAGGTATGAAGAAGGATGTTGGAAATTTTATTTCCAAATGTATGAACTGTCAGTTGGTAAAAGCCGAACAGAAGAAGCCAAGTGGATTGCTTCAACCATTAGGAGTTCCTACATGGAAGTGGGAGCAAATATCGATGGATTTTATTGATGGTCTACCTAGAACAAGAGCAGGAAATGAAGGGATTTGGGTTATCGTAGATCGTCTGACTAAGAGTGCAAGATTCATTCCTGTTCGATCGACTAGGACTGCATCAAAGTTGGCAGAGTTGTAAGTTAAGTGGATAGTTCGATTCCATGGTATTCCGAAGAGTATAGTGAGCGATCGAGATCCATTGTTCACTAGTGGATTTTGGAAGAGCTTCCAAGAAGTTTTGGGAACCGAGTTGTGTTTGAGTACAGCTTATCACCCTCAAACAAATGGTCAGACCGAGAGAGTCAACCGAGTTTTGGAAGATCTCCTCAGAGCTTGTGTTTTGGATTTCGGAGGATCATGGGAAGATCACCTTCATTTGGTGGAATTTTCATATAACAACAGTTACCAGTCAAGCATTGGTATGGCACCGTATGAGGCATTGTATGGAAGACCATGTAACTCTCCGACATGTTGGTTAGAGACAGGAGAAAAGCTGATGCTTGGGCCAGAGATGATTCGACAGACTTCGGATTGTATAGAGATCATTCGGCAACGAATGAAGGCAGCCCAAGACCGTCAGAAAAGTTATGCCGATAAGCGTCGTAAGGATTTGGAATTCGACGTAGGTGATATGGTTTTTGTGAAGATTTCTCCACTGAAGAATGTTATTCGATTCGGGAAGAAAGGAAAATTGACTCCGAGATTTGTTGGACCATTCCCGATCATAGAGCGAATTGGAAAGCTCGCCTACATATTGGAGTTACCAGAGAAGATGTCGGGTGTGCATAATGTTTTTCATGTATCGTATCTACGGAAGTTTGTGCACGACTCGAATACAGTGGTTTCTGCTGATAGCTGTGAAGATTTCGAAGTTGATCCTGTCAATAGAAGACCTCGTAAGCCGCTTCGTGTTGTGGGAACTGACACGAAACAGCTTAGGAGGAAGGTAGTTAAGTTGCTCAAGATACAATGGAGTGATGATGATAACGACTGTACGTGGGAGGTGGAAGAGAGGATGAAAGCAGCTCATCCTGAACTCTTCAAGGTATGGCCCTAAGGTGTCGTGTCATCTCACGATATTGTAACTTGTTCTAGTTTTAGAATTCTGCATGCTAAGCTAGAATTGGATGCATGGTTTGTTGATTGCTATGGATGGTAGGCGTGTATAATAGTCTTTGATTGCTCTGTTTGTTTGGAATTTCAAGGGCGAAATTCCTAAGGGGGAGAGAATGTAACGACCCGTATTTTTACGGATCGAAACATCGTAAAAACAGTTATCTTTTGGTCGCATTATTGTAAGTCATCCATAGTTTAAGTCTTAGGTCGTAATGTTGTTAAGTCGTCTAGGGTTTAAGTCGTTCGAAGCTTAAGTCGAGTAAAAATTAGATCGAGAGCGACTTAAGAGAATGGACCGACTTAAGAAGGATAGGCGACCTAAGGAAGTTATGTCGTAGGCGACCTAAGGATTGAGATAGGTCGTATGATAGATAAGTCGTATGTTGAGGCTTAGGTCGTAGACGACTTAAGGAAATAGGCGACTTATAGAAACTAGCGACCTAAGGAGTTTGGGATAGGTCGTATAGAAGATAGGTCGTGTGATAAGCTTAGGTCATGAGGTAGGATAGGTCGAGTGAACAACCTAAGTATTGGAGCGACCTATAGGAAAGGCAGCGACCTAAGAGAGTTAACGACTTAGTAGTTAGGTCGTAGTGGTTTAGGTCGTTGATGAGTTTGGGACGACCTATAGTATTTGACCGACCTAAGGATTTCCAACCTAGGAGTTAGCGACCTAGAAGATAGGCAGATTAGCGACCTAAGGAGCTGGTGGTAGCAGTGGGTGACTTAAGGAAGTTAGGTCGTTAGACGACTTAAGGAGTTAAGTCGTATCCTGGCTAAGTTAGTAAGGTCGCAGGTTTGTTAGGTCGTAGACGACCTAAGATTAGTTAGGTCGCGTCTCAGTTAAGTCGTAGGTCGTAACTCTGTTGAGTGGTTAGGTCGCGAGGATGTATCTGCGTTAGGTCGCTGGGTTTTGCCTGAGTGTTAGGTCGTGAGCGACCTAAGGGTTGTTAAGTCGCGAGCGACTTAGGAGTTGAGCTGCTAAGTCGTAAGTCGTAGACAAGTGAGTTTCGATAGGTCGTAAGTCGCGTGGTGATAGGTCGCGCGCCTGCGTTGTGTTAGGTCGGCAAGGTTGTTAAGTCGTGGGCTTTTTAGGTCGTGGGGGTTTTAGGTCGTAAGTCGTGGACGACCTAACTCCGAGCGACCTAAGGGGAAATCAGCATATAAATAGGAGGGTTTTTCTCACTTTTTGGGATCCGGATTTCGAAGCGACGAAGTGCTGCCATTTTGAGAGCTCGACTTCTACACTTCTTCACTTCTTTTCTCCACTCTAATCTAGTGATTCCATCCATCCAAGTTGAAGATCAAATTGAAGATTCAAGAGCTTAGATTGAAGATCTACATCCATTAAAGTGAGATTTCATCGTTTGAAGCGGATTGGTGATAGATCAAGTTAGATCCTTCGCTGTCCAGATCTGAAGTGGGTTTCTTTTGAGGTGTTTAGGTGATTTGGTGAGTGGTGATTATCTCTCACACGGATCCAAGGGAGTATATCGGATCGTTGGCTTGATTTGGTGTTAAAGTAGAGATTTCCATGCATTTTCCTAATCATATGTGTAGATCCATATAGATCCATTTTCCATGATGATTTGATATCCATTTTACTACATGTTAACTTATGCAAGATCATTCATCAAGATTATAGAGACATTGCTCATGTTTTCATGCTTGTTGGACTTTTGACTCTTTAATTACGAAATTGCCATTGTTGTTATAATTGTCTATTTAGATCATATTTGAATGCTTGTTTACTTGGATTAATGTCTGATTTGATTGATTGCTATGAATTAGATGATTGATGATTTGATTTAGACCGAAGATGATTCAAAAGCTAAGAGAAAGGCTCTTGAATTGGGAAAGCTGCTCGTGGCATATGTAGCGGATGGTGAAGCTCTTATGCTTAGATTTGATGATGATGTTGAGATGAGGCTTTGCGAGGATGTGATGAAGCGAGGCATGATATGAGATAGTCTTGGTCTAATCCAGACGGGATCATTCCAAGCATGTTGATAACTCGGTGATATGGTTCGAGTTAGAGGATAATGGTTTGCTCGAGAGGCGCTTGAGCTAGTATGGAAATAGTCGTCGAGGAGGATGACTAGAAGGCTGAGATCTCATCGTTGTTGAAGGTTCTAGCATGCTCAAAGAAAGAGTACGTTGGGCAGATTCGATAGTCCCTGAAGGCTAATGATTGATAGTCAAGTACTCTGGGCAGATTCGATAGTCCTAGGCACGGGTCACGACGACGTGTGGGAGTAATGTCTAGAACCGGGGTTTCCATTAGCCCTTGACGGACGGCTGAAAGAATGTGTCGGTCATTCAATTAATGGTGATATCGAAGCAATGATAACAGTGATAGCCAGAGTCATGGATGTTTGGTTGTATCGTCATTCGGTCTCAAGAGCGGTATTTTCTGGGTGCTTATCTGATCTTGGTTTAGGCCTTGGGGGTTTGTACTTGGAAAACTTCGCCCTTGACTCGAGTGATAATTGCTTTACTTTAAATTATATGCTCTGCTATGTTTGCTTCTGCTTAGTGTGTGTCTGGGGGCTATCACTGTAGAAAGAGGTGGAGTGGGAGGGTTGCATTCCTATTCCTTTTCCTTTATGCTCTTTTGGTATGTTGTTAGTTAATTTACCGCTCACTAAGACTGTTGTCTGACTCAAGGCTTTATGTTTTAATTCTTATTGCCTTGGGTTGTTCGTCCATTTTGGGACGGGCAGACTAGGTAGCAGGTGACAGGTGCTGTTCTTGCTTTCTACGAATGCTGATGTCGAAGACGAGCTGGAGGCTTGCATATTATCTTCTTACTATATGTACTAGATGTTCCGCTGCTTGTATATTCTCTGAGTGTTATGTAGTGAGGCTTGATGTATTGACTATCCATATGTTTGTATTCAACTATTATGAAGTTTTATTGATGAGATTCTATTATGTGAAGCTTCACTATGTATATGTTCTATTGTATTTTGTCCATGCGTTGTGAGTAATACGATAGATTCTGCTGTTTTTAATTTAACCTGACAATCGTCCATGGCTGCCTGGCACGCTTTACAGCGCACTTTCTCTAGGTTCAGTGCGGAGGTTATGGGCGGTCGTCACATAAGCTATGACCACCAACGATCCTGAGCGGTCAGTAGAAAAGACCCAGTTTATGCCCTGACTGATTTCGCTTCCTACTCATGTAGAACCCATATGGGATACGCACAGATCTCAAAGTTTAATTAGTTAGTTGTTTGTATGTCATAGGTGTGCTAGTAAACCTTTAGATAAGTCTTTGAGATGCATTAGTAATACATAAATTATATTATATAACCCTATCTAGGGGTCATTGATTCTGTAGCTACAACCAATTGACCAGCAATTACGTTATGAGGGCCCACTTTGGGGTTGAGGTATTAAATAGCCTTTGGGTTTGCCTCCTCGCTATTTAAGAACTATTAAGTGGTCAGGGTTTTTGGGTTGTACAACGTTTAGATATATATGTGTATATTCATATATGTGTGTGTGTGTATAGTTATACCTCTGAGGAGGTTAGGCATATCGTATACGCACATAGGATTGAACGGATTAGCCATAGATAATAGACATAACATTTAAATAGGAATCAATCGACATAAATTAGTGTTATAGATAAAGTATGTAATTTTTCCAGTTACCAAAACGTTATTCTGACCCCCTCCTCATTACAACCCACATGATAGATTTAGAGGGACAATGATGCAGCTCAGCCTGAAGAAGTCTTAGGTCGCGAGCGACCTAAGGATCTGTTAAGTCGTATGCGACCTAAAGGGGTGAAGCATGAGGCGAGTTATGCTGGAAAGAGTAGTTCAGCGACCTATGATAAGTCGCCAAGCGAGCTAACGAGCAACGACCTAAACGAGTTACGACCTATCAAGATAGCACCAGCAAGTATGAAGCAAAGCAACAGTGAAACGCAACGACCTAACAAGTTAATTCCTAGGTCGTGTGAAGAGTTAGGTCGCTCGAACGAAACCCCACGACCTAACTATGAACGAGCGAATAAGATAGGTCGCTTCAAGTTGCCACTTGACTTAGGTCGCGAACGACCTTCCGTCCTTAGGTCGCGAACGACCTTACGAAAGTTGCCTGAAGTTCTTAAGTCGCTTGAAGATAAAGCTCGTAGGTCGAAGAAGCTCTTATTCTTAGGTCGCCAACGACCTAGCAAGAAGCCACCTGATCTTAGGTCGCTACGAAACAGGGTGTTACGACCTAGAAGGTCGCGACCTAACATTACCAAACTATATTTTAAGGTCGCTCCATGGTTAGGTCGCGTGATTGAGTTGGGTCGCTCCAGAAGATATGCCGCTGATCCTTTATATCGTGAAGACGTCCTATTACCGAGTTCCATTAGGTCGCTGCTGGATGATAAAGCTTAAGTCGCTGGAAGAAAGGCCGCTAAGTCGCTCCCGGAGGATATGTTATGTCGTTTGAATTCTTAGGTCGTTATGTTTGTAACTCGTATATGTTGTAAATATGTTAAGTCGTAAGTCGCTGTTTGTTTTTAGGTCGTGAAGGCTTTGTAATATGTTTGTTTGTTTTAGGTCGCAAGAGTTAGGTCGTTGTCGACCTATGTGTTGTAATGTGTTGTAATGTGTTGTGTCGTGGAAGTGTGTGAGTTGTAACCCTATAAATAGGGAGTGTTGATCATTTGTAATAGTTAGTATATTTTGAATAAAAACTTGTTTGTGTGCTTTGTGCCACTTCTCCAATTGGTAGTTGAGTGTGATCTCATATCTCCACTTTCGGTAATCGAGTGCGCTCGATTCAACGACTGCTGAAGCCGATTCACGGTATCTACTGCGCTAGATCAACGTACGAAGAATCGTAGATCTTTAAACATGGTATCATGCGCGATCAACGTGTTTGGGATAGCTAGAATCCGGTATCTTTGGATCAACGGATTCGGGCCATTCGGTATCTTCTATTCCATCGATCGTTACTTTCACAGTTTCATCATTTTTGTTATCCGCTGCTGCATCATTTGGTATCAGAGCTAGACTTAGCCAATCATAGCTAAGCCGAGTCTTGGAGCCAATTTTTATAGAAGAGTTTGAGGTGTGAGTTCAAGCCGAGCCAATCAAGTTAGGCCGAGCTAGTTGAAGTGTGAAGTTCAATTAAAGTACAAGCCGAGAGTTAAAGTTTGTGAGATTTGACAATGCCACCGAGGAGAACTAATCGCCATCAGAATGTTGAAGCGTTGTATAGAAGAGAAGAAACCGAGCAAATGGAACAACGCATCAATGAAAAGTTTGATGAAGGCCTTGGGAAGTTAGAGAAACTGATGAATGACATGAATCAAAGTCAACAGAGGAGATCGCCAATCTCGAACCATGGAGGAAACAGAGTTTCGCCATTGGTTACGGAAGCGAGGAGGGTGTCGCCGCAATCTTTCCGAGGAAGAAGAGAATCTTCAGTTTCAATGAGAAGAGAACATCATGAGTATAGAGACGAAGAAAGAAGAACTCCACGTGAGTTTGAACATGAACCATA
Source organism: Allium fistulosum (assembly GCA_030737815.1). Classification (NCBI taxonomy): domain Eukaryota; kingdom Viridiplantae; phylum Streptophyta; class Magnoliopsida; order Asparagales; family Amaryllidaceae; genus Allium; species Allium fistulosum. The sequence continues at coordinate 1,000,246,845 of CM060904.1, read as the reverse complement.
CCGTGATGATGAAAGACAAAGTAGAAGGGATATGCGGGATCATAGGAATGTGGATGGTCGAGATCGTTATCGAAGTACATCTATTTTTGACGAAGATAGTGGAAGATGTAGTGTTCATTCTCGAGATCAAGACCAAGCACGGAATGCATATCGGGTTGTAGAAGATGATCGCCGATGGGAGTCGGGGATGAAAACTGAAATTCCAGAATTCAAGGGAGGAATGGTAACGGAGGAATTTTTGGATTGGGTTTCAAATGTAGAGGAAATTTTTGACTTCAAAGAAATTCCCGAGGATCGAAGAGTGAAGTTGGTTGCTACGAGATTACGAGGGAGAGCTATGGCTTGGTGGCAACAAACTAAGCTAACACGGGCAAGAATGGGAAAATCTAAAATTGTCACTTGGGAGAAAATGAGAAAGTTGATGAAAGTTACATTCCTGCCGCACAATTATCAATCTCTTATGTATCAACGTTTGCAGAACCTAAGACAAGGGACAAGATCAGTGAATGAGTATGCAGATGATTTTTACCAATTGATTACGAGGAATGATATTATGGAAACGGAGGAACAGCTAACAGCAAGGTATGTTGGAGGATTGCGAACGCAGATTCAAGACATGGTGAATATGTTTAATCCCAGATCTGTTGCTGAAGCACATCAGAAAGCGTTGGCATGGGAAAAGCAAGGAAGACGAGGAGGTGGAGTGTTTACAAATTCCAGCAACCAGAACAAGGATGTTAGTAGCAGTGTGGATGTTTCCAAGTCGTCAGTAAGTCAATTGTGAATGAATTCAACAAAGCAAAGGTCAATAGTCATTTCAAATGCTTTAATTGTCAAGAGTTGGGCCATAAAAGCAATGAATGTACAAAGCCCAAGAAGCGAGCAATGATTGCGGAGATTGAGAATGAAAATGCAGAGGTGGAGTGTGTCAATTCTATACCAGTTGAAGAAGAAGAATTATTGTCTAGAGATGAAGGTTGTAGTTTGTTGTTGAGGAGATCATGTTTAACACCAAAGCAAGAAGATGATTCTAGTTGGTTGAGGAGCAATATTTTCCAGTCAACATGGACTATTCTAGGGAAGGTTTGTAAATTTGTGATTGATGCAGGAAGCTGTGATAATATCATTTCTTCAGAAGCTGTAAAGAAGTTGTCATTGAAAACAGAGAAACATCCAAATCCCTACAAATTAGCTTGGTTGAGGAAAGGAGGGGAAGTGAAGGTTAATCGAAGAGCTTGTGTTAATTTTTCCATTGGGAAGAAATATAAAGACGAAATTTGGTGTGATGTGGTTGACATGGATGTATGCCATCTGTTGTTGGGAAGGCCATGGCAATACGATAGAGCTGTGCAACATGATGGACGCACAAACAGCTACAATTTTATGTTCGAGGATACACGAATCATTTTGGTTTCTAAGAAGCGTCAACAGAGTGGAAACAAATTGGAGGAAATCGAGGAGCTAAAAACTTTGTTGTCTTTAAAGGAATTTGTTGATGTGGAAGATGAAGTCGATTGTTTTCAATCACCAAAGTTTGACGGAGATGAAGTTGTTGATTTTCAACCAACAAAATCTGATGAACATAAGATTGAAAATTCACAGTCAGCAAAATTGGATGAGGGTGAAGAAAGTAAGTCAGGAGATGAAGAGGGTAATTTGTTGATGAAGGAGGTGGATTCGACTAGTCTACAATCTACAAAAGAGCTTGTTAAAGAAGTGGAGGGTAGTGCAGAAATGTTCCTGTTGAATGAAAATGAAACCAGTGGAAGTGTTGAAATTATCAAAGAGGTTAAGCCAGTGGTGAAGGAATGTGAAGATGTAGCTCCTACAAAGTTGCCCGAAGAATTACAGCCACTGAGGAACGTACATCATGTTAATCAAGTGTCAAGTGCTATTGTACCGTATATGCCACGTAATCATATGTGTCCGACAGAGCAGGTAGAGTTGAGAAGATTGGTTGATGGGTTTCTATTCATAGGAAGGCAATTATATACTCCTGGTTACAGTTGGCGAATAAGGGTTATCAAAGACTTACATGAAGAAAGTCATGGGAACTGTGATCGTACCATGCAGTTGATTGCAACAACTTGTTTTGGGTCGTTAATAAGGAAAGGGGTCGAAAGGTTTGTTCAGAAAAGTCAGAGTTATCAAATTTCAAAAGAGAACACGATGAAGTCAGAATTATGTATGTCATTATCACTACATAATAGATCATGGGTGGACGTAAGTATGGACTTTGCATTGGATTTGATGAAGACACAAAGTGGCAACGAATCTATCTACTTGATGGTTGAACGATTTCTTGCTGGTACGTACAACAAGCTAGATGCCGGAGGAATGGGTCGTTTGGAAATTGTGAAGGAAATTTGTGAGAATGATTATAAGTTAAGTTTACCGGATCATCTTCCTAGTACTAATGTTGACAATATCAAACATTTGGGTCTGTGTCACGAGGACGAGAATGTCGAAGACAAAGAATTTTTAAATTCGAGGACGAATTTTTCTCAACCGGGAGAGGATGATGCAGCCCGGCCTGAAGAAGTCTTAGGTCGCGAGCGACCTAAGGATCTGTTAAGTCGTATGCGACCTAACGGGGTGAAGCATGAGGCGAGTTATGCTAGAAAGAGTAGTTCAGCGACCTATGATAAGTCGCCAAGCGAGCTAACGAGCAATGACCTAAACGAGTTACGACCTATCAAGATAGCACCAGCAAGTATGAAGCGAAGCAACAGTGAAACGCAATGACCTAACAAGTTAATTCCTAGGTCGCGTGAAGAGTTAGGTCGCTCGAACGAAACCCCACGACCTAACTATGAACGAGCGAACAAGATAGGTCGCTTCAAGATGCCACTTGACTTAGGTCGCGAACGACCTTCCGTCCTTAGGTCGCGAACGACCTTATGAAAGTTGCCTGAAGTTCTTAAGTCGCTTGAAGATAAAGCTCGTAGGTCGAAGAAGCTCTTATTCTTAGGTCGCCAACGACCTAGCAAGAAGCCACCTGATCTTAGGTCGCTACGAAACAGGGTGTTACGACCTAGAAGGTCGCGACCTAACATTACCAAACTATATTTTAAGGTCACTCCATGGTTAGGTCGCGTGATTGAGTTGGGTCGCTCCAGAAGATATGCCGCTGATCCTTTATATCATGAAGATGTCCTATTACCGAGTTCCATTAGGTCGCTGCTGGATGATAAAGCTTAAGTTGCTGGAAGAAAGGCCGCTAAGTCGCTCCCGGAGGATATGTTATGTCGTTTGAATTCTTAGGTCGTTATGTTTGTAACTCGTATATGTTGTAAATATGTTAAGTCGTAAGTCGCTGTTTGTTTTTAAGTCGTGAAGGCTTTGTAATATGTTTGTTTGTTTTAGGTCGCAAGAGTTAGGTCGTTGCCGACCTATGTGTTGTAATGTGTTGTGTCGTGGAAGTGTGTGAGTTGTAACCCTATAAATAGGGAGTGTTGGTCATTTGTAATAGTTAGTTGATTTTAAATAAAAACTTGTTTGTGTGCTTTGTGCCACTTCTCTAATTGGTAGTTGAGTGTGATCTCCTATCTTCACTTTCGGTAATCGAGTGCGCTCGATTCAACGACTGCTGAAGCCGATTCACGGTATCTAGTGCGCTTGATCAACGTACGAAGAATCGTAGATCTTTAAACACGGTATCGTGCGCGATCAACGTGGTTGGGATAGCTAGAATCCGGTATCTTTGGATCACGGATTTGGGCCATTTGTTATCTTCTATTCCATCGATCATTACTTTCACAATTTCATCATTTTTGTTATCCGCTGCTGCATCAGACAAGCTACTAGTGCAAGGCGGGAATTGCAAATGGTGAAGTCTTCTCGTTCACGCTCAACGCTGGCAAGGCAATCAGATACTAAAGGAATACTATTGATTCCAAGGTAGTAGCCTTGGTCAACATAAATATTCTATTGTATTTTTATATTCTGCTATGAGTTTATGTAGATAGCTCTTTGATATAATTATATTTATTACAGGTTACCAAAACCAACAATCCATGCACTAATGGACTTGAGTTTTGATTTAGTAAAATTTCGGGTCCATTAAGGTGTGGATTGTTACATCCCCAACCAAATCATTTCAGTTAATGATAATTATTATTATTGAACCAAGGATTTTGGATTTAGACTTACAAAGTTGGATGTGGACAATGTCGGAATTTTGACCAAACCCAAATTCCGTAAGTCCTAACGTGATATAGTTTTGACGAAGAGAATTGGTGTAAATATTTGTCACTACATGATTACGCTTAAATAAGTAAAATTGGATTTACCAGTAAAGATGTGTAAATAATAAATTCAGCCAAAATGTTACGCCACTAGGTAGGGTACGTTAATGCTTGAATTGTTCAACATTAATTGTCGACTGAATTTACACCTTTGAGTCACACAATCGAAATGATGAATATTCTGAATGAACCACATGATTTAATTAATTTTTTAGTTATTAAAAATTAGTTAATATTTATGAAATGTTAATTATTATATTTTGTTTGACTTGTTTGGATACCATTAGTATTTTGCGTATATAAAAGTTGTAAATGCACGTATCGTTACGCGATATCGATAAAAGATTTAAATTTGATTTAAACAGGAATAATACTAATTTGTTTTTGAAAATTTTTTGGGGCCCAAACAAGCCACGTATGGCCGGCCATGCTTTAAGAAAGAAGAGGAATTACTAGAATTAGAAATGAAAAAGCTAATTCTAAACAAAGGATAGGCGAGTCAGCATATCTTCATTAGAGCTTTATTTTCTCCTTTTTAAATTAGCCTCTGTCATTTTTTTTCCTCTTATCAATTTTGAGATCTAGGTCTAAAATATTCATGGTAGCAAGGGTACAAAATTCTAAAATCAAACAAGACAAAATGAAATATAAAAGGTGGCTATCTCTCTAGTTTTGGAAAATCTGGAGATCAAGCTATTGGATCTAGGAATCTTCACATCTTCAAGGTGTTTCTCTTGGCTTCATCTAAAGGATGAACTCCTATTTTGCTTATATGTTATTTCATTATGATTATATGTTTATATTATTCACATATTCCATTCATTCATTTGTACGTATTGGGATAATATTAGGATATTTTGTTTATTCCCTTGAACCAGCTTTATCCTTATCATGTCACTATGATTAAAATCATCATGTTTACGTTCTTTATTTTTCACATGTCACTAATGATAATTATTTTGGATATATCCCTATTTTGTTTGCTTGTTTATGTTATGTATGAAATTAGATCTGCCTTTCAATGTCGCAATTTATAGATGCTCATGTTGTCCAATTTTTTCATGTACAAACTCTTGTTTGAATAACATTTTGAAAAAAATTTGTTTGTATAAAATTTAGTTTCACATTGTAAAATTGAAAATTGAAGATTCTCTCTCAAGTCATTTTAAAATAATTATTGTTTGTTGTTTCCATAAATTTTTAGGCAGACTTGAAATTCATAAGTTGATTAAAAAAATGGAGGTTAACAATTTTATTGAAACCTAACGTTAAATTAGCTAATAAAATTTTATTGCTTATTACATAAAAATCCAAACTTGAACAAAATACATATGTTATTTGTTTGAAACTATTTGGAATATGAGTATAAATTTTGTACGGTTGTTGATTTGGATATAAATCTTTTCACATAAGTTTTGTATAGTTTTTGATTTGGAAATAAATCTTTTCATCATTGTACACTTTAGAAAAAGGGAAAATTTGTTATAATTGAACTTTTATGCAAAATGTCACATGCCTATTTTTACCCTTTTTGTTAAGATTTGATTTGATTTTACTAACCGTAATTTTTAAATAAATATACAAATAATTGCATGTCCCTTTGACTTAAAGTTAATAAAATATATTATTATATGTAATTAATAATTTTGTTTTAAAATATCATCAAATTAGATATTGTTTTAAGTTTGATTTCATATTGTGTAAACATGTTAATCTTAATTTTAATATACATATATGTATGTGTGTGTGTCAAAATTTTGGATAACACAGGCATGTGTGAATTATGTATTAAATGTCGTTTATTATATCAATTAATCTAATTAAAGAGAGGGAGGAAATGTTTATCTCTCTACATTTATAGCATCATTTTCCCTTAATTGGTTATTTGTGTTAAGAGAAAAAATAAAAAGTTTCATTCTCTAAACTTTTACACACACACACACACACACACACACACACACTCTTATATGTTTCTCCTACTAATCGAACACATGAATGTATTTGATACATATTCATTATAATACATAGAAATTTAAACCAAATTTAAAATTTCTATCAAATCAATTAATAAAATTTGATTTTGTTTAAAACATTATTAGATTAGATCTGATAATCTTTTAGACTTCATATGCCCAATAAATCCAAAATAGGAAAAAAAATCAAAATCTACCTATTTCACCGCTTTTGATTAGCCATGTTCCTTCAATAGCACGAGAACCAAATAGTCTATGCAGTTTAACTTAGTCATTAGGGCTAACCAATGAAGCTTACCAATTTAGTAGGATGTCTAGAAAAGTAGTGTCTAGGCTTGAGTTTGGATAATTAAGTACCATGCCCTCTTTGGCTACCGGACTGGCCCGAAAAGTAAAGTGAAATCAAAGGTTTCCCCTAATAGGATAGACCCTATTTTGAATTGGGCATTAGATTAGTTTTCAAAATTGGTTTGAAAATTAAAAATGAAATTTTAAATTTTAAATAATAAATACATTATAAATGTTATAATGTGATTTATTTTGAAATTAAAATAAGATTTTAAATTTAAAAGTTAAATTTAAAATAAGAATTACATTATAAATGTTATAATATGATTTTCAATGTTAGCTTTGAAAACAATGTATTTTATAAATGTTATAATATAGTTTTCAAAGTGCTTTGAAAATATAATAAATGTACTTCAAAATTTTTAATATCCATATAATAAAATTGCTCGTCTATAACGGAAAAACAAACAAAATTATGAAAAGCAGATCAGATTTTAAGTTCTAGTACATATCAAGTGGCTATAATTGTAACACATCACCATCGATTAAGCATAGTGATTTAACTAATGGGGATTAAACAGTCTAGGCCACGATATATTAAATAGAGTGATTTAACCAATATTAATAAACTGTACTGGCCATGATCTATTTTAACTTCCCTTCACTCTACACGATCTATTTTACTTTTGTCTTTCTCCTCTCTTCAATCGCCATCAGAAGCTTACACACGCTAAAATTGATGGCGTCATAGGTTAGTTTATCTACTTCTTTCATCTACACTATCGCTAGTTCATCCATGCTTCCAATCAAAGGTTTAACTCTTCTAATTATCAAAAAATCAAGTTAAGTTATTATTTTTGTTATCTCATCATTAAAATTTTAATATCCGACATATATTGATTTGTTAAATTTTAGAAATATCTAGGATTGGAAGGTCCTACATGCTTTAATTTTTAAACAACAAAGGTGGAAGAAGTAGAGAGTGGTTTTTTGATTTGATTTCTATGTAAGTTTTTTCTACAATACTCAAACTCGAGTTGTTTCATGCTAGTTAAATAATTGATTTGATTTGATTTCCTTTGCAACTTTGTAAAGCATACACCCTTACCTTTTCACACGGTTTATGTTCAAAATCAATCATATTATTGAGAATATAATAAACGAAATACTTAGTATAATTTTTGTCTTTAACAATGGATTGACATACTCTAATTGGTTAATGTCTATGCATTGTTTATTTGCTCTTCAAACTAGGTGTCTCTCGGCGTGTCACGGTTAAGAAATTTGTTCCTCAATTTATTGAACTTTTTATGGACCGTGCAAACTTATCCAATTTTCTTCATTATATGAGTGCTCCTTTTGTAATAAAACTTCAAACTAGCATGAGATATCAACATTTAAAATATTATTATAATATCATTACATTTGACTATTTTTACGTACTTTTTTAATAAATTTTCTGATACTATTGGTATAAATAATCTACATGTCATATGGATTGCAACGACCCGTAAATTTCAAACCATTCGCATCCACACATGTCAGACTTGAATTGCTCAAAATATCAGATTGTTAATTTATATTTGGCAAACTCAGCATATACAGTAAATAAATCAATCACAGAATCACAGACACAGAGTATTACAACAGTAAGCAGTAGAATAGATAAATAGTAGTTCATGAAGCCACTATATAAACAACAAAGTTTGAAATGAAATAAAAGTGAAATCTCAAATACAGAGTAGTCTCAAGTCCAAAAGTAACTGACAAGACTGAGCAAAATCACTGGAAACAACTGAAATAACTGAAAGCTGGATAAATAGATCTTCAAGCAAAGCTCCAATCTCCAAAGGTGAGTCTCAAATGCTGTGACGCTCAGTTAGACCCGAGCATAAAGCAAAACACAAAACACTCGAGTTAGGATTAACATTCTTATATTAATAAATTCAACTCAAGTGAAATGTCAACTGAAATACAAGTAACTTAAAGGATGTTTGGGGTTTCCATCCTCTAAGGATCCGTGAAACTATCTACTATGTAGTAATATACGCTATTATAATATGTCTATAGTAAAGTAAACTATTAAAATAGCGTTAAGGCATTACCCTTATCCCCCTTAACACGTTTTATATAATGTCGTAGTCTATACAAATACTGTAAACTCCACTCGCAAGTGGGCTATCAGGGAGCACTCCATAGGTACGACACAAAACAAACTTGTAGAAGGCGCGATAGAGCATGCGACAAGGCACTCTAGGCAATGCCAGGGTAGATATACCATTTGCGTATCCGGACTGGTGGTAACGCATAGCAGCTACTACCGCCCACCTCGTGACACACTCCCAAATCAAAGGTGCACCCAATCAAATCACAAAAGCAATAGACTGATATCGAAGAAATGTGTCCGATAGGAGGAATGACCTCACTTGGCCCGGCTTGGCTCCTGTTTTAGTCGCATCAAGCTAACTCATGGGAGTAAGGGCTACGTAAATACCATTTAGAATCATCACCAAACCATCCTACTTCATTCTGGAATCTCCACCATGTACACAGTTGTTAAAGTGGTTTTCGGTATTGGCAGAGAGTATGACAATATCCGATCCCGGTCTCTTTAACAACCAAACGCTTATTTCACACCGTGGTCATTCATTTCTAATAGTTTATACTTCATATCAAAATATCATATCCATTTCAAAACCATATCAATACGATATCATTATTCACTTAAAATATATCCATTTCCAAAATCATAGCACTTTCAAAGTTATAACACTTCGAAGTTATAAAACTTAGAAATTATAACACTTTGAAATCATAATACTTTGGAAATCATAACACTTTAAAAACATAATACTTTGGAAATCATAACACTTCGAAAACATAACTTTGAAATCATAACACTTTACTCTTAAACAGTTTAGATATTAATAATAGTATATATAATAAAATAGTTTATATATTAAAATAATTATAAGTTAAAATAATTTATATTAAAATAATTAGTATATTAAAATTTGTTTATATTAAAATAGTTTATATATTAAATAACTTATAATATATATATATATATTAAAATGCTTTATATAATAAAATAGTTTCCTCAAGGTTCACAAATCAATTCAAATCAACTCAAATTCCAAAAATCCCATTTAAATCAAATCTCGGCTCTTCCATTTCAATTCAAACCTCAATATTTTATATCGATTTCAAATATAGATTTGAACCATAAATTTAAAACGATTCAATTTCAATAGATTTCAAAGCTTTAAATATTCAAACATTTACAATAACTCAATTTTGATAAATTCATTTATATTTCGAATTCAACTTTACCATTATTTAATATTGAAATATTCACTTGATCAATCCAATAACATTTAAATAAAATTTTAAATTACCATTTAAATAAACTAATTATTCCCTTCAATTTATTTAAATTTGAAATATTCATTTAATCACTTTAAATCAAAAATCAAGTTATAAAATCATATCTTAAAAATCTCAAATTTAATAAGTTTCAAATCAATTTTTAATTAAATATAATTCTTAAAAGAATACGATTTCCAATCAATTTAAATTTATCTTCCCAACCTGAACTTATTAAAATTATTATAAAACTATATTTTAAAAATATAATTTCAAATAAATACTTAAACATACTATATTTTAATTAAATCAAACTTTATTAAATCAAATCTTATTATCAAATTTATTTTATATTAAAACTTAATTTATATATTTTAAAATAGTAAAATCTTAAAATTAATCAATTTCAAAACTAACTTATAATTTCAGAATTTCCAAAACATAAAATTTTAAAAATCTAAAAATTTAAACATATATAAAATATTTAAAATCAATATTTATATAAAACCATATATATTTCTTTTCAAAACCTTGGAAATCATTTTAAAATATATATATATATATATAGACCAACGGTGTCTGTATATAATTTTCTATCCTATGGTCAAGTGATATAGATATTTATCATTTCAATCCGCAATTTAAAAATCTACGGGTATATATCATTTCAACCCGCAATCCCATATTTATCAATGAAAATCATTTGGGTTTATCATTTCAACCCATAACGATTTTCTCCTATTCTACAAGATCGTTCGGGTATGTATCATTTCAACCCATAGGTAATTCTATACTAACAGGGAACTTGAAGAGTAAGAACAGTTATGAATATAATATAACATATCAATAACAGGCATATATCATCAATAACAGATAAAATATAAATAACTTATCATAGTGTCAGATGTCACGGGTGAACAGTTACAAATATTGGCATATCATATATGGCAAATAATTAACAGTTCAATTTAGCAGCATATTTCAATTATCGTTTCAAATGAAATTAAATCTAATAAATATAAGAATGTTAATCGTGAGTGATTGCTCACCTTTCGAGGATAGAGAGGTTTGACAATGAAATGGGTTACGAATCCAAGCACGAATTCCAAAGCAAAGCAAGATTGGCACGAATTCGACGAACAGAGCTTATAAATAGGAGTCGATGAAACAAATCAAAATCGTTTTGGTATAACTGAAACAAAATATATATATCATATTATTTTCAAAAATCAATATTCAATTTGAACCACATATAAAAAGGTAAATCTTCATATTATATTTTTTGAGAGTCAATAATTATTTATTACAATACATGTATAAAATCAAAATACCTATATTTTATACTTTTTAAAAAATTCCATATATAATTTAAATTCAAAATATATATTATTTAAACACATAGAATTATCTATATATATATATATATATTTTTCTACTGTAAAACATCTATAATACATATGTAAATCAATATATCCATATATTATACAACTGATACCAAAAGAATCAATATATATGTATACTAATATATGAAAACAATATATAAACTTACGTATATATATATATATATACTATAAACACAAATATATATATATATATACCTTGTATAAAGGCATGCAGGCTGAGTGGTGCGAGCTGGAAGAGTTCGGGCAAAGGGCGGCTGTGCTCGGCTCGGAGAGGGGACTCGGGTTTGGGAGGAGAGGCCGAGTGGTGGTCGAAACTTCGGTTTTGCTTGGCCATGGGCTTGAGGCGCTGGCCATGGAGAGAAAGTGGTGGGATATTTTGAGGCAGAGGTCGCAGCTAGTGCGACACGAAGTGGGGAGAGAGATGCGGTGCAGCTTCCATGCGAAAATGTTTAGATAAATAAAGATTTTTTTAATAGAAAGAGAAGAGCAAGGAGCCATGGGAAAACACGGAGAAGAGAATGGCAAGAGGAAACAGTTCACAGGCAAAAAGAAATGACAGGCAATGCTTTTTTTTCAAAAGAAATGAATAGACAAATTTTTTTTCGAATACCATAAGTTACATTGGAAAGCAAAAGTTATAAGGTGAATTCTGTGAATTTTAAAAACCAATGGCTATTGTGGTTTACACGGGTGGACAATTGAAAGTTCACAGAAAAATCAAAGATTAAAGTTTTGGATACCGATACGACTAACCGTATCGCGGTTCACCGCGTATTGGACACTGAAACACAAATATGAATATACTGTGGAGATCAGCACAACGAGACCATCAAAACGGTATACAAATATCAGTGGTACGACCCTCCTATCAAAAGTCGATAATTGGTACCGAAACTGCTGCTAAAACACCGAAAATAAGATAAACGGAGCAATAGCAGTCCGAATTTGGCGAAACGAAATATGACGTCTCACTCAGAAGATGATTTACAAATTTATTATATAAAAATATTCAGGTTTGAGAAATATTTTATTATTATCAAATATTAACTGATTTAAATTTAAATAAAATTACACAAGAAAATAAACTTCCATATTATCTAATGAAAATTTACCAATTGCTATGTTTATATAGACGAATTTCAAATATCAAATTTTTTATTTCAAAATTTTATTATTTAAAATTTCTCAAAAATTTAGTTAAATTACGTTATTAAAACCATTAAAATTTATGGGTCGTTACACTCTCCCCCACTCAAAACTTTTCGTCCCCGAAAAGGAAGGAGGTAGGAGAATAGAAACAACCAGAGAGAAAAATAGATTAAAATATACAAAATAAAACAATTATTTTTAACCACATAAATTTCATTTATTTTAAATTGGTTTATATTCAACTAATTGATTTCAAATAAAGGTATTTTCATTCAGTTGATTTATTTTCAATTTTATTAATGTTTGTTACAAAAAGGTTTCCTTCAAAACAAAATTCATTTTATCCATCTCATTTATTTAATCCATTTAATTTCACTTAATTTAATTCCACTTATAACTCAATCATAACTATTTCTAAATTCATATTTATTTATTCATTATCCTATTATTCAATTTATCTCAATTAACATTTTCTATAATCATAAATTAAATATATAAACATTTATTAAAATCATATTTTATTCAAATCAAATTAATTCTTCTTTTTTACAAATTAATTATTCAACTTATTACTCTCAATATATCTTATCACGTAGATTAAGTATATTGACACTTATTATAACCACTCAACTTATTTATAAATTCCTTTAATATCATTTTATATTGTATACTATTCAATTACATAGTTAACTTCTGAGTAATTTAGGTAAGTTATATATGTTGGAATGCAATTGAGTATTATACTAGTAAAATTTTCCTAATTCAATTATTTCAATTTATATATATTTATTCAAAATTTATGAGTTAAATTTCCAATTCACTTCTAACCTTTTAGAGATAAATGTAGACATATATATATTATATATCAGATCAAATCTATAATCACATACCTATATACATAATACAACAAGTCATTCTTAAGAAATTCAAATCAGATTTATTTTCCAAAACAAAAATGTAGCAAAGCTACTAAGTGATCTCTCCACTTGAAACTTGAAAATGAATGTCGATGATGCTGCAGTCTTCACCGAAATTATTTTACAGCGACAAAAGAGGAGAGTACTGATTTAAAACTTTTAAAATTCTTTGGAAATGATTTCTATTCGAAAATACCTTTAAATAATATACTCTAAAATTTAAACCAAAATTTTTCCAAAATACCGGAAATTGAATTCTCAAATTCATAATTTAAATTCATTTCAAATTCTAAATCAATTTATAAAACATGTTTTATAATTTCATTTATTTATATTGTGTCAATTTGCTCTGTTCAAGTGTTTTGGAATTTCTATCGATAGCGTTGATCAGACGAATCGATCGAAATCCCAAATCAACCTCAACAACTCAAACAACACACTATAAAACATTTTATATTAATTACAAATACACTCCCTCACTTGATGATTCAAAAATGGATTTCAAAATAAGGATAGAGATCAAAATTTAGAGGAACCCTAATCAAGAGAATTTTAACTAGAGATGAGCTCGAAACGAAGATAAGATGATCAAATAACAAAGGGAAAAGATGGATCAACTTATATAAATTGTGGGCGACCTTAACCGGGTCAACCGTGACTTCAAGAATAAGACCGATGTAGAATTCTGAGGCAAATCGACATCCGATCACAAGAGAATTACCCTGGTTGTCTACTAGAGAAACATTCGGTCATAGCAAGAGATAGCAGCATCTAAACCGAGGATACAAAAATTTCCGGTGAATCAATGCCTGTTGTTAAGGAGTTTCACCCCTTACAAACCATTCTAAGATTGGCGGGGCCGCCGATTCATTATAGAGATCAACCGAAGCGGAGTATGGGATGCTCCAAAATTGAGAAGAACGCGAACAGGGAGAAATAAGAATGAATTTCAGAACAAAGAGAAAAAGTTCCAAAATTCAAAGGACATCCGAATCAAAGAGGAAGAGATTCAAGCTCGAACGAAGGTGATTATGTAATTAAATTTACCCTATATGCTAAGTTTGCCTAAACCAGAGCTCTGATACCAACTGTAATGACCAGTAAATTTCGAACCATTCGCATCCACACATGTCAGACTTGAATTGCTCAAAATATCAGATTGTTAATTTATATTTGGCAAACTCAGCGTATACAGTAAATAAATCAATCAAAGAATTACAGATACAGAGTATTACAACAATAAGCAGCGGAATAGATAAATAGTAGTTCATGAAGCCACTATATAAACAACAAAGTTTGAAATGAAATACAAGTGAAATCTCAAATACAGAGTAGTCTCAAGTCCACAAGTAACTGACAAGACTAAGCAAAATCACTGGAAACAACTGAAAGCTGGATAGATAGATCTTCAAGCAAAGCTCCAATCTCCAAAGGTGAGTCTCAAATGCTGTGACACTCAGTCTGACCCGAGCGTAAGGCAAAACACAAAACACTCGAGTCAGGATTAATATTCTTATATTAATAAATTCAACTCAAGTGAAATGTCAACTGAAATACAAGTAACTTAAAGGATGTTTGGGATTTCCATCCTCTAAGGATCCGTGAAACTATATACTATGTAGTAATATACGCTATTATAATATGTCTATAGTAAAGTAAACTATTAAAATAGCGTTAAGGCGTTACCCATATCCCCCTTAACACGTTTTATATAATGCCGTAGTCTATACAGATACTGTAAACTCCACTCGCAAGTGAGCTATCAGAGAGCACTCCATAGATACGACACAAAACAAACTCGTAGAAGGCACGAGGGCATGCGACAAGGCTCTCGAGGCAATGCCAGGGTAGATATACCATTTGCGTATCCGGACTGGTGGTAACGCATAGCAGCTACTACCGCCCACCTCGTGACACACTTCCAAATCAAAGGTGCACCCAATCAAATCACAAAAGCAATAGAATGGTATCGAAGAAATGTGTCCGATAGGAGGAATGACCTCACTGGGCCCGGCATGGCTCCTGTTTTAGCCGCATCAAGCTGACTCACGGGAGTCAAGGCTACGTAAATACCATATAGAATTGTCACGAAACCATCCTACTTCATTTTGGAATCTTCACCACGTACACAGTCGTTAAAATGGTTTTCGGTATTGGCAGAGAGTATAATAATATTCGATCCCGGTCTCTTTAACAACCAAACGCTTATTTCACACCGTGGCCATTCATTTCAAATAGTTTATACTTCATATCAAAATATCATATCCATTTCAAAACCATATCATTATTCACTTAAAATATATCCATTTCCAAAATCATAGCACTTTCAAAGTTATAACACTTCAAAGTTATAAAACTTAGAAATTATAACACTTTGGAAATCATGACACTTTGAAATCATAATACTTTGGAAATCATAACACTTTGAAAACATAATACTTTGGAAATCATAACACTTTGAAAACATAACTTTGAAATCATAACACTTTACTCTTAAACAGTTTAGATATTAATAATAGTATATATAATAACATAGTTTATAAAATAAAATAGTTTATATATTAAAATAATTATAAGTTAAAATAGTTTATATTAAAATAATTAGTATATTAAAATTTGTTTGTATTAAAATAGTTTATATATTAAAATAACTTATAAAATAAAATATTTATATATATATATATATATATTAAAATGCTTTATATAATAAAATAGTTTCCTCAAGGTTCACAAATCAATTCAAATCAACTCAAATTCCAAAAATTCCATTTAAATCAAATCTCAGTTCTTCCATTTCAATTCAAACCTCAATAAACCATTTTATATCGATTTCAAATATAGATTTGAACCACAAATTTAAACCGATTCAATTTCAATAGATTTCAAAGCTTTAAATATTCAAACATTTACAATAACTCAATTGTGAAAAATTCATTTATATTTCGAATTCAACTTTACCATTATTTAATATTGAAATATTCACTTGAATAATCCAATAACATTTAAATAAAACTTTAAATTACCATTTAAATAAACTAATTATTTCGTTCAATTTATTTAAACTTGAAATATTCATTTAATCACTTTAGATCAAAAATCAAGTTATAAAATCATATCTTAAAAATCTCAAATTTAATAAGTTTCAAATCAATTTTTAATTAAATATAATTCTTAAAAGAATACGATTTCAAATCAATTTAAATTTATCTTCCCAACCCGAACTTATTAAAATTATTATAAAACTCTATTTTTAAAATATAATTTCAAATAAATACTTAAACATGCTATATACTAATTAAATCAAACTTTACTAAATCAAATCTTATTATTAAATTTATTTTATATTAAAACTTATTTTATATATTTTAAAATAGCAAAATCTTAAAATTAATAAATTTCAAAACTAACTTATAATTTTAGAATTTCCAAAACATAAAATTTTAAAAATCTAAAAATTTAAACATATATAAAATATTTAAAATCAATATTTATATAAACCATATATATTTCTTTTCAAAACCTTGGAAATCATTTTAAAATATATATATATATATAGAACAACGGTGTCTGTATATAATTTTCTATCCTATAGTCAAGTAATACGGATATTTATCATTTCAATCCGCAATTTAAATATCTACGGATATATATCATTTCAACTCGCAATCCCATATTTAAGGTCAATGAAAATCGCTTGGGTTTATCATTTCAACCCATTACGATTTTCTCCTATTCTACAAGATCGTTCGGGTATGTATCATTTCAACCCATACAGAATTCTATACTAATAGGGAACTTGCAGAGTGAGAACAGTTATGAATATAATATAACATATCAATAACATGCATATATCATCAATAAAAGATAAAATATAAATAACAGATCATAGTGTCCGATGTCACGGGTGAACAGTTACAGATATTGGCATATCATATATGGCAACTAATTAACGGTTCAATTTAGCAGCATATTTCAATTATCGTTTCAAAGGAAATCAAATCTAATAAATATAAGAATGTTAATCGTGAGTGATTGCTCACCTTTCGAGGCTAGAGAGGTTTGATAATGAAATGGGTTACGAATCCAAGCACGAATTCCAAAGCAAAGCAAGATTGGCACGAATTCGACGAACAGAGCTGATAAATAGGAGTCGATGAAACAACTCAAAATCGTATTTGTATAACTAAAACAATATATATATATATATATATATTATATTATTTTCAAAAATCAATATTCAATTTGAACCACGTATAAAAAGGTAAATCTTCATATTATATTTTTTTGAGAGTCAATATTTATTTATTAAAACACATGTATAAAATCAAAATACCTATATTTTATACTTTTTTAAAATTCCATATATAATTTAAATTCAAAATATATATTATTTAAACACATAGAATTATCTCTATATACGAGTATGTAGGCACGTCCAGGTGGACCTACATTTGACCGTTGAGTCATATTTTTAGAGCATGGCTATTAAAATACAATGACAACAAAATCAGTACATTCCACGTCAACACATTCAAATATAGCCAAAATGTCTTTGAATTGACTCGTGAATTGGTTCGGTGTACATGAACAGTAAGATCCGTGTGGTAACAAATAAACAGTAATCTTCTATATACCCTTTTAGTTTAAACCAATTATTTTATTAAACTATTTTCTACATGAACTTACATCAAACTATTTTTTCAATGCTTTCTCTATTGTATCAACCCTTATTATACTGCAGTATAAAAAATTATGCATGTATCAACGTTTATTATATTGGTCCTCTCGTATAGTGATCAGTTAAAAAACATAAATCTTTATGGTTAATTCAAATAGGATAGTTGATACTTTTCTACCAGCTTAAAAGGTTCCTAACCAAGTCTTTGATTAAATTTATTATAGCAGCAACACAATGACAAATAATTGTTAGTCACTCTATTACATAATGACTATTGTGTTGTATTAATAATAATCATCAACCTTCAAATGGGAATCCATTTGCATTACTTCTGGATCTAATCTAATTCAGATAAACTATAAAACCCTAAACGATCAAACTCTAATTCAAAATACAAATTGTATTAAAAATTTATACATGATGAACCGTTGAAATATTGTAATAATAGCATGCCTTTACACTAAATCAAACTACAACCACAATCAAAAAAATTTGGAAGCTTAATAATGATGCTTCTTGCCTTTAATTAGTTGAGTAATTTCTGGTGTTTAGAATTGTCCAGGCATAGAATTTGTGTGCATGTCTCCGTGATTTATTCCTTACAAATGTTCTAATTATGATTCGACATAAGTTTTTGAGTTTTGAAGTAAATGCATAATTTAAACCAGAAAAATATTATTTTTATTAATAATAATTATAGTATGTTTGTTGCACATTTTTTGGATGTAAACGTAAACTACCCAATTTTTTTAATAATAGTTGTAACATATCTGATGTCATACTTTTTTGATATAAATGCAGGCTACTCGAAGTGCCCTTAAAAGGGAATAACAAATAGTTTAACAAATTTAAAAAGTCTTATACATAATTGTTGAGTCAAAGTTATATCCTTAATTTATACATAATTTAAGCTGTAACATGTTTGATGTCACACTTTTATCTGATGTAAAGGTAAACTACCTAAAATAACCTTAAAAAGAATAATAAATAGTTCATCAAATTTTTATACATATTTGTTAGAATAAAGTTTTATCCTTAATTTAAATAAAAGAAAAGTATTATTTTTTAATACCATTCTCATTAGTGAATAGAAATTATAATACCATCTTGGAATTACGGACCTTTAACCGGATCACCGAGTTATGTTTTTTATGGTTAAAAAATTGAAAATTTTATTATACATCTCTGAAAAGAGCTATTATTGTAAAATCTTTGGTTTCATAGCCGTGTAAATCATTTTTCCTTGCATGTTTGAACACATGCCATTTGTAAAAAGCGAAGCACATGCCATTACAAAGAGCACAAATATAAAACACATGCCATTTGTAAAAAGCGAAGCACATGCCATTACAAAGAGCACAAATATACTGAACGGAGGTCTGAGTTACAAAACAATTTGTTTGATATCTTTACTTCACCTGGCAACAAAAAATATTTTAACAAATACTACCAATAGTCAGATGAAAACATTACCAATTATGAAGATATTTTGTTGCTATTGTTGGAAAGCTGTTCCTCTAATTTAAAGTAATTTTTCATTATACATCATACATCATTGAAATAGATTCGATAACGACTAACACAAATTTTCCAAATTCTGAGATCAAGCTTCCTCTTTCACTCTCCCTATCCAGATTCTATTTTCTCAATTATATTGTTTGTTTGAATATATAAATTTTCACAATCTTTGTGGACATTTTTGTAACTCTAAATCTAACCATATCTTTATACCAGGCAGTCTAAAAATACAGTACCAATATTATCATTATTTCTTAACCAAATCGATGAGCAGAGATGGTTAATGAGTGATTTCAAGACATTTGATCATCTATTCGCTGTGACTCATGGGGAGAAAAAGGTTGTTATATGGTATGCAACTTAAAAGCATAAATGATAATTTTGATGTTCAAAAGAGGGTCGGATTTGCTGACTCACCCTCAGAAATGCTGTAGAAAAATCCTTAAAAGATAATAAATCTCTAAACTTAATTATAACATGGCTATACTTAGAACCTTGCATGAACTATTGTTAGTTTGTTACCCTTTCCCTTTAGATATTTTTTGATCTGAGAAACGACAAATGACATCAGAAAATTACGGAAAAGCTAGTGAATCATCATCCCTCGTTATATTATAACCAAAAAAATGAAAACAGCAGTACATTTCTGATAAAAAATTATCCGACACATAAAGTAAATCTGGATTTTGGAAATAAAGATGAAAAGGAGCTGCAGCATAAAGTAGGAATCTCTGAGGTATGGTATGGACTTATACAATGAAATGCTAGTATACATTTCATAAATAAAACTGATCATCATTAAGCAATCAAACTTCTTGGTGCAAATAATCATAACCTTCATCTTTTGAATGTGATTTTTGGCACATATCGTTCTTTTCTCTTCTTTTCATATATTTATCTTCTTTCTATCATCCTCTTTCACGTGCCTTCTAAATTAAATAGGGGTAGTTTCTATAATTTTAACCAATCACCTTAGATTGCTTGAGATCCTAAGTTGGAGTTATTCGATGCCTTTAAGCTGTTTCGAGCTACCTTGCCATTTGACATATGATTACCTAGTAAACACAAAAAACTTTCCATAAACGTTAAAAAGACGATTAGGATATAATCAGGAGTCCAAAAACATGAATAGTTATTTTAAAAAAAAGAAATCAAATGAGGCTTGAACGTGCTGATTCGTGGTAAGCGCTACAGCTAAACCCTATTTACTACATTGAATCATTCATAAACCGTTAAATCATCGTTATTAGTATAACCAGTACGCATTATCACTTAGCTAAAAAGATATATTCTCCTTGGAAAACTGTGATACAAAAACAGGCTATTCTATGAAAGTAGTTGTAATATATTAAACACATTCTATTTGTTTTAATTTGTCCCACATCGTCAAAAATACATTATTTGTCGTTGTATATAAGCTAAGAAATGAATAAAGAAGTTGTTTGATAATATCTAATTGAGTTGAAATGATGTTGAGAAGTTTAATAATACGACCCATGAGAGATGCGGGTTTGGGAGGAGAGGCCAAGTGGTGGTCGAAGCTTCGGTTTTGCTTGGCCATGGGCTTGAGGCGCTGGCCATGGAGAGAAAGTGGAGGGAGATTTTAAGGCAGAGGTCGCGGCTAGTGCGGCACGAAGTGGGGAGAGAGATGCGGTGCACCTTCCATGCGAAAATGTTTAGATAAATAAAGATTTTTTTAATAGAAAGAGAAGAGCAAGGAGCCATGGGAAAACATGGAGAAGAGAATGGCAAGAGAAAACAGTTCACATGCAAAAAGAAATGACAGGCAATGCTTTTTTTTCAAAAGAAATGAATAGACAAATTTTTTTTTCCGAATACCATAAGTTACGTTTGGAAAGCAAAAGTCACAAGGTGAATTATGGGAATTTTAAAAACCAATGGCTATTGTGGTTTACACGGGTGGATAATTGAAAGGTCACCGAAAAACCAAAGATTAAAATTTTGGGTACCGATACGACTAACCGTATCATGGTTTCACCGCGTATCGGACACCGAAACACAAATATGAATATACTACGGAGATCAACACAACGAGACAATCAAAACGGTATACAGATATCAGTGGTATGAACATCCTATCAAAAGTCGATAATCGGTACCGAAACTGCTGCTAAAACGCCGAAAATAAGATAAACGGAGCAATAGCAGTCCGAATTTGACGAAACGAAATATGACGTCTCACTCAGAAGATGATTTACAAATTTATTATATAAAAATATTCAGGTTTGAGAAATATTTTATTATTATCAAATATTAACTGATTTAAATTTAAATAAAATTACACAAGAAAATAAACTTCCATATTATCTGATGAAAATTTACCATTTGCTATGTTTATATAGACGTATTTCAAATATCAAATTTTTATTTCAAAATTTTATTATTTAAAATTTCTCAAAAATTCAGTTAAATTACATTATTAAAACCATTAAAATTTACGGATCGTTACATGGATATTCAGATGATATTTATTGATGGAATATTAGTAATAATGAACTTTGAAATGCATTGTACTAACCCATTTAGACAACACTCTTACAGCAGGTGTCATCGCATATTAAACAGTTTCCATTTGTTGACCATATATTGCACATACTAAAAATTATAAAAATTATAAGTATTGAATTGAAAGCCTTATTCTTATAATTTATGAGATTAATCTAAAATTATTATTTTTGTCTAGACTACAATGCGTTTGACATGATCAACTTTGTTTCCATTTAGAGGGTTGTCTAAAAATTTATAATATATGGAATATGAACTACCTTTCCAATGTTTCCATTATGGTGTACAATAATCCAAACAAAGAAACTAATTGTGGCTTACAACCACAACCAACACATAAGTAATTTATGAAATAAAGTCAATAGATATGATAGGATGACTCACGTAGAGCAAGTATCATTATACTCGCTCATGTGATTGGTTGGATCATTTTTTTATTAATAATAAATGATGTGTGGGTCCCACTATCAAATATCAACCGATGGAAGTGCAAGTGATATGACACTCGCGCATGCTACGAGTGTTCTTAGCATTTTTCTTCATACAATTCATTTATTACATTTTGACATTACTTTTCCTAACTCATAGTTGAATCGCTGCCTCATTTAATCTCATTTTACTCTCATACTGATACTCTTGATTATGTCAGTGTAAAGACTACATTTAATGTTCTGCTAACTCAATACTGTACAATTTATGGCTTCGACTGGATATAAATTATGTACATTGAAATAATTGGAAATGTAGTACATCAAAATTAATAAAAAAGATTCAAATAACAATAAATATAAACAAAATCCATTTACATCTCATATGGTATAGATATATAGATAAATAAAAGAAAATATTTCTAAATAGAATTGCATTTGCAATAACTCTATGTGCAATGAATATTAATTACATATCATATACTTTTTCTTCTTTCACTGTAATACTTTTTTCTTATAACCCATAATTTGAAGAAAATAACAAGCTTTCAATTTCCATAGCACAAATGGAAATAAATAGACTAAAGTATACTCATACAAAAAGTTTAACGCAAACAACGACCCACTATTAACGATCTAGATAACGGCGTTAAATTTTCCTGCACCCCTAACTCCTCCACGACATCCATATTCTATTTCCTTTTCCAATTTCTCCTTGGATCACTCCATTCAAACTTCAAAACATTTGCAGTTAGTCCATAATTCGTTTGCAAACCCTATTTTCTTTTTATATGGAGCTTTTATCTGTGAACCATTATCTAGCTACACATCTGTATGCACTCAAGGCCGGTAATTATTTATTTATGTGATTTTCATTTATTATTTCATAATTAGTTTTTAATAATTTGGCCTTTTAACTATATAGTGATTTCAACCCTAAATTTTAAGATCTACAAGATCGGTGGATACCTATTTATTTGTGGAGTAGAGATTAGAAGTTCAGTTATAGGCTCCTTATCATTATCGAATTAAGTTTGATGTGTATTCGAAATTGACACACAATGACATTTCATAAATAAAAATTCTGATGCAGTACATAGAAGTGGCGTAGCATATAGGAAGTGGCAGTTCTTTGGTGGAAGTTTCCAATAACTACATTTCCAATAGGTTCATCGTGTTCCAAGCTCGAGAAAGAGGAAAAGAGGTTCATATCGTTACTAGCTCTTTATTTCAGATTTCATCTAAGAACGTTAAGGTTTCAACTATAGTTAGTCTGCAACAACCCATAAGATAATATTCTTTTCAACTCAAGAAGATTGCAAGAGATCAACTCCTAGGTGCAAAGGTAAAATTCAGTCAGTATTATAAGTAACCTTGTTTGAGAATACAATTGGAGATGACATGATAGAATGCCTAAAACTTTTTCAAATTTAGAGCCAAAACATGTATATGTTACACACTTTTATTATGATCAACTCATGTAAGTCTCATGTTGTATTGTGCCTTTCAGTTGCTCACTCAAATTTTTTCCGATACTTTAACTTCAAGAAAATCATAATGCTCAAGATTACCACTTATCGAATCTACAATTTCCATCTTATGATACTTTGTGCAACTACAGAACAGTAGAATATGTCCTCCTTTATGGACTAACACGGGGGTAAAAGATTTATAACAATATTGCGTCTTCCAAAAAGATATTCCTTTTTGGCTTGAAGATGCACTATTTTAGCGAAAACTTTTTTTACTCTATATAAGTGTAGTTTGATTTCATGGTTAGTAGGATTTTGGGATTGTTTGATCGATAAAAGAAAAAAAAAATATAACCATAACAGCACTGTAGTGTGCACCATTCCTCAAGAATAATATTCTTTATACATAATAGTGGATTAAAATAGCAATTACAAGTATAAGTAATTTAAAAATATAATAAAATGATATTTTTATTTCCTAACAAACTATGATTAAAGCAGTAAGAAAAATCTCATATTTTTATTTGTAAAATGTAACATATATCACTATATCAGTCAGTTATACCTTTATCTTTCTGATATTATACTATATGTGATAGATAATTACTTTATGTAAGTATTTACTCCATTTTGAAGTAGCCCACTATTAACCCAAAAAATGGATTAACACCTAAAATCAAGACGAAAGCCCCCGTTCAGATTAAATAAACAAAAAAGTAGTAAAGAAGACATAATTATTATAATGGTTCAGCGTAATCTTCGGCCTACGTCAACTTTATTGTTTTATTAGTTGTTCTCTCTCTGGATTACAATCAGCTTTCAGATCTAGCCATAATCTAGTGGATATCAGATTTACAATGAAGTGTCTAGAGCGTTTGAGAGTCACTAGTACTAAGAATTTACTAACATAAGTCCTAGAACAACAAATAGTGTATCCTAGGTGACCCTAATAGTGGAGAGATTAGAGGTGAAGAAATGTTAGAGTCTCCGCGGTCAGAGAATTCTGATCATGTTTTGCTTGCTCTGTGGTTTGTATTTATAGGGGAAACAATCATGTTGGGCAAGAATTCCACCTGGGACAGAGTCCAAATATCGGCCCGAAGTAGTGTGCAAAGTTGCAGGATCTCTCGAGCTATTGATACCGACCTCTCAAGTCGATGATGACTTCTCCCCTTAGATCGAATCACTTCGAACCTTCTTGCATCCTTCTTCTTACTTCATTTTAAAGTGTCCCATACTATTTCCATTGATTGTTGGTTGTCCAAAACAATTCGATACCTACCTCTCTCAGAAACAACTCAGTATCAGCCTTTTTTCCTAAGAGGTCGGTAGTGCCTTTTTTCCTTAGCTCGAAATGACTTGTACCATTTTGCATCACTCTTCTAATTCCATATGGAGGTGTCCCAAAGAGTCACAATATCTACGAGTTAATGAGTGAGAGGTCTGTACCTACTTGAGAGGTCGGTGGTGACCTCTCTCCTTAATGTATTTTTTGTCCAAATTTCTTGATCTCAATTCTCTAGTCATTTTAAACGTTCCTCTAAGTTTTTAAGTCGTTTCGTCCTCGTTTAAATCTTCTAAGTACAGTTGAAATCTTCTTTATCAAAAAACGGGTTAACACTTACCCCCCAAAGTACGTGTTTCGAATGTGAGGCGTGCTTTGCTCAAGAACAAGTTCTAGTAATTAGTCTTTAATAGTTGAGCTCTCTGGCTATTTCAATCTTGGTGAATCGTGCAGTTCCTTCGAATTCTTTTGTCAATCACGGGTGGTTCAAAACCTATTACAGCCTAAGACACTAGACTGTGCCTACGTGCAGTTCATACATCACAATTAATTCGATCTCATTTGGAGTTATTACATCATATATCTCTTATCACATAACATATCTGATTTCATTCGAAGTTATTACATTACATATCCAAAATCGTCCTGCATTCATCTGGGATTCATCAATTTTATTCCAATTACAAGGCGCTCAAATCCTTTTATCAAATCTGTTTTTGTTCTAAATTTGATCTCTTTGGATCATTTTTCATTTAATTTAACGTGCGATCTCTTCGGATCGTTTATCGTTTAAGTTAAGAGGATGATCTCTCCGAATCGTTTAATGTTTAATTTAACGGAAACGATCTCTCCGGGTCATTTATAGTTTAAGTTAAGGGGATGATCTCTCCAGATCATTTAGTGTTCAAGTTAAGGTGATGATCTCCCCGGATCCATGCTGAGTCTGCTTGCTCGCCGACAAAAAAACTCAACGACCAAGCAAGCCCATACGCTCACTCTCAAGTGAGGAGACTTACTTTTCGTACAAGTGCATTAACTTGCTCTTCGGCAATGGAGCTTGCACCTTGCACTTTGGTCCCGTCTCTTCGATCGGGACTTAAAGCGATCAGTATCAGTCATTACATTCAATGTGGATTTTCAGAATTCAAATATTCAAATCAAATCAAAGAAAACAAGCAGAAATCCTAAGTGTTCATCTCAGACATCCATCTCAGGGCATGGCTAGAGACCAATCTAGGTCTTATACATATATAAGCAGACTGAAGTTATTATTATCCTAAACAATTGCCTCATACATCTGACTTAGAGCGTGCCTAGGGATCAATCTAGGTTTTGCGCACGTCTAAGTGGTCTGGGTTATTATTGTCCTAAGTAATCATCTTAGGCATTCGACTCAAAGCGTGCCTAAGGATCATTTGGGATCCCGTACATGTGTAAGCGGCTTGAGGTTAAGGTTATATTGCATCATTTATTTAAAGTCAGGGTAAAGAAAATACAAAACTGACACCGATCCATCCCGATCACGGGGTTGTCATCCATTGGAAGTTTTTGATCCATAACTTCATTCTACCCCCCGTTCCAACAGTGAACATAAGGTCCAGCTCCTGCTGTCATGCATTCGTATTCCGATTTGCTACTCTAGCTCCAGCGTCCGTTCCAGGCATTAATACTCATCCTAGATCCAGATCTATCGTTCCCTCAAGTTGCGGGGGCATTGTTTTAGTTTGCTTTACTCTATCACCAAGTGCTCTTGCATTGGCTCCTGGTCTATTGTTTTGAGTTCCAACTGCTCTGGCTGCTCATTGTTGACTTATTCTTCTAAAAAATATCTCTAGCATTTCTTGCAATCAAGCGATTATTCTATCTTGCATTTCCTATATCATTCTTTCCATTTACTCTTTGGTCACCTGGATGGATTGGTTAGAATTTGAGGACACCTTCTGGTTGCCTCCAGGCTCTGGTTGACTTCCTCCAATCTTAGATCTAGTGTTAGGCCTCTTCGTCTTCTTTAAATCTCAAATTCAAGCTTCAAGTCTTCAGATCTTGTTCAAGTTTCTTAGTGAAAGAATGAAAACGTTGACCAAAACATAGGTCAACACACATAATCGAGATGAAAGAACCAGTTCAGATTAAATAAACAGAAAAAACAGTAAAAAAGATACAGTTTTTATAGTGGTTTGGCGTAATCTCCAGCCTATGTCCACTTTAATCTTTTATTAGTTGTTCTCTCTCTGGATTACAACCAACTATATCAGACCTAACCACAATCTAGTGGATCTTAGATTTACAATGAAGTTTCTAGAGTTTTTGAGAGTTACTAATACTAAGAATTTGTTGACCTAAGTCCAAGAACAACAAATAGTTGTTTTCTAGGTGACTCTAATAGTGGAGAGATTAGAGGTGAAGAAATGGTAGAATCTCCATGATCAGAGAATTCAGATCTCATTTTGCTTGCTCCATGGTTTGTATTTATAGGGAAAACAGTCGTGTTGGGCCATAAATCTACAGGGGTAGAGTCCAAATATCAACTCGAAGTAGTGTGCAAAGTTGTAGGATATCCCAAGCTAACCTCAGATGTCGGTATCGACCTCCCAAGTCGGTGATGACTTCTCCCCTTAGATCGAATCACTTCAAACCTTCTTGCATCCTTCTTCTTACTTCATTTTAAGGTGTCCCATGCTGTTTCCATCGATCGTTGGTCATCCAAAATAAGTCGGCACCTACCTCTCTCCAAAACAGCTCAGTATAAGCCTATTTGCCTAAGATGTCGGTAGTGACTTTTTTTCTTATATCGAAATGAATTGTACTCTTTTGCAGCACTCTTCTAATTCCATATGGAGGTGTCCCAAAGAGGTTGCAACTTCTACCAAGTTAATGAGAGAGGGCGGTACCTACTTAAGAGGTCGGTGATGACCTCTTTCCTTAATGTATTTTTCGTCCAAATTTCATGTGCTCAATTCTCTAGTCATTTTAAGTGCGCCTCCAAGTTTTCAAGTCATTTCATCCTTGTTTAAATCTTCTAAGTCCACTTGAAATATGCTTTGCTAAATAACGGATTAACACTTGCCCTCCCTAAAGTACGCATTTCGAATGCATGGTGTGTTTTTCTCAAGAAAAAGTTCCAATAATCAGTCTTCAATTGTTGAGCTTTTCGGCTACTTCAATATTCGTGAATCGTGCAGTTCCTTTGGATTCTCATGTCAATCACGGGTCGTTCCAAACCAATTATAGCTTAAGACTCTAGATTCTACCTAAGTGTAATTTACACATCATAGGCATTTTGATTTCATTCGTAGTTATTACATATTTACATCACATATCTCTTATTACATTGCATATCTAATTTCATTCAAAGTTATTACATCACATATCCAAAATTATCCCGTGTTCATCCGAGATTTATCAGTTTTATTATAATTACAAGGTGCTCAAATTCTTTTATCAAGTATGTTTCTGTTCTAAGGTTTGACCTCTCCAGATCATTTTTTTGTTTAATTTAATGTTCGATCTCTTCGGATCATTTATCGTTTAAGTTAAGATGATGAACTCTCCGGATCATTTAATGTTTAATTAAGGGGGACGATCTCTCCGGATCATTTATAGTTTCAGTTAAGGGGACGATCTCTCCGGATTGTTTAGTGTTCAAGTTAAGGGCATTATCTCCCTAGATCCTTGTTGAGTCTGCTTGCTCACCGGCAAAGGATCTCAACGACCAAGCAAGCCCATCCGCTCACTCTTCGGTGAGGATACTTACTTTTCGTACAAGCGTATCCACTTGCAAGGGAGCTTGCACCACGCACTCCAGTCCCGTCTCTCTAATCGGGACATAAAGCGATCAGTATCAATCATCACATTCAATGTGGATTTTTCAGAATTCAAATATTCAAACCAAATCAAAGAAAACAAGCTAAAATCATAAGTGTGCATCTCAAACATATAACTCAGAGCGTGTCTAGAGACCAATCTAGGTCTCTTACACGTGTAAGCGGTCCAATGTTATTATTATCCTAAGCAATCACCCCAGACATCCGACTTAGAGCATGATGAGGGACCAATCTAGGTTTTGTGCACGTCTAAGTGGTCTGGTGTTATTATTGTCCTAAGTACTCATCTCAGGCATCCGATTAAGATCATGCCTAGGGACCGTTCGGGATCTCGTACATGTGTAACCGGTCTGAGGTTGTATTGCATCATTTATTTAAAGTCAGGGTAAAGGGAATTGAAATTGACCCTAATCCATCCTGATCGTGGGGTTGTCATCCAATGGATGTTTCTAATCCATAATTTCATTCTCCCCTATGTTCCGATGGTGAGCTTCTGGTTCTAACTCCCGCTGTCATGCATACGTATCTCAATTTGCTTCTCTAGCACCAGCATTGCCCGTTCCAAGCATTAAAGCTCATCCTAGATCCAAATCTATCGTGCCCTCAAGTCGTGGGGGCACTGTTTCAGTTTCCTTTTCTCTATCTCCAAATGCTCTAGCATTGGTTACTGGTCTTTTGTTTTGAGTTCCAGTTGCTCTGGCTGCTAATTGTTGATCTATTCTTTTAGAAAACTTCTCCAACATTTTTTGCAGTCAAGCCATTATCTATCTTGCATTTCCTATATCATTCTTTCCATTTACTCTCTGGTCACGTGGATGGATTTATTAGAATTTGAGGACACCTTCTGGTTGCCTCCGGGCTCTGGTTAACTTCCTCCAATCTTAGATCCGGTGTTAGGCCTCTTTATCTTCTCCAAATCTCAGATTCAAGCTTTAAGTCTTCAGATCTTGTTCAAGTTTCTCAGTGAAAGCACCAAAATGGTAACCCAAAATGAATCTAACACCCAGAATCAAGATGAAGCACCAGTTCAGGTTAAATAAGCAGAAAAAGCAGTAAAGAAGATAATTTTTATAGTGTTTCGACGTAATCTCCGGCCTACGTCCACTTTAATCTTTTACTAGTTGTCCTCTCTTTGGATTACAACCAGCTATATCAGATCTAACCATAATCTAGTGGATCTTAGATTTACAATGAAGTTTCTAGAGTGTTTGAGAGTCATTAGTACTAAGAATTTACTAACCTATGTCCTAGAACAACAAATAATTGTTTTCTAGGTGACTCTAATAGTGGAGAGATTAGAGGTGAAGAAATGGTAGTCTCCGAAGTTAGAGATTTCAAATCTTGTTTTGCTTTCTCTATGGTTTGTATTTAAAGGGAAACAATCATGTTGGGCTAGAAATCTACCTGTGGCAGAGTTCAAATATTGACCTGAAGTAGTGTGCAAAGTTGCAGGATCTTCAGAGCTAACCTCAGATGTCGGTACCAACTTCTCAAGTCGGTGATAACTTCTCCCCTTATATCGAATCACTTCGAACCTTCTTGCATCCTTCTTCTTACTTCATTTTAAGGTGTCCCATGCTATTTTCATCGATCGTTTTTCGTCCAAAACAAGTCAGTACCTACCTCTTCCCAAAACAGCTCAGTATTAGCCTTTTTGCCTAAAAGGTCGGCATTGACTTATTTCCTTAGCTCAAATGACTTGTACTCTTTTGCAGCACTCTTCTAATTCCATATGGAGGTGTCCGAAAAAGGTCACAACATCTACAGAGTTAATGAGGGAGGTCGACACCTACTTGAGAGGTCGGTGGTGACCTCTCTTCTTAATGTATTTTTTGTCCAAATTTCTTGCGCTCAATTCTCTAGTCATTTTAAGTGTGCCTCCAAGTTTTCAAGTCATTTTGTCCTTGTTTGAATCTTCTAAGTCTAGTTGAAATATGCTTTGCTAAAAAGCAGGTTAACACTTATCCCCTAAAGTACGTCTTTCGGATGTAAGGTGTGCTTTGCTCAAGAACAAGTTCTAGTAATTAGTCTTCGATAGTTGAGCTCTTCGACTACTTTAATTTAGGTGAATCGTGCAGTTCCTTCGGATTCTCTTGTCAATCACGGGTCATTCCAAACCTGTTACAGCCTAAGACTTTAGACTCTGCCTACGTATAGTTTATACATCACGATCATTTCGATTTCATTCGGAGTTATTACATCACATATCTGATTTCATTCGATGTTATTACATCACATATCCAAAATTGTCCCGTGTTCATTTGGGATTTATCAGTTTTATTCTAATTATAAGGCGTTCAAATCCTTTTATTAAGTCTATTTCCATTCTAAGGTTCGACCTCTATGGATCATTTTTTTATTTAATTTAACATGCGATCTCTCCAGATGGTTTATTGTTTAAGTTAAGAGGACGATATCTTCGAATCATTTAATGTTTAATTTAAGGGGGATGATCTCTCCAGATTGTTTAATGTTCAAGTTATGGGGACGATCTCTTCGGATCCTCGCTGAGTCCGCTTGCTCTCTGGCAAAGGAACTCAACGACCAAGCAAGCCCATCCGCTCACTCCTCAGTGAGGGGACATACTTTTCGTACAAGCCCATCCACTTGCTCTCCGGCAAGGGAGCTTGCACCTAGCACTTCGGTCCCGTCTCTTCAGTCCGGACTTAAAGCGATCACGTTCAATGTGGAATTTTTCAAACTTCAAATATTCAAACCAAATTAAAGAAAACAAGCAGAAATCCTAAATGTTCATCCCGAATATCCGACTCACAGCGTGCCTAGAGACCAATTTAGGTCTCGTGCACGTGTAAGCGGTCCGAGGTTATTATTATCCTAAGCAATCACACCAGACATCCGACTTAGAGTGTGACTATGGACCAATCTAGGTTTTGTGCATATCTAAGTGGTCTAGGGTTACTATTGTCCTAAGTAGTCATCTCAGGCATCCGACTCAGAGCATGCCTAGGGACCGTTTGAGATCCCGTGCATGTGTAACCGACCCGAGGTCGAGGTTATATTGCATCATTTATTTAAAGTTAGAGTAAAGGAAATCAAACCAGACCCTACTCCATCCCAATTATGGGGTGTCATCAAATGGAAGTTTATGATCCATAACTTTATTCTACCCCCCGTTCCAACGGTGAGCTTCTGGTTTCAGCTCCTACTGTCATGCATTCATATTTTGATTTGCTACTCTAGCTCCAGCATCACCCATTCCAGGCTTTAAAGACCATCCTAGATCCAAATCTATCGTGCCCCCAAGTCGTGGGGTCATTATTTCAGTTTTCTTTACTTTATTTCCAAATGCTCCTGTATTGGTTCCTGGTCTTTTGTTTTGAGTTCCAGGTGCTCTGGCTGCTCATTGTTGACCTATTCTTCTAAAAAATCTCTCCAGCATTTCCTGCAATCAAGCCACTATTCTATCGTGCATTTCCTGTATCATTCTTTCCATCCACTCTCTGGTCACGTGGATGGATTGATTAAAATTTGAAGACACCTCTCAGTTGCCTCCATGCTCTGGTTGACTTCCTTGAATCTTAGATCCGGTGTTAGGTCTCTTCACACTATAACAAAACAGGCTTTTTACAATGCTCTTTTTACAACGGGCACTGGTTGCCCGTTGTAATAGAAGACTATTACAACGGTCCATTCAGGCCCGTTGTAAAAGATGCCATATACAACCGCTTTTTTACAATGGGCATTGGTTGCCCGTTGTAATAGCTATCTATTACAATGGTCCATTCAGGCCCGTTGTAATAGATGACAACTTTACAACGGTCATAAATTGCCCATTGTAAAAGGTGCACAGTCAAATTACCCTATTCGCAAATTACAACAGCCAAAAAGTTTTTTCATAAGCCCTTTTATTTTCGTTCCTGCTCTTTCCTCCTGCTCGTTCTCTTTGCTCCTGCTCTTTGCTCGAAACTAGGGTTTTCGAAAAATTGAAGCTGCCTTCTTCTCGATCGAATCAGGGCTTCTCCAATTTGGATCGAAACTAGGGTTTTCGAAAAATTGAAGGAAATGAATTGGATATTTATGTTATTACAATTGTTTTAGTACATAGATCTCTACAGCATAATTAATTTCATACCTAGTTAATTTCATACCTAGAGTCATATATATTGTTAATTATTGGTCGCACTATAATTGACTGGCGTCCTCTTCTTTGCGTCACTTGCTTCTGTTGAGTCTAATAACGTAGATTGAATCCGGATGAAAGATACAATTTTTTTTTGCCTTGTCAATGTTCTGTCTTGGCAACTTCACCAGTTTAAACGTAGTGTTAAGTAGGCAATCAACATTCTCAGTTGATTTGATGAACTCATTTTAAACGTAGTTTAAGTAGGCAAGCAACGTACTGTTAATGACATAAACATCGGCTTGTATCAGCCAGTTTCCATTTGACACAGGAGGAAAGCGACTTCAAAAAGTCTTTAGCCATTGACCCTGAGCAACAGTGACGAACAATACCTATCAAGATATGAAGAAATTACTACGTTTCGTTTTCATAATTTGATGGTACCTAATAAATAAATTAATACAATCTATGGTCAATGGTATAGCTTTGTCATTTTTATTAAAGAGCATCTGCAGAAGAACTGGAATTTAGAATATGATTTTGTTACTGTTGCTGATTTTGAAAAAAAAATACAAAAAGAAGAAATAGCAAAATTTTGAAAATAAAGAAGAAGAATATAAAGGCAGTAGTGGACCGATGTAATGTAGTGTAGGGATGCATCCCTGGCATTAATTGTTGCCTTAGTTTGCACTTCCCTTTCTATGCACAATTGACCATATTTGCATGGACCTAAGTGCAAATCTTTATTTGTAAATAGTGCTGTTTTGTTATTTCGATTTCCCTTGGCATGTTCTTCAATTTTCCTAGTACTTTGACATTGTTATGTATTTGATTTCTCTGTCACTTGAGAATCTTGCAATTACATTAATAGTTAGTAAGTTCCTGACATGTATTCTGTGGTTGGCTGCCTTTTTGCTTATGTGTGAGTTCACTTTCATTTTATTTCATGCATCACTAGCCCTGCTACACGAAATAAGGTCATGCACACTATATATTTTGTCCAGTGCATTGAGTTCTTTTTTCACCACATTATTAGCTGCTGCCTGTAGACGTGAAATTGGTTGCATCCCTCACCTTGTTGCCTTGAATTGGTCATGTGTTCATTATTTTTCTATTGCTTCATTTTAGTGTGTTTTCTATATTGTTTGATTTGTTGGCGGTGCCTCCTTTTCTTAATGATTTTATACGTCTCTTTTAATATCTTGCTTCTTCTTTTGCCTCATTGATTTACGAAGTGTGGTTCCATTTTTTTGATTTTCGTGGACTGAAATTTCAAGTATTTACCTATTATATCAACATTTTGAACAAAAGTAATTTACAAAGGAAAGTTTAATATAATTTATCGATTTCAAAATTGGTTTCCAAATCAAATTAATTCCTTCTATAAATGATTTTATAAGTAAATATATTAAGTTTTGTCGATAGTAGTGATTATAGATTTGGAATATATGTATTATAGTTTTATTAAATAAATAATTTAGGATTTATGGAATTTTGAAATGTAGTTTTGAAAAGTATGAGCTGAGTTTATTTCTAAATATAATTGTTATATTTTAAATACAGATTTAGAAGAGTAATTAAATATGGTTTTAAAAAGGCGAGTCTAATTTATTTCTAAATAATATATATATCAAAAATGGATTTGGAAGAATAATAAAAGTGGTTTTAAAATATGGTTATTAACCAAATATAATGAGTTTGATTTTATTAGTTTTCTTTCGTTTTAGGCTTAGTTTGTAGGGTCACATTACTATATGATCATCTTTTCCAAATCTCAGGTTCAAGCTTCAAATCTTCAGATCTTGTTCAAGTTTCTTAGTGAAATCACCAAAATGTTAACCCAAAAATGGATCAAAACCCATAATCAAGATGAAAGCCCCAGTTCAGATTAAATAAATAGAAAGAGTAGTAAAGAAGACACAGTTTTTATAGTGGTTCGACGTAATCTCTGGCCTACGTCCACTTTAATCTTTTATTAGTTGTTCTCTTTCTAAATTACAACCACCTATTTCATATCTGACCATAATCTAGTGGATCTCAGATTTACAATGAAGTTTATTGAGTGTTTGAGAGTCACTAGTACTAAGAATTTGTTGACCTAAGTCTTAGAATAGCAAATAGTTGTTTTCTAGGTGACCCTAATAGTGGAGAGATTGGAGGTGAAGAAATGATAGAGTCTTCGCGATTAGAGAATTCAGATCCTATTTTTCTTACTCTATGGTTTTTATTTATAGAGGAAATAGTTGTGTTGGACCAGAAATCTACCTGGGCAGAGTCCAAATATCGGTCCTTAGTAGTGTGCAAAGTTGCAGGATCTCTCAAGCTAACCTCATAGGTCGGCACCGACCTCTCAAGTCCATGATGACTTCTCCCCTTAGATCAATCACTTTGAACCATCTTGCATCCTTCTTCTTACTTCATTTTAAGGTTTCCCATGCTGTTTCCATCAACCGTTAGTAGTCCAGAACAAATCGATACCTACCTCTCTCCAAAATAGCTTAGTATCAACCTTTTTGCCTAAGAGGTCGGTAGTGACTTTTTTCTTTAGCTCCGAATGATGTATACTCTTTTGCACCACTCTTATAATTCCATATGGAGGTGTCCCAAAGTGGTCACAACATCTACAGAGTTAATGAGAGGTCGGTACCTACTTGAGAGGTTGGTGGTGATCTCTAGCCAATCACCGGTCGTTCCAAACCTATTCCAGCCTAGACTCTAGACTCTGCCTAAGTGTAGTTTATACATCACAATCATTTCGATCTCATTTGGAGTTATCACATCACATTTCTCTTATTACATCACATATCTGATTTCATTTGAAGTTATTACATCACAAGTAACACGCCTAATTTTTAATACCATTATTCAAGTCATTTAATTAGATAAATTAAATAGAATAATGATGATAAGGGAATTGAGATTTGAATAAAACTATAAGAAGGCCGTGCCGTGCTTAATTTACCTTAAATAGGCTTAAAATGGCTTTTGAATTATTAATTAAAACATGGGCATATTAGTAAATATAGCTGCCCCTTACTATTCACGGCCATACACTTTTATTTTCCCATTCACATTCATTTTCTCAAAAACTCAAAAACACAAATTTAACCTAAGAAGAGCCGGCCATTAACGAGGAAGAAGAGGAAGAGAAATTCAATCAAGTTAAGGAATTAAAGCAAGAGGATTAATTTCAAATCAAATCTCAAAGCTCTTATCATATTTAAGGTGAATAATAATTCATTCCATCTCTATTTTGTTTTTATAATCATATGTTTTCGGATTTAAGATTAAATTCGTTTTATGAGGTTTTGGATGATGATATGCTTGAATTATTATTTGTCTGATTTAAACCAATTCATTTACATATGAATTTGCACGGTTTTAGGGCAAAACCGATTGTTATTGAGTCTAGAATGCCATGGAAAAATTATATGTTATGTAAAACATGATTTTAGAGTATGGAAAATTTATTATGAATTTCTAAAGGAAAATATGATAATATTGGGTTTAAATTAAATTTTGATTATTTCAGAAAGAAATTGGCTTTGAACTTTTAATATATTTGACAACATGATGAAATTGAATTTCTGTGATTTTTGGGAATTTTTCCTAATTGATTTGCTATGGAAAATGACTTATTTGCAATATTGGTTTTGCTTAATGGAAGGGCTTAAACGTTAATTTTTTCCTTTGATTTAGATTAGATAAATGCAGTAGTTATTTTGTAAAGTATTTGAAAAGTTTTAAGGCAATCAATTAAAAGATTACACATAGGCAGGTTAGTTAAAGCAATTACTAAAAATGAGCATAATTTCAACCTTTAATCAGAAAAGAGGGTTCCGCCTCCTTTAGTAGTACCCGTCGACTCCAATTCTACCGCTCCAACTCAGTCGAAACCGACCCAGCCGAAACCCACCTAGTCGAAACCAATACGCAAGGTGTCACTTAGATGGTACGCAGTGGATTGGAGGAAAGGCGAAAGCTATAGTGTCGAAAGCAATGCTTCCGATGGGGTCGAAACCTTAGTTTTGTTTTCAAATGTTAAGTACCTGCTTTGTTTTACCTTAAGATTTTGATGTAGTCGAAACCTATGTTTTCGAAAGGAGTTTTTCTAAATAGCTTTCGAAGTAGATTGCCATATCATGTTTAAGTAGGAGCTTTCGAATGAGTTCCTTTGTTTTTAAATAATGCTTTCGAAAGAGGTGGTTCCGACCTGATCGAAACCCAGCTGCTATTCTTTTACCTTTTGGATGTATTGCAGCCACCAATGCTTTCGAAGTGTTCTCATTGTTTTAAACTTAAGCTAAGTCACTTCCTAAATGCTTTCGAAGGGGTTTAGAGGTTTTGAAGGCAATGGCGTTGAAAGGGGGTTTCGATGATATCTTTTAAAGTTTTACTCCAAGGTTTTGAGCTTTCGAATAGATGGTTCCGACACCATTAATTTTTCCACTAAAAATATTTTATTAAAGGTTTCGAAAGAGATACTTTCGTGTGTAACCACTTTGACCCAAAATATGTTTTTAAAGAGTAAAACCCAATGTTTTCGAAATGGGTACTTTCATTGGTTTCGAAGCTATATTTCTAAAGATTATTTAGCAATGTTTTGACACATTTGAAAGGTATGATTTGGTTTCGAAAGGATTGATTTATAGAGCTTCGTAAGATATATACTTAGAGTTTTGAAAGGAGGTTTTCTATTCGTTCGAAGAAGGTCATCCAATGGTTTCGAAAGTGATGTTTAAGGTTTCAAAACAAACAACCCATTCCCATTTTAAAGGAAAAACCATGGCATAAATAAAGATTTTTGAGAGTATTGTTTTGTTGTTATGATTGCTTCTTTATATATTCATTCACATCATAATTAACCCATAACGGTACTTTGGAGAAGGGCAGAATAATCAGCTAGGTTGACCCAGTAGTGAATATAACTTAAGAAATGTTAAAATCTTAATTAAAGACATTGGCAGAGGCCAATAGGTTCATAGTCAGTCCATGAAAACTATGATATGATATTGGAAGGAGCCAATAGGTTTATAGTTAGCCCATGAAAACTATATCCAGATTAAGATATTGAAAGTTAGTCAATAGGTTTCTAGTCAGCCCATGAAAACTAGGATAAGAGTAAAGATATTGGAGTTACCAATAGGTTCGTAGTGATCCCATGTAAACCATGTAACTGGACAAGGAGTCCATAATCACTTTACCGATTAATAGTCGGCCCATGAAAACTATCCGGTTAATAGTAACCTTAGAAACTATAACTATGAAAGATCGTCAAAATGAATGGGGATGGGTAATCCAGAATTGATTCACTTGTTTTGCGTATCATCATATATACCGTGTTGAATTGTTTTAACCATTATGGATGCAGGAGCACAGTATATGGTTTTATAAATGTTTTAAGATACTAGTGAGGGGAAAACCCGTTCCACTAAGCGGTGTGGTCTCACTAGATATCTAAATGATTTGAGATGGTAGATTATTATTCATACCAGGCTTTATGTCTGACTCGATGTTTTTTCCCCTTAAACTCTCGGGTACTTAATTGATTTTGAGTAGTTTGAGGTTTAGGGTTTTCATGTGTTCTTTTAGACGAATAAAGCTTCTTGTGACGTACAAGAGGCATGTTAGCTACTTAGAGTTCTTTTATTCCCACTGTATTTGGTTGTAAAGGAAAACATGTTTTATTGCCTTATTATATACTCTGATCATCCAAGGGGGCATCTTCATATGTCGCTCTTGGCTTATTTTGTAATAAGTATATTTTTTCTGAACGTGGTCTGTGCACTGGGATTATGTAATAAATTTGAAATATTTTGAAATGGAATGTGGACTTTGTTTGCTGTTTTAAATTTTTTCCATATTCATGTGTTTTTGTGTATCAATGTATCCAACGTTGCCGTATTTGGTCGCCGATGATTAATAATTATGGATGACTACATCATCCATAGCTGTTAATTTTAGGCCTTCAAGTAGGGGGATGTTACATCACATATCCAAAATCATCCCGTGTTCGTTAGGGATTTATCAGTTTTATTCTAATTACAAGGCATTCAAATCTTTTTATCAAGTCTGTTTCCATTCTAAGGTTCGATCTCTTTGGATCATTTTTCGTTTAATTTAACGTGCGATCTTCCCGGATCGTTTATCGTTTAAGTTAAGGGGATGATATCTTCGGATCGTTAAGTGTTCAAGTTAAGGGACGTTCTCTCCGGATCCTTGCTGAGTCCGCTTCTTTTTTGAAAAAAGAACTCAATGACCAAGCAAGCCCATCCGCTCACTCTTCGGTGATGGGACTTACTTTTCGTATAATCCCATCCACTTGCTCTCTCGCAAGGTTGCACCTTCCACTCCGGTCCCATCTCTCCGGTTGGGACTTAAATTGATCAATATCAGTCATCACATCCAATGTTGATTTTTTAAAATTCAAATATTCAAACCAAATCAAAGAAATCTAGTAGAAATCCTAAATGTGCATCCCATACATCTGACTCAGAGCGTGCCTAGAGACCATTCTAGGTCTCGTACACGTGCAAGCGGTCAGAGGTAATTATTATCCTAAGAATTCACCCCGAACATCCGACTTAGAGCGTAACTAGGGTCCAATCTTGGTTTTGTGAACGTCTAACTGGTTTGGGGTTATTATTGTCCTAAGTAGTCATTTCAGGCATCTGACTTAGAGCATGTCTAGAGACCATTCAGGATCCCGTACACGTGTAAGCGGCCTGAGGTTGAGTTTATATTGCATCATTTAATTAAAGTAAGGGTAAAGGAAATCGAACCTGACCCCAATCCATCCCGATCATGGGGTTGTCATCCAATGGAAGTTTCTGATCCATAACTTCATTCTACCCCCCCATTCCAATGGTGAGCTTCTGATTCTAACTCCTACTATCATGCATTCGTATTTCGATTTGCTACTTTGGCTCATTGCCCGTTCCGGGCATTAAAGCTCATCCAAGATCCAAATCTATCGTGCCCATAATTCATAGGGGCAATGTTTTAGTTTGCTTTGCTATATCTCCAAATGCTTATGCACCGGTTCCTGGTCTTTTGTTTTGAGTTCTAGCTGCTCTGGTTGCTCATTGTTGATATATTCTTCTAAAGAATCTCTCTAGCATTTCCTACTGTCAAGCCATTATTCCATCTTGCATTTCTATATCGTTCTTTTCATCTATTCTTCGGTCGCGTGGATGGATTGATTAGAATTTGATGACACCTCCTGGTTGCCCCTAGTCTCTGGTTGACTTCCTCCA
The DNA here is from genome assembly GCA_030737815.1 of Allium fistulosum. Lineage (NCBI taxonomy): Eukaryota > Viridiplantae > Streptophyta > Magnoliopsida > Asparagales > Amaryllidaceae > Allium > Allium fistulosum. Next base: position 1,000,206,434 of record CM060904.1, on the reverse strand, counting down.
ATCTTAGATCTGATGTTAGGCCTCTTCATCTTCCCCAAATCTCAGATCCAAGCTTCAAGTCTTCAGATCTTGTTTAATTCTCTATGAAAGCACCAAAATGATAACAAAAAAAATGGACCAACACCCAAAATCAAGATGAAAGCACCAATTTAGATTAAATAAATAGAAAAAGTAGTAAAGAAGACATAGCTTTTATAGTGGTTCGGCGTAATCTTTGGCATACGTCCACTTGAATCTTTTATTAATCATTCTCTCTCTGGATTACAACCAGCTATTTCAGATCTGACCATAATCATGTGGATCTTAGATTTACAATGAAGTTTCTATAGTATTTTAGAGTCACTAATACTAAGAATTTACTGACCTAAGTCCTAGAACAACAAATAGTTGTTTCCTAGGTGACTCTAATAGTGGAGAGATTGGAGATGGAAAAATGGTAGAGTCTCCGCGGTCAAAGAATTGAGACCTGTTTTGCTTGCTCTATGGTTTGTATTTATAGAGGAAACAATCGTGTTAGGCCAAAAATCCACCTAAGGCAGAGTCCAAATATCGGCTCAAAGTAGTGTGCAAAGTTGCAGGATGTCCCGAGATAAACTCAAATGTCGGTACCGACCTCTCAAGTCGATGATGCCTTCTCCCCTTAGATTGAATCACTTCGAACCTTCTTGCATCCTTCTTCTTACTTCATTTTAAGGTGTCCCATGCTGTTTCCATCGATTGTCGATCGTCCAAAATAAGTCGATACCTACCTTTCTCCAAAACAGCTTGGTATCAATCTTTTTGCTTAAGAGGTCGATAACGACTTTTTTCCTTAGCTCGAAATGACTTGTACTCTTTGCAACACTCTTTTAATTCCATATGGAGGTGTCCCAAAGAGGTCGCAACATTTACGGAGTTAATGAGAGAGGTCCGTACCTACTTGAGAGGTCGATGGTGACCTCTCTCCTTATTGTATGTTTTGTCCAAATTTCCTAAGCTCAATTCTCTAGTCATTTTAAGCGTGCCTCCAAATTTTCAAGTCGTTTCGTCCTCGTTTGAATTTTCTAAGTCTAGTTGAAATTTGATTTCCTAAAAAGCGGGTTAACATCCACATTGATGTTTAACTAGACTTTAATTGGTTGTAAGATGCCTTTATAGCTTCATAAAGATATCATCTAATACGAAGCATTCCTTTAGTTTCCGATATACCAATTATTTATGACAATGCATAGCCCAACATCTTCATGGTACAATTAGAAGCGCTATGAATATTTTCATTTTCTCATGGATGTTAATATGAGCCAATTTAGCTTCTATTTTGTCTCATTTTTAAAGAATACGCGAAACACATTGTTGAAAAATGTATCAAAAAGCTCTGATTCATTTGTTTGATTTTTGATTACTGCATATGTACCTTATACAAAATGGAATGATATTATTAGTAGTTCCTGTCGCATCTTTTTTCATATTCCTGATCAAAATCGGTTTTTCCAATTTCACAGTTGACCCAGTTCTATACATCATTTTTTACACATGACAAACCAATTCGTAGCTCATATATGATGTTATTCCATGTCTAGTAGGATTTCTATAGTGTGGTAAATGACTCAGCTTTGATGAAGACGAGGATGTATCTAGTATTTTCTTAAATGAAGTCTTAAATGTGGATGGACCAGTTCCTTTAAGAACACACAACACTCCAAGGTTAGGACATTGCAAATGCTAGTTTCTTTGTAGGTTTAGATGCTATTTTCCTTTTTTTATACAACATTTTGATAACAATATCCATGATAACAAAGTGAAAGTACAAAAAATATAATATATTTAGTACCATATTCTTATTTGGTAACCATAGTTGCCACATCAAAGAATAATTTAAAATTGTTTCATTAAAAAAAGTGATAATATAATCGTGATAAAATTATATTAAATGGGTATAATATGATCTATTATGAAATATGTGATAAGTGTTTGTACCAAAATTGGGCACAACACTCTTCGGATGTGTTTGAAGAGATAAAATGAAGAAAGTAAATGTAAAATAAAGCAGATCTAACAAACACACCAATTAACAGATAAGAAAAAGTGCTGAAACACACGAACTTAGAGTGGTTCGGCGTATGACCTACATCCACTATGGAATGATTGATGTTTATTGATCATAACTCGCTGGTTACAAAAGATTTACAACAGTACACCAAAGTGCAATAGCAATTTCAGCAGAGTATCGACATAGAGAGGCAAAAAAGTCCATTTTTTGTAGGTCCAGGGTCACTATTTATAGGCGTAGGCAGCAAATATCTCGCCCAGATCTCGAAGAACTTCTTCTCTCACGTGGGTGGGCCCATGGGATCGAGTTCATGTGGTTTTGACTCGATCTGGGAGCGATACGAATGGAATTCGTATCGATCAAGAATTGATCCTTTTTGGCTGAAATTTATCTGGTACATTCTTGACGTTGTAGGCAAGCTCCTGTGAAAATTTGGTGGCATTTGGACCTGTAGATTTTTAGTTATGATCGATGCAAGTTGAGGAAAACAGCTACAATTCGTATCCATCTTGAGCATACGAACTCCGATTGACAGCCTTCAACAAATTTAAACTTGCATCGATCATATCTTGAGCATACGAACTCCGATTGACTTGAAATTTGGAACGTTGGCTTTCATAGCTTTGCTTGTCATGCTATATCAATTGTAGCTCGATCCGGACCCAAACAAAATTTGTCAGTATCTGTTATCCCACCTTTTGGTCAAGGCCGGAATATCAACAAGTTGGCAAGAAATGATGGATATCAGGATTGGAGTTCGATTGGAAACAAGGCTGCAATGGATGACGTCAAAATCTGACCGGGCTCCGATCGGGACGGAATCGATTGGGGATGTTGATCAATGCTAGAGAAGGCTACATTTCAAATTTCAGGTTAATCCGAGTTCGTGTGATCAAGATATGATCGATGCAAATTGGAGGAAGTGGCCTTATCTTCGTATCCATCATCACGCCTCGGTTCGAATCCATGGACTTCGCACCAACGTCTTCGTATCCCTCAGATGGAAGTCCTTCAAATCCATCTAGCGACCCTGCTTCGAATCCATCCGGCTGTAGTACTTCGAATCGACCCTGTGGAAACAACTTTGAATCGATCAATACTTTCTTTGATCGATTCGAACGAACATCCATTCGATCGATTCGAAGAAGTATGGCTTCGAATCCATTACCTCGAAATCAAGAGGAAGCGGCTAAAATCATGGAGTCGACCCAGTCAACTCGGCATAGAAGTCGGATCGATACGAAGGAGGCGCTCCACGTCATCACAGGAGCGCACGCTTGGATCGATTCGAAGCAATCGATTCGAACGTAATCGATTCGAACGGAGCACTGCAACTAGAAAAGCGACCTTGAATCGATCATAACTCGAGATCTACAAGTCCAAATGCTATGAAATTTTCACAGTAGCTTGAGCACATGTTGAAGAATGTTCACACCAAATTTCAACTCGATTGGACAATTTCTTGATCGATTCGAACGTTGCTTCGAATCGATCCCAAAGTGGGCCCGGATTTCCAGATTTCGGCCATGTGGGCCCCCTGACGTACCAGAACTGGTCTCCCCTCAATTTAGGCGAAATATCAGCCTCCTACACCTATAAATAGACCCCCAGGTCATTCAAAAAAGGGGTCGGATAATTTGGAGAACTAAGGAGCGCCCAGACTCTGCCAGATTTACTCCAGATCACCATTGCTGCCTTAGATTCAAATTATAATCATAAAGTCTGTTGTACTACGCAGTAGGAAATTGTAATCTTCAAACATCAAGCAATAAAACCATAAAAACTTTGGAGTGGACGTAGGCCGGAGATAGCCGAACCACTATAAATCTCGTGTTTCTGTTCGTTATTTCTGGATTGCTGTTTGTTGTTTGTTTAGATCTGAAATTTGTGTTTGAATATTGCTGATTTGTATTCATACACTGGTGCTTTCACAACATTCGGGGTTTGTGACCATTTTTGGCGCAAACACTTTGGTGCTTTCACTGAGAACAACTAGCACCCGCTACACCAAATTCAAAGTTTAGGTTTGAATGTTTGAAGGATTCGGATTGACTCTACAATGACTCGACAAACAAGTAAAAGACAAAGAGCTGAGAGAAGCCAACAAGGAGGAAGTCAAGAGGCATCCTCCGGAGCTGGAGTAGGACAAGCTTCGATTTACATTACCAGAGACGAGATGGAAGCTATGGCGAATTCATTACAAGAGAGGTTGCTGAAGAGTCAACAGGATATGATGCAGACTTTCTTCGAGCAGATGAGAGCTGCAGGAACACAGAACCTTGGACCAACTATAGCGGCTGCAAATGTGGAACAAGGAACTAGGGTTGCGGAACCCAATGGAGGACAAAATACAGAACCGGAAGGCAATCAACAAGGGCTTGGGGGTAGGCCCACAGGATCCAACGCAGAAGGACCTTTGGAAGGAGTTCAGCAGGCTAGAGCCGACGTTGCGGCTAATGAGCCACATGAAGAATATGTGCCGAAGTTCCCTCGGGAGCATGGGGGGCAACCCCTAATAGGTAGCGCTGGATTAGTGGAAATCATCAGGAAAACTATGCGTGGAGGTTTGACCAACCGAGATTTGGAAGGAGTGAACAGGAGTCCGTTCGCTCGGGAAATCAGAATAGCTCAAAATCCACCTAAGTTCAAGTTACCTAGCGTTGAAGCATATAATGGCAAGGCTGATCCAACTGATCATTTGATGAGATACACTAGACACATGGAAGTGCTGGGGGCATCGGACGAAGTAATGGCCAGATGTTTCCCTTTATACTTGACAGACCTAGCGGCAATGTGGTTTAGGCAGCTGGACGAGGGATCTATCAGGAATTGGAGGGAATTGGTGGATAGGTTTTTGGGACAGTTTTGGGTTCATATCAAAAGACCTAAGAACGTGATGACGTTAACATCGGTAAAGCAAAGAACGGATGAATCGCTTAGAGCATTTTTAACTCGATTTAATGCGGCAGTTTCTTCGGTTGATCGGCCAGATCCATCGATGGTTTTGATGGCGGCAGTGTCGGGAGTCAGAGAGGATTCAGATTTCAAGGTATCTTTAGTACGAGACCCGCCACTGGATCTCGAGGAATTCTTCCATGAAGCTGAAAGGTTCCTTCGGCAGGAAGACGCATGTACTGATTTAAAGTTAAAAGAGGTGAATGTGACCGGGGGTGGAGGACCATCCGACGGAAGCTCGGATAAAGATAAAGGAAGCTGGACGAAAATTCTGAAAAAGCTAGGAAGCGATGGAAGGATCCAAAGTTTTCCACATACACAGAATTGAATGAGACGCTGGAGCGGATTTACTTGGAAACTCGGAATCGCCTTCCTTACCGAAGGCCGGCTAGAAGAGAACCATCAGGAAGGCACTGTGTCTTCCACGATCTGGACGGGCATGATACCAACAGCTACAGGCATTTAAAGGACATAATTGAGGAGCATGTGAGGAATGGACAGTTGAGGCAGTATGTTGAAGTACGGAATGCAGTGGTGGAGCAGGAGCGACCACCGCCTACCTCGAGCCATGATGGAGCGAGGCCCAGGAATGATGGTCGATTGGTCATCCATTGACCAGGATAATATGAAATAAGTAACAAACCATTGGCGAGCAACTGAGTCATTTACACATGTATGGGGATGGAGATAGCCCCTAGGCATGCTCTGAATGATGATAAACCGCAAAGCCATGGTTTGTGAAATCTATTTTTTGTTTTTGATTGGACACTTGGTTTTCTGATTTGGTTTTTGGAGTTTGGATTGAACTCTTGATTTTGCTTGTTTTTCTGGTTTCGGCATTCATTCGGTTGATTGTTCTCCGTTTTGGATGATGATTTCGATTTTTGATATGGATTTCCGGTTTTCCGATTTGATTTGGATTTTGGATTGGATTTCTGATTGGATTTTGATTGGATCCTTTTTGGTTTTTGATAAACGGTCGCCGGGTGTGGATTACGCCTGGCAAGGGGTGAGTCTTTTTGCCCGAACGTGGTAGATTGGCTCATTCAGGTCGTCGAGTATGGACTATGCTCGGCAAGGGTCCGGAGTGACCATAATTCGGCCTAGGACTTAGGCCCCCTATTATCGATTATTATTTCAGGTCGTTGAGTATGGACTATGCTCAACAAGGGTCCGGAGCGACTAGGATTCGGCTTAGGACATAAGCCACGGCATTACTGACGTCTAGGGACACTGGACCACGTTCGTCAGGTGTGGATTGCGCTTGGCAAGAACCCGGAGAGGTTAGCTTAACGTCCAGGGACACTGGACCACGGTCGTCAGGTGTGGATTGCGCTTGGCAAGAACCCGGAGAGGTTATCTCAACGTCCAGGGACACTGGACCACGATCGTCAGGTGTGGATTGCGCTTGGCAAGAGCCCAGAGAGGTTACGGATTTGGATATCGACCCGGATAGGTCTTGGACACGGTTGTTGGATAAGGGTGGACTAATAACCCAGTCTTCGAGTTTGGGCATGGAATTGGCTATGAACTTTGGATATCAGATACGGAATTATTCAAAACACGCCTTATTATCATAAGGCATGTTTTGGGGGGCAAATGTTATCCCACCTTTTGGTCAAGGCCGGAATATCAACAAGTTGGCAAGAAATGATGGATATCAGGATTGGAGTTCGATTGGAAACAAGGCTGCAATGGATGACGTCAAAATCTGACCGGGCTCCGATCGGGACGGAATCGATTGGGGATGTTGATCAATGCTAGAGAAGGCTACATTTCAAATTTCAGGTTAATCCGAGTTCGTGTGATCAAGATATGATCGATGCAAATTGGATGAAGTGGCCTTATCTTCGTATCCATCATCACGCCTCGGTTCGAATCCATGGACTTCGCACCAACGTCTTCGTATCCCTCAGATGGAAGTCCTTCGAATCCATCTAGCGACCCTACTTCGAATCCATCCGGCTGTAGTACTTCGAATCGACCCTGTGGAAACAACTTTGAATCGATCAATACTTTCTTTGATCGATTCGAACGAACATCCATTCGATCAATTCGAAGAAGTATGGCTTCGAATCCATTACCTCAAAATCAAGAGGAAGCGGCTAAAATCATGGAGTCGACCCAGTCAACTCGGCATAGAAGTCGGATCGATACGAAGGAGGCGCTCCACGTCATCACAGGAGCGCACGCTTGGATCGATTCGAAGCAATCGATTCGAACGTAATCGATTCGAACGGAGCACTGCAACCAGAAAAGCGACCTTGAATCGATCATAACTCGAGATCTACAAGTCCAAATGCTATGAAATTTTCACAGTAGCTTGAGCACATGTTGAAGAATGTTCACACTAAATTTCAACTCGATTGGACAATTTCTTGATCGATTCGAACGTTGCTTCGAATCGATCCCAAAGTGGGCCCGGATTTCCAGATTTCGGCCATGTGGGCCCCCTGACGTACCAGAACTAGTCTCCCCTCAATTTAGGCGAAATATCAGCCTCCTACACCTATAAATAGACCCCCAGGTCATTCAAAAAAGGGGTCGGATAATTTGGAGAACTAAGGAGCGCCCAGACTCTGCCAGATTTACTCCAGATCACCATTGCTGCCTTAGATTCAGATTATAATCATAAAGTCTGTTGTACTACGCAGTAGGAAATTGTAATCTTCAAACATCAAGCAATAAAACCATAAAAACTTTGGAGTGGACGTAGGCCGGAGATAGCCGAACCACTATAAATCTCGTGTTTCTGTTCGTTATTTCTGGATTGCTGTTTGTTGTTTGTTTAGATCTGAAATTTGTGTTTGAATATTGCTGATTTGTATTCATACACTGGTGCTTTCACAACATTCGGGATTTGTGACCATTTTTGGCGCAAACAGTATCCATAGCGAACCTGTGTCTAACTGATCTTCGAGATGGACCGTCTTTGGTTTCCAGCCAATTCCTTGGTGTCACGGCCTTGCCAAAAGGCGGGATAACATTTGCCCCCCAAAGTACGTCTTGTGTGAACATGACGTGCTTTGAAAAGCTGCCATCTTCATTCTGAAAAGTTCTATCCAATTCGCCGAGTAGTTACTGTCGTTTCGTCAAAAGATGCAACCTTTGATTGATCTTCAATGATGTAGATGTCGAACTATTGATAGTCAATGATCATGCGGTGTTTTGTTGCAACTGAGTGTTGAGCGCTAGCAATTTGTTGTTCATCGTTCTGATCGTCACTAGGTAAGCATTCAATTCCTGTTAACTTCGAAAATGGAATGTTAGTTTGGCATACATGCACATATGTTAACCTGACTCCTGTTCATGTTTGCACATTTGCAGGTCGTTATCAAGTTCTTTTGATCAAGTTTCATATCCATCCTCTCCTAGATCTATGTGAAATTCGAGTTGCAACAACGGTCGATGGTCGTTTTTGATCCATTTCTTTGTATCGATCCTCTCCTGTATCGATCTGGGATGCACTAAGGTAGACTTCATATCGATGGTTATCGATACGAGATAGACTTACATAAGGTGTGCTTCGTATTGATGGATACGTAATATTGGGTCTCAGATCGATGGATATAAAAGTAATGCTTTGTATCGATGGAGTCGAACGATCCAGACATAATCATGCAGTGATGCTTCGTGGAGGATATACCATTTCCCATTCCTCTATTCAAGAAGAATTCCCCACAGTAGATAGCCTTTGATAGGAGTCATCCATGACCCCTTTCCTGGCTCCATCTCTAAGATCCATTCGATCTTCATCTGTTAATGCTTGGAATAATAATTATTTCAACTGGGACAAAGTCTATTTGTCGCGCATCCCCAGAACTAGCTAGCTTGGCCAGTGATTCGGCCTTTTCATTTTATTCTCTGAGGATTTGTGTAGTGGTGTAATAGTCAAAGTCGGCTAGTAGCTTTTGGACCCAGTTGAGATAAGGAGCAAGACGTTGCCCCCTAGTAAGATAATCTTCCCTGACTTGGCGTACTACTAACCAGTAATCACATAAGACATGCAAAGTTTCCAGTCCTAGTTTTCTTGCAAGTTTGAGCGTGGCGACCAAGGCTTTATACTTAGCTTCGTTATTTGTTGTAGGGAAGTTGAGTTTCAGGGCGTAGCAGATTGATCGTTCCTCAGGAGTCATTAACGCAACTTCGACGTTAAAAAGTCGATTATTGGAAGTTCCATCTGTGTACGTTTTTCATCAGTTGGACGGTTCTCCACTGTTCTTCGGATAATCGTCTGATGTAGTGAATTCAGATATGATGTATGCTAATGTTTGACCATGGAGAGCTCTCCGAGGGAGATAAGTGATATCAAATTGGCTTAGCTCGATACTCCATTTGAGTAACTTTTCAGACATCTAAGGTTGCTATTGGACCTATCGTAACGGCGGGTCGATATAGAAGTTAACGAGGTGAGCTTGTCAATAGCCAGCCTTCATCATATACTGGTCTTTGGATTCGTTTCTCTTCACATAGCATTGCGATGCTTATGGCGTGTGTTGACACGGCCCTATTGATGTACAAATCTTCGCGGTCCAAAGGTTTGGGTAAAATGGGAGGTCTCTTTAAGTGATCTATCAGAGCTCGAATTGCATCAACGCAATTGTTAGTTCATTCAAAAGTTCTCTTCCCTCTCTTGGTCAGGTTGAAAAAGAGAATTCACTTGTAGATGGTCCTAGAGTTGAATCAACTTAGGATGGTAATCTTCCGACTTAGCTCTGTACCTGCTTGGTTTCGTCGGTACAAGGATGACTCTAATCTTCGGAATTTTCTGACATTAACCTCAATCCCATGAGAATTGATGATGGAACCGGAGAATTTTTCTTACACAACGCTGAAAGAGCATTTCAAAGGATCAAGTTTCATTTTGCAGTTGTTGGAGAGCACTGAATACCTTTGCCAAGTCATCGATGTGGTCGTTTGATGGTCGTGATCTCACGAGCATATTAACCACATATACTCTCATCAATCGGCCAATCTGATTTTTGAATGATCTGTTAATCGTCCTTTGGTAAGTAGCATAAGCGTTCTCAAGTTTGAATCCAGGGTTTGCAGCATAACACTGTAGGCCCAGGTTAGTAATTAAACAGTTGTATTCCTGGTCTGGGACATGCTTCAATATCCTATTGTATTTGGAGTTTGCGTCCAAGATGTGAGTAATTCATGTCTGATGGTCGAGTCCATCAATTGGTTGATCATTGGAAGTGGAAAGATGTGCTTTGTCATACCCCGTGCAAATCTGAGTTGTTGACGTATGTCCGCCACTCTCTATTCTTTTTTCTTATAATTAAAGGATTGGATACTCATTTTGGTTAGAGGGCATCGTGGATAAACCCACTAGTTTTGAGCAGATTCGCCTCCTCTCTAAGTGTAACATATCTCTCCGGATCCACATCGCATCGTTTTTGTTCACCGAGACATGCCTCGGGTTGACATTTAATGCAGGGTTCTTGATGGCTGGCGATAGTCCACATATATACATGATATTGAGTCCAAGCGAACATATCAAATTCACCTAGAGCAAAGCAGTTAACTCTTTCATCATCATTGCGCTGAGTTGTGATCTGATCTACAATACTCGTGATGGGTTGTAGGCGCTTCATGTGCTTATTTGCAATGGTAAATGATCAGGCTCGTAGAGACGATGAATCAAAGGCTTAGTAGAGTCTAGCCTTGTATCGCGTGCTGCATCATGGCTGGCTCTAGCTATGAGTTTGAATCTACTTGTGTTTCCGAGTAATGCGCTTTCCATTCGATGTACTCGCGATCCATTGCTCATCGGAAGGGTCAGAATGATGATCGGTTGCCCATAAGTCCAGGCATCGATCTGATGATTCTATCTCTAAGCATCCTTTCGGTCGTAACTTCAAGTTGTTATAAATACTAGGCATGAGCTATAGGATTGAGTAGTCGTATCCGGCTCTTGGATGATCACACTCGTGCCCCTAGTCTTGGGTTGATGGACGTATTGTGCGAATGATCGAGCCTAGCTTCTGCTGTGTTTATACTGTAGTCCAATCTGAAAGAGCAAGAGTTTTTTTATGAACGATCAATTACATTCATCTTATTTCTCGTGTGTGCCTCCAAGTCTGGGGAATATCTCGATAAGTGGAAAGGTAGATAACATCCGCTTCAATTTCGCATTCCATCCCGTTGAACCATGGGATCGAGTTAATTGATGGAAGGCTGAGTCGTGCCTATCCTGCATTATGTTCTAGTTCTTTCCTCTAGGCGGAATACATTGTTACTTTGCCGACATTCGGACATGAGCTAGGTTCTGGACGGTCAATGACATTCACTTCCCTGCTTATGTTGCCATACTCTGGGAAAAAACTGAAGAGTGAATCGTCCAGTCGATTGATGCTTCCCTTATCGAATCCAAGGCAAGAATCAGTGTGCAGATGTTTAGGTTGCACTTGTTTTGAATTGCTCTTTTAGTCGGATCATGGTAAGAGTCAATGAATGAATGATCGCGTTGCATTCATTTGGAGTTGGTCGATCAACCACGTCCATTTCGACTTACGTTCTCCTATCAGATATAGGGATAAAGTCAGCTCAAATGCAGTCAGGTCATGCTCATCGGTCTCATGCTCTTCCTGATGGATCGAAGGAAGGTGACGGAGGATGAATGGTCAAATCACACTCATTTGTGGTTCATTTTTCTATCCATGCTTTGTTGATCAAAGGTATTTGATGGACGCTTGGGTCACATCGATTTGTAGTCGAAGAGGATCGATATTGACCATCGATTTAGCGACACGATGTAAAATGCTCGGACCTCATTACCTGTCAATCCACTGGTATGATATAAAAGGTGCAGATCGATATTGCCCGTCGATCCGGCGGTACGATATAATTGGTTGCCCGTAACTTCGGGCGTCATTCTGATTGGTTGGCATTAAGGCCTCCTTGTAGTCGTTGCCTTAAGTTGTAAAGGACGCTAAGCTGAAGATGTAGCGAGTCACCTTTCTCTTCTTTCGGTGATTTATACTTCTTCCCCCAGTCTTGGGTTAGCAGAGTTAGTTCATGGATGATATAATTGCATCTGTAGTGAGTTTATACTTATAACGACCCGACAATCTAACACTAGAAAGTCGCATCATTAATAAGAAAGAAAGGGATAGAAAAGAGAAAAGATAGAGAAGAAGGAACTAAACAACATCAGAATCTCACAGCGGAAACGGAATAAAATATAATACATCACATAACTATTACATAGTATCATATACATCAGAGATACACAGCTTATACATCACAAATTAGACAGTTATAAACACCTGTCTTTTATACAACTCAAAACATCACAGAGATACAACACAGCGGAAATACACATAAACACTAACACAGCGAAACCAATATATATATCTATACGCTGAAGCCTCCTGTTCCATTGCTCCTCCAGAATGTCAAAGCTAACCTGATACCCTTGGCTACTCGTAAAAATTTGAGTACCCGAGAGTTTAAGGAAAATAGAAATAAACTCCGGGTCAGACATGGGTCTGGTATGAGTAAACGGTTAAAGCTGCTTAACTTTTAAAAACCTTTGAAACAAAGGTATCACGTAAGACTCCCCACACATAAACATGGGTAAGTTTTTACCTTACGCTAACCAAACATTTGACAGGAAATCCAGTTGTATTATAATAGTGTCTTGGGTTTCAAGTAAAATACAGAAATAGCTGAAATGCTTACATCTCACGTTCCAACATAGTTGGGCACAACTAAATCGTACGGCACTTATTGGAGATTGGATTCCATACAATGGCAGGGTTACTGGGGTACCGCCCGTCACAGTACCTGGCCTAGATCAGCGTACCGAGGACCCACCCTAAGTCCCCTGTAACACAAGGTCGGAATCATCCCTTACTGGATAATTCCCGCACAAGACACCCCACGGTTGTCATGACCAACCGCACACTAAGCCGAAAAAATAAGGGACATCTAGACAGGGGTAATCTCGTCCTACTTGGGTGCTACCCACTAACCTTGCTGCACCTCCCCTGTTTTAGCCATTCCTGGTTGATGAGGCTTGAGGCTACGATTACCTTAAGAGAACACATCTCTTAGAATGCTCATCGTCCACCTGACGATGTTTTGAAAGCAATCAATCCATACAAGTTCGTTCTGGGTTCGAACGAAACCGAAGGCATTATCTCGTTACACTCATTTTGGAATCACCCTTAGAGTTAACGACAATAACCCTTGCACTCTGAATCTTCCTCTTCACTTGAGATTCACGACCTATCGTTAATTTGGATCGATGTGGTTTTTGGATAACCAAATCTGGAAACCCGATCCCGGTCTCATCGAAATCCAAACCGTATCTTTTAAGGCCAAGTTGTTTTAAAGTTAAAACAATTCAATTCAATATTATCTAGATGCACATAGATAGATAAATCAAAATATAACAATGGATAATCACATTATCATCCTAAATAGATAATCCATATTATCAACTCAAACAGATAATCAATATTATCATACTTAAAACAAGCATCCATATCACCTAGATATAACTCATCTCATATCTAAGATCACAATCAATCAAGGAAATCAATATCATCCATCATATATAAACAAGGATTAATAATCACACCATTTATAATTAATTTAAAATGAATTAAATTAATTACTTATCTCTAATTAATTTAAAGTAAATTAAATTAATTACTTCATTATTATAAATCTTGCTTACATAACCATTAATTAATTACAAGTCAATTAATTAATCATTCTCTACTTCCATCTTAATTAATCATCCTTGATTTATTATCTTTAATTACATTTAAGTAATTATCCTTTAATTATTTTTACAAATTAATTATCTTATACCAAATATAGAAAGTAACCTTTTAAATTACTAAAATTAATTACATTACTTCTTAATTAATTACATAAATGAATTCCTTCATTTATTAATTATTTCCAAATAAATCCATTCTAAATTACATCATTGATTATAATAATTAATGATCTCTAATTACATCTATTACATTTAGTAATTTATCCTCAATTAAACCAAATTGTTAATCACCTTGATTCACTCCATTCATTAATTAACTACCCTTAATTACTTCATTAAATAATTTAATTACTCCATAATTAATTATCTCTAATTAATCCCTTGATTAATTATACAAAGTAATTATACTCAAATTACTTTCATAATTAAATCATCCACAATTAATTACTTCCTTAAGTAATTATACTTATTACATCATCAAATGGTTATTTAAATTAATTAAACTTAATTAATTAATTTAAACAATTCAATTAAACTTAATTAATTATAATGAGAAATTAATTTCTTAATTACTTTCATAAGTAATTATACTTAACTAATTCATAATTGTTTATCTTAAATTAATAAATCTAATTAATTATCAAGATTAATCATATTAATTCATTATTTTATAATCCTAGTTAATAACCTTCATTAACTATTAACACTTCTTTAATTACTTTTCTAAAGTAACTAAATTAAGATTTATTTTTAATTACAATTAAATTTTATCTTTAATAACTCATTAATTAATCCTTAATTATTTAATTAATTAAGTACTCAATATAACTTAATTAATCCTTACTTACTTCATTAATTAATTACTAATCATTAATTAAAATTCAATTCTTATTTAATTAATGATCCTTAATTACCCATTTATTTATCCTAAATTAATTATCTTAAACCTTAATTAACTAATTTAACTCTTAATTACTAAATTAATTAATCCAAATCATTAATTAATTAAATTAGTTAATTATTCATTTTAATTAACTTAATAATCACAAATCCTTAAATCTTCATTATTTAAAGGATAAAACATTTTCTTATTAATGATCAAATTCTCATTTACAAATGCATTTGAGACATTTTGCTTTTGAATTTACTTTTACATTCTATTTCAAATTTAGATTCAAAAATAACTACAAATTTAACTTAGCAAAATTTAAAAGACACTTTAAAATATACTTTAAACATTTTATTTTTATAAAACTTATATTTATTTAAAACTAGGAGACAAAATTTAATTTGAATCCATCTTAAAATTTGGTTTAAAACCCTGCTCTCTAAATTTTAAACTTTAAAACCCTGACAGGCTTTAAACTAGCAACAACAAGATAACCCGAGTCTACCCTATTTTACTTCGAGACGAACAGAGAAAAACTTCGGGCCACCCCCTCAATTTACTCGAGAAAACTCGAGTAACTATTCCTGCTACACCCAAAATTCTCAGCATTCACCAAAGAACACCGTGCACGTGCACAGCGATCTCGATCGTTTCCGATCAAGTTCGACGACATTCCCTCGTCGACGATCATCCCCAAACTCCATCCTTACCACCAGATCCCTCTAACTCAACTCGAATTCGAAATTCGAGTTCAACTGAAGCCTAGAACCCAACAACACGAACTCGTCAAAACCTGACAACGCTCCGATGCTCGCCGCTCCAACCATCTGAAAGCCAACCCCTCCGGCCTCGACTTCCTCTACACGTCTACTACCATTTCCCAGAACCCTGTTGAACTCGATCAACTATAGGGACCATGATGATCGACTTTATCTAGCTTAGTTAAACTAGGGTTCTATACTTCAACTAACAACCACCACTTCCCCACTGACATGAACCATCACCAGACAATTTTGCCGAAGTCCCCGATCATCCTTCCACCTCCAGAAAGAACTACAACTTCCCAAATCAACTAGATCACCAGAGAGACTCGAAAACCCAAATTCCAGACACCACCAAATAACACATTCAATACTTCATTAAAAATTGTAAATTTGATTTTAAAAATCCTATCTTTCATAGACTATTCCAGATATATAATTAAATCAACAAAATTCAAGGTTTGATTTTTTTAACATATCTCAAGTTTCTCCGTGTTATCATTTTCCAGATAATATTCCTGTTTATTATCCTTGCAAATATTTTTAAAGCTTAGTTTAGTTTAAAACAACAAACTTTGTTTTAATTACTTAAGCCTAAAGGAAATTTGAGTGAGAAGAATTTTGAAGTTGAAACTAAGTTTAAATCTCTGAAGTCTTAAAACAGAGATGAACACTGTAATTATTTAGACCTTCTCACATGTTTCCAGAGTCTTAAAAACCATCATACCAACACATTTCAAACATACATCACAAGTTACTTCAACTATAAGTCATATGCATCCAATCTAAAGATGCCTCATGTTAACAGTTTAAAAACAGAGACTTAACTAAGATCAGAGATGAAAAAAAACAACAGATATGCACACCACATATATTCACAAAGACTTGCACAAACACATACATATAAAACAAATCATTAACACAAAAATTCACAGGTTACTTAAGTTTTTAGTTTAAAAGTTTACTCACCTGACTTTTAAAACAGAAAGCTTGATCTTTTGTTTGAAAACAGGAAGGCTTGAAACTGGAATTTGAAAACTTGCATATTTTTGTTGTTTTGATCCTTGAAAACTTTGAACTAGCTTTGAAACTTGAACATGAATTGCTGGAAATCTTGTTGTAGTTGAGATGCCTTAATTTTTGATTTGAATTTAAAACTGAAGTGTTTGGCCTTCTTAGTTGATTTCAGGTTATATTTGTTTTAATGAACGAAAATGGGAAGAAGCTTGCTAAATGGAACAAGTATGTAGAGTTTTGATAGTTGCATTTGTACACAAATAATCTAGCTGGTACAAATGAATCAGAGATTTTTATTTTTAAAAAGAAGCTGAAATGAAAGATCTCGTGTACTAGTGGTGATGGCATTTAATGCCTTGTTCCATATCAAGTTTACACAAGCCATTCTTTATTCTTTTATGTACAAATCTTGCATATGTTTATATTTGTTTGACTTGAAGCTTAGCATACTTCCCCATTTTCGTATATACTGAAATGATTTTTCTGCCTGCAACATATATATTGCCATAGATTATAATATTTTACTTGCCTTATCTTATTACCTTATACTAGTATGATTTCTTGCCTGCAACATATATTTATAAAGATTATTCAACTCTAGAATTTTACTTAAGTTTTTACTTTGAAATTGTTATGGTTATTGTTATTAGGTTAGCTTGTATATTTATTTCTAATTTCTAACATAAATATTTAGTTTTAACTTACATACTTATTTTTTGTATTCCTCCATATATGTATTTATTTATTGTTTATTTCTTTTTAGAGTTTAAGTATCAAGCATTTACTCATATTTATTTTTATGCTTATTTCTAGTGTTGATAAATATGATCTAGTTTAAATATTATTATCTAGATTACATCATGACATATATATATATATATATAAATATCAATAAAGTAAATAAAAATAGATTTTATTTTAAAATATTAAAACACTCTATCTTTAAATTCCAAATCATAGTTTCTTATGTTTAAAATCATATAGTTATTTATAAAATAGCTTTGAAAAGTTATATATCAAAGTTTCCAAATTACCCAAAAATATTAGAATTATAAAATATGCCTTATTAATTAAATTTAAAACAAAGCTCATCTATTTACAATATATACAAAATTATACACATTATAAATAGAAAACAATTTATCAGCATTTAAAAGATAAATTATCAGTTAAATATTTATTTAAAAGAAAATTATTAAATCAATTCAAATCTTATTAACAATTATTATCATATCAATTTAATTTTTTATATAGATTATTAAATTGATATTGCTCAAAATTCCGGGATATCACATTCCTCCCCTCTTAAAAGAATTTCGTCCCCGAAATTTAAAACAAAGGTAATTTAATAATCTCATTAAAGATTTAATTTTAAACACAAGCATATATCATCAATATATGCTAACAACCATAGCAATCAATCATCCAAATAACAAATCCAACTATCCAGACAAAATATTGGATAGAATTATCTAAAGTTTCCTAGGTATAAATACTGGGATACTCGCTCTATAGAATCCAAACAATCAATACTACTAAGCTACACACATCTAGATCTACAAAACAAGATAGGATATCCGACTACAGACAAGTGACTCAACAACCAAACTCCTTGAACTGCTGGTTCTATAACCAGAGATAGAATCTTACACGTACTCCCTCAGAGATACGTGAAAACAACGAATCCCAATTATCCAAATTGACAATTCACTCCTGAAGATCAAACACTTATCCAAATCAAATCTCCGATTCTTATCCACAAAATTCTTCGGACGATCCTGGGTCTCCTTCATCCTTACTGATCAGCTCATCCTTCGCTGATGCCCTTAGAACAATACTGAACCAAAACAATCTAACAAAATGATCTTCCAAGATCAACCAAACTCAGAACTCCACTCTACTCCAGAATCAGGAAACAGATCTCACTTCTCACATCCGGAAGAGATAAAACAGGTGCACTTGCCAAACTGGCCTCAGATCCTGAAAAATTTCCTGTAGAAACTCTCTAATCCAAAACACTGCAACTTCCAGTTGCTTCCACTCTAAAACAGCTGCCATCATGCTTCCACTGCGCAACTCTGACTGAGCAGATGAAAATGCCGATGACGAACACAAGCAAAGACTGGACAACACATTCCAAAAATATGGTTCAACAGATCCAAAAATAAAACTCAGAAGTTGCTCCAAAACCTGAGCTGTTTCACTAAGATCTTCCTCCAGAAACCATCCTACTACTAAGCTGAACCATCGGTACCACTTCTGGAATCCAGTCGATACCAAACTCAATCTCCAGATGCTAACAAAACTCTGACTTCCTGAAGACATCTAGAAAAAATCTCTGAAACCACAAGAGAACACTCAACTATCGCAAGTCACTTTTGCGATCAACTCAACCTAATTCCAAAGAAAATTTGTTCTCTCTTTACCAAACAGAACAGCTTATGCTTAACCAGCCAATCCAACGAAGAAATAGAACCACTCTGCTGCTTCTGAACTCCACTACTAAGCTAGAAAGCTCCCTTGCCAACACACAGAACAATCTGAACTGCGACGCTGCCACTAAAGCCAAAACTTCCTAATCCAAACTCCTCGAGAAACTCAGGCCTCAAGCCAAACACAAACACCCAGCTGAACTCAGCCTCAACACCGAAGCAGACACACTTCTTTAAAACTTGTTCCAAAGAAACATCTTCGGAAACATCCATAGTCACTGTGTCTCATCACACAACTACTACATCCTGAGGTATCAAGATACCATCACTAGCTTATGTTCAACCGACAGATCCAAACTCTAGCTCATCCAAACTATACTCCAAACGTTAACAGATTTCCTTCAGAGATCGATGAAATCCTTACACCACCCAAAGCTCAATCGAGACGGTATTAGGTCTACAGTCTCGACAGATACACTTCCAACCTCAACAAACTCCAACCATTTGTAGTCGTGCTACACACACCACTACCCTATCTACCTTTATAACTTATATTGGAAAACCCGAACAGGTAACCCAACAGATAGGTAGAAATATATAAATATATATATATATCAAAATTACAAATACGCTCTCTCAAAATAGACACCACTCCAGAGCTTAGGTATTCACTCAACCTAACGCTCTGATACCACTGTAACGACCTGACAATCTAACACTAGAAAGTCGCATCATTAATAAGAAAGAAAGGGATAGAAAAGAGAAAAGATAGAGAAGAAGGAACTAAAGAACATCAGAATCTCACAGCGGAAACGGAACAAAATATAATACATCACATAACTATTACATAGTATCATATACATCAGAGATACACAGCTTATACATCACAAATTAGACAGTTATAAACACCTGTCTTTTATACAACTCAAAACATTACAGAGATACAACACAGTGGAAATACACATAAACACTAACACAGCGGAACCAATATATATATCTATACGCTGAAGCCTCCTGCTCCATTGCTCCTCCAGAATGTCAAAGCTAACCTGATACCCTTGGCTACTCGTAAAAATTTGAGTACCCGAGAGTTTAAGGAAAACAGAAATAAACTCCGGGTCAGACATGGGTCTGGTATGAGTAAACGGTTAAAGCTGCTTAACTTTTAAAAACCTTTGAAACAAAGGTATCACGTAAGACTCCCCACACATAAACATGGGTAAGTTTTTACCTTCCGCTAACCAAACATTTGATAGGAAATCCAGTTATATTATAATAGTGTCTAGGGTTTTCAAGTAAAATACAGAAATAGCTGAAATGCTTACATCTCACGTTCCAACATAGTTGGGCACAACTAAATCGTACGGCACTTATTGGAGATTGGATTCCATACAATGGCAGGGCTACTGAGGTACCGCCCGTCATAGTACCTGGCCTAGATCAGCGTACCGAGGACCCACCCTAAGTCCCCTGCAACACAAGGTCGGAACCATCCCTTACTGGATAATTCCCGCACAAGACACCCCACGGTTGTCATGACCAACTGCACACTAAGCCGAAAAAATAAGGGACATCTAGACAGGGGTAATCTCGTCCTACTTGGGTGCTACCCGCTAACCTTGCTGCACCTCCCCTGTTTTAGCCATTCCCGGTTGATGAGGCTTGAGGCTACGATTACCTTAAGAGAACACATCTTTTAGAATGCTCATCGTCCACCTGATGATGTTCTGAAAGCATTCAATCCATACAAGTTCGTTCCAGGTTCGAACGAAACCGAAGGCATTATTTCGTTACACTCATTTTGGAATCACCCTTAGAGTTAACGACAATAACCCTTGCACTCTGAATCTTCCTCTTTCCTTGAGATTCATGACCTATCGTTAATTTGGATCGGTGTTGTTTTTGGATATCCAAATCTGGAAACCCGATCCCGGTCTCATCGAAATCCAAACCATATCTTTTAAGGCCAAGTTGTTTTAAAGTTAAAACAATTCAATTCAATATTATCTATATACACACAGATAGATAAATCACAATATAACAATGGATAATCACATTATCATCCTAAACAGATAATCCATATTATCAACTCAAACAGATAATCAATATTATCATACTTAAAACAAGCATCCATATCACCTAGATATAACTCATCTCATATCAGAGATCACAATCAATCAAGGAAATCAATATCATCCATCATATATAAACAAGGATTAATAATCACACCATTTATAATTAATTTAAAATGAATTAAATTAATTACTTATCTCTAATTAATTTAAAGTAAATTAAATTAATTACTTCATTATTATAAATCTTGCTTACATAACCATTAATTAATTACAAGTCAATTAATTAATCATTCTCTACTTCCATCTTAATTAATCATCCTTGATTTATTATCTTTAATTACATTTAAGTAATTATCCTTTAATTATTTTTACAAATTAATTATCTTATACCAAATATAGAAAGTAACCTTTTAAATTACTAAAATTAATTACATTACTTCTTAATTAATTACATAAATGAATTCCTTCATTTATTAATTATTTCCAAATAAATCCATTCTAAATTACATCATTGATTATAATAATTAATGATCTCTAATTACATCTATTACATTTAGTAATTTATCCTCAGTTAAACCAAATTGTTAATCACCTTGATTAACTCCATTCAGTAATTAACTACCCTTAATTACTTCATTAAATAATTTAATTACTCCATAATTAATTATCTCTAATTAATCCCTTGATTAATTATACAAAGTAATTATACTCAAATTACTTTCATAATTAAATCATCCACAATTAATTACTTCCTTAAGTAATTATACTTATTACATCATCAAATGGTTATTTAAATTAATTAAACTTAATTAATTAATTTAAACAATTCAATTAAACTTAATTAATTATAATGAGAAATTAATTTCTTAATTACTTTCATAAGTAATTATACTTAACTAATTCACAATTGTTTATCTTAAATTAATAAGTCTAATTAATTATCAAGATTAATCATATTAATTCATTATTTTATAATCCTAGTTAATAACCTTCATTAACTATTAACACTTCTTTAATTACTTTTCTAAAGTAACTAAATTAAGATTTATTTTTAATTACAATTAAATTTTATCTTTAATAACTCATTAATTAATCCTCAATTATTTAATTAATTAAGTACTCAATATAACTTAATTAATCCTTACTTACTTCATTAATTAATTACTAATCATTAATTAAAATTCAATTCTTATTTAATTAATGATCCTTAATTACCCATTTATTTAGCCTAAATTAATTATCTTAAACCTTAATTAACTAATTTAATCTTAATTACTAAATTAATTAATCCAAATCATTAATTAATTAAATTATTTAATTATTCATTTTAATTAACTTAATAATCACAAATCCTTAAATCTTCATTATTTAAAGGATAAAACATTTTCTTCTTAAAGATCAAATTCTCATTTACAAATGCATTTGAGACATTTTGATTTTGAATTTACTTTTACATTCTATTTCAAATTTAGATTCAAAAATAACTACAAATTTAACTTAGCAAAATTTAAAACACACTTTAAAATATACTTTAAACATTTTAAAGTTGTTAAAACATTTTACTTTTATAAAACTTATATTTATTTAAAACTAGGAGACAAAAGTTAATTTGAATCCATCTTAAAATTTGGTTTAAAACCCTGCTCTCTAAATTTTAAACTTTAAAACCCTGACAGGCTTTAAACTGGCAACAACAAGATAACCCGAGTCTACCCTATTTTACTTCGAGACGAACAGAGAATAACTTCGAGCCACCCCCTCAATTTACTCGAGAAAACTCGAGTAACTATTCCTGCCACACCCAAAATTCTCAGCATTCACCAAAGAACACCGTGCACGTGCACAGCGATCTCGATCGTTTCCGATCAAGTTCGACGACGTTCCCTCGTCGACGATCATCCCCAAACTCCATCCTTACCACCAGATCCCTCTAACTCAACTCGAATTCGAAATTCAAGTTCAACTAAAGCCTGGAACCCAACAACACGTACTCGTCAAAACCTGACAACGCTCCGATGCTCGCCGCTCCGACTATCTGAAAGCCAACCCCTCCGGCCTCGACTTCCTCTACACGTCTACTACCATTTCCCAGAACCCTGTTGAACTCGATCAACTATAGGGACCGTGATGATCGACTTTATCTAGCTTAGTTAAACTAGGGTTCTAGACTTCAACTAACAACCACCACTTCCCCACTGACATGAACCATCACCAGACAATTTTGCCGAAGTCCCCGATCATCCTTCCACCTCCAGAAAGAACTACAACTTCCCAAATCAACTAGATCACCAGAGAGACTCGAAAACCCAAATTCCAGACACCACCAAATAACACATTCAATACTTCATTAAAAATTGTAAATTTGATTTTAAAAATCCTATCTTTCATAGACTATTCCAGATATATAATTAAATCAACAAAATTCAAGGTTTGATTTTTTAACATATCTCAAGTTCCTCTGTGTTTGCATTTTCCAGATAATATTCCTGTCTATTATCCTTGCAAATATTTTTAAAGCTTAGTTTAGTTTAAAACAACAAACTTTGTTTTAATTACTTAAGCCTAAAGGAAATTTGAGTGAGAAGAATTTTGAAGTTGAAACTAAGTTTAAATCACTGAAGTCTTAAAACAGAGATGAACACTGTAATTATTTAGACCTTCTCACATGTTTCCAGAGTCTTTAAAACCATCATACAAACACATTTCAAACATACATCACAAGTTACTTCAACTATAAGTCATATGCATCCAATCTAAAGATGTCTCATTTTAACAGTTTAAAAACAGAGACTTAACTAAGATCAGAGATGAAAAAAAAACAACAGATATGCACACCACATAAATTCACAAAGACTTGCACAAACACATACATATAAAACAAATCATTAACACAAAAATTCATAGGTTACTTAAGTTTTTAGTTTAAAAGTTTACTCACCTGACTTTTAAAACAGAAAGCTTGATCTTTTGTTTGAAAACAGGAAGGCTTGAAACTGGAATTTGAAAACTTGCATATTTTTGTTGTTTTGATCCTTGAAAACTTTGAACTGGCTTTGAAACTTGAACATGAATTGCTGGAAATCTTGTTGTAGTTGAGATGCCTTAATTTTTGATTTGAATTTAAAACTGAAGTGTTTGGCCTTCTTATTTGATTTCAGGTTATATTTGTTTTAATGAACGAAAATGGGAAGAAGCTTGCTAAATGGAACAAGTATGCAGAGTTTTGATAGTTGCATTTGTACACAAATAATCTAGCTGGTACAAATGAATCAAAGATTTTTATTTCTAAAAAGAAGCTGAAATGAAAGATCTCGTGTACTAGTGGTGATGGCATTTAATGCCTTGTTCCATATCAAGTTTACACAAGCCATTCTTTATTCTTTTATGTACAAATCTTGCATATGTTTATATTTGTTTGACTTGAAGCTTAGCATACTTCCCCATTTTCGTATATACTGAAATGATTTTTCTACCTGCAACATATATATTGTCATAGATTATAATATTTTACTTGCCTTATCTTATTACCTTGTACTAGTATGATTTCTTGCCTGCAACATATATTTCTAAAGATTATTCAACTCTAGAATTTTACTTAAGTTTTTACTTTGAAATTGTTATGGTTATTGTTATTAGGTTAGCTTGTATATTTATTTCTAATTTCTAACATAAATATTTAGTTTTAACTTACATACTTATTTTCTTGTATTCCTCCATATATGTATTTATTTATTGTTTATTTCTTTTTAGAGTTTAAGTATCAAGCATTTACTCATATTTATTTTTATGCTTATTTCTAGTGTTGATAAATATGATCTAGTTTAAATATTATTATCTAGATTACATCATGACATATATATATATATATATATATAAATATCAATAAAGTAAATAAAAATAGATTTTATTTTAAAATATTAAAACACTCTATCTTTAAATTCCAAATCATAGTTTCTTATGTTTAAAATCATATAGTTATTTATAAAATAGCTTTGAAAAGTTATATATCAAAGTTTCCAAATTACCCAAAAATATTAGAATTATAAAATATGCCTTATTAATTAAATTTAAAACAAAGCTCATCTATTTACAATATATACAAAATTATACACATTATAAATAGAAAACAATTTATCAGCATTTAAAAGATAAATTATCAGTTAAATATTTATTTAAAAGAAAATTATTAAATCAATTCAAATCTTATTAACAATTATTATCATATCAATTTAATTTTTTATATAGATTATTAAATTGATATTGCTCAAAATTCCGGGATATCACAATACTCCTCATGTCGAGTTTAGGTCAGAGTTGGTGAATGAATGGTCGAATCACATTCATTTGTTTGTCTATGCTTGTAGCCGCACTTTGGGGATCAGAGTCAGTTGAAGGGCCATTAATCACACCTATTTGATGTTTATACCCCTATCCACATTCTGGGGACTAAGAATTTTAGCAGGAAATGGTCGGACGGCATTTTCCTCGATTAATTCCTCTGGCACTAGCCAAGGGCAAAAGTCGAAGTGCGATCGGTCACATTACAACAACTTTAATTTGATGCTTCTCCCACTGAACTGTAGGACAAAATTGATTGGTGGATGGTTGTGTCACATCCGTCAATGTTGCACGCACAACCCGTTGGATCATAGGCGAGAGTTAGCGGATGAAAGGTCGTGTCATGTTCATTCGCGGTAGGATGGGTAGTCACATCCATTTAGAATAGGACGTTTAGCTAGGTCCGTTTTGCGAATCTGCGTCTCCCTGTTGAATCAAGGAAGAAATTTTGTCTTATAGGGTTGGAGTGCATCCCTATAAAATTATGTTATGGGTCCCGTGCTGAGGACAAGGGTTGATGCACGGACGGTCGTGTCGTTCCCGCTTAGTGCTAGATGGTCGGATCACATCCGATTTTTTGTGATAAGTGTGGCCCCATGTCAGGGGAAGAGTTGGAAAGTAGACGGTCGAACCACATCCTCTTTTTGTACTATAGAACTTGCTAAGGAATCAGAGTTGATAGATGGACAGTTGAATTGCATCCTATTAACCCGCCTTTTGGCAAGGCCGTGGACAGGCGGATTTAACTAAATCGACTGCTCATTTGTCGAGACTGGAATACGATGGGTTTGAGTCAACTGGATGGATAGACGATCAATCACGGATGATAATTATGATTACGAAGCCGGGGGTTCGGCATAACATGGTTCGGTTATTGAAGTTCGGCCATATGGGTCGGCCGTTCGACCAAGGTGGCTCGGTCGTACTTGGATCGGTCGAGTTAGGGCCGATCGGCATGGAAGGGAATGGGCTGGATTGGCTTGGATAAAGATGGATCGGTAGTAGAGTGGAGAGTGGCCCAGTGTTGGAGTATGGATATGGCTTGGTCGAGGTGGTTCGGCATGTCGAAGTGGGTCGGCACTGGGTGGATCGGCATCTGAGTGGATCGGTCAAGGACGTAAGAACTTGGGATCGGCATTGGTGGTTTGGCCTCGATGGGATCGACCTCGGTGGTTCGTCATGTTCTGGTTCGGCCAAGGTAGTTGGGCTGAGGTAGTTTGGCAGGATAGTATGGACCGGCATGGTTGAGTGGATCGGCGTGCTGGAGTTCACAAGTGGATAGGATCAGCATTGAGCAAAAGGGGTTCGGATCGGCATATGGAGTTTGGGTACGGCATTAACTTTGCTCTGGGTTCTAGCCTAGTTTACTCCGAGTCTTGGGTAGGTCTGCTTCGAGTCATGCCGGAGGAATATCGGGTCGGCTTATTGAGGAATTGGGGTCGATCGTGATGAAGGATGTTGGCTCGGCTATGGTCTTAGTGGGCCCGTATCACTCAGGAAGCCCAGCAACTCGGGTTTTGCCTATAAATACAGCAGGCGGGGCTTCAGAAAAGGGGATCTTCATTCTGTGTTCCTCATATTTCCCTATTAAGGCTACTCTACCATTATTGCTTTAAAAACTCTGGATTGTAACTGTAATTGATTCTCACATCAATAAAAAGGAAATTTCTGGAGTGGACGTAGACCGGAATCAGCCGAACCACTATAAATCCTGTATTTTTAGTATTCTTCATATTTATACTCTCTACATACATTCTATCTGTTATCTATAACTGTTGGTTGGTGCTTCAACGGCGTTTGGGTGTTAGTGACCAATTTTGGCGCAAACATTTTGGTGCTTTCATTGAGAATTGAACTCAGGAATTCAGAAGCTAGGATTTTGGATTTGAAGGCTTAGGAACTTGTATTCTGGAGACTATGGTAAAGCAATCAACCAGTAGATAGAGGATGGAAAGGAGTCAGTAAGAGGGAAGTTAGGAGGCTTCCTTTGGAGCTAATCAAGCCTCCATCTACATCACTAGGGACGAGATGCAGATCATGATGGATTTCATGCAGGAGAAGTTGATGAAAAGGCAAGAGGAAATAATGTAGACACTTTTCAGACAATTTGGACAAGCAGGAACTGCAGGAGCTCAGGTCCATGGAGCTGGATCAGAAGGACTCAACCGGCAAGTAGATGGAGTGGTTCAGCAGGGAGCAGCCCCCAATCAGCAAACAACTATCAATCTGGATGGACCTAGAGTCGGGGGCACACCACCAGGTAATGCTGGACCATTCCATGGAGGGATTCCAGATGATGCTGCGCAGCCCAGCGCCAACATGAATACAGGAGTGCGTGACGAGGAATATGTACCGGAATTCCCTCGAGGACTTGGAGGGCAGTTAGGAAATGGAGATGAGGGGCAACCCTTGGTAGATAACACTGGATTAGCTGAGATTATCAGACGAACTATTCGCAGAGGTCTGACGAACAAGGATTTGGAGGGAGTAAACAAAAGTCCGTTTACCCGTAACATCAGGATAGCTAGGAATCTACCCGATTACAAACTGCCCACTCTGGAAGTGTACAACGGTAAGACGGATCCCACTGACCACTTGATGAGGTACACAAAGCATTTGGAAGTGCTGGGGGCATCAAAGGAGGTTATGGCCCGATGTTTCCCCCTGTACTTGACCGATATAGCTGCTATGTGGTTCAGACAGCTAGAGGATGGATCTATTAGAACATGGGCAGAACTGGTGGATAAGTTCTTGAAACAGTTTCGAGTTCACATAAAAAGGCCGAAGAATGTGATGACACTGACGCTAGTTAAGCAGAGGGCGGATGAATCTCTCAGGACTTTCTTAACTCAGTTTAATGTAGAAGTTGCTTCGGTGGATCAGTCGGATCCATCAATGGTTCTAATGGCTGCAGTATCAGGAGTCAGGGATAATTCAGATTTCAAAGTATCGTTGATACGGGACCCACCAATGGATCTCGGGGAATTCTTTCATGAAGCCGAGAGATTTCTCCGACAAGAGGATGCATGTTTGGATATGAAGTCAAAGGAAGTAAACATGCTTAAGAATGGAGGACCGCCCGGTGAAAGCTCGGGTAAAGACAAGGATAAAGGGAAAAGGAAGCGCCGGGGAGAACCAAAATTCTCCACTTACATGGGATTGAATGCAACATTGGAGCGGATATTCTTGGATACTCGGGATCGCTTTCCTTATCGAAGGCCGACAAGGAGGGAACCCTCAAAACGCGAAAGGGCATCAGGAAGGCACTATCTCTTTCATGACCTGGATGGGCATGATACTAACAGCTGCAGGCACTTAAAATATATAATCGAGGAGCATGTAAGGAATGGTCAGTTGCGACAATATGTTGAAACTCGGAATGCGGCGGTGGAACATGAGCAGCCACCGCCTACTTTAAACGACGATGGCGTGAGGCCCAGGAATGGTGGTCGGTTGGTTATCAACTAACCGTGATGGTTTGGAATAAGTAACAAACTCTAGGCTGATGGGTAAGTCACTTACTCATGTACGGGGATGGAGATAACCCCTAGGCACGCTCTGAGATGATGATAAACCGTGACACTTAGGTTTGTGAAATCTATTTTTTCTTTTCGGCATGGACACTTGCTTTTTCTGGTTTGGTTTTGGAGTTTGGTTTGAACTCCCGGTTTTGCTTGTTTTCTGGTTTGGATTTTGGTTCGGACGTTTGTTTTTTTGGTTTGGATTTTTGATATGGATTTCTGGTTTGATTTGGATTTCGGGTTGGATTTTGCTTAGATTTTCCTCTGGTTTTTGGCTAAAAGGTCCTCGAGCATGGATTAAGCTCGGCAAGGGTCCGGAGAGACCAGGATTCGGCCTAGGACTTAGGTCCCATATTCTCTATCGGTTACCACTCTAGGTCGTCGAGTATGGACTATGCTCGGCAAGGGTCCGGAGCGACCAGGATTCGTCTTAGGACTTAAGCCACGACATTACTTAGCGTTTAGGGACACTGAACCAGAAACACCAAGGCATCACTAGACGCAGGTCACCAAGTGTGGATTATGCTTGGCAAGAACCCGGAGAGGTTACGGATTTGGATATTGGCTATGAACAGCTAAGGATTTGAGCATGGACCCGGAGCGGTCCCGGATTTGGATATCGATCCGGAGTGGTCATGGATGTGGTTATTGGTTATTGGATATGGATGGATTAGAACTCGGTTGTCAGGTTCGGATGGATGTGGAATTGAATAAGGATTTGGTTACTGGATACGAATTGGATAACGACTTGGAGTAGTCGCGGATTTGGATAAGGATACGGAAATGACACTTGGATAAAATGGATAACATATGGATCAGAAGGTATGGCTATGGACAACATATGGCCTTTGTATATCGGATTTGAGACTATTCAAAACACGCCTTCCTACCGCATGGCATGTTTTAGGGGGCAAATGTTAACCCGCCTTTTGGCAAGGCCGTGGACAGGCGGATTTAACTAAATCGACTGCTCATTTGTCGAGACTGGAATACGATGGGTTTGAGTCAACTGGATGGATATACGATCAATCAAGGATGATAATTATGATTACGAAGCCGGGGGTTCGGCATAACATGGTTCGGTTATTGAAGTTCGGCCATATGGGTCGGCCGTTCGACCAAGGTGGCTCGGTCGTACTTGGATCGGTCGAGTTAGGGCCGATCGGCATGGAAGGGAATGGGCTGGATTGGCTTGGATAAAGATGGATCGGTAGTAGAGTGGAGAGTGGCCCGGTGTTGGAGTATGGATATGGCTTGGTCGAGGTGGTTCGGCATGTCGAAGTGGGTCGGCACTGGGTGGATCGGCATCTGAGTGGATCGTTCAAGGACGTAAGAACTTGAGATCGGCATTGGTGGTTTGGCCTCGATGGGATCGGCCTCGGTGGTTCGTCATGTTCTGGTTCGGCCATGGTAGTTGGGCTGAGGTGGTTCGGCAGGATGGTGTCACCCGACATGGTTGAGTGGATCGGCGTGTTGGAGTTCACGAGTGGATAGGATCAGCATTGAGGAAAAGGGGTTCGGATCGGCATATGGAGTTTGGGTTTGACATTAACTTTGCTCCAGGTTCTAGCCTAGTTTACTCCGAGTCTTGGGTATGTCTGCTTCGAGTCATGCCCGAGGGATATCGGGTCGGCTTATTGAGGACTTGGGGTCGGTCGTGATGAAGGATGTTGGCTCGGCTATGGTCTTAGTGGGCCCGTATCACTCAGGAAGCCCAGCAACTCGGGTTTTGCCTATAAATACAGAAGGCGGGGCTTTAGAAAAGGGGATCTTCATTATGTTTTCCTCCTATTTCCCCATCAAGGCTACTCTGCCATTATTGCTTTAAAAACTCTGGATTGTAACTGTAATTGATTCTCATATCAATAGAAAGGAAATTTCTGGAGTGGACGTAGGCCGGAGTCAGCCAAACCACTATAAATCCTGTGTTATTACTGCTTTCTTTTTAATTTTTACTGTTCTTCATATTTATACTCTCCACATACATTCTATCTGTTATCTATAACTGTTGGTCGGTGCTTTCAACGGCGTTTAGGTGTTAGTGACCAATTTTGGCGCTAACACATCCCTTCTGGTATTTATATTCCAATCCTAGCTTTGAGGACTGGAGTTGGTTGATGGGTGGTCTGTCACACCCATTTGGTCTTTATACTCCAGTCTGCGCTCTCGGGACCAGAGTTAGTTGATGGGTATACTCCAGTTCGCACTCTGGGAATCTGGAGTTAGTTGATGTTTATACTCCAGTTCGCACTCTGGGAATCTGGGGAATCTGGAGTTAGTTGATATTTATACTCCAGTTCGCACTCAAGGAATCTGGAGTTAGTTGATTCTTATACTCCAGTTCGCACTTTGAGAATCTGGAGTTAGTCGATGTTTATACTCTAGTTCGCACTCTTGGAATTTGGAGTTAGTTGACGGGTGGTCAGTCACACCCATTTGGTATTTTAGGATTAGGTCCGCACTTCGGGGACTTAAGTTGTTTTATGGGTGGTCGGCCACACCCGTTTTGATGTTTATACTCCAGTTCGCACTCCGGGAATCTGGAGTTGGTTGATGGGTGGTCAGTCACACCCATTTGGCGTTTACACTCTGGCCCGCGCTCTCGGGACCAGAGTTAGTTGATGGGCGGTTAGTCACACCCATTTATGTTTATATTTATACTCCAGTTCGCACTCAGGGAATCTGGAGTTAGCTGGCAGATGGTCAGTCACATCTGTTTAGGCTTTAGGATTTCGTTCACACTTTGGGAACAAGAAGTTGATCAGGTACGTAACGGTCATATCACATCCACCATGAGTAGACAAGCGAAGTTGTTAGATGGATGGATCCACCCTCCTCGAGCTTGTAAGTATGAAAGGTGAGGTCGTCAGATGGGCGGATCCATCCTCCTCGGGCTTAGGTTGAACATGGGCGAAGTCGTTAGGTGGACGGATCCACCCTCCTCGAGCCTACGTTCATAAGTTTATGCTCCAGCTCGCACTCTGGGAGCCGGAGTTAGTTAGAGGATTATCGTGTATCAATCCCTTTTGGCTTCAGTGTGATAGCTTTTCCCTGAGCTCGGGGTTTCACTTAGCGAGTGATCGGTGGGATGCCTGATTAATTTCTACTTATCTGCCATCAACGAAGGATGAGATTTAGTTTATGGACGGTTAGATTGCATCCATGTTCATTTGGATTTTGCTTTTGCCAAGCCTAAGGAGTAAGATTAGTGTTCTAGCAAGCTTTGAGCTCGAGTAGAGGAGAGGATGGTCGAACTACATCCACCTTGAGTTATGTATTTTCCCTTAAGTCAGGTGCAAGAATTGGATAGCAGACGGTCGAGTCACGTCCACTTTATACTTTGCGTTTTTCCGATCGAGCTGAGGAAGAGATTTGAAATGATGGCTTATGATGGTTAGCGAGAAGGCAGTCAGTCGTTGATGACTTTAAATTGAGGGTTGGCCCCTAATGAAGTCGGTTTAAGACATGATTTTTTTGCCGAATCACAGACGCAAACCAGAGAGTGAATGGACAAATCATATCCACTTTAAACATGTGTTCTCAAATAACTCCAAGTGTCTAATGTAGGATTGGATGCATGGATGGTCATGTCACGTCCACCCTTGGTGTGATTCCGATTTTACTGGGCATCAAAAGAGGCATAAGTATTTTGGTGAGCTTGGAGTATGAGATGGAGAGTGCATTGTTGGGACATACAACTCCAAGTCTTTCTCAGATCTCTTAATTAAATTGCATAGGCGGATGAGTGGATGGTCGGTTGCATCCACTTTGTACTGGTGTCCTGACTTTGTCGGTCTCTTCTGCTTTGATGCCCTGCCCCCAAGTCAGGGGCATATAGTAGCCGATTAGTGGTTGAATCATGCTTGTTATAATGATACCTCAATGACATGATCATAGTCCACGGAGGTTGTTTTGCACCGAACCTTGGGTACTCGGTTACCTGCACCATTTGCAAGTAGTTTAATTCAAGTCGGTCATACTTCGCAACATAAATGAAATTGAAGTAGAAATAATTCAAAAGAGATCAGATCAAATCTCATTGATAAGTGAAGTAGCGTCGTATGCTCGCTATTACACTTCGGTCCAGCCCTTCTTAGTTACAAGTCTAACGCAACTGGTTTAGTTTAATCAAAGTTCTTGAACGATAGGGGTCGGGGGTTCCCTGCCCATCGTTTTATGGGGCTTGCACATATTGTCGAAGCTTTCCTTTCCGGAGCAACCTTATGGCGCTGGTGTCTACAGTAGCCATCTAAGGAAGTGGAGCTTCCCGATTTAGAGTATGGAGTAGGTTTCCTCCTTATCTTTCCACATTGATCCTTCATCTAGTTCATCAACTCAATATTGGATATGATATGTTAGTGTAGTTGTTGGCGGCTATCCGCCAGTTCTCTTATCAAATTTTGGAAATAAGCTCTTGTGATAAATTCATTTATGTGTGTTGGCAGCAATTGGCTGTGGATTTTGATCAATTCGTTGGCTGCCATCTTCTTTATTCCCTTCAGCAACATGAGAAGTCGAACTGGTATGTCTAACCATGGTTGACAGTCTTCTTTGAGGAATGGAGGAAGACATCTGCATTTCATAGCAGTCATCACTCTTGGTGGAATCCATGCGCCATTCTCACTTCATGAGGTAGTGTCGGAGGTTGTATTCCCGTAGTACACCGACATGGTCAGCATGTTGAATTTTCACTGGAAATTTTGTATGTAGAACGGTTTCAATGAATGGGTCTCAACTGGGAACGATACTCCAATCATCGTTGTAAGGTCCATTTTCTAGCTATATGGTCTTATAACACTGATGAATGATGTATGCATGATTGCCCAACGTTCGAGTGGTTGGTAATGTCGATTGGATGGTGAGTTGGTTAAGATGGGCTCATAGATTGGTGATTATTTCTAATTTCCACCCAGGTAGGAGGCCCATATATGGTAGTAAGGAAGTCCTCTTAAGGTTGTATGCCATGCTTCTAGTCTATGTACACGGTATGATTAAGATGCGGGCATTTGAAAATGGTTCAGTGGTGACCAGCTATGCTTTGAGTTGGTAGAGTAGACAGTGTAGGGCAGTCGTCATATTAGCCATCGTACCGTAGTTGTCAATTCAGGAGTTTAAAAGCTATTCAATTGGGGGAAGTTGCAGCCCACCTTAGAAGCATGATATATTAACCAACTCTAGTTCTTGGTATATCGGCTAGGTTCTCTAGCCTTTGGGAGAACCGGTTGAGTAGTATTCCTTTACCCATTCATTGATTGCAATTCAGCAATTGCTGCTGCAATCCCCTATGTCCCGTCCAGTCATGGAACGATCAGGATGTTCCTTTATTAAGTTGAGTTCTGAATTCACTATGCGGGTGCTCTTGGATCTGAAAAGGGTGTATGGATCGTACTTATATGGAGATAACAACAATAGTGCGGAATTATAGCAATAGCAAAGTAAAAGCTTGCACACCAGGATTTTTATACTGGTTCGAACTTCCCGTTCTACGTCCAGTCCCAGACTCCTTCTGGAATTTCACTAATCAAAAAACCCTCACTTCACCCGGAGGAATAGGTTAACAACACAACCGAACAGCCGAACGGGGACCTGAGCAACAAAACAGGATTTCGTGCCTCAACAGCAGAAGAGGACTTCTCAGTGCCTGAACAGCCGAACAGGACTTCAATAATACAACAAAAGTTTCTGACTTCTTGTGTTCTAGCAATAACACGAATGAGTCAATAAAGTACAGACTTCCTATAATCTTCTCCTTGTAGAAATGTATATTATAATCTTGAAGAATTATGGAAGAATAAGTGTGATTTGAATATGGAATTGTTTTCACACAAGAGTTAGAATCAGAGAGAATAAGAAAGATATAAAACAAGAGATTAAGATTTATTAAATTGTGATTCTAACATGTATTTATAAAGAGTCAAAGGTTGCAATTATTCGCGAAAAGTTTCTATGAAGAGATATAGTCATATCTCTTAATTAAGAGTTGTATCCCTTCGCGAATGAAAGTAACCCTTCAGAAAAATATAGCCGTTATAGAAAAACAGCCGTCTGAAAATAATTTTTAGCCAGCTGAAATTCATCAAATTACGACCAGAAAGGAAATAGGCAATTTTTACCTCAAAACAGCCGGCTGTTTATAAACAGACAGCCGTCTGTTTATTGTGGTATACAAAATTTTTGACTTCAGAAACAGCCGTCTGTTTGTGTCCAAACAGCCGTCTGTTTCTGGTCATTTTTGTATATCTTGCCTATATGAGTTATAAATATATTCATATTATATCAAGGAGAGATTTCAACATATGTATAAACTCTAGACGCATACAAAACCATACAAATACTCTTCTTCAAGAATCATGAATCTTCATATAATTCCTGCAATAAATGGTTAGTGTATAGAAGAATATAAAAATATATAGTTGTTGACGTCAAAATATAGTATATATGGAATATCATATAGAATGAGATTCCAACATTCTCCCCCTTTTTGACGATGACAACTATATACAATAATCTCTATATATTTACTCCCCCTGAATATAAACTCCCCCTGCAAAAAAGAGTTAGTGCTTATATATACGAATATTTTCTCCCCCTTTGGCATCGCCAAAAAGACATGTATAAATCGATGAACGAGGAATATATGAATATATTCTAGTTTTGAGAGAAGGATATATATATTGTTGGAACAGAAAAGGGATGTATGGTGGAGAAGCTTGTAGGAATATAAACCATAGGATAAGAATAGAAAGTAGTTAAGGAATTATAGGAGGTGATTAAAGAGAACGAGCTATGATAATGTTGTTTCATTCTAAGTGAAGCAAGAAACACTCATAGCTCAAGTGGCTATAACGTCATATTTTAGCCAAAAATTAAACTATAACTCGTTATAGGAAATTATTCCTAATTCGCGTCGTAGTTTAATAAAAGAATTTTCAAGAAGCGATTTTGTAAAAATATCAGCTAACTGATTTTCAGAGGAAACAAAATCTAAATTAATTAATCCTTTTTCAATATTATCACGAAGAAAGTGATAACGAATGTCAATATGCTTTGTTCGTGAATGGTTGACAGGATTTTTGGATAGATTAATAGCACTTGAGTTATCACAATAAATAGTTGAATTAGATAAATTAATATCGAAATCTCTAAGTGTTTGTTGCATATAGATTACTTGAGCACAAGCCAGAGCAGCAGAAATATATTCTGCTTCACACGTAGAGAGTGAAACGCAATTTTGTTTCTTACTAAACCAAGATACTAGTGATTTTCCAATGAAGTGGCACATACCACTAGTACTTTTTCTATCCGTTCGTGATCCACCAAAATCAGCATCACTATATGATACTAATTCAAACGGACATTCTTTCGGATAGAATAAACCGAAATCTTTGGTGTTAGTGAGATATCGTAATATTCGTTTAACTGCTCTTAAGTGTGATTCCTTTGGATTGGACTGGAATCTAGCACACAAGCAAACACTCATCATTATGTCGGGACGACTTGCAGTTAAATATAGTAATGATCCAATCATACTTTGATATAATTTCTGGTCTACACTTTTGCCATTTTCATCTTTATCAAGATGGGTTGTTGTACTCATAGGAGTTGGTTTGGCAGAAGTATTTTCCATTCCAAAGCGTTTGATTAGATTATTACAATATTTTTCTTGATTAATAAATATACAATTCGGTAATTGCTTAATCTGTAGACCAAGAAAGTATGATAATTCTCCCATATGGGACATTTCAAATTCCTTAGTCATAATATATGAAAAGTGATCAACATTCGTATCCGAAAACATGGATACGAAAACATAGATACGAAAATCACCATATTTTCATGGATACGAAAATATGGATACAAAAATCTTCACATTTTCATGGATACGAAAATATGGATACGAAAATCACTATATTTTCATGGATACGAAAACATGGATACGAAAATCACCATATTTTCTGAATACGAAAACATGGATACGAAAATCACCATATTTTCTGGATACAAAAACATGGATACGAAAATCACCATATTTTCTGGATACGAAAACATAGATACGAAAATCACCATATTTTCTGGATACGAAAATCTTCATGTTTTCTGGATACGAAAACATGGATACGAAAATCACCATATTTTATGGATACGAAAACATGAATACGAAAATCATCATATTTTCTGGATACGAAAACATGGATACAAAAATCTTTATATTTTCATGGATACGAAAATCACCATATTTTCATGGATACGAAAATATGGATACGAAAATCTTGATGAATGTAGTTCCTCTTAGATCTGGAGCAATCTGAATAGGATAGAAGGAACCACTTGACGATAGGTCTGGATCTCCTCCTTAGATTTTTGCAATCCAACGACGGTAGTTGATCCACAGAGCAGGAGAAAAGGTGGGTTTTCTCAGTGAAAGCACCAAAGTGTTTGTACCAAAATTGGGCACAACACTCTTTGGATGTGTTTGAAGAGATAAAATGAAGAAAGTAAATGTAAAATGAAGCAGATCTAACAAACGCACCAATTAACACATAAGAAAAAGTGCTGAAACACACGAATTTAGAGTGGTTCGGCGTATGGCCTACGTCCACTATGGAATGATTGATGTTTATTGATCATAACTCATTGGTTACAAAAGATTTACAACAGTACACCAAAGTGCAATAGCAATTTTAGCAGAGTATCGGCGTAGAGAGGCAAAAAAGTCCATTTTCTATAGGTCCAAGGTCACTATTTATAGGCGTAGGCAGCAAATATCTCACCCAGATTTCGGAGGACTTCTTCTCTCACGTGGGTGGGGCCATGGGATCGAGTTCAGGTGGTTTCAACTCAATCTAGGAGCGATACGAATGGAATTCGTATCGATCAAGAATTGATCCTTTTTGGCTGAAATTTATTTGGTACATTCTTGACATTGTAGGCATACTCCTGTGAAAATTCGGTGGCGTTTGGACTTTTAGATTTTGAGTTATGATCGATGCAAGTTAAGGAAAACAGCTACAATTCGTATCCATCAATGTGAATAGTGAAGCGATGCGAACGGAAGCGATGCGAACAGAAGCGATGTGAATTTGACAGCCTTCAACAAATTTAAACTTGCATCGATCATATCTTGAGCATACAAACTCCGATTGACTTGAAATCTGGAATGTTGGCTTTCATAGCTTTGCTTGTCGTGCCATATCAATTGTAGCTCGATTCGGACCTGGACAAAATTTGTCAGTATCCATAGCGAACCTGTGTATAACCGATCTTCGAGACGGACCGTCTTTAGTTTCCAGCCAATTCCTTGGTGTCACGGCCTTGCCAAAAGGTGGGATAACAATAAGCATTCTGATAAAATATACTATATCCAAGTATTTTTACTGCTATGTGCATATCGATAAAATTTTAATTCCCATTCTTTCATTGAGTTGCTAATAAGCATTTGATGTAGAATTCCGTTAGTTTCTTTACCAATATTGTTGTAGTGCTGTTGATTTGTGAATCATACTGTCACTTTTATTCGCTTTAGTGAGTTACATCCAAGAATGGACATTTGCTGAATTTGGTCAAGTTTTATCCTTTCAACCAAGCTACATAGGAACCACAGTGCTTCAAGCAAATCAAATATAAATTTATCTCCTCTTTTGGAAGTTCACATTTTCCTTGGTCGCACTAAAGCCAAGTGATCAAATCAACTGCGGGTGGGTTAGGCGATTGTGTGTCAACCAACCGGGAGCTATCGGTTTCTGAAAGTAGGTCAATTGTTTACAAGGATGATGTTGTCATGTATAACGTTTCATTTCATTTTTGCTCAGTTCTTTGGTAGTTATCAAAGGTCAAACTAGCTATCTCCTCCATAGTATTATCTATTCCATTTTTTCATTTCATTTCCTCCTTTTTAGACACAGTAGCAAAATGATATGATGATCAAATTACTTCACCATATCATGCAACTTAATAAATTGTGTATGTTACAAATAATTATATGTTAATTTATCATTGGCAACTGATTACAAATATATGAATGCATGTGCTTCATGTTTTGAAGTGCTATAATTCCTTTCTATTTATAGGTTTACGATATATGCTTTCAGTCCGGTAAAACACACATGATATGTGCACGTGTGTGTATATTAGGAGCATTCAGTGACACCTCAAATAGTGCGGCACTCATAATGCCCTTTGATTTCGACCACACAATCCGAATTAAACAATATGACATTCTTTCTCTTCCCACTAGCCATATTATTTAATTAAAATTATTTGGTGGAAAAAAAATTGCTATAGAGGTGCTACAAAATAGGGGTGCCATTAAACGCTTCTCATATATATATATATATATATATGTATGTGTGTATATGTGTCTTCTTCACATCATTCAACTTCATCAGTTTCATTTAAAATTTTCCATTCTTATTTGTAATGTATAAATTAAGAACAACATTTTATTTGATATGTAATGATGATCACCACTAGTTTGTTTACAACTATAGTTTGCATTCCAAATTTTATGAAGCTCTATTCTCTGGCCCATGCATTTCGTTTACTAACAGATGAGTAATTTTTCTTTGCCAAGCAAACGATCAAATGATTCATTATAAGCGGTTACTTAATTACTTCCCTATAGTTATGGCCTGCACCACTTTTAAGATATATTTTCTAGCTCTTCATTCATATATATTCTTAGATCTTAAAAGTTAAAACAAATAGAGATTCTATACAACTAAGAAACTTAAGTACCTACATATAAGTGGAAATTGATTACTACAAAAATAACCACATAAAAAATACTAGAAACGAAAACAACAACAACAACAATAATAATATGTAATACATGAGAAATGCCTGATAGAAATAATAAAAAGTCATATAAAACACCTAATTATTGTTACATTTTGATGCTTTACAATCGGTTTACTTTACGATAAATTGAATCCAAGTTGGAAATTCTACTTCTAAGTCATCATATTTCACTTTTCGTATTCTCTATTCAAACTCAAGCAAAATTCAAATACTTCATGGTTAATATGGTCTGAATTTTAATGGATGCAGAAGTAAGCGCATATAGTGAACATATCAAAACTAAATGCATTAAAAAAATTGCATTACTTATTCTCATTCATTGTGGTAGACGCCAACGTATGCACATGCACAGAGCATGTGTTCATTCAAACATATATTTATGCATTTTGCATTTTGATACACATAATATTTACAAATTATGTACTCGATGATTATTTTAATTCATAATGATCAATCTCAGTATGCTATATAATTCACGACGATACGTAGTAACAGTTTTCAAAATTCTTTTTTGATGTAGATTTTATTCTACCATAGAGCGATTTGTTATGTTTTTTTATGTCTTTTATGTACTCCAAATTTTACATTAATTGCACAAACTTTGCATCCGTTTCACCGGCATGAGCATCATACTAGTCTATTAATACGGTTAATAAATTAGTAAAATAGTTAATTAATCAAAGTATATACATGTATAATACACACACACACACATATATATGTTACATTATCTTGAATTATTTAAGATGATGTAAGTATATATGTATATACATAAGAAATTTTCAAAATTAATATTTAATTAAATTGTCCAATTTAATAAGTTAATTAAAAGTTAATTAACGAATAATAAAATACACACATACATACATATACATATACATATACGTGTATAATCATAAATATTATGGTATGCATATTCAACTAAAATGTTTAACTAAATAACATAAAATTAAATAAAATGTAAATCAATTAAATAATATGTAATTAATGTAATGTAATAATAATATTATATAAGTTAATTAAATTGAAGTTATATAATAATTAAACTTACATAATATGAATGTACAAAATCAAATGGAACAGAAAAAATCCAAATAAATTTAAGGGATAAATACATGTGTATAGTACATATATCATGATTTCTGATGTGTCTGACACTTGAATCAGGAGGGTATATTATAAGAAATACATTATTATATAACTCAATATAATATATTAAAGATTATGAATCTTTATTATAAAGTTGTCCTCCACCATTTATGTATTAATAAATTACTTGCATGCTCACTAGTTACTGATATTCCTCAAGCTAAAGATGTTATGTGTAGCACTATCAGTACATTCACTAAACGAGGTAACATATGTGCACGTATTTGTTTATGATAATGTATTTGATCCAACTGGTAAAGTGTTATCCATCGCTTGTGGACATATGATTTATTGATATTCGTCAAAGTCAGTATCCCAAGGCAAGCGAGTTTTAACTCCCACTAGAGAAATCGAATAATTTCTATATTTTTCTTAGGATTTTGGTAAACATAAAAAATCTAATGGGAGTCTTATTAGAAAAATGACATGGTAACATTTAACCTTTCTAATATTATAAGAACATCTGCTATATAAAGTTATAATAATCTACAATGATAAATTTGTGCAATTAATATAATTGATAAAATGTTTATCAATTAAGATATACAAATGAACTAAATGAAAGATTGACAAAAGAAATATAAAATATACCTACTAATAAATATTTTCTAAATGTTATTGTTTCAATACCCATACAAGTGCCTAATTTTATAACTACTAAATACATTCGTAATTGGTCACTTACGTGTATATTTGCTTGAGACTGTGTATTATCCTTTATGAGTTTCGAACTCTTAAAAAATACTTGAATATGGATATTGATTAATGTACAATCACATATTAATGTTATATGGTGAACGACCGCGGTTCATAATGTATGAAACCCGATGAAATTGGTTCATTCAAGATATGTAAGCAAAGCATAGTGTAAGATCGTATATTAAATATGGTTGATTACAATAATGATCTTGTCGTGTTAAATGTAACACTAGATCGAAAGCTAGAAGATAGGTATAAGAACTTGATTATTGAAATGTCACTTTTATTAATTTAGATATTTGGTATTCTTAAATGTTAGGGATGATCAAATATACTTTGGTAAAAGGTTCATTACAATATTATAGTAAGGGTTTTGTAACCCCAAAATTTAACCAAAAATTTAATAAAAGAATTAAATTTAAATAAAATAAGGGCAAAAATGGAATTTTTACAAACGTTTAAATCTGGCAACGAAACTTGCACCATTGCGTTCGTAGCGATTTTGTGGACAATTTTCATATAAAATGTTTTGAAATCAAATAGTATGGAAAAGTTATTAATGTTTGAAAACTCAAAATCGAAAATAATTAAATAATTGTTTAAGGAAAGCAAAGAATTAAATATAGAAAGCCCCACTGGTCGACACTATGAGCTTGACCAGTCGACCCCTAGTGATCGATTGCTCAAAGCCTAGTGGTCGATAGGTCGACATTAAATATAGAAAGACCCACTGGTCGACACTATGAACTTGACCAGTTGACCCTTAGCGATTGATCGCTCCAAGCCTAGTGGTCGACCGGTCGACGTTATCGAATTAGGGTTTTGAGTGATCGAACGGCCCAGAATTTATAATATTAAATCCAATGGTTGAGATTATGTAACATCCCCTATCTAGAGGTCCAAAGCTAAGCGCTAGAGATACTGTAGTCATCCATAGTATTAATTTCCAACGACTAAAACGGCTATGTTAATGGTATCCATAATATCAAAAGCACTTGAATATGAAACAAAATCATAGATTTCAAAAAAAGAACATTTTACTGATTATATTTCAAAACACATGTTTCACATTCAAATTACATAATCCCATAATCGTTTTCCCAGGTTAAGATAAAATATAATTATTACATAAATACGCCAAGAGCGACATATGATTATGTCCCTTGGTTGACCAGAGTACTATATAGACATAATTGTCTTAAATATAACACAACGGAATAAAAAAACAAAATAGCAACTCCTAAATAGCTATCCGTTAGCCAACTGCTCGTCTCTGGAAGCTTTATTCATCAACTTACTAAAACCTGTAAAACCTCAACCCTCAGCCTGCTCAAATCAATTTTGAGCACCCAAGAGTTTAAGGGGAAAACATAAACTTCGAGTCAGACATAAGTGGTGTGAATAATACTATACATCTCGGTTATTTGATATTAAGTGAGACCACGCCACTTAGCAGAACGGGTTTCCCCTCACTAATATCCTTTTAAAACATATCTTTTGCAAACCTTTATCCTGCAACCAAAACAGGTTAGAACTGTAAAGCATTATTATGTAAACATACATATCAGGTAATAAATGAACTACCTGTCCGAACACTATAGTTTTGTTTGGCTAACTACTAACCTTTGGCTGACTCGGGCCTACCAGACAATATAATCAAAAT
This sequence comes from Allium fistulosum, assembly GCA_030737815.1. NCBI lineage: Eukaryota > Viridiplantae > Streptophyta > Magnoliopsida > Asparagales > Amaryllidaceae > Allium > Allium fistulosum. Next base: position 1,000,163,369 of record CM060904.1, on the reverse strand, counting down.
AATCTAACACTTGTTAAACACTCCTCTTTTGGACGGTATGTCCCTAACTATTGTTAAATACTCCTCTTCTGGATGATCTGTCCCTAACTTAACATCTCCCAGGGTCACCTGATCCTAATGGTTTTGCGGGCTCACCAATAACCTATATGTATACACATATAAATTCCCTTCTGTGTGTAATCATAATTTTAGTCTTACCTGTGACAAAGCCCTACACACTGGAATTTTGGACTAAATTAGCCGGGGCTAATAGCTAATGTACAGGGCACGACCCTATACTAGTCCCATCTGGTATTATAATATCTAAGTCATTTTACTTAGGGTAATCTTCCCTTAAATTTTCCTCGAAAACCTTTTCATCTCAAATTGATTTAAAACCTTTAAACCAAACTTGAGCAAGGAAAATTTATACTCTATGCTTTACTCAAAATCACCTTGCCATGTTATATATACTTTACTTAAATCTTTGTTAATGAAAATATTTAATCCTTTGAAAGTACCCCTTTCAAATCCATTGAAAGTACCCCTTTCGAAACCAAGTAAACCCCATCTTTTACCTAGGCCGAAGGCCAAAACATTCCTTTCGAAACCATTCATAATGTTCCTTTCGAAAACATTGAAAAACCATTCCTTCGAAAGCATTAAAACCTTAGACATCCTTCTTCAAAACCTTTAAACATTACCTTTCGAATACATTGAAAATCCTTTCGTTTCAAACCTTTCAAAACCATTGGGGAACCACCCCTTCGAAACCATTCTTTAAAACCTTTTGAAAGAAATAAAACGTCAAACCTTTCGAAACCCTTTGGGTTCAAGTAAAACATGTGGAAACACCTTTTGAAACCATTAAAAATTAACTCCTTCGAAACCATTTGGGTTCTACCTTCAACAGAGCAAAAGGGTCATAAAACATTTAAGTTGAAAGCACCCTTTCAAAAGCATTTCCTAAGCAAAGAAGTAATGGTGTCGAAACCAACCTTCCGAAAGCATTGGAGAAGCAGCTAAGTTTTCAAAGCAAAGTATACCTTCCAAAACCATTGGCGTCGAAAGGAAGAAAAGTGGCAAAAGCAGTTACTTAAAAATAAAGGCGCAACCTCTTTAAAACCATTCTTTTAAAACCATTGACCTAGTCGAAAGCAAACCAAGTCGAAAGCTATACCTTCGAAAGCAAAGCAGTTGCATTTTTATTTAATACAAAGCAGCGCTTCGACCCCTTCAGAACCCCTGGTTTCGACCTCATACCTTCCACCTTCTTTCCAATTCGCTGCACACCAAGTCTTTGATCCCATGCACATTGATTTCAATGGTAATGGAGGCGGAGGAACTAAGTCGAAAGCCATCTAAGTCAGAAGCTTGGTGCCGGAAGTGGCGAAACATACATTTTGCATGTAAAACTGGTTTTTAACCTTTTTAAGTAATCTTTTTAACTAACCTGCCTTGTTTGTCAAAATCTTATTGGTTGAAAATTTCTCTTTTCTAAAAGCACTACCAAAATTTCCGAAATAAACAATTTAATTTATTTGCAAAATACCCCTTCTCCTTTTACAAATATATAAAACATTTAAGTCCCATACCTTAAATAACTTTATATATTCATTAAAACACTTAGGAAAATTCTACAAAAATTTTAGAAAATCATTTTTTAATATGTTTTCTAACATATATAAATTTCAGACCCAAAATATTAATTATTTAGCCGTAAATAATTTAAAACCCAAATAATCATTTTCTATAATAGAAAATTAATATAAAATCTACATTAATTCAAAAAATTATGAAAATTGAAACCCATCTCTAAAATACCATTTATGATCTATATCTCAAATCGCAAGGCATTTGGATGTCATTAAATAGGGTTTACAAATTAAAATATATCATAAAACCTATATGATTATGCATAAATCATCAACAAGCATGTATAAACATTTAATCATTCAAAACATGTCATAATCATGCAAAATACTTCAGATTATCCCTAAAACCAAAAACAATTAGAAAATGAGATGTAGTCATTATTCTCCTAAGCTTTTGAGATTAAGGATTTGAGATTTGGTCTTGATTAAGTTGATTTGATTCCTTCTCTTGAAATCCTAGCTTTACCTTGAAAACTTCTTCTTGCTCTTCCTAATGGTGGGTGGCCTTAGTTTATATTTTTATTTGTGAATTATGAATGAACATAAGAATGAGGGCTTAAGGGGTTTAGGGGTATAAGAATGTATCTATTCCTATTTTTCCCCCTTATCTATTTGTCTTAACCTTTTAATTCTTTAGTTCATTGTTTACATGGCACAACTACCCCTTATTAATCACAAATCTCAGTCCCCTAATCATCCCATTTTTTTATTTAATTTAGCTAATTAAATATCCTAAATAATATTACTAAAAATATGGGGTGTTATAGATTAGTTTCTATGCTTATAGATAGAACCGTAGGATAATTATCAGAATCCTAATTCTCTTATTGTACATCCAAACTCTGCCTCGCTATAATCTAAAATCTCTTTCTCCTCAAATCAAAGTTTCTTCAAAGCCGAATAATAATTAGATTAAAGAAATTGAACAGGAAGAGACTAAATCAAATTAACAGGAGATCTACATCACGCGGAGGTGATTCCAAACGTGTTAGGGAAAGATAGCTTTTTAAAGGTGAGTGGGTTCACGATTAGTATGATGATTTACATGTTATTGATTTTATTTATACCCTATTTGATCTAGAATTGTTTAGATTAAATCAAAAATATTATTTATCAGATAATTGTCATATATTTGAATTTGAATAGGAATTCAATCTATTTGAAAATGATTCTTGTCCAATCTAGATATGGATAAACAAACATATTCAAAAAAATTGGTTTAGGTTGAAAATACTATTTATTGAATAAATATAAACTATATGTTGTTTCTAAACCCGAATTAATTTGTTACGATAAACAAACATGCTTATGAAGTTGTAAGGGATTGTAATTAAAAACTTTAGAGGTTGTGGGCTGACAAAATAAGAGTTCACTACTGTAATATGCAATTAACATTTACTGTATTTGAGAACAACGATAATTAACAAATAATGATAATTAAAATACACAGTAAACACCACAATAGGTCGATAGGATCATTGGAGCTAGTCGACCGCTCTAGTGAGCAGCGGTCGACCGGTTAACTTTTTATGGCCTATATTAAACCTCGGCCTAAGGTCCAAGTTATTAAATTAATTGTGTATGTATTATTTATATGTGGATGTTAGTATGGTAGGGAATTTAGTTCCCCATGTGGGCGACCCTAGGATGTTACTGGATGGAACACATGAGTACGCTGGTAACAAGACCCAAAGACTATTTATTTCGCATGGTTGACTTTCAACCAAGGTGATTCTATCACAATTTGCACTCATATGAGGTTCTATGGTGTACAAGCACACTGACGATGATGCCTGCAGAAGTGTGTGGCCCGGCACCAACAATAGTTCCTTGGTATGCACGGTTGGGCGGACGTGATAATTTGTTTTTGATGGATCCCAACACGTTGCGATAAGAGGCGTTATGTTACCATCGAGAGGTGGATATGGATGCGGCAGACGTCTTTGGCGCAAGTCAGTATTACGATCTTCCCCTCAAAGCGTAATTAAAATACATGTAGTCGTAACTTAGGAATGTGATCCCAAGGATGATATTGTAGTAACACTATGTTGGACTAGTTCTAGTAGCTATTAGCTGATCCATGGTAGTATTGGGCTTAATTAGTTGTTCGACCCTAAGTATAAGCCTGCACAAGAGATGGTGTAGTTGTGTCTAAAACCATACTCTTACATTAGCGAGACTTTCCTTAGTAAGAGATTCACGAACACAATTATAACATCCTAGGTCACATAGAGTGTTAATGAGTTAATTGCATGTAATCACCAAATATTAATGATGTAACTCATTCACCAGACTTTTTTATGACCCACTCCTTTCCTTTCTTTTTCTCCACCAGAGGAGCACAAGACAGTAGGTGATAGGCCCAAAGATTAGTACGTGAAGAGGCAAGCTTAGCGTTGGAGTTACTTTCTATTTTTCATTACTCTCCATATAATTATATATCATACTTAGTACTTATTGGACTATATGGTGTATTTCTGTGTACTTTGGATTTTGACTACGTATTTTATTTTATTTCCTTTTGTTGTGTGATTTGAAAGTGTAGAATGTTTTAGATTTATCCTTATATCTTTAGTCTATGTAATGTTTAAAAACCCGATAGCTCGTACTTCTTGGCACCGAGGCAAGTCTGAAAGTCACCCTAGGATTTGGATTGGTACATCGGGAGGAATGAATTGTTACACTTGGTATCAAAGCTTAGGTTTGAAATTCCTTATGGATTAAGTGCTATTGAGAGATCATACTTGAAAATTTTTGAAAAAAAGTTTTCAAACAGATTTTTAAAAAGTTTTTCATAATGGATTTCTAAAAGCATATATATATATATAAAGTTTTTTAAAGGATGTATATATAAATATAATGCAAAAATGCTTTCCCTTATTCTTGCCAATACCATCTGTGGAAAAGTTGCTAATAAATAACCAAATCATAGATAAAAAGGATGAACGATCCTACTGATTGCGGCTTTGGTGATGTAGCTGAGATTCTGGGTCTGAACGTCCCATTTTGGTTCCACTGGTATCTGCAAGCGAGAAGACAAGCCGAGTTTAACCCTAATAAAGGACCCACGGAGCAGGCTTCAGGTGTAGTTCCTGCCCACCCACCATCGATTTTGCTAAGCTATGTAAGGATTTTACGAGTCTAGATGGGAAGCCGTAAATGGGGAGTGAGTCGTATGTTGACTTAAGCGCATGGATTCGTACTTAGGAGAGGATTTTTTTGGCTAATTAGTCTTGGAGATGACGTTAAGAGACAATTAGCTACTTGGCATTTACAGGGGAAGGCTCTGATCTGGTAAGATGTGGTAGTTGTAGAGGCTAATGAGGGTTGGATATGATGTTTCTTTTCAGGGCCGAGGAGGAAGTACAGTTGGAGAAGTTCATACATTTGAAGCAAGGAGAGATGTTGGTGAAGGAATACGTGAATCAGTTCAATGGATTAGCTAGGTTTGGTATGGAGCTGATAAATACCCCTAATAAGAAAGTTCTAAAGTTTGCAGAGGATCTGAATCAACCTCTTCAAAATTTGACCTTAGTCATATTTTAATGGTTGTGACTTTCGAGGGTTTGGTGGAGATGGCCTTGCTGAATGCTGTTTCTAAGGTGGAAGTAAAGAGTGAGCCCAAGAAGTCAGAAGAAAAGACACCCCAACAGAATTAGTGTAAGGGAAGAATGGGACCAAAAGGGAAGATTAAGAAGCAAGAGCTGCATTATAGGAGATGTTGTAAGAAGGGGAAGTTTGCAAAGGAGTGCAAGATGGACAGCTTAAAGATCAAGTGTTACAAATGCGATCAATATGGGCAAATGAGGTGGGAGTTTCCAGCACCACATAAGACCTCTACCCAGTTGGTTTCAGCTTATGCACTAGTCACTGTTCCAAGCTCGAGTGCGCCCCCAATGGTGGATTAGGGGGAGTAGGTCGTAATCGAAGGTGTGTTGACTTTATCTGATTTACCTTTTTGTACCTTATTTGACTAGAGGAATCACACTCTTTTATCTCAAGTAGACTTTTAAATGAATTGCACTTATACACTAGCATAGTTGCAGAGCCTGTAGTTGTATCAAACCATATTGAAGGATCGGCTTACTTATCTATGATATGTTAGGGTTTGAAACTGTTCATTTTGTGGGTCGAGTTCGATTGTGATGATTTTGTGTTAGGATTTTCTGGGTTTGGGTTTATTTTGGGTAGGGACTAGATGACCATGTATGAGGAGATCTTAGATTTTGGTAGAAAGGCTGTTCATTTTACTTATAGTGGATGTAGTCTAGAGGTTTATTGGATCCTAAGAGTTCAGTTATGTTGAGTTACCTATATTCTTTAGACCTATCACATGACATGTTAGATTCAGTGCTAGTAGTTAGAGAGTATCGAATGTCTTTTCCAAGGTCATTGGTCTTCCACCTCAAAGAGAGACCGAGTTTCGATTTATCTTGTAGAGAACGTTAGACCTATTGCCTTACCTTTGAGGAATATGGCTCCTAAGGAGAGACACGAGCTGAATAAGAAGGTGAATGAATTGTTGGAGAAAGGCTTCATTAGGAGGAGCATTTCAGAGTAGGGAGCACCAGTTGTCTTTGCTACCAAGGCAGATGGTTCTCTTGGGCTTTGTGTCAACTACGATATGCGGAATAAGTAGAATAAGCTGACAAAGAAGAACATTACACGTTGCCCTGCATAGATGATCTCTTTGGTCGGTTGGTTGGAGTGAAGGTGTGAGGATGCTTTTATCAAGCTGAATGAGGCATTGACTAGTGCACCCATTCTAGTATTACCCGATGGTACAATGGCTTTCACTGTATATATTGATGCTTGCGATACGAGGTTGGACGCAGTCTTAATGCATGAATGGAGAGTGCTGAGCTATGCTAGTTGACATTTGAAATTCCATGAGAGAAACATCCTACCCATGATTTTTGAGTTGGTGGCCATTACCTTTACACTTAAGTCATGGAGACACTATCTTTTAAGAGAGCAGTTTGAGTTATATATGGATCATAAGTCTTTGAAGTATTTATCCTCTCAGAAAGATTTGAATTTAAGGAAGCAAAGGTGGATGGAGTTTTTGGCATCGTATGAATTCGATATCTCCTATACTCCAGGCAATGCCAATGTTGTAGTCGATGTCTTAAGTAGGAAGCATGCGGTGTTGAGTCCTATGTTCTTAGATTGAAAGCACTTAGATTTCATTTCTACGTTCGGTTTTCAACCATCGTCAAACATCACTTCGAGATTGTTAATAGCTTTGGATGTGCAGCTTAAACTTATGGACTGCAATTGGTTAAGTCAGAAGCACAATAAGGAGTTAGTGGATATTTTCAAGAAGCTTAAAAGAGGAAAGCAGTCGAGTCATTTGAGGCGTTATACCATGGGCTCGAAGGGGTAGTTATGGATAGAGGGTAGATTATGTGTTCCTCTTATTATGGATTTTATTGACATGGTACTAGCTGAGTCTCATCGTTCTATGATGATCATTCATCCCGGCAAAGACAAAATGTGCCATGATATGAAGAGGGTCTCTATTGTCCTGGTATGAAGAAGCATATGGCAGAGTATGTGGGCCAATGTATGACTTTCCAGGGGATAAAGGCAGAGCAGAAAAAACTGGAAGGATTGTTACATCCATTAGATATCTTGAAGTGGAAGTGGGAGAGCATTTCTATGGATTTCATTGATGGAATACCTAGGAGTAGCATGGGGAATGGGAGTATTTGGATCATAGTCAACCGACTGACCAAATGCGCTCATTTCATTTCGGTTAAGAGTACGAGGACTACTGAGTCTTTGGCGATGCTATACATAATTGATATAGTTATGATACATGGAGTTCCTTCTAGCATTATTAGCGACCGAGATCTATTTTCGCCAGCGAGTTTTGTAGGAGTCTGCTGGAAGCTTTAGGCACCATTTGAGCTTGAGCACCGCTTATCATCCACAAACAGACGGACAAACGGAGTTGGTGAATAGGGTGTTGGAGGATTTTCTTGAAATGTGTATCTTGGACTTCAGAGGCTTTTGGTAGGATCACTTCCCATCAGTAGAGTTTACCTATAATAACAGCTGTCGGGCTTAATACCGGACGCCTTGCCTGGAGTCCCACTAACAAGACGGTGATCTACATTAGTGGGACACCTTGTAGATCACCGTCTTGTTAGTGGGACATGACGGATAGGATTATTATTGGACCAGATATGGTGAGGGAAACATCAAAGAAAGTAGACTTGATCTGTAGGAGGATGAAAACCGCGTAGGATAGGCAGAAGTCTTATGTTGACATGAGACACACAGAGTTGGAGTTCACAGTGGGAGACATGGTTTTTGTAAAGTCACACCGCTTAGGCTTATTATAAGATTTGGTAGTTCTGGAAAGCTAGCACCGTGATTTGTAGGGCCCTTTCCAATCACTGGTAGAGTTGGAAAGTTAGCTTATAGGGTGAAACTTCCTAAGAAGTTAGCACTAGTACACGACGTTTTCCATTTGTCAGACTTGCGAAAGTGTCTACACGATATAACTGCTATAGTCAAGCCGAGTCAGGTAAAGGAGGTGGAAGTAAAGAGGGAGCCACTTTTTCATCGTGCACCCACTCGTATTCTTGAGCATGGTACAAAGCGACTCCGCAATAAAATTATCAAGCTTATTAAGGTCTAGTGGGGAGACGATCCATCGAAGAGTACATGGGAGCCTGGGGCGAGGATCTAAACTACCCATTTGAAACTCTTTTATGGTACATTTACATTTTAGTTAAATAAGTGTAAACTACATATATGTTAGGGTCTAGCTTAGTATACCCCATAGGTAGGGACAATTGGATGCTAGGAATGGTTGTGAACATGTCATTAGGACATGTTTTGGATGATGGATGCTAATGGATGTATTTATTAAATTGATCTTTGCACACTTAGTTTAATATATTCTCGAGTTAGCATACATTCACACCATCACTTGTTTTATTTCATTGAGTTATATGCATATGGTTGTTGCATATGGATTGAATGGTTGCACATACATGTAGAATTGCTAGTATATTTACTTAGGATGTTGCGTACATTTTGGACACATGACATAAGCACTTACATTTTAGGAGGTCGATTGGATCAGGACACCACCTAATTTTTGCATTAGTATAGATTCATTTGTTCCATGCCTATATGTACATACTGCATTAGAATTTGAACCAAGGATAATAGTTGCTGTCACACTCCGAAAATTTAATTGGAAAGTTAATAAAATAATTAGATTTAAATATAATCAAGGCAAAAATGGAGTTTTTACAAACATCCTAATCTGGCTACGAAACTTATACGTCGCTTTCGTAGTGATTTTTCGAAAAAATTTCATATACAATGTTTTGAAATCGGAGCTAGTATGAAAAAGTTGTTAATGTTTGAAAACTCGAAATTGAAAATTATTAAACAATTATTTAAGGATAGAAAAAATTAAAAATAGAAACTCCACTAGTCGACACTATGAGCTTGACTGGTCGATCCTTAGTGGTTGACCGCTTAAAGCCTAGCGGTCGATCGATCTACGGTATCGAGTGCCCGAATGGCCTAGATTTTAGAATATTAAATCCAACGGCTGAAACTAGTTTCTACCCCTATAAATAGAACCATAGGCTAATTTTCACAACCCTAATTCACTTAGTGTACTTCCAAACTCTGTCTCTCTAAAATCTGAAATCACTTTCTCCTCAAATCAACGTTTCTTCAAAACCAAATAATAATTAAATTAGAGAAATAGAAGAATTAGTGATTAAATCAAATCAAGAGATCTACACCATGCAAAGACAATTCCAAAGCTGTTAGGGAAGGATTGCTTTTAAGAGGTGAGTGGGTTTATGATTAGTAAGATGATTTACATGTAATGACTTTATTTATACCCTATTTTATTTGGAATTGTCTAGATTAAATCAAAAATATTTTTTATCAGATAATTGTCATAGATTCGAATTTGAATTAGAATTTAACCAGTTTGAACATGATTCTTATCAAATCTAGATATGAACAAAATAAACCCATTCAAAAAAATTAGTTTAGGTTGCAAACCCTATTTGTTGAATAGAATATATACTATATGTTAATTCCAAACTCGATTTAATTTGTTATGATAAACAAACATGCTTACAAAGTTATTAGCGATTGTAATTGAAAATTTTGAAAGTCGTAGATTGATAAAATAAGGGTTCACTATAATTAACAGTTTGCTGTAATATGCAATTTGTAATTAACATTTACTATAGTTTAGAACAATGATAATTAACAAACAATGATAATTAAAATACACATTAAAAACTACAACAGGTCGACAGGCTCACTAGAGCCAGTCGACCGCTCAAGTGACCAGCAGTCGATCTGTTAACGTTTTATAGCCGAGATTAAACCTCATCCTAAGGCCCATGTTATTAAATTAACTGTATATATATTATATATATATGGATGTTAGTATGGTAGGGAATTTAGTTCCCTATGTGGGTGACCCTAGGACTTTACTGGACGGAACAGATGAGTACGCTGGCAACAAGACCCAAACACTATTTATTTGGCGTGGTCGACTTTCGACTTGGGCGTTTCTATCGCAAATTATACTCATATGAGGTTCTACGGTGTGCGCACACACTAACGATGATGGCAGAGAAGTGTGTGGCCTGACACTAACAGGAGTTTCTTTGTATACACGGTTAGGTAGATGTGATATTGTGTTGTCGATGGATCTTGACACGGTGAGATAAGAGGCACTATGTTACCATTGAGAGGCGAACATAGATGCGACAGACGTCTCTAGCATGATTCGGCATGCAGACTCCCCCTCAGTGCGTAATTAAGATACATGGATTCATAATTTGGGAATGTGATCCCAAGGATATATTGTAGGTAACCCCATATTGGAGTAGTTCTAGTAGCTATTAGCCGATCTGTAGTAGTATTGAGCTCGATTAGTTATTCGACCCTGAGTATAACCCTTCACAAGAGGTGGTGTAGGTGTGTCTAAAACCATACTCTTAGGTTAGTGAGACTTTCCTTAGTAAGAGGTTCGTGAACACAAGTATAACACTCTAGGAGTATTAGTGAAGTTAATTTCATGTGATCACTATATATTAATGATGTAACTCATTCACCAGACTTTTATGTGACCCACTCCTTTCCTTTTCCCCACCACAGGATGATAAGGCAGCAAGTGATAGGCCCATAATTTAGTACATGGAGAGGCGAGCTTGGCATTGGAGTTACTTTCTATTTTCCATTACTCTCCATGTAACTATTTATCATACTTAGTAGTTATCGGACTATATGTGGTATTTCTGTACACTTTGGATTTTGACTACGTACCATATTGAGACTGTGTTTTCTAAGATGATTGTTTTCTATATTTATATTTTATTTTCGTCCATTGCGAGATCTGAAAGTGTAGAATGTCTTAGATTTTACCTTTATATCTTTAGTCTCTGCAATGTTTAAAACCCAATAGCTCGTACTTCTTGGCACCAACAACCTTTCAAAAGTCACCTTAAGTTTTGGATCAGTGTGTCAGGTGGTGCAGGTTGGTATAGGTTTCCTATTGAATGGACCTACCATTTTAGAAGGAAAATGAATATATGAGGGTAGATTTAACTTAAGGTACAATTGGGTTGAAGAGAGTGAATGGTCACTTCTGCTTCATAAAGAAACATTGGAAATGATAATTGTAAAATAATAATTGGTATTTAACATTGGAATAAGAAATATGATTTCTATTCCAAAATGTATTTTTTTATATAGAAAATTGTTTTCAATGAAATTTATTCCTTTGAGTTCAAGATTTTTGATCTGAAAATTCTCGACTGTAAAAATAGGTACAATACATGGATGAAATTAATAGCCTACATTAAGTGGTTCAATGAGTCTCTGTATTTTGTACACTATTGTAGTAATGGTAGAAATAGTGGGAGAATGCCATGTAGGACTTATTGGTCACATTAAGTTAAGAAAATTGTTTTCGTAAATCACACCAAATGTTATTTATGAAATAATAACTTTATTCATTGTTGATTGAAAAATATATATGGTTTTATTTCAATATTAACATTTGTTACACTATAAAACTACAATAGGTACTTGTCTTCATAAGAAAAGCAATGCGTTGGAAAATTCATAAGAATCTCAAATTATTTTGGAATTATATACTAAGCCATAGTTTTGAAAATAATCATTTGATTATAAGATTATGAATCATATGGTGCTAGTGAATTTTATCTCAGACAATTAAGGGCGAAGCACCCCCTCAGTGGGAATGCCGTAAGAGTTGATGAACTCTTCGGGTTGATTCATATAAATGTTTGTAATCCAAAGTCTAATAATAACAAAATGACTCCATGTACTTCATTATATTCACTAATGAGTTATCACAAACATGAACATGTATTATGATATACATGTAGTATGTCTATGATAAGTTCATATAATATAAAATGGAAGTATATGAAATTACATGAGTTAGAAATGATTCAGTGTAACGACCTATAATTTCACCGCTTTGATTTGCGAATATTTAATTAATTTTTAATTTTCAAATACTAGGTTTTATAACTAAAATATAACTCTTTTAAATAATGAATAATGATGGTGAAATAGTTTTTCAAATTTGTTTGCAAAAATAATTAGTTAGAAGAAAACAAAAATGTGACCGGAATTCGTTTTTCGAATCTTCGACTTTCCGTCGTCAAAAACTTGTCGGAAACATTGTGAACTCTAATGTAATATATTTGCATTAATTTTTAAATTAGTATGTATATATTGGTATATACAAAAGTGTATATACTAAAGTATGTAAGATTTAAAATATAAATCTAGTAAAAAGAATGTGTCACATCATAGGCAAACATAAGTACATTTAGTACTTAAAACATGTTAAACATTATTACTTAGACATTGATGCATGTTTCCACATGAAGTGAAGGAGGGGGACATGGGTGGCGTGAGTGCCATGGGAAGAGGAGGATAAGGTGATGTGGCAAACTAAGAATGGAGGGTAAGGTACAAGGGTATTAAGGTAATTTAACATATCTCATTTTATATAAAAGCAAATTCTATTATTTTCTTCTCATTTTCATTTCTTATTTCTTACTTTTCAAAACTTCCGCTTCTTCCTTAGCTTTTTGAAAATACATTTATGGCTTCTCTTTTAGTTTCCAAAGTTTTTGAAATTTAAGTTTTACCTTTTAAATTCATTTCAAACTTTGTTTTAAATTCCTCCTTTCCACTTCTAAACTCCTCATTCTTCAAATATAAGTCCATATTCTCCATAACTAGCCATGGACGAGTCCTAAGTGATCATGGACGAGCCTATAGCACTATGGCCGAGCACTTCTTGGCCCTTAAGGTCTTCAAAAATCAAGTTTTTCCTAAGCAATACAAGTCTTGTGCCTTTTTGCAAAATTAGAAAAGAGTTTGGTAAATTTTGGTGAGTAAACTTCTTGTTTAAATAAAAGTTTTTAACTTTGATATGTTGTACAAATTGTGGTATGATATGTATTGATATTTGTTGGATTAGTATGTGTTTAGGTTATATTTGAATGTTGTGGTATGAGATAGAAAATTAGACCGAAAATGAAGTCTAAGTTTAGTGTTGTTTGTAAATTTATGAACTTTACTTATGGATGTGATGTTGTGTGTTCAGATCTTGGATATGATATTGTATGTGAAACATTGGATATGATGTTTTGTGTTATGGTTGTTAAATATTTCTATGTTAATGGACTTAAAATCCTTTGGAAAAATCAAATGGAGTTGACTAGTTTTGTTTAGTAGAAGTTTTCAAAGTTTTAACCTTGTTTTTAGTTTTCTAAATCTTTTACTTATGTTTTAAAATGACACAAAGTTAGAGTAAAAGAGTTTGAAAGATAGTAGCTTAGAAACTAATCTTAAGTGACTACATCCTAGCGATAGTCGATATGGATGCAGTTCGAAAAAATCAACACTTAATAAATAAAAGTGTTTCAAACTAAATTGTTTTTGAAACCATTTTCAAGTCTTTAATTAAGTATAAAAGTTAACTACGATTTAATTAATTAGGAGTAAAATAGTTAATTAATTAATTTATTAATTAAAGATAGTTAGGAATAATTAGTAATTAATTCGTACTTAAGTATTCATTAAATAAGTTAATTAAAATTTATTTAATTAAAAAGGTTTTTAAATTAATTATTAATTAAGTAATAATTTTTATTTGATTAGAGTTTAATTATTTAATTAGTTATTATTAAATTATAGTTTAATTATTTAATTAATTTCTAATTAATAAGGTTTAATTATTGGTTGATTAATTAAGACTTAACTAAGATTAATTAAGGTTTAATTATGATTAAATTATGATTATTAAGATTTAATTAAGCTTTAATTTATATTTAAATTGACATTTAATCATATAAAATTTATTTTAAACTCTATCGGTTATATTTTAAGTCAGCTTTCTTCTATAAGTGAACTGATTTTAAACCAAGGGATCTCTTGACTATTACATTAAGTAGCCAAACAAGTGTGCAAGATTTATACTAAATTGAACATGAAACCAATGACATATGTTTAGAAGAATAATTCACCATTCTGCTAATCAAATTATAATCGACATATGTTTGCTAGAATAGATCACAATTCTACCATTCCAAGTATGTTATATGGACATCTATTAGGTAGAATAAAAACCCATTCTGCCATTATATTAACTTGGACATGTGTTTAGCAATACCAAACCCCGTTTGCTGTTTTGGTAACTTGAACATTTACCTATATGTTATTGATTGTGGATTCCTTTTACATATCTAATTTCTATGTAAATACCCATGTTATAACCTGAATAAGTTAAACTCAATTAAATGAACCATTGTGGTCACTAAGCCTCTTTCTGACTTTGTGAAGTTAAAATATTTAAATTTATCCTTTTTGAAAATGATTTTAAAGTTTATTATCATTTTAAATATGATATTTAAAGGATGATTAAGCAATTATTTTATTTAAATTATTTTAAGTTAATATAATGCTTTTTAAATGATTGTTTAAAATCATTATTTTGCCAATGAGGTTTAAAGATAAGTTAAATGAGGATCATTTTAAATAATAACTCGTTTATTTAAAGGTGTTTTGAATAATTGGTTGTTTATCAAGGAACTTTGTTGTTTTATATCAATTAACTCAACAATGGCGACCTCAAAAAAGCCTCAGTCCGACATAAATGGCGACCTCCCCATCTCATACTCCTAAACCACTCATCTCGCGTCGCTCATCCTTTCGCCCTCTTTCTCACCAGCTGCCGATTTCGTCTCCTCTTTCTCATTCTATCGCCCATGAAATCTGGGTATTTTAAACCCTCGATTGATAAGCCATCGGTCAACAGATCTGGAAAGGTGCATCTCAGACCTCCATCGCTCAACGATTCTTCTGCCTTTACAGCTCTTGCTTCTCCGAAGGTTCCTTCTGAAACGGTTGCGCCTCCTTCTAGTCCAGTTTTGTCTCCATACAATTTCAAGATACCCGATGTCGTACAGGAAATTCTCAACGCCTATGAGCAACATTCTGGTGCGTCTCCTATCTCGCGGTCGTTTCCTTCTGATGTTGGGCCTTTGAAGGCGTGTTTGTCCACACCTGTTACTGTGGTCGAGTGTTAATCTCCGCTCCTTCGAAGTCAAGACCCAGTATTCCCTCCTGATCCTTTGCCTAAAGCCAAAAAACCTGCTTCATGGAAGTCTCTTTTCTCCTCGAAGCCTCGAAACGCTGGGAGGTATGTTTCTAAATGCTTTGAATATGTTGGAAATTATGATTCGGTTCTTGTTCCGCCGCCTTCTGTTGTTGAGGCTGGCTCTTTATTTTGGAAAGACACTTTAGTTGGATTCTTTTTGGATGAAGGTCATAGTTATTCTAAGGTCATTAATTTCCTGAAAATCAAATGGAAGATTCGTGGCTCTTTGAAAGTGAAATATGATAAAAATATGTTCTTTTTAAAATTTTCTAACCCGGAAGAGAAACGTTTGGTTTTAGAGTCAGATCCTTGGGTCATAGATGGTAAAGTTTTCATTATTACCAATTGGAGTCCGTCGATTGATTCAGCTGGAGAGAATGTTTTGTCCATTCCTGTATGGGCCAAGTTCTCTAATATTCCGTCTTCTCTTCAGTCGTTAGTTCATCTCGATTGGCTGTCTTGTCAAATTGGTAAGCTAGTTTGTTTTAATGAGAATACTGAAAGTCGTGATCGCTTAGCATATGCTAGGGCGCTTATTGAGATTACGCCTAATCGAGAGTTGCTGTCCGAGCTTTCTGTTGCCCTCCATAGGGATCGGCTTGGTCATATTTCTGTTGAGTATCTCTGGTCTCAACCTATATGCTCTTTATGTCACTCTTTTGGACATACGATTGATAGTTGTTGTCTCGGTGCTTCTATTGGTGGCCATGTGTCCATCCCTACCAAAAGTCCAATCCAGAAACCTAAGCCTCACCAATGGAAATTCAAGAGCTCCTCAATCTACACTATGGTCCCAACTTGTGATGTGCCTCCTCCTCCTAGTCAAGTTGATCTCGGTAACTTACAAAACTTCATTGCCAAGGTTTCCTCTATCGCTACCCCCGTTGTTATTCCTTCTTCGGACTGTGTTCTAGTGGATGACGTGCTTTTTGGTATTCCAGACCTTGCTCCATGTATTCCTTATGTCCCGGTAGAGGTTGACGTGGGAGATATTTATTCCATTGCAGAACACTTTTCCTAGTTCTGTTTTGATTTTAGATGTTCCATCTTCTATGTTATTATGTAATATGTAATTGTTTTTTCTCTGTGAGTTGGTGTGTGTACCGATTTGCTTTGTACATCTGTATCTGAGTGATTTAAGTGGTTGCGCCACTATAAACTCTGCTTATGTTAGTTGTTCTATGCATGTGTAGAGCACATGTTTTCATAATTTATATAAAGTGGATGGTCCACTATAAAACCGGCTTGCCTTGCAAAAATAATAATAATAAGGAAAGTTTATAAAAGAAGTTTTTAAATGATTTTTGATATTCATAAAATAGTTTCATAAATGATTTGGAATATTTATAAAAGAGCTATGTATATGGTTTTTGATATTTATAAAAGAGTTTTATAAAAAGACTTGGAGATTTATAAAGCATTATATAAATGGATTTGGAACTTTAGCAAAGGAGATTTGGATTTCCCTTAACCGACCTTCTTAATCAAGGTGGGGGAACATCCGTTCCACAGTTAACACCGAAGGAATAGTGTTTGGGGTTATCCTTATCTCTATTCTAAATAACATTTGTTTTGATCCTTTTAATATTATTTTGAAATGAGAAATCTTTCACAATGTTTTATGAATATACTTATGCCAATGTGATAAGTATATGAATATATTAAATAAATATTTTCAAAAGAGATTTAAATAAATGAAAGATTTATTTCAAGACTTAGTGGTTGCTATGGGTAATTAAATATTTGAATTGTTGCTTGTTTGTTTATTTGATAGTTAAATAATCGACTATCAAATCAAGACCAAAATATAACTCTGGAAATATCTAAAAGAAACACATGAGTTATATGGTCATCTTCGATGATGTTGTACTATGCGTATAAATCTAGTTTTATTCTCCTAGGACAAATAATAGGAGATCCATCCACTTAAACGGTTAGGGGGTGGTCCCTGCTCATATGTATTGTCTGATTAAGAACCGGGGTTGAGTTTACCAGAACTATCGAATGTAGTTTCAAAGAGACCGAGATCAGATAAGTATAAATTATCCGAAAACTACTTCGATCGAACTCAAGCATTTTGAACTGAAGACATCTTGAAGATGATTGAAGACAAAGCTTTTGAAGTGCAAGGGCTACTTGCTACTAATCCCGAGGGTGATTTCAAAATGGATGTAGTAGAGGTAGTGCCTTCGGTTTCATTCAGACCTAGAACAAACTTGTATGAATGAATGCGGGCATTGCATTTCTACTTGGAGGGAAGTGTTAGCATTCCAAGTGGAATTGCTATCTGAAAGGTAAAACGTAGCCTCGTGCATCACACCCTATAAATGGCTAAAGTAGGGAGATACGGCTGGGATAAGTGGGTCACTCCCATTAGGGTATGATCATCCCATAGCTAGAGTCGATATTTATGTATGCTTTGAGGCCCATTATGGTTGTTTATCAACCATGGGCTGATCATATTCGGTGCTATCTAGTCATGGGTAGGGCTGGTCCTGAGTAGCAGAGGTGCAACGTGTTGTGGCCTCATGCATATTTTATCTAGAGGTGTACAGATTCAGTGGGTAGACCCTTACCCTTTCATAGTTGGAATCCATTTCCCAATACGAGCCTTCGGACTTGATTGTATACCTATCATGCTTGAATTTAATAATGGAACAAATTCGGCAATGATTAGTATGTATTTGTATTCTAGACATTATCATAATATCATTGGATATTTTATAGAAAATGTTTTGGTTATCGTAAGGTAAAAACCCGTCCGTGTTTATGTGCGGCATGGCTTTACGAGATACCTTTGATTTTAAAAGGTTTTACAAGTAAAATAAATAAAATTCCTTGTAATTTGAATTTCTCACGCTGGTTTTACCAGACTGAACTGGGCATTATTTTCTTATTATGCTCGAGTCAGCCTTAACAAATTTCCCAAATTTTGCTAGATTCTTTGGAGCTTTCATGAGACAAGCTGGATTTTCCAAGACGTATTCACGTATCTTACATTTTTCCACTGTTCTGTTTGTTTTTCTTTTGTCTGTATTTATCAAAATTGTAAGGACAAGCTGTTATAACTGTCCAGATTGAAAATAGGTTAGTGTACTCTAACGTTGTATATAATAAAGATGATTTCTTTTTGTAAATACTTGTTCATATTATACATTACTCGTCACGATTTATGAGATTTTATTCTGCCTATTCTTTCTTTTACCCCAAATGACATGTCTTTTGGATGCTTAAATGATCGGAATATGAATACCGATGATGTATTAAGTGTCGTCTTTAGGTGTAAGAAAGGTAGACCGTTACATTCGATTTGATCGAATAAGTGAGTATATTGGAGAGTTCCCAACGTACCTAATAAATAGAATAAAGATTCAATCTCAAAAGTCACTCCTCCTTATGATGCATAAAGATGTTTTGCTAAGGGGTAATCGAAATTTGTTGGACAAAGTACGATAAATGATGAGTGAATTTAAGCTTACTTCATCTATAAGGTTATGTACATAAGAGTAGTAAACAAGGTTAAAATTAATTTCATCTAAAGAATTGTTTACAAAATCATACAAGATAAGAGTTTATGTGAAACCACAACATGTCCTAGGCAGAGGAGTTGGCAGGTTATGCGAGTCGAAAGACTACACATAATAATTTTATGCGAGGGTTCTTGTATAAATCGCCCCAGAAGAGTTTGGAAACGATCGTCATTGGATGATCAATTTATGTTTTGAACATAATTATCATAAACTAAAACCAAGTCAGTTTTATGTAAGAAGAAAATGTTAATTTAAGAAATACCAATTTCATAGCAAAGGAATTTCTTTTAGAAGTTATTGGAAGTAAAATGAATTTTGATACGATCCAAAGATGAAACTAATTATAAGGGATGAAATGAATTTAATCAAACCTATATAGACATGAAATATTAGAATATGTAATGTAAATCTCGCACATTAAAGAGAAATTATGAATTTTATTAATGTTGAGAAAAGTGCTTTCCTAGTCTTAAGTAATCCACTAAGAATATTGACTCTACCATGTGGCACGATGCGCAAATCCGGACTCAAACTTCACAAGTGATATTGAGTATAATTTGTCAACATCAAATTCATGCTCAAACCTTAGCCAAGGAGCTCTAAGTTGGAAATGTTCTAAATGAAAGGTTGTGGGTGATTCAATGAAAAAGCTAAGTACATCACTTTAAATAGCGCCACAATAAAAGCAATGCATAAATATAAATGCACAAATTTGTAACTGAGCTGAGGGTGATTTCAAATGTTTAGAATTACATGAAATTGTTATATGATAACAATGTCGTGATATAGTTCGTAATAGAACCTAGAGCTTACTGGAAGTTAAGAGACATACTTTGAATAGTTCCACGTGATAGACAGTTTATCAATGTCAGAGAGTTAATTGACAAAATAGATAATTAAAACAAAATAGTGTACCCATTTACTAAGGGGATGACCGATTAGTTTTGAGACAACCAATCGAAGAAGTTGAAATAAGATTCCATAATTGGCCCCAAGGGAAAGTGGGAGATTGATAGAGTTAGGGGTATGCCTTATGGGCAATTATGTAATTTGTTTTATAAATCTAACTCGATAACCAATTTTGTTCTAAATAAAAGTTATTTTCTTTCTATTATATACTTGTTATAATGTGTTATAAATAATTGATTATTCAATTTAAGTGTATTTAACAAAAAATCTGTAAATAGTATGCTTTGTTATAGTAGTTGCAATGTGTTGTAACCATGAGTAATTTATCATAATATATAATAAGCATACCATTTTAAATATTCCTAGTCAAGATGTATCAATACTGAATATCAATACATACAGTGAGACTAGAGTATATAATACTCTCCAAATATTGGACAGTGTATTACTCATGGCTACTGGAGGCATTAAGGGGTTACGTACTAATAGTTATTCGATAATTATGAAATGACTCACTCGATAGTTTTACATTGGTTAATATAACTAAGGTCAAATAGAGAATATCGATATGGAAATATTACACAATCCCCTCAACTTGGGAATATTATCAAGCTTCAATGTGGAAACTTTACTTAGTTAAATTATGGCATGACGTACATCGAACAACTATAGTTGGGTCGAGAGGAAGCATTGGAAGTGAAACACTATTCAAGAGAGAATTTGATCCTCGGTTATATGAGGTAGTATCACGGGGTAAACTTAAGTCAATTAGAAGTCAAAGTTTCTGGCCAGAGCATTTCGGTTAATAATAATTATTATTATTGAACAAAGGATTTTGCATTTGGACTTACAGAGTTTAATGTGGACAATGTTGGAATTTTTATCAAAACCAAATTCCATAAGTCCATTTGTGATATTATATTGATGAAGAGGATTGGTGTAAATAATTGTCACCACCGGGCAATGCTTAAATAAGTAAAATTGGATTTAACCAATAAAAATGTGTAAGCGATAAATTCAACCAAAATTTCACACCACTAGCAAAGGTGACGTGTGAACGTTAAAGTTTGAATTTTCAACATTAATTGCTGATTAAATTTACACCTTTGTACTTAATTGAAATGATGAATATTCCGAATGAACCACATGATTCAATTAATTTTTCAATTGTCAAAAATTATTTAATATTTATGAAATATTAAATATTAAAATTTATTTGAGTTTTTGGATACCATTATTATTTTGCACATATAAAAGTTATAAATACGCATATCGTTATGCGATATCAATAAAAGATTTAAATTGCACTTATACTAGAACAATACTAATTGGTTTTTGGAAATCTTTTAGGGCCCAAACAAGTAACGTATGACCGACCATGCTTTAAGAAAGAAGAGGAGTTACTTGAGTTAGAAATGAAAAGGCTAGTTCTAAACAATGGATAGATGAGTAAACGTATCTTTATGGGAGCTTTGTTTTCTCCTTTATTAGATTAGCCTCTATCAATTTTTTTCTCTTCTCAATTTTATGATCTAGGCCAAAAATATTCATGGTGGTAAGGTTTCAAAATTCTAAAATCAAACAGGACAAAATAAATTATAAAAGGTGGTTATGTCTCTAGTTCTTGCAAATTCAGAGATTGATCTATTGGATCTAGGAATCTTCATATCTTCAAGGTGTTTCTCTTGGTTTCATCTAAAAAGTGAACTCCCATTTTATTTATATGTTATTTCATTATGATTATATGTTTCCATTCTTCACTTATTCCATTCATTCATTTGTACATATTTTGATAATGTTTTGGATAATTTGTTTATTCCCTTGAACCGGCTTTATCCTCATCATGTTAATATAATTAAAATCATCTTCTTTATATTCTCCATTATTCACATGTTGCTAATGATAATTACTTTGGATATATCCCTATTTTGTTTGGTTGTTTATGTTGTGTATGTAATTAGATTTTACTTTTAATGTCATAATTTATATATGCATGTAATATCCAGTTCTTTTATATAGAAACTCTTGTTTGAATAACATTTTGAATTTTTTTACATAAAGTTTAGTTTCATATTGTAGAATTGAAAATTGAAGATTATCTCTCAAGTCATTGTGAAATAATTTTGTTTGCTGTTTACATAAAAATTTAGGCAGACATGAAATTCATAAGTTGATTAAAAAAAGTTAACAATTTTATTGAAACCTGATGTTAAATTAGCTAATATAATTTTATTGCTTGTTACATAAAAATCCAAATTTGAATAAAATATACAAGTTGTTTATTTTAAACAATTTGGAACTTGAGTATAAGTTTTGTATGGTTTTTGATTTAGATAAAACCTTTTTATATAAGTTTTGTCTGGTTATTGATTTGGATATAAATATTTTCATCATTATACACTTTAGATAAAAGCGAAAAATTTGTTATAAGTGAGCTTTTATGCACAATGTCACATGCCCTTTTAACCCTTTTTGTTAAGGTTGGATTTTATTTTACTAACCATAATTTTATAAGTAAATATACATATAATTGCATGTTCCTTTGACTTAAGGTTAATAAAATAGATTCTTATATGTAATTATTAATTTAGTTTTAAAATCTCATTAAATTAGATATTGTTTTAAGTTTTGATTTCATAGTATGTAAATTGGTTAATCTTAATATGTGTGTGTGTGTTTATGTGTGTGTATATATATATGTATGTATGTATCCGTGTGTGTGTATGTGTGTGTACAAGATCCCCTCATACATACGCATATATATATATATATATATATATATATATATATATATATATGTCAAAATTTTGGACAATAAAGGGATGTGTGAATTCAATAGTAAATGTCATTTAATATGTCAATTAATCTAATTAAAGCGAGTGAGAGATGAAAGATTTCTCCCTCCACATTTATAACCTCATCTAATTAATTATTTGTGTTAAGATAAGAAAACAAAAGGTTTCCTTTTCTAAACTTTTACATGTTTATTTACATATAATTGTACTGCTTATATGTTGCTCCTACCATTCAAACATATGAATGTATATGATACATTCATTATAATACATACAACTCTAAATTAAATTTAAAATTTCTTTTAAACAAATTAAACAAAATATGATTTTTAATTAAAACATTAGTAGATTGGATCTAATAATCTTTTAGACTTTATAGGCGCAATAGATCCAAAATAGAAAAAAAATCAAAAACTACCTATTTCACCCACTTCCGACAGGCCCAATTCCTTCATCCCTATGGCAAAGTGTCCTCTTTTCGAAAGGCTGTGATATCCTCTTCAGCTCTTTTGCACCTTGGCTTCACTTTAGATATTGGTGTTAGCAACACTACCTACTTTTGGTTGGATAGATGGACTTCATCTCTTCAGTAGCTTGTATATTTTCTCGGCTCTATACTTCCTCAATAGACAAAATTGCCTTGGTGTCTGATATCTTTGCTTCTAGATCCTAGAACATATCTTTTGATATGATGATCACTAACCATCCTCATTCCTAACTCTGTAATCTCCTAGACATCATCAATTGCTTCAATATCTCCATCTCTCCTAACAAAGTTTCCTTTAGATTTGATCTTTCCAACTTGTTCTTAACTAGATTTGGTACCATTTCACCAACTTCACTAGCAGGTGTTTTAGATTTTCAGCTTTTGGAAAAGCAAGGCTCCTTAATGGTTGAAAACTTTCGTGTGGCTTCTGACCTTGGAAAAGCTAAATATTCTCACCAGACTTAAGAATAAGAACATTCACCTCTCCAGCTTATACTTTATGTGTGGCTCGCATGAAGAACACTAATTTTTTTTCCAAGTGCGATTTCTTCTTTTTGTCTCGACCCATTATGCTACTATAACAGCCCAAGCCTTAATGCGCCCGAATTTTGACTAAATCAAAACTCAAGTCCATTAGGGTATAGATTATTGGTTTTGGTAATCTGTAATAAACACAAGCATATCTGAGAGCGATCAATATAAACTCACAGTGGAATTGAAAAATATAATAAAACATATGTACTACCTAAGGCTTCTACCTTGGAATCAATAATATTCCTTGAATGTCTAATTGCCTTGTTAGCGTCGTGCATGAATAAGAAGACTTCTCCTTCTATTGTTTCCATCTTGCTTCGGTATTCTATCTCTCTAAGCCTATCATACGGGTTGTAATGAGAAGGGGGTCAGAACAACGTTTTGGCAATTGGAAAATTACATACTTTACCCATACCATTAATCTATGCTGATTGATTTCCATGTAAGTGTTATGTCTATTATTTACGACTAAACCATTAAACCTTAATTGCACATACCATATGCCTAACCTCCTCCGAGGTATAACTATATATTTATATACTTAACCGTTTCACTACCCAAAAACCCTGGCAACTTAATACTTCTTAAACAGGGAGGAGGCAGACCTAATGGCCATTTAATACCTCAGTCCCTGAAGCGGGCCCTCCGTAATGCAAATGCTAGTCAATCGGTTCTAGCTACAGTGACTAACGACCCCTATATATGGTTTTATAATTTATAATTTAATTGTCGTACTACTAACGCATCTCAAAAACTCATCTAAGGGTTAATTAGCCCACCTTCGATAAAAAAATTTCATCAAACCATCTACTTTGATGTCTGTGCATCTCCCATATGGATTCTACACTAGTATGAAGCAAAATCCATTAAGGCATAACCCAGGTCTTTGCTACAGCTCGCTCGAGACCGATGGTGGTCATAGCCTATATGCCAGACCTACTACTAAATACCAGCAAAAAATACTAACATAGCCCGTTGAACTTCCCCAGCTGCCATCCCGTCTAGACTAACTTAAGTAGTTAAGGAAAAATTTGTCTTTCGGTTACTTAATACCTCTTATTGGAAATGAAGCGGACCTAATTTCTTTAAATGTACTGGGCCATTTAATACTTCAAATCCGAGGTGAACCCTTGGTATATTTTTCCCTCACCTATCCGCAATGCATATCCCTTCCCCATGGGTCCTATATTTGAAGATTCTTCTTACTATAAATTCTCATTATATATTTCTCAAAATCCACTTTCTATATTCTTCAAATTCAACCTCCACTTCACTACATTTGTTCTCTATAATCTACTCAATGTTTTCAAGTATTCTTTCACTAATTCAAATATCAAAGTGCTATAAAAGGGCTATAGGATATTTTGTACCCAAATTACAACTATTTGTATTTAGTATCAATAACTCTCTACTAGTATTTTGTGTGGGTGTGCTTGTTGCCCGTTCAAATCAAGTGGGTCTGTTTGTTGCTCGTTCAAATTAGGTGGGTGTGCTTATTTCCCGTTTAAATCAAGTAGATGATCTTATTGTCTGGCTAAATTAAGAGAGTCTACCATGAGCTTGGAAAGCCAGGAGGGTGTATCTTATTGCCTTGAAATCAAGATTATATTCTGGTTTGCTTTCTACCTGATTAAAGTAGGCGTTTCAAAGGAAATCTGTACATATACTGTACATGACTGGATATAGGATTGGTCAATCCGAACTAGTATAAAACTCCTAGTGTCATCTCTCTAACTTTTACTTTATTTTTACTGCATTTATTTACACCAGTGACTACCTATTTAATATATATATATATATATATATATATATTATATCTGTATTGATGATCCCTCTAGTGTTATAGTAGCCTTAAGATCTGTTCACACTAGTATAATTTATACTACACCGTTTCCTACATTTGGTATCAAAGCGTTAGGTTTTCAAAAAATTGTTATTTGATTTTTGAAAATTATAAATGGCTAGTAACACCGGTGTACACTTTTTAACACTTTTGTAAAAGGACAATCAACTACTAGACCCCCACTATTTAATGATAGTAACTATGCTTACTGATCATGTAAGATGAAAATATATTTACAATCCAATGGCTTAGATATTTGGTACATTACACAAAGTGAGTACATTGAACTCCAAACTAAATATTCACAATGGACCATAGACCAAAAGACATATGCACTCAATAACTAAAAGGCCATGAATATTTTATTTTTCTTTATAGATAAAAATGAATTTAACCTAGTTTCTATTTGTAAGTCTGCTTATGAAATTTGGAGAACATTGCAAGCTCATGAGGGAAGTAGTAAACTAAAACAAACTAATATTTCCTTGCTAACCAACTAGTTTCAACTTTTAAAAATGAAACAAAATGATTCTATCTCTGACATATATTTAAGATTTCAAGATATAGTTTATTCATTAGTATCATTAGGGAAAAAATTTCTTTGAAGAGGATCAAGTTATAAAAATCCTTAATTCACTCTCTTAAGAATGGGATCAAAAGACTTAATCTTAGTGTAAGAGGAGTCTTCAGAATGGGACCAAAAGCTTAAGTAATGACTTTGGAATGTAAGACGAGCCTGCCGATCTCGAGTGCCTTTATGTCCTCCTCTTCTACAAGATCAAATTTTAACTCCTCCTCATTAATCTCAATTCCACCAGAATGCTCTTGCTCTTACTTCAAGATTTCCTCCAAAGCCCTGGCTAAGGCCTAGGGATACCTCTATTCTAACCAACTCAAGTTTCCAACCTGACAACGTTTGTGTAGAACTGCACAAGAGTAAGCTCAATTTCAGACTTAATCGGATCCTCAACGGCCTTGTGTAACATCCACCATATGGAGGCCCAAAACTAACCGATACGGATGCTGCAGTCATTCACAGTTATTAATTCTCGGTTACCAAATGCGGTAATGCTAGATACATTGATATACCATAAACACATGAATATGAAAAAAATTTAAACTCAATTTAAAACAAATTTCTCATTTCATTTCAGATTCATTACATAATCCCATAAGTAAGCCACATTCAGAGAAATTATAATTTATCACAAATTACGCCAAGAGCGACTTATGAAGATGCCCTCTTGGTTGATCAGAGTCTAAATATAGGCACTAAACAACTTTGCCATTACATCCAATAACACAACGAAATCAAACAGAAAGAACTCCTAATAGCTAGCTTCCTCCTGCACGTCCCTGGAAGCTTATTCGTCTAAAGTAGAATCTGAAAACCTTAACTCTAAAACTAATCAAAATTAATTGAGCACCCAAAAACTTAAGGGGAAAACATAAACTTCGAGTCAGACAAAAAGTCTAGTGTGAATAATAACCTACCATCTCGAACCATATAGATAACTAGTGAGACCACGTCGCTTAGCGGAACGGGTTTCCCCCTCACTAGTATCTCAACCCAATTTATAATACCATATACTGTGCACCTGCATCCATAATGGTTAAGACAAGACATAGTAAAATGCATCATGATGATATGCAAACATGCAATATGCTATGGATTTCCCATCCCCATTCACCTGACTATCTGTCTCAAATTATGGTTTCTAGGGTCACTATTAACCTATTAGTGTTCATGGGCTAATGAATAACCTGTTCCAAGCTTACGGACTCCGGTTTCAAAGTATTCATGGGATCACTTAGAACCTATTGGTATCTACCAACATCATTATCTAGTCATAGTTTTCATGGGCTTACTATGAACCTATTGGATTCTCCAATAACATCTCTCATGTCATAGTTTTCATGGGCTGACTATGAACCTATTAATCTCTATCAATAATTTGTTTTGGACATAGTTTTCATGGGATCACTAAGAACCTATTGGCCCCTACCAATAACAATTTCCATAACATAGTTTTTATTGGCTTACTAAGAACCTGTCTAAACCAATGATCTTTAATCAGCTTTGGGCATCCTATATACTGGTCCATCTGACCTCCTGGATGCAATTTTACTCACACATGAGTAAATTCAATGTATATTCACTACTAGGTCAACCTAGCGGTTACCCTGCGCTTAACACCCCAAAACGCAGTTTTGGGTTAGTTATGAAGAGAATATGATTACAGAAGCATACATGATAACTGATCAAAACATAACACCATAAACATCCATGATTTAATTCCTTGTAATCATTTTCTACTAAGACATGGTTAATACCCTTAACCCACTATCCTTGGCAAGGAAAACTTCCTCTAAGATTTCAAATTTTAAATTCCATTTCAAAACTCTTTACATTGCCATGGGTTTACCTTTAAAAATGAGATTGGGTTTTCTAATTTGAAAGCTAAGGCTTTCGACTAGATTCTTCGGATCATTGTGACATCATGAGTTACCCTCCATCACTCTCCCTTTCGAAAGCATTACTTAAAATCCTAGACCTTCTCTTTCAAAACCATTAAAAACATACCTTTCGAAAGCATTGGAAACCTTCCTTTCGAAACATTTAAAAATATACCTTTCGAAGTACTTAAAGTATACATTCCGTGAACATTGGAAACATTCCTTTCAAAACACCGAAAAACATAGCTTTCAAAGACATTTAGTTCAAGTAAGAATTTATGGAAGCATAGCTTCGAAACCATTTTAAAGTATCACTTTCAAAATCAGTGGGTTTAACATTAAATATAACTAATGGGTCAAAGAGAACAGAAGCAAAAGTATCCCTTTTGAAAGCATTGATCTCAAGTAAAAGAATTGGAGAAGAGGACAGCTTCAAAACTAACCTTTCGAAACCATTCCCTCCGAAACTCTTATTAGAAGTGGCTAAAACAACCCTTTTGAAAGCATTAAGGAAGCGGCTTTAAAATTTAAAAGGATGAATGCTTCTCTTTCATATACATCGATTTAAGGTTAAAAAGAAAAGCGGCCACTAACTGATTCGAAAGGTATGAATGTGACAACTAGGTATCGAATAGGTTCAAAAGCGGCAAATGTTTCAAAAACAAAGGCTAGTATTGGATTCGAAAGCTTATAACAATGGCTTCAACCTCTTTGAAAGAATGCCTTCGACACAGTCCCTTCTGCCTTTCTCCAATACACTATGTATCAATTGCTTGATCCTATGTGCATTGGTTTCGAATGGATGCGAAAGGTCATCAGCGGAAGTATGGTGACAAAAGCAAGAAAATGGAAGTGGCGAAGTTGTAATTCGAAACAAAACTGATTTTTATGCCTTTCAAAGTAATTCCTTTTTACCTAACTTGCCTAATTTGTCAAAATATGATTGGTTGCCAACTCTTTATAAAATTCTTTTCTAAACGGCTGCCGAATTCAACAATTAACAAATGAAATCATTTTAACAAATAAGCCCTTCCACTTAATAAAATATTTAAAACATTTAAGTCCTCTAACTTAAATATTTAGTAACCATAGTAAAACACTTAGGAAAAATCCCCAAAAATCACGGTTATTCATTTTTAATATGTTTTCTAACATATATAAATTTCAGACCTGAAAACAATACTTGATTGCCTTAAATAATTTTAAACCCAAAATTATCTATTTCTTCCATTCAAAATTTATAATAAATTATCCATAGCGTGGAATATTATGAGAATCTAAACGTATCTCTAAAATAATGTTTTACATAACATATTCATAAATCATGGCATTTAGAAATCAATTTGCATGATTTTAATCTTAAAATCAAATTATATTATCCTACAAAAATCATTGTTTAAAATATAACATGGCATATGAATCAAAGCATATCATCATTCATCTATCCAAACGGTTTTAAACCTTAAACCTGTATTAAAACATTCAAGACGACATATATGAGACGGTTTAGATCATTATTCACCTTGTTTGGATAAGGAACTTGAGATTTGTTCTTCACTTTAATCTTCCTAGCTTAAGTCTTAGCCTTTAATTGATTTTTGAGCTCCTCTTCTCCTAGGGTTATGGTTGGCCTTGTTTTCTTTTGTTTATGTTTTTGTTTTTATAAGAATGCAAAGAGAATGAAAAGGTTGTAAGGGTTTTAAGGGTTATGGGGTTCGGCTATTCCTATATTACCATTGCTCTATTCTCTTAAGCATTTAACTTATAAAATATTCTTATAGATCCATTTAGTTAAGACACGACCCTAATTAGTTCCCAAATCTCAATTCCCTTATCACTCTAGTCTCTACACTATTCTATTTAATTTATCTAATTAAATCTCATAAATAATGCTATCACAAATTAGGGGTGTTACAGGCTCCCCTCCTCAATTCAACAAGGACTAAATACTAAGCATAGCAATCATCTGTAACATCTCCTGACTACCATACTAGCCTACCCGACTAGCGAACAGTCTATATTTATCATAGATATAGAACATACCCTTATAATAGATCATGATAAGTATCTCGAATCATGTCTTCGGTTTTCCAAGTACAGTCTTTTTCGTTATCGCTCCGCTGAACTTTCACCGACTTGATTGTCTTGTTTCTTAACCTCTTCTCATTTCTTGCTACAACCCGAATTGGTTGTCTAACAAAATTCAAATTCGGTTCTACTATTAAGTCTTCTAACGCAGTCGGAAGGATAGTAGTCTCTGAATCATGCACATAATTACGAAGATGAGACAAATTAAAAACATTATGGATACCTGCCAAACTGCTCAACAACTCTACTCTGTATGTGAGTTTTCTGATCCTCTCTATAAATGGGAATGGTCCAATATATCTTGGTTCCAGTTTCCCTGACTTCACAAATCGTACCACACCCTTAATCAGTGATACTTTAATGAAAACCCCATATCCAACTGAGAACTCTAGATCCTTACGCCTCTTATTTGCGTAACTCTTTTGTCTTGACTGAGCTTCCTTCATCCTTCCTCGGATCAACTCAGTCTTCTCTGTTGCCTCTCTTACCAGATATAGACCTAAGACTAATTTGTCTCTGGTTTCCAAACAACATGCTGGTGATTTGGATGGCCTTCCATACAAAGCTTCGAAAGGCGCCATTCCTATACTAGTCAGATAACTATTATTATAGGAAAACTCAACTAAGTGTAGGTGGTCTTCCCATAATCCACCAAAATCTAGCACACAAGCTCTCAACAAATCCTCGAGTACCTTATCGACTCTCTCTATCTACCCATCTGTCTGAGGGTGATAAGCAGTACTCATCTTGAGTTTGGTACCCAACATATCCTGTTGACTCTTCCAGAAATCACTAGTAAACAAAGTATTTCTATCACTAATTATACTACTAGGAATTCCACGTAGTCTAACTATGTTCTTCATAAACAACTTAGCTAAATTAGGTGCCATCCTTGTTGACTTAAGTGGAATGAAATGGGCACTCTTGGTCAACCTGTCCACTATGACCCATATACTTTCACTTCCTCGATTCGAACTTGGCAACCCGTCTATAAAATCCATGGATGTTGAATCCCATTTCCAAACTGGTATGTCCAAAGGGTGAAGCAACCCACTCGGCTTCTGATGTTCGGCCTTCACTTGTTGACAGTTCACACCCTCCTTTATCCACAAGCAAACATCCTTCTTAATACCTTCCCAATAGAAACTCCTTTTCATGTCTTGATACATCTTGGTTCCCCCAGAATGAATCGTAAATTTTGATCGATGACATTCCCTAATAACTTCTATCCTTAAGTCCCCAACATTCGAAACATACAACCGTCACTTCTTTCGCAACCATCCCCTCTGGTCAAGACTAAAATCTTTTAGATCATCAATCTCCAATCCAACCTCAAGCCTTTTAATCTTCTTGGCTAATAGTGGATCCTCTTTCTACTTAGAAGCAATCCTTTCGATTAGAACTGGTCGAACTTCCAAGCAGGATAACATGGCAATGCTCTTATTAGAACTAGCAGTCGATCTTAACTGCACACTACAAGTAGTCAAAGCCTCTAGGTCCTTTCATTATGTTAACCCAAAGAACACTACATTTTGATGTTTTTTGCTAAGAGCATCCGCTACTTTATTTCATTTTCCAGGTGTACACTCTATACCAAAATCACAAGCTGCTAAAAACTCGAGCCACCTCTGTTGCATCATATTCAACTCCTTCTAAGAGAATAAATACCTTAAGGACTTATAATCTGTGTATAACTCAAATCTCTCCACTAATAAATAATGTCTCCATACTTTCAGCGTGAAGATCACCGCTGCCAACTCTAGATCATGAGTAGGATATCTCACATCATGCAGTCTAAGCTGTCATGAAGCATAGGCAATAACTTTATCTTTCTGCATCAACAAAGCCCCTAATCCGGTTCTACATGCATCGATATACATTACTAATCCTTGATCCCGTTTAGATCTACTAATATAAGTGCATTGGTCAACAAGTGCTTTAACTTAAGGAATGCTTCCTCACATTTGTTAGATCAAATAAATTTACATCCTTCCTGATTAGCTTAGTTAAAGGCCTTGCTATCCCTGAGAAATCCTTAATAAACCTCCGGTACTAACAAGCAAGCCCAAGAAAACTTCCGATCTCAGTCACCGTCTTTGGTCTCCTCCAGTTGTTAGTAGCCTTGATCTTATCCGGATCAACTGACAAACCCTTCTCTGAAACCATATAACCAAGAAACTTTACTTCTTTCTACCAGAAATGAAATTTTGAAAACTTCGCTTTCAATTGATGCTGCCTCAACGTCTCAAGCACTACTTTAAGATGAATTTCATGCTCTCTTTCATCCTTAGAGTATATTTAAGTGTCATATATGAATACCATACGGACCTATCCAAGTCCTCTCGGGAAACTTTGTTCATCAAATCCAAGAAGAAAGCTGGCACATTCGTTAACTTGAATGGCATCACTAACCACTCGTACGAACCATCCCTAGTCTGAAACGCCGTCAATGGAATACTGTCTTCCACTCTTAGCTGATGGAAACCTATCCCCAAGTCCAATTGGGAAAATACTCTGGCTTCATTCAACTGATCAAATAAATCATCAATTTTCGGCAAAGGATATCTATTCTTGATCGTCTTCTCATTCAACTTATAATATTCAGTACACATCCTTAACGACCCATCTGGTTTCTTCACGAACACCGCGGCCGCTCCCCAAGGCAAACTGCTTGGTTTAATAAAAAAATTTCCTTCTAAATCCACTAATGGCACCTTCAATTCCTTCATCTCGATGGGTGTCATCCTACTAGGTGGTCTACTTACCAGTTCTGCTCCTAGCACAAGATCTATCTGAAACTCAATGGCTCGCTTCGGTGGTAGTCCTGTGACTGGCTCAAAAACATATGCAGAATCTCTTGCTACCAAAACCCGATTTAACTATTATTCTACTTCCATTGCGTTCAGCAAAGCCTAAGCACTTGAGTCTGACTTCTCCACCAAGTGTATAATTCGGTTATGACTATTGGGGTGTCTTAGTGATATTTCCCTATCTTGGAAAAATATCCTAGCATCATATTTATCTAACCAATCCATACCCAAAATGATCCCCAAGCCTACGAAATCAAAAACATAAAAACTACATGTAAACTTATGACCTAACAACTCAAGTTCTAACTGGTCACATATCATCCTCAGAGTTGCGTACCCTCATACCAGATACGCGACCCTTAAGGAAGTAACAAGGTATGAGGGTTCTAAACATAACTTATCTACCAAACACTAAAATATAAATGAATGTGATGCACCGGTATCAAATAGTACCCTAACTAGTATACTATGAATCAAAAGCATACCTTCCATCATAGTCTTTCGCTTCTTAGCAGCAGTTGGTCTAGAAGATGATGGTTCTAAAGCAAAAACCTTTCCCTTGTCCGCTCTGACTAGTTCTGGACACTAATTCTTGTAGTGTCTAATCTAGTCACAGTTGAAGCACTTCGCTGCTTTCTTATCTGCAACCTTTTTCCCTTTTCCAATTCGACATTCATGAGCATAATGTCCTTTCTTATCGCAGTTGTAGCAAACTACATTGGCCTTCCCTTTCTTGGCAGCTCTCTTTTCTGAGCTCCTTTCTTCTTAAAGAATTTCCTCTTCTTGCCCTGAGAATTTTGGGTTTCCACCCGCTTCTCTTTCCCAAAAGTAGAAAGCATCTCTTCATTCCTGATTGCCATCTCCACTACAACCGTACTTGGATCACGGAGGTATGGCATAGTCGCCATGGCAATCTTAGGTCTTAACCCTCGAATAAACTTCTCATTCCTTTTAGTGACAATGTCAATGGTAGCATATCCGTATTTGGACAACTCATCAAACTTCATTTCATCCTCAATCACCGACATTTCACCCTGCACTAAGTCCATGAAATTTCTCAGCAATACTGACTTGGCAACTTCAGACAAGAACCTCTATTTGAATCTCCTTCAAAACCATGCCCAAGTAAACTCTTCCTTAGGAACTCCCATATCAATACCATCCATCAATAAAGTGCTACTCCCTGCAACTATCATGAAGCAAGTCTTCTCTTCTTCTCATCATCTAATCCTAAATCGGCGAAAATTCTTTTACAGTGCAATAACTCATTTTCTACTTCAACGGCATCCTCTGTTCCTAAAAATGGCTTCCCACTAGGACTGGTATAATCAATGCTCTGCTTGGTATATTTATTGCTAACTAGGGCCATAGGATTAGCTCATCCAACATTCACAGCATTTCCCCTAGCTACTCCTGTAGCGCTCCAGCTTGCATCAGATTGGCGAAGAACTGATACATCATCCCCATATCTGCTGGTGGGGTTCCAGCACCTACATTGGCATTTGCACTTGGATTAGCATTTGCCTATCGACCCGGTTTCCTTCTAGCATTGGATCAAGCATTTCCGTTTCTTGTAGTGCCCCAGTTTCATTTCCTGCCTCCATATCTTCCTTTCTCGTAAATATGCATACGAGCCTTAGTAAGATACAGAAGAAGGTCTAAGACAGAGGGGAATACGTACTTATATATAACAAATGCAAGTACGTTCTTATAGCGTTAACCCCAAGCCTCGATCTCATTCTCTGATTCATTGGGTTATGTTTTGAAAATATTTTAGGTTCAAATTTCTTATAAATTTACATAAACCTATGCTCTGATACCAACATGTAACATCCCCTATATGGAGGTCCAAAACTAACTACTACGGATGCTGCAATCATCCATTGTTATTAATTCTCTATGACCAAATGCGGTAATGCTAGGTACATTGATATACCAAAAACACATGAATATGAAGAAAAAATTAACTCAATTTTAAAAAAAAAATTCTTATTTCATTTTAGATTCATTACATAATCCCATACATAAGCCATGTTCAGAGAAGTTACAATTTATTACAAATTACGCCAAGAGCGACATATGAAGATGCCCTCTTGGTTGATCAGAGTCTAAATATAGGCACTAAAATGCTTTGCCGTTGCATCCAATAACACGGCGGAATCAAACAGAAAGAACTCCTAATAGCTAGCTTGCCTCCTGCATGTCCCTGGAAGCTTATTCATCTAAAGTAGAACCTGAAAACCTTAATTCTCAAACTAATAAATATCAATTGAGCACCCAAAGGTTTAAGGGAAAAACATAAACTTCGAGTCAGACAAAATGTCTAGTGTGAATAATAATCTACCATCTCGAACCATATAGATAACTAGTGACAATGCCGCTTAGCGGAATGGGATTTCCCCTCACTAGTATCTCAACCCAATTTATAATAACCATATACTGTGCACCTGCATCCACAATGGTTAAGACAAGACATAGTAAAATGCATTATGATGATATGCAAACATGTAATATGCTCTGGATTTCCCATCCCCATTCAGATGACTATCTGTCTCATATTAATGGTTTCTAGGGTCACTATTAACCTATTAGTTTTCATGGGCTAATGAATATCCTGTTGCAAGCTTACGGACTATTTGTCCGATTTCAAAGTATTCATGGGATCACTTAGAACCTATTGGTATCTACCAACATCATTATCTAGTCATAGTTTTCATGGGCTGACTATGAACCTATTAATCTCTATCAATAACTTATTCCGGACATAGTTTTCATGGGATCACTAAGAATCTATTGGCCCCTGCCAATAACAATTTCCATAACATAGTTTTTATCGGCTTACTAAGAACCTGTCTAAACCAATGATCTTTGATCAGCTTTGGGCATCCTATATTCTGGTCCATCTGACCTTCTGAATGCAATTCTACTCATACATGAGTAAATTCAATGTATATTCACTACTAGGTCAACCTAGCCGGTTATTCTGCCCATAACACCCCAAAATGCAGTTATGGGTTAATTATGAAGAGAATATGATTATAGAAGCATACATGATAACTGATCAAAACATAACACTATAAACATCCATGATTTAATTCTTTGTAATCATTTTCTACTAAGACATGGTTAATACCCTTAACCCACTATCCTTGGCAAGGAAAACTTCCTCTAAGATTTCAAATTTTAAATGCCATTTCAAAACTCTTTTACATTGCCATGGGTTTACCTTTAAAAAATGAGATTAGGTTTTCTAATTTGAAAGCAAAGGCTTTTGATTAGATCCTTCGGATCATTGTGACATCATGAGTTACCCTCCGTCACTCTCCCTTTCGAAAGCCTTACTTAAAATCTTAGACCTTCTCTTTCAAAACCATTAAAACGTACCTTTCGAAAGCATTGGAAACCTTCCTTTCGAAACACTTAAAAATATACCTTTCGAAATACTTAAAATATACATTCCATGAGCATTGGAAACATTTCTTTCAAAACACCGAAAAACATACCTTTCGAAGACATTTAGTTCAAGTAAGAATTTATGAAAGCATAGCTTCGAAACCATTTGAAAGTATCACTTTCGAAATCAGTGGGTTTAACATTAAATATAACTACTGAATCAAAGAGAACAGAAGCAAAATTATCCCTTTTGGAAGCATTGATCTCAAGTAAAAGAATTGGGGAAGAGGACAACTTTGAAACTAACCTTTCGAACCCATTGCCTCTGAAACTCTTATTAGAAGTAGCTAAAACACCCCTTTCGAAAGCATTGAGGAAGCGGCTTTGAAATTTAAAAGGACGAAGCTCCCTTTCGAACACATCGATCTAAGGTTATAAAGGAAAGCAGCCTCTAGCTGATTCGAAAGGTATGAATGCGGCAACTAGGTATCGAATAGGTTCAAAAGCGTTAACTATTTTGAAAACAGAGGCAAGTAATGGATTCAGAAGCTTATAACAATGGCTTCAACCCCTTCGAAAGCATGCCTTTGATACAGTCCCTTCTTCCTTTCTCTAATACACTATGTATCAATTGCTTGATACCATGTGCATTGGTTTCGAATAAGCGCGAAAGGTCATTAGCGGAAGTATGATGAGAGAAGCAAGCAAATGGAAGTGGCGAAGTAGTTATTCGAAACAAAACTGATTTTTATGCCTTTCAAAGTAATTCCTTTAACTTAACTTGCCTAATTTGTCAAAATATGATTGGTTGCCAATTCTTTACAAAAATTCTTTTCTAAAAGGCTGCCGAATTCAACAATTAACAATTGAAACCAATTTAACAAATAAGCCTTTCCCCTTAACAAAACATTTAAAACATTTAAGTCCTCTAACTTAAATAATTTAATAACCATAGTAAAACACTTAAGAAAAATACCCAAAAATCACAATTATTCATTTTTAATATCTTTTCTAACATATATAAATTTCAGACCCGAAAACTGTACTTGATTGCCTTAAATAATTTAAACCCAAAATTTTCTATTTCTTCCATTCAAAATTCATAATAAATTATCCATAGCTTGGAATATTTTGAGAATTTAGACCCATCTCCAAAATAATGTTTTACATAACATATTCAAACATCATGGCATTCGAAAATCAATTTGCACAATTTTAACCTTAAAATCGAATTATATATCCCACAAAAATCCTTGTTTAAATTATAACATTGCATATAAATCAAAGCATATCATCATTCATCCATCCAAACGGTTTTAAACCTTAAACCGAATTAAAGCATTCAAGATGACTTATATGAGATGGTTTAGATCATTATTTACCTTGTTTGGATAAGGAACTTGAGATTTGTTCTTCACTTTAATCTTCCTAGCTTGAATCTTAGCCTCTAATTGATTTTTGAGCTCCTCTTCTCGTAGGGTTATGGACGGTCTTGTTTTCTTTTGTTTATGGTTTTGTTTTTGTAAGAATGTAATGAGAATGAAAAGGTTGTAAGGGTTTTAAGGGTTATGGGATTCAGCTATTCCCATATTACCCTCGCCTTATTCTCTTAAGTATTTAACTTATAAACCATTCTTATAAATCCATTTAGTTAAGGCACGACCCTAATTAGTTCTCAAATCTTAATTCTCTTATCACTCTAGTTTCTAAATTATTCTATTTAATTTATCTAATTAAATCTTCTGAATAATGCTATTTAAAATTATGGGTGTTACACCTTGACTCGCTCATCAGCTATCTTTGCTCGGGTCTCGGCATTGTCTCTCAGTTGCCTAGTATCCAACAACTCATTGCAATATTCCTAAGCTTGGGAAAGAGCGTCATATTTCTCCTTCTTCTTGACCTGTAGCAACTCCTTCAACCTTTTTATCTCTAAGGCTCACTCCTCCACAGTCTTCGGTAGTTTTTCATTTTCCAATGAAAGAGTTTTATTCTTATGGTATGCAGCCTCAACTTGCCACTGTTGGCTCTTACAGTCTTCTTTAGAAGACTTGATTTTTTCTTTTAATTTTCTCTTGGCTTCAGCCAATGAAGCCCTAAGCTCTTCATTTTCCTTATCCAGAGTAGCGATGATGTGCATATTGTTTTGCTCAAGGTGCTCTATCCCTTTAATAGTTATTTTTCACTTGTAAGATACTTCAAAAATTGCTTCTACTATCCTTTTCCACTTGCGATACTGGTCGGATACGCCGCCCACACAAGCTAGAACGTCAGATGCTTTGAGCAATATCTTTCAAGTAAGGGACGAATACAACATCATCAAAACAGATTTATGAAAAGGTACTTTTTATGGCAGCTAGGTATGGATTCGAAATAACTTCGGTCTTTGTGTAAGTAATGGGGGCATTTAGCCGCCTTTTCCTAGGCCTTCATTTGGAACTGCCAAGAGATACCTACTTAGATGGTTTCTCAGATTGCTATGACATATGGGATATACTATTAGTTGCATTGTAGTTGTGGCTGAAATTATAGCAATTGGAATCTCAATAGATGGAACGGGGTCAGGTCTTGTCAAAATAATGTGCATACTATGCGGCAGTGGAGAACGAGACCTACGACGAGAAGGTGAAATTATATCAGATTCCCCATTATGCTCATCATATGGCCTATAGTCTTTATCCCGCTTTCTATAATCTTGCCTTTGGCATCTGCTGGAATTTGACTCATAGGAAGATTCATGAGAATGATTGAATGAACTAAGCTTTTCGTACTTGCTTCCATGGCACTTAAGATAATTATATAGATCCTTGCATTTCATGGAGTTTGAAAATAAAACATAAGAAGTTAGAACTGTTGAGATGAAAGATAGGACAAGCAGTGTGAAAGTGTAGTGTTGTATAAGTGCTGATGTGTCTTAGTGCCCCCCACTGACCATGGACTTGATGTTTGCTCATAGGGGTTGTTTCCCTAGCTCTAGTAGCAGTCACATCTGTTGGCAGACGAATATGAGAACCAATATCGCCAATACTGATGTTGTCGAGACCAAAAGAACTGCATCCGGTATGCTCCCAAAGGACCCATAAATATCCCTAAATGGAGGGATATGTGTTTCCTTAACCGTAGAAGCTAGTGGAGGGCACAAAGATGTTTGAGACTAGATGAATTTTATTTTCAGCCATTGGAAAATAAGCGGTATGTGAGCATCACCACTCTCATAACTAGAGGACTCATGACCAAAATCTATATCCTTATGGCCACCTTTAGCATTATCTTTCTCCCTGTCACTAGCTCCTACTCCTTACCCTATTCCAAGATCAATAACATGATCTTTTGTTGGGGGCACCTCTTAATCCTCATTGACATTAACTTCAACTCGAGCACCTGTGCAACCTGAACATCCTCTCTCAGGCATGTGGCCTACACTTTGGCCATCCTCCAAAAGATTATAGGCTCATAGGTTCTCGTAAGTAAGGAGGAGTCTCATATCCCTTTCTTCAAACAGAATCTTTTGAAAAGATGCGAGAATGTTTGATAAGGCTACGTTGCCAGATCTTCTCGAATCATATGCAAATACAAGGAACAACGAAATTATCAATTGGAACCATAATATCTTCATTGGCAGAAAACGTGAGCATGAGACTTACATTTGGATAACCATTTTTGTGCAAAGCCAGGCGGACAATGCATGAAGAAGAACTCATCCTTAAAGTAACTCAATTTGTTCCAGAGCACAACCACTATATGGAAACCTTTAGAAGGTTCGAGAAAAGTAAGTGAATGTGTCCCCTTTCGGCGCTTAAAGCCATATAAGTAGCAGATCTCCTTAATAGAATGCACCTTGTTTAGGTGGCGAATAAATATCACGTACACGTTATTCAGAGAGGCATAGCTATTTGGATGTAATTGGGATAGGGAAAGCTTCATAAACTAGAGAACTATACAAATGGATTGATTAAAAGGCAGAACACATCCAGCCATACACATATATCAATTTCAGGCTATATACCCCTTAGGTGGATCTTATGCCCGTTGAAAGCATGCGAAGACCAATATGTCCTCGAAATGGATTCCATATCTTTCGCATATTCACTTAAGAGGTGCCTCATATACTTTCGAAGCTGGAGAATCCTGAGGGTCCATTAAAAAACAGCATCACCAGTATGGATATTGGGGCCAACCCCGATTGTAGCTACTTCAACTAACACAAAAGGAACCATCTTTAAAGGTTGCTCTGTTTGACGGCTAGGTGGTATAGTTTGGGAAGGTATCGAAGTAGTTCTCATGGTAGGCAATATCGAAGAACTGGATTTTGTATCAGATTCAACATTGCCATCGTGGAAAGATGTGAAGAATGTTTACGATCCATAACTATTGAAAAATATCATACATAAAGGAGGTCATGCAAAATTAAGCTTTAAACTTCGTGATGGGAAAGAGCTCTATTTAGTCAATGTATACGATCCAATGAATACTAACGTGTATTGGCCATCCAAATCCTATACATTGATATGTGGTAATAACATATAGTTCAAACCATGTGTGTGCTTGTGTCTAGTGTCCAGTACTATATATAGACTTGAAAGTTATGTATAGAAAGCTCACTCGTGCTGACAAATGAGTAAAGTAACATAATGGAACCGTGCATCAAATTTTTATTTGCTATCGTATGATTTACAATAATAAAATCGTTCTCTAGAGCAACACAGAATTTCTCTTCGCAAGAACACTAGAGTATAGTGTCTAATTTGAAAAAGAATAATGTGTTATTCATTCAAACGCCGGAGCGTGTTCAATGTGACCATCATTTGAAACCGTCCCAATGAACTATGCTTGCCAACCATCACTCAATCAAACTTACACTAGAGCTTTGTCGCCTCCTCCTTTCTAACTTAGAGAAAATTTTGACTTCAAACTTTTTGTAAAAATACAGTCACCTAAAAAACTCGGGCTAAACTTAACTGTAACTCGAAGCTAGCTCGGGAGTTAACATGCAAAACAAAATTTCATGCAAAACTTGAGCCAATCCTTAACAATTCCCAAGCCAGCCTCAAGTTGGTCCTAGGCCTACCCTTTGGTTCAAATATTTTTCCAAAACCCTTACAAGTGTCATGTCGATGATAACCCAAGGAAGAGAGGATGGGGATTTTGAATGGCAATCGAGTATGGTTAACGTCCCCACAGTTGGCAAACCACTTCAATTCATGCCATCACCTACCTAGTTCAATTAGATATAATATGGGTCCTTAGTTCGATGAATTTGAAAGAAGGAAGGATTTATATGTAGTGAATCTGGGGTCAATGGACCTAGTGACCTCGAAAGCGGCTGGTGGGGGCGGCAAAGTGGTGGCGGTTGTTCAAATTTGAAGGCGAAGTTCGATCTAAAGCTCAACAATGGCAAAGGATAAGTGTGAAGGCACTTAGAAGAAATAAAAGCAAGTGAGTAAAATACGAGTGTTGGCTTGCTTATATGGAGCCCGAACCAGCAAAATAGGCCAAAAATAGGGTATCGATCCAGGCCTCTCAGATCGGTACCAAACTAAAAAAAAAGTTGAAAATTGAATGAAATGAAAAATGATGAAAGAGTGATGTTGGTAGATAGTGTGGAGTGCAACACAAAGTTGGATGAAGTCCCAAGCAAAGAAATCTTACTTGATCAATTCACAAAGGCCTTCCAGAATCAGGATGACAAACTCAAGCAATATGCTTCGACTCTTATACTATTCAGAAGATGTAAGCCTGAAACTATTCAAAATAACACAACGAATCGAAAAGGACGTACTGCTTTGTGAAAGTAGTTAAAAAAATAGAAGGCCTTGGTCCAGGGATAAATTTGTCCAATGGATTGTCTGGATCAAAAGCATACCTTGTTAACACAAGGTATACTTTGGGGGGTAAATGCTATCTAACTTGTTAACCAAGCCATATCTGGATGAGTCAATATGATCGAATGGTTAGGTACCAAACCAGAGATCTAAAACGATAATTCCAAAATTCGAATCTCAAGTGAAGTTCAAAGATATAGCTATAAACATGCCAAGGTGCTTCAGATAACCAAAGTTAAGATACCAAATTCAAAGACTAATTCCGGGATCGGTACCGATCTGAACCCCTTGGTTTGATACCAATCCAAGAGAGTTGTTGAAGATCAATCCCATCTTAAACCTATTGAAGACTATGGTAAATACAAGCGACATGATCCTAGAAGCTTAGTCAAAATGGAAGTCATGATAACCAATACAAGTCATATAAACGAAGCCAAGGCGAACAATATAACTATCCTTGGTGTGGGTTGCGGAATTATGGATCTTAAGATTAATCAAACGTTAGAGGGGATGAATAGTGTTTTAATTTTTGTAAATATTTTTAAAATTGTTTTAAGATTATTATTAAACAATGTAGAATGAACAATCACAAATGCAAAC
The DNA here is from genome assembly GCA_030737815.1 of Allium fistulosum. Classification (NCBI taxonomy): domain Eukaryota; kingdom Viridiplantae; phylum Streptophyta; class Magnoliopsida; order Asparagales; family Amaryllidaceae; genus Allium; species Allium fistulosum. Next base: position 1,000,120,759 of record CM060904.1, on the reverse strand, counting down.
ATCTATAAGTATAAATGCAATAAAATAAAACATAGAGAATTAGAGAGATCACACCAAGGATTATTATACTGGTTCGGAGTTACCCTACGTCCAGTCCGGTACAATTGCTTTTATAAATTACTTTTCAAAATGCCAATCTTTCAATGCGTAGAAGACAAACCCAATACAATCTTGATTTCAAGGCTATGGCACACACCCTCCTAATTTTCCAAGCCCAAGGTACACCCACTTGATTGGGATGGGTTACAAGTGCTCGCACTCGGATTTTTGAGCTACCAAGCACACCCAATTGATTTAAATAGGCTATAATCACACACACAAAATACACTTAGAGCTTGATGGTTTTTCCAAAGATAAGTTCTTGATCTTTGGTTATAATGGATCCTATAGCCTCTTTGACAACACTTTGATCTTTGATTGAGAGAGAGATGATTGAAATCAAAGAGGAAATAGTAGAGAATCAATATAATGAAGATAGTAATGACTCTGGTTGAAATTGAGAAGATTTGAATAAGTTTTTCACTAGAAATTTTGGCAAAGTAAGGGGAGAGAAGATAATAAAAAAGTATTTGTTAAAAACTTCATTTGAAACCCCATATATATAGAGAATAAACAAACATGTCCATTCGTGAAGAGTTATGACGAATAGATACTTCATTTCAAAATTTGAATTTCAATTTAGCGGCATGTATGTCGACATACTATATATGAATATGTCGATATATCCCTTTGAAAATTGAAAATTCTTTTATTTTAAAATGTTTTTAAAATCTTATGCTTCCTACAATATTTTGATACTTTGTAAAATAATTTAAACATAGCTTATAAACATTTTAAAGTTTGAAAAACTTTTATAAAATATTTTTAAATATATTTTAAAGTTATATTTTGTTTTTAAAATTAAAGGATAAGAAAATGGGAAATAAAGATCAAATATTGCTACCATTGACTTTATTAATATTCCGTGACTCTATATATTATACTATAGTCTTGAGATCTTCATATCTTAGTCTTTATACTCATGAGTCTTCATGTTCATTCTTTGAGTCTTTATACTGTACAGTCTTCGATTCAACACCTGTATAATATCCTGCATTATATACTATATAACTCGGCAAAATATTTGTATCGATATTTTGTATGAATGTATTATTGTGATTAAGGTTGTTATTATCAAAATCAAAAGCTGGGGTATTAACACTTGGATCATTACTGGTCCCAGAGAACAACTAGAAAGTGCATGAAGCTAACTTCAAGTTAGTCCATCTCTAAAGTCCAAAGGCAACCAAACCGAAAAGTATGGGTAGCCATCGATCCATACCCATAATTTCAATAAACATTTTAAACTAGCACCAGCCCTATTATGATAGGCAAAGATAATAGAAAATAGTAATAAAATAAAGAAATAAGAGAGAGACATAGAGATTTTTATAGTGGTTGTTAACTAAGCCTACGTTCACTTTATAACTTTGCTTATTGATTTGATCTTGTTTGTATGAGATTACAAGGTGTTTGAGAGAGAAAGAATCACAAGTACAGGGGTTGGACAAGTTCTAAGTCCTAGAATTGCCTAGAGGATTTGCCCAGGTGATTGTTGTGAAGAGGAAGAGTTAAAGAAGAGATAAATTTCTTGCATAGTGATAGTAGAATCTAGCTCCTTTCTTGGTTTCTCTATGGTTTGTATTTATAGGGGTAGCAATCATATTGGATCAGAAGCTCGTTTCTAGAGAAGTCAAGGGATTGGCCCAAGATAGCACAAGAAAATTCATGACCACACGAGTTAATGGCTAAATTTGGTACCAAGTCCAAGCCTTAACTCAGTGTCAAGTTTAATCCTTAGCCAATCTTTAGCCAAATCTTCTTCTTTTGAACTCCTTGGTTAGTTTAGATGTCCTTCATGTAATTTGGTAGATTATTGATGGGTTTTGATTATCATTCTTCCATGACTTGGATTATCCTGCCGTCTAGACCCTCACAACTTCATTCTTAATGATGAGCTCTTTAGAACTCTACAAAACTTCATAAATGTGCATTGGAAGACTAGGGGATCACTTTGAAAAAGTATGAAGATGCCATGATGTTGCTTTTGGATTCGGTACAAAGTTAAGGGTCTAACTCAGGCTGAGTTAGGACAGCCTATTTTGGCTTCTTACTTTCTTGTGCTCTTCCTTTAGTCTTTCTGATGTCTTTGCCAAATTTCAGGTCATCCTGTTCTCGTTTCAATGAACTAACTCTTATTGATTTCTGTTTGATTAAAAACACAGTTTACATTTCCCCCCCAAGAGTACGCTTTCGTTGAAAACAAAGTGTGCTCTGGAATAAGACAAACCCTTAATTGATATTATGTAAACTCTAGCTTGATCGTTTGAGCATCGTCTCGAGACGTTGATTTCGTTTGGTTGATTGTCCGTTAACCGTTCATTTTAGTTATAGCTGAAATTCCATTCCTTTACGTTAGCGACGCAATCTATGCTCTAGATATTACATTGCGCTTTAGGTTGTTATAGAAACTCTTTCAGGATGATGGCAATTTCGAAGGAAGATGGTTGAATTTTGGATTGTACTTGGTCAATGGTGAAACTGAGTTTGGCCTCAATCGAATGCACGTTGTTCTAAAGTCAGGTCCTGTTCTCTAGCTTCAACTGTCTCTTTTCGAGAATTTGGCTAAGTTCCTATCTCTGTTCGAATTCTAGTGTGATGATTTATTCCAGAATCGGACGTAGTGGATGATTCTATTATACCACTTTTTCCGTTTCTGCACTTCTAGTGATCCTGAAAAGAAAAGATTTTCACATCGCTCCAAGCAGTAGCTCTGTTACCGATTTCTCATCGATAATGGGTAAGTCCTAAAAAGATAATATTAAAATACGATGCGATTTGTTTTTCTAGTTCGACCGAGCTATCTATGTAGGATGGTCCATTCGTGGTGTTCGAGACACTAGACTTACTTTGCGTAGATAACACCACTGCACTTGCCATAGTCTATGCTTGAAATCTGATTGGTCAACATACGTTGACTTCCCCTGGATTCCAGGTGTTATTCATATAGGAATATTATTCAAAGTAAAACATACCCGACAGTGTTGAACACCGAGTTTTATTGTTTAAAATGACTTTTTGGTCATCCCATCATTAATCTGGCGAAGTAACTTCAACTCCTCCAGAAGCTGGATCCTTCAAGATTAGGCTTTGCTTTTTATCTGTCATACCAGGACGATTGATTACGGCTGCATTTCAAGGCGCGTTTGCTATTGTGGAGCTATTGCAAAATCCGCCTCCTCCTGCAGATGAGTACATAAACTTAAGAGCCTTGGATGAAGTGGGAGGAGCAAGCAGGGATTCCTCGAAGCTTGTTGTCCTATCTGTCTTCTTTTTAGCTGTGCTTACATGGGGATGGCCTCCGTTGTCTCATAACTTTGTGCAGATAGACAAAATACCAGCAACATCTTTGGTTATGTTCCTTTATTCGGCCCTGCATACATTTGCCAAAGTGCTCTGCTTGGCGACATAGGTATGTCATTTAAACAACTCCATATCCATTCTTGCACGTGTTTGGTTGTGATCCTTTTGACCAACTACTAGTCGTAGATAACACCATTTTCATGCTGCTCCTAATTGTCTCAAAAAGTAGTTGGGATGTTTGTTTCCTTGTTGTATGACCTTTGCTAAGAATTGAATCTTATTTACGGAAGGTTTATAATGCCCGACTCTGGACACCATTAGTAGCTAGATGTTTTGAGGAAAATTATTCAACTACCCCTGTCTAATTGAGCTTCCCCAATCCCGGTCTTGGATCGGGAAAAAGTTCAAAAGCACTTGTTTTCAATTTTCCATGGCTATCTTTGCATACCCTCTACCGAGCATGTCCTACTTAGTCACCAACGCTATCGTTGAAGCTCGGTTAGGCATAGTTTCAATCTTTGGAAACCAGCACACGAATTATTCGATTTCGATTATCCTTCGTTGAAGTTGCCTAATTTTGGGGAACAATAAAATTCTTGAAGGCTGGTGATTACACCTTCTTGATGTTGCAAATTTCCAGGCAACAACATATTCTCGTAGGTTGTGGGTAAAATTCCGATAGTGCATCTGTTTCTATCTTCAGAAACTAGCATATCAATGATTCAATTTCGAGCCTTTCAATGCCGGGAGGTTTCTCTCAATATCGAGAACTTTTGGCTCACTGCTTCCACTTATCTGTTTATCTTTTTTCAACTTGATCATGGCAAGCAGTTCCACTTTTCCACCTGTAATTGGTTGTAAGGGTAGCATATTTTGTTCTTTTCCTCACCACCAGGTGCACATCGATAATGTTGATCCCCCTTTCGTTATGATTTCCAGAATCCAGTCTGCGCAGCAGTCTCTGTCTCCTAGGACTAGCGATTTAATTGCTTGATTTCAAGCATTGCCTTTTCTCATTGCAGCACCTCCTATGTTCTTGTGCGGCACATTTATTTACCGCAACTCTGTGCATATAAATAATACTCCTACAGTCAGTTTGGCATATTCTATTACTTAGCTAAGTTAAAAACTATGATGTAGCTTGGCTTTGCTAATTCTGCAACCGTTCCTATTTTGGCTCGGTTGATTTCATTTCAACCATGTGTAGGTGTATTTGCGCTAGTCCATAGGACTGATCACTCTGAATACTAAGTCCAACATTTTCGAGTGACAAGGTTTCTTGAGCAATATGTTTGACTGCCTCTAGCCTGATTTGCATTATAGTTCCCATCTCCGAGAACTGATGACTTTGCTATTTGATTACAAGATCTGAGTTTTCAATGTTGTTAATTCTTTGATTGTAGTTGACATCATCAACCAATGTAATCTTTTTTCATAGTAAATCCTTTCAAGCCCAATGTTGAGATCCATAATGTTGTGAATCTTCGGGCGGTGTTAGATTCTAGAAGGTAGGGATGAAGATTTGATCAAGCTTCTATTTCTATCTCCAAAAGCCAATGTATTGATAGTCCCATTCTAGGGGTTTCTTCTTGGCATTGCAATCTTTGAGCGATGGCATATTCGAGCAAATTGGTACCAACTGATCTGGTTGGTCCATAAGCAGGTTACCAATCCTTCTTCTTGTCGCCAGACTTCGGGCAATGGAAAATTTATGCAGGTCGAAACTGAATTATCAACCTAGTTCCTTGTTCGGTTTTGAGAACCTTTTCGCTGTCACCGATCTCCGGGCAACAATGAATTCTTGAGATAGGTACTTCCTCTCCCTATCATCGCCTATCTTCGGGCAATAGCAGACTCCTGGAGGTTAAAGTTTTTCTTTTCTAGAACCACCTATCTTCGGACAATGCCAGATTCCCGAGGGAGGGAAGTTGGTTCGTTCTGGATGTCGCATATCTTCGGGCAATGCTGAATTCTTGAATGATAAGACCTCCATTTCCCTAGGTGGTAATTTATTGCCTGAATGCTATGCTTTGCGAAACAGAACTATTATCTAATCAACTTCATGATTATTAGTGTTTGGACATGGTGAGGTTTCCTTTGACCAAGTATTTGTGCGCCCATCCTTATTCATTGGACTAGCTATTTTAAACGCCTGTATTTAGGCGTTTGTGAGAGGTGGAGAGATGTGGGGCAAATGATTCAATTCCCAGTCTAGCTCTCAATCCTCCTCTAAGATTGAGGAAGTTTGGTGATTTAACTCCTGACTTTTCATGTTTTTCCCACTTGTACTTTGTCGTGTGTGCCTTGCTTAACTGCTAACATCGCCATAGAATCTTGTTCATGTGTCAATTCGTATCTCCCGAGAACTAGTGATTTAGCTACTTGGTTCCAAGCAACATTTTCTTGAGGCTGCCTACATCTGGGCTACATCAGAACTCTTTCTAAGTTGAATGCTGAGTTGTGCACCAGTTTACTAGTACACGAGTGATTCGATCCTAAGGATTTTTCTTGGACGCCGCCTTATCTTTGGGCAGCGGTTGATTCATGTGATGAAGGGCAGAACCATTCGACTGGCCGATGAATGGTTATGTCTTCCCATTGTCACCTATTTATGGCAACGGTAGTTTTTTGAAGATAAGGGTAGAAACTCAGTTGAGTACTAACTTCTATCTTCAGAAGCTAGTACATCGATGGTTTACTGCTGTGAGTGTTTCTCATCGACCCTGCAGTTTGAAATTTTCCTAGCATTGTCGGGGCAACAACGGTACTTAGAAAATAGGGAAGTTTCTTGGCATTGTCGGGGCGACACCGATACTTATGAGGTTGTGATCTATTTACCCCGTCGATTTGGCAGTTTTGGGTATTCCCGACATTGCCAGAGCAACGTCGGTTTTTAGAAAGCATGGATCGATTTTTCAGTCAATCCAGCAGTTTGAGTCGATTTTCCCATCGACTTAGCAGTATTGTATTCCTTTTGGGTACTAGTTTCAGTCTTCGAAACTAGCACTTTAATAATTGGATCATGGGAGTCTTTCCTTATTGCTGCCAGTCTTCGAGTAGTGTTAATGTTCTATAAGTTGGGATCGAATCATTCATCCAATCCTGTAGAGTTGGGTAGATTCCATTTGATCCAATGTGGTTGCTTTCTCAATGTTGCCTAACTCCGGGCTATGCCACATTCTGCAAGGATGAAAGTCTCAGGCGTTTTCGTTATTTAGATTTGTTTATAACTATCAAGTGCTCCCTTTGACCATGTAGGGCTGTTGTTTAACTAATTCCATGGTTGTTCTTATTCGTGTATAGTAGAATTTCCTTCAACCGAATTTTTTGCAATATGACTTCCATTTGTGGAACCCGTTATTCCCAAGTGCCAAACTTCAGGCACTTATAGTAAATTAGACACCGTGGAGCAAGTCGTTACATTGCCCTCGATATGATTGTGCACTTCCCATCCTAATCATGGACCGGTAGAGTTTGGTAGTTCTTGTCTTGAATCTTTGGCAATTAACCTTGCTTGTTTTGGGCCATATGCATTCTATTGGGCCAATAACGTTGTTGCACATATCCAACTTATTCGTCGATTCCAATCTTTGAGAATCGATTTGAGAATCGATGTTTTAGTTGCTCGATTCTAAGCGTTCTCTCCTTATCATTGTTTGTGTCCTCAGACAACAACTGGTTTTCCGTAAGCAGGAGTCGTAGTGCCTGATCGATCCCTATATGGCTGATTATTCCAAGAGCGGCTATCATCCATGCCATAGAGAATCTATGATAGTTGAGCGTTATCCTTTCTTACGTCGCTAGTCTCCGAGCGGCATCAAATTCATTAAAGACTAGCTATTCCCTCCAGACATTGACAGTCTTCAGTCTATGATGGATTATTGTAGGTTAGACTTTGAGAACTCAGTCGAGCACCTGCTTCTTACTTCGGAAACTGGTGCATTGATGACTTGATTCTGGAAATGTCTTCCATCATCGTCTATCTTTAGGCGATGGTAAGTTCTTCTTGTTATTGCCTATCTCTGGGTAATAGTAAGTTCTTCCTTTTATCACCTATCTCTAGGCGCTAGTAAGTTCTAAGGAGTTCGATTCTTTTGTCGATATGATGGTCTGGACTTCCCGATGTTGCCGGGGCAACATCGATGCCTATGAGGCTAGACCAAGTTTCCTTTCAATTATGTAGTTATTAAGCATACTATATTGCTTAGCTCTATTGTGACTGCCAAAATACTCCGTTCGACATAACAGAACGGTGGTGTATCTCGATTTAGCCAACTCTGCGGTTGTTTTCTGTTCGAGCTTGGTAGAGCTTATCCTGACAAAGTGTTAGTGCATATGCCCCCTAATCCACATGGCTACTTACTCTGAACACTAGATTTAACTGGATTGAAGCTTTTGGTAAAGAACCAAGTACTACAATTCACTCGTTTGCCTCTAGTGTCCCTGGATGACTTATTTGCGAAGAAGAGGAAATTACAGATCAGTTGTTATGGGAAATCTATTCGGTTGCCTCCATTTTGGGTTAAAAGGTAGGCTCTATCTCTGGGAACATGTGGTTCTAATGCTTGATTTTTAGTATCGTATTTTGACAGTGATTGATTCCTTCCAAGTTCAATGTTGAGATCCTATTCATATATCGGTTTTTGTCTTTGGAAAATTTCAAACATCTCAGGTACTTGGACTTTCCTATAATTTCACTGTCGATCCTGCGGATTGGACATTCATGATATTGCCGATGCATTGTTGATTTCACTAATCCTATAATGGGAAAATTTCCCGACGTTGCCGGAGCAATGTTGGTACTTAGAAAATTTGGATGAGCTTTTGGTATTATCGGGGTAACATTGGTTACTAGAGAATAAAAGGATTTCGTAATGTTGCCGGGGTTGCATGGTAGTTAGTAAATTTCGAATTGATTTTCCCATCGATTCAGCGGTTTGGTGGTCTATACTCCCAATTCGAAGATTGGGAAGTATTTTACTGATTGTACGGGGCATGTGCATATTGTTTGCAAGAACAAGGTTACATCGGTTCAAGGAGCGATGCACGGATTGTAGTATATGGAAATATTGCATACTCGAACGTGGTTCCTTCGGTTCAAGTAGCGAAGGAATGGACCATACTTGAACACAGTACCATTGGTTCAAGCAGTGAATGAATGTAGTGTACTTAAACATAGTTCCACTGGTTCAAGCGGCGAATGAATAGAGCATACTTGAACACAGTTCCATTGGTTGAAGCAGCGAATTAATGGAGCGTACTTAAACACAGTTCCATCGGTTCAAGCAGTGAATGAATGGAGCGCACTTAAACATGGTTCTACCAGTTCAAGCAGTGAATGAATGGTGCATACTTGAACACGGTTCCAATTGTTCAGGCCATGAGGGAGTGGAGCGTACTTGAACGTAGTTCCATCAGTTCAAGCAGCAAAGAAGTAGAGTGTATCTAAACACAGTTCCATCGGTTCATGCTGCGAAGAAGTGGAGCATACTTAAACAAAGTTCCATCTGTTCAAGCAGCGAGGTATGCATATGGGTGCACACATAGGGAGATTACTTGCAAGATCATGGTTCCATTGGCTCCAGAAGCGATGTGCAGCTTATGAGAGGCCCACGAGGAGATTTGCTTGCAAGAGCATGGTTCCATCGGCTCATGAAGTGATGAATGGAGCATACTCGTGCGGTTCCATTGGTTCAAGCAGCAAAGGAATGTAGCATGTCTCAACAGAGTTCCACCGGTTCAAGCAGCGAAGACATGAAGCATACTTGAACATAGTCCCATTGGTTCAAATAGCGAGAGAGTGGTGCATACTTGAGCACAGCTTCATCGGTTCAAGCACCAATGGAGTGGTGCTCTCTTGAACATAGTTCCATCGGTTCAAGCAACCATGGAGTGGTGCATACTTAAACATAGTTCCATTGGTTCAAGCAGCAATAAAGTGGCTTATGGATGCGCATGGAAGATTTTCTGCAAGAGCGTGGCTCCATCGACTCAAGAAGTGATGTGCAGCTTCTGGATTCGCACAGGAAGATTTGCTAGCAAAAGCGCGGTTCCATCAGCTCAGGAAGCTTCATGCGGCTTACTATGTGGCACCTGTGCAGTTAAAGCGCCCTGCCATTCCATAGCGTTTGAGGTGTGAAAAGTTGTAGCGGAGATATTTCGGGGATATAGCAGGATATAGCAGACGACTTTAAAAAGAGGAATGATGAACATTCTACATTAAAAAGAGGAACAAGGATTACTTATTATTTCCCACTAAGCAAAACAAGTTATAATAAAGTAAAGACAAACAAAGTTGACACTTAAAAATTTAGAACTAGTTATAATAACCAACCGCATATATCATTGTTACATCAACTTTGAAGTTACCATAAAACTTAAAAGCAAGACATCAAGCAAAATGCTTATTTATAGGAAAGGGGGATATAGCAGGGCAACAAAATCGGGGATATAGCGGATTATTGCTGCAATATCGGGGATAATAGCGGATCCGCTATATTGGGCCGCAATATAGGAATATCGTTGCCCTAAAAGTCCGCTATGGGATATATCGGGGCAATATCGGGGAATTGACTGCACAGTGTGGCACAAGGGAGTTACTTGCAAGAGCGCGATTCCATCGGCTCAAGAAGCAATGTATGGCTTATGGATGCGCAAGGGAAGATTTGCTCGCAAGAGCGCGGTTCCATTGGCTCAAGAAGCGATGTGTGGCTTATGGATGCGCATGGGAAGATTTGCTTGCAAGAGCGCAGTTCCATCGGCTCAGGAAGCAATATGCAGCTTATTACGTGGTGCACAGAAGTTGCTTGCAAGAGTGCGGTTCCATCGGTTCAAGAAGCAATGTACGGCTTATGGATCCGCATGGGAAGATTTGCTTAAAAGAGCGCGGTTCCATCGGCTCAAGAAGCGAGTATGGCTTATGGATGCACATGGGAAGTGTTATCCATATAATTTCAATATTCGAAGCAATATTATAGACAGTGTCATCAATGAGGAATTAGAGTCGTTGAGTCCTACATTGAGGAATAAAATCACCCTTTGTTAATAACATGCCTCTTCGGAGGCATCACTTCGCACTTCATCACACCGTCGACAACATATTTCTTTAAAGGTGTATCTCACCGCGCTTCATCACCAAGCTGGAAATATGTCTCTTCAATGATGTACCACACCTTACCTCACCACTTTGACATAATACATCTTTAATGACATGTCTCATCACCCATAGCATGGAATTTAACACTCAAGGATGCGCCAGCTATATCGCCTACCAGCAAGCAGGTTGGTGTCGAAGAGGCATATCGTCAATAATTGTTAAGGCTGTCTAAAATCATGGTGGCATCCTATCCTACAAGCACTCCGAAAGTGTGAGAATAAAACATAATCACATCGCTCTTCGACGATAGTCACTTCGCAGATCAACTTTATAAAAGTGCCTCGAAGATGTCGTGTGTCCATGCAAAGTAGTATCGATGAAGCATACCATCGATAATCTCGAGGTCATCAATACCACTTCGCAAGTACCATTTCCTTACACCCACTTTGAATCAAGGACTCCAAGCCTCATGAGAGAAGCCTTTGGGGCTAAAGATCATGGTTTTTCGTGCCCTAATAATGGCCACTCTACAATCATCTGCATGCATCACCTTGAAGACATGCCACTATAAGTACTTTAAGGGCATCGCTTCTCACTTGTCATCGTCGAAGTAGTCTTTTCATCATCGAAGACGTGAAATGAAACAGCGCCGCTCCGAAGTTAAGCGGTTCTTCAAGGTCATGTGTCACCAAAGCCCACTTTGTTGAAGATGTAAGATGCAGAGAGTGGAGCTTCCTACCTCTATAAATACAACCTTAGGGGTGCCATTTTTAGGGACCAAGTTTTCATTTCTCTCTCCCTTCTCAAATCAAAGCCTTGTAACCCTAAATCAAATAGGGAATAAATCTATTTGACTGTGATCATATTCGAATTGAGTGAACATGGACTTGACATTGCATATTGACTTCGATTATCACCTTATTGGACATTATTGACTTGGACTTGCATAATACGAACTTGTCATGACCAATTCAATATGAACATAGTCGAGATGCCTTGGATTGTGATGAACTCTTATATGCACATTTATATGAACCATGGAATATGAACTATGAACTATGAACTTCGAACAAAAGGACGGGATGAATAGTCTATTGATATACATACTGGACTTTATTGAATCTCATTTCCTTGTATTCTACTCCCATTGAACATATGACATATCATTGGCCTATTGAATTATCTTATTTAATAGCCAATATGAACTCATATATATGACAATGACCTAAAAGGAATTCGAGCATATAGATCAACCATAACAAAATGAACTTTATCTCAAAGGTCATTTGGCTTCCAATCATTAGTGTTTCTATCATAAAAATAGTCCTAAGTTGTAAGCTAGACCTTATGCATTAATCAAGTCGATATGAAGACTTCATATCTACATTAACCACATCGATATGATCAATCCATTGGAGATCATGTCTTCATGTATGTAGTAATTAGTCGACAAGATTAACCAATGCCTTATCTTCGCAAATATTCAAATAAAGGGATAACTTATTACACTTGGCATTTGAAGTATTGAACCATTTTTTGGTCTAACATTTTTGGCTTAGAAGGAGGGCTCGAACCTCTGACTTATTTAATTCCCTCATTATCTAGACTAATTAAGTGAATTCTATTTCAAGGAAATGAGATCACGAAGACTCAATGCTGAGATTGAAGAGGTCATATAGACAACAACACTAGAAGAGAATGTAACTCCCAATTTCAACATGCGAAACACAGAACACGGGTAACCATCATAAATGGTGTAGCCAACTAGCAGTAAGGCAAAAATCTAGCACTTGGAGCAACAACTGCTGATGATGAAAGAACTCTTGGAGGGAGTGCTTGCCCAGAAATCTTCAAAGACTAACAAGCTTACAAGAGGGGATGAAGTAGAATCTCTAAGAAGAAACTTGAATGCTTCCCAACTCAGGAATAAGGACAAAAGCAAGGTTGCTGCAACTCCATAGAAAAAGAGAAGTAACCAACATACTAAGGAAGATTATCAGGGAAGGATTGAGGAAAAATCTAACGAACAATCTGGAAGTTCTACTTCAAAGGTATACAAACCCGAAAGAAGTAATTATCATATCGATGAGGACTACTTAAGGGATATGGCAGTAAAAATGGCAAAGGATATGCTCAATGCCAAAGGAAGGAGGACTCAAGATGAGAGAGTCAATAATAATCAGCGAGAAGCTCCATTCACTGATTAGATTATGTCTACAAGAATTCCATCTCATAGTAAGATCCCATCAATAAGATACAACGGGACAACTGATCCAGACGACCATTTATTAGCCTTTAAGAGTCAGATGGACTTGTATAATGTGTCTAAGGTAATGTAGTGTAGACTTTCCCCGACCACTTTCCAAGGTGTAGCAGCCAAATGCTATCGACAATATCGCAAAAGGACTATATACACCTGGAATCAATTCTCTTATGAGTTTTCAGCTCAATTCTACAGCTGCAAAGATCCTGCCATCAATTATACTTTAGTAGCAAACGTTAAACAAAGGCCCAGAGAGTTATCGGGAGATTATCTTAAAATTGTTTAATGCAAAAGCTTTGATAGTTAGAAACATGATCGATAGAGATAAGCTAGTGGCAGTACACGTAAGGCTAATCGAGCAGACCCCATTTTGGCGTAAACTGTACATTCATGGGTGTAAGGATTTACAAGACTTTCACTTTCAAGTAGACAAGTTCATCCGAATGGCTGAAATATACTATGCCAAAAAGAAACCTCAACTCAAACGAGAAACAGGAAAGATTATTCACTACCTTAATCACAAAAAATCGAGGTGGGAAGAAGACTCAAACGCAAACCATGTTGCTTTAAACAAACCGCTATCTTACATATGTGCTACAATGAAGGAGAATGGTGTTTTCTCGATCTCTTACAAGGCAAAGACTAACCAAAAACTAAGGAATGGAGGAGAATAGTGTTCTTATCATAAATCCAATGGACACAAGACGGATGAATGCTAGATGTTTGTAGGTATAATCCAACGGATGATTCGTAACGGATAGTTAAAGAAGTTTATCAAGGATAACCAAAGAGGTACCCGTCCAGAGAAGAGTAATCCGAAACTCCCGAATAATACTGCAATGTGGTAGAAGATGTCTAGCTTGATTTCATCCCGCCTCTTAATAGAATTAACGTGATTCATGGGGTCCATATATAGCTAGAAACAGCAAGGGTGCCAAAACTAGTTACATCAGGGAAGCGAAGGATGAAATTTTCTTAATTCAGGAAGAACCTCCACACAAAAACCCTAGGTATCAGATTAAGATGCATAACCTAACCATTACTCCACAAGAGCTGAAAGGAGTCCGACATCCCCACAATGACCAACTCATGATAACTGCTCAAATCAGGCTTTCAGTTATGACAAAAATTCTCGTTGACACTAGAAGTGCAGTTAATGTTATCTTTAAGCATGCCTTTAATCAGATGGGAATTCCCGAGGAGAAGTTGGAGCCAAGCTTGGAGCCTATCTTTGGATTCGACAATAAAGGGTCTACCCTCGTAGGGCAAATAAAGCTGTTGGTACAGATGAGGGTTCCGCCACACCACAGGACTTTCAAAACTCTATTTATTATAATTAATCAGCCGTCATATTATAATGCGTTCTTCAGAAGGCTAGCATTGGATGAGGTTGATGCTTTCGTGCCACCAAAGTACCTGATGGTGAAGTTTCTAACTAAGAGTGGCTGGGAAACAGTAAGGGGAGATTATCTTAGCTCCCATGAAATGTATTTTGCTATGCTTGATCAATATAAGCGAAACTACATTCCTAGTTATGAAACAGTGCAAGATAAGTCAACCTAAACTAAAATTACTCAGCGTTTGAATGAAGGTTTGTGCAACCAATCATTCAAAGCAAAGGCAAAAGCATGCATTGAAGACCAACATATGTTTAGGAAATTCAACATTTTAGAAAAGAAAAGAAAGAGAAAAGATGAAAATCTGGTGGATGAAGAAGTGGAAGGAGAAGAGATCATCACTAAAGTCGATTGTAGGGGTGATCTAGAGAGGATGAAACCCACCGATGAGCTTGAGGAAATATGTATAGACCCAACTTATATGATGAAAATAGTAAAGGTTGGAAAAGAACTAGATATCAAAAAAAGAGGAGTTAGTTCATTTTCTTCAGTCCAACAAGGACGTGTTCACTTGGTTTCATTCAGATATGGTGGGAATAGACCCAACCGTTATGTGTCACGCTTTGAACATATATTCAAAAATCATGCCAATCCGACAAAATAAAAGGCAATCCGATAAAGTCCGATCTAATTCTTTGAAGGAGGAAGTCAAAAGGTTGCTTGAAAATGGATTCGTATGAGAGGTGCTCTATCCGAAGTGGTTAGCCAACCTAGTTCTAGTCAAGAAATCCAACGGAAAATGAAGAAATTTTGTTGGCTCTACCGATTTAAATAAGGCGTGCCAAAAAGATTGGTATCCACTCCTAAGATTAGTTAGTTGATGTAACAAGTGGACACCAGCTTTTGTCATTCATAGATGCTTATTCAGGATATAACCAAATTCCAATGTTCAATGCCGATGAGGAGAACATCAGCTTTATAACAGATTGGGGAACTTACCGCTACAAAGTAAAGCCCTTGGACTAAAAAATTCAGGGGCGACATAACAGAGACTGGTAAATAGAATGTTCAAAGAGCAAATTGGTTGGAACATGGAAGTATATATAGACGATATGCTAGTCAAATCTCAAGAAAGAAGTAGTCATCTAAAATACTTGGAAGAAATGTTTGATGTGTTGTGAAAGTTCAAATGGAACTTAATCCACAAAAGTGTTCTTTCGGGATCCAGTCTGACAAGTTCTTAGGGTACATAGTGAGTGAAAGAGGAGTTGAAGCTAACCCTGACCAAATCCAAGCTATCAAAAAATGACAGAAGCCGAAACAAACAAGGAGGTAATGAGCCTAAATGGGAGAGTGGCGGCATTAAATAGGTTTATCTCAAGTATATCGATAAATGGGTCCCATTTTTCAATGTGATCAAGAAAAAGAAAAACTTTAAATGGAGTGAAGATTGTCAAAAAGCATTCAAGAGCTAAATGATTGGAAAAATCGCCAATTCTTTCCAGTCACGTGGATTGAGAAAATCTTTATATCTACATGGAAGTCTCTGAAAATGCGGTCAGCTCGGTGCTGATAGGGGAGGAAAAAGGGGTTCAACTTTCGGTATACTATACTAGCAAAAGACTCAAGGATGAAGAAACTAGACATCCAGTTATAGAAAAACTAGCATACTGCTTAATGCTCAACGCACACAAATTAAGGGCTTACTTTCAAGCACATCCAATAAAGTCTTAACCAATTTTCCACTTAAGAAATTCTTTAGCAAGCCAGAAACTTCAGGACGGTTATTTAAGTGGGGAATTGAGCGTAGCCAATATAATATTGAGTTCTTGCCACGAGTATCAATCAAAGGAGAGGAACTATCTGACTTCATTAATGAGTGCACAGGATTTATTAAGGAGAAATCAGAAAAAGAGAAAGATTTGAAACCTAAGTTGAAATTGTTTATAGATGGAGCCACAAATTAACAAGAAGCCGGAGCTAGGTATGTGGTCATAACTCCGGACGGATATCGGTTGCACTACGCCATGAAGTTAGGATTCCCAACTACTAATAATGTAGCATAATATGAATCAATGATAGTGGGACTTACCTGGCCCTTCAGTTGAAAATCCCTAGAATTGAGATCCTTAGCGACTCACAATTAATGGTAAATCAGTTGAATCAGAGATATCAGACAAAGGACGCTAATCTAACCCAGTATGTTAAGAAAATATTGAAGATGTTAACTCAATTCGAAGATTTTTTGGTACATCAAGTGCCACGAGGCAAAAATTCTCAAGATGGCTCTTTAGCTAAATTGGCAAGTTCATGAGGGGTACCGGAAGCTCGAATTGTACCAGTAGGTTATCAAGAGAAACCACATAGAGGTGGAAAGTCCTAATCCATGAAATGAAGTCTTGGTGATGACCAGACCACAAACCCTAGCACACAAAGAGAAAGAAAACAAAATTGAAATCCTTCAAGAAGAACTCCTTGAGCTGAGAACCGATGATCAATACAAGAACAATTAGATGACTCATATCATGGAGTATCTAACAGAAGAAATACTGCCAGTACACAAAAAGGAAGCAAGGAGAATAAGGCGCCAAGCCCCAACCGTGATAACCCGGATTTTTGGACATCTGTTAATTGGATAATTAACTGGTTTTTTACTATTGAGATACTGATTTTATTTGGTTGAACAAATAAAATTCTAATAATTAAAAATATCTGGATATATATAAATGGATTTGAAACTATAATAAATGTTGAAGTATATGTATTTGGAAATGATAAATCTTATAGTAAATTAATAAATATATAAATAGATTAATAAAAATAAATATAAAAACATATAAAACACATAAGAAATATATAAAGGTTTAAAACATTTGTAAGCTTGTAATACATGCATTTAAACATGTGTAAGCTTAGAGAAACATGCATTAACAAGTGGCATTAGTTTCTTTTTAATGGAAACACATATAGATTAAGTGTTTAAAAAATCAAGCTGTACATTTTTATTTTTTCTACTCCTACTCTCCCATTTTTCTTTCATTCATCTAAAACCAGAAAGGAAACAAAGTTTAAAACTTTCAAACTGGAAACTGAAAATCAAATTATACAATAACAACTATTTCAAGTCAAACTGATCTAAGCAAGCATGGCCAGTAGTAGATTCAACTCAAGATCAATGCAAGAAGATCAATACAAATCAAATACAATAGGTTCCAGATCAAAAATGAGAAGCTGTCCTCTGTTTATAAATAAACTGTGAGTAAACCTTTTCTTTAAAAACAGTTTTAAAAATCTGTGATTAAACTTGTTGCATGTGATGAAAATTTGTAGAAACATAGTATATAATGATTACTTGAATGTTTGGTTGTGAATGTATGTATATAATGCATGTGTATTGTCTGTGTATATGTACATATAGGCTCTGTTGTGTTACAGGCTTTGATCCACTAAATAAAATTCATATTTCTCTCTACAATCACATTTAAGCCTTGATCTTTGAATGAAAGATGATTATTACGGTGTAATATTAATTTTGAAAATGGTTTCAAGATTTTATATTTTGTAATTTTTACAATAATAAAACAATACAGCGATGATCTAAATATAACTTTAAAAAAATCATCTTGATTTCAAAATTTGATTATGGAACCAGATTTGTAAGTGTAAATAATGAATTTAGGTATAGAAATTTTGATTTTTAGTTTAGAAATTGTTGAGATAATCGGAGTTGAACGATTTTGGGTATATCGTCGATTTCCGGTGATCGACGGCAAGTGGTGTGTCGGGGTTTGGTCTGGAGGTGGCCAGTATGTTGAGGATCGCAGGAAAAATGGAGTAGTATTTTATTGTTGGCCGTGGTGGCCAAAGGAGGTCGGAGTAGGGTTTTGTCGACTAATCGGGACGTCGATGTGTACGAGGCGATGGCGATGACTAGGGTGGATCGGAGGTGATCGCGTGAGTGGGGAACGAAGCTGGAAGTCGAGGCGTTACTCTGGTCGGAAGGACGAGAGCTCCGGTGGACGAGATCGTCGTCGACGTGGGTTTTTTGTCGATCGGGGTTGGAGGTTCCTGTGAGGTCGAGGTGCTTGATTTCAATCGCCGACGATTCGACGAGTCTGGGTGGTCAAATGGCTAAGGGAAGTCGAAGACGACTTGTCGGCGGTGGTCGTGGATGCCGGAGTATCATCGTCGATCTGTGCATGTGCACGTTGTGTCTGGAAGGAGTGGAGTGCATAAATTCTCGGGTTTGGCTCGAGTTTTCTGTGGTTTGGCTCGAAGCAGAAGACAGTGGGGTCTCGCTCGCGAGTGATACAGGGAGAAATCGAGGTGGCTCGGGTAAATCGTGGAATTACTCGGGTTGGTTTAACTAAATACCAGATTTTTAAATTTCAAAAGAAAATGCAAGTTTCAAAGCAAATTATTAAACAAAGTTGTTTAAAGGTAATTATATTAGGTTAATTATGTAATTAATCCTAAATGTTTTTCAAATGAAGTTAATGAATGTAATTAATTTAAGGGATAATTAATTAATGTAATTAATTTAAGATAATTAATTGGTTTAAATTAATTAAGGATAATCACTTAATGAAATTGATTAAGTATAATTACTTAATGTAATTAATAAAGTATGTTACTTAGTGTAAGTAATTTATGGATAATTTCTGAATGTAATTAATTATAGTATAATTAATTAATGAGGGTAATTAAAGGTTAATTAATGTGGATGGTTAAAGGATAATTAATTTATGTAATTAATTAAAGGCTAATTACTTAATGTAATTAAGAAATAATTAATTAAGGATGATTA
The DNA here is from genome assembly GCA_030737815.1 of Allium fistulosum. Lineage (NCBI taxonomy): Eukaryota > Viridiplantae > Streptophyta > Magnoliopsida > Asparagales > Amaryllidaceae > Allium > Allium fistulosum. The sequence goes on along the minus strand of CM060904.1, from coordinate 1,000,101,854 downwards.
ATTAAGATGGATAATTAAATGATGATTAATTAATTGGGTTGTAATTAATTAATGTTAAGTAAGCAGGATTTAAAAGTAATTAAAGTAATTAATTTAATTTATTTGGAGATTAAGTTAAATTAATTAGGAATTGTACATCTAATTAATCTTGCTTATGGATGATTGAGTAATATTGAATGCCTTGGATTATTTGATATATCTGATATGTGATTGTGATGCTCTGTGATATGAGATGCTTTGGATGAATTGTGATAATGCAAGTTATCTATCTGTGATAGAATTGCTATGTGAATATGATATCCTGAATTTAAATTAAATTGTTTAACTTAAACATCTTGGCTTAAAAATGATGACATTTGAATTCGAAGAGACCGGGGTCGGGTATCAGTAAATACCTAAGTTTTCTCTTCTTTAAGTTTTCCCAATTCCCAATTATCTTGATGGATATCAAGATAAGAATCTTCGTAAACCGGGCTACACTTCGATTAGAAATCTATAATTCTTTATAGATTTGATTATAAATCGAATAGGCTGGAATGGAATAAATTGAGTAGTCTGGACCATTGAAACTAAGTAACGGTATTTAGATATTATTTTGTGAAATAAGTGTTGGCTACAGAATGATTAGAACTCGTAGTGATGAACGAGTTACCCTGGTTTTCAAAAGAAACTTTATAACTTAGTATTACAATATATATGGGTTTACTCACTGTGGTTTCCAGCCTGACTCGGGTGTTACTTTATTGTAATGCTCGGGTCAGACCGAGTATTACAGATTTCCAGGTTAGGACGTTCTGGAGTTCAGGAGACAATCTGGATGGCAGGAACGTATGGAGTATTTTCCGCTGTGTATTGGTGTTATATTGTTGTAGACTGGGACAAGTTATTTATAACTGTCCAGTTTATTTGTGAATGGTTGTAACTCTGATGTATTGTATATGAATTGACAAGTACAGCTTTTCTTTGTATAAATGCTATTATTTGATATTATATTTTGATCCGCTGCGAATGTGAGATTCTGTGTTTTGTTTTTTGTTTCTTCTTCTACCTCTTTTCTTCTTTTTCCTAACTATCTGGAATTTTCGGGGTCGAAAATTTCGGGTCGTTACACCAACTTTTATCATGTCAGATGGGATACTCTATAAAAAGGGATACTGGCTCCCTTACTTAAGATGTCTCAGTCTAGAAATAAGGACAAAACTATTAAAGGAAGCTGATGAAGGATTTTATGAGGATCACTCCAACAGAATAAAGCTAACTAAGAAAGTTATGAGGAAAGGCTTCTATTGGCCTCAAATGGCTAGTCAAGCTATCAATCACATGAGAAGATGTTACAAGTGTCAAAGATTCTCTAAAATTCCTCATTCACCAGCAAGTGAGTCTCTGGACCTGCCAATTCATATACAATAATAGCATTTATATCGAACATGGGTCTCTGTATAAATGCTGTACTTGCTAATTCATATACAATAATAGCATTTATATCGAACATGGTTCTCTGTATAAATGCTGTATTCACCAGTTTCTTTGTATAAATGCTATTATCTTGTGCAGGATTCCAAATTAGGTGACGATATTCTTGATTATGAATTTGAGGACCTTTCTTGATGTGATATTTGGGAGTGGTTCAGCTTCTACCCATTTGTAAAATAATCAATGGCTACCACTGTGTATTTAGCTCCTATATTATTATCGAACATGGGTCTCTGGACCTCTATCAGCATCATCAGACTTGGACTTATGGACTTCTTTTATTATTTCCAAGAATTTGATTTAGATCCTCTGCTATTATCTCTAAGATATTGATTTTCGGTTTGGATTTTCTAATATTGATTTCCAAGTTTTTGGCCTCTTATTGTCGGAAAGAGTTTCTTATGTTTACTATCATAACTTGATCAAAAAATTTCTCAAGCCTATGCTTGAAAGTTTATTTTTGTTAACTCTTACGATAAAGTTGAGAGTGAAGTCAGCCAGAGGGTCTTGTTGGAGACAGAAGAATACGAAGGAATTCTTGGTTTTACACCAAAGAGTAACAAGCTTCTCTTATACTAAGAAGGGGCTAAATTTTATCCATATAATTTCAATATTGGAAGCAACATTATAGACAGTGTCATCATAGAAGAATTAGAGTCGTTGAGTCATAAATTGAAGAATAAAACCACCCTTCGTCAACAACATGTCTCTTCGAAGGCATCACTTCATCAAACTGTCGACAGTATATCACTTCGAAGGTGTATCTCACTGTGCTTTATCACCAAGCTGGAAATATGTCTCTTCGATGATGTACCACACCGCACCTCGCCACTTCGGCATAATACCTCTTCGATGACATGACTCATCGCCCTTTGCATGGAATTGAACTCCCAAGGTTGTGCTAGCTATATCGGCTACTAGCAAGCAGGTTGGTGTTGAAAAGGCATATCGTCAATAATCATGAAGGCTATCTAAAATCACGATGGCATCCTATCCTACAAGCACTCCAAAAGTGTGAGAATAAAACATAATCACACCGCTCTTCGACGGTAGTCACTTAGGAGGTCAACCTTTATACAAGTGCCAAGAAGATGTTGCATGTCCATGCAAAGCAGTATCGATGAAGCATACCATCGATACCCTCGAGGTCATTAATACCACTTTGCAAGTACCATTTCCTTACAACCCGCTATGAATCAAGGACTCCGAGCCTTATGAGAGAAGCCTTTGGGGCTAAAGATCATGGTATGTCATGCCATAATAATGGCCACTCTGCAATCATCCGCATGTAGCACCTCGAAGACATGCCACTATCAACACATTAAGGGCATCGCTTCTCACTTGTCATCACCGAAGTAGTCTTAAGATAATCGAAGATGTAAAATGAAACAGTGCCGCTCCAAAGTCAAGCACCACTCCAAGATCAAGCGCCGCCAAAGCCCATTTTGATGAAGTCGTAAGATGTAGAGAGGGGAGCCGCCTACCTTTATAAATACAACCCCAGGGGCGCTATTTTTGGGGACCGAGTTTTCATTTCTCTCTTTCTCTTCTCAAATTAAAGCCTTATAACCCTAAATCAAATTGGGGATAAATTTATTTGACTGTAATCATATTCGAATTGAGTGAACGTGGACTTGACATTGCATATTATCTTCGGTTATGACCTTATTGAACATTATTGACTTGGACTTGCATAATACAAAATTTTCATGACCAATTCAACATGAACATAGTCGAGATGCCTTGGACTGTGATGAACTCTTATATGCATATTTATATGAACCATTAACTATAAACTATGGACTTCGAACAAAAGGACAGAATGAATAGTCTATTGATATACTTAATGGAATTTATTGAATCTCAATGCCTTGTATTCTACTCCCATTGAACATATGACATATCATTGGCTTATTGAATTATCTTATTTAATAGCCAATATGAACTCTCATATATGACAATGGCTTAAGAGGACTTCGAGCATATAAATGAATCGTAATAAAATGAATTTTAACTCAAGGGCCATTTGACTTCCAATCATTAGTGTTTCTATCATAAGACTAGTCATAAATAGTAACCTAAACCTTGATGCATTAATCAAGTCGATATGAAGACTTCATATCTGCATTAACCATATCGATATGATCAATTCATTGGTGATCATGTCTTCGTGTATGTAGTAATCATGTCGATAAAATTAACCAATGCCTCATCATGTCTTCGCAAATATTCAAATCCAGGGATAACTTATTACACTTGGAATTTTAAGTGTTGAACCATTTTTTCGAATAACAGGAAGATTTGCTTGCAAGAGCGCAGTTCCATCGGCTCAGGAAGCATCATGCGGCTTATTATGTGGCACACAAAAGTTGCTTGAAAGAGTGCGGTTCCGTCGGCTCAAGAGGCGATGTACGGCTTATGGATGCGCATGGGAAGACTTGCTTGTAAGAGCATGGTTCCATCGGCTCAAGAAGCCTTTAGACGCGATCAGATGTAGTGATTGCCGAGTGCTATTTAATTCTTGTTAGTGTTGTTGAAACAGAAATCAATAACTTTAAGAGGCTAAAGCATATGTTAAGATTAAGATAATCAAAACTGGTACTTAAACATTATTGATAATTTGATAAGTAGTTAATGATGACTAGATAAAAATGAGACTTGTGCTACCTTAATGATTAGCTAATTAGAATGCCTAATAATGAATGGGTAGATAGCCTTTTCAGTTGATGATGTAAGGCTGAAATGGCTGTTATGAGACCAACAATGTAGGTTTAAGGGCCACTGTGGCAACCAATAATGGAATGGGCATGTGGCCGGGTATGGCATCTGAAACATGAAAGCATAGGTGTAATGCCTAGTGTGGCAACCGAGACCAAAAGTGTAGTGTATGGCCCAAAGTGGTAACCATTTGGACATGGAAGAAATTGGTGTAAGGCCTAGAGTGGTAACCATGAGAACAATGGAAGACATAAGGCCGGTGTGGTAATCAAGAATTTGATAATGAAGTAAGTGTAAGGCCTGAAGTGGTAACCGAAGTATGAAAATGAAGTAAGCGTAAGGCCAAGAGCGGCGGTCGAATTGCGATAATGATGGTATAAGGCCTAAGTGGCAACCAAGACCATTAGTGAATTTGTCGTAATTTATTAAGATTTACAAGCATAAGACCTATGTAGAAGCCAAAGGTTAGGACTTTAACCATATGCCTTTAGTAGTGGGTTTTAAGGCCTTTATGGTAGCCGAGACTAAGGTATTTGGTTAGAGTTACTTTCATGAATGGATATAGTTTAGTATTCCGAAAATTTTAATTTTGAATATGGCCTTACAAGATATGTAGAACACTTAAGATTGTGTATGCTTAAACTTAAAGTTAATTAAATGAATGTTGTGTTATACTTAGGGGAAACTCCTTACGTGCTTTAGTGGCTTAGTTTCACTATGGTTTATGTTTAGGGTAAAATGTTACTCATACAAGACTTTACCTCTGATCCATGTTTTATTCTTATTTTTCCTATAAACTCATGGGTATTCATTCGAATAAGTTGAATTTAAGGTCTTAGGCATGTCACTTTTCAAATGAATGAATAATGCAAGCAGAAGATGAAGCAAGAGGCTTGGGTGTTATAATTGTTATTTTAACTCCATTGTACTTAGTGTTTATGTCTGCTTCTTCATATGTTGGGCATAGCACTGTTATCTATGTTTGTATTATATTTTTAACCCCTGCATGGACATGACTATTAAAACAATGTGAATATGCAAAATTTGCTCACGATATTATGTAATATTGATTAGCTAATATATTTATTTAAGAATGTATAATATAACCAATCATATCTCGATCGTCGAAAGATAATATCTAGGTGGCTGCAGCACAATGGGGTTCCATCTTTGGGTTTTTGAATGAGGAAGGTTACATGTAACAACCCACACCTCCGGACACACTAAAACCAAAGCCGAGGATGACTTTCGATCTTGCGTCGTGCCAAGAAGTATGAGCTGTTGGTTTTTAAAACATTACAGAGACTAAGATAATATTTAAAATAATCTACACTTTCAGATCTCACAATGAAAGGAGTTAAAATATATGTACTGAAATAGACATTTTAGAGAAATAGTCTCCAAAAATAATTAGTTCATCTACAATGTTTCCAAGTACAATGTAAAGTCTGATAGACATTTAATACAATAAACAACTACATGAGGAATAACGAAGAATAAGGGAACTCCAGCGCTTAGCACCTTTCTCCACGTATTATGTCAAATTAACTGGTGTCTTGTCTTCCTATAGTAGAGGAAAAGGGAAAGAAGCGGGTCAGATAAAAGTTTGGTGAATGAGTTGCATCATTAATATATGGTGATCACATGCAATTGATTTCATTTATAACCTATGTGACCTAAGGTGTCCTACCTGTGTTTATGAACTACTTGTTAAGGTTGGTTTCATTAACCTAAGGAATATAGCTCTAAATACACCTATACCAACATGTTATGATGGTTTATACTTATGGTCGAACAACTAATCGAACCTCAAAACAATGACGGATTGGACTAATAACCATTGGAACTAATCCTAACATAGGATCCTATACAACATCATCATTGGGACTATGTCCCCCAAACTACGACTACGCGTATCATACTTACGAATTGAGAGGAGACTGCAATGTCGATTCACACCAAAGATGTCTTAGGGTCTGTTGCATCCATGTTCAAGCTTAATGGTAACATCACTTATTGCACCACATCGGGCATTCACCGATAGTATTGTGTCTTAATTGCCATATGCACCAGGAAACCTCACATTAGTGCCAGGCCCTGCACCTCCCTAGGCATCCACCAACGGCGTCACGCATATACCATGAAACCTCCTGTTAGTGCCACCGGTGATTGAATCACCTTTGTCGAATATCGAATTCATCGAACAAATAGTGTCTAGGCTAAATTGCTCCCGTACACATCTATCAAGTCCGGTAACATCTAAAAGTCAAGAATTAGGAAACTAATTTCCTTACTAATATACTATTATATATATATCCATAACTTGGACCTTAGGCCACAGTTCAATATGCGCCTGAAATTCGATGACTAGTCGATCGGTCGATCGCCGGCTACTGTAGCGATCAACCGCTCACTGTCTACTGGCGATAGTAAGCATGTCGACCAATCGATGTTATTTATGGTGAATTATTATTTTTGCTGATTACGTTTAACATATTTTTATCTATGTGTTTAACATCAAATCTTCATACGCGTAACCATGATTTTAATAGTAAATTGTATCTTATTGGACAAGGATTATCTTCTAATAATTTTGCATGTAGAATCTATGATTTTACTTACACAATTTAAGTTGATAGATTTTGCCACTTCATAAGCATATTTTTACATCAAAATTAGTTCAAGTGAAATCAATAGGGTGTTAAATCAATTCACATTATACCCTAAAAAATTATTACGAACCCAAATCAACTTCTAAATATAAACCAAATTAAATTAGATAGGGGTTATATCAATTCATCTTGGATTTTCATTCATATTCCAATATAATTTTGATTAACTTATTAAAAAAAACTTCAATTTAAACTTCAATTCCAAATTCAAATCTGATAGGTCCTTAAATAAAATACACATATAATTAAACTCAATTACTAAGGAATCTCCATACTTAATAAATAACCAACTCACCATTTATTAGTTTTTCCCTCTTAAGCCGCCTTGAATCACCTCCGCTTCGATTCGTCGATCTCTCTCCTTTCCATTTGCTTTTATCCTTGATTTGATTACCTTCTCCTTCTCTAATCTTTGATTTTAATTTTAAATTTTTGCTTTGAAGTACAGGTTGATTCGAAGAGAAACAGATCGTTCTAGGGGAGACAGAGTTTTAGAATGTACATGATTAAAGTAGGGTTTTAGTCTCAGCTTAACATTTTATTTATAGGTGCAGTAGTTGACTTCTCTCGTTATATTTAATTATATAAGAGTCGGGTCATTCAGCCTAAGTTTTTCCTAGCCGATAGTGCCCAAGCGGCTGACCCCTTAGTTTAGAGCGATTGACCATTAGAGGTCGACTGATCCAATTTAGGCTTGACTGGTTTAAGTTATATATATATATATATATAACTTAGCCATCTTGTTATTTCTCATTTTCCTCAAGGATATCCAAACTTGGTGATTTCTTAAACTGTTGAAAATAACATGATTTCTTTCCCAAATCGACTCAACTTAAGCCATATCATTTCACCTATGATTGGTTTCTTCAATCCTTCAGCAATCGTAGTGCTTAGGTATCACGTTTATTGTTTATAGGGATTTATCCTAAGTTCTTCAGTACATAAGTAAGTAAATACTCAATTATTCTAGTAGGGTAACTTGGTCTATTTTTTATTCAAACCTAACAATTAAAATCCCAAGTCTAAGTGAAGTCCTAAATTAAAATGAAATTTTAACCTAAAATTATTTTAGCATTGATGGTAATCGACTAGGTGATACATCATTCATGTGCAACAATTATTCAACACAAACTATATATCCTAAGTTAGTCTTTCATGAACTTCCTTAAATTAATAGCCTTATTCAAATCTGAGGGATGATCGAAAAATATCCTATTATCCATTCCTCCAAATCCTACCAAGAATTTCCATGCCTTATTTTTTAGGAAAATCATCTTCACATTCTCAATGCGTGCAAATAACAATATCTTTTCCTTAATGGGAACCTAAACCCTTGAATTAACCATACATCTTTTGTAGTTTTCAAATTTTACCATTCCATAATGCCATCTCATCAATGGGACCTTTTTCCCCAAACATAACTTCTTACCATTTTATTCCAATTGTTTATGGTCGAGTCAGCTCAAGATGGAACGCTGCCTTGCCATTTTAATCCAATAGACATAATGTTCAATACTTAAATGTTGTACCTAAAAATTCATCTAGGAACATATAAAATTGATAATGTCCTAGTCTAGTAAACATTTTATGAAACTTATGTCACCTCAGCCCCAACGACATACTTGTAGTTGCAATGACAACTCAAGTATCAATTACTTTATAGATATCGCCATATAACGTATACTATAAGACGAAAACCTACTTGCTTGGTTTCCTATAATTTACTAAGTCAAAAACACCATGCTTGGTAACTATAACTTCCTAAGCCAAAAGCAACGTATGTGGCATAACATTACCGAAATGTTGGATCAAAGACACTCATCAACAAATAATCTAAATCATCTACCTCTTTCGGCGATGTTAAAACAACTAATACTTCAGGGGCTTATAATCTATAAATAACTTAAATCACCTCCAAAACTTGAGAACAAAACAATAGCCACTATCTCAAGATCATGGGTTGGATAGCTTTTCTCGTATACCTCAAATGTGGTGTAGTATAACAAACGACTCTACCCTCCTACATCAGAACAATGCTCAATCCTATATTGCAAGCATTGGTATATACAGCAAATGCCCTCGAACTACCAGGGACTACTAAAATAGGTGTACTAGTCAATAACTCTTTTAGCTAATTAAAGCATGCTCACATTCCAAGTTCCATGAAAAATTAATTCTTCTTGTAGCACCAGCCAAATCGAGGAAACTTCTTACGTAAAGATTCTACTCTTTAAACCATACTTGGGTAGAAAAACACAAAGTGGCGTTCACTCTTCACTATTATAGGAAGTTTGATCTAGTGCTCTACCCTTCCAATTTAAACGTTGATTGAAAAGGTCACTAAATCTCCATGTTACTTCCTATCTCTACCATCGACAGTTCAATGCTTTTGAACTCCATAGTTAATTCAGTCCTTGTAGACTGTGTAACTCTGTTCATCTAACTCCAATCTAAAATATTAAGTTTAAGTGATAATCATAATAATACTCTCATTTTACATTTTAAATTAAAATTCTTTGATTTTAACATTTTTTCCAAAAAAACTAGTAAGTTTCTAAAATTGTAAAAATACTCTATTAATTTTAACAAACATTTCCTTTTAAAAAAATATTATATTTTTCTTTAATTTAAAATGTTTTATTTGAATGATCGATAGAAAAAAAGACATGTAAAAAGTATCATTTTAAACTTCTACTTTTATCAAAGAAGTTTCACAAAAGAGTATTGTAACATATGTTTTTTTCAAAGTTTGTCAAAGATATTAATAAATAAAGACATTCAATAAAGTTGAACTTTTCATACCTTACCATTTACTTTTCAAAAGTTTCATTGTCAAAACTAAAGTATCCATCAAAAGGCAGGTGCAATAATGTTCCTTATACTAAACTTTTTACATAAATAAAAGATTTAATTTATTCATGGAAAATTACTTTTTATTAATTTATTTCTATGTTTAAAGCTTAAAGTAAGAGATTACTAGTTCAAATCCCAAATTCTATAGTTATCGTAAAAAATTTAAGTACTGATGTTTCTAACTCATTTCAAAAATTCTTTAATTCTACTTTTTAAATGAATTTTCATAAAATTTGTCCAAACATTTTATAGAAATCATAAACCAACTTATTTTTCTTTTTAAGGTATATGATATCTATTGTTTCTAACTTTAGAAAACATTTCCACTGGTTTATCACTTAAATTGGAGTAGACAACAACAACTTAATTTTACACAAGCCCAATTACACCTAACAACGCTTTAAGTGCACAGGGTTTCCGTCTCTCTTCTTTAAAAATGGTTAACAAAAGTTTATCTTCCTATATAGTGTCCAACTCCAATATAGGAAAAACCTAGGTGTAAATTTAAATAAAAAGGATCCTTTTCACTATTACCAATATAAGAATAGGATTTCCACTTTTACTAGAAAGATTTGCTCTAAGTTTGTGAAGTCCTTTTTTCATGTTCCCACTATGCCTTAATACATCATTCTTTAATTATATGGATCCAATGGTACTAATTTTCTTCCATACACTAATAAACCCATAATTTACTTTAACTCACAATTTTTTGCTTGTATAAGGGAACAACTACCTATTTGTCAAAATGTATAGGGTGTTATGTATTAATAAATATAAACATTAGAAAATTACAAATATGCTCACTCAGTCGGATTGGCTCAGTTTGTTCCCTCGCTTAAGGATACTGGCGGAACCATATAGGAATGTTCATGCCCAGAATCTTAGTTAACTCCTCTGAGCCATCCCCAAAAAATTTGCTCATTCTCACTATTAGTGATTAGGAATTATTAGAAACTTTACTGTAGATAGTATTCAGTAAAAATAGAGCGAATACGATTTTCGTGTTATATGTGTAAAACCTTTGCAAAACTTTATATATATATATGTATGTATGTATGTATGTTTGTATGTATGTAGAAAACCCTTTGGAATAAATTTTTGAAAAACCTTTCCAAAATATATTAGTACATTCTCTCAATAAGTACATAATCCTTAAAGAACCCAAAAGACCTAGGCTCTGATACCTAACGACCTATACCTCCAGACACACCAAAAGCAAAGACCAAGGTAACTTTCGATCTTGCATCGTTCCAAAAAATACGAGCTGTTAATTTTTACAAACATTACAGAGACTAAGATAATATCTAAAACATTCTACACTTTCAGATCTCATAGTGGAAGGAATTAAAATATAAGAACTGAAAATAGACACTGTTTATGGCCAGCCTCTCGAATGTCTAGGCCACATCTTTCCTGGCTAACCTTGTTGGGGCGTGTAGGGGTAAGAGATAATGATTCTCCACTGTTCACAATGCGAGAACCCCTATAACGATGCAATTACATGCAATTAGGTATGGTTAAAGAGTTACATCATTAATATACAGTGATCACATGCAATTGACTTCATTTATAACCTATGTGACCTAGGGTGTCCTACCCATGTTTGTGAACTACTTATTAAGGTTGATTTCATTAACGTATGGAATATAGCTCTAAATACACCTACACCGAACATCTTATGAAGGTTTACAATTAGGGTTGAACAACTAATCGAACCTCAAAACAACGATGGATCAGACTAATAACCTCTAGGACTACACCTAACAAAGGATCATATACAACATCTTCCTTGGGACTACGTTCCCCAAACAATGACTACAACATATTGTACTTATGCATTGAGAGGTGCCCATAATGTCGACTCATGCCAAAGACGTCTTAGGGTCTGCTGTATTCGTGTCCAAGCTCAATTGTAACACCACTTATTGCACCGCATCGGGGATCCACTAACCGTGTCACGTCCTAATTATCATATGCACCGAAGAACCCCTTGTTAGTGCTAGGCCCTGCTTCGGGCCAGACATCCACCAATAGTGTCACACATATATCAAGGAACCTCTTGTTTGTGCCACTGATGATCAAATCTCCTTTGTCGAATATCGAATTCACCAAATAAATAGTGTATAGGCCTAATTTCCTGTTGCACATATATCCAGTCCTGTAACATCTAAAAGTCAAGAATTAAGGAACTAGTTTCCCTACTAATATACTATTATATATATATATATATATATCTGTAATTCGGGCCTTAGGTCAAGGTTCAATCTACACTTGAAATTCGATGGCTAGTCGACCGCTCACTATCGACCGGCAATAGTAAGCCTGTTGACTAGTCGATGTTATTTTTGGTGAATTATTATTTTTGCTAATTAATTTTAATATATTTTTATTCTTTTTTAACAGCAAATCTTCATACTTGTAACGATGATTTTAATAGTAAATTGCATTTTGTTTTACATGGGTTATCTTTAAATAATTTTCCATGTACAATCTATGATTTTTCTTACATAATTTCAGTTGATAGATTTTACCACTACACAGGCATATGTTTACACCAAAATTAGTTTAGGTGAAATCAACAGGGTGTGAAATCAATTCATGTTATACCCTAAAAATTATTAGGAACCCAAATCAAGATCTTAATTTAAACCAAATTAAATTAGATAGAGGTTATATCAATTCATCCTAGATTTTCATTTATATTCCAATATAACTTCAATTTAACTTCTATTCCAGATTTAAATAAGATAAATAGATCCCTAACTCAAATAGACATATAATCAAACTTAATTACTTGTAAATCTCAATATTTAATAAATCACTCACTTATCGTTTATTAGTTTTTCCCTCTAAGTCCGCCTTTAAATGCCTTCGCTTTGATTTGTCGATCTCTCTCCTTTCTGTTTGTTTTTGTCCGTAATTTGATTATCTTCTCCTTCTATATTATTTGTTTTTAATTTTTAACTTTTATTTTTGAAGAACGGGTTGATTTGAAGAGAAATTGAGGGTTTTGGGAGAGATAGAGATCTGGATTGTATAGGATTAGATTATGGTTTTTAGTCTCAGGCTAGCATTTATTTATAGTGCAGTAATCGACTTTGACCATTAGATTTAATTATATAAAATCTAGGCTATTCGGCCTAGAATTTTCCCATATGATAGTGCCCAAGTAGTCAACCCCTTGGCTTGGAGCGGTCGACCGTGGAGGGTCGACCGATCCAATTTAGGCTGTCAACTGGTTTAAGTTACATACACAAAAGTGTGAATGTGTGTGTGTATTAATTTCCTTTGATGATTTTAATTATTTTTTATTTTAAATCTTTAAACTTTATAACTTTTTTGTACGAACTCCGATCATAAAACTTTATATATGAAATTTGGCTAAATTCTGAATTTTATAAAAATTCCACTTTTACCCTTATTTATATATAAATAAATTTCTTTCACTAAATTTTTAATTAATTTTTCGAGGTGTTACATTATAGGTCTACAGCAGGTGAAATGTGTAGATTTCTTTTTATCCCTATTTAGATCATAGTGGGCCCATGAACTCTAATCTCTTAAACTATATTCAATCTTGTTGTTTAATAAAGTCATTTTATATTTTGAATATATTGCCTTATTTAATTAATCAAATTAATCAAATTTATTTTTTGTGAATCAAACTCAATTAAACAAATGAGGGAGGCTTTATTTCATTTAGAGAAAAAACATTTCATTTCTCTCTCTTAATACATTCTAATTAACTATAGGAAGAATTTGTTTTATTTAGAAAGAGAAACCTTTAATTTCTCTCCTTTAATTAAATTTGATTAGTTAAATTTAGGTTAGTTAATTTGAAATTCAAATTGGAATGAAAACATAAAATGCTTTCGCATTTAAAATTCATGAAAAATTGTGTGAAGCATGCAGCGAATGAAAGAATATGTGATTAATTATAGGAACAAGATTAATTCTAAGCAAACAAGTGGTCTAAAAGGAAAAGGATAAAGGGGCAATCAATGTTTGATTTCACCTTTCTTATCTTATAAGCATTTAATAGATTCTATTAATACATAAGGAACGATACGTTACAACTTTTTATCTAGTGTGGCAAAGGCAACCAACAACGGTATGGTTGGTATATACACATGGATGAATAAGATATATACATATGGGCAGATATTGGAATTTATATTTACTATATATACATATGAGTATATATGCATAATTCATGTGTGTGTATTATTGCCTCAACATTAAATTATTCGATGAAAATAAATTTGAAGAAAATGAATTCATTTCACAGTTACATGCCTTAACAATATAAAATGAACAAAAATGTTTATGCATTTATATACTATATATACGAAAGGTGTAATGACTAAGCCAAAATAAATTATTGTTAATTAATTGTTTCCAAATTACACGTTTTAACAATGTATAAAACATAAATATAAATATATTTGAACATGTGTAATTAAATGACAATTGTTAATATTAGGTAATTTTCAATTGATTCCAAAATATTTATATAATATTAAACTCTTTGATATATTTGAATACACATAAAAATATATGTGTGCTTGCATGTTGTTTCAATTTTTTAATAAAACAATACAACACCAAAATTGCATGTATCAAATCTAATGTTAATAATCTATTAATTTTGGTGTTGATTGAAAATCCAGATAGAAACAGTTAAATCATTAAATTGTGCATCATGTTTAGAATCTTATTACAAATAATTTCGGACGTGCATTCATAAATTAGACGTTGTTTGTATATATAATTTTTGTTTTTGTTTATCATATCACAAGTAAATCGAGTCTTATAATTAAATTGGTTTAATTATTTTACCATTTTTTAATGAAAATGAGGCAACTACATATTCAAACAAATTATAACAATTAGATTACATGTAAGAAAATAAAATGAATCTAAAAAGTATCTTCAAAAGCAGCAAAAAGTTTCACCTTGATTTGCTCCTAAGATTCATGAATCTACTCCCATCTTTGCAAGAGAAGGATGAACCACATTGCCTTTTATTTATTGGATGTTTTTCATTTTAATTTTAGAGTTGAAAATTTTCTACAGAGGGAGAAGGTGAGGTCGGCCATGGCAATGAGAGAAAGAGAGAAAGAGAGAAAGAAAATTAACTGGCAGGAAGGAAATTAGTGGATTTGCTTTTACAAAAAGAATGAAACCTTTTCATTTTCTCTAATTCAAACTACCCTAATTAGTTTGCCTATTAATTTTTAATTACTCCACCTTTCACTTGCCCAAGTATGGCTGACCCTAGATTGCATTTTCAAGATGCAAAATTTCCAACATCCCTTCAAGTAATCGTTTCTCATTTAAATTTATATCGATATTGTATATAGATGCGCACAAATATAACTTTTATATGTGCATTCAAGTAATTGCAAACAACCCTGAAACATCAAATAATTAATAATAATTAATATTTCTCAAATATTAATTGATTTACAGCATTTTATAAACTAATTAAATTGTGTGGTTTTTTCAGAGAATTCACAACTATGGTTGTGAGACTTAGAGTCCTGAATTCCGTCAACGATTAATTTTGAGCAATTCAAATATTAACGTTCACACATTACCTTAGCCAGTAGTATGAAAACTTGGCCAAATTCATCACTTATAGACCTTTTGGCAAAATCCAGTTTCACATTTTCTTAAGCTTACCTTTTAGAAATGATTATTTACATCAATTCTCTCGTCAATACTATATCACTTTAGGATTTATGGAATTTGCTTTTTGGTAAAAATTTCAATATCATTTGCACTCAACTCAATTAGTCCATACATAAATTCATTGATTCAATAATAACATTTACTATTAACCGTACTGCTCTGGTCAGAGACTTTGACGTTGATTTGATTGTAGTAGACCATGATATTAACCTCTTATAATTAAGGAGACAAATTCTTTATTGAATAGTGTTTCACTTTCAATGCTTCATCTTAGACCCAATTATAACTGCTCGATGGATCGCCATGCCATGATTTAACTATAATCAAGTGAAGTATCCACATTGAAGTTACATAGTATTGTCAAGTTGAGGAAATTGTGTAAAATCTTCACTTAGAGATCTCTTGTTGGACCTTAGTTATAAATAACTATAGGAAACTCTCGAGTGAGCCATATCATAGTCATCCAATAATTATTAGTATTTACCCCCTTTGTGGCCCCAACACCATGAGTAAAACACTGCTCACCATTTGAAGAAATTTATGTACTCTGGTCACAAAAGATGTATCAATTATCTTTCTTGAAACTTCTTGATCATAAATATTTAATATGTAATATTATTTTATATTGTGATTAATTACTCACAATTGCAGTTATTTGCAACTACAGTCGCCAACAATTCATTTAAGGATTTTCTTATTTATATACTTTAAATTAATTAATTAATTATATAACTATATAACAAAATATATAATAAAGGTCAAATACCTTTACTATAAAAAAGATTGTCACATAGTTAGATATATGTAACAAATTTGCCTCTAGGGAATACCTCTAACTCTATCAATCTCCTACTTGCACTTAGGGTTAATTATGGAATTTTATTCGCATTCATCCTATCAATTTTCCGAAAACTGATCGAGCTAGTCCCTTAGTGCATAAATATTTTATATTATCTTAACGATCTACCTTGTCAATCAAATCTGTCCGATGCTGATAAACCACCTTTATCATGTGGAACTTTTTGAAGTGTGTTTCTTGACTTCTAGTGAGCTCTAGGTTCTTTTATGATCTATTATTGCACAACAATGTTTTGTTATTCTCAACATTTGGATTCACCCTACTTCGGTTATAAATTATGCATTACATATATAAAGTTTTTATTGTGGCACTATTTAAAACGATGTACTTAGCCCTTTGGTTGAATCAGCCACACCCTTTTGTTTGGAATAATTCCAACTTAAAGCTCCTTAACTAAGGCTTGAACAAGAATTTAGTATTAACATGCTATACTCGATATCACTTATGAAGTTTGAGTCTGAATACTTTTTCATAAAGAGTTCGTTGTTTCTATAAAGAATTCTCTAGTATTTCACAAATATCCGAGAACAGTCTAACCTACAACTTAGTGATCTTAATTCGGATTCGATATTCACTCAATGTATCAAGTACATAATCGAAGTGTGAAATATTTGACCACATAACATATGTGATGATTTCTATTGCCAATTCATAAGGAATCCATCTTATATGCTCCACGTTAAACATTTTAATATGGTGTCTATGTATATCATTTTGGACATTCCTAACATCTTTTTATACTTATTATACAAGATGTATTTTCAAATAGTATATTGAGAATTAAACAACCAAGCTAATGTTTTTAACTTAGGTACATCATTATCAATCGAAGTTTATTGTTTACTTATAGTTTTAGAATATTTTAATAGCTTTGTAGTTCTTTCTTATAGGCACATACTTCCTCTACATTTTGACCAAAATTCAAAATGCTTGATGTTTCAATCAAAATATTTGCTCAACCCTGATACTTATTGAACGATACTTTCATATCAGTTCTTGGATATTATCAGAAACCCACAAACTCAGCACTACTTTGGTTGAACCTGAGACTGTTTGGTACTTAATAAGCAAACATCATATTCTAAATCATTATTTAGAATTTTTGTTTCAACATACATGTACAAAAAATTCAAAATCATATTAACTAATAATTTTATGAGTGAAATTATAATTAACTCGAACATGAATGGCAAGTTTGTTTTGTTAATTTCAATAATTGAAATTTATGATGTTTTATTAACATAGCTTACTATATTCCAACTGCATTGGACTTCTTCTCACTTTTGCGGTCGATGGATCATATCATTTTACGTATAATTATCAAAATCATATTTTGATAATGTATTTGGAATCCATTTTGGATTTCTGCATCATGCAATATTATAGAGCTAATACTCTTTAACTAACAACTAAGGAGATTCTTTTCTCGAGATTGATATGAAACTTATAGTTTCTTTTAATGTGCGAGAATTCTAATAAGACATTCTAATATATTGTGTTCATTTAGGATTCGTTTAGTTTCATTTCATCCTTCATGATCAGTTTTTTCTTTGGATTGTATCAAAAATATTTTACTACCAAAAATTTCTAAAATAAATTCATTCACTATGAAGTTGGTGTTTCTTAAAACAAAATTTGATTCTCGATGCAGTGGAATAGGTATCCATGAACATTTTATGAACTGCCTTCATATTTGTGTAAAACCGATACAGTTTTGAGTTTATTATGTTTGTAACATAAATTAAACAACCACACATCTTAAACTATTTAAGGTCGAGGGTTCTTATCAATTCATATCTTTTATGAATGTGATCTCTTAACTATGCTTTTGATGAAATTAAATTTAACCTATGTGCTTAATATTAAGTACTCTTCCTTACAAGAAGAAATTAACTCAACTTCACTCACCATTAATCATACTTTGTCTAACAATGTCTGATTACTCCTTATTGGTATACCGCTATATATCATAGGGAGGAGTAACTTTTGTGATTGAATCTTATTTATTATTAGGTATATTTGGAACTCTTTTCCATTATACTCACCTATGGATCATATCGAATTCTTTTACTTCTTTTACAAGTAATTTTTTCTACTTCTGTATTATATTCTATGAACTTATCATAGATACACTAGCTATTTATTAAATGCACATTTTCATTTCTATAATAATTCATTTGTGAATTTAATGAAGTAATCGGATCCATTTTGGTAACATTAGACCTTCGACATCATACATCTATATGATTAATTTGAAGTGTTCGCAAACTCTTTTGCTGCTCTCACTAAATGGGTACTTTGCCTTTAATCGAATGAGATAAGATTCATTAGTACCATATGATTCATAATCTTATGACTAAAGAATAATTTCTCAAAAATATGGCTTAGTTATTAATTCCAAAATAAGTGTAAAATTTTTAGATACTTCTATAGTTTTTGATGCATCACTTTTGTTATAAATACCATTATTATATACTTATTTTATAATAAATATTCATATTATTCATATCAAAATAAAACTATATTTATTTCCAATCAAAACTGAAAATGGTTATTATTTCGTAAATAATATTTGGTATATTTACAAAAATAATCTTTTAACTTGATGTGCCCACTAAGAAATGTTATATGGCATGCCCCCACAATTTCACCATTACTATAATAGCATACGAAATACGAAGCTCCATTCAACCACTTATTTCGAGATTTTATTTCATACACCATAACTAGTTTACAGTCTAGAGTTCCAGATTGATTATCTTGAAATTGAAGAAATAACTTTCATAGAAAAATTTCTGTATGAAAGTACATTTAGAATAGATATCACATTTCTCATCCCAATTAAGTATCTTTTGATATATATACAATTTTCATTTCTAATATCTTTTTGTGAAGCATCGGTGACTATTCACCGTCTTCATCCCAACTATGCCTAGGTTACATCTTCTTCCATACATTTACTTTCTTTTCCAAATAGTCGAAACATTAAAAGGAAGTCCTTACTACAATACCATAATGAAATTTTTACAAAAATGCATTCAGTCATCCTTAACATTTAGGGACATCGAATAAGTTGCACTTTACATAAACTGATCAAACTGATATTTTAGTGATCGAATTCTTAAGTACATCTTGTACCTCTTGCTTCAGTGCTACATCTAACACAATAAGATCATTATTGTAATCAATTGCATTGAATACACAATCTCAGACTATGGTTTACTTGCTTATTTTGAATGAACCAATTTTACCGAAGTTACGTACATTACGAATAGTGACTAATCACTATATAACAATTATACGTGATCGAATACGGATAAAATATCCATATTTTTGTGTTGCTTTTAGAGTTTAAATTTCATAGAAGGTAGCATACAGTCTCAGACAAATAAATACCTAATTGATCAAGGGATGAATGTTTTAGTAGTTATATTATTTGGCTCTTGCATGGGCCTTAAAATGACAACATGTCAAAGGATTTATTAGTAAATATATTTTATATTATGTCAATCTTAATTTGGTTCATTTGTATATTTTAACTGATAAGCATTTTATCAATTATACTAGTCGCATAAATTTATTGAAGTATATTATTTTAACTTATATAGCATATATTCTTATAATATTAGAAAGTTCAACACGTTCACTTTATTTTTTTAATAAGGCTCCTTCTGGGCCAAAAATTGACACAACACCCTAGTAAATCAAAAAGTGAGAATAAAAAATGCAAAATCAAACTGAAATAGCTTGAACTCACGATATTTCATAGTGGTTCAGTCTCAAATCACTGCCTGCATCCACTTTAATTTTATTTCAAGAGCTTTTTCATAGGTACAAACAAGTTATAAAGTTTCAGATCTTGAAAATAGTGTAAATCCGAGTTTGGCAGCACTTCATGAAAAAGTAGATTAGAGAAGAGAATAAGGGCCCAAAAGTCCTTTCTATGTTCTTTAACACTGATATTTAGAGGGGAATCCATCCACCATATTCACTAGCTCATGGAAGACCAGGTAAGAACTTAGATCCATGTTATTAGGAATGAAGAACAAGTAAATCTCATAATAAAATTATGTCTGTATCGACCACAATCATGTCAGTACCTAATTGCTTGGTGCTATTTCTGCTTTTTCCTTCGTACTTATTTACTTCTTTAAGTTTCCAAACTTCATTGTCAAAATTACTTCTACAAATCATGTTGGTACCGATTTATTTTATGCAAGACTTGTCTTTTTCTATAAAATATTGAAGTAGTTCACCTAATTACTTGAAAGTGGGCCCCCTCAAAACATCTTGATACCGTAAAAATCATGTCAGTGTGGACATGGTCAATATGGTTAGTACTAACCATATGTGACTTGCACCGTTTTTTCTCTAACTTCTTATACATCATCATTCTATCATTCCATACAACTCCTTAGGTTCTTGATCCATTTCTTCATCTTTTGAAGTCCAGATCCATCTGGAAGTTGCTTGATTCAAACGATGAATAATGACTCCTACAATTTTTTTAAGTTTTTCTAAATCCTAAGAGAACATAAATATCTTTTGATTTCTCTTGTGGATGTTAGGACTTGCTTGCCTTAGGATTGTGACCTTGAGGAAGCTTAACATATCATAGGCCTACAAGAAATGCGAAATACTTTATCAGTTGTATCATATATAACTCATAACCCGCGGTCTTTATCCTAATCTCATCTCGACCTTAAGGGATCTCAATAAATCAAAAGTGATTATTTCCTCGTACCCACCATTTCATGACAACCTAACTATAATGCATGTGCCTTAAGGAAGCTCAACAAATACGACATGTATCTTACCTCGTCCACTCAAAATATTAATAGTACTACACATAACATCTCATAATTGAGGGAGCCAAACAACTAAAGAGAATGCAAGTAATCATTAACATAAATGCTAGAGGATAAATCGTATATTAAGGATTCATAATCTTTAATATATAGATATATACATGAAGTGATATTATTTTAAGGAACAATGTATTTTTGATGAAATACCCTAGTGATTCAAGTGTCGCACACATCTGAAATCACGGTATGTGTACAATACACACATACTCGTTTCTCAAACCAAAGTTGGGTTTCTTACTATTCAACTTACTTTTTAGCCTATATTTGTTGAGTATTTATAGCATGATAGAAGTTTCATCCAGCTTGAATTGGCATATTGATCTAGTACTATCATAATTTTTTATTGCTTGAAATAGAAAAAAAATTAAAATGCCAATGCATTACCAGTTCGTGCTCCCTAACTCTTGAAATGTTACAAGTTTTGACAATTTCTCTAACGATAAATTTTCTTCATAAGTAGAAATTTCCTGCCAGCACACAAAGAAAATGTGAATAATTTAAAGCAGATAAAGAATTATTACAATAAAATTAATTATAGTTAACGTATAATAAACTCAAATTTCTTCTCAATAGCACAGAACTGCTGGTCTTGTACTTGTTGTCTTCCTTCCAAAATCACATTCAACCTCGATGACTACACTTAAAGCCATCAAAGAAATAATTAATTACATTTGAAATAGACCAAGTCTTATCTACAATTCATAGTAGTCCCCGTTCTTTAAATGCAATTATTGTCAGCTCAACATTAAAAGATGCTAATTTCACGTTGCTTTTTAGCAATGAACTTATCTATCTATCTATTACTTAAAATTTAAAAACGAGAACTACACAATACAGATGTGTCGTTGGTGCTGTTTCTCAATTCAAAATACTCCACTCTGCGCTTATATCGTTTTTAAGCACAAAACCACAACAACGACCACGAATGCTTTCCCGAAATTAATTAAGAGTCGTGTTATATACACCCCCGTATGGACTTCATATTACCCAGCCTTTATTTACCCAGTCCATTCTCATTGCCTACTCCATATTACCCTACTAATTTTTCATACTACCATACATGATTTCCCTCTTTCAAAACACTAAACGTGATTCCCTCCTTCAAAACGCTAAATGCAATTTCCCTCCTTCGCGCTTTGCCTGCTCCGCCCTACCTTGTTTGAGCAAAACCCTAAACAACCGATCAACTCAACACCGCCTTTGCTTCACGCCTCCTTGCTCTGACCATCCTTGCTATAATTCTATGGCTCCAAAAAAGAAAAACCCAATGACCAAGAATTCGAAGAAGCAATCTACAACTTCAGAAATAGTAGGTATTATTTTTTCTTATTTCAATTTGTTGAATAATGGTATTCTTGTGGTGGATTTTTGATGTTTGGAAATTTGACAAGTCTTGCCATGTAAGAATATATATTTTGATAAATAATTGAGTGTAGGTATACTTTTTTTTCACATGATAATTTTGTGATTAATATAGGAGAATATAAGTTGAGCTTATGAAGTTACAAGATTTTTGATATAGGACTTTTGAGAAGTTGTTGATATAAGACTTTTCACATGTCAAGTTGGATTTTTGATAATTTGTTGATATAAGATTTGATGATTAGTGCAAAAAAAATCACATGCTAATTTTTTTGATATAGGATTTGGTGATTGATACTAATTTGGTAGTTAATGGTGTTTAGAAATTTTTTTGATCAATAATTGAGTTTAAGAAGTTATAGGGGAAAAAATCAATTGCATTAACCTCCATTATTTATAAAAATAAATAAATATGATTTGTGAAAATTTTAGGCATACTGAATAATGTGATTAGTTAATGTTGAAAATGATTTATTTATTTAATCTAATCATAAGTTTAAATCTATTTAGTTTTTTTTCAGGAGGTGGTAAGCGAGCTATAACAACCTCTCATAGGCATGAATTAGAGAAGTGTAAGGCTGCATAAAAGATTGTTAGCGAAACATTGCATATACAAGGTGAGCATGATGCTTCATCTTCCTAGGATTTAGAGGATGATGATTTTGACCCAAGCAATGAAGATTATGAAGTAGACACTCCAGAAGTTCAGGTTAACACCGAAGTTATTGAAGAAGGAAATGTAGAAGTAGGTGCTCCTATGCCTTCTAGTGGTAATGTTGTTGTAGATGTTGATAATGGAGGTCCAGAAACAAATTAGATGCTAAAATGCTTTGAACATCACATAGCGAAGCAAATTTGGGAAATGAAAATTGCAAGTCAAGAGCGCATGCCATTGCGATGTGTATCTCATTGGCATAAGTTGAAAGAATGGAAGCTAGAAGATGAGTCGGAGTACATTGTGGAGAGAGTGAAAAATTCGAGACTCTATAATAAAATCACCGAATCTTATCAGTTCATGGACGTACCAACCATAAGTTCACTTACTGAAAGATGGCATCCAGAGACAAACATATTTCATTTACCATTTAGGGAGATGACCATAACTTTAGAAGATGTCAGCAAAATTCTTAGAATTCCATTATCGGGTGAACATGGGGGTTGAGATATTGAAGCTAGTGATGCTATCAACCTGGTCATGGAGAAATTGGGTAAAGAAGAGAAGAAAGTGAGGCAAGAAACAACCAAGGTGTATAGGATACAAATGCATTGGATTAAGGAGAATTGTCGAGGAAAAGCTTCGATGGAGGACGCTACTGAAGTTGACTACGATAGAGTGGCTCGAGTTTATCTTCTGTATATGTTGGTATGTACTATTTTTACAGACAAATCCGGTACAAAGACATCAATATATTATCTTAACTGCCTAATTGACATAAACACTTTAAATGAGCAAGCGTGGGAATGGCTATATTAGCTTACTTATATCGACAGCTTGGATTAGCTTCAAGAGTGGGTGTAAAGCAGATAAGCAGTTGTTTGTCCCTCTTGATAGTAACTTCTTTACCTTATCATATAATTTTTTTTCCTAAGTACTTAAAAAACTAAAAAAAGATATTATATTGTTTATGTTGTAGGCTTGGATATATGATCATTTCCCCATGTTGTAGACTTCAGCCAGAAATGCCTCTTATAGCATTGGTGGTCCCTTGTTGAAGAAATGGAAGAATGGTAAAATTGGAGGAGATAACTTGAGTTACATTATTCACGTAAGGGAACTATTAAATGATTTGCGAGCAGAGGATGTAAGTACTTGTAACTAATTTAATTTATATTAACATATTAAATTTTTATTCAAACATTGCATTGTGTATGGTTGTGTGTGTGTGTATAAGGTTTGTTGGGATCCATATAAGAAGAATCGGCAATATAATCCAATTGAAAAAGTAGTTTTTTACAATGGTGTTTTGCGTTGTTTCGACATAGCCGAACCATATTATCTAGATAGGGTTCTTAGATAGTTTGGAAGGGCTCGGTGCATACCAAAAGCTCCGATGATTTGTAAATAGTAAAGGTGCAGATTCAAATCAGTATAAAATCAAGTAAAATAATGGACATTGGTACGCTAAAAATTGGCAAGGTCATATGCTACATGTTGATTCTCGTTCAGTTCTGGTTACAATTGCTTGGGATTCTACACCGAACTATATTAGTTGGTTTACTCGTATTTCTCATTTGATTGTCCAGAGTCCGCATATTAGGCGTAGTGCTAAGGTGACCGATAACATGGAAGCTAAGGATTTGCTACGCAAACATCACAAAATAAGTTAATTGTATTCATATATAGTATTTAAATCGAAAATTGAATCGTATTCAAATATTTAATGTAGACGTATGTGATAAGAAAGGCTATGGACTTGTTAAAAAAATATGGTAATGATGATGATGTTGCCGTTCTTCTGGATAGAGATGTTAAAGCACATCGCTATTTGTCTTTGGCTTTAAAAGATCCAGAATGTAGCTCAATAGTGGAGCCACATTCGAAGGAAAAACACGATCTGAAGAAGAGGAAGAAATCTTCAAAAAAGTAAAGATGTTTGATGTGGTGTTTTAATTTCAGTTTTTTTTGAATGAATGTAGTGAACTATGTTGTAATGTGTTCTTGGGTCAGTATATTTTGTAGTGAACTATGATGTAGGGAACGATGTATGCTTGGGTTGGTATACTTTGGTGTTGATGCAACCCAAGTCTTAGGTCGCTTACGACCTAGTGACATTTTAGGTCGTTCACGACCTAGTAAGGATGATACAGGCCAAGTCTTAGGTCGCTCACGACCTATGGAAGAGCGCTCACGAGTTAACGGAATCGGTGTTAAGGCATGTGAACGAGCTAACGAGTTAAAGGAAAAGGCGCTAGAACGACCTAACGAATTACTCATCTCTTTAGGTCGCTCCAATCTTTCGAGTACCAATTTCCATGAGTTACGACCTAAGTTAGGTCGCGGAGAGGAGCTACGACCTATGTTAGGTCGCGAAGGGGGGTTACGACCTATGTTAGGTCGCGAAGATGTCCTGAAGCAATGTTTTTAGGTCGCTCGACCTTATGCACTGAAGAGTTAGGTCGTTGCCTTGTATTTTTAGGTCGTTCAGATTTTAGGTCGCTGCCGCGTTCTGCTTAAAGTCATTAACGACCTAGGATAGGTCGCTGAAGGAGGCTGATGTGTTGTAATATGTAAGTCGTAGGTCGTGTGCATTGTATTTTAGGTCGTAGGTCATTTCTGTGTTAGGTCATTGCCGACCTAAGTGTTGTGTTGTAAAGTGTGTGTTGTAAGGTCGTGAATGACCTAGTGATGTGTGAGTTGTACGTCTATAAATAGACTTGTTGGGTCATTTGTAATTAGTAAGTTGATTTGAATAAAAACTTTTGTTTGTTAGCTTTGTGCTTTCATTAAATTGGTAGTTGAGTGTAATCTCCTATCTCCTCTTTCGGCATTCGAGTGCGCTCGGATCAACGATCGTAGAAGCCAATTCACGGTATCAAGTACGCTTGATCAACGTCTGAAGAATTGCAGATCTTCTTTCACGGTATCGTGCGCGATCAACGTGACGAAGATAGCTAGAATTCGGTATCTTCGGATCAACGAATTTGGGCCATTCAGTATTTTTCATTCCATCGATTGCTACTTTCACAGAATCATCATTTTGTTATTCCGCTGCCGCATCATTTGGTATCAGAGCTAGACTTAGCCAATCATAGCTAAGCCGAGTCTTGGAGCCAATTTTATTTGAAGTGTTGAAGATTGGATTTGCATTTTTGAGAAGAATAGTGTTCATCGTGTTCATCAAAAATTACAACAAGTTTGAAGATTCCGATCCATCTCCTTTTGGATCAAAGGGTTGCGAGGTGTTTGAATTTGGCCGTGGAAGTTTGCACGCCAAAATTTGAGATTGTGTGTGAGAATTGAAGTGGGCTAAGACCGTTAAGTCGCGAACCATTGTTTCCGAGCTATTGAAGCCGTGCATCATTTTGATATTCAAGACCGAGAGTTAGCTTTTGTTTGAAGAGTAATCATGCCGCCAAGAAGAGCTAATCGCCATCAGAATGTTGAAGCTTTGTATAGAAGAGAAGAAGCTGATGAGATGGAGCAAAGAATTAATGAAAATTTTAGTGAGAAACTTAATGAAGGGATTGGACGGTTAGAGAAGATGATGTTGGAGATGAATCAAAATCGGAGGAGGGTTTCACCTGAATCTAACCATGGGGGAAGTAGAGTTTAACCACATTCTAATCGAGAGAGAAGTGTTGATAATGATCATAGAAGTGTCAGTCGAGATTGTTATAGAAATGTTGATGATCGAAGTCGTGATAGGAATGTGAATGATCGAGATCGGAGGAATGTAGGTGGAAGAAATGATGGTAGTAGAGATGTTGGTGGTTAGAATCGGCATCGATATACATCAGATTTCGAGGAGGAGTTTGAAGGTGGTAGTGTTCATGGACGAGGACGAGGACAAGGAAGAAATCAGTTGGAGTATGATCACAAATGGGAATCTGGGATGAAAACTGAAATACCAGAATTCAAGGGAGGTATGCAAGCCGAGGAATTTCTTGATTGGTTAGCTTATGTTGAGGAAATATTTGACTTCAAGGAGGTTCCGGAGGATCGTAAAGTGAAGTTGGTTGCTACTAAGTTGAGGGGGAGAGCTATGGCATGGTGGCAGCAAACCAAACTAACTAGAGAACGGATGGGGAAGTCAAGGATTGTAGCTTGGGAAAAGATAAGGAAATTGATGAAGGCAACTTTTTTACCTTACAATTACCAATCACTAATGTATCAGAGACTACAAAACCTGAGGCAAGGAACGAAGACTGTTACTGATTATGCGGATGAGTTCTACCAGTTGATTGCTCGAAATGACATTATGGAGACAGAAGAACAATTGACCACTAGATTTGTGGGTGGACTTAGAACACAGATCCAGGATATGGTGAACATGTTCGACCCTAGATCTGTGGCAGAAGCACATCAAAAGGCGTTGGCTTGGGAGAAACAAGGAAGACGTGGGGGAGGAGTGTTACCAAGTTTTACAGGACAGAACAAAAGAGCGGGTAGTAGTTCTAATATTCTTAAGGCATCGAATAAGCCTATTGTTCATGAAGTGGCTAAGCCAAAGGTCAACACTAATTTCAAATGCTATAATTGTCAAGAAGTGGTACACAAGAGCAGCGAATGTCCAAAACCGAAGAAGAGAACTATGATTGCTGAGGCAGAGGAAGATGAGGTAGAAGCTGAGTGTTCTAATTCACTACATGATGAGGAGGAAGAAAATGTGTCGGGAGACGAAGGGTATTCATTAATGATGAAAAGGTCGTGTTTGACACCAAAGCAAGAGGATGAGACTAACTGGTTAAGGAGTAATATCTTTTAATCAACATGTACTATCTTGGGAAGGGTTTGCAAGTTTGTTATTGATGCAGGAAGTTGCGACAATATTATCTCTACAGAAGCTATGAAGAAGTTATCATTGAAGACAGAGAAGCATCCTAAACCTTACAAGTTAGCTTGGTTAAGGAAAGGTGGGGAAGTGAAAGTTGGAAGAAGAGCTTGTGTTAAATTTTCAATTGGGAAGAAATACAAGGATGAAATTTGGTGTGATGTTGTGGACATGGACGTATGTCATCTGTTGCTGGGGAGACCATGGCAGTATGATAGGGCTGTGCAACATGATGGACGTACTAACAGTTACAGTTTTATGTTTGAAGGAACTAAAATCACTTTAATTCCTAAGAAGCGACAACAAGAAGAAAGCAAGTTGGAGGAGATTGAAGAGTTGAAAACTTTGTTATCGTTGAAGGAGTTTGTTAAGGAGGTAGAAGAGGAGCCTGAAGTATTCTTGTTGATTGGACGAGAGAGTCATGAAGTGGTTGAGATTCCTGAAGAAGTGAAACCAGTGCTGGAAGAGTTTGACGATGTATTTCCTGAGGAACTACCAACGGAATTACCGCCGTTGAGAGATATTCAACATCAAATTGATCTTGTTCCAGGAACTGTGTTACCTCACAGACTACACTACAGAATGAGTCCAAAAGAACATGAGGAGTTGAGAAGGCAAGTGGAAGAGTTGCTTGAGCAGGGGCGTGTGCAGGAAAGTTTAAGTCCTTGTGCGGTGCCAGCTTTGTTAGTACCAAAGAAGGATGGAACGTGGAGGATGTGCACCGATAGTCGAGCACTGAATAAGATTACTATGAGATACAGATTTCCAATGCCGAGACTTGATGATTTGTTGGATCAGTTGAGCGGGGCTACTATCTTTTCGAAGGTTGATTTGAAAAGTGGTTATCATCAAATTCGTATAAGACCAGGGGATGAGTGGAATACAGCGTTCAAGACGAGAGAAGGATTATATGAATGGCTGGTCATGCCGTTTGGTCTTTCGAATGCACCGAGTACATTTATGCGGGTGATGAATCAAATCTTTAGACCATTCATTGGGAAGTTTGTGGTGGTGTATTTTGATGATATACTGATATATAGTGGAAGTCCAGAAGAACACGTGCAACATCTGAGAGAAGTGTTGATGGTACTGCGACAGGAACAATTTTATGCTGCAACGAAGAAATGCGTGTTCATGACGCATAGTGTTTTATTTTTGGGATATGTCATATCGGGAGGAGGTATATAGGTGGATCGGAATAAAGTTGAAGCAATCAGAAATTGGCCACAACCTAAGACGATTACAGAAGTTAGAAGCTTTCATGGTTTGGCATCATTCTACCGAAGGTTTATTCCACACTTCAGTAGCGTGATGGCTCCAGTTACTGATTGTATGAAAGGGAAGCAATTTTCATGGTCGGAGGAAGCAGGATTTGCTTTTGAGAGAATCAAAGGACTTTTGACGACAGCACTGATTCTAGTGTTGCCGGATTTTCAGTTGTTGTTTGAATTACATACGGATGCATCGAAGGTTGGAATCGGAGGGGTGTTGAGTCAGAAGGGACGTCCTATTGCATATTTCAGTGAGAAGTTATCAGGAGCAAAGATGAGATATAATACTTACGATTTGGAATTTTATGCTATTGTACAAGCTGTGAAACATTGGAGGCATTATTTGTTTCATAAAGAATTTGTTTTATATACTAATCATGAGGCGTTGAAGCATATGCAGGGACATGACAAGATTGCGGCAAGGCATGCGTCGTGGATTGCCTACTTACAACAATTTACATTTGTGGTGAAGCATAAATCGGGAATCACGAATAGAGTGGCAGATGCATTGAGTCGAAGGAATCATTTGCTGACTACAATGAAGGTTGAAGTAACGGGGTTTGATGTATTGCCAGAGTTATTTGTTGATGATCCTTACTTTGCAAAATTTGTAGATAAAGTCAAAGAGGGAAAGACGGATGATTATGTATTGGTGGATGGTTTTCTTTTTAAAGGGAATCGATTATGTATTCCAGAGAGTAGCTTACGATTGAAGATTGTGAAGGAATTACATGAGGAAGGACATGTGGGCAGAGATCGAACTTTACAGTTTATTTCTCAGTCTCACTATTGGCCCTCGATGAAGCGAGAAGTTGGAAGGTTTGTGGAGAGATGTCATATTTGCCAAATTTCCAAGGGGACAGCGACGAATGCGGGATTGTATATGCCGTTACCCATGCCGAATAGACCATGGGTTGATATCAGTATGGATTTTGTTTTGGGGTTACCGAGAACTCAGAGGGGGAATGATTCGATATATGTTGTAGTGGACCGGTTTTCGAAGATGGCACATTTTATCGCTTGTAAGAAGACAGCTGATGTAGTCCGTGTTGCCGAGTTATTCTTTAAAGAAGTGTATCGCTTACATGGTTTACCAGAATCCATTGTTTCTAATCGGGATACTAGATTTCTAAGTCATTTTTGGCTAAGTTTGTGGAAGATGGTAGGAACAAAGCTAAATTTCAGTAGTGCTTACCATCCGCAGTCCGATGGTCAAACTGAAGTTGTTAATAGATCTTTGGGAAATTTATTACGGTGCCTTGTGAAGGATAATCTGAAGAGTTGGGATATGAAGTTATGTCAAGCGGAGTTTGCTCACAATCATGCTATAAACCGTAGTACGGGTTTCAGTCCATTTCAAATAGTGTATTCAAGCTTACCAAAGGGACCGTTGGATTTGACGATAGTACCACAACCGAAGGGAACAGTTAAGCGGGCTATTGATTTTGTTGATGGATTGGCAGAATGTCATAAAATCATTCAGGAACGATTGGAGAAAGCAAATGGAAAGTATAAACGATATGCGGATTTGAAACGAAGAAGCGTTGAATTTAATGAAGGTGATTTAGTATATGCTATACTAACAAAGGATCGTTTTCCAGTGGGAGCATACAACAAACTTAAAGCTCGAAAGATTGGTCCTGTATAGATTGTGAAACGGATCAATGAAAACGCTTATAGATTGAAGCTACCGGAGGATGTGTACACTTCTGACGTGTTTAATGTTAAACATCTTATTCCTTACTGTGGAGACGAACCTGTTGTGGAAGAGCAAAGCGCAAATTCGAGGACGAATTTTTCCCAACCAGGGGAGGATGATGCAGCCCAAGTCTTAGGTCGCTCACGACCTAGTGACATTTTAGGTCGTTCACGACCTAGTAAGGATGATACAGGCCAAGTCTTAGGTCGCTCACGACCTATGGAAGAGCGCCCACGAGTTAACGGAATCGGTGTTAAGGCATGTGAACGAGCTAACGAGTTAAAGGAAAAGGCGCTAGAACGACCTAACGAATTACTCATCTCTTTAGGTCGCTCCAATCTTTCGAGTACCAATTTCCACGAGTTACGACCTAAGTTAGGTCGTGGAGAGGAGCTACGATCTATGTTAGGTCGCAAAGGGGGGTTACGACCTATTTTAGGCCGCGAAGATGTCCTGAAGCAATGTTTTTAGGTCGCTCGACCTTATGCACTGAAGAGTTAGGTCGATGCCTTGTATTTTTAGGTCGTTCAGATTTTAGGTCGCTGCCGCGTTCTGCTTAAAGTCATTAACGACCTAGGATAGGTCGCTGAAGGAGGCTGATGTGTTGTAATATGTAAGTCGTAGATCGTGTGCATTGTATTTTAGGTCGTAGGTCGTTTCTGTGTTAGGTCGTTGCCGACCTAAGTGTTGTGTTGTAAAATGTGTGTTGTAAGGTCGTGAACGACCTAGTAATGTGTGAGTTGTACGTTTATAAATAGACATGTTGGGTCATTTGTAATGAGTAAGTTGATTTGAATAAAAACTTTTGTTTGTTAGCTTTGTGCTTTCATTAAATTGGTAGTTGAGTGTAATCTCCTCTTTCGGCATTCGAGTGCGCTCGGATCAACGATCGTAGAAGCCAATTCACGGTATCAAGTGCGCTTGATCAACGTCTGAAGAATTGCAGATCTTCTTTCACGGTATCGTGCGCGATCAACGTGACGAAGATAGCTAGAATTCGGTATCTTCGGATCAACGAATTTGGGCCATTCAGTATTTTTCATTCCATCGATTGCTACTTTCACAGAATCATCATTTTGTTATTCCGCTGCTGCATCAGGTGTGGACTATATTTTGTGGAAACAATTGGCAAATGAAATTTGTGTGGGAATGATATAATATGGTGATATTTTATGTATACAATATTTGTGTATGATATTTGTGAATGTAGTGAACTATGCTTGATCATATGAACTATGCTTGATCATGTGAACTATGCTTGATCTTTTGCAATGCTTATATTTTTTTCATCTTTTACACTTCGTTCGGTGGTATACGGCCAAACAACCTTGGATTTCTATGTTAAGATAATGTCGTATGGTGGTTAAACATGAAACTAGTGTAAGGAAAAGATGGCATTAAACCACCAATTGGCACATCTGGACCGATCGAAGTTAGGAGCTAAAAACCAACACTTTGTTACCTTTGATTGGTTGCTCAGAGTAGATCAACCATAGGCAAAAATGGCATCCTACAACCGTACGACAAATATGAACCGATCGAAGATAGAAGGAAAAAAACCAACTTTCTGGTAAGCTTGATCAGTTGCTCAGAGTAGATCAGCAATATCCAAAGACGGCATTAAACCACCGATCGGCACATCCGGACCAATCGAAGTTATAAGCTAAAAACCAACTTTCTATTACCCTTGCTCGGTTTCTCAGAGCAAATCAACTATAGGCCAAAATGGCATCTTACCACCGTACGACAAATATGGATCGATCGAAGATCGAAGCTAGAAACCTAAGTTTTCGTTAACCTTGATCGGTTGCTCAGAGTAGATCAACATATGACAAAAACAACACCATACAACCGTATGGCAAGTCTAGACCGATTAAAGATAGAAGCTAAAACACAAACTTTTTGTTACCCTTGATCGGTTGCTCAAAGTAGATCAATCAAAGCATTGAATGACATATAACAATCGAACAGTTAGACTGGACCGTATCTACCAAAGCGTTGGTCGGTTGTTAACAGCCGATTGATAGTTTTGATATTTTGGTGCTATAATTACAACTGTAGTTGAGACAATTTCAACTTCAACATGAAATGCTTTGATAACCTTTGTTGATAATAGTTTCATTACAAACGTGATAAACTTGAAACTATAACAATAGTTTCAATATCTTCTTTACAAAAATAATTTCAAATGATAACATAAAAAACATTCATGACAAACTAATTGGAAAATCCGTTGTTGCTATATATTATGAAACAAGATTGGAGAATATGGTATGTTCCTTGACACATACATCTAACCATTTGAGAGCACCTTCCATAGCAAATCGAGTCCAAAGAGATGCTATAGGTGGGATTGGTGCATTCCGATGTAACCACAGAATAACAAAGTGATATTTTGTTACAAAAACTACGACAATGAACATCGGAGGAGTTGTAATTGGAGGACCTTGTCGATGAGGCATAAATGTGAGACATTGACGCTTTGAAAGATGCACTACAATAGAGTTAAATGCATTGGCAATCATATATCCTATTTAAGGCATTGTCATCCAATAAGCCCGTCCATAATTAGTTTGAAAATGATTTAAGCGAAACTTCATTTCAAGCTAAGTTTCATCATCTAAACACCGATAGTATACAATCCAGTATCATTCTAAATCTAACAAAATCTTCTTTTTAGCTGCAATAAAATCGCCTTGTAGAACATTGACTTGCCCGACTATGCATCTAAATCCACAATTTCCATCTGCTTCTACATCGACAACTTCCATAATATAAGGATGCAAAAATTCCGGTATTTCATACATGTACATTTTGCATTTATCAACTGTTACGTTCATTGACGTTTCCTTCCTTTTCGGAGTCAATTTCTTCATCACAACACTCCTTTGAGATTATTGTTCGTCCAATGACTTTGTATATTCGAAAGCGGATGGATTGTGCTTTGTGGAGTGTATCGATTTTGAATCATTAGCTTTGAATTTTTTTCCTCTACTACCCTTCGGTCTCTCTTTCGCTTTAACATATCTAGGCTCAACTAATGTAATAGTAGGTATTACAATTTATCTTAGTAGAAGTCATTCCAACCATCAACAACAAGGGCATTTCACAACGATTTGTTTTATATGTACAATCAAGTAATAAAACCAAAGGAAAGCATCTGCACAATGCAGTAACCTTGGGATGGGCCCGTTATCCCACCTTTTGGCAAGGCCACGTCACCAAGGACGAAAAGTAAACCAAGGACAGTCCGTCCCGAAGATCGGTTATACACAGGTTCTATATGGATACTGGTAAATTTTGTACGAGTCCAGATCGAGCTACAATCGATATGATATGACAAGAAAAGCTGTGAAAGCCAACATTCCAAATTTCAGGTCAATTAGAGTTCATATGCATAAGATATTAAATGATCAAGGTCAAAGGAATCAACACCATTCGTATCCATGCAAGTCCGTATCCATTGCTTCAAAAGACCTCCTTCGTATCCCCTAAGCGGCCATTAGTTCGTATCCATCGAATATGCATTGCTCCATATCCATCAAGCTCGCCTTATTTCGTATCCATTATGGCTAACAGCCAGTTCATATCCATGGAGGAAACATCACGTTCGTATCCATTCCCCAAGAGAGATCTAGTTCGTCTCCATCGAACACCACCTTCCTTCGTATCCATCGAACTTGAGTTGTTTCGTATCCATCAAGTTAACGCACTTCGTGTCCATCAACAATCAGCATCTCGTATCGGTCCCCTGAATGCACTTTGCGTATCGATCTTCACCTACATGATTCGTATCGATCATTACTGATCAATACGAGAGAGGCCATACATTATTCATACGAGATCAAACACTTTATAATCGATACGAAGTGACCACCAATAGTCGATACGAAATGGAGTACGATAGATGGATACGAATGAAGTCGCACCAATGGATACGAACAAAGCATAAAAGAGTGGAAGACTCGGTCATTCGGTATGAAAAGTGGATTGATCCTAGAATATAGTGCCACGTCATCTGATCGACACGTGCAAACCATCGATACGAAGCCATCGATACGAAATAGTATCGATACGAAGACGAAAATGTCCTACAAATGCAAACTTGTATCGATCATAACTCAAAATCTACAGGTCCAAATGCCACCAATTTTTCCTAGGAGCTTGCGTACTACCTTAAGAATGTTCATGATCGATCTCAGCCCAAAAAGACCAAATTTGGATCGATACGTATTTCATGCATATCGGTTATGGATTGATCCCAAACGCCTGGGGATCGATCACGTGGGCCCATCCACGTGAGAGAAGGAGTCTCCCGAAGTTTGAGCGAGATATTTGCAACCTACACCTATAAATAGCAGTCCTAGGCCTTCAGAAAATGGACTTTTGACTCTAGAACGCCAATACTCTGCCGAAATCGTCATTGTACCTTGAGTGTTCTGTTGCAAACAATTGTAATCAGCGAGAGTTATTAATAAATAGCAAACTTTCTATAGTGGACGTAGGCTACAACGCCGAACCACTCTAAATCTCTGTGTTTTCATACTTCTGTTTGCCTGTTTTTGGTGTGTTTGTTAGATCTACCTCATTTTTCATTTATATTCTTCACTTTAATCTCTTCAAACATGCCTGAAAGGTGTTGTGCCTAATTTTGGTACAAACACTTTGGTGCTTTCACTGAGAAAACCCAGCTTTTCTCCTGCTCTTTGGATCTACTACCGTCGTTGGATTGCAAGAATCTAAGGAGAAGATCCAGATCTCACATCCAGTAGTTCTTCCACCCTATTCAGATTGCATCAAATCTAGGAGAGAGCTACATCATTCACCATGGTTACTACAAGGACTGCCTCAACCACTGCAGATTAGGAAGGAAGAGATAGACAGAACCTTGCGCAGCTACCCGCCACAGGCCAGAACTCAGCTGGACCTTCAGATCCACAAGGCCCTGTCACCAGGGAGGAGTTCCAGATGTTCATGCAAGAACTGACCCAAAGTCTTCAGCAGCTTACCCAGCAGATCCATGCCAACACGGAATTAACCAACCGACTGAATCAAGAAAGATAAAGGAGATCTAGGATGGATCAAGCTTCCTACTCATCCACTGAGAGCTCAGCTTCCTTTGATTATCATCATAGATCCACACGTCCACGACTAGATGGAAGCTACATGCAAGCTCTCGGGCATCAGCGCACTCTGAATCTTGGACAAGCAGGACTTGGTCCATCTGCGAGTCACCAGGCAGGACCCTCCTCCCAAGGAGGGACAATTCCTTATCACATTACTGATAACCATGTTGCCGCTGCCGCCGTCGACTTGGAAGCTGACATTCGAGACCGAACAAATCTGAACCTTCATCAACGCGATCGTACTCCTGAACCCTATGTGCCCGAAGACCTGGAGCCAAGGAGGCGAGGCATGGACCGTCGACTGCGCCCGGGCCATCCTCGCATTGTGGAACCCGACCACACCTTGGCCCAGCATGCTCAGAATGTCCAGATGCCAGACATCCCGACCATGTTAGTCAAATGATTCGTGAAAGTCAGGGCCTCTCCAATGACGACTGGGGAATCTCCCAGAGTCATACACCCTTCACTAATGACATCCTTTATGCTGAACTGCCCCATCGATTCAGAATGGAAACTTTACCTATTTACGAAGGAAGTTCGGACCCTAACCAACACATTTTGAAGTATGAATGGCTGATGAATGTCGCACGAGCTAACGATGTGGTCAAATGTAGAAGTTTTCCTATCTCCCTCGGGGGTATCGTAACCATGTGGTTTACTCACCTACCGCCCCGATCCGTTTCATGCTTTGATCAGTTAGCTACAAAATTCGTCGAACAGTTTCGTATGCACGTCACAAAGACCTAAGGATGTTAACACCTTATCCAGCGTCACTCAGGCTCCTGGAAAGACGCTCAGGCGTTATCTAGAAAGATTTCATGCTGCTTGTGCGGAGATTAGTAACCCTAACCTAATGATAATTCCATATTGATGGCGCTGAATCGATCCTGATATCGAATTTGGCAACTAGTTGGCTGGAAAACCCCCCGCGTCGCTAGATCGTTTCTACGCTAAAGCAACCCAGTTCTTAAGAAGAGAAGATGCTAAACAATCCAGGAAGAAGGATGACGTGGGGCCCAGTGTGGAAGGCATTTAAAGTAACGTCGCTGTGCAGCAAACCGGTGAGAGTTCCGGTAAAGTACGATTGAATATACAGAATAAGCAAAATCAACAGAAAGGCGATGGAAGTCAGGGTAAGAAGCGAGACCAAAATCGCGGACCGCGACGCAGAGCTCCCATGTTTGACACCTATACTCCTTTGAATACATCCCTGGAGAATGTGTACTTGCAGACCTGTAATACTGGCTAATATAAGAAGCCTGCTCCGAAGCAGTCGTCCAAAAAGCAGATCCAATCTGGAAAATTCTTTAGATTCCATGATTGCTATGGTCACAATACTAATGCATGTCGCCATTTACATGACATTATTGAGAAGCTAATTCGTGAGATGAAGTTGGAACAATTCGTCCGGGCACCGCAGGCTGGAGGTACGGGCCCATTGAATCAAAATCAAGTATAGAATCAGGCTAGACCGGAGGAACCCATGTGTACTGGCGGGAGGTTAGTTATTAACACGGTAAGTGGTGGTCCTCATCTAGCTGGCTGGAGCTGGAAGGAAATGGAGTTGTATGCTAGCTTAGTTAGGCATGCGAGCTTCGAATGTTGCAATAATCTTGACGATGAGGCTCCGGCTAAGCAACAAAAGGCGATGACAGACGACATCGTTTTCCGAGATAAGGATGCCGATAAAGTCGAAGCCCCCACCATTGATCCACTAGTCATATCAGCTCAAATAGGTCCTGCTTGGGTGAAGAGAATCTTAGTGGACAATGGAAGGCTCCGTGAATATTCTTTTCAAGCGAGCGTATGATCAAATGAAAATGGAAGCAAAGGACTTGAAGCCATGTCCGTCTCGTATACATGGCTTCAATGGAAGTGCAACTATACCCACTGGAATGGTGGAATTACCGGTGGAGTTGGGAATTGGAGAGCGCCGGAGAGTCCAGATGTGATAGTTCATTGTGTTGGATATCAATTCACAGTATAATGCTTTCTTAGGCCGACCGGCCCTTGCTGAATTCAGGGCAGCTATTGCCCCTTGATGTTTAACTCTTAAATTCCCCGCTGACAATGGGGTTGGAGTTGTTCAGGGAGGTCAGGCGGCTGGACGTTTCTGTTATGTTGCTGAGCTGCGGGAGGCGCAGCGGAAAGAGAAGGGCAAGGACATAGAGGAATCTCTCTGCGTCCATTTTACCGACAATTGACAGCTAACACCTAGGCCCGGGCGCCTCAACCAGTTCTTAAAGGATCTAGATCCACGAGATGATGATAATGAAGAGGAAGTCAAAGACAGTCAGGCTTCCCCGGCAGAGCTGACGATCGATGTTCCGATCAGTGATGATGACGGCTCCAGAGTGATAAAGGTCGGGTCTAAGCTAAGCCAATAGATGAGAGAGGAATTGGTTGAATTTCTCCGGGCAAACCTCGACGTGTTTGCTTGGACGCATTAAGACATGTGTGGGATCTCGCCGGACATCACGACCAATACATTGAATATTGACCCGCGGTATGTCCCGGTCAAGCAGAAAAGGCGCGGTATGGATCCAGAGAGATCTGCCGCCCTGAAGGAAGAGCTGGATAAACTCAAGACGAATGGGTTTATCCGCGATGCATTATATCCAGAATGGGTATCCAACCCAGTCAGAAAACCGAATGGGAAATGGAGAACTTGTGTGGACTACTCAGACCTAAATAAGGAATGCCCTAAAGATAGCTTTCCGCTTCCCAGAATTGATTAGCTTGTAGATTCAACGGTCAGACATGAGCTTTTGTCTTTTATGGATGCATATTCCAGCTACAATCAAATACCGATGCACTTACTCGATCAGGAGTATACCAGCTTTGTCACAGACCTGGGACTCTATTGCTATAAAGTGATGCCATTTGGACTTAAGAACACTGGGGTGACCAATCAAAGACTTGTCAATCGAATGTTTGCTAGCTAGATCGGGAAAACTATGAAGGTGTACGTGGACGATATGCTTGTAAAGTCGCAACTCTCCATCGATCATGTCAAAGACCTGGAAACAATGTTCAACATCCTCCGAGAGTACCGAATGAAGCTCAACCCGTGGAAGTGTCACTTCGGAGTCGCATCCGGAAAGTTCCTTGGATTCATTGTCAACGCTCGAGGCATTGAAGCCAATCCTGAAAAGATCTGGGGGATTCGAAATCTCGAGACTCCCAGAACTATAAAGCAAGTACAGAGCCTCAACGAGAAGGTAACATCATTGAGCAGATTCATCTCCAAATCCACCGACAAGTGCATTCCCTTTTTCGATCTGATCAGGAAAGGAAAGCGAAACTTTGAATGGACCAAGGAGTGTGAAGGCGCATTCCGAGCACTGGTTCAATACCTAGCTACGCCACATATTTTATCAAAGCCGATTGATCATGAGAGACTATACATCTATCTGGAAGTTTCAGAAAACGCAATCAATGCTGCATTAATTCGGGAGGAGGATCAGATATAATGACCGGTCTATTACATTAGCAAGTGATTGACCGGGGCAAAAAGGAACTATCCGAAGTTGGAAAAGCTAACTTACTGCCTCGTCATTGCCTCGAGAAAGCTTCGTCCGTATTTCCAGTCTCATCCGATCACAGTCTACATCGACCAGCCGTTACGATAAATCCTTACGCGGCCTGAGACGTCTGGTAGGTTGCTAAAGTGGAACACCGAGTTGAGTCAGTTTGATATTGCTTACACTAAGGCGGGCTATTCAAGATAAGTTATGGTGGATTTCATTGCTGAATTCACTATCCCAGAGGACTTTCCCGAAACCAGTGAATCTCCTAGATACATATGGAAACTTTATATCGATGGTGCATCAAATAACTGTTGCTCAGGCGTTGGAGTTGTAGTTCAAACCCTAGAAGGTCGATCCATATGCTCTGCCTTGAAGTTTGATTTCCGTGCAACTAATAACAAGGCCGAATATGAAGCTTTGCTCGATGGACTCAGA
Organism: Allium fistulosum; assembly: GCA_030737815.1. Classification (NCBI taxonomy): domain Eukaryota; kingdom Viridiplantae; phylum Streptophyta; class Magnoliopsida; order Asparagales; family Amaryllidaceae; genus Allium; species Allium fistulosum. The sequence continues at coordinate 1,000,061,802 of CM060904.1, read as the reverse complement.
CTTGCCAGAGACTTGAGAATTATTGCTATGGAGATCTACTACGACTCGTAATTGGTCGTATGTCAAGTTCGGGGAGAATACCAAGCTAGAGACGGGAGGTTGGCTGCTTATCTTGCTCGGGTCCGGGAAGCTTTGAATCGGTTCAATTATTATGCCATCTATTGCATACCGCGAGAGCATAACCAGAAGGCTGATTCTCTGGCAAAACTGGCCAGCGCTGGTGAGGCATAGCAAATGGGACTCGTCCTTATTGAAACACTTACCTCTCTGAGTATCGATCAGATGGAGACAGATTGGGTGCATGAATCCACACCCGAGAAGGAGTCATGATGACCCCTTTCAGAAATTATCTTGAGCATGGAACCCTGCCTGAGCGTAGGAGTGAGAAAAGACAAGTTCTTTGGAAAGCTTCACGATTCATTATCCAGAATGGAGTCATGTATAGAAGAGGATACTCTATTCCTTTACTCCGTGTATCGCCCACGACGAAATCAAACGAGTGTTACATGATGTGCACAAGGGGGAATGCGGTGATCACATTGGGGAGCAAGCCCTTACTAAGAAGATACTCCGATATGGTTATTATTAGCCGACTGTGAATCGGGACACATTAAACTATGCCAAGAGATGTGATAGATGTCAGAAACATGCTCGGATACCAAGAGCCCCGCCTACTGAAATTACTCAAATGGTTAGTCCATGGTCGTTCACCACGTGGGGCATCTATATAATTGGATCTTTACCTCTGGCTAAAGGTGGTGCGAAGTATGTCATTGTTGCAGTTGACTACTTTACCAAATAGGCAGAAGTTGAGCCCCTTGCTACTATCATGATGAAGAAAGTAATCAACTTTGTTGTCCGCAACATCATCTGTCGTTTTGGCCTCCCACATACCATTATCACTGACAACGGAGCCCAATTCGATAGTGTCGAGTTCAAGAACTTTTGTCAACGTTTCCATATTCAGAAGAAGTTCTCAGTGGTTTCTCACCCTCAAGTGAATGGATAGGTCAAAGCTGTTAATAAAGTTATCAAATCCATTCTGAAGAAGCAACTAGAAAAGGCCAGAGGCAGATGGGTCATTGAACTTCCCATGGCCCTATGGGCGTACCGAACTACCCACAAGTCTGCAACCGGCCACACTCCATTTTCACTTTCCTACGGCTCAGTAGCCGTCATTCTGGTCAAGTTAGAAGTACCTTCTCATCGTGTGACTTACTATTATCCGAAGACAAATGTCATATTGCTTACTGAATCTCTGGACTTATTAGATGAAATGCGTGAAGAGGCTGATTTGAGGGCAGTCGCGCACCGAAGTCGAATCGCCCGATTATACAGTGCTAAGGTCCGACCCCGAACCTTTGAACTTGGCGATCTCGTGCTCAAGAGGATTTATCAGGTCCCTTTGCATATGAAGCCAACATGGGAACGACCATATGTTATCGAACGGAGACTTGGAGATAGCACATTCAAATTATCGACTGTTGATGGTCTCACTTTGCCGAGAGCTTGGAACAGCGAAAGTCTCCGTCGCTACTACACATAACAGGCTTTGTTTATTCATTTAGTCTGCTTTTCGTTTGCAATTTGTTTATGCATTTTGACTTTTGAACTTGTAATAAGGCAACTGACTTTGCCATACTTTCTTATTTCAGCAATAAAATGCAACCTCTTCGAGCCAGAGTAGTGATTCTTGAAATGCGTCATGTGACCATCACAATGCACGGAGAGCTAAGTTCCATCCTACAATGGGACTTATTCAAATAGGGAGTGATTGTGATACGATCGGTCACTCGCTAACTGAAACCCCAAGCTTGAGGGCAAGCTATCACACTGAAGCCAAAAAGGATTGATACATGACAATCCTCTGACTAACTTCGATTCCCAGAGTGTGAGCCGGAGTATAAACTTAAAATCCAAAACACAGGGTCGAGGAGGGTGGATCCGTCCACCCACGAATTCTCCCATGTACAATCTAAACTCGAGGAGGATGGATCCATCCATCTACGACTTCGCTTGTTTACTCAAGGTGGATGTGACCCGAGCATCCATGATCCTGATCAGTTTATCGTTCCCAGAGTGTGAACGAGATCTCAAAACTCAAAACAGATGTGATCGACCGTCTGTTAACTAACTCCAGATTCCTAGAGCGCGAACTGGAGTATAAACATTAATTGGGTGTCACTGACCACCCACAACTAACTCTAAGTCCCCAGAGCGTGGATTGGAGTATAAACACAAATTGGGTGTGACTGACCGCCCACAAATCAACCTAAGTCCCCAGAGTGTGGATGCAATTTCGATTATTAAAACGGGTGTGACTGACCGCCCAAAAAACAGCTTAAGTCCCTGGAGCGTAGACGTAACTTTAAACATTAAGCAGGCGTGACCGACCGCCAGCATATGAGTTCAATCCCCAGAGTGTGGATGTGATTGTCAATACATGAGCGAGTGTGATCCGACAATACATGAGCGAGTGTGATCCGACCACTCGAACTCATCTCACAACAAATTGGTTCCGACTAAGTAAAATTAAAAGTGTCGAAGATAAAAAAAGCAACAATCGTCCGACCACTTCAACTCATCCCATGGACTGAGGGAATAACTCGAGCACCAGCTACTGATTGAGATAGTACAACATTAGGACTCGACTAAATGTTTGGTTACGGCTCAGAGCCATGACTGCGAGACTTAACAGCCGAACACGAGTCCTATCCAAAGATTAAAGCTTTACAAGTGTATTGAATATAAATTCAAGTGGTGAAACACTTAGGCAAATAAACTCAGAGTTATGCCAAAAAAGCGAAAGGAGATTTTGTTTCATCTATTCTTTGGAAACAAAATAAGTACAAAAAAGCTTATTCCAAAAATTCCTACTTGCAGGGGCCGAACCTGCATCTATACACGGCCTACTGAAAGCAAAAGAGGAATTCCTACTTATATACCAAAAAGGGACACAAAGAGACATGCCTAATCCTTATGTTTCTTCTTCTTCCCCTTCGATCCACTGGAGCTACCATTGTGGTGCCGTTTTGAAATCTTGCATTTACCCGGCTTATCCCCGGCCGGGGGAAGAACTGTAGTCTCCTCCTCTGAACTCACGAAAATCGAAATTCTTTCGAAATGCATGGTCAGAGGGACTGGGGCACTTTCTATATGAGAAGACACAGGGGGTACCCCAGTGATGATGATTGTACCACCCGGAGAGACCATACGTAAAGGGGCCGGGCCAGGACCTACCATTCCACCTCCAATATCGTTACCCAACGTGGCACTTGCCATCTCGGCACTGATCTCCACCATTATCGCCTTATCATGAGCTGCTTGAGTTTCCATCCGGATGCTGGTTGTTGGGGCCGAAGAGCTGGCTGTGAACACACTTCCGCCCATGACAAAAGACAAATCAGAGAGTGGATCGCTTTGAGGACCGAGGAGTTCTTCCACCATTTTTTCGTTGAAGATGAAAGCGCTCTCATGAACTCCTCCGGTCGAAGTGGCAGCTATAGTGGTCGTCGCCTACATCATGATGGCATCCTGCTCTTGATGTTGCTCTTGGGTTGCAGGGGGCACGGCCGGTGCAGCTCTTATAACCGAATGGAGATAAGAGAAAATATTAGTGACTTCTTATGATAACACTCCAGACTTTGAATAAATTCGAGAAGTGTTCAGAATACCTTCGTTAGGTTGGCTCGTGGGTGGAGCTGGGACTCCTTCGGAAATGTGCTCGCGAGCCGAAGATAATTGCTGTTGATCGGGATCGTAAGTAGGCACAGGTGGAGGATCGACTGCAGGGGTAGATTCAGGCTGGGTTGGCATGGGAATTTCAGAACTTGTGTCATGATGCTCAACACCAGAACCCTCTCCTACCTCCGGATGCTGAGTGACGAGTTTCTCGTTTTCAAATGTAACAATGGCATCATGGAGAATCCTCCTCTCATCTTCGATCAATACCCGGATCTCCAGTTCAAACTCATCAATAGATGTAGTGTGGTGTTCAGTCTTCTCATCATCCACCAAGCGGCGCCAGGCATCATGCAAATGAGTTAGATAGTCAACAAGCCATCTCAAGCCATGGGATTTCAAGACATTGGCGTTGTAAGTGATCAGAAGGTCTTCCATATCGCCTTCTAACCTGGACTCCGCTGCTCCGACTTTGGCTTTAATTCTAGCCTCGGCTTCTTGGACCTTTAGAACTACCGCATCCCGCTCACCCTTAAGCTCAACAGTCTGATCACATGCCTCCTGAGCAGCCTTATTAGCGCCATCCCTTTCTTTGACGACCTCAGTGTACTTCGCTTTAAGCTCATTAAGCTCTTGGAGCGCATTTTCACTTTCATCTGTGACGATGGCATTTCTGTGGCCCATATCGTTGACCAGTTTCAAGTGCTCTTGCCTTATTTGCTCCATTTTCTTATTGGCCTCATCGACTTTTTTCAAGGCCTCTATCTCTGAGTTCCTCAGGATGTTGTTTTCACCGGTGAGCACTTGAACTATGCGGTCTTTTTGAGCGAGGTCTTTTTTCAGCTGTTTGATTGTCTTTGCCCGATCAAATGCCACAACCGAGGCTTTCTCTACAGTTTTCTTCCATTCCCAATATTGGCTGTAGGCATGATAAACATAGTCGTGCACAATTTTCTCTGCCCCTTCTGGAATCAACTACAAATTTGGAGGGAAGTGGAAGCCGTCAAAACAAATGTTAAGCAATTCCTTCTTTAGCTGAGCAATCCGAGCGGCTCCCTCCCCTGTGAGCTCTATAGTCGTTGATGTGGTAACAATAGGAGTGTCTGCCCCAGTTCTGTGACACTGCTCGCCAGGCCTTGAAGTTTGTGGAGGCACTGGATGGCGTAGAGTTTCAGCAGCGTGTGTTCCAGAACCGGAGGGTGGCAAGGGAACTCTAGGTGGAGGAGAGCACGATCGGGAGCGGCGCCTATCTCGCCACTCTCTTTCCCTCTCTCTCTCTCTCCCTGTCTCTCTCCCTATCATAGCGATCCCTACCTTGACTAGAGTAGCAGCGATCATAATCGAACTCGTGCTTGCGGGACTCTCGGTATGAACTGGAAGATTGATGTGCGGCACGAAGGCTACTGATCATGGATCCTTTCTTCAACATTGTAACTGTAAAGTGAAAGAAGAAACATAGTTGGTTATCTCCGAAGATTGAACAGCTCATGAATATTAGTTGTGTGGTGCTGTGAAGTGTGTGCATGCATGTGTAAACCCCCCAACCAACCAGATATAGCAGCCATACTCGGAGGGGTTGACTCTCCTAAATCTGAGGCGCTTTGAAGCCCCTCTAATATGATATCTTGGTGAAGAGACACATCGTCCAGAATGGGAATATCTGCAAGTCCCTCAAAAGGACTCTCTATTTGTGAAAAGGGAGCTTCTGAAATTACAATAGCCGCTGCTGGCAAAGACATTACAACGGACTTGCGTCTCAGAGCTTTGTGGGCAGCGGCCTTGCCTATCCTTATCCTTTCTGAATGTCGATGACTTTGTGAAGGCCCGGGTGCGGGATCGTCTCCAGTGGGCATATTCTCATCGTCACCTTGCTCGGTGATCATGATTCCAGGAACTCTTCTTTTGACTTGCCTCGCTGGAGCCGTCCTGAGAAATCCTTCAAGCCCGATGCTTTGATCTCTATCGATTAGTCCAACGGCCCTCGGATTTTCATCAGTGAGGACTTCATCGATCTCTCTGCACTCGGCAGGTACTTCTTGAAGAACTCTTACAATCTCCTTAAACTGAGCTCCTTCGAGCCGCGGAATCAAAGCTATGAAGGAAAATAAGTGTTAAACTCTGAAATCGAGTACTATTATCCACTTAATCGGCATAGAAGTTGAAGCACTTACGTCTGTCTAGCCACCGTCTGGCAAAACCCGCTGGGCACCGAACGTAGAACCATTCGGTATTGAAATAGCTAAGCTTGGTCCAGGCCCCGATCACAACTTGACAGTTCCTAACTGCTTCTTAAAAAGTGAAGGAGGGATTATCTCCTTGACTCTTTATATTGAACAAGTATCCGACTTCCTCTGGAGTTGGAGGTCAGAAGAGATGCTCCATGAAGAGATGAATAAGCTATTCAACCAGGAAAACCCGTTCGGGTGCAGCTATGATGGGGCAATCTTTAAATAGAATAACACTTCCTGGATGTACTGATTAAATAGAGGGAGTGTCCCGGCTATGCACGAAAATCTGTTGTAGGCTGTGTACCCTTCCAAGGGAGTATGGGCTCTTTCTTCTGCCCTTGGCAATAAGACATTATTTCTTGAAAATCCATGCCTTATGCAAATCCTGCCAAGCATGTCTTCAGAAATATTAGAAGGAACATAATCTTGCGGATGCACGATGAAAACTGCCCCTGGTAGCTCATCCGGAGTAGGACTAACAACTTTGGCTGCGATAGCCGGCATCTCAATTACAGGAAGAGGTGTACTCTGAGCCTCCTACGGTTGCAAACTTCCGGGTTCCATAGCTAATCAACTCGGCAAAAATTATCGTTAGATGACAATAAACCTGTGTTTCCCCCAGTGTAAAGTGCGTGAATGTGTTGTGTAGTGAAGTGCTGTATATTACTTAAGAGATTCTACGAGATTTGAAAGATTTTTGAACGACAAGACTTTGAAATTCAACCGGAGTGACCATCATCGCTGACCGTCACAACCGTGCTATCCAGACTTTGGAGATCGATCCAAGTTAAAGTTTGTCAACTTTTGTCAAGTTACAGTTCCATCGACGAGCTTTGAAAGACAGTCAAATATGCGGTGAAATGGTTAAGTCTAATTATGCAAGGCAGAAGCTCGTCGGAGTCAAATGTTTAAATATGAAAAATTTTCGTATCCATCAAAATGCAAGTTCAGATCGGTCAACAGAAGTCTCATTCATATCGATCGGCAGAAGAAAAAATTTCGTATTGATCACCTCAAGGCTAGTTCGTATTGATCCAAACTCATCATCTTGTATTGATCGTGGGTTGTGTCTTCGTATCAATCGGCAGGACCGATACTTCGTATCGATTGCGCAATTAGATCTTCGTATCGATCATTATACGACCTCCAACCATTTCCAATCGATACGAAATCACTCCCTCTCTCGATACGAAACCATATCCATAACCATCGTTATGCACTTTGGTTGCTTTCAGATTGATATGAACCGCAACTCTTCGATCGATACAGATGACCTCTTCGTATCCCCACACTTCATCTTCTCCAAAGCTTTGTAGAGACCACCTCCTCCTTCCTCGACCTCATTCCGACCATCTCCGGCCACCACTTCATCAGAATCGGTCACGTAAATAAGTGGAACGACAAAGAATTTCAAGTCTCATCGTTTTCAACACAAATTCATGGTTTAATTACCTAGTTTTAGTAATTGGTTTGAAGGACTAAAGTCTAATTCGATTCGAAGGCAAAGGTGATTTCTTAATTTTCTGATATCTGGAGCGATACAAATGCTAGAAGAAAAATGAGCAAGTGGAAAATTTGTCTAAGTACTAGAGTATTTATACTAAGGGAGTGGCTATTCGTCTCCTAGTTGCTTTGACCGGTTGAAACAGTCAATAACGCAACCGATACGAGAACCTCGTTTGTATCCCTCTACCAGACAAATACGAGACAACTGATTCGAATCCAATGTTTGATCGAAGCAATTCTATCCACCAGGCAATCGACACGAAGCACAAAGCCAAAGCTTGTTCAGACTGTTCGAACCCATTGGAAATGCATCGATACGAAATATTTAGTTTGTATCCATCAACCTAAAGCCCACAGAGATTCGTATCCATTGATACGAAATGTATTGAGAAGCCAACCAATTTGTGTCAATCGCCATCGATACGAAAATGATCTTCCAACTTTTCACATCGATCCAGATCCAAGAGAGGATCGATACGAAGAGATACATTAAAACGACTATCAAGCGTTGTTGCAACTCAAACTTCACATCGGTTCAGGAGAGGATCGATACAAAATTCGACAAAAAAAACTGACAACGACTCGTGAACGTACGAACGTTAACGGGAGTCAAGTTAACATACATTTATGTGTAACGAATTAACACTCAGTTTTCAAAATTCACAGGAATTGGATGTTCACCTGGTGACAATTACAATGATGAACAACAGATTTCTAACACGCAGCACTCGGTTACAACGATGCACTGTACAGTCATTGGCAGACAACAATTTAGTATTTATAATACCAGGGAATCAATCAAAGGTTACATCTTTTGACAAGAAGACAAATACTCATCAAATCAGAGAGAACTTTTCGGACAGAAGGATGCAACTTTTCAAAGCACATCATGTTCACATAGGACGTACTTTGGGGGGCAAATGTTATACGGCCTTTGGCAAGGCCGTGACACCAAGGATGAAAAGTAAACCAAGGACAGTCCGTCTCGAAGATCGGTTATACACAGGTTCAATATGGATACTGGTAAATTTTGTCCAAGTTCGGATCGAGCTACAATCGATATGATATGACAAGCAAAGCTATGAAAGCCAACATTCCAAATTTTAGGTCAATTGGAGTTAATATGCACAAGATACTGAACGATCAAGGTCAAAGGGATCAACACCATTCGTATCCATGCAAGTCTATATCCATTGCTTCAGAAGACCTCCTTCGTATCCCCCAAGTGGCCATTAGTTCATATCCATCGAATATGCATTGCTCCATATCCATCAAGCTCGCCCTATTTCATATCCATCATGAGGAAACATCACGTTCGTATCCATTCCCCAAGAGAGATGTAATTCGTATCCATCGAACACTACCTTCCATTGTATCCATCGAACAGAAGCTATTTCGTATCCATCAAGTTAATGCACTTCATGTCCATCAACAATTGGCATCTCGTATCGGTCCCCTGAATGCACTTTGCGTATTGATCTTCACCTACATGATTCGTATCGATCATTACTGATCGATACGAGAGAGGCCATACATTATCGATACGAGATCGAACACTTTATAATCGATACGAAGTGACCACCAACAATTGATAAATGGAGTACGATAGATGGAAACGAATGAAGTCGCACCAGTGGATACGAACAAAGCATAAAAGGGAGGAAGACTCGGTCATTCGGCATGAAAAGTGGATCGATCCTAGAATATAGTGCCACGTCATTTGATCGACACGTGCAAACCATCGATACGAAGCCACCGATACGAAATAGTATCGATACGAAGATGACAATGTCTACAAATGCAAACTTGTATCGATCATCACTCAAAATCTACAGGTCCAAATACCACCAAATTTTCACAGGAGCTTGCGTACTACCTCAAGAATGTTCATGATCGATCTCAGCCCAAAAAGATCAAATTTGGATCGATATGAATTTCAGGCATATTGGTCATGGATCGATCCCAAACATCCGGGGATCGATTACGTGGGCCCACCTATGTGAGAAAAGGAGTCTCCCGATGTTTGAGCGAGATATTTGCAGCCTACACCTATAAATAGCAGTCCTAGGCCTTCAGAAAATGGACTTTTGACTCTGGAATGCCAATACTCTGCCGAAATCTTCATTGTACCTTGAGTGTTCTGTTGCAAACAATTGGAATCAGTGAGGGTTGTTAATAAAAAACCAACTTTCTATAGTGGACGTAGGCTACAACGCCGAACCACTATAAATCTCTGTGTTTTCATACTTCTGTTTGTCTGTTTTTGGTGTGTTTGTTAGTTCTACCTCATTTTCCATTTATATTCTTCACTTTAATCTCTTCAAACACGCCCGAAGAGTGTTGTGCCCAATTTTGGTACAAACGGGGCCCACATGAGATTGACTATTTTATCAATCGAGTCATCTTTTCTAACCCAATAAACAACATTATTTTCCATTAAAATTTCATAAGTTGTTGAATCGTGGATCTACGTTCCATCTAATATATAGTGATCTTAACCTTTGCATTATCAATTTTCTTCAATATCGAAACATTGTCCGTAAAAGTTCTCTTTATATTCACCGGTACATCTCCAACCCTAACCCCCGCAACGCTCATATCTATCGTGATTTTCTTTTCCACTTTCGTATGTCGTCCCAAATATGCATGACCAATTAGAGTTTTAGGTAACTCATGATTTTGCGTACCATTAACTACTTCAACTGTCCAATTACCAAACCCATGATAGACACCTTTAATGAGAAAAGGACATTCATATTTTTTCATCGCACTTCGTGGACGTTTCTTAGTCTTATTCAAATTATCTTCAGTTTTTGGTTTAAAACCGTGATATTTACCAGCTTTTTCACAAGATAACTGAGTTCTAGGTTTTCTTGATCCACCAAGCCTATCGGATTTGGTTATGACTAACACGATGTTTACCTTCTTTTCTTGTGATTGACACCAATGAATAAATGCATCCTGTGAATTAAAGACCTAAAAAAAAGAAGAGTGATCATTAAAACCATAAGTATCAAATACCATATGATACAAATATACATGCACAATTCAATATTACATACTTTATCCGTTATAAAATGATCTTTCACGTCTACAAAATGATTTTGCACATCATCTCTATCATTTTCATCATCTCTTATGCTATCATCGAAATGGGGTTGTAGTGACTCAAGTTGAAGATTATCCTACACGATCAAACAAATTTATTTTTCTGATCATTCGAAAATAAATAAATAATAAGTAATATATAATAGAGATAAATATTAACAAATCACATTTGTATCAACATTAACATTTTTTATTTTAATATCACCATGAACGTTGCTACAAACAATTGATTGTGAGAGATTATTATTTTCCTACAACCACCAAATTCAAAAAAAAAATAACAAAACCCATATTAGTAATTCAAATATAGGTCAAATATTTAAAAATGAAAAATGAAAATCAATATAAATTAAAATCTTACCATTTTGCTATTTCTCCACCATGCCAAAACCCTAAATCTACAATAAGAATTGATGTCGTTGTTCTACGTTAGTAGTAGACCAAATGACTCTGCATATTCTTCTTGTATTCCTCCTTTTCAAACTAGGTAAAATAGAGTAAAAAAATGCAGACTTCATATTACCCTATTTAGATCGGCCGTCGACTACAACGTAGAACGACGGCCGACCGAAACAGGGTAATATAAAGTCTGTCCCTGGCTTTTTTTTGCTTTTTTGTAAAAATTAGGCACACATCCCTAACACCAAACTTAATCCACCAAAACTCCCTCCATTTCAAAATTTATAAATTGGATCTCTATTTTTGTTTCAGCGTAAATTCTTTCCATAAATACCCTCGTTTATTTGTCATGGTGATTTTGATTGCAGCCAAAATTTGAAATCTACGTTTCCAAATCAGATTTAGTTTGATCTACTTTTTGAAATCAGATTTCAGATTCATTATGGCTTCATCATCTTCCAGGTAACCTCCGATCTACATTTTAATCGACAGTGTTTCTTTTTAATCGATAGTATTTCTTTTCTCACCAATTATTGTATATAATTGCAGAGTTTAACGAGTGTTCATAGGATAAAGTTTGATCCTAGTTATAGCAGTGTTAATTGAATTATACTAGTTACAATTGTAAATAAATGCAGACTTATCTGCAAAGAATGTAAATAACTACAATCAAGATTTGTCTGCAATTATTGTAAATACATGCAGACTCGTCTATCGTTATTGTAAATAATTGTATGGTTGTTTATGATTTGTATGATTGTTTATAGGTGAAAGATTGATTGCAGTAATAATACTGTTTTAAAATTGAAATTCTCATATTATTTATCGATTTTTCTGCAATTATGCAATTATTTATAATAATTGCATATAAATCAGCAAATAATCTATTTTCTTCATGTAATGATATGCATTCTTTTCTGGGTTTTTTTATTGTTTATTATTTTTTACTTGTAATGATGTTTTATTATTTTAATTTACAGTGTTCTAGGTAATATTAGTGTTTTAGTGCTTTTGATGTATGGACAAGATAGCTTTTCTTTACATGTTCATTTTGATAACATAGTTGATATGTTGAGAAATGCTATTTGTGGTAAATGGTCTGATTTAAGTCCACTGTCGTTTGATTTATATTATGTTTGAGATGGTATGAGAAGGAATATTGAAACAAATTCTGATCTTTAAGCTATCTTGTTGTTGTCTGCTTATAATCATGAGGATTACTTGGTTATTTTTGTTGACATTGTTCCTACTAGTTCTTTCGCAAACAATGTTGATATTATTAGGTCAGATGCAATTGCTTGTAGTAGCGATTCCTCCTTTGGTAGCACCGGTGATTCTAATATTCATTTTAGGCAGTTATTGAGAAATGATTCCAATCGATCTGTCTTTAGTGGTGTTGATCAACAGTTTCCAGGTGGTGTAATCGAATTTAGGCTCAATTTGATGGTATATAGTATTAAGAATGGGTACAGGCTTGATTTGGTTAAGAATGACAAGGAAAGAGTTATTGTTGTTTATTCTTGATCTAAATGTAGCTTCAAGATTCATGCTTCTATTAAGTTTAATCTTCCTGGCTATTTTATTATAAAGAGATTTCAACCCGAGCATTCTTGTGGTGCTATAATTCTTGATATTAATGGTCCTCCTATCATAGGTAAATTGATTAAATTGTTGGTTTATGATCATATTCAAGCTAATCCATTGATGGAGACCAAGGACATTATTAATCTTTTTCCAAAATAAGTAGAGTATTATTTTGATTATAATGGGAAGAGGTTGGCTTTAGAAGATTTACATGGAAGTGATATGATGTCTTATCATCATTTGAAGTCTTTTTGTGATGTTGTTCTTGAAACTAATCCTGGTAGTAAAGTTGTTTTGAAGCATAATTCTAGTACTCGTCAATTTGTGAGGGCTTTTATCGGTTTTGAAGCTTGTGCTCACGGTTTTCAATTTTATCGGCCATTAATATTTGTGGATGCTACTTTTATGAAGGGAAGAGCTCAAGGTTGTTTGATGGCTACTACTGGTAAAAATGGCAACGTAGGTATGTTGTTACTTTTAGTTTATTATATATCTGCATCAATATCTACAATTATTCTAACTTATTGTTGATATGTTTGCAATTACTATTAAAATTTGCTGATTTTTTTGCAAATTTTCATATCAACTGTAGAAAAATCTGAAATTGGTAATATAATTTTTCATTTACATTTCCTTCTTTATACTCTCCTGTTTTTTCTATAGTTGTTTTCAAACAATTCATACCGTAAATGATATAATATTATCGTTTTAATTCAATTATGAAGATTGTATGCATACTTGGCTGCAATTATTCACAATTATTGCCTTGTCATCAGCATATATTCTAAATAATTGCATATTATTCTGCACTTTTTTACAATAGTTGCTTACTTTTCTGCAATTAATCTGATTAACTGCTGTAGTTTTTTTTACTTAGTTATTTTTATGTTTATTATTTTATCAGGATTTTCGTTATAGAAATTGCAATTGTTTCTGGTGAAGATGAAAATAATTGGATTTGGTATTGTGAACAAGTTAAAGACTTTCTGAAAGACGATCTTAGAAATTTTGTTTTAATTTATGTTCATCATCTCGGTCTTCTTGTTGTTGTTCCAAAAGAGTTTCCCAATTCATTTGAACAATAATTTGAAAGTTGCTCTAAAATCTGAATTTTCCAAATCTAAGAAGAAATGGTTAATAGATTTGTTTGCACGTGTTGCATATGCTTCTAATTTGGATGATTTCAATTTAGCATTGAAAAATTGCTGATGGATCTACTATGACAAACTTTTTGAATGGAATTCCTTTTGAGAAGTTTGCTAATGTTTTTTTTCCGCATGTCGTTATGGTGAAATGTCATCTAATTGTTTCGAGAGTTTTAACAAATGGATTTTGGAAGAAAGACATTTAACGATCACTGCTTGCTTGGATAAAATTAGAATCAAGTTAATGAGCGTATGTCTGATCGTCAAGAACTTGCCGGTAATTGAGCATTCTATGTCCAGTCAATGAAAATCGGTTGAGAAGTCTTCATTTAGAGGGAGCTACGTGGTTTGTTATTAAATCAAGTGAACATGTATTTGAAGTTCATTCTCCGTTCCGGGAATCCGTTGATTTGTATAATCGGATTTGTTCTTGTAATTTGTGGCAAATCTATGGCTTTCCTTGTGCTAATGCTGTTAGATGTACTTTGAGTTGTGAAAAGTTGAATGTGTATGATTACATTGAAGATTATTTCAAAGTTGTGTATTTTCGATCAGCTTATTCTCATCCAATCAATCCAGTTATAAACTTCACAAAAGAAGATGTCTTGCCTAAAGATGTTGATATAGTACCTCCTATAGGTAGAAGAATGCTTGGCCGTCCATCAGCTTCTAAGAGAATTAAATCTCCTAGTGAAATTAAAAAGACTATTAGATGTATTATGCAAGAATTTGGGTCACAATAAAAGGACTTGTCCTTTGAAACACATGTAGTACTGTTCTATTTTCTTTTGGAAAAGTTTTAATGTACTGATAAAACGTCATGTTTTCTTTATTCTGTTTTTTTATATTTTTGCTGCAATTATATTGGATATTTACTGTTTTTAAGTGAATGAAAAGAATAATTCCACCATGTTCTACAATATTTGAGCGGTATTGCTATCATATCTGCAATTTTCTGAATAATTGTGTATTTCTGCACTTTGTAAATATTGTTGCATACTTTTTTGCAACCATTCTAATAATTTGCTTCAATTCCAGAAGTTGCTTATATAGTTGTTTTCAATTTAATAATATCATTCTAGTTCAATTATGAAGTTATATTCTTATTTTCCAACAATTATTCAAAATAATTACGAACATATCTACAAGTATTCTGAATAATTACGTAAATGTCTACAATTATTCAGGATGAAGGCAGACATATGTGCAAGCATTTTGAAAATTTAAGTAAATGTTTGCAATTGTTCAATATATTTTCTTACTTTTCCTTAAACAATGCTGATAACTCAATTCAATCCCAAAAAATGCTTATTTAACAATTTTGATAACTAAGTTTTGATTATCATATTAAAGCATTCATTTTGTCTTCCAAACACATAAGTTTGCCGATATATATACATTTCATAAGTTCTACATTAAACACCACGGTTACAAAACATCATTTCTATTTGTTGGCTTATGATAATAAAAAATACCGTGTTAGACTTTCTTCAAGGCTCCGGCTATATGGTTTGCACGAGCGAATTTGGTCTGCTAATTCAGCTCTTTGTACGATAGCATCATATCCATATTGAATATCTTCCTTGTTTATAACCTTGCTTTCACATCTTTCTCTCATGATATTCATTAAAAACATTCCACAATCAACCCTGCAATAATTGAAGATTATTTTCAAATTGTTCAAAATAATTGCAGCATGATATGCAAATGTTTCGAGTTTATTTGTTGCGGTATACTTACGAATCACTACGTTGTTGTGAGCAGTCTACAAATGTAATTAAACATAAAGGTTTGTGATCTTTCTTTTTCAATTTTTTTAACAATCTTGTTACATAAAATCTCTGTAAAAAATAAAAGATTTTATTAGGCAAATTATTTTTAGTTTAATTAACGTATTCTTTTTTTTTAAAGTTACATACAACTTTTCTTGCAGCTTTGGCATGTGGACCTTCATGTCTTGGCTTCATCGAATCATAATGAATCCACTGTTTGTCTTCTATTATGAATTCCAAAAGAGTGAAATTTGCATTTAGATGAATTGCAAAGAACATTTATCATAGTTTGTAAAACTATTTTTGATCGGATCATCAATTAGGGCTTGCATGACCTTTTTTGTATTGCCGAGTAGGAAAGTTTGTAGTAATATATATTAACAAACTGAATTTATAAACTTTTGAACAAATATTTCATCAAAAGGTTATAAACCATACAGTTGCATAGACTTTAAAGACAAAAATTTTAAATACATCTTTTCCAACTCATGTGCGTACTAGTCGATGATCTACAAGAATAGTTATTTTATTAAATAATAATATAATTTTGAATTTTTGGGAATTTATGCAGAATTATCTACAAAAATTATGAATAATTACTGACTTATCAACAAATAATTTGAAAAATTGCAGATTTTTCTGCAATTATCAACAAATAATAATAATATGAAAATTACAGTAATTATTATGAATAATTGTAGATTCTTCTTTGTAAATTATAATAAAACTATTTTCAAACTTTTGTACCTGGTCGTTGAGGAATCTTCCAAGAATTAACTCACCAAGGGTAGTTCAAGTATTATAATATATTTGTCTCCATTGAGATACACACTCTTGCTATCAAACTATTAAAGAAGATTAGTATTATTATCAATATTTGTTGATATGTCTACGATTGTTAGGTATATCTTCAGACAATAAAGCAATTATTCCCAATATTTACTGATATGTCTGCCACTATTGGGGAAATTTTCACAACACAACAAACATTTCCAATATTGTCTGATATGTCTTCAATTTTTGGGTATATTTTCAGACAACAGAGCAATTATTGGGATTGTTTTTTCAGACAACACAGCAATTTAAACAATCATTTAAATTTTGTACTTTGTTGATATGTCTATAATTATTTTTACCTAACGTCATTGTTTCTGAAGAATTGTTCAAGCAGTTTGATTTTCTCTTCGCCCACCCTTTGGACATTCAAACATTGTCTAACATTTATTCTTGCATCTGTAGGCAACTCATTTGATCTTAGTTCTACTTATATCGTTCTACCATTTTTGGCTGGATCTCTTTCTTTTTCTTTGCCTTTTTGAATTCCTTTTCATTTTCTAATTTAATTTCTTCAGTTGATTTTGATCTTTTTTTCTCTTCTTTGCTTTCGATCAATTGTTTTTGTTTTTCCAGTCTCTTCTTGTGCTTTTTTAAAGATATCATCAATTCAAGATTGCTTTTGAGACCTTGGGGTTCACTGTTGCTTTCACTTAAAGGTATTTTAAAGTTCGGGTTATATTCCAATAGTTTTGTCCATTTTTCTGAGCTTTCCTTTGTAGGTTCTTTTGCAACAATGATTTCTTTCATTTTATCTTCAGGAATTGTATCGACATTCTCAAGATTGTGTTCAACTTCAATAGTTACATTATTAGCAGCATGATTAATCTCATCTTTATTTCCTTCGGTTGTTTGAACTAAAAAATACATTTGAAATTTAAATATTTGGGGCTTTTGAAATAATAATGATTATTTGCTGTTATTCTCCAAATATATGAAAAATTGCAGACTATGCGGCACTTATTGATAATTATTGCAGGATTATTTGCATTTATTCTTTATAAATACATTTGTTTCCTCAAATACTATGAATAAGTGCAGATATATCAGCAAATATTTATAAATAAGTGCAGATATATCAGCAAATATTTATAAATAAGTGCAGATATATCAGCAAATATTTTTAATTTTTTCACTTTTATTCAGAAACTATTAATAATTCAGAAAATTACTAAATAAAGGATCTGTTTGTTTTGGATCTTTTGTCGTAGCAACATTTTTATGTTCATTTTTCTTTGCTTCATCTGTATCTTTTTCTTCGGTATATTTATTTGCTTCATCATGTTTTTCTTCCTCATTCAAATTGCTTCATCATCATTCTCATCTTTAACAGTTTTCTTCTTTTCATCTTCTTTCTTATTTTATCATCATCTTTTCTCTCTTCTTCTTCATCATCTTTCCTTTCTTGTTCTTCATTTCTATCCTATGCATCTTCATTCTTATCTTTCGGCTCAACACTTTCAACAATTTTTAGCTTCTCCTTCCCAACATTTTTAATTCTTTGTAACACCTTCTTGCTCGTCATCTTCATCTTCTTCTTCAACACCTTCATCATCTGCTTCCTCCTCTTCATCATCTTCCTCTTCAACATCTTCATCATCGTCTTCTTCCTTATCAGCCTTTTCGTTTGTCAATACTTCAAATTGATAAGAAGCATCCTCATTATCACTTTATTCACATTCTTCACCTTCTTCACTTTCAGAGAAATCATCTTTGCTACCACTTTTTCTCGTATGGGTAGTATCATCATATCAGATTCAGTGGAATATAATTCTTTTGTGTATTTACTCAATTCCATTTTTAGGCGGGCATTTTGATTTTGAAGCCTTTTGTTGTTCATTTCAAGTCTTTGTATTATTTCTTTGTATTTTTCTTCTCTTTCTTTGTATATCTTCATGTATTCATTGCCTTTTTCTAAAGCATCTTTTAATATGTCAATTTGCTTCCCTTGAGCATTCTAACACAAAGAGTTGAAACATATTTGTTTAGTAGTTTGAGAATTTATTACTAATAATTGCATATGAAACAGCAACTATTACTAATAATTGCAGATATATCTGCAGTTATTGGAAAAGTTTATACAATACAGGAACTAAGCAATTATTTTCAATATTTGCATCTTATTCTGCAAGTATTGTTAATAATAGCCGATATATTTGAAAGTATTGTTGATAATTGCAGATATATCTGCAAGTATTGCTGATAATTGCATATATGTCCGAAAGTATTGTTGATAATTGCATATATGTTTGCAAATGTTGATGGTAATTGAAGATATGTCTACAAGTATTGTTGATTATTGCAGATATGTTTGTAAGTATTGATCGTAATGGCATATATGTCTGTAAGTATTTTTGGTAATCGTAGATATGTCTGCAAGTATTCAGAATAATATTTTTCCTTCAAATAATTTTAGAATTTTGCAGATTCTAGTGCAATTATTTGTAGACTTACATATTTGTATCTCATAGTCAGCAGCATGATTGGTTTGAGCTTTGAAATGTTCCATTTTGCAGCTAATGGATATGAGTTGTTGTATTCAGGTTTAGATGACTTTAGCACATGAGTTTTTTCACAGATCCACCACTAAAAAGAAAATAATTAATATCAAAAGAAAGATATAAATAATTTGGCAACTTATCTATTTAAGTTGAAATATAATACCAATAATAATGTTACACAAGCTGTAATTTTTCTTGGCTTCTGAACATATTTTTCTATTTGATCCATAAGATGCTTATGAATTGTTTTTGGCCATGAAATCAATGATATTTTTCCCTTGCATACACAATAGGGAACCAAGTTTCATGATACATTCGAGTTAGAATTTGAAACAAGAAATGTTGCAGCCAAATATAGAAGGAAAAGTTCTGCTATGTCTTCTCTATCCTCTTCTATAGTTCCTTTTATTGTAGAATATAACTATTTTTCTATCTTCTTCTTGTGGACATTGGCGTCCCCTTCAAAATGTTGGTTGATGAAAGAAGTATATTCACTATCACTTTTGTCTTACTTTTTAATATGGCCAGAAGTTTTGACCAGTTTGCCTTTTGTAGAAACACCAAGTAATTGTCCAATGTCAAGCTCTAAATATTTTATTTTCTAATCACCAAACTGAAAATACTTCAAATGCTTTTTGTAGTTTCTCACAATTTTATCAATAGAGGTCGAATTTTATGTAGTTTCTTCAACTGAAATTATTCCATCATAAATCATGTCAATAAATTTATAGAAAGGTAAACTTTTAAGATATATTCCGTGAGAATTCCTAAGTAAATTTTGCTTTTTAATCTTCGTCACGAGTTCAAGAAAAGACTTCAAACTACTGTAATTTTCTTGTTTAGCAGGAGTCTTTGTTGCTTCAACTCCTTTTCTCTTTTTTATTCCTGTATTGTTATCTTCTTCAGATTCAACATTTTCTTCAAGAGGAGTGACAAATTTTTCTTCAAAAACTTTTTCTTCTTCTATTTCTTTCTAAATATCTTTCTGTAATAATGTACAGAAAATGCTTATATATCTGGAAACAATAATAAGAAATGATGTGCAAAAGTTTTGTAGCAAATGTTTAAAATTTGTGCATTTTTCCTGCAAATATTGAGAATAATTACATATATTTCTATACTTTTTTAAATTATTGCTAATAAGTGAGCACTTTTTGAATTATTGCATGAATTTATTTGAATTATTGCTGATAAGTGAGCAATTAATCAGAATAATTGCAGATATAGATGCAATTATTCTCAATAACTGCAGAGTAACGTGCTAACTTATCTTTTTTTAATTGAAATGATTATTTGAATTGTTGTTGAAAAGTAAGCAATTATTCAAAACAACTACAGACATACTTGCAGTTATTGAAAATAGTTGCATACATCTCTGCAATTATTATGAATAATTGCAAAGAAAGATGAAAATTATTGATTTTAAGTGAATAATTACTGATAACTATGCAATTATTATAAATAATTGCAGAGAAACATGAATTCAATCTTCATAATTGAACTAAAAAAATTTATTTTGTTATTTACAATTATAAATGCATTTAAAATCTATTTAGTTACATAAATTGTTTATATGTCTTCAAATATTCTAGTAATATTATTTCAATTCAATTATGAAGAGCGCATCTATTTTTCTCATCAATTATTTAGAATATATGTTGTTATTTCTTCAATTATTTTGATTAATTGCAGACTATTCTGCAGTTATTTATTTTTCTTGGAAATAGGTCTGCAATTTTTCAGATAATTGTTTGCATGCATTCAATTTTCTAGATAATTGCTGTTATTTCTTCAATTATTTTATTTAATTGCAGACTATTCTTCAGTTATTCATATTTTTGGAAATATGTTGTAATTTTCTAGATAATTGTTTGCATACATTCAATTTTCTAGATAATTGTTGTTATTTCTTCAGTTATTTTGATTAATTGCAGACTATTCTGCAATTATTCATATTTTTTGGAAACATGTTGCAATTTTCCAAATAATTGCTTGCATGCATTCAATTTTCCAAATAGTTGATGTTATTTCTTCAATTGTTTTGATTAATTGCAGACTATTATACGATTATTCATATTTTTTGGAATTATGTCTGCAAAATTTTCTAGATAATTGCTTCCATGCATTCAATTTTCCAGATAATTGCTGTTATTTCTTAAATTATTTTGATTAATTGCAGATTGCTCTATAATTATTCATATTTTTTGGAAATATGTGTGCAATTTTCCTGATAGTTGCTTGCATTCAATTTTCCAGATAATTAATGTAATTTCTTTTATTATTTTGATTAACTGTAGACTACTCTGCAATTACTCATATTTTTTTGGAATTATGTTGCAATTTTCCAGATTCTTGCTTGCATGCATTCAATTTTCCAGATAATTGTTGTTATTTCTTCAATTATTTTAATTAATTGCAGACTACTCTGCAATTATTCTTTTTTTTTTGGAACCATGTGGCAATTTTCCAAATTCTTGCTCATGCATAAATTTGTGAATAATATCATGTATATGTGCAATTAGGTGCAATATACTAGTTGCAAATATTGTGAAATGAGCCATCTATAAACTGTAAAAACAAATCGATCAATTATAATGGAACAAAAATCGATATTATGTAGAAATTTAATCGATTACCTTCGATTTTGCCGTTTTAATTGATTTCATCTTCTCCATTTCACTTTTCTTTTTGATTTGTTTCGACTTCATCTTCTGTCTTTTAATTTCTTTCAATTTCAACTTCTGGATTTCAAAAGATTAGGGTTTGTTTTGAATGAAATGTCGATAAAATGATTTTGGAGGGATTTGGGTTTTGTTTTGAGAAAGTGGAAGGGTAGTTTTGGAAATTAGCTAGCCGAATTTAAAAACAGAGATGTAACTTATAACTTTGTTTTGGGAACGATGTTTTGTCTATTTTAAAACTTAACAGGGGTGTGAGCCAAACAAATTTATTTTTGGGGTGGATGTTTTGGGAAGATTATCCTACACGATTAAACAAATTTATTTTTCAAATCATTCGGAAAAAAAAGTAATAAATAATAGAAATAAATATTATCATACCACATTTGTCTCAACATTAACATTTCTATTTTAATATCATCATGAACGTTGCTACAAATGATTGATTGTGAGAGATTATTATTTTCCTACAATCACCAAATTCAAAAAAAACCATATTAGTAATTTGACAAATAATATTCAAATAGATCAAATATTTAAAAATGAAAAATCAAAATAAATATAAATTAAAATCTTACCATTTTGTTATTTCTCCACCATGCCAAAACCTAAACCTTACAAAAAGAATTGAATGTTGTTGTTCTACGTTAGTAGTAGACCAAATGACTTTGCATATTCTTTTTGTATTCCTCCTTTTCAAACTAGCTAAAATACGGACTTCATATTACCCTATTTTGATCGGCCGTCGACTGCAACGTAGAACGACGGT
The DNA here is from genome assembly GCA_030737815.1 of Allium fistulosum. NCBI lineage: Eukaryota > Viridiplantae > Streptophyta > Magnoliopsida > Asparagales > Amaryllidaceae > Allium > Allium fistulosum. The sequence continues at coordinate 1,000,039,597 of CM060904.1, read as the reverse complement.
CGACCGAAACAGGGTAATATGAAGTGTTTTTTTTTTCTTTTTTTGGCCCGGTAACAAAAAGTCCACATGGAGTGTATATAGCACAACCCTTAATTAACTGCACATACTTTTCCAAATAGCTGATCCCTAACTGTTAAATGTGGCTCGCATTGTATTTGAGTGGGTGTATAGATTGGATTATGACTAGTCACACATTGTAAGATATTCTAAAAGAGACGAAAATATATGTTACTGATACCATGTAACAAACAAACGTTGCAAAGAAAATATATCTGCTGTGCGGCGGAAGATGCGAGAGGTGCAGAAAATTTCAACACTAACATCTTCCCAATTAGCTTCCCAATCAACTTTCTTCCATCGCTCTCCACTAATTTAGTGCAATTTAGAGGAATACAGCGCACATCCTTCCTCGTTCAATAGTCGATTCGTCGTACCCTCTGCAAGAGTTAACAAATCAGATAACCAGTGTTCAGACACACGCCTAGCCGTTTTAACATCTTCGTCCTCCACTTGATTCATTACCGGTTGACGTTCGCCCGATGGATACATTAAAATGAACAATGACATAAAGCCGTCTGTCAATTTGGAATTTAGGTTGTGCAGTAGCGGGTAATACCGATTTGATGGCGAATATAGAGATTTTGTGTACAGTCAATTTGTTACTGCTTGGTAAAACCCAGTTGGATTTAATTTGTTAATCAATGGTAGCAGCAGCATGTTACTGAAATTGTTCTTTTTTATTTCCACCTTCGTTTGTGCTACTCCTCTACGCTTAACTTTATTTTCATATGTATGATTGTTTGTTTTCACAATCCATACCTTGTAATTACAGTTCTATGACTGTCTTCAAACCGTGTTCTTATATTGAACATCGACATAAGGATGGATTCATGTGTAAAATATTCACCGAGAACGTGTTTGACATTGTAGTCTAATTCGCTATCATTTACAGATTGAAAAGTGGTGCGTTTGTTGGAAAAACTAAATGAATTACTCCGATACAGTTATACAAGAACATGATCTGTGTAGTAGTATATGAAAACATGCATAAATCCAATACCTACGCCATTTAGACAATGTTTGGAGAAGTTGAGGAAATCCACGGTTTTCTCATGTTGTGTACTAATTTCTCTACTAAGTTGGTAGCTAGTAAATGATGTATTTTGTGATGATTACTTATCTGTATTTAGCTATTTATTAGGTCCTTCCAGCCATGACGTAATATGCTAAAGATAACCAGGTGGTAATGGATTGAAATATCTGTACTTGGTCACCAGAATGTTCAACTGTGAGACATCTGACCTGATCGATGTAGATGAGAATATTCAATTGGTTGTTTTGTTCACCATTTTGTTTATCTACCTTCAAACATCTAATTGCCTTTCTTATGCACAGAAGTGTTGGAAATGGTTTTAAAAATGAATGAATTCTTAAAAAATTTGACTAAGTATGAAATGGCTCTTATGGGAATATGAATAGTCCCACATTGTGGGATTATATAAAAGAATCAAGTATTTATACTTGATTCTTTGAAGCTAAGTTGGGCCCTTTGGGCACCCAATGATGCTCTTTTGTGAGGAGAGAGACCATGCTTGACCACCACACACGCGCGCGCGCGCGACCGACCGACTCGACCCGGGCCGGGCTCGGGTTCGGGCTTGTAGTGGTGTAATTCTTATATTTTTGGTACAAATTTATTTACCGTTTTCTGACCGGGCTGGAACGGTAAGAAACCCGTATTGAAGAACGTTACGCAACGTTTATTTATTTTTTGACCCGGTATTTCTCAGATCCGTTTTTCAAGACCACGTATCCCCCCATTCAGTAACGCTCTTTTGCTCTTCCGTCTTCTTAATTGATACGAAGACGAAAATAAAAAGAACAACATTTTTTACAAAACCAAAATTATCGAGCAACAAGTTTTTTGAGTGCAACCAGAATCGCTTCGTCCGTGCAAACGAACCGATACCACAAAAACTTTCGAGAGGCTGTTTTATCCTAGAGGCGGCGGTGATTGAGACGAACTGCTTGCACCATTGAGCAGATCACCGAAACGTCTTCAAGAGAGTGACTTGTCCACGACTCAGCCGAAGATAGCCATTGTTTCCAACAATTTGAAGACGTGCCGACATCAATGGCTTCTGCTGCAGATCTAGATCCTACTGCTCCCGCTTCGTTCTTCCAGGTCCCCATGATCTCTGCTGCCCCATTCAGATTCGAGGGCCTCCACTTCAAACGCTGGAGACAGAAGATGAAGTTCTTCCTAACAACCAGAAAAGTGGTGGCTGTGCTAACAACCGACAAACCGCACTTACCCGATAGACCAGACGAAGCAGACGCTGATCAGATGCGAGCCTGGATAGAAAAATCAAAAGAGTTGCACACCTGGACAGAACAAGATTACATGTGCCGAAACTACATACTCAACGGCCTCAGTGATGACCTGTACGACTACTACAACTCTGACAAGTCAGCCAAGGAGATCTGGGAAGCGCTACAAAAGAAGTATGACACTGAGGAGGCTGGAGCAAAGAAGTATGCAGTCAGCCGCTACCTCAAATACCAGATGACAGATGACAGGTCAGTAGAGATGCAATCTCATGAGCTACAGAAAATTGCTCATGAGATCATCTCCGAAGGTATGACTTTGGATGAACAGTTTCAGATTGCTGTTATTATTGATAAATTGCCCCCAGGTTGGAAAGATTTTAAGAATGTGCTTAGGCACAAGACTAAGGAATTTTCCTTAGAGAGCTTGATTACTCGTCTCCGTATTGAGGAGGAGGCTCGTAAGCAGGACCAAAAAGAGGAAGTGCTTGTTGTCACAAACAACAACACTAAAAGGTCCAAGCCTGCGGTTCTGAAACCGAATCCGAAAAACTTTAAGAATCAGAACCGCAACCGCAACAAACAGAATTGGAACCCGCAAGGGAACCAAAAGGCACAGCAAAAACCGACCCAAAAGAATGATTCTGGACAGTTGTTTCTGTGTTACAACTGTGGAAAACCAGGTCATATGGCACGCAAGTGTAGGAACAGACCAGGCCCTGCACCGCAGGCTAACCTGACTGAGGAGCCTCTTACGGCTATGATTTCTGAGATTCACCTAGTTGGTGGATCAGAGGGTTGGTGGGTAGATACTGGTGCATCCCGCCATGTCTGCTATGATCGTGCTATGTTTAGCACATACACGGCTGCTGATGATCAGAAAGTGCTACTGGGAGATTCTCACACCACTACAGTTGCTGGCATTGGAAATGTGGAAATAAAGTTTACCTCTGGAAAGACAGTTATTTTGAAAGATGTAATGCATACTCCAGAGATGAGAAAGAATTTGGTTTCTGGTTTTCTCCTTAATAAGGCTGGTTTTACTCAAGTTATTGGGGCTGATTTGTACACTTTGACTTATAAGGGGATGTTTGTAGGGAAGGGTTATGCTTGTGAGGGTATGTTTAAACTGAATGTTGAAATTAATAAAGTAACCAGTTCTGCTTATATGTTATGTGATTTTAATATCTGGCACTCTCGATTATGTCATGTTAACAAACGCATTATTCATAATATGAGCATCTTAGATTTGATTCCTAAATTGACACAATCTGATTTTGATAAGTGTGAATTCTGTAGTCAAGCAAAAATCACTAAGAAACCCCATAAATCAGTTGATAGAATCTCTGAACCTTTAGATTTAATTCATTCTGACATATGTGAGCTTGATGGCACTTTGACTAGACACGGACACCGTTACTTTATCACTTTCATTGATGATGGCTCTGATTTCACTTATGTATATCTTATGAAAAATAAAAGTGATGCATTTGATATGTTCAAATTATTTAAAACTGAACTCGAGAATCAATCTAATAAGAAAATTAAGAGACTTCGTAGTGATAGAGGAACTGAATATGAGTCTAGTCCTTTTCTTGATTTTTATAAATTGCATGGTATAATTCATGAGAGAACTGCACCTTATTCACCTGAAATGAACGGTAAAGCTGAAAGAAAAAATAGGACCTTTACCGAATTAGTTGTAGCTATTTTATTAAATTCTGGTGCAGCAAAACATTGGTGGGGGGGATATTTTATTGACTGTATGCTATGTATTGAATAGAATCCCTAAATCAAAAAGTAAGATTTCACCTTTTGAAATTTTAAGAAATTATAAACCAAATGTATCTTACTTTAGAACTTGGGGATGTTTGGCATATGTTCGTATACCTGACCCTAAGAGAATAAAATTAGCTAGTAGAGCATATGAATGTGTATTTATTGGCTATGCTGTTAACAGCAAAGCATATAGATTTTATAACCTGAATACACATAATATAGTAGAATCTAATGATGCTGATTTTTATGAAACTAAGTTTCCTTTTAAATTAAGGAATAGTGGGGGCACGTCAAATAACACCGTGCCTATTAGAACAGAACTTAATGAATCATCTGAAATTGAACCTAGAAGAAGTAAAAGAGCAAGAGTTGATAAAGACTTTGGCTCAGACTTTTGCATTTTTACTATAGAGGAGGATCCCACAAACCTCCAAGAAGCCTTATCTTCATTAGATGCCGATTTTTGGCAAGAGGCTATAAATGATGAGATGGATTCCTTGGAATCCAATAAGACTTGGCACTTAGTAGATTTACCACCAGGTTGTAAGTCTATAGGCTGTAAATGGGTACTTAAAAAGAAACTAAAACCTGATGGCACAGTTGATAAATATAAAGCCCGTTTGGTAGCTAAAGGTTTTAGGCAAAGAGAAAATGTAGACTTTTTTGATACTTATTCACCTGTAACTAGAATCACATCCATTCGAGTATTGATTTCATTAGCATCTATTCATAATTTAATTATACACCAAATGGATGTTAAAACTGCTTTTTTAAATGGTGAATTAGAAGAGGAAATTTATATGGACCAACCGGAAGGTTTTGTAATTCATGGTCAAGAACATAAAGTTTGCAAATTAGATAAATCTTTATATGGTTTAAAACAAGCACCTAAACAATGGCATGAAAAATTTGATAACTTAATAATCTCAAATGGTTTCAAAGTTAATGAAAGTGACAAATGCATTTATTATAAATCTGAAAATGACATTTGCACTATAATATGTTTGTATGTAGATGATCTACTTATTTTTGGATCAAACATGCATGCCATAAACTCTGTTAAATCTCTGTTAAGTGCCAATTTTTATATGAAAGACCTAGGTGAAGCAAGTGTAATCCTTGGTATTAAGATTACTAGGTCTAATAAGGGACTTTCTTTGGATCAATCTCATTATATTGAGAAGATCTTAAAGAAATACAATTACTTTGACTGTAAACCTGCATGTACACCATATGATCCTAGTGTAAAGCTATTCAAGAACACTGGTGAAGGTGTAAGACAGTCTGATTATGCGAGCATCATTGGCAGCCTTAGGTATGCCACTGATTGTACTAGACCCGACATTGCCTATGTCGTGGGATTATTATGCAGGTTTACTAGTAGACCTGGTATAGAGCATTGGCATGCTATTGAGAGGGTCATGAGATACCTAAAACGAACCATGAACCTAGGGTTACATTATGAAAAGTTTCCAGCTGTCCTTGAAGGTTACACCGACGCAGACTGGAATACTTTATCTGATGATTCAAAAGCAACCAGTGGCTATATATTTAGCATTGCTGGAGGAGCTGTTTCTTGGAAATTCAAAAAACAGACTATTTTGGCTCAGTCTACTATGGAGTCTGAGATGATAGCACTAGCTACAGCTAGTGAAGAAGCAGAGTATTTAAGAAATCTGCTAGCTGAGATTCCCTTATGGGAAAAACCAATACCAGCTGTGTTGATTCATTGCGATAGTACCGCGGCTATTGCAAAAGTACAGAACCGTTATTATAACGGTAAGAGACGACAGATACGTCGTAAGCACAGCACTGTTAGAGAGCTACTATCTTCAGGAGCTGTTAGAGTGGATCACATACGCAGTGAGGAGAATTTGGCAGATCCTTTGACGAAAGGACTGGCCAGAGAGAAAGTCTTTACAACTTCTAGAAAAATGGGACTATTGCCCTTAGATTGTTGAGTCACGCACAATGGTAACCCGACCTACTGACTGGAGATCCCAAGAACTAGGTTCAATGGGTAAGAACAAGTTGTGTAGTGATATGAGTTGAATATGCTATTTTTCATATATATAGAAGCATATATTCCTGAAGTGATTAGAGGTTGAGTTAATAGAAACTCTTAATGAGATCTATATTCCATTTGGAGTGGAGTACCTACCTTCAGGAGTACTCTTGATAGACTCACCTGTGTGAATGTGGAAATTTGGCCGTTTCCTATGGAGTTTTGGGCAAAACTCCTAGAGCATTCACTAAACTGGGATAGACGTGCATGGCCATAAAAGCACGGGCTTACTTGATTGCACTCTAGAAAGATTGTGTGTGGTCTGATGTCAGGAATAGAGTTCAAGACCACGTGTCACTCTAGTAAAAACTGAATCTTATCCACTATGCAAAGGTTCAAGTCGAAAGACACCTTTGTTTATGCACAATCTTATGGTTTTCAGAAATTGCTCGAAATAAGTTTTAAAAATTCAAGTGGGGGATTGTTGGAAATGGTTTTAAAAATGAATGAATTCTTAAAAATTTTGACTAAGTATGAAATGGCTCTTATGGGAATATGAATAGTCCCACATTGTGGGATTATATAAAAGAATCAAGTATTTATACTTGATTCTTTGAAGCTAAGTTGGGCCCTTTGGGCACCCAATGATGCTCTTTTGTGAGGAGAGAGACCATGCTTGACCACCACACACGCGCGCGCGACCGACCGACTCGACTCGACCCGACCCGGGCCGGGCCGGGCTCGGGTTCGGGCTTGTAGTGGTGTAATACTTATATTTTTGGTACAAATTTATTTACCGTTTTCTGACCGGGCTGGAACGGTAAGAAACCCGTATTGAAGAACGTTACGCAACGTTTATTTATTTTTTGACCCGGTATTTCTCAGATCCGTTTTTCAAGACCACGTATCCCCCCATTCAGTAACGCTCTTTTGCTCTTCCGTCTTCTTAATTGATACGAAGACGAAAATAAAAAGAACAACATTTTTTACAAAACCAAAATTATCGAGCAACAAGTTTTTTGAGTGCAACCAGAATCGCTTCGTCCGTGCAAACGAACCGATACCACAAAAACTTTCGAGAGGCTGTTTTATCCTAGAGGCGGCGGTGATTGAGACGAACTGCTTGCACCATTGAGCAGATCACCGAAACGTCTTCAAGAGAGTGACTTGTCCACGACTCAGCCGAAGATAGCCATTGTTTCCAACAGTATATAAGTTGTTTGTATAATTTCTTTGTTGCGTAGATTATTCAACTCAATGAAAGACTGTCGAAATTTGAGTATTTTATTGATTTTCATTACTATTTGACGAAAGTACTAAATTAATGTACCAATGATTCCAGAGTTGGTTATATCAATTGTTGCAGTAATATTTTAGAAGCATGTATGCAACACAATATCAAATATGAGTACAGTGAATAATGAAGCATGCCATTATTTTAGTCCATGGTATTACCTCAATGCCACAAACTAACATACAATAAATAATTAATTACGTTACCGCAATTGTTTGGTTAAATTCAAAATTTATTTCTTGAAAGTAACAAAATTTTTCCAACCAAACTTTATTTCAAACTATTCAGCCAACCATCTTCATGATATAGACTGAAATTGTCTTATAGTTAGTTTTAAAAAAGGCCATTCTACTATTATTTTGACAAACTAACCATTTGAAAGAACGATCTACGAACAGTTCATGTTGTTTAAATGCATTAGATCCTTGTTTATATTTTTTTATTCCGTCTTCCCTATGTACTACTAATTTTTCATAGACTGCTTTAAAAACTACTTCAGATACCGTGAGGATTTATTTTATTGATAAGATACCAATTTCAGGTCATGTCTTTAATTTCTAGATAGCATAACTAATAATATTTTAGTTGCTCCCCTTACCTCTGATATGAACTTCAGAGTTTAAGCTCTAAATCTTAATTATATCATTGTACCATTTTTTAATAATAAAATTAGCATGTACGTACTAATAACAATTTTTGATAAAATAGTGACACTCTTGAGGAAATTAACAATACCGAGAATTTTATGCAATGGAGAGGTTCATGTGGGTGAAACTGTACCAACCTTTCGAGAACACATTGTCTAATGATCACATAAAACTGTTATATAAACTGTAACCATTTCCTTTTAAACAGTGAATCTTACTAAAAACGACTTTTGCAAAGGAACATCTAAGACATCCAGGTGAAATAGGCACGAAGAAGAAGTATTGTTTAGGGTCCAGGTTCGAAACAAAGACATTGATGGATTTGAGAGCACAATCAAAAATCTTGACGATGAGTACACCTATGACATGGAAAACTGAGCATACAAGCTGCTGAACCTTGATACATCTTCGACGTCCATACCTGCCCTCACACTTTCACATTGAACTTTGGTACAAAAAAAATACAAATGGTAAATCAGACCCTTTCTATCGCATCCAATGTAGAACATTTGCCGATGGATTTAAGTCTTTAGGAATGGAAAATTAAGAAAATGTGCCGTAATCAATTGGGAATGAGGTGCTGAAGGCAGTGGTTGCACATAGTACTGTGGATCAAGCGCCGACTGAGAGGCCACATGTGTCTGCACTGGTGAGGGAGAGCTTGCTCAAGAAGCCTGTGGATTTCAATATTGTCCTGGATGATAAGGCCATTACCCATTTGAGCAGTATAAACATTTGTGAAAAAGCTTCTATTTCTCTTCTTAGGCTATGGGTAACGATTTGGGATATTAACAGTATTAATGTATATTTTATGAAGTATAAACTCGCACGATTAGGATAGGGCAGCAAATTGAATTTACACATACAGCTCTTGATTATTCCAACATGCCAGGCTATTGGTACTTTTTATGAATGAGTTTATATCTCATGTTTGTCTATTTCCCCTTCCATAAAACGATATGCAGACTCATCCCAATGAAGATGCACCAATGTTCCCTTTTTATTCCTGTGAAGAGCATTGGAAGTTCTGAAGTATTGTGGGAACGATCATTAAAACCAATTTAAGAATTTCATTTTTTCCCCTTGACAAGTATGTTTGTCTGTATTATACTCCATCGCTATGGACCCTATTTATTACTAAATGTATGAGCTATTCAATAATTAATACAGAATCTAATTTTTGTTCTACTCGTATAGTCGTATTCTACAAAGTGAAATGTGAGAGGAAGCTTTTTGTTTAATATGTTGAACTTTGCCATGGTCTAAGTTGAGGATTTAGAACAAGGCCAATCATCATTACGAACACTATTGTTTTCTTCTGAAAATACATCTAATACTATTATCCGGGTTTTTGACCCAACGGAATTTAAAAGAAGTCGGAACATCTACGTTGAGTCAGAACAACTCAAGAAACAATCAAAAGGACTAGAAGAAAGACTCAAGAAAAAGAAGTCAAAAATTTTCCAAGGTGATGGTTCGCTAGCGATCCATGTCCTATGGAACGCTCACGATCAATAACGGTCGCTCGTGGATTCTGCAATCCTCTTGCACCATGATCTAACAAGTATTCTAGGAATATCTACTAAATATCCAAGCTAGTTAGATCGAGAAGTGCGCATTCATCTGACTCCTTCAGTAGTTCAATGCAATCAGTACATGAATCATCATCAAAGCAAAGCATCTAGCTATGAAATTACATGGAGAGCATTTACACAAGGCAGGAAACACGATCCAAAGTGAACGAGCCAAAAATACACTAACCCCATGGATCGCTAGCGATCCATGCCTTATGGATTGCTAGCGATCCATCATATTGGGTCGGCTCATTCTGGAATTTCTGAAGCGCCTTTGTATCTTCAACTGTAGGTTTGTGACGAAGCAGCTTTGGTCCAAGTGCTCTCCAGCCCTTATAAATACAATCCTACCTCCAACATAAAGGGGATCTTCTGGGCTGGCTATTGAAACTCTGTAGAAACTATTCTTCACTCTTCTTCTCCTACACAACAGTCATCTAAAGGGTACAATGTGATTCTACAGTGAACTCTAACACTGTTGACTTGATCTAACTTACAATATCCAATCAAATTATAATCAAATTCAACTTATAACATCAATTGGACAATAACATAAAGTTATAAAGTGGATGTAGGCTTCATTAACAACCGAACCACCATAAAAATCTCTCGTCTTTTTACTTTATCTGCAAGTTATTATTTCTTGTTTTTATTCTATTTGCCTTGATAAACAAGGCTGGTTCTTTCATACTAAATCCATGGTGTTGATCCACTTTTTGGGTTAACATTTTGGTGCTTTCACTGAGAACCCAACTCAAGTTTAGATTTAGCTATCTACTTTGGATCAGATAGGTTCAGAAGTTAAATCCACAATCTCGACTTAGAAGATTTGTTGTTGAGAACCAATGGCACCGGGAAAAAAGAAAACAACATCCGAAAGATCCATAGGAGCTACCATTGAAGAAAGAGAACAACATCCGGAAGATCCATAGGAGCTACCATTACTGGAGAAGAAACAAACCTCCAGCAAATTGAAGTAAACAATCCTAACAATCCGCAGTTAGGAGCTAACTCCGGTGATCAGATTCCATGATCCTCCATTCTGCATGAAGTTGTCACTAGAGATGAATTAAATAAAATGGTTGATGAAATTAATCAGAAATGGAAGACAGCCAAAGGGCTCTCATGGACAAATTGAATGCCTTATTGACCTTACAGTCACATGCTGCTCCAAGAACCATGACGGAGCCCACGGCTGCCGTGGAACAAGAAAATTCTTCCCTTTTCTGGCCTAAACAGGAGAAACGGGAAGCGGCCGCAGAAAGGAGTGATAGGTGGGATCGTGGGAATCAACATGGAAGAAAACAAAAGCACTCCACCACCTACGAGGCAACCAGCTACGAACTTAAATCTAGGGGTGAAAACCACAGGAGGATATAGTCATGGATCTCTCCGACTCAGAAGATGGTAAGCGATTTGACGACGACAAGTTGGAAGGAAATACCAATGCATTCAATAACGCCATAGAGACCCAAACTGCCCCCATCAGACCAACCGCAAGCTAACGGAACCCCGAGGGAATGGTTCTCCCGAAGACAGAAGAGCCTAGGCTTCAGTCCACTCACCAAGATCGTTGCAAAGCCAAACACTCGGTATAGTTACTGACAGCCGACCCTTGGATTACCGGACATCTAAGGCATATATCGCGAACATGGTCAAGTGAATGATGGATGAAAGTAAGGATAGAAGGGATGATGAATGGAGATCTGCTCCAAGTCGGACTCCTTTCACTGATGAGATTTTGAATGAGCGGTACCCCAAAAAGTTCACTATGCCAACTATTTCGTCCTATGACGGAACGAGAGACCCCAAACCCCATTTATATAAGTACAGTTGGTACATGGACGGAGCGAAAGCTTCGGATGCCGTTCGATGTAGATATTTCCCGGTTTTTTTGAAAGGAATCGGTTCCATGTGGTTCACCAGGCTTCTGCCAAGATCCATGTCCACCTTCAGTCAATTGGCAATGGGATTCGCTGATCAATTTAAACTTCACACGGCGTAGCCAAAAGATGTGATGTCCTTGTTTGACCTATTCCAGGGACGGAACGAATCTCTGAAGTCTTTCATGAATCGGTTCAATACTGCTTTAACTGAAGTGAGCAATCCGAACGAGGATATAGTTTTCATAGCCTTAGTCCGGGTAATTCACCCGACACTGAATTTGGGAAATGGATCAAAATGAGACAACCCACCACTAGGAAGGATTGAACCGAAAGCCGAGCCGGTATTTGAGACTGGAGGAGGCATATGAATAGGAAAGGGAATCTGCTAATCTTCAACCGACTAACGTTGGGCAAAGTGGTATGGCGATGAACCAAGATATAAACACCTCCAGGACCATTGAAGGGAACACAGGAAAAAATGGGAAGCAGAAAAGAAAGAACCAGAATACTAACAAGCGAAACGGAAATAACAAGCGACTCAATGTTTTGCGGTCTGAAGAATACACCCCGCTCAACGATACTCCAGAAAACATCTATCTTGCGACACAGGGGATGGAAGAATACAATAGGTCACCTAAAAAGGAAGCAACTGAACAGCAGAAGCATTTCAGAAAGTACTACCGCTTCCATGAGACACATGACCACAACATGAATGAGTGTCGTTACCCGAAGAACTTGATTGAGGAGTTGATTTGGAAAAACAAGCTTCGGCAGTATGTGAGGAAACCATTAAGTCCTGACCAACCTATAATGCCCCAAGCTCCTAGAGACCAAGGGAACCAAGCTGGAACTAGCAAAGAGGATCCAAGCGGATTGACTAGAAGCTCATCATTAGAACGATATCTGGAGGGCCCCATCCCGTGCAGAAGAGTTGCGGAGAAATGGAGCGGTATGCGAGCTCTTTAAAGCATGCTCCGAAAGATGCGTGCTTTGCGATCGAAGATGGTACCCCTGCTAAGCAGTAGAGAACCCTGAACGATGACATAGTATTCTAGAATCGAGACACTAAGGGAATAGAAGCTCGAACTCTTAACCCCATGGTTATGCTAGTGGGAATCAGATTGTTTTAGAGTGGGTGTATAGATTGGATTATGACTAGTCACACATTGTAAGATATTCTAAAAGAGATGAAAATATATGTTACTGGTAGCATGTAACAACAAGGGATTCCTTTTGTTACAAACAAATGTTGCGATGAAAATATATATGCTCTGCACGCACAGCGAAAGATGCGAGAGGTGCAGAAAATTTCAACACTAACATTTTCCCAATTAGCTTCCCAATCAACTTTCTTCCATCGCTCTCCACTAATTTAGTGCAATTTAGAGGAATACAACGCACATCCTTCCTCGTTCAATAGTCGATTCGTCGTACCCTCTGCAAGAGTTAACAAATCAGATAACCAGTGTTCAGACACACGCCTAGCCGTTTTAACATCTTTGTCCTCCCACTTGATTCATTGCTGGTTGACGTTCGCCCGATGGATACATTGAAAGCCGTCTGTCAATTTGGAATTTAGGTTATGCAGTAGCAGATAATACCGATTTGATGGCGAATATAGAGATTTTGTGTACAGTCAATTTGTTACTGCTTGGTAAAACCCAGTTGGATTTAATTTGTTAATCAATTATAGCAGCAGCATGTTACTGAAATTGTTCTTTTTTATTTCCACCTTCGTTTGTGCTACTCCTCTACACTTAACTTTATTTTCATATGTATGATTGTTTGTTTTCACAATCCATACCTTGTAATTACAGTTCTATGACTGTCTTCAAACCGTGTTCTTATATTGAACACCGACATAAGGATGGATTCATGCGTAGAATATTCACCGAGAACATGTTTGACATTGTAGTCTAATTCGCTATCATTTACATATTGAAAAGTGGTGCGTTTGTTGGAAAAACTAAATGAATTACTCCGATACAGTTATACAAGAACATGATCTGTGTAGTAGTATATGACAACATGCATAAATCTAATACCTACGCCATTTAGACAATGTTTGGAGAAGTTGAGAAAATCCACGGTTTTCTCATATATTTTTTTGAAAACCCACGAGAATCCGGCGGACCGGTAAACTCGTGAGGAGGGTATAGTAAAGTCGTCCGCTGTTCCAAGCCCCCATAACGCTGGGTAAATTTATATAGGATAGGAAAGCGCTTGGAAGGAATCGAACCTGGGTCTTTTTACCAGAACCCAAGCCTTCTTTCCACTGCGCCGCACCCGCGGACACGGTTTTCTCATGTTGTGTACTAATTTCTCTACTAAGTTGGTAGCTAGTAAATGATGTATTTTGTGATGATTACTTATCTGTATTTAGCTATTTATTAGGTCCTTCCAGCCATGACGTAATATGCTAAAGATAACTAGGTGGTAATGGATTGAAATATCTGTACTTGGTCACCAGAATGTTCAACTGTGAGACATCTAACCTGATCGATGTAGATGAGAATATTCAATTGGTTGTTTTGTTCACCATTTTGTTTATCTACCTTCAAACATCTAATTGCCTTTCTTATGCACAGAAGTATATAAGTTGTTTGCATTGCAATATACTTCTACTATTTACCTAATTTTTTCAGCGAATTCTATATGAGAAAAGGTTACTTTTTATTGTATTCCTTGAAAATAACTGCTGAATTCTGTTCGTAAGAACAAAGAGAAGCAGATAATTTCTTTGTTGCGTAGATTATTCAACTCAATGAAAGACTGTCGAAATTTGAGTATTTTGTTGATTTACATTACTATTTGACGAAAGTACTAAATTAATGTACCAATGATTCCAGAGTTGGTTATATCAATTGTTGCAGTAATATTTTAGAAGCATGTATGCAACACAATATCAAATATGAGTATAGTGAATAATGAAGCATGCCATTATTTTAGTCCATGGTATTACCTCAATGCCCCAAACTAACATACAATAAATAATTAATTACGTTACCACAATTGTTTGGTTAAATTCAAAATTTATTTCCAAAATTTATTTCTTGAAAGTAACAAAATTTTGCCAACCAAACTTTATTTCAAACTATTCAACCAACCATCCTCATGATATAGACTGAAATTATCTTATAGTTAGTTTTAAAAAAGGTCATTCTATTATTATTTTGACAAACTAACCATTTGAAAGAACGATATACGAACAGTTCATGTTGTTTAAATGCATTCGATTCTTGTTTATGTTTTTTTATTTTGTCTTCCTTATGTACTACTAATTTTTCATAGACTGCTTTAAAAACTACTTCAGATACAACGAGGATTTATTTTATTGATAAGATACCAATTTCAGGCCATGTCTTTAATTTCTAGATAGAATAACTAATAATATTTTAGTTGCTCCCCTTACCTCTGATATGAACTTCAGAGTTTAAGCTCTAAATCTTAATTATATCATTGTACCATTTTTTAATAATAAAATTAGCATTTACGTACTAATAACTATTTTTGATAAAATAGTGACAATCTTGAGGAAATTAACAATACCGAGAATTTTATGCAATGGAGAGGTTCATGTGGGTGAAACTGTACCAACCTTTTGAGAACACATTGTCTAATGATCACATAAATCTGTTATATAAACTGTAACCATTTCCTTTTAAACAGTGAATCTTACTAAAAATGACTTTTCAAAGGAACATCTAAGACATCCAGGTGAAATAGGCACGAAGAAGAAGTATTGTTTAGGGTCTAGGTTCGAAACAAAGACATTGATGGATTTGAGAGCACAATCAAAAATCTTGACGATGAGTACACCTATGACATGGAAAACCGAGCATACAAGCTGCTGAATCTTGATACATCTTCGACGTCCGTACCTGCCCTCACACTTTCACATTGAACTTTGGTACAAAAAAAATACAAATGGTAAATCAGACCCTTTCTATCGCATCCAATGTAGAACATTTGCCGATGGATTTAAGTCTTTGGGAATGGAAAATGAAGAAAATGTGTCGTAATCAATTGGGAATGAGATGCTGAAGGCAGTGGTTGCACATAGTATTGTGGACTAAGCGCTGACTGAGAGGCTACATGTGTCTGCATTGGTGAGGGAGAGCTTGATCAAGAAGCCTGTGGATTTCAATATTGTCCTGGATGATAAGGCCATTACCCATTTGAGCAGTATAAACATTTGTGAAAAAGCTTCTATTTCTCTTCTTAGGCTATGGGTAACGATTTGGGATATTAACAGTATTAATGTATATTTTATGAAGTATAAACTCGTATGATTAGGATAGGGAAGCAAATTGATTTTACACATACAGCTCTTGATTATTCCAACATGCCAGGCTATTGGTACTTTTTATGAATGAGTTTATATCTCATGTTTGTCTGTTTCCCCCTCCCATAAAATGATACGAAGACTCATACCAATGAAGATGCACCAATGTTCCCTTTTTATTCCTGTGAAGAGCATTGGAAGTTCTGAAGTATTGTGGGAACGATCATTAAAACCAATTTAAGAATTTCATTTTTTCCCCTTGACAAGTACGTTTGTCTGTATTATACTCCATCGCTATGGACCCTATTTATTACTAAATGTATGAGCTATTCAATAATTAATACAGAATCTAATTTTTGTTCTACTCGTATTCTACAAAGTGAAATGTGAGAGGAAGCTTTTTGTTTAATATGTTGAACTTTGCCATGGTCTAAGTTGAGGATTTAGAACAAGACCAATCATCATTAGGAAAACTATATGTTTTCTTCTAAAAATACATCTAATACTATTATCCGGGTTTTTGACCCAACGGAATTTAAAAGAGGTCGGAACATCTACGTTGAGTCAGAACAACTCAAGAAACAATCAAAGGTATTAGAAGAAAGATTAAAGAAAAAGAAGTCAAAAATTTCCCAAGGTGATGGTTCGCTAGCGATCCATCTCCTATGGAATGCTCGCGATCAATAACGGTCGCTTGTGGATCCTCCAATCCTCTTGCGCCATGATCTAACAAGTATTATAGGAATGTCTACTAAATTTGGGGGCATTCCAAGCTAGTTAGATCGAGAAGTGCGCATTCATCTGACTCCGTTAGTAGTTCAATGCAATCAGTACATGAATCATCATCAAAGCAAAGCATCTAGCTATGAAATTACATGGAGAGCATCTACACAAGGCAGGAAACACGATCCAAAGTGAACGATCCAAAAATACACTAAACCCATGGATCGCTAGCGATCCATTCCCTATGGATCGCTAGCGATCCATCATATTGGTCGACTCGTTCTGGAATTTCTGAAGCTCCTTCGTATCTTTAACTGTAGGTCTGTGACGAAGCGGCTTTGGTCCAAGTGCTCTCCAACCCTTATAAATACAATCCTACCTCCAACATAAAGGGGATCCTCTAGACTGGCTATTAAAACTCTGCAGAAACTATTCTTCACTATTCTTCTCCTACACAACAGTCATCTAAAGGGTACAATGTGATTCTTCAGTGAACTCTAACACTGGTGACTTGATCTAACTTACAAAATCCAATCAAATTATAATCAGATTCAAATTGTAACATCAGTCAGACAATAACAGAAAGTTATAAAGTGGATGTAGGCTTCATTAACAACCGAACCACCATAAAAATCTCTCATCTTTTTACTTTATCTGCAAGTTATTATTTCTTGTTTCTATTCTATTTGCCTTGATAAACAAGGCTGGTTCTTTCATACTAAATCCATGGTGTTGATCCACTTTTTGGGTTAACATTTTGGTGCTTTCACTGAGAACCCAACTCAATTTTAGATCTAGCTATCTACTTTGGATCAGATAGGTTCAGAAGTTAAATCCACAATCTCGACTTAGAAGATTTGTTGTTGAGAACCAATGGCACCGGGAAAAAAGAGAACAACATCCGAAAGATCCATAGGAGCTACCATTGAAGAAACAGAACAACATCCGGAAGATCCATAGGAGCTACCATTGTTGGAGAAGAAACAAACCTCCAGCAAATTGAAGTTAACAATCCTAACAATCCGCAGTTATCGCGAACATGGTCAAGCGAATGATGGATGAAAGTAAGGATAGAAGGGATGATGAATGGAGATCCGCTCCAAGTCGAATCCTTTCACTGATGAGATTTTGAATGAGAGGTACCCCGAAAAGTTCACTATGCCAACTATTTCGTCCTATGACGGAACGAGAGACCCGAAACCCCATTTATATAAGTACAGTTGGTACATGGACTGAGCGAAAGCTTCGAATGTCGTTCAATGTAGATATTTCCTAGTTTTTTTTTAAGGGAATCGGTTCCATGTGGTTCACCAGGCTTTCGCCCAGATCCATGTCCACCTTCAGTCAACTGGCAATGGGATTCGCTGATCAATTTAAACTTCACACGGCACAGCCAAAAGATGTGATGTCCTTGTCCGACCTATTCCAGGGACGGAATGAATCTCCAAAGTCTTTCATGAATCGGTTCAATACTACGGTAACTAAAGTGAGCAATCCGAACGAGGATATAGTTTTCATAGTCTTAGTCCGTGTAATTCACCCCGACACTGAATTTGGGAAATGGATCAAAATGAAACAACCCACTACTAGGAAGGATTCAACCGAAAGCCGAGCCAGTATTTGAGACTGGAGGAGGCATATAATAGGAAAGGGAATCTGCTAATCTTCAACCAACTAACGTTGGGCAAAATGGTATGGCGATGAACCAAGATATAAACACCTCCAGGACCGTTGAAGGGAACACAGGAAAAAATGGGAAGCAGAAAAGAAAGAACCAGAATACTAACAAGCGAAACGGAAATAACAAGCGACTCAAATTTTTGCGGCCCGAAGAATTCACCCCGCTCAACGATACTCCAGAAAACATCTATCTCGCGACACAAGAGACGAATGAATACAATAGGTCATGTAACGACCCGGTATTTTCAACCATTCACATCCGCACATGTCGGACTTGAATTGCTCAAAATACCGCATTGTAAATAAAAATTTGGCAAATCTCAAAATATACAGTAAATAAATAATCACAGATCACAGACACAGAGTAAAATAATGTAGCGGAAGTAAAAGAAATAGTAGTTCATGAAGCTACTATGTAAATATATCAGAGTTAAATAAGATACAATAGAAGAAATGAAATACAACAGAAGTCTCAATAAAATAACCAAGTACAAGCTAAATAGAACAACGGAACTAAAATAGATAGGACAAGACAAGCAGATAATCTCCAGCGATTCAAATCTCCAAGAGAGTGGAAATCCAAATCTGTGAATAACTCAGGCTGACCCGAGCGTAAATAAAAATACAAACACTCGAGTAAGGACAATATATACTTATATAATGTAAACCAACTCATGTGAACTGTAATAAAGGTACAAGTAACTTAAAGAATGCTTGGGATCGCCCATTCTTTAAGGATCCGTTAAACTATCTACTATGTAGAAATATTCGCTATTATAATAATGTCTAATATAAAATAAACATACTTTTAAATAGCATTAAGGCTTTACATTTTCCACCTTAACACGTAATAGTCCCAGTAGTCTATCCAGTATTAGCATACTCCCAAAATGGGGGCTACCCTCGATACTCCACAGGCTACGGGAGAAATCACAAATCGTAGTAAAGCTCGATATGGTAGGTGACACGGCACACAAGGCGATGCCAGGGTAGATATACCAATTACGCATCCGGACTGGTGGTGACGCATAGCAGCCACTACCGCCCACCTCGAACAACACTCCCAAATCAAGGGTGCGCACCAAATCAATCACAAGTAATAGAATGGTATCGAAGAAGTGTGTCCGATCAGAGGTGCTACCTCCTTGGCCCGTCGATCGCTCCTGTTTTAGCCACCTTATGCCAACTCACGGGAGTTGGGTCCACGTATATACCTTAGGATCGTCGCCACCATCCTACTTCATTCTGGAAACTCCACCGCGTACACAGTTGTTAAAGTGGTTTTCGGTATCGACAGAGAGTATGTCCATATCCGATCCCGGTCTCTTTAACAACCAATCGTTATTATAACCCGTGGTTATAATTTTAAAATATTATTTTATACTTCAAAATAGAATATCATTTCAAATCCAAATCTTTATCAAAATAAAGATTAAATCAATTCCAAACCATTTCAATATATTTAAAATATCATATCATTTCAAAACTTCATTTCAAATCATTTCAATATATCAAAATATCATATCTTTACAAAACTTCATTTCAAATCATTTAATATATCAAAATATTATATCTTTTCAAAACTTCATTATCAAATCATCATTTTAGTTCAAATCCAAATATTCAACTTTAAATACCATTTAAATTCAAAGATATCATTCATTATCATTTCAAGTCACCTTTTAAATAGTTTATATTTCAATCAAAATAATTCATCTAAACCATTTAAAAGTGTAATTATTATACTTTCAAATCAAGTATTAAAATTTCCAAAGTTTCAATTCAATTCAATCATTTATTTCAATTAAATTTCCATAGACCATTTCAAATCTTATAAATTTCAAATATAGATTTAATCCACAAAATAACTATTCAAATTATAAAATAAATTCCAAAGCTTTATTATCCTATATTTCATAAGTCCAATATCTTTTAAATAGATTCAAATTACAAATAAACCAAATATTTTTCATACTAATATAAACTTCAATTATTCATTCCAAGATTTAATATCATTTCAAATTCATTTCAAAATATCAAATTATCATTTCAAAACATCATTTATTTAATTTAAATTTAAATACCATTTAATCACATTTCAAAATAGTTGTATTTCCCAAATCAACTATTCCATTTAAATCATTTAAAGTCAATTCATTATATTTAATAATTAAATATTTAATTTCCAAAATTTAATCTTTTTCAAAGATCATTTATCCATTTAAGTTTATTAAAACAATGAAATTTCAACTTTCGCAGCACTTAGAAAATGCTACGAAATGTTATGTTTAAAAACAGTTTATTAACAAAAGACGGCATTTAAAATGCTGTAATATCTTAATTTAGTTTCAATTAAAATTTTAGTTAAATTTAACAACTATAGCACTAACAAAGTGCTATAATAACCCTTAGTTCAAATTTGCTATTTGGTTCATTCTAAACAACTACAGCATTTTCCAATGCTGTAATATCTTTACATTACATTTCAAAAATGCTGTCAAATCAAATTCAGAGTTTTATTTACAATTTCACACATAATTAACTTTTAATATAAATCATTTTAACTTATAAAATCATATATTTTCACATTTTAAAACAATCATTTAAATACCTTTATTTCTATGATTTTATAAAGTCAAATTTCCATACAAAGATCAAATTAAATAACAATTAAATTTCATTTCTTTAATTAAATTCTTAACTTAACAACTAAGTTTAAATTTCCAAAATATAACTTATTTCCATTTATTTTACTTAATTAAAATTTCACTTTTAACAAAATTCACAATTTCCCAATTTAAGAAACACAATTCAACTTAAATACTCATTTATTTCATATTTAATTTATACAAAATCATTAACACTTTTAAAATTATTATTATTTAAATAAAATCATTAAATTCATCTTTTAAATCAAATTTGTCATATTTCCTTACCTTACATAAATTCCATTTATAAACAAAATCATAAATTCCAAAATTAACTTATATTTCAAATTCTACTTCACCATTTACTTAATTCACTTATTTAATCTGTAGAAAATCACAAATATTTAATAGAAATCATTTTAATAAAATTTTAAATCAAAATATCATAATATTTACATTTTAAAAATATTTTAAAAATTTCAGAAAAATATATAAACCACGGGTCTGTATAAAATTTTCTAGCCTAGGTCAAGTGATACGGATATGTATCATTTCAATCCGTAGTTTACAAAAAAAAACCGGGTTCTATCATTTCAAACCCGCAATCCCAAGTAATATGAAATGTATAAAAATCGTTCAGGCCTATCATTTCAGCCCATAACAATTTTTCCCTATTCTAAAGTCCGTTCGGGTATTTATCATTTCAACCCATAGTGATTCTAATCTACAGGGAACTTGCAGTGTGATAAACTGATATAAATAAATAGTATACAATATATAACAGTAACAGATGATATAACATGTGTATAAACAGGGATGAACATCATATAATCATAATATAACAGTTATAACAGGATGATATAAATTTACAGATTCAAGTGATGTCAGTTTATCAATTATATAAGTACATATTAGTCCGGTGAGATTTACTCACTTGTTCAAAGCTGGAGATATCCACCAAAGCAACAATACTGACATTACACGATAGCACAGAGACAACTTGAGAGTGGAGAGCCAAAGAAAATTTGCCTTGTTCAAACATTTAAACAAAACAATAGGATAGATATAAGTTTTCAACACAAATTATCACCAAATAATTCAAGGAATCAATATCCAAAACCATATCGAATGGTTTGCACTTGTTCTCAACTTCACATGGTTCAGTTAGTGATGGAATAAGCTCAGCTAAGGCAGGGACTAAGGGCTGGGTTTGGGTCCAAACAGGTCGGCCTAGGTGGGTTTGGAGATGGTGCATAGGTCTAGGTGCATAAAACTTCAACAACAAGGTAAGAACAAGGCAAGTACATCATTTCTTTGATAAAGTTTGGCTTGGCCAGAAGCTATGGGGCATGGCCAGTGGGTCCAGGTGGTGTTGGGTGATGTGGCAAAGGGTGGAGGTCAGGTCATAGGTGGTGGTGGTGGTAGTGGCGGCAAATGGTGGTAGAAGGAGGAGATGACAATTCTAGGCCATAAGTGATAGTTTGTGATGGTTTTTGGTGGATTTTGTGGTGGTCTTCACCTTGGATTGTCTCGGCCTGAAATGGAGAGGTAGTAGGATGGGTGATGGTCAGAGGAAGGGGGTGGTGGAGGTCAGGTCAGATCTGGTTGAGGAGGAGCCAAGCTATGAAGGTGAGAACAAGTACAAAATTCAAATAGAAAAGTAGAAAAACAAACGAAGAAGAAGATGAAATGGAAGCCATTACCTTCAATACTTCTAGCCGTGAGTTTGATGATGGAAAGTGAGAAGTTTCTCACATGAATAGGAAGGAAAATACACGGCTATACAATAGAAAAAAAAAATGGCCAAAGAGTAAATGAGGAAACGGTAAAAGAAACGTCTTAGGAGGTGAAACGACTTTACGTTTCAAAAGCTTTTAAAACCTTTCAAATTTCCTTAATTTATTCATATAAGTTTACCTTACTGAAAATAATAATAATTTCAGTTAAAAATTCGAAAATATAACAAAATATAAAATATATATAAATATTTATTAATTATATAAGGTTAAAATAAGAAAATAGCACAAAATTGCAAACCTAGTCTACAAAAATGGAAAATAAACAGAATGAACTTTGGAAAATTTATATGGACTTGTAAAATATTTATAACAGAGATAACAACATAAAAGTAAAAATGCATTCACAAATAAATATATAAATTTTAATTTAAATAAAATTTAAATGAAGAAATTAGCAGAAGAATAGAAAACAACCTTTTAAAAATAGGGAATAATTACAGTAAATTTTGGAAAAAATCCTATTATCATTTTAAAAATATTTGAAAGTCAAAATATTCATAAAATAACATATTGACCCAGATTAAAATGAAATATGACAATAAAAATATAAATTATAAAATTTAAAAATAACAAAATTGCAGAATAAACAAATTGCAGTCAATATTGAAATATACATAACTTTCACTGTTTAACTCCATTTTCAACGAAACGAAAAGCAGTGTTCAAGTTATTACATCTATTTTCATAATAAAAGATAAAATTTAAGATTTTAAAATAATTTAAATTTGAAGTTTAAAAGTCAAAGTTTGAATGGTTTGACCAGAAATTCACTTTACAGTAAAATATTCAAATTATACTAATTTGAACTATAAATCACTTAATAATCATCATTTATATTTAAAAATGAAATGTTTGAAATAAAACAAATAAAAAAATAATTTAAAAATAAAAGAAAGTCCAATTTAAATATTATACAAAATCTAGGGTTGTTACAGGTCACCTAAAAAGGAAGGAACCGAACAGCAGAAGCATTTCGGAAACAACTACTGCTTCCATGAGACACATGACCACAACATGAACGAGTGTTGTTACCCGAAGAACTTGATTGAGGAGTTGATTTGGAAAAACAAGCTTCAGCGGTATGTGAGGAAACCATTAAGTCCTGACCAACCTGTAATGCCCCCAAGCTCCTAGAGACCAAGGGAACCAAGCTAGAACTAGCAAAGAGGATCCGAGTGGACTGACCAGAAGCTCATCATTGGAACGATATCTGGAGGGCCCCATCCCGTGTAGAAGAGTTGCGGAGAAATGGAGCGGTATGCGAGCTCTTTAAAGCACGCTCCGAAAGATGCGTGCTTTGCGATCAAAGATGGTACCCTTACTAAGCAACAAAGAACCCTGAACGATGACATAGTATTCTGGAATGGAGACACTGAGGGAATGGAAGCTCCAACTCTTGACCCCATGGTTGTGACAGTGGGAATCAGACCCGCCATGGTCCAACGAGTATTGGTAGACATCGACAGTTCTATGAATATCCTTTTCAAACGCACCTTTGATCAGATGAAGATCAGTATGAAAGATGTATCCGTCTGCCAAACAGAGATCTAGGGATTCACCGGTGAACCCAAACAACCCGTTGGAACAATTGACTTACCCGTAGAACTCGGAGAAAGCGACCGAAGGGTCACCCTTATCCAAACCTTTATGATTGTAGAGGAGATGTCCGCATACAATGCCTTCTTGGGGTGACCCGCCTCGCCATACTTTAGAATTTCTTTAGCTTAATAGTGTCTAACTATGAAATTTCTGACGGAAAATGGAGACGGGGTGATCAAGGGAGACCAAAGTGCCACTAGGGAATGTTATATCGCGGAACTATGCAAATCTAAAAGAAAAGAAAAGAAAAGGGGAAGAATGTAGGGAGAATTCTCCACATTCGTGAACCTGCTAAATAGCAACTATAGAGTCGCCCCTGGCTTGGGGACCATCGCCGATTCGATAAGGCTTTGGACCCTAGAAAGAAGAGTTCAAGGGAGGAACGGATAGCATTGGCAGAATTGACGGTGCATGACCCAGTTGATATGGATGACCCAACACGGGTCCTCAAAATTGGATCACATCTTGGAAACAGGTTGCAGCTGGAACTCATGAAATTTCTTCGTGCCAATTTGGATGTATTCGCTTGGACACATTCTGATATGTGCGGGTGTCGCCAGAGATAGCTTGCCATGCACTTAACATTGATCCCAAATATACGCCTGTGAAGCAAAAAAGGCGTAGCCTAAGGCCCGAGCGGTTCAAAGCGCTAAGAGAAGAAGTGGACAAGCTGATGGCGAATGGCTTTATCTGTGATGCAACTTACCCTGAATGGGTATCTAACCCAGTCTTTATAAAGAAGTCCAATGGGAAATGGCGAAGCTGTATCGACTACTCGAATCTAAACAAAACTTGCCCTAAAGTCATCTTTCCTCTATTCAGAATCGATCAGCTTATGGACGGGACGGTTGGACATGAACTGCTATCATTTATGGATGCATACTCAGGGTATAACCAGATCATGATGCACGAACCGGATCAGAAAATACCAGTTTCATTACCGACCTGGGACTGTATTGCTACAAAGTAATGCCGTTTGGCTTAAAGAGTGCTGGGGCAACTTACCAGCGACTAGTAAACACCATGTTTAAACGTCAAATTGGGAAGACAATGGAAGTTTATGTAGAGGATATGTTGGTTAGATCACGCTTAGCTGCAAATCACTTGGACAACTTCGCTGAAATGTTCGAAATACTCCACAAATATGGAATGAAGCTCAATCCACTTAAGTGTCATTTCGGGGTAGCCTCGGGTAAGTTCTTGGGATTTATCGTGAATGCTAGAGGCATTGAAGCAAATACAAACAAATAACCGCTTTGTGGGAAGTCGAGGCCCTGAGGAATAGGAAGGAGTTATAAAGCCTGAATGGAAAGGTTGCAGCACTGAGCTGGTTTATTTCAAAAGTGACTGACAAATGTATATCATTCTTTGACGCGCTAAAGAAGGGAAAGAATAACTTCAAATGGAATCAAGCTTGTCAAACTGCATTCGAAGAGCTGTTGCGAGATATGGAGACCCTGCTAATCTTGTTTAAGCCAGTAGACGGAGAAGATTTGTACATCTATTTAGCAGTCTCGCCACATGCATTGAGCGTCATGCTCGTACGAGAAGAAGCCAAGATACATCAACCCATATATTACATCAGTAAACGGTTCACTGGAGTAGAAAAGAACTATCCAAAATTGGAAAAACTGGCATATGCCTCTTGATCGCATCTAGAAAATTACGACTGTACTTCCAGGCATACCTTATCAGAGTGTTGACAGATCAACCCTTGAAGCAAGTGCTATACCGCCTCGAGACCTCTGGATGGCTTATCAAATGGAACATTGAGTTGAGTTAGTATGAAATCACATATCATCCTCGAAACGCGATCAATGGGCAGGCGCTGGTAGATTTTATTGCCGAATTTACAATACGAGATAGCGAGGAAGGAGTGACTCCAGAAGTGGAGACACGTTGGAAGCTATTGGTCGACGGTGCATCTAACACCTTCTGCTCGGGAACATGAATAGTGCTCGAGACTCCCGAAGGACGATCCGTTTGCTATGCCTTGGGCTTGGAATTCCCTGCAACAGATAACGAGGCAGAATACAAAGCATTGATAGCTGGGCTAAAGATTGTGAGGGAAATCGAGATAAAATCCATACATATCTACAGCGACTCTCAGCTAGTCGTATGTCAGGTGAAAGACAAATACCAGGCTCGGAGGGAGAACCTCACCCCGTATCTATCTAAAGTACAGGAACTGCTGAACGACATCGAGCATTACACCATAACTCATATCCCGAGGGAGAAGAACACGAAGGCGGATTATCTGGCCAAACTGGCCAGTTCCGAAGAAGCTCATTCATTGAGGCTAGTCCCAGTTGAGATCCTCACCAGTCCAAGCATAAGAGAAATGGACATCGACTGGATTTTTGAGACAACCAAGGAACCGGAGAAATGGATGACGCCAATTAAAGATTACCTGCTCACAGGAGCTCTCCCCGCAGACAGGAACCAGTGGAAAAAGCTTCTTCGGAAGGCACCGCGATTTGTAATGCAGGATGAGATACTCTAATGAAGGGGATTCTCTACCCCCTTGCTCAGTAGTGTGACCAACGATGAAGCTCGAAAGATCCTAAATTTTTTTCATGAAGGTGACTGCGGAGATCATACCGAGGGCAAACCCTTGCAAAGAAGGTTCTCCGATATGGGTACTTTTGGCCAACAGTGAACCGCGATGCAGCAGATTACGCCAGACGGTGCGACCAATGCCAAAGATTTAGCAAGATCAAAAGAATCCCTCGATGGAGCTAACACAGATGGTCGGCCCACGGTCGTTCGCAATCTGGAGAGTCGATTTGATTGGCGCATAACCAATGGCTAAATGGGGAGCCAAATATACTATTGTTGTTGTTGACTAATTCACCAAATGTGCTGAAGCGGAACAGCTGGCCACTATTACCACAAAGAAAGCCGTTAACTTTTTGTCACTAAAAATATTATTTATAGGTTTGGGATGCCGTAGAAAATCATCGAAGTGGGATCTCTTTAGGATCAACTTCAGCGTCGAGAAATTGGTTAATTGGTAAAGATACATGGATTTGGTGTCCCGCCCACGAAAGAGACCCAAGTCCTAGTAACCCTGCTAAGTGGTGATTTAACATCGATTCTACATCTTAGAACTAAGCTAATTCTGGGGTGGCTTTGTGGTAATGGAACCAAGCAGCAAAAAGCATTAACAATGCAAAGACCACTGAGAATGGGACTCAATTCGAAAGCGTTGAGTTCAAAAACTTTTGCAAACGCTCCTGAATCGAGAAAAGTTTTTCCACTGTCGCACATCCCCAAGCAAACCGGTAAGTGGAAGCAGTAAATAAGATCATTAAGTCCACCATCAAAAAATGGCTAACAAAAGCAAATTGAGTCGATGAACTTCCACTCGCAATATAGGCCTATAGGACAACGCACAAGTCTGCAGTTGGTCACTCTCCGTTCGCCCTAGCATATGGTTCAGAAGCAATGTCCCGGTTGACTTAAAAGTCCCTTCTCATCGAAGGAGAAACTTCGATCAAAGGCAGAACGAACAACTCCTACTCGAGTCACTCGTTATGGTCGATGAGAAAAGGGAAGAAGCCGAATTAAGAATTGCCGCTTGAAAGTGACTGCGCTATAGGATCGAAATGGCCAACAGTTGTAAACAATGTAAATGCAGTGGTAGTGCGATATAAACTAAGTTATCTGATGATGCAAAATATGAGTATAAAAAGTACATATTAAAGTAAATGACACCAAGGATTTTTATACTGGTTCGAACTCCGGTTCTACGTCCAGTCCTAGACTCCTTCTGGAATTTAACTATCACCCCTCTCTTAACCCGGAGGAACAGGTATTACGCCGCTTGAGCAACCGAACAAGACTTCTACCACCTAGACAACAGAATAGGACTTTTACCGCTGAGCAACTGAACATGACTTCCAATACAAATAGTAAAGTTGTTTCTAACTGAGTATGCTCTTAAATAGCACTGATAAGTCAATAATGTACACCCTTCCTATAATCTTCTCCTCAAGTAAAATATGTATATTTGTGTGTATGTGAAGATAAGGAAGATTAGATTGCTTTAGAATTAAAGAAATAAATAAGTGAATGCTCAAATTTTCAAGCAACAAAGCAAGAAACTCAGAATTCAAGAAAGTATGAAAATAGAATTAGAATTGTTTTTTTAATCTTGAATTGAGTATGTATATATTGAGATTATAGAGTTACAAATCCTGGTTAAAAGTTCTGTTGAAAAGAAATCATTGCAACTCTTCATGGAAGAGATTCCTCTTCACAAAAAGTGGTGCCTTTTCAGAAAATTTGAAAAAAAATGACAGTTAGAACATATTTAGTCGACTAAATATATTAGTTAGTCGACTGAATTAAAACAGAGAAAAAATAGTGCAAAAAATATCCATATTCAGTCGACTAAAATCTTGATTCAATCGACTGAATATTTTGTAAAGTCGGGTCTTTGAATATTTAGTCGACTAAGAGTTATTTTAAAATATATATGCACGTACACAGGTTCAGTCGACTGAATAACCTTGTTCAGTCGACTGAATTCTGTTTATAAACAAAAATTATCATAGCTCATTTGGTTAGAGCACTTTCCTTCTAAACTAGTGACTCGGGTTCGAGCCGTGCTCCATGCATTTTTTGAAAACTTGATTTTTCGTTTAAAATATGACAAGTATTGCTTCATATATTATTATTATTTTTAAATAAAACTTTTATTACTTTTATAGAATGTTTCGAATGTGTATGTTTGTGAACTACTTGAGGAGAGATTTTAACATAGCTAAAACTGGATTCTGACTCTAAACAACGTATATATATGAACCATACTTTATATTGTTGAGTCCGGTCTTCGTAGTTCTTTGTCATAGATTCATGAATCTTCATGTCGAATGAATTTCTTGTCATTGATCAAAACATAAGATCCAACATTCTCCCCATTTTTGATGATGACAACTCCATTTGTGATATGAATGAATCTCGACAATATTGCTCCGTAGTTCTATATCTCCCCCTGAATATAGTTGGCCTTATCTTTCAGTTTCTCCCCTGAATCTGTTCTTGCATCGTTTATTCCTGCAAATAGTGTTAGAGCAATATCTTTCTCCCCCTTTGTCATCGACAAAAAGGAGAGTTTATATGATGACATAAATTATATTCCACATGAGTGTTAACATAGAACAATATAAAACAAAATAACTACTACTTATAATGTAAGGTATAAAAAATAACATTTAAAGCATGTAATACCCAAGGTTCTTATAATTTCCTAATTTTTAGGAAACCATACCCATTTGGGTGCGGTTGAACCTTTATAAATATAATTTTCATTATTAACTACTATATCAAAATAAGCATCAAGGTATTTTTCTCTATTTTTCCAATTAATAGGAACCCAAATACTTAGATAATTTTTATTCATATTTCAATGATTTTGTACTTCTAGAGAAATTATAAACATTATTGGTCATAGCAGTATTTGAATTTCTATAAAAATTGGATTTAGAGTTTACTCGAAATTTAGTACTAGCGCTAACATTTTTACTATACATGAAAGCGTATCTAGTGTTATTTCTACGATTAGTTTTATTATATCATAAACCGTTTTTATCATGTAAAGGTCTAGAACTAGATAAAATCATGTTTAAATCATTTTGACCTTTATTAAATTTTGTGACTTCAGTGTTAAGTTTATCAAATTTAGCTTTAAAGTCACAATTATTATTTTCAAAAGAAATATCACTGTTTTTCTAAATATCAATTTGCTTGTTTAATTCAGAATTCGCTTTTTTTAATGTACAGTTCTTATTTTCAAGAAGAAAAATTCGAGATTCTGAATTATCTAAAGATGATTGTAATAAATCATTTTGTCTTTTCAAATCCGTAATTTCTTTTGAAAATTTTTCTTTTTCTTCTTCAAACATAGTATTTTATTCATCTGGAAAATCTTTAGGAGCCTCAAATTATTTTTTAAAACACCGTGTTGATTTTCTAAATCTAATTTCTCATTTTTCATTTTCAATTTTGATTGATTTCATCTTTTCTAAAATAAGAAAATTATGCTTTGAGATTTTATCGCATATACTAACTAATTAATTATTACCATTTACTAAAATTTGTAAATCAGAAAATACCTTTTTGTAGTCCTCACTTGTGGCTTTGACAGGGATTTATCCTGTTGTATTTTGATTGGATCGTTTTTTGGCCATTATTCTATGATGTTGTGACGATCGATAGAATTCCAGGCTCTGATACCAAATGAAAGTGTCTGTGCTGTAGGATCGTGTAATATGGAATATATAATAGATAACTAGTGCGGAAAGTAACTGTAAAATAAAAATAGCAGTAAAGTAAAATGACACCAGAAATTTTTATAATGGTTCGAACTCACGTTCTACGTCCAGTCCTAGACTCCTTTTGGAATTTAAACTAGCAGCCCTCACTTAACCCAGAGGAATAGGTTTACACCGCCTGAGTAATTGAACAGGACTTGACCGCCTGAGCAACCGAACAGGACTTGATTACAAAGTAGATTGTCTTGACCCTGTGTGTTCTAATAACACGGATTTGTCACTTGTAGTATTCCTTTCCTATAATCTTTTCCTCAAGTAGGATGTTTGTAGTTGTGTGTACATGAAGAATAGGAAGTTTCAGATTGCTTTTTGAAATATAGAATTGTGATCGTAAGCAATGAATATATGAATTCAAGAGAACTTGACTGTAACAAGTCAGTCGACTAAATTCAAAACGTGCACATAAGTCATGTACAGACTCAGTCGATTGACCAGGTGTGTTCAGTCGACTGGTCCATGTAATATATTAAATTTTTTACACTGACTCAGTCGACTGGTACCACTTAGTCAGTCGACTGAATAATGCTTGTCAGTGTAATGAAATATATGTGTTGAATTTGATTAAAAATGAATGCAAGTTTTATTATGAATGATGTGAGTGATGATTCTTGAGGCAAGATTTTAACAAAGCACTAAACTAGACTCTATATATACACGTATTGACTCTTGCTAAAATATATAACTATACGAACCATATTTTGAGTCGATGAGTCCAGATGTTGTCGTAGTTGTAGATTCGTGAATTGTTGTGTCTTGTCAGCAACCACCACAACAAAATGGAGTTGTAGAAAGGAAAAATAGAATGTTACAAGAATGTGCAAGAACTTTATTAAATGGAAGCACATTACCAAAACATTTCTGGGCAGAAGTTGTAGCAACTGCTTGCTATAATCTGAATCGTGTTTCCATCCGACCTTTAACAAAACACACTCCATATGAACTTTTTCATCAAAGAAAACCGAACATTTATTATTTTAAAACTTTTGGTTCAAAATGTTTTATTTTAAACATAAAAGATCAGCTTGGAAAATTCGATCCAAAATTCGATGAAGGAATCTTCGTAGGATACTCGGAACGATGTAAAGCATATCGAATTTTCAATAAAAGAACAAAAACAATCGAAGAAACACTTCATGTTTCATTTGACGAAAATTTCAAATTTAATAAAAAAAATTAGGATGATGAAGTTATACCTAAGACGGTCACAAATACGGTTACTCAAAATAATTTTGAAGAAGATGAAAACATTGTTCATAATGAAAATGAATTAAGATCTCCTCCTAGGATTTTACAAGATCACCCAGTAGAAAATGTCACAAGAGAAATTGATTCACATGTTAGAACTAGAAATCAACTTAATCAAATGGGCCATGTAGCATTTCTTTCTAAAACTGAACCTAAAAATGCAAAAGAAGCCTATACCGATGACTATTGGATTATAGCTATGCAAGAAGAGCTAAACCAATTCGAACGAAACGAAGTTTGGGAACTAGTTCCTAGACCGAGTGATCAAACAGTCATTGGTACTAAATGGGTCTTCAAAAATAAAGCAGATGAACAAGATAATATAACTAGGAATAAAGCTAGATTAGTTGCACAAGGATATAATCAAGAAGAAGGAATTGACTACGAAGAAACGTTTGCTCCAGTTGCACGACTTGAAGCAATACGTATCTTACTGGCCTTTACATGTTTTCATAATTTCAAACTTTATCAAATGGATGTTAAAAGTGCTTTTTTAAATGGTTATATAAAAGAAAATGTTTTTGTTGAACAACCTCCTTTATTCACACATGAAAATTTTTCAGACCACATCTATAAACTTAAGAAAGCCTTATACGGTCTAGAATAAGCACCCCTTGCTTGGTATGAATGTCTTAAAAGCTATCTAATAGATTCTGGTTTTGAAATTAGGAAGGTTGATCAAACTCTTTTTATTAAAAGAACTAAAAAGGATATTTTATATTCAAATTTATGTAGATGATATTATTTTTGGTTCTACAAATGAAAAATTATGTCAGGAAATCTCAAAAATAATGACCAAAGAATTTGAAATGTCACATATGGGAGAATTATATTATTTTCTTGGTTTACAGAATAAACAATTAGAAAATGGAATTTTTATTAATCAAGAAAAATACTGTAATAATATAATTAAATGCTTTGGTATGGAAAATACTTCTGCCAAACCAACTCCTATGAGTACAACGATACATCTCGATAGAAATGAAGATGGCAAAAGTGTTGACAAAAAATTATCGAAGTATAATTGGATCATTACTTTATCTAACTGCTAGTAAACCTGACATAATGATGAGTGTTCGTTTATTTGCTTGATTTCAAGTAAATCCTAAAGAATCACATATGCGAGAAATGAAATGAATATTGCGTTATCTAAGCAAAACCAAAGATTTTGGACTTTTCTATCCGAAAGAATGTCCTTACGAGTTTGTTTCATATAGTGACGATGACTTTGGAGGATGTCGGACGGATCGAAAAAGTACTAGCAGGACTTGTCACTTCATTGGACAATCCTTAGTCTCTTGGTTTAGCAAGAAACAAAATTGTGTTTCACTTTCGACTTGTGAGGTAGAATACATTTTTGCTGCTTTAGCATGTTCTCAAGTATTTACATGCAACAAACACTTCAAGATTTTGGTATAAATTTATCTAAATCTACTATTTTTTGTGGTAACATAAGTGCTATAAACTTATCTAAAAATCCTATCAATCACTCATGAACTAAATATATTGACAAACATCATCATTTTCTTCGTGATAATATTGAAAAGGATTTAGTTAGATTGGAATTTGTATCCTCTGAAAATCAACTGGCTGATATATTTAAAAAACCTTTGAATGAAAATATTTTTATAAAACTTCGAAGAGAATTGGGAATTATGTCTTTAAAAGATCTATAGTTATCTTTAAAAAGTTTTTCTAAAATTCTCTTCAAATTTTTGATGATTGCCATACTTGAATATTGGACCTTTAACCTCACATGATGGTAGTCTAACACTCCACAATATTTTGTTTCTTATCTAAGTTCATATTATTTCTGATTTTTTTTAACCACTCATTTTGACTTTATATTTTACAACCATTCCTTTTTTTGGTTGTTAGTTATCTTTCTTTTAATCTATTGGTTTTCATTTTCTGATTATTGTTATCACACATTCTCCTCTATTTTAAGGCTCATATTCATTATAAATTCAAGATTGTTTTATTTTTTCTTTCACACAAACTCCTTGATTTCAAAGAACAAAGCTTCAACCTCTTCAAATTTATTATCATGTCTTCACAACACAACTCTGAATCCTCTTCCCTTTCCTATACCTCTATAAGTTCGATTGTCAACCTACCTACACCAACCCCCATTTATGAGCCCGTTCCAATAGTTCCACCGTCCACTCACACCGACTACACTCCTCCAGGTAAAAGAGCTAAACGCTCTTTATTTTTCGGATTGCCGTCTACCAAAGATAAGATAGACAACATTCACCATTATCAACGGGAGATACTGGAATTATAGCGAGAGCTGTATTACGAGCAAAAGGTAAATGGGAAGCGCTTAAGCTTCCTAAAACAAGTGGCTCTAAAATTCTGTGGATCGTCATCTCACAATATGGTTCACCAACCAAGTTCTCCTTCACGTCGTAACCCATGGGAACTGTAACAACCCGTATATTTGGACCATTTAAATTGACAATAATCCAAACATGTCAACTTAAATAATACAAAACACGAATCATTATGGGATTATAAATACGTAAATGTAAATGAGAATCAATACAACATCACAGACACAGAACAGTCATAGAATAATGCAGCGGAAAATACATCGTCATAATAGCAGTTCATGAAGCTACTACATAAATACAACAATGTCTTAACATAAAGTGACTAAAAGAAAATACATAAATGTCCAACAGACTAGGACATCAATACAGGAATAGAAATAGAATGATAAAGATAAATGCTAAGCCTTCAGCATCTTCAACCAACCTTGATCAGC
Source organism: Allium fistulosum (assembly GCA_030737815.1). Taxonomy (NCBI): domain Eukaryota; kingdom Viridiplantae; phylum Streptophyta; class Magnoliopsida; order Asparagales; family Amaryllidaceae; genus Allium; species Allium fistulosum. The sequence continues at coordinate 1,000,004,997 of CM060904.1, read as the reverse complement.
AAACTGGATAGCTTCAGACTGACCCGAGCATATACAAAAAGAAACACTCGAGTCAGGACTCAAAATCTTATACAAGAAAATCAAGTGCAAGGGAAAAAGTCCATAACTTAAAGATGAATAAAATAAACATCTCTAAGGATCCGATAAACTATCTATATATGCAATAGAATACGATAGATAGATAATGTCTAATCAGTAAAGTACAATATTAAAATAGTGTTAAGGCGTTACCATAATCCCCTTAACACATTTTATTCCCAAGAGCATATACAAGACCGTAGTTTCCCCAAAACCGGAAGTCACCAAAGGGCAATCCATATACTAAAGGTACAAACCAAAACGTAGTGGTCGCGAATAGGATAATCAGTATGACAAGGTACATGAGGCGATACCAACTAGGATACTAGTAGTTGCGTGATCCGGACTGATGTTGAGCATAGCAGCTACTACCTCAACACCGCGAAACAACACTCCCAAATCAAGGGGTGCACCCAAATCGAATCACAAAAGTAATATATATGGTATCGAAGAAGTGTGTCCGCTAGAGGTGGCGAACCTCAATGGCCCGGCGCGGCTCCTGTTTTAGTCATGTCAGGGGTCATCCAATATCGTTCTCTTTCTTCAGTCAATGCGTTCACCAAACCATCCACTTCGTTCTGGATCAACACTCCGCGTATAATAGTTATTAAAGTGGTTTTCGGTATCGACAGAGAGTATGTCCATTCCCGATCCCGGTCTCTTTAATAACTACGTATTCACTACCCGATGGTCGGTTAAATTAACGTTTAAACAAATCAAAGTCCAAAAGTCAAGGTGCAAGTTTGACTTCAAAAAATTTGACATTTCACGATTCAATTTATTTCGGATATTAAAACATCTTTCCAAATGCAATCTTTAGTTCAACATTTGAGTTAACAATAAAATTACGTATTCCTGTTCAATTTAATAAGATCTAAATTTCACTTCCTAAATTTAGTTAATACTCCAATTAATTCAATTTAATGGTAAATTTTAGTTCACATCATTAAACCAAATTCTATTCATTTAAATTCGTATTTACATTCATCGTTACATTAACCATAATCATAAATTTGATTAAATCAATTTTATTAAATTTAAAATCATTTTAAATTTAAATTATCACTAAATTAAATCCATAAAACTTTAGTTAGTTTCGTATTCCACTTAAGTCAAATTTTCTAAATCTCAAACTTAATTTATGACAAGTTTCAAATCTATTTAATTAAAACCGATTTTAAAATCTAAATCTAACAACCTAATAAATTTTCAAATTATTAAATTCTAACTTCCTTGTTTTTAAATCTCATTTCAAATAAATTTTCCAATTCATTTTATTCAATTAAATAGGTTTATTAATCCGCTTCAATTAAACTACATTAATTTATTCCTATTAATTTATTTCGATTTAATCCATAAATTAAATCCATTAAGTTCATTACTAAATTTCCAAACAAATTGTTAAGTTCATTCCTTAATTTCAAATAGATTTCAATTTCAAAATAATTTTTGTTGACCAATCGAGTTTCTTATTTTTAATTATCTATCCTAGGCCAAGTTGTTTAATTGGGTATTTATCATTTCAACCCAATATCATTCAATATAAAACAAAGCATAGCAAAGGGAACTTGCAGTGTGATAACTGGGATGGTGTCAAAGTAAATAAACAAGCAATAGCAAACATACATAACAATTTATTTAAATAATCCCGAAATAATCGTATTAACTTACATTTGTTATTTATGCAAATTAATATAATTATTCCTAGAATCCACACCATCGTTTCATGCAGATTAAAGATTATTACATTATGGTTTTCACTTGGTGACTATTATCACTTTACTACATCAATCATACATTTTAAATCGTTAACTATCCTATATCACATTCAATTTCAGATTTATTATTGCTTATTTTTAACAACCAATTTCAATATCTCATAACAATTTTTAATGTCATAACTATTTACCATAAACCAACATCAAATCACAATTTATCATATTAAATCTTTTAACAATACATGGTGTCAATTTAGAAAATTTAAGTTCTATCAATACTCCATTTTAACTTGTATAGAAATTTTATTTCAACAATTTTAACAATCAACAATTTAATATCCAAATTAATATAAACAACAATTATCACTTGATTTTCATAACATAATAGGTTGAGTCGTGAATGAAATATTCACCTTGCGTGGTTAAAGAAGATGACGAAGCACAAAGACGAATAGATAAAATAGACCCTAATAAGCACGACGCAAAACGAGCACAAACTGCAATCAACAAATAATTAATCAATAATTCGTTTATTGCAATATATATATCGATTGAATATATATATAAAACGCTACCAATCAGCGAAGCAAGACAGATTCGACAAGCAGGATGGAAATAGCTTATGTTTTCGGATCAATAGCAGGAGCTAGAATAACACAGTAAAACGTTGCTTGTGAGCATATACAATTGATTATATGTATACAAAGTCTATAAGCCATTGATTGTGTAAAACCATATATACAACCGTATGTGTACGAACCTATAAAGCTATAACTATATATAAAACTTTATATAAACTTTATACTGTATATACAAACTAAAACAGGGACACTTATATATCTTAATATAAACATGTTTATAACAGAACTCTTTTATATTATTCTTTGCATGGATGGGCTGGGCAGTGGCAGTATCAGGTGGTCGTAGCAAGGCGGGTTCGGGTTCGACAGATCTGGGGTTTGGCTGGCGCGTGGGTCGGAGGAGCAGTGGAGGCGAGCGGGGCTGGCAGGGGCGGAGCAGGCGGGGTAGGGGCTGGGTAGCGGGGCTGGGACGGGGTTGACTGGGCGGGCTGGGGGAGCGGCTGGGCGGAGCTGGGGGAGCGGGCTGGGGACGCGGGCTGGAGCGGACTGGGGAGAAGCGGGGAGCAGCTGGGGAAGCAGGCGGGGAGGCAGGCTGGGGCGGACTGACTGGGCGGGGCTGGGGAGGGCTAGGAAGCGGGCGGACTGGGGAGGGCGGAGGGCTAGAGCTGGCTGGAGGGCGGAGCGGCTGGAGGGCTGGAGGGCTGGAGCTGGCTGTAGGAAGGGGCGGAGCGGGATGGAGGGCGGAGGGCTGGAGCTGGCTGGAGGGCGGAGCGGTTGGAGGGCTGGAGCTGGCTGGAGGGCGGAGCGGCTGGAGGGTTGGAGCGGGATAGCAGTGGAGTGGGTGGTAGGTGGACGTGCATGGAGGAGTTTGTTTCTGTGAGTTTCATACTGGAAAACAAATAAAGTAAAAGAAATATGAAGGGGAAGAAGAAAGGAAGCAGAGAGCAGTACGTACCCGAGATTTTTTGAGTAAAATGAACTGAGTAATTAATGACAACAGAGGAATAAATGAAGGGAGAGGGTAGTAGAGATAAATACAGAGGGGTTCAGAGTCCAAGGTCAATGAAATGATGATTTTGCACAGCGGTGGCTATTGGGTTTCCAAGATAGCTGAATAGACTCCTTGAATTTTGAACGTTGGAAAGTTGGGTACCGGTTTGCGCTGCGTAACGGACCAGTTTGTAATCCGTTAACCAATTATAATTTGCAACGCCGAACTCCGATTGACACAAATAAATATACCGTTTTGATCAGCGCGACGAGGCGAACGCAACGGTATGAAGATATTGATGGTTTGACATTGTTTGCGAAGTGGTTATTCTTATTGAACCATTTGCTCGAGCGACAATTTTACTAGCAATTAAAAGCGGAATTTGACGAAACGAAATGCGCCGTCATGATCAGAATATTTTTCTTATGCAATATTGTGAAAAATATTTGAGTTCAGACGATAGAAAATTTACACATAAAATTTAAACTAATATGCAAATGCGACGAGCGAAATTTTCTTCCATATTATTCGACGAAATTTGGCGTATGCCTATGTCTATCTAGACGCATTCCAAATGTGAAGTTTGAATAGCAACGGAAGTTGTTTGTGAAAATTCGAAATTTTCTATTATAGAGAATGCAGCAAACACAGAAGAATAAGATCGACGGAGCTAAAGATATCCGAATTTTGAAAAACGAAAAATGACCTCTTTGTCAGAAGATGATTTAGAATTTTTCTATGTAAAAATATTCAGGTTCGGAAGATAAAATTTTCACGTTTAAAATGAACTGATGTGCAATAAAATGCGAACGAAATTTACTGCGGTATTTTCCGATGAAACTTTACCCATATCTATAACCATCTAGGTGAAATTTATACACAAAGTTTGGAAGTTAATTGAAATCGTATGTAAGTTTCACATTATATATTAAATAATGGTTCTAAATTTTTTTAAAATTGGGTCGGAATTTCAGGGTCGGTACATTCTCCCCCACTCAAAACTTTTCGTCCTCGAAAAGGAACAAGGTAAAGAGTGGAAGAACAGATAACAGAGATACGATGGATATAGAATAGATTATCGAATTAAGTATAGAATATCGAATGGAATTTACCTTCAACAAATAATTCTGGATTTGAATCCCGGATACTCTCCTCAGTTTCCCAAGTACAATCACGATCATCGGGACTCCATTAGACTTTGATAGGCTAACAGATTTCCTTCTAAGCTGCTTCGTATCCCTATCAATAATACGAAGTGGTCTCCTCTCTATAGTCAAATCCGGCTCAATATCTACTTCGTCTAACTGAGCAATAGGAATGGTCATGGATGGATCATGTACAACCTTCTGAAGATGTGAAACATGGAATACGTTGTGCATGCCCTCAAATTTCTCCGGCAATGCAACTCTGTAGGCTAGTGTACCAATTCTCTCAGTGATAGTGAATGGTCCAACAAATCTAGGAGCGAGCTTCCCTCTACGACCAAATCGAATAACATTCTTCAAAGGTGATACCTTAAGGAATACCTCATCCCCAACCTGGAATTCCAACTCTCTTCTGCCTATCCTGTGCGGTCTTCATCTTTCTTCTGATCTCATTAACCTTCTCGGATGCTTCTATAATCATATCTGGGCCAAGAACCAATCGATCACCAGGCTCAATCCAACATGCTGGCGATTTGCATGGCCGTCCATATAAAGCTTCGAACGGTGCCATATCGATACTTGCCTGATTTTAAAGATAGTTAAATTTCAATCCAATTTTTACTTATTCAAATTAAAATTTTGACATACCTGATAACTGTTATTATAAGTGAATTCAACCAAATGGAGATGGTCTTCCCAAGATCCACCGAAATCAATTATGCAAGCTCGGAGCAGATCCTCCAAAATCTGATTTACCCTCTCAGTTTGGCCATCTGTTTGAGGATGATAAGCTGTGCTCAGATTCAGTTTAGTGCCCAAGACATCCTGAAATGCCTTCCAGAATTTACTAGTGAATAAAGGGTCTCTATCGCACACAATACTAGATGGAACTCCATGAAGTCTAACAATCTCTCTCATATATATCTCGGCCAAACTCAAAGCAGTACGAGTGGTCTTAACCGGAATAAAGTGGGCAGATTTGGTCAACCTATCAACAATCACCCAAATACTCTCGTTCCCTTTTCTGGTCCTTGGTAATCCATCAATGAAGTCCATAGAAATCTGATCCCATTTCCAACACAGAATCTCTAGGGGTTGAAGTAATCCTGCCGTCTTCCGGTGATCGGCTTTGACTTGCTAGCAAGTGGTACATCTACTGACATATACAGAAATGTCTCTCTTCATCCCGCTCCACCAATATAAGCGCTTCATATTCGATACATCTTGGTGACACCAGGATGAAATGAAAGTGATGACTGATGGTTTTCTCTAAGCACTTCTTGTCTCAATCCATCGACATTAGGAACGCAAATACGATTGTCAATCCTCAGAACTCCGTTATTATCTATCTATGCTCCCACTTTACTCTCGGCATTTCTAACTCTACCAAGAACTAACTCCTTCATGCGATAGAGCAAGGTGTCCTCATATTGCTTAGCTTTGATGCGATCCACAAGAGATGGGGAGATAACAAGCTGAAATAGCATGCCTTCTACAAGATTACAACATGACAATGCTTTGCTACGGCTCAAAGCATCAGCTACAACATTTGCTTTCCCGGGAGTATAATTGATGTCGAGATCATATGCAGCTAAGAATTCGAGCCATCGGACTTGTCTCTGGTTCAAATCCTTCAGTGAAAAGATATATCTCAAGGACTTATGATCAGAGAATAATTCAAATTTAGTTCCCAAAAGATGATGCCTCCACAGTTTCGAAGCAAATACAACTGCAAGAAGCTCTAGATCATGAGTTGCATAGTTTACTTCATGGATCTTCAACTGGCGGCCAGCATAAACAATAACCTTTCCGTTTTGCATAAGAACAACGCCTAAACCTTCTCGGCAAGCATCTGTATAGACAGTTAATCCTTCACTTCCATCGATTACCGCAAGAACTGGAGCTGAAGTTAACTTACATTTCAACTTATTAAAAGCTAATTCGCACTTCTCACTCCAAATAAACTTGACATCCTTTCGAGTTAAAGCAGTAAGTGGGGCAGAAATCCGGGCAAAGTGCTCAATAAATCTACGATAATAACCGGCCAAGCCCAAGAAGCTACGGATATCAGTAGGAGTTTTGGGAGTCTCCCAATCCTGTAGATAAATTTCAAATTAGAAAGGGACAAGAGGGATTGAATAGAAATAACGAATAGGATAGAACTTACATTGATTACGGCGATCTTAGCTGGATCGACCGAAATCCTATTTTCAGAAACTATGTGGCCCAGGAATCTCACTTCGTCTTGCCAGAAGTGGCATTTAGAGAATTTGGCCTTAAGTTGATGATTTCGGAGAGTTTCCAGAACATAAGCAAGATGTGTCTCATGCTCCTTCTCGTCTTTGGAGAAAACGAGAATATCATCAATGAAAACAAGGACAAACTTGTTAAGGACATCGCGGAAGACTCGATTCATTAAGTCGACGAAATAAGCAGGTACGTTGGTCAAACCGAATGGCATAACCAACCATTCATAGAATCCATTCTCGGTACGGAAAGCTGTTTTATGAATACTATCTTCCGCTACTCTGAGTTGGTGGAACCCAGTGGCAAGATCAAGTTGGGAGAAAACTTTAGCTCCATGGAGCTGATCGAATAAATCATTGATGCGAGGCATTGGATAGCGGTTCTTGAGAGTGCGTTTGTTCAGTTCCCTGTAATCAACACACATGCGAAGAGACCCATCTGATTTGGTGACAAATACAACTGCGGCGCCCCATTCAAAACAACTTCTCCTAATCAAACTCCTAGCAAATATATCATCAATTTGAGTTTTAAGTTCAGCTTTCTCTTTAGGAGCCATTCTTCTGTGAGGGAGAACTACGGGAGTAGCTCCGGGAAGAAGGTCAATGCGGAAATCGATCTTCCGTTTAGGCGGTAGGGAGTTGACCTCTCCAAATACATCGGGAATTTTCTGAACAATAGGGGTAGTGCTAAGATCATCCGGGTGAGCATCAAGAGAGAATATGAAGCTTCCGGCATATTTCTGCGGTGATTTGCATTCAATGACAAGCGGTAGACCCTTGTCATTGACTAGAGAAACTTAACGAGCCTTACAAGAAATAACAGCATCGAATTTCCTTAACCAATCAGCACCTAACAAGATGTCAAATGCTACGAAGCCAAGCACTTAAAAATCCCAAGTGAATCCATATCTTCCATACAAGAGCACAACCTCTTTACAAATTCTACTGAGGTTGGCAAGTCCTCCAATAGGGTTGGAGACGCATAAGGAAGTAGTAGCAAGGGTAGGTTCTAAGTTGAGCTTATTACAAAGATCAATAAATATGAAGCTATGAGAAGCACTAGTATCGAATAATACCCTAATAGGTAAATCATGTAATGAAAAAGTACTTCGTAAGGTACCTTGGTCATCCTGAGCAGGTGGTGGAGGTGGTGTAGGAGTGGTGATAGCAAATACTCCAGATGGTGTGCCACGCTTATGCATTGGGCAGTCTTTCTTGAAATGACCCGGCTGGAGGTAGACATAGCATAAATCTCTCCTAGTCGTAGAAGGTGGTGGAACAGCAGCTCCGGTAGATGGACAACTATTAGCATAATGGCCCTTCTTATCGCATTTGAAGCAAGTGATATTAGCAAGGTCGATTGGGCTTTTCTGGGCGTATCCCAATCTAGTAGTCTTCTGCCAAGCTTTCTTTTGTTGATCAAAGTTCATCTTCCTCTTTCCGGGCTGGCTAGAGGAGGGCTGAGTAGGAGTGGCCTTGGCAGTAGGTCCCCTAGGCTTCGCCTCATATCTAAGAGCATAATCAACAAGCTCTGTGAAGGTGCAGTGGGTGTGGCCAGTAAGCAAGTCATAATACTCTGGTCTTGCTCCCAAAATGAACTTCTCGTTCTTTAGAAGGGGTGTATCAATCAATCCCGGGCCGAACTTGGAGAGTTCGTTGAATTTCCTCTCATACTCCGAAAAGGTCATACTGCCTTGCTTAAGTCCATGAAAGCTCTATAAAGTTGGGTTTTCCCAGCAGCTGGCATCCATTGTGCCGAGAAAGTATCCCTAATCAAAAGATAGACTAGATGAATAACATTCCAAAGATTAAAAGAAGAATTTAGACTACGAAATCCAAATAATTTTATACCTAAACTGGGCCCAGGTGATGGTGTTCTCCTCGATACGAGAAGTAACTGATTCCCACCAATCTTGCATGGCATCCTGAAGTTGCCAGGCAGCAAGCTGACGCTTTTGAGCATCAGTGATCTCTAGACCAGAAAATATCTTCTCTAAGCCTTTAAGCCATTGCTGAGCCTCGATAATGTTCTCAGATCCAGAAAACTTAATACCTCCTAGTTGTGTATACTCCTTACTAAGAGTGGTGAATTTGACAGGAGCTGGAGCGGTAGGTGCAGCCTGAGCAGGACCATGGCCCCTTCCTCCCCTATTGTTTCCTCTGGTACCCATCCTGAAATTAGGGGTGTAAATCGGTCGGACCGGACCGGACGGAGGTGTGTTCAGTTTATGCCCTAAATAAAATCGGACCGGACATGGATCGGACGGGATTTATGTTCGTACAAATTTTGTTGTCCTAGCTCGTGTCCTAAATGAAATCGGACGGACTCGTACATACATTTTTCGGACACGGACCCGTACGGACACGGACGGACAATGCAATTTACATCAAATTTTATGTTGTTTAATAGAATTTCCATCAGATGTACTAAACTATAAGAAATTCGGACGAATTCGAACGAACTCGGACCGGACAATATTTTTTCTCGTACAAATTATCTTGTCCTAGCTCGTGTCCTAAATGAAAATCGAACGGACTCGGACGGACGTATTTCGGTTACGGACATGAACGGACATCGGACACTCGTACAAAATTTACAGCCCTACCTGAAATACCAAAGAGATTGTTAAAATCAAGGATAGAAAATCATAGAATTTTAAGGAAAGTCTAGTCAACGAATCAAAGAAGTTTGAAATGAAAGGATTTGGATATTGAATCGATTCTCCTCATTCTAGGGTATTGCTACCCTATCTCTAATGAGTTTATATATAATCCCAAACTAAGGTTTTTTAGGGAAACCTCGCTCTGATACCAACTGTAACAACCCGTATATTTGGACCATTTAAATTGACAATAATCCACACATGTCAACTTAAATAATACAAAACACGAATCATTATGGGATTATAAATACGTAAATGTAAATGAGAATCAATACAACATCACAGACACAGAACAGTCACAGAATAATGCAGCGGAAAATACATCGTCATAATAGCAGTTCGTAAAGCTACTACATAAATACAACAGTGTCTTAACATAAAGTGACTAAAAGAAAATACATAAATATCAAACAGACTAGGACATCAATACAGGAATAGAAATAGAATGATAAAGATAAATGCTAAGCCTTCAGCATCTTCAACCAACCTTGATCAGCAAACTGGATAGCTTCAGACTGACCCGAGCATATACAAAAAGAAACACTCGAGTCAGGACTCAAAATCTTATACAAGAAAATCAAGTGCAAGGGAAAAAGTCCATAACTTAAAGATGAATAAAATAAACATCTCTAAGGATCCGATAAACTATCTATATATACAATAGAATACGATAGATAGATAATGTCTAATCAGTAAAGTACGATATTAAAATAGTGTTAAGGCGTTACCATAATCCCCTTAACACATTTTATTCCCAAGAGCATATACAAGACCGTAGTTTCCCCAAAACCGGAAGTCACCAGAGGGCAATCCATATACTAAAGGTACAAACCAAAATGTAGTGGTCACGAATAGGATAATCAGTGTGACAAGGTACATGAGGCGATACCAACTAGGATACTAGTAGTTGCGTGATCCGGACTGATGTTGAGCATAGTAGCTACTACCTCAACACCGCGAAACAACACTCCCAAATCAAGGGGTGCACCAAAATCGAATCACAAAAGTAATATATATGGTATCGAAGAAGTGTGTCCGCTAGAGGTGGCGAACCTCAATGGCCCGGCGCGGCTCCTGTTTTAGTCATGTCAGGGGTCATCCAATATCGTTCTCTTTCTTCAGTCAATGCGTTCACCAAACCATCCACTTCGTTATGGATCAACACTCCGCGTATAATAGTTATTAAAGTGGTTTTCGGTATCGACAGAGAGTATGTCCATTCCCGATCCCGGTCTCTTTAATACCTACGTATTCACTACCCGATGGTCGGTTAAATTAACGTTTAAACAAATCAAAGTCCAAAAGTCAAGGTGCAAGTTTGACTTCCAAAATTTGACATTTCACGATTCAATTTATTTCGGATATTAAAACATCTTTCCAAATGCAATCTTTAGTTCAACATTTGAGTTAATAATAAAATTACGTATTCCTGTTCAATTTAATAAGATCTAAATTTCACTTCCTAAATTTAGTTAATACTCCAATTAATTCGATTTAATGGTAAATTTTAGTTCACATCATTAAACCAAATTCTATTCATTTAAATTCGTATTTACATTCATCGTTACATTAACCATAATCATAAATTTGATTAAATCAATTTTATTAAATTTAAAATCATTTTAAATTTAAATTATCACTAAATTAAATCCATAAAACTTTAGTTAGTTTCGTATTCCACTTAAGTCAAATTTTCTAAATCTCAAACTTAGTTTATGACAAGTTTCAAATCTATTTAATTAAAACCGATTTTAAAATCTAAATCTAACAACCTAATAAATTTTCAAATTATTAAATTCTAACTTCCTTGTTTTTAAATCTCATTTCAAATAAATTTGCCAATTCATTTTATTCAATTAAATAGGTTTATTAATCTGTTTCAATTAAACTCCATTAATTTATTCCTATTAATTTATTTCGATTTAATCCATAAATTAAATCCATTAAGTTCGTTACTAAATTTCCAAACAAATTGTTAAGTTCATTCCTTAATTTCAAATAGATTTCAATTTCAAAATAATTTTTGTTGACCAATCGGGTTTCTTATTTTTAATTATCTATCCTAGGCCAAGTTGTTTAATTGGGTATTTATCATTTCAACCCAATATCATTCAATATAAAACAAAGCATAGCAAAGGGAACTTGCAGTGTGATAACTAGGATGGTGTCATAGTAAATAAACAAGCAATAGCAAACATACATAACAATTTAACAATTTATTTAAATAATCCCGAAATAATCGTATTAACTTACATTTGTTATTTATGCAAATTAATATAATTATTCCTAGAATCCACACCATCGTTTCATGCAGATTAAAGATTATTACATTATGGTTTTCACTTGGTGACTATTATCACTTTACTACATCAATCATACATTTTAAATCGTTAACTATCCTATATCACATTCAATTTCAGATTTATTATTGCTTATTTTTAACAACCAATTTCAACATCTCATAACAATTTTTAATGTCATAACTATTTACCATAAACCAACATCAAATCACAATTTATCACATTAAATCTTTTAACAATACATGGTGTCAATTTAGAAAATTTAAGTTCTATCAATACTCCATTTTAACTTGTATAGAAATTTTATTTCAACAATTTTAACAATCAACAATTTAATATCCAAATTAATATAAACAACAATTATCACTTGATTTTCATAGCATAATAGGTTGAGTCGTGAATGAAATATTCACCTTGCGTGGTTAAAGAAGATGACGAAGCACGAAGACGAATAGATAAAATAGACCCTAATAAGCACGATGCAAAACGAGTACAAACTGCAATCAACAAATAATTAATCAATAATTCGTTTATTGCTATATATATATCGATTGAATATATATATAAAACCCTACCAATCAACGAAGCAAGACAGATTCGACAAGCATGATGGAAATAGCTTATGTTTTCGGATCAATAGCAGGAGCTAGAATAACACAGTAAAACGTTGCTTGTGAGCATATACAATTGATTATATGTATACAAAGTCTATAAGCCATTGATTGTGTAAAACCATATATACAACCGTATGTGTACGAACCTATAAAGCTATAACTATATATAAAACTTTATATAAACTTTATACTGTATATACAAACTAAAACAGGGACACTTATATATCTTAATATAAACATGTTTATAATAGAACTCTTTTATATTATTCTTTGCATGGACTGGGCTGGGCAGTGGCGGCATCAGGTGGTCGTAGCAAGGCGGGTTCGGGTTCGGCAGGTCTGGGGTTCGGCTGGCGCGTGGGTCGGAGGAGCAGTGGAGGCGAGCAGGGCTGGCAGGGGTGGAGCAGGCGGGGTAGGGGCTGGGTAGCGGGGCTGGGACGGGGCTGACTGGGCGGGCTGGGGAGCGGCTGGGCGGAGCTGGGGGAGCGGGCTGGGGACGCGGGCTAGGGCGGACTGGGGAGAAGCGGGGAGCAGCTGGGGAAGCAGGCGGGGAGGCAGGCTGGGGCGGACTGACTGGGCGGGGCTGGGGAGGGCTGGGAAGCGGGCGGACTGGGGAGGGCTGGAGCTGGCTGGAGGGCGGGGCGGCTGGAGGGCTAGAGCTGGCTGTGGGCAGGGGCGGAGCGGAATGGAGGGCGGAGGGCTGGAGCTGGCTGGAGGGTTGGAGGGGGGAGCGGCTGGAGGGCTGGAGCTGGCTGGAGGGCTGGAGGGCGGAGCGGCTGGAGGGCTGGAGTGTGATGGCAGTGGAGTGGGTGGTAGGTGGACGTGCATGGAGGAGTTTGTTTCTGTGAGTTTCATACTGGAAAACAAATAAAGTAAAAGAAATATGAAGGGGGAAGAAGAAAGGAAGCAGAGAGCAGTACGTACCAGAGATTTTTAGAGTAAAATGAACTGAGTAATTAATGACAGCAGAGGAATAAATGAAGGGAGAGGGTAGCAGAGATAAATACAGAGGGGTTCAGAGTCCAAGGTCAATGAAATGATGATTTTGCACAGCGGTGGCTATTGGGTTTCCAAGACAGCTGAATAGACTCCTTGAATTTTGAACGTTGGAAAGTTGGGTACCGGTTTGCGCTGCGTAACGGACCAGTTTGTAATCTGTTAACCAATTATAATTTGCAACGCCGAACTCCGATTGACACAAATAAATATACCGTTTTGATCAGCGCGACGAGGCGAACGCAACGGTATGAAGATTGTTAGCGCCAAAATTGGTCACTAACCCCCAAATCCAGATGAAAGCACCAAATACCAATCACAGCTCAGAGATAGAATGTATGTAGAGAGTAATAATGTGAAGAACAGTTAAAACTGAAATGAAAGCAGTAAAGAACAACAGATTTTATAGTGGTTCGGCTAACTCCGGCCTACGTCCACTCCAGAAGTTTGCTTTTTATTGCTGTAATAATCGATTACAGTTACAAAATGGCAGAGTTGCCTTAGCCTTAGAAAAGAGAAAGTAAGAGAGCAGAAAGAAGATCCCCTTTTACTGTGCCCCTGCCTCTCTATTTATAGACAAAGATGGGTTGAACTTCCCTGGTGGGCCTGGCAGCCGAGTACCTCAGCCCAAATGGAGTGGTCTCCATATGCCGAACCATAGATGCCGAACACTGAATGCCGAACAAGGTGTGAATGCCGAACGATCTCCTCATGCCGAACGTTGGGAGGTGCGAGGTACCGAGGTACCAAGGTACGGAGGTGCGAGGTACCGAGGTATGGAGGTGCGAGGTACCGAGGTATCGAGGTGCGAGGTACCGAGACATGGAGGTGCGAGGTGCAATGCCGAGCGAGGTGAGGTATGCCGAATGAGGTGAGGTATGTCGAACGATCCATCCAATGCCGAACGAGATTTATGCCGAGTGCTCCATCCAATGCCGAACGATACTTAATGCCGAACCTCCGTCATGCCGAACCATGTCTGATGCCGAACAGTTTCTAATGCCGAGCACCCATCATGCCGAACGATCTCTAATGCCGAGCGCCTCTAAATGCCGAGCGCTCCTGGATGCCGAGCGCTACTGAATGCCGAGTGCTCCTGGAATGCCGAACGATCCCGCTATGTCGAACGACGATCTCTCTATGCCGAACAGCCTCCAACGCCGAACCATCCCAATGCCGAGCGACATCTGCCGAACTGCCTAGGCCGAGCCATGTAATTTCTCCACTCCTTTTCCCAACGACATATTCAAGTGAACTTCATCATTTTAAACCGAACCCATCATACTTTAGTCTCGATAGTTGTGAAGTTGTTTAAGTTAAATCCGTCTGTCCGCGGCCTTGCCAAAAGGCGGGTTAACACTTGCCCCCCAAAACATGCCTTGCTGTGAAAGGTGTGTTTTGAATAACCTCAAGTCCAATATCCCAAGTATGTATGTTATCCACATCCATACTTTCCGATTCATAATCCAATCCATTACCAAGCCATCTTATCGAGTGCCACGGCCATATCCTGATCCATTTCCGCGACTGTTCCGAGTCGATGTTTGATTCTTATCCAGTAACCAAGTCCTTACCCAATTCCAGATCCATCTGAACCCGACTACCGAGTTCCAATCCATCCATATCCAATAACCTATAACCATATCCGTGACCTCTCCGGGTCGATATCCAAATCCGGGACCGCTCCGGGTCCTTGTCCGAATCCTTAGCTATTCATAGCCAATATCCAAATCCGTAACCTCTCCGGGTTCTTGCCAAGCGCAATCCACACTTGACGACCTATGTTAAGTAATTCCATGGTGTTCATGGTTCAGTGTCCCTGAACGTCGAAGAATGCCGTGGCTTAAGTCCTAAGCCGAATCCTGGTCACTCCGGACCCTTGCCGAGCATAGTCCATACTCGACGATCTAAAATAGTAACCGATAATATATGGCCTAAGTCCTAGGCCGAATCCTGGTCTCTTCGGACCCTTACCGAGCATAGTCCATACTCGACGACCTTTTAGCCAAAATCCAGAGAAAATCCAATCAAAATCCGATCCGAAATCCAAATCCAAAATAGAAAACCAGAAACCCATATCGAAAATCCATACCAAAAAACAAACATCCAAACCAGAATCCAAACCAGAAAATGAGCAAAACAGGGAGTTAAAACCAAACTCCAAAACCAAACCAGAAAAAGCAAATGTCCAAGTCAAAGGAAAAAACAGATTTCGCAAACTCGGGCGTTTCGCTAAGCCATCATCTCAGAGCATGCCTGAGGGTTATCTCCGACCCCGTACATGAGTAAGTGAATTAACCGTTTGCCCGGAGTTTGTTACTTATTCCAAACCATCAAGATTAGTTGATGACCAATCGGCCACCATTCCTGGGCCTCATGCCCTCGTCGTTCAAGGCAGGCGGTGGCTGCTCCTGTTCCACCGCCGCATTCGGAGTTTCGACATACTGTCGCAACTGACCATTCCTTTTATGCTCCTCGATTATGTCCTTTAAATGCCGGCAGCTGTTAGTGTCATGCCCGTCCAGGTCATGAAAAAGACAGTGCCTTCCTGACGCCCTTTCTCGTTCTGAGGGTTCCCTCCTTGCTGGCCTTCGATAAGAAAGGCGATCTCGAGTATCTAAGAAAATCCGCTCTAACGTTGCGTTCAATCCTGTGTAAGTGGATAACTTTGGTTCTCCCCAGCGCTTCCTTTTCCCTTTATCCTTGCCCCCACCCGAGCTTTCGTCGGGTAGTCCTCCATCCTTAGTCATGTTTACTTCCTTTGACCTCATGTCCAAACATGCATCCTCTTGTCAAAGAAATCTTTCAGCTTCATGAAAGAATTCCCCAAGATCCAACGGTGGGTCCCGTACCAATGATACTTTGAAATCCGAGTTATCTCTGACTCCTGATACCGCAGCCATCAGAACCATTGATGGATCTGGTCGATCCACCGAAGCAACTGCTGCATTAAATCGAGTTAAGAATGTCCTGAGCGATTCATCTGCCCCCTGTTTGACTGACGTTAGCGTCATCACGTTCTTTGGCCTTTTTATGTGAACTCGAAACTGACTTAAGAACTTGTCCACCAGTTCTGTCCATGTTCCAATGGATCCATCCTCCAGCTGTCTAAACCACATAGCAGCAATTTCAGTCAAGTATAGGGGGAAACATCGGGCCATAACCTCCTCCGTTGCCCCCAGCACTTCCATATGCCTAGTGTATCTCATCAAGTGGTCGGTGGGATCCGTCTTCCCGTTGTATACTTCCAGAGTGGGTAGTTTGAAATCGGACGTATTCCTAGCTGTCCTGATGTTCCGGGTAAACGGACTTTTGTTAACTCCCTCTGAATCCCTGTTTGTCAGACCTCCGCGAATAGTCCGCCTGATAATGTCAGCCAATCCAGTGTTTCCAACCAATCCATACTGCCCTCCAAGTCCCCGAGGAAATTCTGGCACATATTCTTCATCACGTACTCCTGTATTCCTATCGATGCCAGGCCGCGTAGCGTTATCTGGTATCCCTCCATGAACTGGTCCAGCATCACCTGGAGGTGTGCCCCCGAGTCTAGGTCCATCTAGATTGTTAACTGTTTGTTGATTGGGAGCTGCCCCTGCTGATTCACTCCATCTGTCCGTTGGTTGAGTTCCTCTGGTCCAGCTCCACGATCTTGAGCAACTACAGTTCCTGGTTGTCCAAATTGCCTAAGAAGAGCCTGCATCATCTCCTCTTGCCGTTTCATCATCTGCTCTTGCATAGAATTCATCATCACTTGCATCTCGTCCCGAGTTATGTAGATGGATGCATGACCCTCTCCAGCTCCAGAAGATGCCGCTTGACTTCCTTCCTGATTGCTCCTTTCCACTGCTTGCCTCTTCATTGGTGGTCTTGCCATTGCTTCCTATGATCCAAGTTCCTAACTCCAAAATTCTTGAGTGTTTCAATTTCTCAGTGAAAGCACCAAAGTGTTAGCGCCAAAATTGGTCACTAACCCCCAAATCCAGATGAAAACACCAAATACCAATCACAGCTCAGAGATAGAATGTATGTAGAGAGTAATAATGTGAAGAACAGTTAAAACTGAAATGAAAGCAGTAAAGAACAACAGATTTTATAGTGGTTCGGCTAACTCCGGCCTACGTCCACTCCAGAAGTTTGCTTTTTATTGCTGTAATAATCGATTACAGTTACAAAATGGCAGAGTTGCCTTAGCCTTAGAAAAGAGAAAGTAAGAGAGCAGAAAGAAGATCCCCTTTTACTGTGCCCCTGCCTCTCTATTTATAGACAAAGATGGGTTGGACTTCCCTGGTGGGCCTGGCAGCCGAGTACCTCAGCCCAAATGGAGTGGTCTCCATATGCCGAACCATAGATGCCGAACGCTGAATGCCGATCAAGGTGTGAATGCCGAACGATCTCCTCATGCCGAACGTTGGGAGGTGCGAGGTACCGAGGTACCGAGGTATCGAGGTACGGAGGTGCGAGGTACCGAGGTATGGAGGTGCGAGGTACCGAGGTATGGAGGTGCGAGGTACCGAGGTATCGAGGTGCGAGGTACCGAGACATGGAGGTGCGAGGTGCAATGCCGAGCGAGGTGAGGTATGCCGAATGAGGTGAGGTATGCCGAACGATCCATCCAATGCCGAACGAGATTTATGCCGAGTGCTCCATCCAATGCCGAACGATACTTAATGCCGAACCTCAGTCATGCCGAACCATGTCTGATGCCGAATAGTTTCTAATGCCGAGCGCCCATCATGCCGAACGATCTCTAATGCCGAGCGCCTCTAAGTGTCGAGCGCTCCTGGATGTCGAGCGCTACTGAATGCCGAGTGCTCCTGGAATGCCGAACGATCCCTTTATGTCGAACGACGATCTCTCTATGCCGAACAGCCTCCAACGCCGAACCATCCCAATGCCGAGCGACATCTGCCGAACTGCCTAGGCCGAGCCATGTAATTTCTCCACTCCTTTTCCCAACGACATATTCAAGTGAACTTCATCATTTTAAACCGAACCCATCATACTTTAGTCTCGATAGTTGTGAGGTTGTTTAAGTTAAATCCGTCTGTCCGCGGCCTTGCCAAAAGGCGGGTTAACAAAGATATTGATGGTTTGACATTGTTTGCGAAGTGGTTATTCTTATTGAACCATTTGCTCGAGCGACAATTTTACTAGCAATTAAAAGCGGAATTTGACGAAACAAAATGCGCCGTCATGATCAGAATATTTTTCTTATGCAACATTGTGAAAAATATTTGAGTTCGGACGATAGAAAATTTACACATAAAATTTAAACTAATATGCAAATGCGACGAGCGAAATTTTCTTCCATATTATTCGATGAAATTTGGTGTATGCCTATGTCTATCTAGACGCATTCCAAATGTGAAGTTTGAATAGCAACGGAAGTTGTTTGTGAAAATTCGAAATTTTCTATTACAGAGAATGCAGCAAACACAGAAGAATAAGATCGACGGAGCTAAAGATATCCGAATTTTGAAAAACGAAAAATGACATCTTTGTCAGAAGATGATTTAGAATTTTTCTATGTAAAAATATTCAGGTTCGGAAGATAAAATTTTCACGTTTAAAATGAACTGATGTGCAATAAAATGCGAACGAAATTTACTGCGGTATTTTCCGACGAAACTTTACCCATATCTATAACCATCTAGGCGAAATTTATGCACAAAGTTTGGACGTTAATTGAAATCGTATGTAAGTTTCACATTATATATTAAATAATGGTTCTAAAATTTTTTAAAATTGGGTCGGAATTTCAGGGTCGTTACAGGAACCATCACCTCAATGTCCCCCTGTCTCTCTAAACTCATGGGAACATGGAAATGGATGGTCACCATTACGACCACTTCAGGAGAATACCAAAGCTGAACCGGACGAATACCACACTCTGTCCTCTTCATCCAAGTCATTATATATATATATGTATGTATATATATGTATATGTATGTATGTATGTATGTATCATATCTCTTGTGTTTCTTGTTTGATTGATTTAAATATCTGTATGTTAATCTTTTAGTAATTCTTATAATCATATATTTTGTTTCTAAAAATTGTTACAAGAGTATGGATCTTCATCCTACAGTTTTTAATACTTCCAGTCGACTAACATAGGATTAACAGTCGACCGAACCAGTTTTTATACACTATTTTATACCCTACAGTCAGTCCACAGACCCTTCAATTCAGTCGACTGAATTTAGCAAATTTGAACTAAAAAGTCTCAGGATGAATTCAGTCGACTGAACCCTTGAAGTTAGTCGACTGACCCCTATAAATTCTTTTTTAAAATACCCAGTCAGTCAATTGGTTTTGAATACTCAGTCCACTGAAACTGGTAACCGAGGTTTCCTAGCCAAAAGTCACTTAAAATAACCATTCAAACTCTTTTACTTTTCACTTTTTACTTCAATCTTTTCGAATTTCTGCCATTATTCCTCATTCCCACTTCAAATTCGTCCAAAAAGAAATCAACTTTTTCAAATTTTAAACCCTGCTCTTCACACTCCAAAGCCCTAGTCTCTCAATGGCACCTAAAAGAGCTCGATAATCCCAATCTACAGCAGGTCCTTCCGATTATTAGATTAGAGATGGTTGCACAATGAAAAAGCAGCATAATGATTCGATAAGATGAAAAATTCTCGCTTTTTCGATAGTTCGTTCATCAAATTTCCCAACTTTGCTCCATATGCAATCCAAGAGTTAGCTCGTCGCAGCGGACTAGAATCTCTAATTGATTTTTCTGCAAATAACAACAAAATCAATCATCTACTCATGAAGCTCTTCTATGCCAATCTAAATCTCGACCATCATGACATCTCAAACCCAGATGATGTCATTTGGACTATGGTATGTGGCATGAAGATTTTCCTTATTCTTTAACAACTTGCTCAAATTCTAATATGCCCAAACGAAGGAGAAGAGTTGGGCAAAATACCAGTTAATATGGAAACTCGAGATCGTATTAGTCATATGTTCCTCTCCGATGACTTAACAGAACTAAAGGCGGTTGCGCTACGACCCAAGGCTCGCATCATGCTTCGTGCGCTAACCCATACCATCAACCCAAGAACTGGAAGCTATGAGAAAATTTATAGGAGGGACTTCCAATCTTTGTATGCTATTTGGGGAGGTCGTCGTGTGAATTGAGCAAAAGTTATCTTGGACGAATTTCAAACATTCAACCAAAGTTGCATGAGAACGATTCACTATGGTGCATTTATTATGCGTATTCTCAAGCACTTTGATGTTCCTTTTGCTGACTCGGAATGCTCTACCATTGGTTCCTTAAACACCAAGACACTTAGCTTGATGAACCTTCTAAAACAATATCTCGACCACACCATTATTACCTATGAGCATTGGCTTGAAAACCAATCCTCCGGTCAGGCTCAACCTTCCTCTCGCCAAAAAACTCCTCAAATTCAAGCTTCCACTTCGTCTCAACCTCCTCCAACTAAAAGAGAAATCACCGAGATTCAAGAAGTTGATACTCAAGCTCGGCCTCAAGAAGTCGTAATTATCATTTCCCGAAACTAACGACTTCTAGATCAACGACTTTCTCGAGTGGAATCAAATGTATCTCGAGTTGAAAAATCCATCACCAAGGTCAATAAGAAACTCAGTCATATAAAGAGTTTTCTCAACAATATTTGGGAAGAAATCACGTGCTCTCAACCTTCTTCAACTTCCATTCACGTGCCTACTCACCATGGGAAACAACCTGCTGAGCACTTCACATGGTCAACTTCAAATGGGGAACAAGAACAAGAAGAAGGAGAAGAAGTTGGTGGCGAATCTGGCGATGCAGAAACCGAAGGTGATGAAGAAGGAGAAATCTCCAATGAAGGAAGCGATGGTGATGAGTAAGGTTATTTTTTTATGTTCTTGTTATTTTGATGAACTTCAATGTTATTTCATTTCAAACAAACTCTATGTGGTTATGTGGTGTGTTTATGTGATAGTTTTTTTGTCTAGACTAATTATGTAATATTTACACTCTGTGTTTCTATGGTTATGTGTTTCTCTGTGGTTATGTATTCTTGTTTTTGAGTTATGTGTTTCATATGTATCTTTGTTCTATGTTATGTGTTACTATCATTGTTCATATTATCATATTATCTACTTTGAGAACTCTCCTTTTTGTCGATGACAAAGGGGGAGAAAAGATTAATTATTTCCAGGAATATATAGCATATATTCAGGGGGAGAAAATTATAGCACGATTGCAGGAATATATTCAGGGGGAGAGATAAATCAACACAGATTGTCGAAGATTCGTTCGTAGCAAATGGAGTTGTCATCATCAAAAAGGGAGAGAATGTTGGATCATAGTTTTTGATTGCTGACAAGACACAACAATTCACGAATCTACGACTACGACAACATCTAGGCTCATCGACTCAAAATATGGTTCGTATAGTTATATATTTTAGCAAGCATCAATACGTGTATATATAGAGTCTAGTTTAGTGCTTTGTTAAAATCTTGCCTCAAGAATCATCACTCACATCATTCACAATAAAACTTGCATTCATTTTTAATCGAATTCAACACATATATTTCATTGCACTGACAAGCAGTATTCAGCCGACTGACCAAGTGGTACTAGTCGACTGAGTCAGTGTAAAAATTTTAATATATTACATGGACCAGTCGACTTAGTCTGTACATGACTCATATGCACGTTTTGAATTTAGTCAACTGACCTTGCATGTTCGGTCGACTGACCTATAACAGTCAAGTTTTCTAAATAGACACTTCCTTTCATGAACGGTTTTCTTCTTCGCAGAAGGTAATGACCATTGCTGTTCGATAACATCTTTTCACCAAAAGTTGTAACTTTCTATCTACTATATATATATGCATGAATCAAGAACAAATAACTTCACTTACTTGATTTTACTTGAATCATATTTTCTGAATTAACTGCTCTCTTGAATTCATATATTCATTGCTTACGATCACAATTCTATTTCAAAAAGCAATCTAAAACTTCTTATTCTTCATATACACACAACTACAAACATCATACTTGAGGAAAAGATTATAGGAAGGGTGTACTACGAGTGACAAATCCATGTTATTAGAACACACATGGTCAAGACAATCTACTTTGTAATCAAGTCATGTTCGGTTGCTCAGGCAGTCAAGTCCTGTTCGGTTGCTCAGGTGGTAAAGTCATGTTCGGTTGCTCAGGCATTCAAGTCCTATTTGGTTGCTCAGGCATTCAAGTCCTGTTCGGTTGCTCAGGCGGTGTAAACCTATTCTTTCAGGTTAAGTGAGGACTGCTAGTTTAAATTCCAGAAGGAGTTTGGGACTGGATGTAGAACGGGAGTTCGAACCAGTATAAAAATTTCTGCTGTCATTTTACTTTACTGCTATTTTTATTTTCCAGTTACTTTCCGCACTAGTTATCTATTAGATATTCCATATTACACGATCCTACAGCACAGACACTTTCACCGCTCACCAAAAAAGGGTTGCACGGTACTTCAACTCCAAAGTTCATAATCGCACCTTCGAAGTGGGAGACCTTGTCATTAAGAGGGTCAACCCTGTACCAGGTGCACTCGGACCAAACTGGGAAGGACCCTATGTGATCGGTCAGAAGCCAGGGGATGGCACATTCAAGCTAACAACTGTTGATGGAATCCAAATTCCCTGAGCATGGAACAACAAATCGCTGCATCGTTACTTTATCTAAGATTATCTTATGTATCTTCTATTTCCAGTAAATAAGCCATCCCGGGATACCGGAGGCATTGTAAATTGGCAAAACTTGCCTAACTTTCATTAATAAAATTGCTATGCTTGCTGAACCAATGAAACTGTGTTCACAAAAGTAACCTGCCGAGTCGACGGGGTCAAATCGATTCAAAATCATTCGATCGCCGCTTGAGATAGTGGAACCACGCTCAAGTATGCCCTACTTACCCACCGGGTTGATGGAAGCAAATCGACTCAAACTGTTGGATCGATAGAACCCGATCCCCGCCTTCTAAGAATCGATGTTGCTCCGGAAATGCCAGGAAGGCCTAAATAAAAGCCGTGCACTTCGTAAATCGTGCACTACGTCTTGGATTGTGGAATCACATCCAAGCAAGCACAACCTTAAAAGCCGTGTATCCCCATAAGCCGTGCATTACTTTTTGAGCTGTGGAATCATGCTCTCTAAACACAAACTCATTACGTTACCATTACGTTATCCGAAGATTGGTAACGTCAAGAAATTCCAAACCGTTCCGGATCGACGGGTCATATCGATCCCAAAAGTCGCGCATCCCATAAGCCATACACACTCTGAAAAGCCACGCATTTCATAAGCTGCGCACACTCTTAAGTACCAGTATTGTCTCAACAATGCCAGGAAACTTGTCTATTATAGGACCAACAAGAATCCACTCCCACTATCAGGAGTAATGGGTATGAATCCAGTAATGTCAAACGAGTACGAATCGGTAGAAAATTCCGATCGTAGACCGACAATATCTCTAGAATCGAGGCGTTCAAATCACAAGTTCCCGAAGATAGGAACTGCGAAACAGGTCTAGTTATAGACATCCAAAAATCAGCTGAATCAACCGGTCATCGTCAAGTGTTTGAAGTAAATAGCCCCATAAATTGGGGGGCGCACACACAGAAATACTAAAAAAATACCAAGTATTTCACAGTTCTATTACTCCAAACAAAGAATTTTGGCGGTAATTACAGGACTAGATAAAATAAAATAGCAGTAAATAAAATTGGCATAAGTGCATGAAACGCAGATGAGTAGACAAATAAAGTTACAATCAAAATGTCAGCATTGTATTACTTATAGCATTTTATGTACAAAGCCAAAATGTAGGGGCCGTACCCACACAATATCGGCCAACAAAAAGGAAAATATGGATGCTACAACAATAAAAGCAATAAGTGCAGATTCTGCACTTGAACAAAACATGTATCAAACAAAATGGAATGTCCCAAAAACTGGCTCCACTGTTACCCGAGCCTGTCAATGCTTCTTTCTGCCGCTCCCCTTCCCACCTTTAGTTGGAAGTTTCTTCTTCCTCTAAGAATCCCTACCAGGAGTAGTGTCACTGCCTGAA
This sequence comes from Allium fistulosum, assembly GCA_030737815.1. NCBI lineage: Eukaryota > Viridiplantae > Streptophyta > Magnoliopsida > Asparagales > Amaryllidaceae > Allium > Allium fistulosum. The sequence goes on along the minus strand of CM060904.1, from coordinate 999,980,569 downwards.
ATATCGACTATCTCCTCGGCGCCGACATCTCCTCCCTGCTCTTCAACCTTCTCAGAAAACTCATCCTTGATCTTGCACTTCCGGGCTTTGCGAGAGCTCCTCAACCTTTTCCTTCTTAACAACCACCATTTGCTGTTCAGATTTATGTAGTTGGCCAGTTTGGTCCTCCTGCTCTCGAGCTTCGGCTGCCGTAAAATTGCCCTCTAAAGATACAGAAGGGCCATCTAGGCCGTACAATGCAGCAATCTTCTCGGATTCCATTCCTGGTTGTGAGCCAGACACAGGTGCAGCGATCGAAGTAGCTACGAAAACAAGCATCGAGGCAGTTGAAATAACGGCAAGCCCAGGCATTGACGAAATCAGCAGGTCGGTAGGTAAAGAAAAAGGACCTATAAGATCAAAAATGAAAGCATTAAGTTTGTCTTGTTCTTGCGGTGTGAGTTCAAAATTATCAAACTCAGGGGAAATAAGAAGGTTACCTGCATCAGGGGAATGACCGAGAATTTCAATCTCATATTCCTCGCCTTCTCCTTCTTTTGATGGCTGCACGATCTTCGAAGAAGTTCCAGGGCCACCCGAAGTTTCAGAGACAGCTCTCGGAGGGGTAGACGATAGGGCAGCGCCGGCCAAACTCGCTAACTGATCACGAGGCTGTCTTGATGATTCATTGGGCCTGAAAATGAAAGACTCTGGCAACGTTTTGGCAGTTACAGTCATAGCAGCATCGGCAGCCTCCTGATCCTTCTCAATTCGAATGATCTCTCGACCCTCTATCAGAGCTTTCTTCGATTCTTCATTAAGATAGGCACCTCCAACTCTTGCTTAGTATATACATCCCCGTTCTCTCGAAAACTGGCCAAGACTTCTTCCCAAACCACGGCAAGGGTATGCGGGAATTTAGGGCCCAGATAGTTGAGGCTTCCCTAATGCAGCAAGGAGTTAACATAGAAATTTAAGATGGTGTCGTCCATCTTATCCATCTTCTTTTCAAAAGTATCCTGCAACTCCAAGTAATCCGCTATTATGGCGGCCTTCTCAACTTCAACTCGGGTCTTCTCAACGCTAAGCTGCATAACCCTTTCCTAGAGCGAAGCAATCATTTGAGCTTGATCAGAAACGGTCTGGTCGTGGGATTCCACAGTTCCCTTGTAATCAGCAATTGTCTTTTTATAGGATCCAACAACTTCGTTATGATCAGCGATGGCTTCCTTTTCAGCTTCAATGATCATGTCACGGGCTTCAAGCTCCTCTTTTAACTTAACTTCGTCCACATAGGCCTTCTTGATTTCGTCTCAAAATACGATCTCTATTTTTGCATGGGCCTCTTTCAGTTCCTTTAGCAAGCGGGCGCTGTTCTTGCTCTCTCGAAGTGCAACGTCCTTCTCTTGCGTTAATCGCTTGATTCTAGCATCACATTCCCTAACGCCCTCTCATAATCATCTTTCTCTGATTCAAACGAGAGGATCTCTTGATAATTATTGTGGTTCATGTCTGCCAGCTGCTTGCATAACTTTTCCCTTCCCTCAGCTTGGTCTAAATCACTTTGAATCGCCTGAAGATGGGGCATATAGGAATCTTTGCGGATTGGGCGCAGGTCGCGGTCAAACTTAACTCCCTTTAGAAACCACCCAAAGAGCGCAACTTCAAGTCTAGGGGGACCGAACAGAAGAATATAAGCCGGCCTCCTGCAAGGACATGAAGGACCAAAAGCGGTCATCACGTGAGTCGATGGAGCTTGGGATGAGAATGAAACTTGAACAGTGGAAGCCGAAACTTCAACTCGGATGGAGATTAGGGCCGAGGCAAAAGATTGATGCTCAGAAGGATGAGAACCGCGATCTACCTTCTGCTTCTTGGATGGCTCTTCTCGGTCGTTAGGAGTTTTTATCTTCTCGTAACCACTCTTATAAATCCTACCTCATTCTATGTTATCCCAGCAACGTGCTTCGGCTTCCAAGTCTTTCCCCTCCTCCACTCTTCCTCGGTTTCACGAGGCTGGTGGTGGCTTGAAGACTGTCTTAACCAACTTTGCGAATCATTGAATTGTTCAAGATTCTCGTAAAGTCTATAGCCTCGCATGGTACCTGATATGAAGAATAAATAAAGAGCTTTAGCAATAAGAAAAGGACCAAAATAATGCATGTGTAAGTGTATGTGACCCTTGTGAATTGTGTAATATGTCTTAATCGTCCTAAGGGGACGTCACAAACTGGATCGGGAAGCCATCATGGTAGAAATCGGGCTGACTATAGACATAGTATGACCAGGGCGAGGAGACGATCCCTCGAATTCGGAATCTTCTCCCATGAGTTCATCGATATCTGCGTAAACGTTGCTCAAATACCCAAAGTCAATACCGGCTTCTTTAAGCGGGGAATCCTGAAGTCGCTCGGCTGTTGGGGAGCATCTTTATCACGAATCTCTTAGGGAGGAGAATCCGGGAGAACGGAACTGATTCCCAGAGTCTCGTCGCGTGATTCAAAGTCTCCATCGCCGGAACTTGCATCGAATTCATCATCGCTAGACGAGGAATCGTAACTACTGCTGCCCTCAATTTCACCCTCCTCCTTTTCTATTGCCACTGTAGCCTTTCCCTCACGCTGCTTGAATTCTTCTTCCCCCTCCTTTGGAATTGGGGGCACTATGGTCGGGAAACTGGCTTCAGTCGTAACACCACTTCCTTCATTAATTTCTTCGGTTGACTCACCAGAGAGACCTTCTCTTTCTGGGAGATCGACCTCTTCGGAGCCGTGTGATGAAGAAGTGGAACGTATTCGTATTCTAGAACGGGAAGGAAACAGAACTTCTACAGGCATGTCGGATCTCCTAGGATGCAATAGCCCATATCGGAGCAAATTCTCATCCGTTAGCAAAAATTTGACCGATCTCTCCTTGGCGTCTACGGCCTTCAGAGTATGGGAAATCGAATCGAGTGATAGATCTTTATTTGGCCTTGGAATAACTGTAAGAAGTATTCGATTTATCAAAAATCCCATAGCGACGTATTGAAACTCAATAAGTGAAAGAAAAAATTTACCCCCCATTGTCCAAAGGCGATTAAATCCCATAGGACACCTAATAAAGAAATATTGGGTCTTGAATTGAGACGGACTGCTTTGGAGCTACAGCACGATCTTGTGGTTTCTTTGGGCCTCGATGACGACAAGGGATGGACACTCATCTCTTTCTTGAATGAGAGAAAATATCTCAACTCATCGAAACTCGGGGCACGATTAAATGTCTGTATAACCAGGACATGAAGCCAGGTCAAGATCGCGTACCCAATAGGATGAATTTGAAATGGAGGAATTCCCAAGTTCAGAAGAGTTTCTTTCCAGAAGTTATTGAAGGGGGCACTGCTTCATTTAAGCACATATACCGGTGGCAAGCAGTATACGCCGAAGGCGGCATATGTGCAAACTCGTTCTTCGACAGAAGGCGCACATCATCGTCTGGAATGTTATGTTGTAAGCAAATGTTATGTAAAACTTTAGCGAAGATTACGGTGGAAGCTCTCTCTGGGGGAGATTTAGTAGAACTCTAAAATTTGGAGGAGTCCGGTCTACAACCAGACCAACCGGAACCAGTTGATCGTATTTAGCTCGCAGAACTGAAGAGGTGGGTGTAATGGATGACGATTCAGCTTCTGAAAGTGCCGGACTTCCTCCACTGGACTTACGGCGAGAGGACTGGTGCTTCATTCTATACAATAGAACTTGTATCTAATGTGGTCGGGTAATTCTATTTTTAACTAAAAGTCCCCTTATGACACTTGAACTCCAAAAAGGTACCGATTTATATCGACACATCAGGTTTCAAGTGTTGACTGAGGCAAGTGCAGTGTGTTGTCGATGTGGGATGGGCTCGGTGTCTTGAACACTACAAACGCTCTATTATGTGTAGATAGTTCACTCGTAGTAAAGAAAGAAAAGAGCTTCTTGTATCATTTGTTTAAGATATTTCTCCTAAACTTACCCGTTATCGATCAACGATCGGTAACGGATCCGCTGTCCAAAGCGACGTGGGAAGCTCTTCCTATTTCAGGTACACCAGGTGTGTAATAATAGGTCCAATATGAAGTGAGCAACTATAGATTGATGGGTCAAAATCAAGTGGAAAATTCTTAGCATAAATCGGTTCTAGCTCTCTAGAAGGTGATAACAGCATAAGCTGCACACGAGGCGCTGCCATAAGCTATTATCACCCCTTAGAAAAACCAAAACCAATCTGCGAGACGTCGTTTCGGATTAACAATGTAACTCAGTGCAAGTCAATTATGATTCTATGGATGAAGATAGCAAAACATGTCAAGTACCGAGATGAAGCCTGAGTTTCGGTCTGTGAAGAACTCAAGACTCGATTTACTATCTTCTTCCACAAAATCGCAATCAACTCGAATTCTCCATAACGATCACCACTAATCCAACCTCGTCACCAAATTGCTAAACGAAGGCCAAATTCTACACCACCCACCTCAATTCAAAAATTGAAGGGCAAGGACGGGCAAGGTTTAAGTCGGTAGTGATCCAAAGTGGGTAGGTCGATGGCGATCCAAATTGACGAAGTTTCGGGTGCTAAAAGGCTGGCCCAAGATGGCGGCTAGGTGAGGCAAAGTCGGCAGCAGAAAGCTTCGGCGATAGGTGGTCGGCAACGGCGATGGCGCGAGTGGAGTTAGTGTTTGTTGGATTTAAGTTGGGTCGCAGGAAAAGTGGCTCGAATCGTTGAATGAAAATATGAAGGAAAATAGGTCGGCTCGAATAGATTAAATAGAACATTGCAAAGAAAAATACGCTAAGTCCTTGGATTGCTTGCAATCCATACAATAGCGACCAAAGTTTTCCCAACTCACCAAGCATGATCTAAGTATCTTTTGCAAGCCTCTTGAAAGTTATGGGATTGAAATTGATTTATTGTTATAAGCTATGACGATTTCCATCAGAATTCAATAGAGGTTGAATAATCAGAGCCAAATTCGCATGATGGCCTCAACACGATCGCTTGAACCTCACCAAACGGAAACTCAAAGGCAGTAACTTCCAGAGCATGCCTTGTTTTCAACGAAACCATACTCTAGGGGGAAAATGTTATCCGGGTTTTTGACCTAACGGAATTCAAAGGAAGTTAGAACATTTACGTTGAGTCAGAACAACTCAAGAAACAACCAAAATGGCTAGAAGAAAGACTCAAGAAAAAAAAGTCAAAAATTTACAAAGGTGATGGATCGGTATCGATCCATCTCTTATGGATCGCTAGTGATCCATAGCGATCGCTCGTGGATCCTCCAATACTCTTGCGCCATGATCTAACAAGTATTCTAGAAATGTCTGCTAATTTTGGGGGCATTCCAAGCTAGTTAGATCGAGAATTGAGCATTCATCTGACTCCATCAGAAGTTCAATGCAATTAGTACATGAATCATCATCAAAGAGCATCTAGTTATGAAATTACATGGAGAGCATCTACACAAGGCAGGAAACACGGTCCAAAGGGAATGGGCCAAAAATACACTAACCCCATGGATCGCCCTATGAATCGCTAGCGATCCATCATATTGGGTGGACTCATTCTGGAATTTCTGAAGCGCCTTTGTATCTTCAAATGTAGGTTTATGACGAAGCGGCTTTGGCCCAAGTGCTCTCCAGCCCCTATAAATACAATCCTACCTTCAACATAAAGGGGATCTTCTAGACTGGCTATTGAAACTCTGCAGAAACTATTCTTCACTCTTCTCCTCCCACACAACAGTAGTCTAAAGGGTATACTGTGATTCTCCAGTGAACTCTAACACTGGTGACTTGATATAACTTACAAAATCCAATCAAATTGTAATCAGATTCAACTTGAAACAACAGTTAGTCAATAAGAGAAAGTTATAAAGTGGATGTAGGCTTCATTAACAGTCGAACCATTATAAAACTCTCTTGTCTTTTTTACTTTATCTACAAGTTATTATTTATTGTTTCTATTCTATTTTCCTTGATAAACAAGTTTGGTGCTTTCATACTTAAATCAGGGTGTTGATCCATTTTTTGGTTAACAATTACAATCCAAAGTGCCAGGCCATAGCTTGAGTGATTCGGTTGCCCAGGTCTAACCTTTATGATTGCAAAAACAAAATTTCACATAAAACCAACTTTAGCTACATGTGTATACAATGAGTTGGAATTCAGATGACACGTCAATTGCTCACTCTTTCCTTCAGCAAATCGTCAAACACCTTGAGCGCATCATTTTATCTTATGCATGCATTTAATGAAGATTGAAACGGTCTATAAAAAATACATTAAGTAACTGCACAAAAAGCAAACAATATGAACCATCATCAAGTTGTAAGATTCACTATAGTCCTTATAGTACTGCATATGTTGAATTAATTTGCGGAAATGGTTAAAAGGAGTGAATAGGAAGAACCTATCTTTATTTATAAGCATGTTTGTCAGTACTTTCAATGGACATTGAAACCCACTTTAATTTTCTACCACTATGGTATTTGTACAGCCAGAGACTGAAGAGAATTTGTTCTCTCTTTTACAATGCATGGATATGGATACTGCATGGTATCCACAATATTTTCTACTACTAGTTGACAAACTATTGAAAATTCATAATCATATTGCATAAGAGTGTACTTGGAAGTTGATAATCTACAGATTAACATAAAGAAAACAAAACGCACTACCCTGCACTGTGACGATTCAAATATATACTAACGATTTCAGGATGTAAACATCTTTAGCTGTAGTAATACCAAGATGTAGACCTACAACGCAAAAAGGAAGCTTCATAGTTCAGTAATGTGCAACTGGACTGACAAGTGACGCTGCATATCAATCTTTAAGATGTAATTTAATATGTATTTACTGTGCTATTTTCCAATATGAACTTAAACTTAGGTTTTCTCCTTGTGTGACTTTAATATGGTACACCTAATTTCGATTATGTATTACTCTACATAACGTTTGCGTAGCCATTTTGAATTACATGGTTTTTTCTTATAAATCCAACTCATGTCACTTAAAATGATATCATGATATCTTTCCATACAAAACACCCTAAATTTTTACACAAATATAGTTTTAAATCAAACCTTCTTCCTAAGAAGAGGTTTGTTCTCCGAACTGTACGTATGCTAAGCACAAATCTCATACTAGTTTTTTCTTCCAGTTTAGAAAGGTTGTTGTTTAGTTCTTTTAGCAGTTCGCTTGCCTCAATATAGAAATATTCTCAAAACTCTATTACATAAATTGATGTTTTTGGGTATATAAGAGAGAAGGGTGGAGAAAGTTATTTACCTTTTGCAAAGTAGAACAGTGTATGATTGTTTCCGAGTTTATATTTTTCAAATGTTGATTTTTTGTTTATATCAAGTTTGTTTGCAAAATAATTTAACGTTCTTGTTCCATAATTACATGATTGAAAGAGAGGATTCTTGGTGGATCAACCCTGGTGCTACTAAGTATATCTGCAATGATAAGAGTCTATTTAAGAAACTTGAACCGTCTGAGGATGAAAATTATATCTAAATGGGAAACTCAGCGAAAGCAGGGGACAAGGGGAGGAGATGGTAGACTTGGAGTTCACGTTCGAGAAAATTCTAATATTAAATAATGTATATTGTTAACTGGGTTTTTAATCCAGAAGAATTCAACAAGAGTTAAAACATCTAGACTAAGCCAGAATAACTTGAAACTTGAACAAGGCATCTAAAAGAACAAGCCAATGGAACTTAAGAGAAACAAGTCAAAAATCCACTAAGTAGATGGATCGTTAACGATCCATCATCTATGGATCGCTAGCAATCCAAAAGGAAGCATCATGAATTGTCAAAGCCTCTTACATCATGATCTACCACCTTTTCTAAGAATACTTGCCAAGTTTCATAGCATGCAAAACAATCTAGCGCGAGAAGTGAAGACTCATCTTATTCAAGTTGTTTGACCAAAAGCAGCTAACTTAAAATGGACCTACAGAACTCATACAGAATCGGATTGATTTGAAATTTTGGAAGAACACTTAGAAGACATAAATGAAGGCTCATAGAGAAAATGAGATCATTTGGAGGTTGTTTGATGGATCACTAGCGACCTAAATAGATGGATCGCTAACGATCCATGTAGTTTGGGCCCTATAACCTGAAATTTATAGGATAGATTCCAGACACCATAGAGTGAGTACCTGCAAAGTTTCGTCTAGTTTCGTTAATTTTGAGCGAGTTATGGATGATTCTTCTAGACCAGATGACCTATGAAGACGAATGATCAAACGAACTCCAAATGACTTGATATTTGGACAAGGCACTTAAATAGAAGATAGGAAGACAACCAAACTAAGATCACTCAAAAAATTTCAAAGTGGATGGATAGCTAGCGATCCATCCTCTATGGATAGCTAGTGATCCATCCCCTATGGATAGCTAGCGATTCATCAAGATAGGTCAGATCGCCCTCAAACTTTCCAAGCTCCTTCGTAGCACCAGGTAAATGCTTCTGGTAAGGAAATATACTAAGTTAATGGATAGCTAATGATGCATCCCCTATGGATAGCTAGCGATCCATCCCCTATGGATAGCTAGCGATCCATAGAAATGACTAATATTGATTTGAGATTTTTGATGATGACTTGGCATAACAACTGGACTCTTCTGCACTTGGACTTCTGGCCCAATACTCACTAAATTCCCTTATAAATACTCACTTATCTGCCACATAAAGAGGATCTTCTGGACTGGCTACTGGAACTCTGTAGAATTTATTTTTCACCCTTCTCCTCCCACAAAATAGTCATCTAAGGGTTCACTGTGATTCTTTAGTGAACTCTTGCACTTGACTTGACCTAACTTAGGAGATTCAATTATATTGTAATCTGACTCCACTTGTAATAGCAGTCAGTTAATAGAAAGTTATAAAGTGGATGTAGGCTTCATTGACAGCCGAACCACTATAAAAATCTTCTTGTTTCTTTACTTTTTCTGCGATTTACAATTGCTTTTTCTATTTTATTTTCCTTGATAAATATAGTTGTTGCTTTCACACTCAATCCAAGATGTTGATCCATTTTTTGGGTTAACATTTTGGTGCTTTCACTGAGAACCCAACTCAGGCTTAGATCTAGCTATCTACTTTGGATCAGATAGATTCAGAAGTTAGATCCTCAATCTCTGCTTAGAAGATATGCTGTTGAGAATCAATGGCACCAGGAAGAAAGAGAACTACCTCCGAAAGATCCATAGGAGCTACCATTGCTGGAGAAGAAACAAACACTCAGCAAATTGAAGTCAACAACCCGAACAACTGTTGTTAGGAGCGAACTCTGGAGATCAGGTTCCAGGATCCTCCACACAGAATGAAGTTGTGACTAAGGGAAAGAATTGAACAAGATGGTTGATGAAATTACCATAAAATGGAAAACAGTCAAAAGTATCTTATGGAAAAGATAGATGCTCTCTTAGCGCTCCAACCACTAACTACTCCCAGAATGGTGCTTGAAGTCGTGGCTACTATGGAGCAAAAGCATTCTTCTATTTCTGGCATGAACGGAAGAAAGAGAAGGCAAAAGAAAAAGGAAGTAGTGGGTAGAGCTCCAAGAATCATGATGGAAGAAAACGTTAACACTCCACCCACTGCAAAATCACCTGCTACAAACCCGAACTTAAGGGTGAAAACCCCATGGGGAGAGATAACGATGGCTCCTCCGGCTTTGATGATGACAAACAATTTGAGGAATACAAATTGGATAAAAATTATGCTGAGCAAAATGCTAGAAGAAGCTCTAAATCCCGTGTCACGGCACAGTGCCAAGCAATGGACGAGGAACTGCTACTCAAATGGTACTCCCAGAGGTAGAAGAACCAAGAAGATATGATAAAACTAGGATCGATTACAAGGCCAAGCTCTCATGTTATATTGTGACCACTCCTAACTGACCAACTTCTAATCCGATCATGGAGCTCCCATCGTCGAATCACGAATGGTCGTCGTCGAAAATCATCAAAAATCGTCAAAATGGTCATTGAAAAACTCACTTCAGGGTTGACTCGAAGTTGAACTCGGGTAATCACCACTTTGAGTCGAAGCAAATTCTGAAAGTCCTAACTCGAAGTCGAACTTGGGTAATCAACCATATGACTCAAAGCAAACCTAGGAAATTCTGGCCCTATATCAGATTGATAAAACCAAGAATTTCTCCAAGCATTGTTCATCATCAACCAAGCACTTCAAATTCTATGACCCTAAGTGAACCTTGTGCTGACTCCAAGCAACTTGCAAATTTTCTCGAGTCGGACTCCAAGTAAAGTACCACCGATCCACCAACGTCGATCCTTCTTCTTTTGCCCATAACTCGAACATGCGAATGCCAAATACATTGAAATTTCGAATGTAACCTTATGGGGCCTTCCTGGTCGGCCCCAGACCGTTCTTACCTAGTTTGAAAATTATTAGGGATCGTCACTGATCCATGACCCCGTCCTAAGTGATTTGCCATTCAATCGGCATTTCCAATCATTCAAGCATAGGATAATCATGCATATATCATTCTCAAGCATTATAAATAGTTGTAACTTGAAAACGGGCCGGATTGACAATGATTAGAGTATCTTCCCCAATCGAAACCCATTCACCGAAGCCGTTTAGCATGCAGATATCCAAAGTATGACTAGCATATGGACGAAGAGAAGGCGTGTAACACCCATAATTTTTTAACATTATTCAGGAGATTTAATTAGATAAATTAAATAGAATAATGTAAATGTTAAGTGATAAGGGGAATGAGACTTGAATTAATTAATTAAGGGCCGGGCCAAATATATTAATTAATGGGCTAAAGAATGATTTTAGGTTAAACAAATTACATAAGGGTACGCCCATTACCCTTACCCTTATATGTATTTGTTCCTAACTTTTTCTTCCCATTCATGTCATTTTTAAAACTAAAACGCAAGAGAGAGGCTGACCATTAACAAGAAGAACTCAAAGTAAAAGCTAGAGAATCAAGCTTAGGGGAAATCAATCTCAATCCAATTTCCTTATCTAAATCAAGGTGAATAATAATTCCATCTCAATTTTGTTTTGAATCATATATTTTTCGGATTTAAGGGTAAATTCATTTTTATGATATATTGGATGATGATATGCTTGATTTATAATTTATATGGTTTTAAACAAGATTGTTAAAAAGAGGATGAGCACGGTTTTAAGGAAAAACCAAGGTTTAATGATGTTTAAATGCCATGGAAAAAATTTATGTTATGAGAAATATGATTTTGGAGTTGGGTTTCAATTTTGATAATTTTCCAAGCTATAGAAAGATTATTATGAATTTTCAAAGGAAAATATGGTTATTTGGGTTTGTAAACTTATTTTGGAAAATATATTGAGAATTTGGGTCTGGAATTTCAATATGTTAGATAACATGATTAAAGTGAATTTCTGGAATTTTTGGGGATTTTTCCAAAGTGATTTGCGATGAAAAATAAATTGTTTTAGTAGAGGGACTTCTTTGCAAAATTGGTTTTGCTTAATGAAAGGGCTTATTTGATTAACTTAACCATGGTTTAGATCTAAATTAGCGGCAGTTATTTTTGGAAAAGAATTTGAAAAAGTTAAGGCAACCAATCTGGTGTTGATACGTGGCAGGTTAGTTAGAGAAAAGTTTACTTTAAGAAGAACTAAATCAGATTTACACAGAAAATTGGTTCCGCCTACTTTAGAAAGCACCTTTCGACACAGAAGCTTCCGCCTTCATCTTAGTCGAAACCAACAGTGCCGACCCAATACACAAGGTATAACAAAGATGGTATGCAGTGGATTGGAGGAAGGCAGAAGGTAAGGTGTCGAAAGCATAACTTCCGATGGAGTCGAAACCTTGGTTTGTTTTTAAAAAGAAAAGCACATGCCTTTGTTTTGTTTTAGCCTTTGACGAAGTCGAAGCAATGGTTTCGAAAGAGGATTTAAAAAGGTTTCGAAATGGTTGTCATTAACTTAAAATTGTTTTCGACTGGGTTCCTTTATTTATGAAAGAATGTTTTGAAAGAAGGGGTTCCGACTTAGTCGAAACCTTGCTATCGTTTTATAGCCTTTCGATGATGTTGAAGATATCAACGCAGTCGAAAGGGTAACTTTGTTTTATAAAATTAAGCCACTTCCTATAGCTTTCGAAAGGAGTTAGGGGTTTCGAAGCCAATGGTTTCGAAAGGGGTTTCGAAGCCAAACTTCCGCTATTTCACCCAAATGTTAAATTCTTTCGAAAGAGATGGTGCCGACACAATCAAGTTTTCCCCAATGTTTTTATATGATAAAGGATGGTTTCGAAAGAGATGCTTTCTCCTATGTTCACTTTGACCCAAATAATGTTTTAAGTATAAACCCAATGCTTGCGAAAGGGGGACTTTCAATGATTTCGGAAGGGTCACTTCCATTGGTGTCAAAATGGGTACTTTCAACTGGTTTCAAAGCTAATCTTATAAAGATTAAATATTAAAACTTTACTACAATCGAAAGGTTTCGAAAGGAAGGTTTTAAAGTATTAAAAGGCAGGAGCCTAATGTTTTGAAGATAGATTTTTAAGGCTTTCGAAGGAGGCCATCCTATGAAGTCGAAAGCTAGGTTTCGAAGGTATTGAATGGTTTTATAACTCAAACTCTATTTTTAAAAGGAAAACCCCATGGCTAAATTAAAGGAGTTTTTTAATGGTTTCAAGAAGAAGCTTTTTGGTAAAAATATATGTTAAAGGTATTAACCATGTTTTATATTAAACCCACAGGAGTGGTATTGTTATGTTATTATGATTGCTTCTTCAAATATAACTATATTCACTTTGTAATGGACCTATAACCGCATTTTGGGGATAAAGGGTAAAAGAACCAGCTAGGTTAACTCAGTAGTGAATATAAATTGATTAAACTCTTGAATGAGTAGAATTGCATCCAGGAGGTCAGGAAGACCAAAATATAGGATGCTAAAATATAAAAGAAAGACATTGGCAGGGGCCAATAGGTTCTCAGTAAGCCCATGAAAACTGTGTAAAGGAAAAGATGTTGGCAAGGGCCAACAGGTTCATAGTTAGCCCATGAAAACTATGTATAAAGGAAGATGTCAGAAAGACAGGTTCATAGTAAGCCCATGAAAACTATGATTGGATAAAGGTAGGGGCCAGTAGGTTTGTAGTTAGCCCATGAAAACTATATCCGCATTGAAATATTGATATATGTCAATAGGTTCCTAGTCAGCCCAAAAAACTAGAGTAAAAAGAAAGGATATTGGGGTTACCAATAGGTTCCTAGTCAACCCATGAAAACTAGGATAAGAGTAAGATGTTGGAGTTACCAATAGGTTCTTAGTGATCCCATGAAAACTATGAAATTGGACAGGGAGTCCTTAAATGTTTAACCGGTTATTAGTCAGTCCATGAAAACTAATAGGTTAATAGTAATCCTAGAAACTATATTTGAGACAGATAGTCTAAAATGAATGGGGATGGGTAATCCAGAATTAATTCGTTTGTTTTTCGTATCATCATATTATATTGTTTTGAATTGTTTTAACCATTTTGGATGCAGGAGCACAGTATATGGTTATATAATGGTTTTGAGATACTAGTGAGGGGAAACCCATTCCGCTAAGCGGCGTGGTCTCACTAGATATCTAAATGATTTGAGATGGTAGATTATTATTCATACCAGGCTTTATGTCTGACTCGAAGTTTATGTTTTCCCCTTAAACTCTCGGATATTCAATTGATTTTGAGTAGCTTGAGTGTTGAGGTTTTCAAGTACCTCTTAAGACGAATAAGCTTTCGGAGACATGCAGGAAGTATGATAGCTATTTAGAGTTCTCTTTTCTTTTGATTCTGATGTGTTTTTTATAATGGCAAAGTTGATATATTGCCTGTATATACTCTGATCAATCAAGGGGGCATCTTCATATGTCGCTCTTGGCATATGTTGTAATAAATATATTTTCTCTGAACGTGGTTTGCGAATTTGGGATTGTGTAATGAATTGGAAATATTTTGGAATGAAATGTGATTTTTGTTGAAGTTTAAAATTTTTCCATATTCATGTGTTTCTTTGTATCAATGAATTTAATACCGCCGTATTTGGTCGTCGAGGATTAATAACTATGGATGACTGTAGCATCCGTAGCCATTAGTTTTAGGCCTCCAAGTAGGGAGATGTTACAAGGCGATGGATGCAGTCTACTACAAGTCCCTCAGGAATCATTAAAGGATGAAACAACCTACTACCCTAGAAGAATTCTATGGGAAGGCAAACCAGTTCTAGAGACTAGAGGTAGTGCAATTGGCAGATGGCAAACCCGATAATTTGCCAAAGAACATACCAAACGATGAAGGAGCTACAGGGCCTCAGGGAGCTTTTGCCCAAGCAAGGCCACTAAGACCCAGTAGAAAAGCACCTCGGCCAACTAATGAAATCAGATGAAAGAATGATTATCAAATAACACTCTAGCTAGCTAGCTACTAAGGAATGGGGAAACAACCTAAAGCGATGCCTTCTCATCCACCTTGTCTACTTTCCTTTTCCAAATGAGCCATTATGCGATGCTGGGGGCATTGCAGACAGCACGGCGAAAGAAATGCTTCTATGCCCTCGATGAATCATGTCGATCCCCCTTCTGAGAACCGGTGTTGCTTTGGTAGCGTCGAGAAGACTTGTCCAAAGGATTGTCGAGCAAACAAATCCAACCCCCCACTCTCCATGAACCAATAAAACTATTTTCCCACGAGCAGAATCCCAAAAATTCCTCTTGAAGTCGATGAATCATCGCTTTAATACCATCGGGCTATCGGAGACACGACCTAGAACTCTTCTCGGAGTCGATGAATTATCGTTCCAAGTTCGTCTGGTCGTCGGACATCTAACTAAAATTTCTGTTGAAGTTGATGAATCATCGATTTAAGACCGATGGGCCATCGGACACACAACCCAAAACTCTTCTTGGAGTGGATGAATTATCGCTCCAAGGCCATCTGGTCGTCGGACATCCGACCAAAATTCCTTTTGAATTTGATGAATCATCGCTTTAAGACCACCGGGTCGTCGGACACACAACCCAAAACTCTTCTTGGAGTCGATGAATAATCACTCTAGGGTCGTCTGGTCATTGGACATCCAACCAAAATTCCTCTCGAAGTCAATAAATTATCGTTCCAAGGTCGTTTGGTCATTGGACATCCGACCACAAAAATCCTTCACGAACTAAAGCATCGTGAAGGTCCTTCACGAACTAAAGCGTCGCGAAGGCCAACTGGAAGATCAGCGGTCATTTCATCCAGAACTTCCCAAAGTTAGTAAAGGCATGCTTTGGGGCCACGAATCAACAATCACATCAGTCACTCCACAAAATTAACAGAATCACTTCCAATGACCAATGAGACAAATAATGCTAAATTCCAGAGCTTCAAAGTCACTCAAAGAAACTAAGCCAAAACTGAACCGACCTTGTGATCAATCAGAGGCCGACTCGAATCAAGCCAAGATACGACACCTGGGAGAACCAAGTATCTCAAATCCCTAATATATAAGTCTCTGAAGATAGAGGCTTTCCCATGCTTTAATCATACAGAAGACAGTTGCATCCACTAGACCGCGTGCAACCAAACGGGTTATGGAGAAACCCCGGATACGGTTTAAATGCGCAAACAGCCCTGTGGCATGGAGGCACCACACATACTTGAATAGCTACAAGGAAAGCCAAGCCTAATAATACCATAGTTCTGTTATGCCCAATCGAAAACTCTGGCATTCTGACAACTACGGACTTAATGAATTAGCTAGTGCAACAAACAAAATAGAAGCATAATACTTGCGTACTCCTTCCCAACTCCTCATTTACCACCCTTGGTGACTAGTTCCTTTTCCTCTTAGATTGTATACCAGTTGAAGACCCATTCTCTGAAGGTGGTTTGGACCGAAAGCTAAGAGTCTTGCCCTGAACACCCATAGGCTCTTTCTTCATATCCATCTTCATGGGATCAGCTATAGATCTCTCCACCATGGCAACCTGATCTGTTTAGTCGTGCACATCTTCTCGAAACACGACAGGATCGTCCAAGCCATGGTTACGCTATCCACAAACCATTGCATGCATTTCGTAAGACGTGCCTCACCCTTGAACTGGTGACCACCCTGTTTATAAGCAACCCGCTGAGTCGACAGAAACAAATCGACTCAAACCGCCGAATTGATGGAACTCGATCCCCGCCTTCTAAGAACTAGTGTCATTTGCAACACCAGTAAAGCCCAAACCATTGCACATACCTGTAGGCCATGCGTCACTTCTTAAGCCACGGAACCACGCTCCCGAAGCATGAACTCCTCACTTTACCGAAGATTGGCAACGTCGAGAAGTTCTAAACCGTCTGGATCGATGAGTCATATCGATCCCATAAGCCGCGCACTACCATAAGCCGCGAACTCTCATAAGCCGTGCCACCCATAAGTCGTGCATCACTCTTGAGCCGTGGAACCACACTCTCGAAGCACGAACTCCTCATGTTACCCGAAGATTGGTAACGTAATGAAGTTCCAAATCGTTCCGGATCGACGGGCTGTATCGATACCATAAGCCACACATTCCTATAAGCTGTGCATCACCTTTTGAGCCGTGGAACACGCTCACGAAGTCCTCACATTACCCAAAGATTGGCAACGTCGAGAAGTTCCAATCCGTTCCAGATCAACGGGTCATATTGATCCCATAAGTCGCGCACTGCCATAAGCCACCCATCACTTCTTGGGCTGTGGAACCACACTCGAAGAATAACCAACTCCTCACGTTACCCAAAGATTGGAAATGTCAAGAAGTTCCAATCCTTTTTGGAAGGACGGTTCGTATCGATCCCATACGTCGCGTACTACAATAAGCCGCGCATCACTTCTTGAGTCATAGAACCATGCTTTCGAAGCACCAACTCCTTATGTTACCCAAAGATTGGCAACGTCGAGAAGTTCGAAACCGTTCTGGATCGACGGTTCGTATCGATCTCATAAGTCGTGCACTCCCATAAGCCGCGCATCACTTCTTGAGCTATAGAACCACGCTATTGAAGCATGAACTCCTCATGTTACTTGAAGATTGGCAATGTCAAGAAGTTCCAAACTGTTCTGAATCGACGAGTCTTATCGATCCCATAAACCGCTCATTTCATAAGCCGCGCACTCTCAAAAGCCACGCATTTCGTAAGCCACGCACTTTCAAAAGCTGCGCATTTTGTAAGTCGTGCACTCTTAAAAGCCACACATTTCATAAGCTGAACACTCTTAAAAGCCGCGCATTTCATAAGATGCACAGGCACTGCTTGATGTTGCTCCGACATCATCAGCAAACGGTTAAGATTTTCTAAGTACCGGTATTGTCCTGTCAACACCAGGAAACTTATCAGGATCAACTCCCACTACCTGAAAGAATAGACATTGCTCCGGTAGTGCCACCAAGTTCACAAACCAAGAAGTCAGCAAAGAATTCTAATCTTTGACCAACAAAATGTCTAAATTCAAGACATCCAAGTCACGAGTTCCCAGAGATAGGAGCTGCGACGCACCTTTGATTGGGGGCATCTAGGGAGCCGTACAGAACACTTGAAATCAAACGGCTAAATCATTGATTCCCGAAGATTGGTACCAACAAGTAAGGTTGATATCTGCAACAATGCTTGTTATCCGGGTTTTTAACCCATCAGGATCCAAAAGGAGACAGAACGACTTGATTAAGTCAGAATGGCTCGGAACTCAACCGAAAGGGCTAAAGCAACAAGTTAAAGGGAGCCAAGTCATATTACTAAAGCATCAATTGAGTTTGACTAAATCAAGGGCCCAGTGTCCGTTTAGTCCAATCAGCAGCCAAATGCGAATAACAAGTAAATCATCATCAACACAAAGCAATGCGCAATGGGACTACATGAAGAACGTTGATACAAGGTAATGGGAATGCCAGACATCAAAGTCCAAAAAAAGACTAAGTGTATGGATCGCTTGCCATCCATACATTATGGATCACCAACTATCCATAAACTTCATCAGTGGGTGGCTGAATAAGTATGGCATGTGGGAGCAAAGGAGCCTAGAAGACAAAATTCCAAAAATACACTAACTGTGTAGATCGCTAGCGAGATACATACACTATGGATCGCTAGCAATCCATACAAAGCCATAGAATTCTTGCGACCTGACATAGCAGCACAATGAAGAGAGGAGCTAAGTAGTTAGCTCACACGCGAGCTAAGCCCATGGATCACCAGCCATCCATAGACCATGGATCGATGCTTTTGGCTTGGGTCGCGATCTAAAATCTACTGGACCGTCCTATGACCATCTGCAAGCGACTAACAAGCGGGCTTGGCCCAGAAGCTCCCCGATCTCTATAAATACCATCCTACCTGCAACATAAACTAGATCTCCTCCGGACTGGTTGCTGAAGCTCTGCTGGAAACTTTCTTCACTCTTCATCTCCCCCACAACAATCTCCAAGGATTCACTGTGATTCTCTAGTGGGTTCCAACTCTGGGGATTCAATCTAGCTAAGGATAATCAAAAGCCTTGTAATCAAACACTACTTATAATAGCAATCAGTCATAACAAAACTATAAAGTGGATGTAGGCTTCGTTAATAGCCGAACCACTATAAAAATCTTCTTCTCTCCTTTCTTTTACTGTTCTTTTCTATACCTATTATCTATATTACTGCTTTGTAAAAACATGGCTGGTGCTTTTAAACTCAAAATAGGGTGTTGATCCATTTTTTGGGTTAACATTTTGGTGCTTTCACTGAGAAGGCCCAACTCAGGATTCAGATCTAGCTATCTACTTTGGATCCTATAGGTCCAGAAGTTAGATCCCCAATCTTTTCCTGAAGAACCTACCACTTAGAATCCATGGCTCCTGGAAGAAGAAGAACTGCCTCTGGAAGATTCATAAGGGCAGTGATAGCAGGAGAAGATGTTAATCCTCAACATACTGAAGTAAACGGCGATAAGTTAGGAAATCAGGCGCCAACATCCTCCAATCAACACGAGGTCGTTATCAGGGATGAGTTGAATAAGATGGTTGACGAAATCAACCAAAGAATGGAAAAAAGATAGAAGGCTCTGATGGAAAAGCTTAATGCTCTCTTAATTCTAGTCAAATCCAACTCCAAGAACTATGCATGAACCCGCGACTTCTATAGAACAAGAAAATTCTTCTGTTTCCGGTCTAAACAGAAGAAATAGAAAACAGCGCAAAAAAGGGTAACAACGGGAACCAGAGACACAACGTGGAAGGAAATACGAATACTCCACCCGCTGCAAGGCAACCAAGTTTGAACTTAAATTAGAGGGCCAAGACCCCGCAAGAAGATATAGCCACGGATCTCTCCGATTCAGAAGATGGAGAGCAAGATAACCAATTGGAAGAGAATGTCAACGCATTTTATGATCCTAGGAACGTTCAAACTACCCTAATCAGGCCAACTACAAGCCAACGGGCTCCCACGGGAGTGGCTCTCCCGAAGACAGGAGAGCCTAGGCTTCAACCCACGCGCCAAGACCGTTTGCAAAGCCAAACACTTGGTGTAGTGACTGACTGCCGCCCCCAGGACTACCGGACATTAGAGGCATACATAGCAGACATGGTCAAACGATTGACGGACGAGAGCAAAAACCAAATAGAGGGTGAATGGGGATCTACTCCAAGTCGGACTCCCTTTACCGATGAAATCTTGAATGAAAAATATCCAGACAAATTCACAATGCCAACTATCCCATCCTACGATGGGACGAAGGACCTAAAACCCCATTTATACAAGTATAGCTGGTATATGGACGGAGCCAACGCTTCAAAGGCTGTTCGCTGCAGATGTTTCCCTATCTTTCTAAAAGGGGTTGTGTCTATGTGGTTCACCAGACTTCCCCAAGATCTATCTATACCTTTGACCAATTAGCAACAAGATTCCTTGACCAATTCAGACTCCATACCGCGCAACCAAAAGATGTCATGTCCCTATCCAGATTGTTCCAGGAACGCAACGAATCACTGAAATATTTCGTGAACCGGTTCAATACCGCGGTGACAGAAGTAAGCAACCCCAATGAAGACATGGATTTTATGGCGTTAGTCCGTGCCATTCACCCAGAGACTGAATTTGAGAAATGGATTAAAATAAAGCAGCCTACCACAAGGAAAGACTTCAAACGTAAAGCAAGTCAGTACTTAAGATTGGAGGAAGCGTAGGAGCTGGAAAGAAAATCTACTAGTGTGCAGCCGATGAACATCGGAC
This sequence comes from Allium fistulosum, assembly GCA_030737815.1. Classification (NCBI taxonomy): domain Eukaryota; kingdom Viridiplantae; phylum Streptophyta; class Magnoliopsida; order Asparagales; family Amaryllidaceae; genus Allium; species Allium fistulosum. The sequence goes on along the minus strand of CM060904.1, from coordinate 999,960,299 downwards.
AAAGCGATGTACCAATGAATCAAAACGCGCACGATTCTGGAACTGCTTAAGGAGTCACAGGGAAAGATGGGAATTAAAAGAGGAAAAATTAGAACTCCAATAAAAGAAATGGTAACGGCAGCAATAAAATGATTAAAGGGTTCTGGCAGGAAGATTATACCCCTCTAAATGACACTCCGGAAAAATATTTATCTTGCAACACAGAGGACTGAAAAATACAAGAAACTCCCTAGGAAGGAAGCAACCGAGCAGCAAAAACGCTCGGTAAAATTCTGCCGCTTCCATGAGACTCATGGACATAACACGAACGAATGCCCCCATCTGAAGAATCTCATTAAAGAGTTCATTCGGGAAAACAAGCTCAAATAGTACGTGAGAAAGCCACAGAACCCTGATCAACCCACGGCTGCTCAGCCCCTTAGGGAATGAAGGAATCAAGCCGGAACTAGTGGGGAAGGGTCCAAATGAACTGACCAAAGACTCACTATTGGAACAATATCTGGGGGACCACACCCCGCGCAAAGAAGTTGCAGAGAGATGGAGCGATATGCAAGTTCGTTGAAGCATGCTCCAAAGTAATCATGTCTCGCACTAGAAATCCCAACCAAGCTGCAGAAATTATTAAGTGATGACATAGTGTTCCGAAATCGGGACATCGAAGGGATCGAAGCCCCAACTCTCGATCCAATGATGGTAATAGTGGGAATCGGTCCCGCTGTTGTTTAGCGAGTGTTGGTTGATAGTGGTAGCTCTGTTAATATTCATTTCAAACATACTTTTGACCATGTTTGCACCAAAAATGGTCACAAACCCCAAGTGTAGTGAAAGCACCAGCGTATGAATACGAATCAACAGTATTCACACACAAATCACAGATCTAAGCAAGTAACAATCAGCAATCAAGAAATAATGAACAGTGACACACAATTTATAGTGGTTCGGCTATCTTCGGCCTACGTCCACTTCAAGGTTTTTATGATTTTATTGCTCGATGCTTGAAGATTACAATTTCGTATGTTGTATTACAACTGATTTGCTGAACTAAGTCTGAATCTAAGGCAACAATGGTGATCTGGAGTAAATCTGGCAGAATCTGGGCGCTCATTAGCTCTCAAAATTGTCCGACCCCTTTTCTGAATGACCAGGGGCTCTATTTATAGGTGTAGGAGGCTGATATTTCGCCTAAATTGAGGGGAGACCAGTTCTGGCACGTGAGGGAGCCCACATGGCCGAGATCTGGAGATCCGGGCCCACTTTGGGATCGATTCGACCCTTGGTTCGAATCAGTCAAGAAATTGTCCAATCAAGCTGAAATTTGGTGTGGACATTCTTCAACATGTGCTCAAGCTTCTGTGAAAATTTCGTAGCATTTGGATGTGTAGATCTCAAGTTATGATCGATTCAAGTTGAAGATTTTCGCTTCCTGGAGTCGTTCGAATCGATATGCTCGAATCGATTCGTTCGAATCGATTTTCCTGCACGCGAAGACTATGGCGTGGTGCGCATGCCTCGGGTCAACCCTCCTTTTTCTCCGAGTTTTACTTAGTCGTGGTCGGGGTTTTAGCTATGTAGACGTGGTGGATTCGAAGAGAAGGATCTGAAGGTATACTCCTTCGATTCGATCAAATGTGCGTTCCTTCGTATCGATCGAGGGATAAGTAGTTCGAATCGATCTCTTGTGCAAGTCCTCGAATCGATGGTTTCGAGTGATGTTGATCGATTCGAAGCTATGCATAGCTCACGGATTCGAACAACCTTTTACTTGATGGATTCGAACCAAGGTTGGGTTTATGGTTTCGAACGTGAGGCTATCTTGTGGATTCGAAGGCGGGAATACTCTGATGGATTCGAACTAAGGGAGGCTTTGGATGGATACGAAGTGGATGGAGTCAATCTTGATGGAGTCGACCTTAATGGATACGAACCATATGGAGACGAACACAAGCCTATGTCCTTCACTTGCGTCGATGATATCTTGGGCGTACGAACTCGGATTGACTCGAGATTTGGAATGTTGTTTTATCTGGCCTTGCTTGACATGTCTTATCAATTGTAGCCCGATCCAGACTCGGACAAAATTCATCGATATCCGTGGTGAACCTGCGATGCACAATCGATGTTCATGACTAATAATCATTGATTTTCAGTTAATCTTTGGGTATCTCGGCTTTGCCAAAAGTTGGGATAACATTTTACCCCCCAAAACATGCCTTTTTGGTAAAAGGCGTGTTTTGATCAGTCTTAAATCGGATGCAGTGAGTTCATGTTTTACTCGTAGCTTATAGCATTTTGAATCAAGTCCATGGCTGTTCGAAGCCGAATTGTTATCAATTTTTTCCAGTGGAAGTTAAGAATGAAATTCTACGGTCTCTCCATACTATTGATGGTCACTCCGGACCCTTGTCAAACCCATTCTAGATTTAGCGATTGAATAGAAAGATCCTATTGCACTCCGGCGTTGCTTTCTATCCCTTGCACTCTGGCCCCAGCTAGGGCGTATAGCGATGTCTTGGTCGTTCTCGACCGATTATAGCCTCTCCGGGCTCATGCTGGATCCCATCCTGTCACTCTCCGGTGAAGGGGAAACAACGTTAAGTGAGTCAATCCTGTCGCTCTCCGGCGAAGCGACTCGCCTCCTGCACTCCGGTTTAGTGTATCTGAACATTAAGCGATGTCATGACCTGAATCGTCGGTCTATCACAGCCTCTCCGGGCTCATGCTGGATCCCATCCTGTCACTCTCCGGTGAAGGGGAAACAACGTTAAGTGAGTCAATCCTGTCGCTCTCCGGCGAAGCGACTCACCTCCTGCATTCCGGTTCAGTGTATCTGAACATTAAGCGATGTCATGGCCTAAATCGTGGGCCGATCATAGCCTCTCCGGGCTCTTATCGAATCCTGATCCAATCACTCTCCGGTGAATAGGAAACGATGCTTAAGTGAGTTGATCCTGTCGCTCTCCGGCGAAGCAACTCACTTCTTGCACTCCGGACCCTACCTCTCCGGGTAGGATCATAAAGCGATCATGTTTATATTGATATTTAATGTTTATCCTTTAACTCTCCGGTCAAAGGTTTATTTTAATAAGTGTTTCTTTATTAAATTCAAATCCTAGATGTTCAATCTCAAACACCAGGAAAAACAAGATAATGCCTCTCCGGGCGGAGCGGTCTATTTCCATCTCAGAGCATGCCTAGGGATCTCTCCGATTCCCGTACATGAGTAAGTGGGATAGCCGTTTTATTTTGGAAATCAAATCTAAGAAAACTAATCGACCAGAGTCCAAATCTTGAACTTGGCCCTTGCCATCATAATCAGTTGATGACGAGTCGTGATCCCGATCCAGGATCATTCCTGTTTGGTTGAGGCGGTAGTTGTTCGGGTCTAACCGCCGTCGTACGTTCTCTGACATACTGCGGCAATCTACCACTCCTGGCATGTTCTTCCACCTCATCCTTCAGGTGGCGGCATTCATCGGTAGTGTGCCCATCCAGCTCATGGAATAGGCAGTACTTTCCAGTCTTACGTTCCCGCTCCGTGGGATCTCTCCTGGGTGGTTTTCGATAGGGGAGTTGCCCCCAAGTTTCGGTGTAAATTTGTTCCAGTCCTGCCACCAAGTCTGTGTATTGCCTGAATCTGGGCTCTCGGAATTTCTTCCGTTTATCAGGACCATCATGTGCGTCATCCTGCTTTCTCTTTCCTTTGTCTGCCCTGGACTGTTCCCTGGCGGTTCCTTCGCCTTGTGCAACATTTATTTCCTGCCTCTCGACTTGTGATTCCTCTAATCGAATGAATTTTTCAGCTTCATGGAAAAACTCTCCAAGATCTTGCGGTGGATCTTTAGTCAAAGAGTCTTTGAATTTGGTGCCTTCTCCAACTCCTGCCACTGCCGCCATCAAAATCATCGATGGGTCCGGGCGATCTACAGAAGTCACCGTCGTATTAAATCGTAACAAAAAATCTTTTATGGACTCTCCGGTCCTTTGTTTTATTGATGCCAAAGTCATCACGCTCTTGGGTCGCGTTATGTGAACCCTAAACTGCTTCATGAAACAATCTACAAGTTCGCCCCATGTCCTGATTGATCCTGTCTCTAGCTGTCTAAACCAACGCGCAGCCAAATCTGATAAGAATAAGGGGAAACATCGTGCCATTACTTCCTCGGATGCTCCCAGCACTTCCATGTGTCTGATATATCTGGTGATATGCATGGTCGGGTCTGACTTTCCGTCATAAGGATTCAGCGCTGGTAGTTTGAACTTTGGAGGGTTCCTTGCATTCCTGATATTCGGAGCGAACGGACTCCGACTAACTTCCTCCAATCCTCCTCCTGAAAACCCTCCTCTCATGAGTCGTCTCACTAGGCTGATCATTCTTTCATCTCCATCTAGGGGTTGCCCCCTTGTCATGTCTCTGTCTTGCCCTCCGAGTCTTGTAGGGAATTCTGGTACGTACTCTTCGGGTGGCTCGTTAGCATTTGTGTTGGCCCTAGCCGGTTGAGCTCCTTCCAAAGGTACTTCTGCGTTGGATCCTGCGGGCCTGCCTCCAAGCCCTTGTTGATTGCCTTCTGGTTCTGTATTCTGTCCTCCGTTGGGTTCCATAGCCCTAGCTCCTTGTTCCACATTCACAGCCGCTGTAGCTGGTCGAAGGTTCTGTGATCCCGCAGCTCTCATCTGTTCAAAGAAATTCTGCAGCATCTCTTGTTGGCTTTTCATCATTCTCTCCTGCATTAGGTTATTCATAGCCTCCATCTCATCTCTAGTAATGTAGATCGAAGCTTGTCCTTCTCCAGCGCCAGAGGATGCCTCTTGACTTCCTGCCTGTTGGCTCCTCTCAGTTCTTTGTCTAGTTTGTCGAGTCATTGTAGAGTCAGATCTGAATCCTTAAAATTCCAAATCTAAATTTTGAATTTGGTATAGCGGGTGCTAGTTCCTCTCAGTGAAAGCACCAAAGTGTTTGCACCAAAAATGGTCACAAACCCCAAGTGTAGTGAAAGCACCAGCGTATGAATACGAATCAACAGTATTCACACACAAATCACAGATCTAAGCAAGTAACAATCAGCAATCAAGAAATAATGAACAGTGACACACAATTTATAGTGGTTCGGCTATCTCCGGCCTACGTCCACTTCAAGGTTTTTATGATTTTATTGCTCGATGCTTGAAGATTACAATTTCGTATGTTGTATTACAACTGATTTGCTGAACTAAGTCTGAATCTAAGGCAGCAATGGTGATCTGGAGTAAATCTGGCAGAATCTGGGCGCTCTTTAGCTCTCAAAATTGTCCGACCCCTTTTCTGAATGACCAGGGGCTCTATTTATAGGTGTAGGAGGCTGATATTTCGCCTAAATTGAGGGGAGACCAGTTCTGGCATGTGAGGGAGCCCACATGGCCGAGATCTGGAGATCCGGGCCCACTTTGGGATCGATTCGACCCTTGGTTCGAATCGATCAAGAAATTGTCCAATCAAGCTGAAATTTGGTGTGGACATTCTTCAACATGTGCTCAAGCTTCTGTGAAAATTTCGTAGCATTTGGATGTGTAGATCTCAAGTTATGATCGATTCAAGTTGAAGATTTTCGCTTCCTGGAGTCGTTCGAATCGATATGCTTGAATCGATTCGTTCGAATCGATTTCCCTGCACGCAAAGACTATGGCGTGGTGCGCATGCCTCGGGTCAACCCTCCTTTTTCTCCGAGTTTTCTGAGTCGTGGCCGGGGTTTTAGCTATGTAGATGTGGTGGATTCGAAGAGAAGGATCTTAAGGTATACTCCTTCGATTCGATCAAATGTGCATTCCTTCGTATCGATCGAGGGACAAGTAGTTCGAATCGATCTCTTGTGCAAGTCCTCGAATCGATGGTTTCGAGTGATGTTGATCGATTCGAAGCTATGCATAGCTCACGGATTCGAACAACCTTTTACTTGATGGATTCGAACCAAGGTTGGGTTTATGGTTTCGAACGTGAGGCTATCTTGTGGATTCGAAGGCGGGAATACTCTGATGGATTCGAACTAAGGGAGGCTTTGGATGGATACGAAGTGGATGGAGTCAATCTTGATGGAGTCGACCTTAATGGATATGAACCATATGGAGACGAACACAAGCCTATGTCCTTCACTTGCGTCGATGATATCTTGGGCGTACGAACTCGGATTGACTCGAGATTTGGAATGTTGTTTTATCTGGCCTTGCTTGACATGTCTTATCAATTGTAGTCCGATCCGGACTCGGACAAAATTCATCGATATCCGTGGTGAACCTGCGATGCACAATCGATGTTCATGACTAATAATCATTGATTTTCAGTTAATCTTTGGGTATCTCGGCTTTGCCAAAAGTTGGGATAACAGACCAAATGAAAATCGGTATGAAAAGCGTGTCTGCGTGCCAAACGAAGATCTAAGGGTTCATTGGCGAGCCCAAGAAACTTGTGGGAACAATCGATCTGCTAGTGGAGCTTGGAGAGGGCGATCGAAGGGTCACCCTCATTCAGACTTTTGTAATTGTGGATAAAATGAATCTTCCTAAGGATAGGAATGCTTGGCCCGTACTAGGAAGGACCTTACGTAATCATCCACAAACTTGGAGACGGAACATTCAAGTTGGCGACCGTCGATGGAATTTCGATCCCACATGATTGGAACAGCGAGTTGCTGCGGTACTACTACACTTGATATCTATCTACATATTTCCTATTTTCGCAAATAAGTCATCCAGGGACGTTGGGGGCACTGTAAATAGGTAGGACTTGCCTTTCCTTCTATTTCATTAATAAAGTTAGCTTCTTGAACCAATGGAACTTTGTTCTCGCAAGCCAAACTGCCTGATTGATGGGGAAAATCGATCCAAACCTTCTGAGAACCGATGTTGCTCTGGAAATGTCGAAAAGGTTTAAAGTCCTCGAGTTGATAGGGAAAATCAACTCAAATCGCTGGATCGATAGGGAAAATGATCCTAACCTTCTAAGAAGCGGCGTTGCTCCGGCAATATCGAGAAGGCCTAAAGCCACTGAGTTGATAGAGAAAATCAACTCAAACCATCGAATCGACGGGGAAAATTGATCCAAACCATCTGAGAATCGGCGTTGCTCTAACAATGTCGAGAAGGTTCAGAGCCGCCGAGTCGACGGGGGAAATCGACTCAAACTACCGGATCGATGGGGAAAATCAATCCAAGCCTTCTGAGAACCGGCCTTACTTCGGCAATGTCAGGAAGGCCCAAAACCACTAGTTGATGGGGAAAATCGAATCAAACCGTTGGATCGACGATGAAATTCGACCCCTGCCTTTTAAGTACTGGTGTTGCCCCAGCAATGCCAGGAAATTCAAAACCAACGAGTCGGCTAAAAAATATTCTCTTCTCGGAACTTGACATCGCTCGGAGATAGGCAATAATAGAACGAATTAATCGAAACTTGGAGATAGGCGACGTTAGAGGAAAATCCAAGGAGTTGGGATGTTCGTGTACAAGTTTCTAGAGATAGAAACTGGTGCACGGTTGGGATCTCAACATTGAACTTGGAAGAATTTGTTATGATGAAAGATCACGATAACGTATCTTTCTGATACTAACATCTAGGTTGATATTGGATGATGATGTGAACTCGGAAGACTACAATTGCAATCAAAGAATTAACAACATCAAGAACGAAATGCTTGGAATCAAGCACCAGAGTCATTAGTTCTTGGAGATAGGAATTATCATACGAATCAGACTGAGGGCAGTCGAAATAATTGCTCAGGATAAACCGATCTATCAACAAATGCTCAGATTTAGCATCCAGAACAATCAGCCTTGCGGACTAGGGCACACTCACCCATTCATGATTGAGACAAACTCGACCAAGTTTGAACGGAAACAGCCATGGAGTTGGCTACATCAAGTCGTATCATAGTTCTGTTAAGGCGAATAGAGTATTTTGGCAATAAAAACATAGCTACATATCAGAACATGCTAAAATGACTATAAGAATCTTATTTACATGCATAGAGTTGCCGTAAATAAACAGCTCACATAGAAACCAAAAGTATGTAATATAAGAAATTATGATGCAGGCAATCATATTATATATACATGCAATTATACATATACAGGCACAGCACATAAAATGCAAAGAGATTATACAAGAGATATTGCAAAGGTAAAGCAAATCTTTTATTACTACTAAAGTCTTTTATATACAGGACAAATAGCATGGGTTATATCCGCACAATATCGGCATGTTCCAGACACAAAAAATAAAATATAGACTCAATATCAATAACATACAAAAAACCAAACGCTTAATTAGTATACTATTGAGTCTTCTAATTCTTGTCGCTTCAGCCGCCTTTACCTGTTTTACCCAGACGGGTCTTGAGCTTTTCTCTCCCTTTGGGTTCCCCACCAAAAGTAGAGTTGCCTTCTAAGTGAGCGAACTCCTCACTAGCAATAGAACCAGGCTCCTCGGACTTGATGGTAGGATCACCAGTGCATTTCGGTGGCCTGATATTGAATGAGGAAACTTTTTGCTTTAGACTTGACATTTTTAAGGATGCAGGCTTGGTGGTCCCAAGCTCTTTCTTCATTGTAATCTTTTCCAAGCCTTCTTCAACCTCTTAGCCATTTTTTCATGCTTGGTCGGGTTGGAAGCATTGGTGATGAAAACATCCTCCTGCGAAGAGACAGAAATGTCCTCCAAGCTCTCTAAAGCGGTGTTCTTCTCGAAATCTGGACACAGGCCGAAATAGGAAGCAGAAATGGATGCAAAAAACCCCATAGAAATGGTTGTTGATGTAGTAAAAATCGCTTCAGTCCCATAACCATGCATAGTTCGAGGCAGAGGAGGCAAGTGAGGCCGACCTACAAGTTGTCAAACAGAGTGATAAATATTAATGATGGATTCTCATGAGAACTGAAGTTTCTCTAAGACTGGAGAAAAAAGAGATATACCTATAGCAGGATCCCATTAGGATACAAAGAATTCACCTGCTTCAGTCCCAAGCTCCCATGGCTGGACCATGATGGGTGAAATATATTGTTCGTGAGGTGTACCCGTTAATGAAGCTGAAAGAATGTGAGTAGATGCAGTGCTAACTCTTGTAGAAACTTTGATAGTAGCTAGCGGTATTAGAGATTTGGAAGCGAATATTTCATCCTGACCCAAAGAGCTCGGGCCAGCAAGAGCTTTCACAGCATCAATGGCTTCTTTAGCAATGATAGCCTTTCCAATGGAAAGGGTTTCAATATCTTTAGCGTCAAGATATGCAGCCATCAGTTCCTCTTCGGAGCGATTGTCTCCAGCCTTCGTAGATCTATGTAGCACTTCCTCTGAAGCACCAACAAGTGCCTCGGGATAGTCATTCTTCAACCATCATAGGCTCTTGAACATGAATACATTAGTATAAAAGTACAGCATGCTGGCATCAAGCTTGGCTAGGATCTTGGACTTCTCATCTTGAAGCTCTTTGAGCTCTTGCATTGACATTTCAAGCTAAAAGTAACTGTCGAGCTTTGCCATGGACAACTCATCCACCATCTCAAAGAGTTTCTTCTTTTCATTAACAAGCTTTTGATTCTCCTTACGAAGTCTAGTGAGTTCAGCTGCTTTCTCAGCAATGGTCAATCTTGGGCCAGGATGGTTTGGTCCTTAGTGACAAGTTACCTCTTCAACTCGGCATCCTCCTTATATGCGAGCTTTAGATTGTTGCATGTTACCATCTCAGTTTGTTGATGAGCACGCTTCAAATCTATCATCAGACTATCAGTGCTTGCTTTTTATTTCTATGTGAGGTCTCTCTCTTCTAACCTTGAGAAAATCATCCTCATGCTCCTTAATCTTTCACTCGAAAGCGGCTCTCTTGGAGTTGAAGGATTGGATGTTCATATAGTTTATCTTGTTAACATTAGAGAGAGCTGTGCACAGTTTCTTCCATTTATACCTTTTGTCGATGCCCTGCTCAATGTTCTTTAGACTTTCCATCATCACCTCTTTTGGTATATCTGAGATATGTTGATCGAATTTAACACCGTGTAGAAAGAGATTGGGGAATGCAACCGATAAATATGGAGGACCAACTGGAAGAGTAAATGAGGGAGTGGAGATTCCCATGGAGGCAAGCAATATGGTCATAACTATAGCTTGGGACACCAGAACTTGTTGGACAGAAGAAGTTTGAGCTTCTGTACGAGGTGGAAGATCTGCAGAAGTAGGCCCACGACCCTCTGAGGAGCCTCTAAGCTCTTAGCAGGGTTGCAAGGTAGCTCGCTTTCAGCATCTCTCTTCTTTCTCTCTCTATCTCTCTCTATCTCTCTCCCTTTCCTGCTCCCTATCTGCAATGCGAGCCTCATCATGCTCATAATCTTTCCACCTTCTCCTTTCTCCCTTAGATTCATAGAGACATGTCGAGTTTGGATCAGGGGTTCGGCCTTTGTGTTCACTGGCATGGTGGGAGATTTTATGCAATATCCACGTCCCATGGATCCTAAAATAGAAAGAAAGCGAAGTTATTAGTGAAATTATGAAGCTAGATTCAATGCAAGAATGAGTTCCCATGATCCTAGTGAAGTGTATGTTGCCAATGACCCTTTACGTTTTCAACTAACCATATTAGCAAGGAGTTAAAGTGGGTGTCTCTCCACCTTTGCTTACAAAGCAAACCGACGAAAGAGAGAATTCTGAATTGACATCCCTTAGGATATCGTTAACGACGAAGTTGATCTCACCAATGGCACTTAAGCCGACAAATATGTCGCTGATGTGGCAGGATCAGGGCGAAATCTCTGCTAAAGACAATGGAGATTGACCTCCAGCTGTCTTGGAAGTTTCTATCGCAATTTGTTCCTAACGAGGCGAGCTGGGGAGGTCACGAATCATCTCGAGCGACTCACCAAATGATTCATCCCCTTCCTCGCTAGTGTGGTATTCGCTATCATCATCAGAGTCCTCTCCGTCGTCCTCCTCCATCATCATTGTTTTGCCTTCTCTCCTTGTAACTGATTCATCTTCATCCCAAATAGAGGGTATTCTGGCTTCTTTGCCTCCATCTCTCGAGACCACTCCTCCTCTAGACTCTTCCGTCTCTCTTTTAGGGATCTCTTTTGCATGTGCCTCGCTAGAGGGACCCTCTACTTCCCCATGAACATTCTCGTCGGAGCTAAGAGTGGGGGCAGAGGAATGGGTATGAACCCTGGAGTTGCTATGCATTGGAGACTCGGTAATGGCAAATATGTCCTGGCAAAGCAGACCAAACTGCCGTAGATTTTCATTTGTAAGAAGGAATGCAATGTTGTGTTGGTTGGGTCCAACTGCCTTTAAATCATTGAGTGTTCCCTCGTGTTCATCACTCTCGTCCCGGGCTGAGATGCCTACGATGAAACACATATTAAGTTAGAAACATAGAATTTCGACATGGGAGATATCAGAGAAAAGGAACTTACATCCAAATAGCCAGAGCCGGTTGAATCCGGCTGAGCATTGCATGAAGAAATACCCATTCTTGAAGTAAGAACGCTTGTTGTGGAGCTTCACAATCACTTTACTTCCCCTCTGGGCTTCGACTATCGGATAGGATGGGAAATCCTACCTTTTACTAAATCGAAGGAGATACATAAGCTCATTGAATCTCGGGGGTCGGTTGAATCTACTCATGAAGAGGGCGTAGAGAGAACTCAAAAGAGAATATCCATTTGGATGAACTTGGAATGGAGCCAGTCCTAGTTCTTGCAGCACCATCATAAGGAAATGAACAAATGGCGGGATAGCACTACCTAAGCGCATGTATTGATTGCATGTTGTGAAGTTCGGTGGGGGATTATGAGCAAATTCAACCCTGTCGGCAGACGGACATCATCCTTTGGGATGCCATGTTGAAGACATATGTTTTGAAGTGACCTGGTAGAAAGGATTGAAGACACATGCTCTGGTGGGTTGTTCAAAATTCTGCTGATCCAATAATGGTTCAACCGAGACTATTTGGCTTTGGGATTCAGAAGTTTCGGGATGACCTAGCCGAACAAGGATAGATGTCGAAACAAGAGCTGTAGAAGATCCAGTTTCAGTAGGAGTAGACGTTCCTTCGCCAGACTTAAAACAAGGTGATCGACAAGTCATTCTAAAAAATAAACTTAGCATTCAACACGGTCAAATATGTTTTATTTCAAATAATAAACACGTGTAACCAGCGCTTGGAATCCAAAGGATGTTGACATGTGTTGGCCAATCAAATTCTGAGCAATTTGGGGTAAGTGCAGTGTGTTAATCTATGCAGTGTGAGTCCAGTATCCCATACACCGTGAATGGACCATCCTGTGTAGATAGCTCGCTTGTGTTGGAAAAACGAGCCATGTCATACTTTGAAATTTTATTTCAAAACTTACCCGTTCTTGATGAGTAATCGATAATGGAGCCGCTGTCCGGAGCACGGCGGAAAGCTTTTCTTTTCAGGATCACTGAAAGTGCAGAAGTGGAAAAAGCGATATGATGGGATCATCCACTACATCTGATTTTAGAACAAATCGTCATACTAGAATTCGATTAGCGATCGGGACTTAGCCAAATTTGGAAAATAAATAATTGAAGCTAGAGAACATGACTTATCTCCGGAACGATGTACATTCGACTAGGAAAAACTTAGCTTCACCAATCAAATCCAATCCAAAATTCAACCATCTCCTTTCTAGATTGCCATCAACCAAATACAATCACCATCGCCGTTATGGTAAGACCAATCACCGCCAACCTCAAAATTCAAGTTGACTTGAATCTAGTGTTTAGATTGGGTCCGAGTTAACTGGGCATGAAATCAAATAGGGGTGGCGTTGCAGTGGGCGACAACAACCAGGTGACGGTGGCAGTAGCGAGGCAGCGATGAAGCTTGAATCAATTAGGTTGGTAGGTGTTGGGTCATGTAACATCCTTCATTCTAAGGCCCAAAACTAACTGCTATTGATGCGGCAGTCATCCAAGTTACTAATTCTCGATGACAAAATGTGGCTATGTTAATCATATTAATAATCAGAAGCACATGAATATGAAAAAATTTCAAACATAGTTAAATAACCAATTTTCACATTTCATTTCACAAAAGATATTTCATATTCATTACATAATCCCATTCGTAATCCCATGTTCAAAGAAAGTTTAATAATTCCAAAATACTCCAAGAACAACATATGAAGATGCCTCATTGGTTGATCAGAGTCAAATACTTGGCAATTATACAACTTTGCCATTACCTCAAAATAGACAAACTTAACCAACATGGCAGAAATAGATAAAAGCCCCTAATAGCTAGATTGCCTCCTGCACATCTACGGAAGCTTATTCGTCCTATTAGGAAATCTGAAAAACCCTTACTCTTATCTACTCAAATTAATTTTGAGCACCCTAGAGTTTAAGGGGAAATACAACAACTTCGGCTCAGACAATAGTTTGATGTGAATAATAACCTACCATCTCTGGGGGCATCAAACCTCTAAGCTGGGATGGTTGAAAACCCTCCTGTCTGTGGTCGGACCAGGCTAGAGGGGAGCTCATCACATCCCTTCGATTTCATCAGGGCTCTGGGTTGAGTTATTAAAAAAAATAACCTACCATCTCAAACCAAATAGATATCACCTGAGACCATGCAGTTGAGCGAACAGGTTTTCCTCTCACTAGTATCTTAATCAAAATACATTAACCATATATTGTGCTCCTACATCCACAATGGTTAAAACATAATAATATATGATGATATGAAAGAATTCAATATACCATGGATTACCCATCCTAATTTATTTAACTATGTGTCCAAATTTATAGTTTTTCTAGGGCACTATGAACCTATTAATTTTCATGGGCTGACTAATAACCTGTCTCAATTCTTAGGGACAATCTATCCAACTTCATAGTTTTTATGGGATCACTAAGAACCTTTTAGTTTTCATGGGATGACTAATAAACTTTAAATCATAATTTTCATGGGCTTACTATGAACCTACAGGATTCTCCAATAATATCACTCAAATCATTGTTTTCTTGGGATCACTATGAACCAATTGATTTCCATCAATAACATCTCTCAAATCATAGTTTACATGGGATCACTATGAACCTATTGATTTCTATCAATAACAACATCCAGACATGGTTTTCATGGGATCACAAGAAACCTATTGGACCCTTCCAATAACATTTCTCATGTAATAGTTTTTATGGGATGACTGTGAACCTATTGGACCCTTCCAATAACCTATCTAAATCAATAATCTTTTGATCAGTTCTGGGCATCCTATACTTCTGATCTACCTGATCTCCTGGATGCAATTTTACTCACTCAGGAGTTAATTCTGTTTATACTCACTGCTGGATCAATCTAGTTAGTTATTCTGCCCCTTAACACCCCAAATTGCAATTATGGGTCATAAGAGTATGATATAATAGCATGCATAATGACTTATCAAATGAACACAAGAACATATAACATCCATTATTCAATATGTTCAATTAATAATCTCTTTATGTCTTATAATTAGTTAATTTTAAATAATATCTTCTTTGGAAATTTCAACTTGAAGCTTGGGCTATTTCATAGTTAAAATCCTAGAAAACCAGTTCATATATGATTAATCCCTTTTTAAATCATATTCAAAACAAGGAAACACTTAGCCCTTTAAATAGTTAAAAATAGATTAATGTCGATGGCATTAATGATGTCGACATAAAAGCTTAAGGCCCTCCACCCTAAATAAAATAGAGTTTAACTCATGCGGCATTAACCTATATCGACCTTCATCTGGGTCAAAAACAAAAACTTAAAACCTTTTATAAGTTATATGGCTCATTGCCAAAGGTATAGGGTCATTGACCCTCATAAACATAGGCTTCTTCGCCCTTCTTAAAAATAGTTTAATCAATTTTGAAAATAGTCTCTTCGGCATTAAAAAGACAAGCTACGACGTCGTGGCCAAGCGACATCGACTCTAAAACATAAGGTCATCGACCTTAATGCACATCGACCCCCAGACCCTCGGTGACATTATAAAACTTTTCCACTTAAACCACTTTGGCTACTATGCCGCTATTTATATAGAGTGGAAGACGTAATAGCAACGTCATTGCCTTGCTTTGGAAAACAACGAAGAGATGCAGCATCATTTAAAACAGTGATGTAGGTATGCAATGTCGTCAATAACGAAACTAAAGCTTTTAAAACATATAAGGAATCACGAAGATGCCATGCCACCAATCATTTGTTGCCGCTATTGTCCACTTCGATGCCGAAGGAATCACTCCATAGATGCTTAAGTAGATGTCATGTGCTTCCTCCTTCATCGACGTCAACATACAATGTTGCGGCCTCATCGTTAGGATTAATGATGTATGATAACATGGTGTTGTTGTAATTATTATGAAAACTGTTTTATTACTACTTTAGGCTAACACTTTTCACCAAATCTTATTTCTTGTCCAATTTCTATAGGATAATACAAATTTTTTTTACAAATCCTTTTCAGAAAATCTACGGCACATCATTTTTCATTCCAAAACATACTTCAAAAGGATTAGTTAATAACCTTAATTAATTACTAATTTATATGCTTTACTAGCATATTAAATTCATAATAATTCAAAACCACTTGGGAAAAATCCCAAAAATTCATAGAAATTTAAAAATATAATATTCTTTATCATATAAAAACTTTAGGGCCAAAATCCGTATTTAATTATTTTAAATAATTAAAACCCGAAATTAAGCTATTTCCTCCTTAGGAAAATCTTAAAATATTCTCTTTAATCTGAAAAATTATGAAATTAAAAAATTATCTCCAAAATAATCTTTTACTTAACATATCTAAAAATCAAATCGTTTGGAGATAAAAAAATCTTAGGTTTTACCCTTAAAACCCATATAAATTATTTCATACAATTTCCATAAATCATTATTCTACCCAAACAATGATATAATCAACATGGTATGATAAATCATCATTACCGAATCAACCCAAACAAGATTCGAAACCAAATAGGTATAACAATGAGATGGTCTATCATTATTCACCTTGATCTGATAAAGAGAATTGAGACTTGAGTAAGTAGATTTGATTCTCCTTGGCTTTAACTTGGTTTCCTATGTTTTCTTCCTATTTTCTTCTTGCTTATGGTCGGCCTTAATTTTTCTCTTTGTTTGTTTTAGTTTGATGAAAATGTGAATGATATGGGAGGTAGGGTTTAAAGGATGAAAGGTCTATCTATCCCTATTTTACCCCTCTCATGTATTCCTTTTTGTTTAAAGTTATTAAAATAATCTTATCAATTTATTTAGTTAAGGCCCGACCTTAATATTTTTCAAACCTCATTTCCTTTATCACACTACACATTGCAGTATTCTACTTAATTTATCTTATTAAATCTCATGGATAAGGTTAATCAAAATTAGGATGTTATAGGCTCCCCACTTTAAAGAATTTCATCCTCTAAATTCAGCAAGGACTATATACTAAGCATATTAAACATGCAAACGTCTATAACATCAAACAACAACAATAATAGCCTATCTGACTAGTAAACAGTCTATATACAACAAGCATAGAGCATACCCTCAAAATAGTGAAGGATAAGTCTCTTTAGTCTTATCCTCTGTCTTCCAAGTACAATCTTTATCATTATCGCTCCACTAAACTTTCACCAACTTGACCATCTTGTTTCATAACCTCTTCTCATCTCTTGCTACAACTCGAACTGGTTGTCTCACAAAAGTTAGATCCGGTTCTATTACTAAATCTTCCAATGCAGTTGGAGCAATAGTAGTCCCTAGATCATGTACATTCTTCCCAAGATGAGAAACATGAAACATATTACGAACTCCTGCCTAACTACTTGGTACGCGAGCTTTCCAATCCTCTCTACAATAGGGAACGGTCCAACATATCTCGGTGCTAGTTTCTCTGACTTCCCAAATCATACCGCACCATTCATTGGTGATACTTTAATAAAAACATAGTCTCCAACTGAGAACTCTAAATCTTTACGTCTTTTATTGTGTAACTTTTCTGCCTAGATTGAGCTTCTCTCATCCTATCTCGGATTAACTCAATCATCTCTATGGCTTCTCTTACCATATCTGGACCAAGGACCAATCTGTCTCAAGGTCTCTAACCAACATACTGGTGATTTGCACGGCCTTCCATACAAAGATTCAAAAGGTTCCATTCCTATAATAGTCTGATAACTTTTATTATAGGAAAACTTAACCAAGTGCAAATGGTCTTCCCACAACCCACCAATTCTAGTACACAAGACCTCAATAAATCTTCATGTGCCTTATTGACTCTCACTGTCTGCCCATCCATCTATGGGTGATAAGTGGTACTCATCTTAAGCTTGATACCTAACACTTTCTGTAGGCTCTTCCGGAATTTGTTAGTAAACAATGTATCTTAGTCACTGACTGTACTCCTAGGAATCCCAAGCATTCTAACAATATTCTTTATGAATAACTTAGCTGACGCAAGCGCCATCCCAGTTGATTTAACAGGGATGAAATGGGCACTCTTGGTCGATCTATCCACCGCCACCTATATACTCTCATTTCCCCTATTCGACCTTGGTAAACCGTCAATAAAATCCATGGATGTCGAATCTCATTTCCAAACCGGTATATCCAATGGTCGAAGCAATCCACTTGGCTTCTGATGTTCGGCTTTCACTTGCTAGCAGTTCAGACATTGTTTTACCCATGAGCCTACATCTCTCTTCATACCTTCTCAGAAGAAACTTCTCTTCATATACTGATACATCTTGGTTCCCCCAGGATGAATCGTAAACTTTGATCGATAACATTCCATAAGAACTTCCCTCCTTAGGTTTCCAACATTCGGAACACATAATCGTCTCTTCGTTCTTAACCATCCCCTTCGGTCAAGACTAAAATCTTTTAGATTATCTATCTCAGTTTCACGTTCCAATCTTATAATCTTTTCGGTTAACAATGGATCATCTCTCTACTTTGAAGCAATCCTTTCGATCAACATTGGTTGAACTTCCAAGCAAGATAACATGGTTGTGCTATGACTAGAACTAGCAGTCGGCCTTAACTACATACTACAAATAGTCAAAGCCTCCAAATCCTTCCATTCTGCCAACATACCTATCACATTCTGATGTTTCATGCTAAATGCATCTGCGACTCTATTTCCTTTCCATGGTGTATACTCAATACCAAAATCATAAGCTGTTAAAAACTCCAACCACCTCTGTTGTCTTATATTCACCTCATTCTGAGAGAATAAATACCTCAAAGACTTATGATATGTATACAACTTGAATCGTTCTTCTAAGAGGTAATGTATCCACACTTTCAATATGAAAATCACTGCTGCCAACTCCAAGTCATGAGTCGGATATCTAACCTCATGTGGTTTGAGCTGCTGCGAAGCATAGGCAATAACTTTACTCTTCTGCATCAACACAGCTCCTAATTCAGTTCTACACGCATCTATATACAACACTAAATCCTGATTTCCATCTGGAACTACTAACACGGGCGCATTGGTCAACAAATGCTTCAACTCATGGAATGCTCCCTCACATTTATCAAACCAAATAAACTTCACTTCCTTTCTGGTTAGCTTAGTCAAAGGCACTACTATTCACGATAAATATTTAATGAATCTCTGATAATAGCCAGCTAATCCAAGACAACTTCTTATCTTAGGCTCTTCCAAATGTTAACGGCTTCAATCTTAGCTGGATCGACTGACAACTCTTTCTCTGAAACTACATGACCAAGAAACTTCACTTCCATCCTTCAGAAATGACACTTCAAAAACTTCGCTTTAAGTTGATGCTGCCTCAACGTCTCAAGCACTATTCTAAGATGAACCGCATGATCTCTTTCATCCTTAGAATTATCAAAATGTCGTTAATGAAAACCAACACGAACATATCGAAGTGCTCTTGGAAAATTCAGTTCATCATATCGACAAAGAAAGATGGTGCATTAGTTAATCTAAATGGCATTACTAACCACTCGTACAAACCATATCTCATTCGAAACGTCATCAACGGAATACTGTCCTTCTCCACCTTCAATTGATGGAACCCTATCACCAAATCCAATTGGGAAAATATTTTGGCTTCATTCAACTGATCAAATAAATCATCAGTTCTCGCAAATGATATTAATTCTTTATTGTCTTTTCATTCAACTTACGATAATCAATGCGCAATCTTAACGACCCATCCGGTTTCTTCATGAACACTGTTGTCGCTTCCAAAGACGAACTGCTTAGTCTAATAAAACTCTTTCCTTCTAAGTCCACTAGCTACACCTTTGTTACCTGGTATCCTGGCCCAGCTATATTGAACTGGTTGCACAAGATAGATTCGACTGTTATCAAGAAGGATGACCATAGAGCAATGGTTGTAGGACCTGGAAGTAGAGTTCAGATGGTTATATGAAGCCAGGATTGAACGGAGTTGGTAGATAGACGATGCAGGATGCTAGAAATATGGAAATTAGCTTGGACAAGTAAGGGATCGGCATAGCTTAGTAGAATCCCCCGAAGAAGATCCATAACTATCTTCATAAAGTTACCTAAACTACTCAGATTTGCAAAAACCTATACAAGGACATTGGCAATGGTGAGACATACCAGATCCACTTCTCAGAATGTTGCTAGAAATGAGACTACTAGCATTCAACAAGAGGCCCAAGCAACCAACCTGCAAATTTGAATGCCGATCCGGTTGAAGTTGAAAACCCTGCTGATTCCATAACCCGAGTTGAATTTCATAATCTAATGAGGGATTTGATGGAAAGCCGTCGACAACTAAATGAGCATATTCAGGCCAATATTATCCTGATGAACCAGATTACCCAACAACAGCGTGGGAAGGCCAGAAGGGATCCCCTCCCTACTCAGCATCGGAAAGTTCAAGCTCATCGGATGAATACCAAAGGCTTAGGCGTCGCAGGCTTGAAGGAGATCACGTTGAGACATCATAGCGCCGCTTGGCAGACCAATATGGTCTGCCAAGACCGGTCATTGCCGATCCCTCCCTAGGATCGACACCGATCCTTCCTCCAGAGGAGGGATTCCACACTACACTTAGGGAATCACGTTGGAGTTCTTCCCCGAAGCTTGGGTGCCGAAGCTCGATCAAATGCTTACCAGGTACCTCATCGGAATGACAACGAGATAAATGTTCAAGGTGCGCTTCAAGAGGATGGTGAACTAAGAAGGCGTGAAACGGTCCATAGACATCGACCGGACCATTCACGTAAGGTGGAGTGCGACCACCGCTTAGCACCACCCATCCAGATGCGGAACTTATCAGCAATGGTCAGATAGTTGGTGAGAGAGAACCAAGGCTTGACTAGTGATGATTGGGGAGTCTCGAGAAGCCATACCCCATTTACTGACAACGTTCTGCATGCGGAATACCTAAGGAGGTTCAACATGCCATCAATGCCTGCCTACGAGGGAAAAACCGACCCCGGGTAGCATACCATAAGATACGAATGGCTGATGGATTCTACGCGAGCTAACAATGCCACCAAGTGCAGATGCTTTCCTATAATCCTTTCCAAGATAGCAACGATGTGGTTCACGATACTACCTCCATGGTAAATTTTGAGATTCGATGAGCTGGCAACGAAGTTTGTGGAGTAATTTCGAATGCACGAGGTTCGTCCTAAAGATGTGATGTCCCTTTCCAGTGTGATCCAGGCCCTAGGAGAATCGTTGAAAGATTACCTAGAGAGGTTTCGTACCACCACCATGGAGGTCAGTAACCCGAATGATCATGCTATACTCATAGCTGTGAGGAGAGGGATTGATCCAAAATCTGAGTTTGGCGATTGGCTGGCTGGAAAACCACCTGCCACGTTGGAGCGCTTCTATTCAAAGGCAGCTCAGTTTTTGAGAAAGAAGGAGGCCAGGTCCTCCAGGAAAAAGAACGTTGCAGGATCGAGTGGAGAAGCAGTACAGAGTAATATTGCAATAAAACAGTCTGATGACAGTTCCGAGAAAGTTTACGTGAATGTTCAGAATAAGCTGAATCAACAAAAGAAAGACGGAGACAGGAATCGAGAGCGGAAAAGGGATTTCGGGAGACTAAAGCCTAGGATTCCAATGTATGAAAATTACACGTCGCTAAACATGTCCCTGGAGAACATTTATCTATCCACTTGCAATACCATGCAGTACAGGAAGCCGCAACCAAAAGAGTCGTCAGAGAGACAGATGTAGATCGGGAAATATTGTCGGTTTCACGAATGTTATGGGCACAATACGAATGAATTTAGGCACCTCTAGGATGTAATAGAAAAATTGGTTCGGGAAAAGAAGTTGCAACAATTTTTGAAAACTCAGGATAGCGGACAGGGGGCATCCGACCCCAATCGAGGCCAAGCTTTATGTAGGGCTGAGGAGCCTGCACGAACTAGTGGAAGACTGGTGATCAATACGATAGTTGGGAGACCACACCCTGCGGACATAAGCTGGCAAGAGATGTAGCGTTATGCTAGTGCGATAAGGCATGTAGATTTTTAATGTTGTTCGAATATGGAAAATGGAACTCCGACAAAACAGCAACGCACCATGGCGGATGATATTGTGTTTAGAAACAGGGATGCAGATAAAGTAGAGAC
The DNA here is from genome assembly GCA_030737815.1 of Allium fistulosum. Classification (NCBI taxonomy): domain Eukaryota; kingdom Viridiplantae; phylum Streptophyta; class Magnoliopsida; order Asparagales; family Amaryllidaceae; genus Allium; species Allium fistulosum. The sequence continues at coordinate 999,938,676 of CM060904.1, read as the reverse complement.
TCTAACAATTGACTCGATGGTCATTTCAGCTATGATTGGTCATGCGTTGGTAAGAAGGATTTTAATTGATTATGGAAGTTCAGTGAACATAATCTTTAAAAAGGCGTATGATCAGATGAGAATGGAGGCCAAAGACTTGAAACCATCTAAAGCTCATATTCATGGTTTTAATGGGGTTGCAACTGAGGCTATAGGATATGCGGAATTACCCGTCGAATTGGGAGTAGGTGAACAAAGGAGAGTGCGAATCTTACCGTTTATTGTTTTGGATGTTGACTCTCCGTACAATGTTTTTCTGAGCCGACCAGCCCTGGCTGAATCCCGGGTAGCTCTTGCCCCATGGTATTTAACTCTGAAGTTTCTGACGGATAATGGTGTAAGAGTTATTCTTGGCGATCAGGCGACTGGACGTGCCTGTTATGTAGCTGATTTGAGGGAAGCTTAGCGTAAGGAGAAGGGAAAGGGTGTGGACAAAGCTATCTGCATCCAAACCACTGAAGCTTGACAACCAGCGCCTGGTTCTTGGCTTGGGCACCATAGTCGGTTCTATAGAGATATAAATCCAAGAGATGATGAAGAGGAGCCCAACGAGACCAAGGCTGCACCGGCTAAGCTGACGATTGATATCACGGTCAGCCACGACGACCCATCACGAGTCTTGAAGATTGGATCATAGCTCAGCCCCCCAATGATGAAAGAACTTGCTGGTTTTCTCTGAGCGAATCTAGATGTATTTGCTTGGACTCACTCTAACATGTGTGGAATCTCGCATGCCATTGTGAGCCATGCATTGAATATTGATCCGAATTATGTTTTAATGAAGCAAAAAAGACGAGGCATGGATCCGAAGAGATTTGCCGCTCTTAAAGAGGAGGTGGATAAACTAAAAGTCAACGGTTTTATTCGCGACGCCCTCTATCCTGAATAGGTATCTAATCCCGTACTTGTGGAGAAGGCGAATGGAAAATGGAAAATGTGCATTGATTATTCAGATCTGAACAAAGCATGTCCAAAAGACAATTTTCCCCTTCCAAGGATTGACCAGCTAGTTGATTCAACTGCAGGACACGAATTGTTGTCTTTTATGGATGCGTATTCAGGATATAACCAAATCCCGATGCACATCCCTGATCAGGAGCACACTAGTTTTGTTATAGATGTTGGTTTGTATTATTATGTATTAATGCCGTTTGGATTGAAGAATGCCGAAGCAACCTATCAGCGCTTGGTTAGCAGGATGTTTAGGGATCAGATTGAAAAGACAATGGAAGTGTACGTGGATAATATGCTCATGAAGTCACGACGATCAAGCGACCACATCAGAGACTTGGCAGAAATGTTTGACATCCTCCGATATTACAAGATGAAAATCAATCCATTGAAATGTTCGTTCGGTGTTGCATCATGAAAGTTCTTGGGCTTTATTGTTAATGCTTGTGGAATAGAGTCTAATCCAGAGAAGATTCAGGCTACCTATGATATCGAGGCACCAAGAACCATTAAACAAGTGCATAGTCTGAATGGGAAGGTTACCGCTTTAAGTCGAATTATCTCCAGAGCTACCGACAAATGCATTCCTTTCTTCAATCTGATCAAAAAGGGAAAAATAAACTTTGAATGGATGCAGGATTGTAAAGACACGTTCCAAGCTCTGGTGAATCATTTGGAGAGACCTCCTATCTTATCAAAGCCGGTAGATCATGAGGAGTTGTTCATTTATTTGGCTGTATCAACACATGCTATAAGTGCCGCCTTGGTTCGTGAGGAGAATCGGATCTAGAGGCCGGTGTTTTACGTCAGTAAATGATTGAAAGGAGCAGAAAGGAATTATCCAAAAATAGAGAAACTGGCGTACTGCTTGCTAATTGCATCACGGAAGCTTCGTCCATACTTTCAGGCACATCGGATCAATATTTACACCGACCAGCCATTATGACAGGTCCTACGGTGACCTGAGACGTCTGGGAGGTTACTAAAATGGAACATTGAGCTTAGCCAATTCGACATTACATATCTCCCTCGAATAGTTATCCATGGACAGGTTTTGGCGAACTTTATAGCAAAGTTTACTGTGCAGGATGATCTTTCAAAAGGAAGTGAAATCCCTACTGCACGATGGAAGTTAAATACTGATGGAGCATCTAATGATCATTGTTCTGGAGCTGGGATTGTGCTTGTAACTCTCCTGAAAATCGATCGATTTGTTATGCTTTGAAGCTTGATTTCCCAACAACAAATAATAAGGCTGAGTATGAAGCTCTGACTGCTGAACTTAAACTCGCTAAAGAACTTGGAGTTAAATCTCTTGGAATCTTTTATGATTCGCAATTGGTGGTGTATCAAGTTAGAGGAGACTACCAGGCTAAAGGACAATGACTTGCCCTTTATCTTACCCAAGTTTAGGAGTTGTTGACGGAATTTGAATACTATGACATTTCACATATTCCATGCGATCAGAACAGAGAGGCTGATTTGTTGGCAAAGTTCGCTAGTACCGGTGATGCACAGCAGATGGGTTTGGTACCGGTCGAAGTATTAGATACCCCAAGTATAAATATGATAGAAATCGATCAAGTGTTGGAGGCAGAATCTGAAAGGGAATCGTGGATGACTCCAATTAAGGACTATTTACTGCACGAGATCCTGCCTGATAAAAGAAATGAAAATCGATAGGTCATTCGCAAAGCTTCATGATATATTATGCAAGAAGAAGTCGTGTATAGGAGAGGTTTCTCAGTCACTCTACTCCGGTGTATCGCTCATGATGAGATAAAACGTGTTTTAAAAGAAGTTCATGAAGGAGAATGTGGCAATCACACTGGGGGGAAAACTTTGGCAAAGAAGATACTCCGTTATGGGTATTATTGGCCAACCGTAAATCGAGATGCGGCTGATTATGTAAGACGATGTGATAAATGGCAGATGTATGCAAAATTTTCGAGAGCTCGGCCAACAGAAATCACGCAAATGGTCAACCCATGGCTGTTCTCCATGTAGGGTATAGATATCATCAGTTCATTATCAATTTCTAAAGGTGGCGCGAAGTACCCTATTGTGGTAGTTGATTACTTCACCAAATGGGCCGAGGCGGAACCTTTAGCTACAATAACGACCAAGAAAGTAATCAACTTTATTGTCTGAAACATCATATGTCGCTTTGGTCTTCTACGGACTATTGTAACAGATAACGGGACTCAATTCGATAGTACTGAGTTTAAAGACTTCTGTCGAAGATACCAAATTGAAAAGAGATTTGCAGCGGTCGCTCATCCTCAAGCAAATGGACAGGTTGAAGCTATAAATAAAATCATCAAGTCAATTCTGAAGAAGTGTTTGGAGAAGGCTAGAGGCAAGTGGGTGGATGAACTCCCTACGGCACTTTGGGCTTACAAAACCACTCATAAGTCCGCGACTGGCCATACTCCATTCGCCCTCGCTTATGGTACAGTAGCTGTTATTCCTATTGAGCGCAAAGTCCCCTCTCATCGAGTGACTTACTACGATCCCAAAACAAATCAAGATCTCCTCTTGGAATCTTTGGACTTTGTACACGAGAAGCGCGAGGAAGCTGATCTGAGGGCAGCTGCACATCGACATTGAGTTGCCCGGTATTACAACACTAAAATTCGCCCGAGAACCTTTGAAATTGGCGATCTCGTCCTAAAACGGGTTTTTCCTACCCAGTCGTACATGAATCTGATTTGGGAAGGACCATATGTCATTGAACAAAGGCTTGGAGAAGGAACTTTCAAGCTAGCGACTATCGATGGCATAACACTTCCAAGAGCATGGAATAGCGAATATCTATGACGCTATTTCATTTAGCTTATTTCCTTTACATTTCAATTGTATTTATTTTCAGAATTTGCTTTAGCATTTGATTTTCCGAATATGTAATAAGACAGTTTATGTTGTTCCCTTCCATTTAATGAATAAAGTTTCAGGCTTCCTCTGTATTTATGTCTACTATTGCATTGCATGATAATTACATAGCGAAACTGATTAATATCGATGTGTATGAACAGGCTCCTAGAGTTTGGAATCGATCAATCGTGCTAACGCCTGATCAGATCAAACAAGATGAGCTCAGTCAACTTGGTCGTTTAACAATTCCTGCCCGGATTGTAGAACTGAAACAGAAATAAAAGCGACCGAGATTTGACCGATCGCTCGCTAAATCAAAACCCCAAATTCTGGGGGCAAATTAACCAACCAAAAAAGAGTGCGACCTGACTGCTCTCCGAAACAATTATAAGTTCCCAGAGTGCGGACTGGAGTATAAAAATAAATTGGGTGGATACCGACTGCCCGCGAGACAACTCTAAGTCCCAAGAGTGCGGATTGGAGTATAAACATAAGTCGGGTGGATACCGGTTGCCCACGGGATAACTCTAAGTCTCCAAAGTGAGGACTGGAGTATGAACATAAATCAGGTGGATATCGACTACCCACAAGACAACTCTAAGTCCCCAAAGTGCAAACTGAAGTATAAACATAAATCGAGCGGATACCGACTGCCCGCAAAACAACTCTAGGTCCCCAGAATGCGGACCGGAGTATGAACATAAATCAGGCGAAGCCTGACTGCCCGCAAAATAATACTAAGTCCCCAGAGTGTGGACTGGAGCATAAACACGAATGAATAGATGAGTTGATTTCGACCGTTCTATATTCTGCAAAATAACTTTAAGTCCCTAGAGTATAGACTGGAGTATAAACATGAACGAATAGATGTGTGGATTTCGACCGTTCTCTATTCCACAAACTCCGACCAGAAATCGAAAGGAGGAGTATAAACTTGCTAAGGATGGAATTCGACCGTCCGACTTATGGCCTCACTAAATCAATGCCGGGGGCAGGAAAATAGTTATTCAAAAAACCGATGAATCCAACGGCGTAACACTAGGGCCTGAGCCTGATGTTTGATACGACTCGAGGCCACGACCACATGGAGGCCTTAGGATGGAGATGGTGGATTGTTAACAAAATTCACAAGCAACGAATTACAAGTACATTGAATGGAAAGTAATTGTTCAACTACTTAAATAACAATTCACACGAAGCATAGCAGAAAACAAAAAAAATTATTTACAAAACAAGTGCCGAAACTTTAGTACAAGTTATTTCAAAAGATCGGGATTCATACCCATACAACTACAACTAGTGAAAGAGATGATTATGCAAATTATGTACATTGAGCTAGAGCAGTAACTACTTCTTTGAATTTCTTTCTCTTTTGGATTTCTAGGGGGTAGAACCGCTTGTGCTTCTCTTTCAGGACCCTTTGCCATCTTTGGCCGGGGAGCTTGAGGAGGTAGGAGGAAGTCCATTAAGGATCAACGCACCCGGTGGAATAATTTGCAATGGCACAAGATGAGGATCATCGATGTCCACCTCGGCGGGTTCAATTTTGACCTTTCTTTTCAACAGTTCCTCCTTTTCGATCTGCTCCCTTATGCTGGTCTTATTAGTGTGTTTTGAGGCAGCGAGAATTATTACATCATCAGATTCATCGACCGGGTATGGATCCTCGATCTTATCTTCATCAAGGGCACCGATGACTTGAGCATCAGGTCCCAGAACATTAGCAGTGGCCGGATCTTCAGCCATTTCCTTGTGTTGTTCTGCAACAGCACCACACATGGGAGTTTGACTGGAACCTAGAAGACCTATAAAATTTGATAAAATAGGGAGATTAGCTCAAAGCCATTGTGCGTGAAGAACGAAAACTTTTCATATACTAAGAAGTAAAGCAAAATACCAACATCTTGTTGACTCTCTGTTGTTGCCGGGGTGCCTTCTTCTAACCGAGATCTTGCTCCGTATCAAGAGAAGTTGATGTTCCAGCTACTTGGAATGAAGAAGGACCTTTAGGATCAGTCCCTAAAGACACGGCAATATTCTCTCCTCCTTCGGTAGGCGTAGAAGCCTTGAAAAATCAAAGTTTTACGGTAGCTAGATCTGGAGGCTCGTTCCTACGAAGAATTTCCCTAGCTAATTCTTCCTCATTGAGGTCGGCTTCACACGGCTCATTCTTCTTCATCTCGATGATGTGCTTCGAAGCTTCAGCGAGTGATCGAGGTAACCCTCACCGAGCAAGCTTAAGTCGCGATGGATTAGGACTTTTGGCATTGTATTCAATAATCAGCGGATCGAATAAGTCCTTAATCTCATTCCTACCGGACTCCATCGCAGCTTCCACTTGGAAGTTAACTTGTTCAGTCATCTATCTCTGGCCCACCTCTCGAGCTTCTTCTTTAAGAGCTTCGATTTGGCGAATTGCTCGTCGAGTTTAGCCTTTAAGCTTCTAGCCTCAACAACTTCCTCGTGGTATTTCTATGATTCCTCTTGAGCTTCAATTTTTTCCTCCCTTTCTTTCTTTAAAAGTTCTTCAAGTTCCTCGATAGGGCGAGCAAGAGCGACTTTCTCTTTATGCAAGGAATCATTTTCCAAAGCGAGTGCCCCACTATGATGGAGTGCTGCGTCGAGTTCCTTTTTGTGAGTAGCTTCCAAACGGCTTACTGCCTCTGTCGTTTCCTTGGCATTCTTCTCCGCTTTAGCAAGTTGGGTTTTAAATTCTAACAATTCAGCATCCTGGTGCTTCATTATATCCTTGTCGTGTATAGCTTCCAACTTAAGGCGGTCTATCTTGTGTTATCACTCAAAAGAAACTTCAAAGACTTTCTCTGCCAAGTGTATAAATGATTTGTGCTGCACAAATACATCGTTCACGCACGCAAGAGAACTTTCCTTAACATGCCCTGTGATTATATGAAAAGTAGGAAGGAATTTGAGACCATCAAAGCAAATCTTTGGAGAAGTGACCTTGAGCTCGACCAACTTCTCTGCTGTGGAAACGTTAGGAGCAGTGATCGGAAAACGTGGTTTGGAGGTAGCAAGAGGATGTTTACCTGATCGGCGCTCTTGAGATTGTCTGGAGCTTGAAGAGACGGAATATGGCTCGTGAGATGTGGCGACCTGAGGACCACGATAGGAAGGTCGGTCTCTACTTTGGGCAGGAAAGTCAGATTGTTCTCCTTGTCGAGATGTTTTGGATTGAGATTTGCGTTTGGAAGAGGAAGTATATTCCCTTGAATGATAATTCTTGTCTCGTCCCTCATCCTTCTCCCTGCGCCGAGTAGACTCTGAATCCTGGCTTGATCGATGGTATGCGGAAGAACTTCTAAGGCGATCGAAGGCACTTGATTGAGACATTGCACCTGAAAAGATCAAAAGGGAGCGTATTAATCATTGATGCATAGAAAATCAACAAAAGGTATATAGTGAAGTGTGTGTGGTTGTGAGTATCCTAGTGTTCCCCCCAACAGATCGGTAACGGTAGCTTTGCTCATCGGCGTTTTATTTCCTTTGACAGAAGGTCGGATGCTTTCGCCACTTCTGGTGAGAGAGTTGAGTCCTTTAATGTTAATGTTTGGAAAGTCATAGGTCATGATGTCGTCCGGAATCTGGAGATAAGAAAATCCCTTTAACGAGCTTTCTAAGTTTGAGAGGACGATTACTCTTTAACCGGAGTAATAACAAACTCTGGGTCTGAGGCAGTTTTTCTTCTATGAAGCCTGTACGCCAACCTCTTCTTTCTCTTTGTAGGTGTTTGGGATTATCCAACTTACGACGGTTCAACCATTGGCGCTTTTCCGAGGCCTGCATCAACATCTCCCGACTTCTCGGCTTGAGAATCCTTAATCTCACCCTCCTCAGTATCATCCCGCATCCCCTCGGTAGGGGACACGACGAGGTTGACAGTATCCCTCTTTTGTTATGCAACATTCCTTAATAATGCCGCACTCACAGGAAGTCCAATACTATGGCCATCTTCCAATAGCCCGAACAAGGATAGCAGTTCATCGGTTACGAGAAGTTTGATATCCCTATCCTCAACGGGAGTAGCACGGATGGCAGTGACGGCTCTAGAAAAATCAGCTCCTTCAGCACGTGGGCAAACACCTGGGAAAAAACTCAGGATGTTAATGGATTCAAAGAAAAAGTTATGACTTGGATCAGTGAACTTGAGAGAGAAAAGTGAAAGTAATACTTACGTCCTTCTAGCCATCGTCTTGTAAATCCTGAACGGCATCATACGTAAAACCATTCATGCTTAAATAGTGAGAGTTTGTTCCAGGCGCCCATCAGAACTTGGCAATTTGGTGAAGGTTCAAGGAAGACATAAGAGGGGCTTCCCGATCGTCGTTTGAAGTTATAGATAAATCTTATGTCTTCGGGAGTAGGCAGATGAAATAGAACGTTCATGAACAGTAAGAAGGTTCCATGAATAAAGGCATAACTGTTGGGATGAAGTTGTGTAGGGGCGATCCCAAGATATCTCAACATTTCGAATTGAAGGGTGGTACGCATCCAGCCCAACACATAAACTTATTGCAAGCTATATACCATGCTGAGGGCAAGTGAGCTCTATCTTGTCTTGAGGGAACCAAGACGTCCCCAAACGGAATTCTATGGATAGAGCATAACCGACTAAGGGCAGCTTCGCCAATCTGAGAGGCCTGTGAATCCACTGGATTATCGAGAAGAATAGCGCCCTCTATAGCATCAGAGGCAAGGCATATGTCCTCGGTTGGAAGGACTGGGATATCGGAAATAAGGTCAACTTATGGATTAGAAACTTCCATTTTCTCTGCATGATGACTAGGAGAAGGGCTGCTAGATACAGTTGCGGCTTGACTTTGCTTCAGAACCAATGTGTCGTGTCGCCGAATCAAAAGACATGTCAACTGAATGCTTTGAGTGTCAGGGATCTATAACAGCTATACTTAATAGATAATTGAGATTAGAAAAATAACATGTTCCCCCCATGCTAAGTGTGAGCTAGTGTAGTGTAGTGCAGTATGTAATAGACATAAACAGTTTGAAATCAGAAAAATGAAATAAAACGACAAGACTTGGGAGTTTTGTCCAAAGAGATCGTCATCGCTGACCATCTCAACTGGCAAGAAAATTTATCATCGACTATCAGCACATCGAATTATGAAGTCTGTTACTTAAGTTCATTTGTAAGTTTGTCACTTAGTCCGTATTGAAAGTCCCGGAAGGTTGATTGTTCAATCTCAAGTTCAAAAGTTTAGGTATGCATGTTGGATTGTCCATTGTCATCATATGTTCAAGGTCAACAAGGCAACTGGTGGTGATTGTTCGAACAAAATAAATTGGATTAGTTTATAAGATATGAGCCAATCCCTAGTGTCCAATGCCGATCCCTTTCCCAAGAGCACTCATACTAATCCCTTTAATTGACCACAAGCACTGATCCCTCCACCAAAGGCCTCTATACCGAACCCTGTCCCAAAGTAAGGAATGTCGATCCCTATATCACTGCCTAATACTGATCCCTTTCCTAAACCATCCTCACCTATCCCTCTCCATAGCTAAACCAGCCGAACCCTCACTTCTCTTATCCTTTCCTTCTCTCAATTAATCTGACTAAACAACCGAACGCTCTCCCAGCCGATCCCTACCACAGCCATGTTATAACATGTCGATCCCTACATTCCTCCTCTGTTGGCCTCTCTTCCATCAGGATCTCTAGCCGAACCCTCCTCCTTCTTCTTTCCCACTCTCATATCCTAACTCAACCCATCAGATCATCTCCTAAAAAAGCTCGAAAAACACTCGCCATCACAATCGCAAACCCAAGCCGACTACTCAACTATTCAAAAATCCATTACGTTACATCGAAATCAAAAGTAAGAAGCGAAGCTCACCTAAATCGATTGAAAGAAGATTATGGGAAGGAACGAGATTTGGGCTGCGATTTAGTTGAAGATGTGGCGATGATTTAGGTTGGATAAAGGTATAACTTTAATAGGTGGGAGCGAAGATCAAGTAAGGGGAAAGGGTTCTGTTAGCAGGAAATAAGGGAAAGTTTGAAAGGGAGATGAACGAGTTTGTAAGGAAAGCATAATGTGAGGAAGGAAAAGGAGAAAGGATCGTATATATATGAATGGAGAAGGGCTCGGCAATGAAAATATTGAACGAGTCATAAGGAAAAAGGGGTCGGCATAGAAACTTGTCGATCCCTATTTACGTAGCTCCATTGATGGATCAGCATAATGAATGTCGATCCCTATAAAAAAAGGGAAAAAGAAAGAGAATGATAGTGAAGGTTTAGTTGTAAAAGTGAACTTACAAGATATAATAAAAATTAACAATGACCCGTGAGCATTCGAACACGTCGGGAGCCGACGACAGAAACGTTTATATAAATATACATGTGAGTGATTTAAAAGTTCAACCTTTTGAAATCAATAGATATTGAAATCAAACCTGAAACCTTCAAGTTTGAGGCTGGACCAGATAATAAAAAGTTTATAAGTCTCGCATAACCGGATTTGTATATGCTGGCGAAATATGGCACTGGACTTATATTATTGGAAACTTCAATAGAGGATTCAATGCCTTCGAAAACGATTTGAAAAAGGAATAGCAATCAATCGGGAAGCTAGATGGACTTCCTTCCGACAATTCAGACTTGTTTCGATTCAAAGCACGTCATGTTACTCACAGGATGTACTTTGAGGGGCAAATGTTATCCGGTATCCTAACCCGGCTATATTGAACTGATCGCGTAAAATAGATTCGACTGTTATCAAGAAGGATGACCACGGAGCAATAGTTGTAAGACCCGAAAGTAGAGTTTATATGGTTATATGAAGCCATGATTGAACGGAGTTGGTAGATAGACGATGCAAGATGCTAGAAATATGGAAATTAGCTTGGACAAGTAAGGGATCGGCATATCTTAGTAGAATCCGAGGGACCGGCATGACATAGTGGAACTCCATGGATCAACATGACATGGTGGAATCCGAGGGATCGGCATGACATAGTGGAACTCCATGGATCGGCATGACATGATGGAATCCGAGGGATCGGCATGATATGGTAAGACTCAAGGGGTCGGCATGAATGAAGGTGTATGGCTCGACATGGTTAGTTAGACAAGGGTTCGACATGGACGAAGCAATGGAGGGTTCGGTAGAAGGTAATTTGCAAGTTGAGTCGAATCAAAGATCAATCAAAAGCATGAGCTCCACTAGTCCAATCAACACGATATTTGAAAAGCCAACATATATAAACATGAAGAAGCCACCATAGAGATCACTGCCAAAAAATCAACCAATGAAGGGATCGGTACCGCTCCTTCGTCATTGGGATTTGGGCCAAGCGACCCCTATGGTGGGCCCATATGGATAAGAAGGTCTTATAGTCGAAGTTACAGAGAGATTGGCAGTCTCCTTCACCTATAAATACTGGCCTAGTGGGTCATTTTGAGGATCTTTACGCTGCTTGTTATATTAGTCTTTATTATAATCAAGTTTTCTCCCTATTTCTTGCTGTTTGCTGCTATAATCAAACTATTTATGAATCAATAAAGAGAATCTTCAAAGTGTACGTAGGCAAACAACGTCGAACCATGATAAATCCTTGTGTTCTTGATTATTGCTTTGATTTGCTTGTTGGTTTGTTCTATTCCTCTATTTTCATTTTACTTTCTTCACTTACTTCTCTACATAAATCTATTCTTAGGTGCTTATGACCAATTTGGTCGCAAACAACCATGAACTCCTTCATCTTTGTAGGTGTCATCCTACTAAGTGGTCTACTTACGGGTTGAGCTCCTGGTATAAGATCTATTTGAAACTTGATAGCTCGTTTCGATGGTAGTCCTGTAACCAGCTCAAAAACATCTGCAAATTCTCTTACAACTAAAACCTGATTCAATTCATCTTCCACTTATGTGGCACCCAATAAAGCACAAATTTCTCGAATTTTCAACTGATTATACTATTCGGTCACTACTATCAGGGTGACTTAATAATAGTTTCCTGTCTTAGCAAAATATCCTAGCATAATATTTTCTCAACCAATCCATACCCAAAATAATGCAAAAATCCACGAAATCAAATACATACAAACTGCAGGAAAAAGCATAACCTAGAAACTCAAATTCTAGATGGTCACATGTTATCCCTAGAGTGGTGTACCCTCTTATTGGATTCGCTATCCTTAAGGAAGTAACATGGTATGATGGTTCTGAGTCTAACTTATCTACCAAACATTGAGAGATAAATGAATGTGATGCACCAGTATCAAATAATATTCTTACTGGTATGCTATGAATCAAAAGCGTACCTTCCATCAGAGACTTTTCTTTCTCAACAGTAGTTGGTCTGAAAGATGATGGCTCTAAAATGAAAACTTTCCTTTGTCAGCTTTAACCGACTTTGGACACTGATTCTTGTAGTGCCTTATCTGGTAACAGTTGAAACACTTCACAATTTTTCTACAACCTTCTTCCCTTTACCAGTCCGACACTCATGAGCATAATGTCCTTTCTTGTCGCATTTGAAGCAAACAACATCAGCTTTCCCTTTCTTGGCAGCTCCCTCTGCCCTTCTGAGCTCCCTTCTTCTTAAAGAACTTCCTCGTCTTTCCCTGGGATCCTTTGGTCTCTACTAACTTCTCCTTTCCAAAATTTGAAAGAATTTCTTTATTCCGGATAGCCATTTCCACCACTACGTTCGATGGATCTCTGAGATGTGGCATAGTTGCCCTAGCAATCTCCAGCCTCAACCCCCGGATGAACTTCTCATTCCTCTTAATCACGATGTCAATAGTAGCATATCCATATCTATATAGCTCATCAAACACAGCAGAATATTCCAATACCATCATATCCCTTTGATCCAATTCCATAAACTTCTTGAGCAAAGCGAACTTAGCGACTTCAAACAAAAATCTTTCCTCTAATCTCCTTCGAAAATCCACCCAAATTAACTCCTCCTTAAGCACCCCTATGGTAACTCCGTTCCACCAGAATAAATGGGCTCCTTGCAACTGCCTAGAAGTCAATCTCCTTTTCTGCTCATTATTTATACCCAAATCGGTAAAAATCCTTTCACAATGTAATAGTCAGTTCTCCACTTCTATTGCATCCTCAGTCCCCAGAAAAGGCTTTCCAGCCAGACTGGTATAATCTCGACTCAACTTGGCGTAGTTATTACCAACTGGCGCTATGGGATTGACTCCTCCCGCATTAGCAGCATTTCCTTCAACTACCCCTGCAGCTGCTCCAGCTTACATCAAGTTGATGAAGAACTAATACATAGCCCCCATATCTACTGATGGGGTCACAACACCTACATTGGCATTTGCATTTTGATTAGAATTTGCCTATCAACCCTGTTCCTTCTAGTATTGGGCTGAGCATTTCCATTGGTCATGGTGCTTCCACCACCAAGATTCACTCTTCTGTTTCCTTCCTCCATATCTTTCTTTCTCCTAAATCTACATAGGAGCCTTAGTAAGATACAGAAGAATGGTCTAAGAGAGAGGGGATAATAGAGATGGAATACAAACTTATATATAGCTAATACATGTACGTTAGTATAGCATTATCCCATACCCCAACCTTATTCTTTGATTCATTAGGATTATGTTTTCATAAACTCTTTAGGTTTAAAATTCTTTTAATCATAAACCTATGCTTTGATACCAACCTGTAACTTTCCGCATTTCGAGGCCCAAAACTAACTGCTACGGATGCTGTAGTCATCCATAGTTATTAATTCTCAGCGACAAAATGCAGTTATGTTAATCATACCAATAATCAGAAGCACATGAATATGAAAAAATTTCAAACACAGTTTAATAACCAATTTTCACATTTCATTTCACAATGGTTTTCATATTCATTACATAATCTGATTCGTAATCTCACGTTCAGAGAAATTATAATTATTCCAAAATACTCCAAGAGCGACATATGAAGATGTCCCTTTGGTTGATCAGAGTCAAATACTGGGCAATTATACAACTTTGCCATTACATCCAAATAGACAAACTTAACCAACACAGCAGAAATAGATAAAAGCCCCTAATAACTAGATTGCCTCCTGCACATCTGCGGAAGCTTATTTGTCCTATTAGGAAATCTGAAAAACCCTCACTCTTGACCTACTCAAATTAATTTTGAGCACCCGAGAGTTTAAGGGGAATATAAAAACTTCGGGTAAAACAACAGTATGGTGTTAATAATAACCTACCATCTTAAACCAAATAGATATCAAGTAAGACCTAGCCGATGAGCGGAACAGGTTTTCCTCTCATTAGTATCTTAACCAAAATACATTAACCATATATTGTGCTCCTGCATCCACAATGGTTAAAGCATAATAATATATGATGATATGCAAAATGCAATATACCCTGGATTACCTATCCCAATTTATCCGACTATCTGTCAAAGTTTATAGGTTTTCTAGGGTCACTATGAACCTATTAGTTTTCATGGGCTGACTAATAACCTGTCTCAATTCTTAGGGACAATCTATCCAACATCATAGTTTTTGTGGGATCACTAAGAACCTTTTAGTTTTCATGAGCTGACTAATAACCTTTCAATCATAGTTTTAATGGATTTATTATGAACCTATTGGATTCTCCAATAACATCACTCAAATCATAGTTTTCATGTGATCAGTATGAACCTATTGATTTCTATCAATAACATCTCCCAAATCATAGTTTTCATGGGACCACTATGAACCTATTGATTTTCTATCAGTAACATCTCTCAAATCATAGTTTTCATGGGATCATTATGAACCTATCGATTTCTATCAATAACAGCATCCGGACATAATTTTCATGGGATCACTAGGAACCTATTGGACCCTTCCAATAACATTTCTCATGTCATAGTTTTTATGGGATGACTATAAACCTATTGGATCCTTCCAATAACCTATCTGAATCAATAATATTTTTATCAGTTCTGGGCATCCTATACTTTTGATCTACCTGATCTCCTGGATGCAATTCTACTCACTCAAGAGTTAATTCTGTTTATACTCACAATGGGTCAACTTAGTTGGTTATTTTTCCCTTTAACACCTCAAAATGAAGTTATGGATCATAAATGATATGAGTATGATAATAACAGCATGCATAATGATTGATCAAATAAAAACAAGAACATATAACATCCATCATTCAATATGTCCAATTAATAAACCATTTCTAACTCATAATTACTTAATCTTAAGTAATATCTTCCTTGGAAATTTCAACTTGAAGCTTGGGATATTTCATAGTTAAAATCCTTGAAAACCAGTTTATATATGATATCCATTTTTAAATCATATTTAAAACAAGGAAACTCTTAGCCCTTTAATAGTTTAAAATAGATTAATGTTGACAGCATTGATGATGTCGACATAAAAGCTTAAGGCTCTCCGCCCTTAATAAAATAGAGTTTAACTCACACGACATTAACCATATTGAACTTCATCTGGGTCGAAGAAAAAAAATTTAAAACCTTCTATAAGTTATATGGCTTAATGCCAAAGATATAGGGTCATCGACCCTCATAAACATAAGCTTATTCGCCCTTCTTAAAATAGTTTTAATTAACTTCAAAAACAACCTCTTCAGAATTAAAAAGATAAGGTGCGATGTCGTGGCAAAGTGGCATCGACTCTAAAACATAAGCTCATTGTCCTTAATGCACATCGACCCCAAGACCCTTGGCGATGTTATAAAACTTTTACACTTAAACCACTTCGGCCACTATGCCGCTATTTATATAGAGTCGAAGATATAATAGCAACGTCATCGCCTTGCTTTGGAAAACAAACGAAGAGATGCGGCATCATTTAAAATAACGATGAATGTATGTGACGTCGTCAACGTTGATACTAAATCTTTTAAAACATATAAGGAATCACGAAGACACCATGCCGCCAATCATCTGTTGTCGTTGTTGTCAACTTCGACGCCGAAGGAATCACTCCATAGATATTTAAGTAGCTATTATGTATTTCCTCCTCATTGACGTCGACATTCAATGATGCGGCCTCATCATTAGGATCGACGGCGTATGATAGCATGGCGTTATTGTAATTCTTATGAAAACTGTTTTATTGCTATTTAGAATAAAACTTTTCAACAAATCTTATTTCTTGTCCAATTTCTATTGGATAAGACAAAAAATTTTACAAATCCTTTTCAAAAAATCTGTCACACATCAGTTTTCATTTCCAAAACATACTTCAAAAGAATTAATTAATAATTTTAATTAATTAATAATTTATATGCTTACTAGCGTATTAAAATCATAATAATTCGAAATCACTTGGGAAAATTCCCAAAAATTCACAGAAATATGATATTCTTTATCATATAAAAACTTCAGGGCCAAAATCCACATTTAATTATTTTAAATAATTAAAACCCGAAATTAAGCTATTTCCTCCTTAGAAAATTCATAAAATATTCTTTTTAACTTGGAAAATTATGAAATTAAAAACGCATCTCCAAAATAATGTTTTGCTTAACATATCCGGAAATCAAACCGTTTGGAGATAAAAATCTTAGGTTTTACCCTTAAAACCCATATAAATAATTTCATACAATTTCCACATATCATTATTTTACCCAAACAATGAAATAATCAACATGGTACGACAAATCATTATAAACGATTCGACCCAAATAAGATTTGAAACCAAATAGGTATAAAAATGAGATGGTATATCATTATTCACCTTGATTTGATAATGAGAATTGAGACTTGAGTGATCAAATTTCATTCTCCTTAGCTTTAACTTGGTTTCCTATGTTTTCTTTCTATTTTCCTCTTGCTTATGGCCGGCCTTTATTTTTTTCTTTGATTGTTTAGTTTAATGAAAACGTGAATGATATCGAAGGTCAGGGTTTAAGGGATGAAAGGTTTATCTATCCCTATTTTACAGCTCCCATGTAATCTTTTATGTTTAAATTTATTAAAACAACCGCATCAATTTATTTAGTTAAGGCTCGATCTTAATATTTGTCTAACCTCAATTCCCTTGTCACACTACACATTGCATTATTCTATTTAATTTATCTAGTTAAATCTTCTGAATAAGGTTAATCAAAACTAATGGTATTACAGGTTGATGTTGGAAACTCATGACAAGCGAATAGCTTAGATGCAAGGCAAGGAAGAAATGAAAGTGAAGTCAGAAATTTTTTTCTAAATTTTGAACTTATAGAGGGAAGGTGTATTGCTCTGTACTAAGCTAAATAGGTCGGTACCGACCTATTAATTCAATGTTGCGTCATCTTCATTTCCCTTCCGTTGTTCAAAAGGCATGGTAGGGAACATCTATACCGACCCAAAGCATGAAGTGAGCTTCGGAGCATAGACAACAATCTCAATGCAAAGGAATGGAGTTCCTACTATAACTAGACCAAACGGTTGAATGGAAAACAGTCAAGAGATGACCATGTCTCGAGACAACA
This sequence comes from Allium fistulosum, assembly GCA_030737815.1. NCBI lineage: Eukaryota > Viridiplantae > Streptophyta > Magnoliopsida > Asparagales > Amaryllidaceae > Allium > Allium fistulosum. The sequence continues at coordinate 999,921,354 of CM060904.1, read as the reverse complement.
CTTAAATAATCAACTGGAGTTTACGGGATAGCAGTCCAGAACTTGTCTTGTTGTAGAGCATGCTGTGTTTTCAATGAAAGCATACTCTAGGGGGCAAGTGTTAATCGGGTTTTTAACTAAGCAGAAGTCGGTGGAAGTTAGAACATCTAGACAAAGATGAACTGACTTGAAAACTTGCAAGCACATCTAAATGGAGTAGAGAAACAAATCAGGAATGTTTCACATAATTTGGAGCTAAAAGCCTAGCTCGGTACCGAGCTATCCCTAGGCCGGTACCGATCTATAATTTCTCTTTAAATCAACTCCCAAACTCCATACCTCACATATACATCTCCAATAGCTCGTGATCAAGTGGTTTTCCTAGAGTTGGAATGACGAGTTCCAAGGTTGATGAGAAGAAAGTAGGTAACTCAATCGATAGAGGAAAGTTTACTTGTGATGACTGCCCTGCACCGCCGACACCCAATATACCTGTATAGTGCGCTGTAGCGGTGCTCGTTCGATGTGGGGTGATCATCAATGGGTGTCAAGTAAATAAACAACACAGAACCTACTACAATATCCAACTGAGTAATACTCTAGCACCATGAAGTTGATCGAACAAGTCATCAATACGTGGGAGTAGGTACTTGTTCTTCTTCGTCACTTTATTCAGCTCATGGTAATCAACATAATCTAAGGGAGCCGTCCACCTTCATGGCGAATACCACTGGCACCCCCACTTAGATATACTTTTACAAATGTACCCCTTTCACAGAAGGTCATTCACTTGCACCTCAAGTTCTCTCTGCTCTCTAGGTGTCATCCTCCTCGAAGGCATCACTATCGGTCTAGCATCTTTCATCAAATCAATACGGAACTCAATCTCTCTATATGGCATAAGTCCGGTCACTTCCTCAAATACCTTCGGATACTCCCTAGCAATAGGCACCGATGACAAATCATTATGTGGGATATCAAGTGAATATAGAAAGCTAACCATCACATCGTCGTCTAGAAGGTAGCTTGATAATACTTTCCGCCCATCACTACCCCTATCGTCACCAATGAATTTTCACAATCCACAATCACTCTGTATCTATGAAGTCAGTCCATCCTTAGTATAATACCGAACCCCACTGTAACATCCCCCACTTGGAGGTCCAAAACTAACGGCTATGGATGCTGCAGTCATCCATAGTTATTAATCCTCGGCGATCTAATACGGTAACGTTAGTTATATTGATATATCAGAAACAAATGGATATGGAAAAAAATTAAAATTTCAAACCAACAATCATATTCCATTCCAAAAACCCTTTTCAACATTCTTTACATAATCCCACAACGTAACCACGTTCTGAAAAATATATTTATTACAACATACTCCAAGAGCGACATATGAAGATGCCCTCATGGTGATCAAAGTACGTAATAGACAATTAACAACTTTGCCTTAACAAAACATAGCACAGCGGAATCAAACTGAACAAGAACTCAAAATAGCTATAATACCTCCTGCACATCCCCGGAAGCTTATTCGTCTAATGAGGTATCTGAAAACCTTAAATCTCAAACTACTCAAAATCAATTGAGTACCCGAGAGTTTAAGGGGAAACATAAACTTTGAGTCAGACATAAAGCCTAGTATGAATAATAATCTACCATCTCAAACCCTTTAGATATCTAGTGAGACCACGCTGCTTAGCGGAATGGGTTTCTCTTCACTAGTATCCTAAAATCTTTATAAAACCATGTACCGTGCTCCTGCATCCACAATGGTTAAAATAATTCAAAACATTATGATATGATGATATGCAAAATAAGTTAATCAAATTCTAGATTACCTATCCCCATTCATTTTTACTATCTGTTACGGTTATAGTTTCTAGGATTACTATTAACCTAATAGTTTTCATGGGCTAACTAATAACCGGTTAAATATTTAAGGCCTGTCCAATTACATAGTTTTCATGGGATTACTATGAACCTATTGGTAACTCCAATATCTTTTCTTGTATCCTAGTTTTCGTAGGCTGACTACGAACCTATTGACTATCTATCAATATTTCAATCTCTTATCCAGATATAGTTTTCATGGGCTAACTATTAACCTATTGGCCCCTGCCAGTATCAAATCATAGTTTTCATGGGCTAACTATGAACCTGTCTTACTGACATCCTCAATTTTTACATAGTTTTCATGGGCTTACTATGAACCTATTGACCCCTGCCAATATCTTTTCCTATACACAGTTTTCATGGGCTAACTATGAACCTATTGGCCCCTGCTAATATCTTTGATTTATATTCACTATGGGTCAACCTAACTGGTATTTTGCCCTTCCCCAAGGTACCGTTATGGGTTATTTCAATGTGAATATATACATATATGAAGAAGTAATTATAATAACATGGTTAATCCCTTTAACCTATTAAGACTTCTTCAAATACTCCATTTCAAATTACTTTGTTTATTAATGCCATGGTTTTTCTTTAAAATGAGATTGAGTTCTTTGTTTTGAAAACTAGGCTTTCAAAATCTTCAAAACCTTGCTTTCGGCCTCACTGGATAACCTCCTTCGAAAGCATATAAATTTCTTTTCAAAACGTTACATATAAACCTTTCGAAGCTCTTTAAATCATCTCTTTCGAAACCAGAATATACCTTTCGAAAGTATCAAAACATTTCCTATTAATCTTTAAAAACATAGCTTCGAAACCATTGGATGTATCCCTTCCGAAATCATTAGGTTTATATTTTAAAATATCATTTGGGTCAAAGTAAATATAAAGGAAAGTATCTCTTTCGATACCATTCTTTATCATATAAAAGTATTAAGGAAAATATGATAGCGTCGGTACCATCCCATTCGAAAGCTTCAAAACATTTAAGCAAAATAATTAAGGATAGCTTTGAAACCCCCTTCCAAAGCCATTACCTTCGAAACCCATAAACACTTTCGAAAGCATTTAGGAAGCGGCTTAATACTTCTTTAAAATAAGCACTACCCTTTGAAAGCATTGATGACTTCAATACACTCGAAAGGCAAAAGAATCGACAGCAGGGCTTCGACTAGGTCAGAACCCCTTCTTTCGAAAGCATTTATTTTACAACTAAAGGAACTCATTCGAAAGCCCTTACTTTTAAAACAGAAAATGGCAACCCCTTCGAAAGCTTTTAGAAAACTCCTTAAGAAAACATATGTTTCGACTATGTCGAAAGCTTTAGTAAAACAAAGGCAGGCGCTTAACTTTTTAAAACAACTAAGGTATCGACCCCATCGGAAGCAACGCTTTCGACGCACTTCCTTCTGCCTTTCCTCCAATCCACTATGTACCACCTAGGTGATACCTTGTATATTGGTTTCAGCTTAGTGGCGTTTCGACTTGATCGAAGGCAAAAGGTAAGAGTCGAAAGGTACCTCTAGTAGAGACGAAACCTGTTTTTGTAGGTAAAGGCTGGTTAATGCCAAATTAAGCAAATTATATCAACTAACCTGCCTACGTGTAAACATATAATTGGTTGCCTCAACTAACCGCCTCTTAATTTTGGATAAGCATAAAAACAAATTTTTGCAGATAAGCCCTTCCATTTAAAATACATTTAAATAATTTAGATCCTCCTCTCAAAATAATTCAATTCTTATAGTAAATCACTTAAGAAAAATCCCCAAAAATTACAGAAAATTACTTTGATTATGTTATCTAACATATTAAAATTTCAGACCCAAATTCTCAATATAATTTCTGAAATAAATTCCTAAATCCAATGAACCATATTTTATTCAAAGATTTATAATAATCTTTCCATAGTCTGGAAAATTATCGGAATTAAAACCCAACACCAAAATCATGTTTTTCATAACATATAATTTTTCCATAGCATTCAAACATCAATTTCTATCGGTTTTGCTCTAAAACCATATAAATCATCATTTAAACAATCTTGTTTAAATTAAACAAACTTTAATCCATGCATATCATTATCCAAACATCATGTATACGAATTTGATCTTAAATCTGAAACATATATTCGTAAAATAGAGATGGAATTACTATTCATCTTGATTAGGATAAGGTAATTGGATTGAGACTGAGATTTATTCCCCTTATTTAATTCTTTAGCTTTTCTTTGAATTTCCTTTCTTCTTCCTCTCTAATAATGGCCGGCTTCCCTTCTTAAGCTTACGTTTTATTTTTATGGAAAATGAGATATGAACGTGAATGGCTTGGGGGACAATATATATATATATATATGGGTAATGGTTAGGTGCATCTAATTCCTATTATGCCCTTATATAATTTAAGTAGCTTATATACCATTCTTAAACCCATTTAAATTCATTAGCACGACCACTTAATATTAATTCAAATCTCAATTCCCTTATCACTTAACATTTACATTATTCTATCTAGTTTATCTAATTAAATCTCTCGAATAATGTTATTAAAATTAGGGGTGTTACACCCACAAAACCCAAAACATAGCAATCACAAGCAAAAGAACATCCATGACTCGATAAGACCAAACGATGACAAACCATACACAGGGTAGTAGAGCCTTCAATAGGGTTCATCATAATCAAAGGTCGATCAACTATTTTGGGTTCCAATCTTAACTTATCTACCAAGTCACTAGATATGAAGGAATGTGAAGCTCCGGATCAAATTATACTCATATAGGAACATCATAAATGGAAAGCATACATTGAATAATGATGCCTTTCCCCTTCTCCTTCGCCGATAAAGCATTCGACAAAGTCGGAACGGCATTGATAGCATATGCTTTCACTACCTACTTCTACTTCAGTGGCTCTAGATAGTCTTTTTGAATGTGCCCAACCATTGATGATCGCCCCTGCATCGATCGAGCACCGCTATAGCGCACTATAAAGGTATATTGTGTGTCGGCGGTGTAAGGCGGTCGTCGCATTACTACAATCAACCAATAATTAATGAAAGTGGCATGGGACACATCAACATGAAGATTGAAGAGTGGAGAAAGAGTCGACGTTGAATTTCCATACGCATTTATAGCTCTATACCGAGCTGCATAGGTCAATACCGACCTATCTCCTTGGGTCGTGATGCTTCGATTTTCCTTATGCGGCATTAGGCTATCCCTGGACCTTAATGCAAGTGGGCTTTTGACCTAGTACTCCTGTTTTCCTATAAATACAAACCTAACTGCAATTAAAGAAGGATCGGGTTTCTGTTAACTCCATATGCGATAGCTCTACCTCTTCTCATCTCTTTCCTCCACACAATAGTCACCTAGGCAGCTACTCCATGTACCAAAATATAAGTATGAGAAAGCGTCGCCTCCTGCTAGTCTATCTGAAGAACTCCATGTATGTTTACTACTGCTATCTAGTCTACTCATTTAAGAATATGCAAGGTAATAAGAAGAAAAGCATAAAACCTCGAGTTAGATAGCAGTCTGGTGTGCACGATAAACAATCTCAAAATACTATAAAAGTCAATATAGTATATGGAAAAGAAGGTATGGAGAATCATACATGACCTATCCCTACATCCAAAGAGTTAGTACATAACATATGATATTTGTTGCTCTATATCATAGTCATCATGGGTGTACTATATATCAAAGTACTAAGGATGTCCAAATATATTCATCAATAATATCAGCATCACATGACATCCCTAGGATGATAAACAATCAAACGAACATAATATCTATCATCCATCCTCACATTCACTCACTCAATGCGTTAGCTACATGATAACATGAATGACCCATCACAATCAAGAACTACTCAATGTCCTAGTTTCTCGGTACATGAATACATTAGTAGACCATGAACTAGACTCACCATCACGTCAGTTTGGGTATACACATCTCTCATCTAGAACAAAGAGCCATCATGCTCTAGGGAACATCACATCCTCAGGGACCATCATGTCCCTAGTGTATACCCCTCTCTACTAGTACCCTCTGAACCCTCGAGTCTCCATGATCCCTTTGCACATGTCATCTATAGAAGAGTGCGTCCTGGAACTGATCTTTAGGTCATCACACCACTCACATCCGGAGTCTTCAAAGTTGGGACGATTATCCACCATCATCACTGATCGTAGCATATCATCATTTGTCCCTTAAACCTCCTCTAATAGTTCCTTAAGTCTGGCCCGAAGCCCTACGCTCTATGCCTCAAAGTATGACCGTCCATTACTAAAGCCATCACTTCCTATCACAAGCTATTGCGTCGAAATGTCGCCTCCTTGCTTAAGCGCCAAAACCAATTGTCGAAGAGCTGAAACATCAAAATCAAATGTCGAACGAACCATACATCATATTCCTTGAAGCCTCTTCATTGTCCAGTCAAATTGGCCATCATTAATAGTGGTAGATACCGACCACTCTAGAGTAGTCGATAACGACCACTTTGGTCGTGTACTTAACTAAAAATGACTAGGTACAAACCAAATGAAAACGTCTAGCATCCAACCCAAAGTCTGAAGCACATGCCTAGGTTCAACATCTTTCGTCTTCTGATCGGTCGATATGCACAAAACTCTATGCATAAAATTCTGTCATATAGGATATTTCCTAACAATATATCGCCTATCGATCGAAGTTTTCAATCAAAACAAGAAAACAAGTATACATGCAACCAACAAGCATAAATACAACATAAATAACACGTTTATGTCAATCAATTCGGGGATTCATATAAAAAGTAGTCTAAATCTAGTGATTTCCTAAATATAGTACGTCCATAGCAAAATATGTGATATCAAATTTAAAACCATTTTAAAACACTTTGAAATTTTTAATAATATCAGATGTGTATTTAAATATATTAGAAATCATATTTTAAAGTTGAAAATCGGTTTAAAAAGTTATTTTTATACTATATTAATAATCATAATACAGTTAGACAAAATATCACTTACCTTAACAAAATCTGACTAATCTTATACCAATCATAGAGGACTCCAAAACGAGTGCAATGTAAGAAACCGTATCCAAATCAGATCTTGCATGCAAAGGATATAGGTGGTATAAGAAATCAATATATATAATTAATAATTAATTTAATTAAGCTAACCAAAATAATTAATCAAATAACATTACCTTAATCAACTTTCATGATTGGAAACATTACCATCACCTTTTTCTATTTTGCTGCAGCTCCATATACTCACTCACGTAACTCTCTCTCATGTACATATTTCTTTTTCTCTTGTAGTTTGCATATTCACTCAACCCACATCCTCCAATGCACATCACAAGCCTAAGCACCAACACACATACATGCACCACTTCACCACCAGTACCCACCAACAGCACCACCAGCAACCATACTCCACTTGCCCCCGTACTCAGCACCGCCAACCACCTCGGCCACGTCAGCCCGACATGTTGCCAATTTACTTTTTTTCTTTTTTCTTTTCTTAAACTACCCGTGCATATTCAACCCTACCACCTAGGCCGCATGCACCCCATGGTCCAGCACCCTATGGTCAATGACTCCGACCTCTCCCCGACCACAACTTCGCCCTCCATCCATTGAAAAACATGGACGAACCCATTCTATTACCAAATATTTCACGCTTTCTCCAACCACCACATTCATATATTCCTCAGACCATCTACATTTCCAAAATCTCCTTGTCGAGATAGACAAACCCATATAAATCGTTTTCCGTATGGTTAGATTACCAAAAAAATTGCAATTAGCGATCTCTCCATTCAATTCTGATTTCTTTCTCATTCAGCAATAAATGCAACCATTCTAGTGCCATTTTGATCTCCTCTCCGCTATGAACACAATCATACTCTCCAAATCCAATTCAGCTGACCCTAAAAATCGCTCTGTTCTTCGGAGTTGCTTATTCCGACCACCCATATTCAGGTAAGGTAGAACCGAGGCCATGGTTGCATAGCTCTCGGAAAAATAGAGGGACCTGGATTTTATTTCGTTAGAAACGGTGATGATTTGCTTGAGAAAGAGGAGAGGAAAGTTGGGTAAGGAAGTCGGTTGCCATGAAAAGAGAAGCATTGCATGGAAAAAGAATATATGCGGCCACAATAAAGGGGAAATTACTTACTAGGGAATGATAGGGTTAGGGACCTAGGTTTTGTGTGTGACCCTTTTTCTTCAATTTTTGAAATTCTAATGCACGTTTTGTGCTCGTGCGGCTTCTAAGAAAGTCTGATTGCATCGATTCATCGACCGTGCGAATCATTTTATTTTCCCCGTTTCAATGGCACAAGTTTCATCGAAATTCAAGACTATGCACCGAGACGTTATTTTTGGCTGTTTTTAAGTCGTGCAAGCTGCCGGAACATTCGATCTCATAAATTTTTGACTGAGCAGCTTATACACTTCCTCTTTGAACCAGGGACATTTTTTGTTTATCCAAATTCTCTGGTGCATCGATATGCACGTATATCGGCGTAATATGCGTAACTACCAAAAATGTCAAAAATAAATTTGGGGTCAAAATTGTCCAATAAAATTACTATAGATCAAAAATGTTAATACTCAATAGCGTCCAAAGTAATAGAGTTATACGGCCCAATATCAATTTAAGAATAATATTTACGATCCTCTGATATGTAAAATATGGGTCATTGCATTTTATCCCTTCCACTGTGAGATTCCAAAAGTATAGATAGATGGCTCTGTATATTATTCATTATATCAATTTTACAAACCAACAGTCAGCTTTGGAATGGGCCTAACATTCGATGGGCTTTTATTGGATCGAAAATTAGACCGGTTTCGGAGAGGGTTGTTATACACTACCCCTCTCTTGATCTAGGCATGGTTGCACCATTATGGGATTGAGAGTGCATTGATGAGGCCTTTGGCTCTCCATTGATTGCCTGAGCTCCATTGCTAAGATTCTCGAACCTCAAGTCTCGAGCTATGATTGTTGCTCGGAGTCGTTCAAAACCAATTGTCATTCCACTAAAGGAGAATGACGATGCCTTGGTTCCATGTACATGGCCATCTTCAGGTCAATGTAAATAAAGTGACTTGGCCCATGCATAGTGTGTCATCTTTGATGAGCATGAACATCCATGACCTGGGTTTCAGGCACCACCCAACTTCAGGCCTCCATGGTGCTAATGAGGTCGTAATCATTGGGAGGACAGCGTGGAAATGAGTAAGTTCAACCACTGGAGGGGATGGTGGAACAAAGTTCACAATTGTCTGAGCATCCAACCTCATACTCAAGTCATGTACTTTGCGGGATAAAGCTTCCACGTTGGTCAAGCCTTGTAGCACACTTCTCTACATGTCATTATGGAGCACAAGGATGGGACTGGCAGCGCTGGCGATAATGTTACCATTATTCTCACAGTTATTAGAATTGATGAACACATTCTCACTATTAGGATTCACAAGGTGATAACTAGAATAGATGTTTATAGAGGAGAAAAAGTAAAGAAAGGTAAGAGCTTTTACAGGGGGCACTCCTTCTAGCACTAAAATTTGACAAATAAATTAGCCAACCATGGAATTAAACCAATGCATTGTATTAGTAAAAGAACTTACTAATACAAGGCATAAAATGTAAATTAAGGAGTATAGCAAGGAAGTTAAGTAAATGATGCAAAATGTAGAGTGGTTCGACAGAGATTTGTCTACGTCCTCTATGAAGATCTCTTACTATGTTTGTCTCATACAATTACAAGAGAATAATAAGAAACTTAGCACTAAGCTTACAATAATAAAGTCAAGGGCTTTGAGAGGTTGTGCTTGTTGTAACAGATTCTAAGCTTATGGATTAGCTAATTTCCAACCCCTTTGATGTTGTATAGTAAGGCATATTTATGATAACAGACGTAGATTGATGGATGGCTATGATTGCATTGGCCTTAGATCTTGGACGTGCAAGTTGATGGAAGAATGCTGTATAGGTAGTGAGATCGTATGGCTTGGGGGTTTACTAGCTGACAATCCATATCAGTTGTGTGCTTTACATATAATGTGGCAAAATGTTATAGAAGTATGCATGCTTTTGCCAAATATGCTATAGTACCTAGTACAACTAGCTGTACTATTTGCCATATACTTGCTTGTCTAGGTGGCTAGGCAAATGAGAAGCCTCTCATCCACGGTAGCACTCAGTCGCCTGTTGTTGAATCTTGTTGAGAACAAAACTAAAAATGATAAGGTCGGAGCATGAAGGGATGGGCCAAGACATAGTGACGAGATGGGCTGCTTGGGATCATTCATAAGCGAGCCGAGAGAGCTAAGCCAAGACGAGTGCCTTTGAGCCGGGTCAAGTCATATGAGGTAGTCGTGTCGAATTATGTCGGGTCAAACCAGGCATAGGGATCCAAGCCGGCCTATCTACGACTTGCTTGCTGGATTTTCTTAGATGGAACAAGGTTAAATGTAGGCCAATTCAAACTGAGTCGGGTTGAGTGTTAGGTGACCTGGACTTAGGCTAGGTTTTGATGTGCTGGTCGGCTTAATCATACTTGCAAGAAATTTGAGCAATAGAATTGATTTGGTTTTAATTTGATAAATCAAAACAAAAATTTGTATATGATTAAAACAATTTTTTAATTATAGATTTATGTTTTAAACTCTCAAATTGGTGTACTTTTTGTCTAGATCTGAAGGTTTATATGTACATATTATTTGCATTAGTATTAAAATAAAAACTTTGTATGCATATGTTGTTACTTTACCTTGATTTGAAAATAATCATGCAATTTGAATACTTTGTTCAATGAATTACTTTGTTCTTAATTTGATAAATTGAAACAAAAGTTTACATATAACTAAAATAATGTTTCAATTATGAATCTAAATTTTAAAATTAATTGCAATAATATTCTAAAAATGTTATGCAATTTAATATTTCAAATGTCCTTCTTTGAATATTTTAAAAAATTGTTAATGTCTTATTTAATTTGTTGCAGTCAAATTTTGTTTTACAACATTAAAAAAACTAAAAGTCATTTGGGATATGTGTGTGTATGCATGCGCACATGTGTTTAAACATTTAATATATGCAATTCAAGTTGCTAAGGCATGTGTTGAAACCTTTTAAGTTTTATCAAACAATTCAAAATTGAGGTAATAATATATACATATTAATTATTACTTGTTGTTTATGTCATTTAATTGTAACATAACACCTCTTGCATGTTAATTAAATGTTGTATTAAATAAATTGGCTAAAGAGGAAAGATGGAATCATCAAGGATGATACCATTCATCTCCTTCCTTATTAGACCTCGATGAGGTTGCATTTAGATTTTATTTTGCTTATTCTTATCTATTATCACTTGTTAATTACACTTGATTTATGTTTAGCATGTTCGTAACACAATTTAAAGTACGAATATATTTATATTCAAACCTTTTCAAATCTCACGCTTAATTAATTTAGAACTAATTAATAAGATTAAAACAATGTTAAATAAAATATGATTTTATTAAAATAACTAGATTGGATATAATGAAATCCTTTAGACATCATAGTCCTACTATGATCCAAATAGGATTATTTTTTAATCCACCCACCAGTTGTAGATCGGTTGGACCTTCAATAGTATTAGAGCCTCAATGGTCTGTGTTGTCCAAATTACCAACTTTAAGGCCAACTAACAACACTTACCTATCATTTGGGTGTCTATAATAGCAGTGTCTAGGCCTAGGATGAGATAATCAAGTATTGTCCTTTCCCTAGCTACTAGCCTGGCTTAATGATGGAGTAAGTCCAAAAGGTTGGCCCAATTGTAGCAGCTCATATTGATTTGGGCCTTGGGTTAATTTTCAAAATTTTGTATGAAATTTTAAGATACATTTTAAATTTAAAGGTTAAGCTAAAATATAAAAGGAAATTGTAAAAGTTGCAAAAAGAATTCAAATTTTTCAAAATTATTTTGAGAAATTAAAATAATTAATTTTGAAATATTAATATATTTAATTAATTTGACCAATTAAATTATATTAAACGGTTAATTAATTAACATGCACACACACGCGCACACTCATATGCACACACGCGCGCGCACATACACACACACATATATATATATATATATATGTGTGTGTGTGTGTGTGTGTATGTGTGTGTGTATAATGAGCTAGGATCAGTAGCACCCTTTATTTAGCACATTTTATAGCCCCTTGATATCAGTAGCAAGTTTCTATTTAAATATTTGTTCTTTCTCTCTCCTATCACATGGACCAAATATTTAAATATAAAATTGTGGTTGATATTAGGGGGCTACAAATGATGCTAAATAAAGGGTGTTATTGATCCTAGCTCATATATATGTATGTATGTATGTATTGATATTTGTATATAGTTATAACTATTGTAGTTATATATGTATCTTAAATTTGTTTAAGATGAATTATATTAAAATTTCAAATTAATTTAAACATTAAATCAAATCATTTATTTAAATAAATGAATTCATTAAATAAACTTAATTAAAGATAATTAATTAATATGTATACATACATTTATATGTATGTATAATAAACTATAAATGTTATATATAGTTTACAATGAATAATATAATATTTCAAAAAATTTACATAAAATAAATTAAATATGATTTTATTAACAAAATTAAAATTAATTAAACATGATTTAACTAATAAGAATTAAAATTAGTTAAATATTATTTAATTAACAAAATATATATTATATAAGTTAATTAAATTATAAAAGTTATAAATAAATTAAAACTTATAAAACAACATTTGTATAAACATGATGTAACAACCCGTACATTAATGGCTTAGAAATTTAAATATTAGAATGATGAACTATATGACCTAGAATGATGAACTATATAACCTAATACAAGTCCTTTTAATATAATGAATGATATAAAACACTATTTTCAAATATTTCTCCATTAATGAGTAGAGAAAGGTATACTCAATATTGTGATCAGAAATTGGTTCATCGATATACAACTTTAAACTTATTATAAGTTATGTAAAATTTGTGTATGCGTTCTAAAATAAATGTGTATTTGATAAGGGTGTTTGTAATTGGACCAAAGGGTGGTCGAATCAAACAAATGCTTAGTTGATAAGGGTGGATATTATTGGACCAATGGATGGTCAAATCAAATAAATTTGTAGTAGATAAGGATGGTTGCTATTGGATTAAAGAATGGTCAAATCAAATTTAGGCCATAGGAGGTAAGGAAACGGCCAAAGTACCCTCCTTTGTATCATATATAAATAGCCAAGTTATAGAGAAGGAGAGAAAGAATTACAAGTTAAGTTATTTTCACAAATTTTCTCCTCTCCTTAAACCACTTTCTACTCATCCAAAAAGCAGAACCCTTTGCAAAATTTTAGTAAAAAGGAGCTAAAGTAGGGCTATAACGGGAGGACGAGAGCAACTATGAAGGAGTTGATCTTTGCTTTGCTCTTAGACTTGATAGTAAGGTTTTAGGGGCTTAGGAGGCTTGATCCAAAGCTTGACCAGAGGATATGTGTAACGACCCGAATTTTTCGACGTTTGATTTGGAATATTTAAATGGTTTTAAATATTAAATTTGAATTATAGACTGATTTTAAATATTTAAAAGTTAATATTTTACTTGAATTTCAAATATAGCGATTTATTGGATAATTTAAATTATTGAATTTAATGATTGGAATTTGGTTAAATTTTTGTATCTTGAGTTTTAAGCTCGATAAAAATAATTTAAAGGCTTGTAAATTTATATCAAAAATAAAGAAGATAATATAAGTTTTAAAATTGAAATTAAAAGTGATCTGTTCAATTTTAAAAATAGTTTGTTCAAATTGACATTTAAAAATAGCCATCCGGGACACAGTCTCGAAATTCGACGAAACCCGTTCCATTGGATCCGTAATAGTGTGTTATTATCGGATTTCAAATTTCGTAGCGTTTGAAGTTATCATTTGATCGTACGGTATATAAACGCGTTGAAATTCATATCGAAAATTCAATATAATAATTGGTTCCAAAAAGCTATCTTCTCCATACGATCGAGTTAGGCCCCGAAACCTTTTCCATTTCGTTTGGTATAGGGGTATAACATTACAAACGCCTAGCGGCACACCTCGATAGGAGTTCGAGATTTTTTGCTTCGAAATCGGGACGTTTTGAAATTTAAATAATATATATTATATGTTGACCGGTCAAATTTATTCACATCAGCTTTCTCTTCCTTTCAAAGTCACTGTACCATTTTCCCCCTTCCACACGTATAAGTTGCGTCCTTCTTTTCTCATATCAGTTGGCTTCCCAGTTCAAATCAGAGAAAATCACGGTACCCCCAAATTCACGCTTATCCCTTCCTTTATAAATATCATGTTCTTTCCTCTTCCATTCGAATTCGTATAATAAAAAAAAGAACGAAAGCTCGTTCGACTTAATAAAAAAAATTGTCGCAATCGAAGAGGCGGTCTCAAAAATAACAAATGAAAGGGGTGGAGCACGCGCACGACATGTGGAGGCAAGGCATCGACAAGTGGGTCGCACGTCTAGGGTCAGTGATTTGGGGGATTCTCGTGTGCTCGTGTGCGTGTGTGATGGTGGTGTAGGAGACGTTGGCAGTAAATTTGAGTGCAGCGGCAAAAGAAGGAAGGTGGAGTGATGGAGAGGGGGTCTGTCTCAGTTCGAGCTCAGCTAGTCGTGTCTTCATTCGCGCATGCGTGCAGGCGGAGGAGGAAGGGTGCGATGTAGGGTTTCTCGATGGAGGAGAGGGCGGTTGATGTTTGGAAGCAGCGGCGGTAAGGTTTGGTCGAAGTTTTGGATGTGCTCGTCGTCGAGCAGGGAGGGGTTTGCGAGCTCTGCCGGGGCATTTGGAAGGAGGTTTGTTATTAGCTTTAATTAAAATTTAAGGAAAATAAATTCGTGAGTATATAATATATATATATATATATATATATATATTAACTTACATGTTAATTTAAAATATGTATTACGGTAATTAGGATATATACATATATATACAACATATTATGGAATTGAATATTTATAAATGGCACTTTATTCAGACAAGGTTCGATCGGAATGGAAGAAAGAAAGAAAAAGTCGAGAATGGTTCGTAGCTGAAAATTTAAATTTAATAGAACGCTATTCAATTTAATTTAAAATTGGAACTGACTGCAAATAAAAATCAAGATGAGAAAAATTCTCACTCGTTTGGATTACCAAAATTTAAATTTCAATAGTTGGAATTAAAATTTGGATGCTTGTTGAATTTATAAATTATTGTTTGTTGAATGATATTATATATATAGTAGTATATATATTAGTATTTGGAGTGATATTCCCGTACATTATAGCGGATGAGACCCTATGCGCCCCGCATAATAGCGGATGACCCTATATGCCGTGATATCCCCCTCGAAGTGGGATTGGTATTATTTTTATGTTGTATTAACATCTGTGGATGTAGGAAAACAGGTTGGAGGGATCCAACTGGATTCCTCAAATATATTGTTTATTTTTCATATATAGTGATATATAAATTGTGTAGAATAATCTAGTATAGATTATTGTAGTGATTGAAATAATTGGATGCTATTGTATCACTGGCCTGAATTTTAATATTTTAAAATACCACAAATATGCTTTTAAAATTTAAGGAATTAAAGGGGATTTTCGATATAAAAATATTTATATTGGAAATTGAATTTATTTTTAAGGAAAGGAATTGGGAATAAAATATATTAATTTTGGATTGTACATAACCATTCGTGGATGGGTTTAAATAGAGACGTTAAAAATTAATTTTATAAAGGAGTTTGTAAATGTATGTTGGAAATATGAAAAGGAGTTAAATCAAAATATAAAAAAATAGATTGGTGGTATAAATGGAATTTGTAAGAAAAGAATTTATATAATGGAATTTATAAATAAGATTGTTTTTTTTATAAAAAGGTAAAACCAAAGGAGTTATAAAAATTTATAAACGACGTTTATAAATAAAAGAAATCGATATCAAGATGATAAATTGGGAATATAAAAATTATAGGGTGAATTTATATCAAAATATGGAAATATGGTGGAGAAAATAGTGGATACTATTTTTGAAGTGAAAATGGTTAAGGAAACCAGAACGAAAGCCATGTGATGGAAATCGAGAGGAATTTATAAGTTGAATTGGCTGTTGAGATTTTAAAATATATATTAAATTTTTAAGAAGTGAGTTTGTTAAAAGGAAAATTTATTTATGGAATTTTAAACTAGTTGAGATCGAAATACTTCGGTAAGTAGATTTTCAAATGTTAAATAATTATTTAATAAATTCAGCTTTGGAAATTTATCTGTTCACCTAAAAATGAGTTATAGATGTTATAAGAGTGTTTTAAATATTTTAAATAATAACTTAAACGTATTTTTAAATAAACTACTATTCTTTAAAGAAAATACTTGTTATATATATATTGTTTTTGAAAAGATTGCAAATTTATTTATAAATTCTCTCGAGATGTGCAGGCGGGTTTATTAAAGGATGAGATTTTTATAAGAGAAATCTTATAAATGGAATGTTAGAGACTTATGAAAATTTCCGATGTCTAGATGTGATAACTTCGGAAGAATGTGAATTCATTTAAAGAAGTTTAAAATGGTTGGTTGGGATTATAAACAAGTATAATCGATTTGGAAATCGTAGGAAGAATTTATTAAAAATTTCGAAGACTTATGATATAAGTATGAAATATTTCCAAGATAAATATTAAAATGATTTTGCAAATTATACGTAAATATTTTCCTAAGTATCGAAAGGAAGGTTTTGGAAATATTTTTAGTGGGAAAGGATTTGGAATAGAAATATTTTCTAAGTGTGGTAAAATGGAAGTTGGAAATATTTCTAAGTATTGAAACGATAAAATATCCTGTTAAGTGTTGAAATTTGTTTTCAAATATAGAATATTGAAGAGATTGAATATATATCTTGGTGAAGATATTTTGAAATAAATATTTTGGAAATTTATAAAAAAAAATTGGGCCTAGTGACTGCTTATGGATGTTATTTGATAGTTAAATAACCGACTATCAATATTGGCCAATTTCGTTAATCGTTTCGGACCGGAATCGGATTTAATTATCCAAAAACCACTTCGATCCGGTTTGAACGTTATGAATGAATACCGTGAAGATGATGAAGACGGTGATTCAGTTTGTCCAGACCTAGGACAACTTGTATGGACAAATGCTATCAGTACATCGTTATTAGAGGATGATGAGCATTCTAAGTAAAATTGTTCTTGAAAGGTAACGCTTAGCCTCGAACCTCATCAACCGGGAATGACTAAAACAGGGGAGATGCAGCAAGGCGAAGTGTGTCGCACCCAAGTAGGGTATGTTATCACTCTTCTGGATGTCCTCGGAACCCTATTTATCTTAGTTATGGGTATACATGAAAGTAGAAGCGCTCGATGGTAAGGGTGGGAACACCCGGGGTGATAACATATTCGGTCTACCCAGTTTAGGGATATGCCGGTCTTGTGTAGCAGGGGTTTCTAACGTGGTCCTCGGTACATTGTTCTAGAGATGTACTGTGGTGGGCGCTACCCCAGTGGCCCAGTCATTCGATGGAATCCATTTTCCAATAAGTACCATATGGTTTTGATTGTGCCCAACTATGCTGAAACGTGAGATGCAAGCATTTCAGCTATTTTCTATTTACTTTCTATAGACACTATTATATTATCAGACGGATTTGATAAAAATGTTCTAGTTATCGTAAGGGAAAAACCCGTCGTGTTTATGTGTGACGCGATCTTACGAGATACCTTTGTTTTTCAAAGGATTTTGATAACTCTAATATTCAAATTGAATGTGTTTTTTTCTCACGCTGGTTTTCCAGACTGACTCGGGTGTTATTTTATTATAATGCTCGGGTCAGACCGAGTATTACAGATTCAGGATAGAATGCTATGGAGCTCAGGAGACAAGCTGGATGACAGAGATGTGTCTTTGTACTTGGTTATATTTCCACTGTGTGAGGACAAGTTATTATAACTGTCCATTTTGATGTATTGAATTGGTGTACTCTGATGATTGTAAGTATATAAACCATTACGTATCCTTTTGTATAAAAATCTATTATTGTATATTATATTTTGTCCTACTGCGATTATGAGATTCTGCGTTGTTGTTTATTTTTCTTCTATCTCTTTCTTCTTCTTTACCCTAAAAGATTCGTATTCCGTCCAATTTGGGTTGAGCTGATGTGAAATATTGTCGACTCAAAGGGGTACGGAACTGCGGGCCTTTACAATATGTGAGATTCTCACCATTATATAGTGATAAAATGTGATTGGTGTTGAAGTTATCACGGTCGTATAAACCTTTACTAATGAAGGTGCTAACATTGGATCACCTTACTTGTAAAAAGTATATGAAAATCCTATATGTTATGACTTCAATTTTATCACCTTCCGAAACTTTTGTTATGGCCTATACCTTTTGTTTGCTGTTTTATGGAGTTGGACATAAAATTATAGCTAATACTTTAAAGTTAGAAAGAAAAAGAGTCGTTAGATGCACTTTGAAATACTTGTATTTTAAATCATTTTAAAGTGATGATATATTGGTAAATTTTAAGAATTATTACATAAATTTATTCTTAACTCAAATTAGTTTAGTTTACCTCAAATAATTTGTTTATAAATTATTTGAAGTTACAAAGAAAAACTACCAAAATACAAAAAATATAAGGCTTAGTTAAGCACTTTTTACAGCACTTTCTAATAGTATTTTATGTATTCTTATTTAAACTCTTTATAACTAATTCTAAGTACATTATATTTGCAAGATATTTTAGGGAGATAGTTATACGATATCTAAATATATTATAAAAATAAATTTGAATATGAAATGCTTTGGAAAAGAAATTATTAATTTTTTACAAGAGGTAAGGAGTTTATAATAACATTTGTTCTTGTAGCAATTTGTTCTAATCTCCTTTTATATAATTTTAAGTGTATTATCTTTGCAAATAAATTTGTGTATGTAGTCATATCATTAATAAGAGTACTTTGAAATAATTTAAAGTATGAAAGGAGTTGGAAAAAAGATTGTTAATTTGAATAAAATATATGTATGTTTTGCTAACAAAAATTTTAACAGAATTTTTCTCTTGTGAAATAAATGGTTTATACATTGCGCTAATGTAAATTCACATTTAGGACCAACAAATAAAATTCTCTATCTAATGGTGCTAAATAATAGTAATGTTTAGGTTTGGGGTTGGATAACCAGTATTCTCCTTTCCATGGCTACTGGCCTGACCTATTGGAGAGAGTAAGTCAAAATGATTGACCCTTAAATTTGAGTATTATGTATAGGTGTTTGAAAAGTAAGTTAAATATAATATTGATAAATGAAAGTGATTATATATGTTTGCTTTTTAGGACATAATAGATAGTTGATTTTTCAACTATCGAACATGACCTTTAACTTAGAAAATATATAAAAGAGACGTGAAGTTTACATGATATGGATATCCTCCCGCTGAGGCTCTACCGTATATATAAATTCGCCTTTCTCTTTATAGGCAAAAGTAAGGAAATCCTCTTGGTGAGGCTCTATCTTATAGGTTTTCCATTTATTTCCAAAAGAACTGGAATTGAGTTAACCGAAAATTCATCGTACAACAGCTTTGAAGAGTTTTGAGAGTCGGATAAGCACATATGGGTATACTTAACCAAATCCACTTCAAAACTTGAAAATATGTTAAATCGAATGAAGATACTTTTGAAGAGCTATGGAGAAGATTCTATTCAAGATGTTTGACCTATTATACTGCGTACTTGGAAGGTGATTCCAGAAAGAGAGAATAGGGTTAATATCCTTATGATTTGTTCGGTTTGTTAGACCTATTATACTACCTATCTTGAGGGTGATTCCAAGGGAAATGGCAGGGTTAGCATTCATGTGTTTTGCTAGAAGGACGATTTGAATGCAGACCTTGACTCGAGATATGACTAAAGCTAGGGCACGAGAGAGGCTAAGCTATTGTATTGCTACAATTAGGGTATGACATATCTTTTCTAGAGCGGATTTCGGTTGTATGCCCGAAGATATGATATATTCAACATTACATATGATTGACGTGAGTCGGCTTGGAAACATCCGAGAGTGACCTAAATTACATAGCCGATCGGGTATGTCAACTCTAGAGATATATTGCACATTCGGTAGGGAGACCCCTACCCTTGTCATATTGGAATGGTTTCACATAGTATTGTGGCTCTTCCTTGTTAATCCATTTATCGAACGTCGCCATTAAGTATTTATATGTATACTTGAATACTATTGTGATGTGAGATGCAAGCATCACAATTGTTTTATATGTTTATTTTTCCCACATTAGACACTATCTATGTATCACTCTTATATACTTATAAAAAAATAAAATGGTTTTGGTTCTTATGATGGAAAACCCATTTCATACTGCGGCGTGGTCTCACAATGTACCATTATATGTTTACGCATATATCTTGAGTTTTTCATTCCAGACCCTCTCTGAATCGAAGTTGATTTTTCCTTAAACTCTTGGTTACTCATTTGAGTAGGTTAAAAAGGTAGGTTATGTTTCTGAGGTTTTGGAGTTGACGGATGGTGAGCAGGAGGCTTCTAAAGTTATCGGCTATTTTGTTTTCTATTATACTATCAGTATATATGTAAGGACAGACTGTTATAACTGTCTAGGCTAAAAGTTAGTATCTGTTTGTAACTCTGGTAAACCCTGTATTCTTAGAGTAATCAAATGTACTACCTATGATTATTATACATCATCCTTTCAGTGTGAGATATTGTTGTTCTGTTCTTTCTTCATGTTCTTTATTTTATCGTACATGATAACCTGTCTTTAAGACACTTAAATGATCGGCACATGAATACACAAATGTATTAAGTGTCGTCTTTAGCAGTCGGAAAGGCGGGTCGTCACACATGAGTAGAGATATAAGAAACCCAACTTAGATTTAAGGAACAAGTAAATTCATATTGTACGTATACCATGATTTTAGATGTGTTTGACACTTGAATCACGAAGTTTTTTCATAAAAAATGCATTATTCCCTAAATTGATATCACTCAATGTGTGTGTGTGTGTATTCACTACTAGAATTACAATGCTTTACCAATGAAAAAATATCGCTGGTAAAGAGTGTTCTAATGACATACCAATGACATTTTAGTTACTTATAAAACCCACGAGCCAAAATCTTGGCCGACGACTTATTGATGATAATCATAGGGCCTACATCGATGACATGGCGACTAAATTATTTTCAACGACATACCAACAACATCATGACTGACGACTTGTAGATATCATGAATGCAATTGATGGATTTTCTAATGACTTGCCTATGGGTTGTGGAAGATCTTAAGGTTAATTAAATACTAAAGAAAAGGTGAATAGTGTTTTCTAACTTATATAAATATTTTTAAATTTCTTTCAAGATTAATATTAAATCATAGATTATCAACATATAAACATACCAACAATCAATCACAGATAAAAATAAAAGCAATAAAGTAAAGTAGAGAGTTAGAGAGATGACATCAGGGATTTTATATTGGTTCGGATTTCTCCAACATCCAGTCCCGTATAATTGCTTGTACAGATTTCTTTACAAATATCAATCTTTATTCGGGCAGAAGGCAAACCCAAATACAATCTCGATTTCGAGGCTACGAGACGCACCCTCCATAATTTCCAAGCTCAGGGTAGACTCACTTGATTTGACCAGGCTACAAGCACACCCACTAGATTTCTAGGCTACTAAGTACACCCACTTGATTTGAATGGGCTACAAACACACCCACTTGATTTGAACATGCTACAAACACACTTAAGCAAATACACATAGAGTTGATAGTTTTTCCGAAGACAAATTCTTGTACTTTAGATACAATGGATCCTATAGCCTCTTGGGTAGCACTTAGACCTTTGAAATGAGAGAGAGATGTTTTCAAAATAGTAAGAAAGTAGTATTGATTCAATACAATGAAGTATGAATTGGTTCTATATGATTTTGAAGAGAATAGAGTATATTTTTCAAGAGAATTTTCAAGAGAGTAAGAGAAGGGAAGAAAATAAGTAATTAATTATCAAAAAATTCGTTGCACTTCGCTTTATATAGTAAATCAACGGATGTGTCCATTCGTGAAGAGTTGCGACGAATAGACACTTCCTTTCAAAATTTGAAAAACCAACTGGCGGCATTTATGTCGACATACCCTATGCATATATGTTGACATATGCTTGTTAAAAAATGAAAACTATTTTCTTTTAAATTGTTTTGAAAATCCTATACTTTGTAAAATAATCTAATACTTTGTAAAATAGTTTGAACATAGTTTATAAACATTTTGAACTTTGAAAACTTTTATAAAATATTTTGAAATTTATTTTGGTTAAAATTATAAAAGATTAGAAAATTGGAGATAGAGATTGTAGATTGCTATCAAGGACTTTAACAATATATGCTATGACTCTATACACTAAATTATAATCTTGAGGTCTTCATACCTTGGCCTTTGAACTCATGAGTTTTCATACCTATCTCTTGAGTCTTTATATTGTATAGTCTTCGATTCAACACCCGTGTAATTTTCTGCACTATATACTATATAACTTGGTAAAACATTAGTAGCTATATTTTATATGTTTGTTTATGGTTGTATATGGTTGATGCCATCAAAATCAATGACTGAGGTATTAACATTGCCGACTCCCTACCGACGACTTTTCTGAACCATCATTTCTTCCTATTAATCCGCAACACCAAGTCGGCCATTCTAGCAATGCCACATAGGCAAATATTACCATACCGACACAATATCATATTCAAATGTATGTGAAACCAAAAAAACTAACAAAAAATCATAGAAAAAAGTAAAACATCGTAAATATTCCATATAATACAAAACCAAATTCATGTATAGACAATCTCATACACAATCCATACAACATCATGTCCGTACAACAAATAACATCACAAATACACATATCATATACACGATCATGTCCATGTAAAAAAACTCACGATTGTGGCGATGGTGGTGGCGCATTGCTTATAAAAATGCTAGCCAAACATTTAGTACAAGGCATCAACTTGCTTCCTCCGTGCGACCATCTCCTCCTCATGCTTTCTAAGCAGCTCTGCATGCTTTCTTAACATTTCCTCCATCTGAGCTTGTATCTGGGTCTGCATATAAGTTTGGTTAGCATGCAGTAGGAGCATCCTCTCTCATTGAATTAATGCTGCAAGTCAATCATATTAAAAAAAGCATTATATTAAAAACCAAACCGCACTTCAACTATTCTCAAGGTTAACTAAACATAAATAACCTTGGGATAAATGCGATCAAATAATGTACTATAAAGAGCACATTAAAATATTGATATATGGTGAACATGAGCATAATAATTCAATATGTAGATAAATCATCATCACTTCCTTATATTGATTCTTCAAAGTGAATACATTGTAGAAGTCAACAAAATGGTGAAATAACCTAATTAGCTATTGTTTAGTCAGAACAATGCAACCTAGGTGTTACTTACATAAAAATCACCTAATAATGACACAACTTATATGTGGATTATCTACTCAAATGCCAATATATACTTCATAAAATCATAATATAAAATATATGTCCCAGATCCTATATTTTATAGGTGAAAAGGAGAATATTGGCAGCTATGAACTTCTAATCTATGTTAGTTGAAGTAGAATTTTAATCCATGTTAGAATAACTATTAGAAAGAGATGCTAACTAAATATTAATGTTTTGTTTTAAGAGAAATTTCATTTTGGATTATAACTTACTACGGGAATATTCCAAAGGTTGGTTATGCAATCCCTTCTCTTTTTCAATGAATCACACAAATCATGAAACACCTCATCTTCCACCTCAGCAGTGATCTAATATACTGCCCCCTTAGCTCTTGAATCCTAACAACATATTTTTACTTATTTATAATTTTTTAATTTTATGAATATGAAACTTAATTAAATTCAGTTATAATTTAAATCAATTTGCATGGATGACTTACGGTAAAATCAGTAGCAACAGCATTAGCCCACCCAAACGACCCCTTGACTCGAACTTGTGAGTTTGAACATATACATCCTAGACGGTTGCGTCTCTTTGATACTCTTTAGACTAATTACGAAAAATGAAAAATATGCATCAACGATGACTTGTTATAATTTGATTTAAATATTAACATAAATTCACCAAATCCTACTAATAGTCCGCAAAAGATCTCGAGTCGTCGTGGTGTAATCTTTGTTTTTGTGCTATATTTGCTGCATTTGGTTTTGCGTGTTCCTTCGCATCTTCCTGCTCCCAATACGACTAAAATTGGTCATAGATGTCTTTAGTAAGTTCCTTAACCTTCTTCCTGCTTTTCTTCATCCCGTACACCATCTCTTTGTATTTTATGCTTGCTTTCTACTCCCAGAGTTTTCTGATATGTGCTTGAGATAGGTTGAGTTTCCATTGATATTTACTCTACATTTTATTTAATATATATTATCATATATATTATTCATTAATCGCTAATTTTTACAATATATTAATTAATATATTATTTATAATTCCATTAATTTATCTAATTATTAATACCATAGAATATTGTTTTCTTTTACTAATTTATATTGTTAATATCATATATAGTTAATTTTATTTTATTATTAATACCATACAATATTATTAATATCAAAACCATTAGATATTATTTTATTATTAATTTCATACAATAAAATTTCCTTTTGCTAATATCATATATTATTATGTATTAATCACTATTTTTTTACAATGTATTAGTTAACATATTACTGATGGTACCATTAATTTTATCTAATTATTAATACCATGCAATATTATTTTCTTTCAATAAAATCACAATATTTCGTTTTAAATATTCCTTGTCAAGATGTTTCAAAAAAGGATATTAATGCATTCGTTGAGCTTAGAGCATCTAACGCTCTCCAAATTTCGGACGGTGTATTACTCATGAATGTTAGGAGCACCTTGGGGTTATGTACTAATAGATTTTGGATATCTATGGAATACTCATCCGAGAATTCCTTATTGGCTAATAATAACTAGGTCAAACAGGAAATTTTGAAATGATGATGTTTGTTAACCCTAGAAACTATAGCAATAAATGAAAATAATAATAAGGGGAAAAATGTAATTTTACATTAAAGGATAAAAGTATAAATTTTCACAAACATCCTAATTAGACCATAGGACATATTCCATTGCGTGTGAACTGTCGTTTATAGTTAGGAAACATATAAAAACTGTTAAATTTGATAAAACGGATTGAAAATAGTGGAAAATATGACCAGTGGCTTTTTCATAAATATGGGATTCCGGCCTAAGTCAGAAAACCCTACTTTCAACTATAAATTAGACCTTACATCCATTATTTCTTACTCCAAACCTTAGCCATCACCTATACGTACATTTCTTCTTTCTCTTTCTTAGAAATTCCACAATCTAAACAAACTCTTTTATCTCTTCAAAAATTTCTAAATAAAAAAAAGTAAAACAAATAAGATAATCAAACTAAAGAAAGAGAGAAGCCAAGAATCTAGGAATGAAGCAATAAGGGATAGAAGCAGCGAATTCTAATCAAACTAGAGGAGGAACTTCTTTGAGGTGAGTGGGTTGATTACAATGTTTATATTGTTCATAAGTAATTGGGTTCCTTTATAGTTCTATATGATTTATAAATATAATTATTGAATTTGAATAATAATTCTAACTTAGATTTAATTCGAATTACTATTTTAGATATGAATTAATTTGAATGATGATAATGGAAAACCCTAGTTGGTAGTTTAATAGATTAATTATTAAAAAAGGAAAAGGGAATAAACTAGTGAAATTCATATCAAATCCATGAAGATAAACTTTTGTTGATAACATTTGGTTTGGTATGGTTTGGATAAATGAAGAAATCGAATACCCTTTATTTCTACCCAAATTGATTTTATAATTTGAAACATATGTAGAATTTTCATTTGAAGCATATTGGTAGTTTTTTTTAAAAAAGGTGAAAAATATACATGAAAATTAAAGTTAAATTCATGTAGATAAGGTTACATATTATACATAAGAATCCGGTTGAAAATAATTTCTTAAACCTATATTCGAAATCACGAAGAAGATGAATAAAATAACCAAAATAAAAAATTTATGAAAATCTAAAAAAACACCAACCAAACGTCCGAATACCCAGATCAGATGTTTGAAAATTCAAACTAGACATCTGAATTAGGGTTAGATGTATGGATTTCAGGAAATCCCAACCCGAGAGCAACTAATTCGAATTTTGCTTGATTCAAATGTCTGAATCATTTTTCAAATATCTAGAACCGAAGTCAGACATCTAAGAAAGGAAGTCAGATGCCTGAACAGTTACAAATATTTTTTATATAAGGTAAGACATCTAAAAACAATTTTCAGACATATGAAATGTTTTAGCATGCCTAGGTTGTACCTAGACCAGGTACAGGCCAAGTAGGGCGAATAAGGAAACTTGTCCCTACTTTCTCGACTTTTAGGAGTTCATTAGCTACATGGAGTAGGTTCAATGAGTAGGATCACTTCATGGTGGGCGTAGCATGGAAATTGACAAGACATATGTTAGTAGTGCAGTTAGAAGCTCTTATTGTTACTAGGGCACACATGGTCACATGTTAAACTTGTAGGAACTGGTGAAGGGAGATAGAGGCATCTGCATGTAAGGCTACATGGTTGGGCCATAGCTTGACCTATGGGGAAATCAATATAGTGATTTTCTTAATATTTCAGGTTGAATAATAAAAAGCATATGACAAATTTACCATTAAGAAGTTGACATGAATGCTTATGTGGCCATGAATCGTCGAGGTGATATACTTGGCGCGAACCCAGCCATTGCAATGTTCCCAGCATGTAAGTGCGATTTATGTAGTTCATCATTGAGATATTAACTTGATGTTGGTTAAGAAATTTTTTATCAGGACCATATACTAGGAATTGACTCCGAGTTTTTGAAATGTTAGTTGTTCAACCTCCGATTGGAAACCTTTGTAAGTTATTTATGGGTATAGGTGAACTAAAATTATATCCTTGATTTGTAAAGTAACCAACCTTTATATGTAATACTTAAACACAAATGGACACCCTACGTCATGTAGGTTATAAATAAAGTTAATTGCTTATAAACACCATACACTAGTAATACAATACATTCATTATACTTTGTCTGATCCACTCCTTTTCTTCCCCTTTTATACCCTCTACAGGAGGATAGGCTAGCATGTGATTTGGCCTAGACATGGAGCGTAGAGGACGAGACTAGGCACCTAGAGTTATATTATTTACGATTACTCTCCATGTCCTATTTATTATATTATATTATCAGTCGAACATCGTGTTGTCATTTGAGAACTTCATTGTGTCTGTTATTGTATGGACTATAATATGTGGAGACTATTATCTAATTTTCTTTTTTCCAATACTTATATCTTATGTCCATCCGCTATGAGATCTGAAAGTGTATAATGCTTAAAATTTTATATTAGTCACTTATCATGTAATTTTCTAAAACCTTGATGACTTGTACTTCTTAGCATGATGCGAGTTCAAAAGTCATTTTATGTGGACCAGTATGTTCGAAGGTGCGGGTTGTCATAGTTGGTATCAAAGCTTAGGTTCAGGATTCTTTAGGGGTTAGGTGCATATTGAGATATCATACTTGTATATTTTTAAAAATTATTATTATATATATAAGCATAATGCAATCACACCCTTACAATTCTAGTAACGCTTAAACACTATCTGATGAAAGTTACAAATAATTCATATTTACATATAAGTGAGATCGAGCAGTCGGATTGGAAATAGTTTCGGTGAGGTAGCCCAGATTTTGAGCTTGTACATTCCTATATAGTTCCATTAGTATCTTCAAGCAAGTGGCCAGACTGAACTCTCCCCCAATAGAGGACCTGTGGTGTAAATGCAAGTTGCAGCCCCAGCTCCTCCACCTACTTTGGATTTCCCCAAGCCATGTCAGGATTTCTAGAGTCAGGGAGAAGAATTATTATGAGACTATATCATTAGCGGAGACACGGGCATAACTGATAAACTGTGGTAGGATTTTTAATATGATGGATATGGAGGATGTAGTGAAGAGGCAGCAAGCTTCATGGCATATACAAGGAGAGCTTCATGGCATTTGCAAGGGAAGGCCTTAAACTAGTGGGAAATTATTGTTGTTGAGATAGATGAGACTAATATTGCTTGAACCAATTTCAAGAGGCATTTTGAGACTAAGTTATTTCTGAGATAGAATAGGGGTAGAGTAAGAGAAGTTCATTCATTCGAAGCAAGGTGACCACATTGTCAAGGAGTATGTTAATGAGTTTAATCATTTGGCAAAGTATGGTTTAAACCTTATCAATACACCAGCGAAGAGGACAATGAAATTTACTATGGGGTTGAATCTATCTTTGAGAGGTATTGCTTTAAGCCAAGTACCTATTGGAGCTACATTTGAGAGCTTGGGGGAGATGGCGTTGTTGAATTCAATTGGAAAGGAGGAACCTAAGAAGACAAAGGTGAAGATAGTTCAGCAAGACCACCTCAAAAGTGGAATGGGAGCTCAAATCAAGATAAAGAATCCAAAGTTTAAGTGTAATAAATTCCAAGGTATGGGCATTTGGCAAGAGATTGCATGGAAAGCATTGCAAAGGTCAAATGCTACAACTATAACCAATTTAGGCACATGAAGAGAGAGTGTTCGAATGCACCAAAGAATTCTATTTAGGTGGTTCCATCATATGCACTAGATGATATTCCAAGCTCGAGCGCTGCTTCAGCTACGGATAAAGGAAAGAAGGTTGTCAAAGAAGGTATGTTAACTCTTTTTGATGTATTTATTCGTATTTTATTTGACACCAGAGTATCACACTCATTCATTTCTAGTAGAGTAGTAGATGAATTGCAATTCGAAACTAGTATAATTACAGGCCCTATAGTAGTATCAAACCCTGTTGGAGGATCGACTCATTTATTCATGTGTAAGGGTTTGAAGTTGTATGTTTTAGGTGTCGAATTCGATTGCGATGCTTTTTCTTTAGGGTTATTTAGATTTGGTTTAATTTTGGAAATGGACTTGATAACTGTGTACATAGTGGTATTGGATTGTGATAGGAAGGTGGTCCTATTAAGTACTTGCAGTGGGCGTAGCCTTGAAGTTTACAATGACCTCAAGAGTTTAGTTATGTCGAGTTATATGTATGTCTTTTCTGAAGTTTCCGGTCTTCTTCCCAAAGGGAGATTGAATTTTGAATCTATCTTAAAGAGAATGCCAAACTTGTTGCCTTAACTCTTAGCATATGGCTTCTAGAGAAAGATGTAAGCTAAATAAGCAAGTAAATAAATTATTGGAGAAATGCTTTACTGGAAGAAGTATTTTGAAGTGGGAGCACCAGTTCTTTTTGCTATTAAAACAAATGGTTCTTAAAGGCTTTATGTAGATTATCGTGAGCTAAATAAACTAATAAAGAAGAATCTTTATCTAGTACCCTCATAAAGACGATCTCTTTGATTAGTTAGTTAGAGCAAAGGTATTCCCTCAATTTGGCTTGGCTATCGAATTCTATCGGTTGCGTGTAGCTGAGGATAATATTCAAAAAATTGCTTTTCGTACACATGAAAGACTTTACGAGTGGTTACTCATGCCATTTGGACCAACCAATGCCCCAGTATATTTTATAGACCTTATGAGTCGAGTCTTTAGAGGGTTGCTAAATAAGTTCATGGTGGTATTCGTTGATGACATTCTTGTCTATTCGAAAATCGAGGAGCACATGTTGCATTTAGAAGAAGTGCTTAATGCTTTCCGTAGGCATAAGTTAAAGGTCAAATTTTCCGAATGTCACTTTTGGTGCAAGGAGGTTCACTTTTTAGGACATGTTGCCTTTGAGCATGGACTAGCGATCGACCCAAGTAAAGTTGTTGCGGTATAAGATTGACACGCACTGAGGAATGCTACAGAGATGAGGAGTTTTCTTTGTTTAGTTGGCTACTATAGGAAGTTCATTAAGGACTTCACTAAAACTTCTGCACCTTTGACCCGCCTTACCAAGAAGAATTTGGTTTTTTCGTGATGCTCAAATTGCGAAGATGCTTTTATAGGCTGAAGGAGTTGTTGACTAGTGCTCCTTTTTAGTACTCCTTGATGGTACGAAGGAATTTGCTGTATATAGTAATGCCTATGGCATAAGATAGGGCACAGTGTTGATGTAAGAGGGTAGAGTTGTTTGTTATGCTAGTCCACAATTGAAGGTACATAAGTGAAACTATCCCACTCATGATGTTGAGATGGCAGCCATTGTCTTCGACCTCAAATCATGGAGGCATTACCTTTTAGGGACCGATTTGAGATATTTATGTATCATAAGTCTCTGAATTATTTACTCTCCTAAAAAGATTTGAATTTGAGGCAGAGGAGGTGGATGGAATTCTTGGCGTTGTATGATTTCGGTATCTTATACACTCTAGGCAAGGACAATGTTGTAGCCGATGCCTTGAGTAGGAAGCATGTGATGTTAAGCACTATGTTTTTGGAATGAAAGCACATAGAGTTCATTTCTACATTTGATTTTCGACCTTTATTGGACGTTACACTAGGATTGTTGGTAGCTTTAGATGTTTAGCCTTCACTTATGAACCATATTGGTTTGAGTTAGAAGGAAGACAAGGAGTTGATGGATATTTTTGAGAAGTTGAACCGAGGAGAGCATTCGAGTCATTTGGATTGCTATTCCATTGATCGAAAGGATGGTTGCGAAGAAATGGTTGGTTGTGTGTCCTTTTTGTTAAAGAGTTGGTAGACATGGTACTAGTGGAGTCACATCATGCTAGGATGTCCAATGGTGACAAAATGTATTGTGATATAAAGAGAGTATTTTGTTGGCTTAGTATGAAGAGACATGTAGCAGAGTATGTTTCCAAGTGTGTGACTTGTCAGACGATAAAGGCGGAGCATAAGAAGCCTAGTGAATTGTTATAGCCGTTGGATATTCTGTAGTGGAAATGAGAAAGTATCTTTATGGACTTTGTTGATTGGTTACCTAGGAGTAGAAGGAGATTGAGAGTATTTGGGCATATTCGATCGATTGACCAAATGCGCACATTTATTCCAATCAGGAGTACGAGGACAACTGCATCTTTGGTGATTTTATACGTGAGAGAGATATTTGGTTACATGGTGTTCCTTTTAGCATTATGAGTGATCAGCCAATTTTTACTAGTGAGTTTTGGAGGAATCTTCAGGAAGCCTAGGGAACTGAATTAAATTTGAGCACCACTTATCACTCACAAATAGATAGGCAGACTGAAAAGGTGAATAGAGTATTGAAGGACTTGTTTCGGATGTGTATTTTGGATTTTGTATGTTCTTTGGAGGATCACTTGCCATTAATATAGTTTGCATATAATAGATATCAGTAGAATATTGGAATGACACCGTTTAAGGCATTGTATGGGAAGCCATGTCAATCGCCATCTTGTCGGTGGGACACTATAGATATAATTGTTCTTCGACCAGAGATGATATGGGAGACTTCGGAGAAAGTAACTTCATTCGTAAGAGGATGAAGTCTAGCCAAGGTAGGAAAAATTCGTATGTTGATAGGAGACACACGGAATTATAGTTTATAGTAGGTGATATAGTCTTTGTGAAGGTGTCGCCACTTAAACATGTTATGAGGTTTAGTATTTTGGAAAAGTTAGCACCAAGGTTTGTATGGCCTTTTTTGATCATGGAGAGAGTAGGGAAGTTAGCTTATAGGGTGTTACTTCATGAAAAGTTGGCGGGAATACATAATGTCTTCCATGTGCCATATTTGTGGAAGTGTCTGCATGATTCAACTATTGTGGTTGAGCCAGGTCAGTTGGAAGAAGTTGAAGTAGAGAGAGAGTCGCTTGTTTTCCCTGCACACATCAGCATTATTGAGCATGGGACAAGAAGACCCCGCAACAAAGTAATTAAACTGGTTAGAGTCTAGTGGAGAGATAACCTAACTGAGAGTATGTAAGAACCCAAAGAGAAAATCTGAGCTACCCATCCAGAGCTCGTTTGTAACAACCCGCATATTTTACGATTGTATATTTAAATGTTTTATTTAAATATAGCATCATCGTTGGTCGGATTAAAGTCCAAAATGCTACTTTCTGTAAACAGTCGAATTAGGACTCGTGACCACTTCCATTGAGTCCAAAATGGCATTTGCGACCTTTTTGAGTATAAACATCGATATGTTTGGAGTTGATTAGAATTTTAATATTTTTATTTGGGGCTTTGGGTTCGGGTTTCAGCCCACTAACCCAACAAGAGAACCCAACTCCTCTACCTAATAACTCTCACCCCACTCCTCTTCATTCATTCATAACATTTCCTAACACTCATGCAAAAGGAAAAAATGGGGGAAAAGAAAGGAAATTAGAAATTCCTAAGCCCTAGTTCTCTTAGGAAGTTCAAGTTCTTGCTCTAAAATCAAAGAGAAGCTTAGGTAAGCATCCTCTTCATCTTCTCCATCTCAATCTCTCTCCAATTTCAGAAATTTCCTATAACCTAACTTAGGGAATATTTGCTTATGATCTTAGATTGGAGCTTCTAGAGTTGAAGTTGAAGAGTGGTTGATCTTTCCTTTGTTTTAAAGCTTCTCATTTCTATATTTGGGTTTAAAGGTGAGTTCTTGAACTCACATCTATGTCTATAGCTTTCATTTGTTGTTAGGTATGAATTCCTAACATCTATTTCATGTTCAATTGCTTTTGATTTGAATTGATTTGGTGAATTTTCCAATTTTGGTATTTTGAAGTCAAAATCTTTAAAGATCCTATCTTGGATGTTTGGACATGTTTTTGGTGGTGTATCGAAGAGCCTATAGGGCTGGGTTGTCGCTTGGCATAATTCCCTAGCCTCATCGCTCGTTCGATCGCCTCCGGTTTGATTTTTGCCCTTTTTAGGCTAGGCTGATTTTTGCCTAGCAGGAAATTTCAGACGTCTGGATTGAAAATCCAGACGTCTGGTTGAAAATCCAGACGTCTGGTTGAAAATCCAGACGTCTGGTTGAAAAATCCAGACGTCTGGAATTGGTCCCTGGAAAAAGAAAAAAAAGCAGAGGCAAAATTCAGACGTCTGGAAATCCAACCAGACGTCTGGTTAGTGGTTCAGACGCCTGGTTGGTAATTTCAGACGTCTGGAACTGTTCAATTTTGCATATTTTGGCTGTTTTTGAGTGGATTTCCAAATTTTATCGATTTTTTTTATCCGGTTAGTTGTTGTCAATTATTATCGACTTTGATGACTTCATTTATGGATTTTTGGGAATATCCATTTGATTGGATTTGATATCGATTTTTATGGTTTGAATTCACGTCGTCGAATGTGGATTTTTGGTGATAGATTGTTTTTACAATCATTTTTGTGATTTGTCACTTTTAAATACAAAGGTTTCTATACTAGTAGTAAATACTCAAACTCTTTCACAAAAACAATTTCAACGTTACTTTTAATACAAAGTTCGTTTTTAAAAACCATTTTCCAATCTATTAGTATATACAAACCTTTACCTCATTCGTATGAGAAATCTAATTAAATGACTTAGCAAAACAAGTGGTATGAAACGCTTGCGTTTACTTCGTCGGTTAATTCTTGGACTTGTTTGATTGAACTCTAGTGACAATTTTCGAGTGGGAATCTACAATTTGTTCGTCAATATTTAAGTTAAGCCAGTGGTTATGGGACACGAAGCTAAACTCATTTATTTACTAGCTTAGTGTAATTGACACTTCTTATTGATCTATGGTGATCATTTAGTGATTTAGACTTGCGATGTGCAGTGTCTCTTTGTTTGCGTGGGGGACTATACCCCGTTTTTGGAGGTTCGTCTCATTTTTATAGGCTAGCGACTTATGGGTTTTATGAAATTCAGTTCATCGGGCATACCGTTATTGTACTACGTCGTTGTTCCGAATTATTTGAGTTTTAGGTTCATCGGGCGTACCGTTATTGTACTACGTCTTCGTTCCGAATTATTTGAGTTTCAGGTTCATTGGGCTTACCGTTATTGTACTACGTCGTTGTTCCGGCTCATTTGAGTTTCAGGTTCCTCGGGCGTACCGTTATTGTACTACGCCGTTGCATCGGCTCTATGGTTAGCGACCATGGGATAGCGACCCGTTTGCGATACACGTGCTGGTGAGTTTTCATGCTCCCGTTTGTGATAGGCCTCCCCCTTTGTGTTTTCTGGATTTCTAATTATTGATTTCTAGAATTTGCGTTTCACCAATTTTTGCGATTTGCATTGATATGTTTTGTCAATATTGGAGGTTTGGTGAATAAGCTAAAGAATGTGATATTCTTTTTGGATATTTGACAAGATTTGAGATATTGTATGATTTTTATTGTTATCGAATGTATACTTGTCACAATATGGCATTATTGTTATCATATATTTTTGTCATATCTCTTATCCTATCTCATCTTATATGATATTTATAGCTAGACTGATCCGTTTATTATTTTTCTTCTTAAATAATACTCGGGTCAGACCGAGGTATTTCAGGTGCTTCCACTTGACTTCTTAGCAGGGACTAGCTTCTGACTTTTGGCTAACTACTTTAGCTTAGTAGTTTTTGCTTTTCTACATTCGAGATAGAGACTCCTTAATGTATACATATTCTTTTGTCTAGCACTTGTACCTATTCTTTTGTGATGTAGTGGGTCTTGTATGACCACTACTTTGGTGTACACTTCTATGTGTTATATTCATATCTGTTTCCGCCTTAGTGATATGAATATCTGTAACTGATTTATGTTATGCTTATTTTATATTTGTTTTCGAAGGCCACATGGCCACTGTGTAGTAGCTTTGAGTTTGTATTTGATATGCCAGATTTCCTCTTGAAATGAAATGCATGACCTACTATCTGACATATCGGTACTCACACAAAGCAATTACACAGATGGTCGCTCCTCAACAGCCTTATTCTTCACGCTAGTCGACGGCATTACCTCGTAGTGTCCTTGGCTAGTGTGACTATAGAGGTGGGGCGTCACATCGTTTCTGGTACATTTCCATTTAAGTTAATATATTTTTAGTGCACATAGTATTTATCTTATAATATCCCATAGGTAGGAAAGTTTGGATGCTACGCACGGTTATGAACGTGTCATTAGGACATGTTTTGGATGATGATTGCTAATGGATGAATTGTATTAGTTAGTCTTGCACATATATGCTGATATGTTCATGTTAGTCTATGACATCGATCACGTTATCATTTTACTTTATCAGTTATATGCATAATAATTGTTGCATTTTTGCATATGTATTGAATGGTTTCTCATTCTTATAGAATTGCAAGTGTAACGACCGCTAAACACCTACGACACCCAATATACCTACAGAGTGCGTTGTCACGATGCCCGGTCGATGTAGGACAGTTGTCAAGGGTGAAAAGTAATAAGATAATCATAGACCATATCGTAGGTCTCACGGTGCATCAAATAAAATATAGTAATCATCACAAATATAAAATAGATGAGACATTAATAATTAAATGAACCATAAAATACCAAAGTTCACAAGTTCACAGAGTTATATATAAAGTAGTGGTAGTGTCTCTAAATAAAATAACTAACAATGTCTAGGATCCATAGTGTTTCATCGGGGAATAAGTAATAGTAAACCCACATATAATACGAGAAAGCACCATCCACTACTCGTCCTTGTGCAGCCGCCTATTGCCCAAGCCTGCTACCTTGTCTACTCATTTAAGAGTACTCGAGATAATAATAATCACGGTATTAAATCTCGTTTCAGACAACAACCTAGTGTGAGCGATAAACAATCTCAAACTACTATACAAGTCGATATATTAAGGAATAAAGGTATAGAGAATCATATCTGACATGTCCCTGCATCCAAAGAGTTAGCATATATGAACAATAAAGAGTTAGCATATAAGAACAATAATATGTTACCATACTATCATCATCATAAAGTATACAAACATCCTGTATACTATCAGGTGTTTAGGCATCTATCTTCTGGATACCTACATCATATGACAGCCCTAGGGCGATAAATAACAACATAACAATCATGGCATATATAGCATCCATCAAACAATGTCATTGTCACTCAATATGCATTGGATATATGATAACTCGTATGACCATTGTGATGACCGTCCTACACCACCAACACCCAATATAACTAAATAGTATGCTTCTGAGATGTCCCATCAATGTAGGATAACCGTCAAGAGTTATAAGGTAAATAAGGCATCACACAACCTGTCGTATATCTCACACCGCATAGAGTAAAAAATAATATACATCACAGATATAAAACAGGAGAGACAGTAACAACTAAGTGATCAAATATCAGAGTACAGATCCACAAGGTTATACAACATAATAATATAGTTTATACAAAGCAGGAATAAACTCAAATAAACCATCCTATAACAAAGCAAGCACTGCCTAGGCTCCACAGTGTTGCATGGCAGAATAAGCATTATATCTATATATAATATGAGAAGCTCCATCATGCTCGTCCTTTACGTTGCACTATGTACACCTAGACCTGTTATCTAGTCTACTCATTTACCAAGATAATAAGAAGAAAAGTATAAAACCTCGAGATAGACAATAGTCTGGTCTGAGTGATAAATGAATCTCAAAATACTATACAAATCGATATAGTAAGAACAAAAGGTATAAGAGTCATACCTGACCTATACCTACATCCAAAGATTTATAACATAACATCTATAATATTTTACTCTACTATCATCATAAAATGTACTATGTCCTAAGTACAATGTCAGGTGTCTAGGTATCCTTGTCCTAAATACCAACATTAGGTGACATCCTTAAGGTGATAGACTATGGGAGGAACAATCAAAACAAACATAACATCCATCAAACAATCATCACTATCACTCAATGTTCATAGATATAATACTACTCGTATAACGCGATCATAAGCCGAAGACCCAATCAAATCTTGGTTTCACGATACTCAATCCATGCCACTTCGTAAGAATAGGAAATAGACCCATAGTCATAAGGTCTAGGGTAATCAATCATAATCCAGGTGGGCATCCCTATATACCCCCTCTACATGAGAACACTGGAAACCTCCGAGTGTCTACGATCCCTTCGCACACATCTTCAAATGGAATACAATCGTTCTACCATCCTACCTATATCCATAGTGCAACACGATCGTGATTCTACTCATGAGCTCTCCTCATTGAACCTACCAATTGGATCATCACTTTAGCTCTAGTCATTGAGTCATTATCATCGAAACCTAACTGCATCCACTATCGAGTTGCCATCATCACAGTTTTGAAACTACCACATCCAAGTGGTCCCATATTGCTTCGTTTCTTAAACGTCAGTCTTCATCGTGCTATCACATCACCATCGAACAACGAATGAACGAACGAACGAACACCTCCAACGTGACCTATAGAGCCTACACTTCCCCTCCTGGATGTTCCACCCTAACCTGATCAAAAACTATAGGTCAGTACCGACCAAAACTACTCAATGCCGAGTGGTATTCTTAGCCAAATTTTGGGTCTCTTTACTTCCTTGAAGCCTCCCCTCTGTAGCTCCAACTTCCAAGCCACTAGACCCCACTATTCATCTAACAAAGTACTCGACATTGTGAAAAATAGTTGGTATTGATACCTTTACTGTAACACCCCTAATTTTATTGAACATTATTCAGGACATTTAATTGGATAAATTAAATAGAATAATGTAGATAAGGAGATTGAGGATTGATTAATAAATTAAGTGGTCGTGCTTATTTAACTAAATGAATTAATAAATGATTAAGTAATTAAACATAAGGGCATTAGGGTAAATAGCCGTCCATATTTCCCCACCCTTATACTATTCTCCTTATTCATACACGTTCATTTTATCTCAAACAAAATTTATAACCATGAGAAGAAAGCGAGGCCGACCATCAGAAAGAATAGAAGAGAAAAATCAAAGTAAAAGCTTAGGATAAAGCTAGAAGAAATCAATTTCAATCAAACTTCAATTTCCTTATCCAATCTAAGGTGAACAATAATTTCTACATCTCTATTTTGGTTTTATAATCATATGGTTTTGGATTTAAGGGTAAATCTGTTTTATGATATATTGAATGATGATATGCTTGATTTATAAATTGTATGGTTTAAACAAGGTTGTTTAAAGGAGATATACACGGTTTTAGGGTAAAACCGAGGCTTGATGATTTGTAAATGCCATGGGAAAATTTTATGTTATAGAAAACATAATTTTGGAGTTGGGTTTCAATTTTTATAATTTTCCAAGTCGTGGAGAATTAGTTATGAATTTTCAAAAGAAAATATGGTTATTTGGGTTTATAAATATGTTTTGGAAAATATGTTAAGAATTTGGGTCTGAAATTTTTATATGTTAGATAACATGATTAAAGTGAATTTCTAGAATTTTTGGGGATTTTTACTAAGTGATTTAGTATGGAAATTAAATTATTTCGAAAGGAGGACCTAAATGATTTAATTGTTTTTATAAGAGAAAGGGCTTATTTGTTAAATGTTAATTTGATTTTAGATCTGAGAAAATGCGGCAAATGTTATCCAAATTATTTAAAAGTTGTGAAAGCCAATCAAAATATTTACAAGTAGGCAAGTTTGTTACAAAAAGTTTATTTACTTTGGAAGAATCAGCTTTTACCTGGAAAAAGGTGGTCCCGCCTTCTTTGGCAAACCTTTCGACTTAGACCTATCGACCAAGACCTTTCGACTTCAATGACCAACAAGGTCGAAAGCAATGCACATAATATTATTCAGGTGGTATGCAGTGAATTGGACTTGGAAGCTATGGTGTCGAAGGGTTGCTTTCGAAGGAGATGGACCCTTAGTTTACTTTGATTTGAAAAAGAAAATCACTTGCCTGCTTTAAAAAGCTTCCGACAAGGTCGAAAGCTATGTTTGCTTCCGACAAGGTCGAAAGCTATGATTTCGAAAGGTTGGTTTTATAAAGAGCTTCCGATAAGGTCGAAAGCTATGATTGCTTTCGATAGGGTCGAAAGCTATGGTTTTGAAAGGATAGTTTTTAAAGGAGCTTTCGACACAGTCGAAAGCTATGTTTTCAAAAGGTTGTTTCAAAGAGGATTTTGAAAAAAAGCGTTGCCGCCTTTATTTTTGTTTAAAGCTTTCGAAGGGGTCGAAAGTAGGAGCTTTTGACATTATCGAAAGGATTAATGGTTTTTATAAAGACAAGTCGCTTCCTAAACCTTTTGAAGGGGTCGAAAGCAGAAGCTTTCGATGTTGTCGAAAGGTTCAATTGTTTTCCAGATATTTCAATGCTTTCGAAAGGATGGTTTCAACACCATCAAACTTTCCCAAAATTTAATAAAACAAAGAGTGTTTTCGAAAGGGATACTTTCACCTATTTTCACTTTGACCCAAAGTAATATTTTAAGTATAAACCCAATGTTTTTGAAAGGGTGGATTTTGAATGGCTTCGAAGGGTGACCTTCAATGCTTTCGAAAGGGATACTTTCAAGTGGTTTCGAAGCTATGCTCCTTCTCTTATATGATAATACTTTTAACATGGTCGAAAGGTTTCAAAAGTGGTGTTTTAAAGTATTATAAAGGCTTGAGCCTGTTGTTTTAAAATATGTGTTTAAAGCTTTCGAAAGGGTCGAAAGCAAAGCCTTCGAAGGGAATACTTTCGAAGGGGTTGGAAAATTGTTTTCTTTTAACCAATTTTGATACTTTCGAGAGGGTAGGTTTATATGACACTTGATTTTGAATATGTAGGGTGGGTAACCTTATATAATAAATGTTGTTTAACCTTGGGGATACCGGGGTAGGTTTAATGAGTTTAACACAATAGTTGGGGATACCAACACTTATATGTTTTGACACAATCATTGGGGGATACCAATGTAAATTATAAATTAATATAACCTAAATTAGGGATACTAATGAAAATAGGTTAATCATGTGGATAGCATGGGATGTTTGATGGATAGTCAACATCATGAAGGGGATGGATAGTCTCCATATGATTGAAGAAGGGTTTATAGTTATCCTAGGAAAACTATGGGATGTTTGATGGATAGTCAACATCATGAAAGGGATGGATAGTCTCCAAATAATTAAAGATGGGTTCATAGTCATCCTAGGAAAACTATGAGATGTTTGATGGATAGTCTACATCAAGCCAGGGATGGATAGTCTCCAATTGATTAAGGAATGGTTCTTAGTCATCCTAGGAAAACTATGGGATGTGAGATGGACAGTCCACATCAACTTAAGTAAAATGAATGTGGGATGGATAGTTCCTCTTTGATGCAAATAAAAATCTAAAATGGGATGGGTAGTCCTTGAAAATATAAGACGGATAGTCAGATGGAACTTAGATGGTTAGTCTAATTAATATGGGATGGGAAATCCTAAATGTTTTCAAGTATGCATATCATCATAATATTTTGAAATGTATGTTTTAACCATTGTGGATGCAGGAAGCATAGAATATGGTTTTATAAAGGTTTTAGGATATTAGTGAGGGGAAAACCCATTCTGCTAAGTGGCGTTGTCTCACTAGATATATAAATGGATTGAGATGTTAGATTATTATTCATCCGACTCGAAGTTTTTGTTTTCACCTTAAAATCTCGGGTGCTCAATTGATTTTGAGTAGTTTGAGATTTAAGGTTTTCAGGTTTTCTTCTTTGACGAATAAAGCTTCTGAAGGCATGCGGGAGGCAGATAGTTATTTAGAATTGTCTTTTCCGCTATGTGTTTTGTTTGTAAAGGCAGACATGTTAGTCATATTATATACTCTGATCAACCAAGGGGGTATCTTCATATGTCGCTCTTGGCGTATGTGTAATAATTATATTTTGTTGAACGTGGTTAATGTTTTGGGATTATGTAATGAACATGAAATGTTTTGAATGGAATGTGAAAATATGTTTTTGAATTTTTAATTTTTTTCCATATTCTTATGATCTGTGTATCAATGAATCTAGCACAGCCGTATTTGGTCGTCGAAGATTAATAACTATGGATGACTACAGCATCTGTAGCCGTTAGTTTTGGGCCTCCAAGTAGGGGGATGTTACATTTACTTAGCAAAATTTTAGCTTCACTTAAACCATGAGCCTTCTCTTTTATACCCGAAGTCGACCCCAAGCTTTCCACCTAGTCACTCGAAGCACGACTCGAAGCAAAACTCTACTGACTTGAAGCTCCATCATCGACCATAATCTAGTCGTCGCAACCACTTTCCGCTGATCTAAATTTGACACGGCTTGAACCGTAGGCTTCTCCCATGCTCCAGGGCCCCTCCTCCAAGTTTCATCCAATTCCTCCACTTTTGTTTTCAATTTCCCAATTTGACCACCTCTTTCCAAACTACCTAAAAGCACTAGCAAACCATATCAAATCACAACATACAAATCTAAAATATCATCCATATACATCCATACATACATAAAATTCATCAAAACTTGATAATCATACAAGTTCTATCCTAGATCTAACTTTTACACTATCATGTAGATATAATCAAAAGAGGTTGCAAAGCCATTAAAAAAACCATTTTAAATCACTTTAATTTCAGCCATAAATCCATATAAAGTGCGATTAAAGTTAGAAACATTTTATCATCAAAATCAAGTTAAAACATCAAATCTAGCTATATTAACATGTATAAAATAGTGAGAAATCAAGAACTACTCAACAAATACCTAAAATACCAATCTTTCCATGAGATCAGAAATGGACAGCAAGGAGAAATCAGCCAAAAATGATAATTCAATCCCTCTAGGCTAATTACCCCTCTACTGATGATTTAGGCTAAGGTTAGCAAGAAAAGATGAAGCTTTTTGATAGAATTAGGCTTAATGAAGGTTTACAACTGTTTTGGGGAAGATGTAAATGACTTAGAATCATCTCATCTATCCCCTTAGACTCTATTCCTGAAATAGGTCAGTGGGCCTATGTGCAAGTTAATTTGATTGCCCAATAGTGCAGGCCAGCAGCCACCAAAACTTAAAACAGGCATAAATTTTAGATGATAAGTCTGTTTTTCTAGTACAACCACTCTATGGAATGAGAAACCATCATCCTGAAGCAATGGAAATAGTTTCAGACCCTAATTTGGCACCTATCAAGAAGTTATCATTCATACAAGATTTTCAAGGTTAAAATGGTCCATAGAAATTCAACAAAAATCATAGATGTGTAAAATGTTGCCAAGAGTAATTTCCTAAAATTTTAGAGTTATACGACCTCATATAAATAAAATAAAAATATTTTACGATTCTTCAATACGTAAAATATGGGTCGTTACTCTCTTCCCATTATAACAGCTTCTCCCTCGAAATTCCCAAACAAATCAAAGAATAGTCAACTATAGTTACTCTGCATGCCTACAATCACATGCAACCATCGTACATATCAGACAAGTAACCATGCAATCAATAGTATAAAGAAACCCAACCTAGCATGTGAGAAACTAAACTACCTTATATGATATCAAAGATGAAAGTAATTATGATAATAGTAGACCTTACCATGAAAAGAGCTCCAGATATGTGGCCCTCATGCTCTCAGTTTACCACATGTAATCTCATCCACTTTCACCCCACTGAACCTTCACTAACTTCACCGTCTTCCTCTTAAGTTGTTTCATATCACATCTAACAATACGAACCGGCCTACGAGGTATTGAAGCTTCTGGTCAATAACGATATCATCAAGATGATCTGGTGCAATCATCACGCCATAGTCGTGCACAAACTTTCGCAAATGAGAGACGTGGAAGACGTTGTGCACGCCCACCATCTTTTGAGGTAAGTCAACCCTACATGCTAGATTCTCAATCCTCTCTACTATCGGAAAAAGACCTATGAACCTCAGCGCCAACATCCTGTTACTACCTAATCTAATAACATTCTTTAATGGAGAAATCTTCACGAACACCATATCGTCGACAGAGAACTCTAAATTTTGATGTCTCTTACCAGTGTATCTCTTCTGCCTATCCTGGGTAGTTTTTATTCATTACCGAATGATCTCAATCTTCTCCGAGGTTTCTCCGATCATATCTGGCCCAAGTATCAATTTCTCGCCTACATCCACCAACATGAAGGAGCATTACATGGTCGCCCATACAATGCTTCGTACGGTGCCATACCAATACTAGACTGATAGTTGTTGTTGTATGCGAACTCCACCAAATGCAAGTAATCATCCACAAGCCTTCGAAATAGAGAATGCAAGCTCACAAGAGATCCTCCAATATACCATTTACCCTCTCGGTATACCCATCTATTTATAGGTGATAAGTTGTACTAAGATGCGGCTTAGTCCCTAATGCCTCCTGTAAGCTTTTCCAAAACACGCTAGTGAATAAAGTGCCTACACACAATGCTCTTCGGCACACCATGGAATCACACTATCCACTTCACATATAACTCGATTAATTTGGATGTCGTTCTAATAGACTTTATGGTATGAATCGGGCACTCTTCAACAATCTATCGACTATGACTCATACACTTTGAGATGAATGTCCCGATATCCTTCTTCATCCCCTTCCAATAAAAGGTCTACTTCATATTATGGTACATGTTATTATCGCCAAGATGTATAGTTAAACCAGAATGGTAGGACTCTCGCAGCACCTCATCTCGTAATCCATCAACATCGGGAACAAATAATCTCCCTTCCTTATGGAACCAACCATCATGTTGAGTCCGTACTACTTCATGTCTTCAAACTATACTCGTCCTTTTATCTTTATCTGATCTCAGCTAGCATAGCATCTTGTCACCGATTAGTACCGCTCCGCTCAATCAAAGTAGATCTGATTGTCAAACTTGCCAACATCTTTGGCTCTATCTCACAATGAGGTATGAAGTCATAGCCAGCAATATACTCCAACTGCTTCAACTCCAAGAACATTACTCCTAAACTGGTATGTCTTCTACTCAATGCATCGGCGACCACATTTCCAATACTGAACATATAGGAGATATCAAAGTCATGGGAGGCCAAGAATTCCAACCATTGCTGTTGGCGAAGGTAGAGATCCTTTTGAGAGAAAAGGTACTTCATGGATTTGTGGTCCATGAATAGCTCGAACCTTTCTTCTAATAGGTAATGCCTCCAATTCTTCAAAGCAAACACTATCGCCGCCAACTACAAATCATGAGTTGGATATTTCCTTTCGTACGGCTTCAGCTGCCGACTAGCATAGGCGACAACTTTTCCCTTTTGCATTAATATTGCACCTAATCTAGTACTACGGGCATTTGTGTATATTGTCAGCTCCTCGTTCCCACTAGAAATGCTCAATACTGGTTCAATCGTAACCTCTCTTCCAGACTAACAAATGCA
Source organism: Allium fistulosum (assembly GCA_030737815.1). NCBI lineage: Eukaryota > Viridiplantae > Streptophyta > Magnoliopsida > Asparagales > Amaryllidaceae > Allium > Allium fistulosum. The sequence goes on along the minus strand of CM060904.1, from coordinate 999,876,900 downwards.
TACTCGCACTTCGCGTCCTAAGGAAAAGTCTAATTCTTCTTCGTCAAAGTAGTCGATGGTGCTGCTGCTTTGGAGAAGTCCTTGATAAAACATCTATACTGCCTACCAAGCCTAGGAAACTCCTCACATCAGTAGCGCTCTTGGGTTGGTTCCCATCCTAAACAGCTGCCACTTTGGCAAGATCTACTATGATTCCCTGCTCAAATACAACATGACCCAAGAATCTCGCTTCCCTCCTCCATAAGTGACACTTTAAAAACTTTTCTTCCAACGTAGGCTTCCTCAACACTTCAAGCACAATCCTCAAGAGCATCTTGTGTTCCTCCTCTATCCTAGAATAGATCAGAATATCATCTAGGAATGCAGGCAGAAACTTGTTCAACTGATCCCTGAAGATACGGTTCATGAGATCAACAAAGTATGTCGGAGCATTGGTTATCCCGAATGGCATAACCAACCACTCATAGAAACCAGACGGTTTATGAAATGCAATATTCGGCACTTTCCCTTACTACTCTCAATTGGTAAAAACCTATCAGAAGATCTAATTGGGAGAACACCTTCGCACCATAAAGATGATTGAACAAGTCTTCAATACGTGGGAGTGGGTACTTGTTCTTTCTTGTAACCTTATTCCGCTCAAGGTAATATACACACAACCTTAGAGAGCCATCTACCTTAATGGCGAATACTATAGGTGCACCCCACTTGGCTATGTTCCTACGAATAAATCCTCATTTTAATAGATCATTCACTTGCACCTCCAACTCCTTCTGCTCTGTAGGTGTCATATGCCTCAAAGTCATAACTATCGGTCTAGCATCCTTTACCAAATCCATACGAAACTCAATCGCTCTATGTGGGGGTAATACAGTCACTTCCTCAAATATTTTTGGATACTACCTTGCTATAGGCACAAATGACAACTCATCGTGTGGAATTTTAAGCGAGTATAGAAAACTAACCATCACCTCATCGTCAGCTAGGCAACCAATCTCCAACTTATGCCCATCATTTATCCTTATCGTCACCAACGGCCTCTCATAATCCACCATTACTCCGTATTTCTAGAGCCAGTCCATCCACGATATAATCCTAAACCCAGTGAAATTCAAAACAAAGCAATCAAGAACAAAAGGGCATACATGATTCGATAAGACCAAACCACGATAAGCCATGCACAAGCTAGTGGAGCCTTTAACAGAGTTTGTCACTATCGAAGGTCGGTTAACTATTTCAAGTTTCAATCCCAATTTATCTACCAGGTCACTAGATATACAGGAATGTGAAGCCCTAGTATCGAACAAAACACGTATAGTAACATAATCGAAAGCATACCTTGAATAACGACACTCTTTCCCTTCTTCTTTGCCGAGGAGGCACTTGACGAAGTCGGGACAGCATCCAAAGCGTATGCCTTCATCACCTATTTCAGCTTCACCAGCTCAGGATAATTCTTTTGAATATGCCTCATCTTGTTATAGTTGTAGTACTTCCTCCCTTCAGCCTTACAGTCTTTAATAAGGTGACCCTTCTCTCCGCAGTCATAGCAAGTAAGCTCCCACTTGTCCTTCTTTTGGCCACCCTTTCCCTACTGCTGTTTTCTCTTACTATTCCATTTCTTCTTGCCTCCACCATATTGTTGCAGTATTAGCTCTTCTTTAACCATAACAACTAATTTAGAATTGGGGTACAAACTCTCCTGGCGAAGAGCTTTCTCGATAAGTCTCTCCAATGGCTTATTGATATGACTCACAAACTTCTCCCCCATATAGTTGTCCAAACCCATAAGAAATTTCTCGTTCTTCCTTAATGGAGCATCGATGAAGGACATCCCGTATTTTGACAAAGCATCAAATTCAGCAACATACTCGAAGACAGACATGTCCCCCTGCTTCAGACCACCAAACTTTCTGAACAGCACCGACTTCTGAGCAGCCGGAATGAACTTTTCCCCGAATTGGGTTTTGAACTAGTCCCAAGTAAACTGATGCTTAGGTATAACAACTCTAATAGTGTTCCACTAGTTCATGGTCTCTCTTGAATCTGTCGAGAAGCCAATCTCCTCTTTATAGCATCATCCAAGTCGAGGTTATCAAAGATTCTTTCGTAGGTATCCAACCAATCATGCACTTCTATAGCTGATTCCGTCCCTTGGAATGGTTTGCCACCAAAATTGGAAAAATTCTTATTCAGCTTAGCAAAATCAACTCTGGGCACTTTCACTTGAGCACTACCTACAATAACATTTAAAGCAGCTGCTTGGGCATTTTGCAGCATGTTCTCAATCATCACGTTGAACTAGCTTGCAAGTCCAAGTTAGCAAACCCCATGCCTGCTCCTCCTCAACTCTAGAGATGGAGTTCCTTACAGTGTTTCTTGTCTCCGGCTCATTCTTGATATATAACAAGAAGGATCAGTCTCCCATAAAGAAAACTGCATCAATGGTAATTATGTGTGTATGCGACTTATATATACTATATATACTACAATACAATTTTCGAAATCAAGGGACGACCGTCTAGGGTGAATACTCTTTCCCTATCTCTACTGGACCATGGTATAAACTCAGGTTAATCATGTAACCTAAGCTTTGATACCGAATGTAATAACCGCCCTAGACCATCGACACCCAACATAACTAAATAGTGCGCTTCTGGGATGCCCGACCGATGTATGACGACCGTCAAAGGTTGTAAGGTAAATAAGACATCACATAACCTGTCATATTTCTCACAACACATGAAATAAAATATAATATAAGTTGTTGATATAAAATAAGAGAGACAGTAATAACTAAGTGATCAAATATCAAAGTGAAGATCCATTGAGTTATACAATATAATAATTGAGTTTATACAAAGCAGGAATAAACTCAAATAAACATTCTCATAGAAATGGAGCAAACATTGCCTAGGCTCCACAGTGTTGCAAAGAGGAATAAGCATAATATCTATATATAATAAAAGGAGCTCCATCTTGCTCGTCCTATGCACTACACTGCGTACATCTAGACCTGCTATTTGGTCTACTCATTGAAGAGTACCTGAGATAATAAGAAGCAAGCATAAAACCTCAAGTAAGACAATAGTTTGATGTGAGTGATAAATGAATCTCAAAATATTATACAATTTGATATAGTAAGGAACAAAAGGTATAAGAGTCGTACTGACCTGTCCCTGCATCTAAAGAGTTAGCACATAACATCTATAATATGCTACTCTACTATCATCATCGAAATGTACTATGCCCTAAGTACGTTGTTGGATGTCTAGGTATCGGTATCTTAAATACCTACATAAGGTGAGATCCCTAGGGTGATAAACTATAGGAGGAACAATCAAAACAAACATAATATTCATCAAACAATCCTCACTATCACTCAATGTGCTTAGATATAAGACTACTCATATGTCACAATCATAAGCTAGAGACCTAATCAAATCTCGTTCTCATGGCGCTCACCCCATACCACTTCATAAGGCTATGAAATAGACCCTCGATCATAAGGTCCAGTGTAATTTACAATCATAAGATCTGGACATAGTCATAGTACAGGTGGGCGTCCCCACGTACCCCCTCTATATGAGCACACAAGAAACCTTCGAGTGTCTATGACCCCTTCGCATACACTTTCATTATGGAGCATGGTCATTATTCCATCCTACCTATATCCATACTGGAAAACGATCATGATTCCATTCACAAGCTCTCCTCATTAAACCCACCCATTGGATTATCACTTCGGCTCTAGTCATTAAGCCATTATCAATGGAGCCTAACTCCATCTACTATTGAGTAACATCATCGCAATTCTGAAACAACCATATTGAAGTGCTCCTATATTGCTATGTTTCTTAACCATCAGTCTTTATCGTGCTATCACATTACCATCGAATGACAAATAAACGGATGAACACCTCCAGCACTACAAAGCATATACTTCCCCTCTTAGAAGTTCTACCCAGACATGATTAAAAATTACAGGTCGATATCAACCAAAACTACTCGGTGCCGAGTGGTATACTTAGACAAATTTTGGGTCTCTCTACTACCTTGAAGCCTCCCTCCTCCAAAGCTCCCACTTCCAAGCCACTGGACCCCACCATTCATCCAGGACAGTACTCGGTACCAAGAAGAATAGTTGTTATCAATTCCTTTACTTAGCCAAATTTAGCTTTACTTGAACCCTGAGCCTTCTCCTTTATACCCGAAGTCGACCCCGAGCTTTCAACCTAGTTACTCGAAGCAGAACTCTACCAACCTGAAGCTCCTTAACCGCCATAATATACTCATCGTGACGTGACTTGAACCGTAGGCTCCTTCCATTCTCCAGGGCCCCTTCTACAAGTTTCATCCAATTTCGACCATTTGCCTTTAATTTTCCCCATTCGGCCACTTCTTTCCTAATTGTTAGTGTAGAATTTCATCTACACCAACACCCTGAGATTGAAAGTGTAACTCCAAAAGCTGATTGGAATATTAGACCCGATTAAGAGGTTATCGAGATGTGATGTAATCAAGCTTTGAGCACGAGATGTTGAACCGTAGGGTAATAATAACACATGTAGAGGAATTAAAATACGAAAGGTAAATAACACCGAGACTTTGAAAGTCCTTACGTCCTTATCCTTTCCTTATTAAGTTACTCTTATATAGCCAAGAGGCTTATTACATTGAATCTAGGCGTTTTCGCCATTAATGAGTTTCTGAATAGAGCTCTAATATAGGAAAGTACAATATAGCTTTATTCTTTTGATATGTTAGAAGATCCCTTGTGCCTTGGGATTGTCGCCTATTTATAGCTAATATGTCGTAGCGCCATTAGTGGAAAGCCTTCTCTTTAGATTGATGACCTGGCTTGCTACATGCGATATAGATTCGAACGCTTGTCATCATCTAGTTGAGTTCATTTTGACGTGGATTTCTAACGTGGCACTTATATATATATCTTCCCTAATTCCTTTCATTTACCTTGACCATTGATCTCGGTCTGGGTCTATCTGAGATATTGATTATTGATTCTTGTTGAAATGCCCTTGGTTTCGGCAGTTGTTGCCCTTGGCTAAGTTTGGTGTCTTAGTTGGACAATGGTTTTGATTTTTGGTTGACAATTTTGCTTTTTCTTTTGGATCACATGCTCTCGGCTGCTGAGTCTGGTGTTTAAGCTCTTGTTGGAAACTAAACAATAGGTCTCGAAGTTACAAGCCAAAAAACCTTCTTTCCAAATGGTTGTAATTTGCGCTTTATGAAATTATGGTATAACACATGCCCCTCAAAATTCACCTCATAAGTTTGGTATGAGGTGGGTTTTGGAAAGAATGGTGTCATGTTATGCTTTGTTCTAGGCTTGCATGTTCCACTCCTATCATAAAGTTGATCCTGAGCTTTCGAACAATGTAATATTTTGGGAACTTTTGGGAGCATTGCTTTACATAGACAACTCGTAAAGATCTAATCTTATATAAAGGGTTTTGAAAACAATTTGAAATTAGTGCCTAAAGATGAAGGCTTAGTAGCTGGTTGCTTTGGTCAAATGACGAATAGTTAACGGTTTTGAAAACCGAAAGGTGCAAATTTTAATTTGGACTGTGAGGTCAAAAATTCTAAAGTCATATTCGTCACTTGAAGCCATCTAGGCTAGGTGATAAGTGAAATTGCTTTGCTGCCGAGAGGCGAAATCTAAATAGGGACTGTAAGGTCAAATTTTTTGAAAAAACTATACTTGCTACTTGAGGCCATCTAGGCTAAGTAGTAAGCGAAACTATTTTGGTGCCAAAAGGCAAAATCTAACTTGAGACCATAAGGTTAAACATTTGATACTATGCTTGCCACTTGAAGCCATATAAGCTAAGTGGTAAGTGAAATTATTTCGGTGTCGAAAGGCAAAATCTGATTTGGGACCATAAGGTCAAAATGTTTGAAACTATGTTTGTCACTTAAAGCCATCCAGGCTAAGTGGTAAGCGAAATTACTTCGGTGCCGAAAGGGAAAATCTGATTTGGAACCATGAGGTCAAAATGTTTGAAACTAAGCTTGTCACTTGAAGCCATCTATAATAAGTGGTAAGCGAAATTACTTCAATACCGAAAGGCAAAATCGGATTTGGGACCATGAGGTTAAATTTTTTGAAAGTATGCTTGTCACTTGTAGCCATCTAGGCTAAGTGGTAAGCAAAATTACTTCAGTACCGAAAGGCAAAATCTAATTTGGGACCATGAGGTCAAAATGTTTGAAACTATGCTTATCAGTTGAAGCCGTCTAGGCAAGTGGTAAGCGAAATTACTTTGGTGTCGAAAGGCAGAGGTTAAACTAGACCGTAAGGCCGAGGAGATTCTTGCTCCACGAGAACCTGTGAAGAAGAGAGGTCAGGGTTTGATTGTAAAAGATGGGTTTTGATTCTGCATTTAATGTTCATGACAACTGTCACGATTCTATTGGTTTCTCTGGAAAAGTGCCTCCTTTTTCTTTATCCCATGATGATTTGTATCCTGATATTGCCAGGTTTATTCTACGATTAGGATCTCACTAACTAGATAATCTCCACCATTGGTTCTTGGATTTAAATAAACCCTTCCTCTTTCCTTTTTTATTACTCTTATTGCTAACAGTTGCCTCCGCCATTAAAGCTTGGAAAGCTTCACAGATTACTGCAAATTTCTGATTGAAATAGTATGTCTTTGATCTTTCCTATGATTTTATCAGTATCTTTTATCGATATCATTATCTACAAGCATATCCCTCTTTTCGAACTTACAATAAATTCGATTTCGATCACCACTGTGATATTAGTGATTGATTTTGATTTGAGGTATTGATCGATTGGTTTAGTCCATGATGCCCATTATCCTATAGATTACGATTTTGTCCCCAGACCGAATTTTTCATTAACTTGAGTCAATAATTGCCTTTTCGACAATTTAGTTTTTGAGAGAATTCTGAATTTTGAGTTTCAAACTTGGGTTGTGGGATCCAATTTTAGGGCTAATTCCTTTTGTGATCAATAAAACCTTAAACTTTTCCAGTAGAAATTTCATATTCTTACTGAATAGTTGCTTAACATTAATCTTCTCTAGACTCTTCGATGGATAAACCGATAACTAATCAGAAGGAATTAGAGAACTAGATCAAGAGTTACGAGATTGAGGGGGTTAAGTTTAGGGCTCCCCGCCTAGACGACAACTGGAGTGAACTGAAGGGTTCTTCAATTGGACATTGGAACATTTAGCACATAGAATATCGCTTCCTCTTACTCCTTTGTTTGTTAATATGCCAGAATTCTATGGAATTAATTCGATCCAACTTGGGTTAGTTTCATATAGCATTTATCGAATTTAATAATCCTGTACTGGAAGAAAGGATACCACACCATGACTACTTCCGAGATCCATTACGTATATAATTTATATAGGTTATCCAATGGTTCAGCTATTCCCTTGTATTTCCTTCAATTTTGGAAGAAAATGCCTCTAGTCAAACCACTCGGCAAGGTAACGGCTACCCGTTGGTTTTTTATGAATACAGATGACCCTCGAGTTATTACTGAACTACTGGAGATGTATGAGTTTTCAAACTCTTCCTGTTTAGAATACTCTTTGTTCTAAGCTTTGATCATGTCATTCCCTAATATATATATATATATAAGCTAAACTTGGGAGGGACGAGGCTCCAACCCTTAAGGATCTCTTCGACTCAAGGTATTTGAAGGTGATGAAAATTATGAAAGGGGAAAGGCTTAGACATGTTGTCCTTATACTGAGGCCAACTCATGGTTTGCAGGTTGTTATCGTCCTCGGCTAAGTTTCTTGGATGTGATCCCCCTTCAACCGAAACTATGCCCTTAGACATTATTGATTTATGTAATCCTGAAGGATCCGTTCATGCTGACCCCAAAAACGCCGAGACCGAAAGACAAGATGCCGCCCCCGAAGGTAGACCTTGGTTATGAATATTATAGCATTTTTTTTTCTTAGGACATAACTTTCTTGAAACATGAGTTTGTTTATTTAACCTGCTTTCTCTTTTTCATATTGCAGTGGTTTCTGATGATATACTTGCAAGAGTTGCTCTTGAACAAGCCGTCCTCTACTTCCACTTCTGCTTGACCAAAGCCAGCTCTAAAGGATCCATCCCTAACTAAGAAATCTAAAAAAACATCCCTTCTACTAAAGTTGTGCCTGCCCTGGACGCTTTTATTTTAGCTTCCTCTCCAAAGGACCAGTTTGATTAGGTGGTCAAAGTAACTTACTTTGCTATTAGTGATTATTTACCCAAAATTGTAGGGAACTCGCGATTGGAGTTAGATGATGACATTAGTAGTTTTAGGAGGATGATGAGTGTGGGAATGGAAGACCGCCTCGGGATAAAGATCTTACTCTTTCCTATGAAATATTTTTTATTTCCGTAATAACATTCTTTCTTCAGGCTTTGGCTGACTTCTCGGTTCTACACCGAGGGTTTCAGAAGATGAGGGGAGAGTTGGAGAGGGCGGATGCTTCTAGGAGACAATTGGCCAAATACAAAGAGAAAGCAGAATTTATTGGGAAATGGTTTGCTGAATACAGGGAGAAGGTCGATAAGGAGGCTCCGGATGAGAGGGAGAAGATGCTTTTGGAGCTAAAAGCTTTCAAAACCAAGACTATTGGACTAGAGAAGGCTTTAAAAGACCAGAAGGCTAAGCATCAAGAGGCCGCTTTAGCAGAAGCCAAGAAAGAGGTCTCAGACCTGGTTACCAGGAAAGAAGCTGAGGAGGTGGCTGCCGCCGAAGCCTTTAAAATTCTTTATGAAGTATATGAGCATAACCGGAACAAGGGTGTGAGTCTTTTTATGGACTTCAATCCCAATGGTAAAAGGATTGAAGATAGCTTTTCCCATAGGTATGAGAAGGCACAGGCTTCGGTAGGCATTGGACCCTCCACACCTATAAAGGAGAATGTTGATGGAGAAGAGGTACATCATCATTTTGAATCCTAGTAATCTTCTACTGGTAATGTTTAAACTTTCGATCTGTAATATTTTTAATACATCCTCTTTATGTTTTTACTTATGGTGGTGGATGACTCATGATAGTACTATAGCTTGATGTTGGATTTGTGATGATTTACTTCATTGTTTCTTTCGTTGCATTGGTTCTGAAGTACTTATCCCTTTACACATGCTTAGACAAAGAAAATCGAGTTTCACGTCTCATTATGAAGTATTATGGAAGAGGAATCAAACCAGAAACTTAAGGTTGTTAGCAACCATAGGCACCATTAAAACCCAATTAAAATCCAGTAGACTAAGAAATGTTGATTTGACCAATAAGATCAAGGAGGTATCAGAAACACATGACCGATCTTATGCCAAATCGATCAAGTCCCTTAGGCTTAGAGGTACTAGGTTAACCAATCAAATCTTGGATCTTAGGAGTAGATTTAAGCTTCCTTTAGATGACTGACATGAGGTTTTTCAAGAGTTTGCTCGACTTTCTAAACTGCATTCGAGAGATCCACAGTTGAAGAACAAAAGATTATCTTTCCTTAGAAGATTCTATGATCCGAGCCTAACTATAACTCCAGAGGATCTTCTTGGTTGCTGGAGTGTAGCCCTACCTCCCTTAGTTATTACTGAAGGGAAGACTCCTGAAAGCGAACATGTCTCGGAATATGTTCCCTGATTCATTCCGAAAGCTACCCTTAGAGTACCCTTAGTAGACTCTTCTCCTTCGAAACTATCTATACTGAAGGGTAGTTTAGGAAAGGATATTACTTCTTCCAATATACCCAGACCCTCGTGGTCCCTTGCTGATACTAGGAGTAGAGGCCTTAAGATTATTTAGCTACTAAAGAGAAGTTTGCCTATCTCAGGAGACCATGAATTATGTACTTATCAATTTTCACTATCTATATTAATTCTCTGTGGAATGAAATAGAATTACTTTAATGATGATCTGCCTTTTTGGTTTTAATTCGAATTTCTTTTAAGGGCAATCAAGTCCTAACTACTTAGAACTAGAAAGAGATTGAGCCTCCTTGCAGCGGAGTCTTGATGATAAAATAGCTGAACTAACAAAGTGTAGCCCTGATCTTGGTACCAACATCCATGCCATCTTGAAAGACAACGAATCCTTAAAGCGAACTCTTGAAGAGTTACCTAAGAAGATGTCTGCTATTTTAGAGGCAGTGCTGGTTACTGGCCCGGCTTTGGAATTTGTTGTTTCTGCTTTATAGGAGTCCATATCTACTCTTTGAAAACAATTGGACGAAGCTCGCCGAGAGCTTTCCACAATCAAATTACAAGAACTTGAAACTGAAAATAAGCGATTTACCGAAGTTACGGTTGTAGCCCCTCCAGCTCGTGGAAGGGGTAGAGGTAAAGGTCATGCCGCTATGGGACTTTTTTCTTCTCATAGAATCACTGTTGTCCCTTTTGGGCCTTGTCCTCAACCCAAGAGGAGTTTTCCTTTAGCCTAAGTATTTGATACATCAGACATTCTTGTTTATACTAGGGATGGCTGAATAATTTTGTTCAAGCAATTTAAGAAAGAATGGATATCTAAGACACACGACAAGATGGAGGAGCATTTCAAATCTCTCCTGGAGAAGGTTGCTAAGGAAACCAAAACTAAGGTCAAAAATATACATGAAGGCTTATGAGACGTTTCCCCTACCCCTTTTTCTTTTCTTTCTCATTTTGAATGTATCAATAATCACTTGGATAATTTCTCTATACTATTGGGGACCTTTTGTCCTTTCGGTTGACTTATTCTTTCAAATCAAACCATTTTGTTCGTTTTCTAAATTATCTCCTGGGGTACTTCTTAACCCCCCCCCTCCGATCACCTTACCGTATCGATATCTTTGGTGTCCATTCTTACTGGTTTAATGCCATCCTTATGGCCATGATTGGGACTCTTTCCCAATGATCATTTTTCCTTAGGAACTTTTCTCCTAACGCTCTAATCTATCCAATTCCGAAATTATGCATGGTATTTCTTGACCGTGGCTTTCTATTATTGAGAATCAACCTAATACTCTAACCAAGAATCTATTCAGCACATGACACTTCTCGTCCATGGCTCACTGTCATTGGCAATCTACCCAACAATCTAATCTAACTAGGAATCTACCCCAACACATGACACTTCTCGTCCATGGCTCACTATCATTGGGAATCTACCCAAGAGCCATTGGCAATCTACCCAACAATCTAATCTAACTAGGAATCTACCCCAACACATGGCACTTCCCGTCCATGGCTCACTACCATTGGGAATCTACCCAACATTCTAATCTAACTACGAATCTACCCAACACATGGCACTTCTCATCCATGGCTCACTATTATTGGGAATCTACTCAACATTCTAATCTAACTAGAAATCTACCCAGTGCATGGTACTACTTGACCATGGCTCACTATTATTGGAAATCTATCCAGTACTCTAATCTAATTGGGAATCTTCCTAGCGCATAGTGCTACTTGACCGTGGCTTACTATTATTGGGAATCTACCCAGTATTCTAATCTAACCAGGAATCTACCCAGCACATGGTACTACTTGACCATGGCTCGCTATTATTGGGAATCTATCTAGTACCCTATTATAATTGGGAATCTACCTAGCGCATGGTACTACTTGACCATGGCTCACTATTAGCATGCATTCTACTTTTCAATGTCTTTTTAAACCCAGGTGATATTGGCCTTATACTTTGTTGTGCATCACTGTAGGGGTGCTCTTATGGCGAGGTCTACCAACCTATCTTTGGGTCTCAATCTACAACCACTTATGGCTGGTGCCGGCCATCTATAATCACTTTAGGTTGGTGTCGGCCATCTACAATCACTTTTGGTTGGTGTCGGCCATCTAAAGCTACTTTTGGCTGGTGTCGGCCATCTAAAACCACATTTGGATGGTGTCGGCCATCTAAAGCTACTTTTGGCTGGTGTCGGCCATCTAAACTATGTTAAGTTGATGATCATACCGGATGATAAAGGAAAACATGAAATTTTTGAAAAAAATGCTTTTCGGATTACAAATAATTTTTAAAAAAACTAAAAAATTGGTAGACCTTATTGTTTGGTAGAAAAAAAGTTTACTTCAAATTTGTGAAAGTTAATCATTGAGATGGTTAACATTTTTAAGAAAAAAGTGAAACTCTTTATCGACCTCATTAGGTCAATAGAAGAGTTTCGGCCCTTGGACTCCAAATGCATACACAACAATCGAAAATGACTAAAAGTGATAGAATTTCATGGGTACTGAAATTGGATTGTACTTACCGAGAGAGGAAAGAGCTAAACCCGAAAGGAGCATCCTTGGTAAGATAAGAGATTTATTTAAATATAAAGATCCATATAGCATCTTTTATCTTCAAAACTGGGGCATATACATATTCAGTTGAATGAGTCTACATGAATTTCTCCTAAAACAAAGAAACAAAGTTAGACATTTATAAAGATGAGATATTTAAGTAAGTATTTGATAAACTCAGTCAATCTCCCTTTTCATATGAAGCTTTCTACGACCTGAGAAAGTCTTCAACGCTCGTCTGTTTCATGTCCATTCTCTTGATGGTAAACATGGTAGTTTCTCCCTTTTGGATCTTCTTTAATGGATGAGGGATAGTTTGGATAATGGAGCTCTCCTCGTGTTTCCAGAAAGATCCAAGATAAATTTTGATTGAGCGGAGCAAGGACTTGGTCTCATTTGACCTTCTTTCGAGATCGAAGAGTAGAGGTAACCGGAAGGGCTCTTTTAGTAGGGAGATATGAACCTTTATTTCTCATTACGATGATATCTAAGTTCTTGATTTTGTTTTTCATAGCCTTAACCATATTCCATCGGAGTTGTGCAAACTCTTGGAGGGACTCCTAGAGATACTCCGAAAGCTGTTTGATCTGGAGAGCTTGAAGTTCATAAACAGGATCATACCCTTGGCCACTTTACTTTTCTAAAACAAGGGCAACTAATCATTCATTGTTATCTTCTTTATTGAGTTGAACGCGAAGGTGGAGGGGTAGTTCCGAGATGAATCCTTTGTTTTTGAAAATTGACATAATTGGTTAGAATGCTCGGTTAGGTCTCCGAAAGGGAACAAAGTGTGGAGGTTTGGGCCCTCCTAGTACCAAAATGTTAGTGCGGAATTTCACCTACACCAACACCCCAAGATTGAAAGAGTACTCTAGAAGCTGATTGGAATATTGGACCCGGTTAAGAGGTTACCGAGATATGATGTAATCAAGCTTTTAGCACGAGATGTTGAACCGTAGGGTAATAATAGCACACGCAGAGGAATTAAAATACGAAAGGTAAATAACACCAAGACTTTTATAGTGGTTCGAGACGAAAGTCTCTACGTCCATTATCCTTTCCTTATTTAGTTACTCTTATATAGCCGAGTGATTATTACATTTAATCTAGGCGTTTTCACCATTAATGAGTTTCTGAATAGAGCTCTAATATAGGAAAGTACAATATAGTTTTATTCTTTTGACATGCCAGAAGATCCCTTGTGCCTTGGGATTGCCGCCTATTTATAGCTAATATGTCATGGCGCCATTAGTAGAAAGCCTTCTCTTTGGATTGATGACCTAGGTTGCTACGTGTGGTATAGATTTGAACACTTATCATCATTTGGTTGAGTGCATTTTGACGCGGATTGCTGACGTGGTGCTTATATATATATATATATATATCCCTTAATTCCTCTCATCTATCTTGACTGTTGATCTCGGTCTAGGGCTATCTAAGCTGTTGATTATTGATTCTTGTTGAAATGCACTTAGTTTCGGCAGTTTCTGCTCTCAACTAAGTTTGTTGTCTTAGTTGGAGAATGGTCTTGATTCTTGGTTGACGATTGTACTCTTACTTTTGGATCACATGCTCTCATCTACTGAGCCTATTGTTTAAGCTCTTGTTGGAAACTAAACAATGGGTCTTGGAAATACAAGCCAAAGAACTTTCCTCCCAAATGGTTGTAATTTGCACTTTATGGAAATTATGGTGTCACACTAACTACCTAAAAGCACTAGCAAAGCATATCAAAGTACAACATACAAATCTGAAATATCATCCATATACATCTGTACACACATATAATTCATCAAAACAGGATAATCATATAAATTTTATCCTGGATCTAACTTTTACACTAGCATGTAGATGTAATCAAAAGAGGTTGCAAAACCATTTAAAAACCACTTTAAATCACTTTAATTTCGACCATAAATACACATGAAAGTGTGATTAAAGTTAGAAATATTTTATCATCAAAATCATGTTATAAACATCAAATTTAATTACACTAACATGTATAGGATAGTGAGAAGTCAAGAACCATCCACGAAATACCTAAAATACCAATATTTCCTCTAGATATGAAAGGGACAGCAAGGAGAACGAACTCAAATCAGCCAAAAATGATAATCTCCAATAAATTACCCCTCTAATGATGATTTAGCTAAGATTAGTAAGAAAAGAGGAAGCTTTTTAATAGAATAAGGTTTAATGGAGGTTTAAAACTGTTCTAGGAAAGATGTACATGACTTAGAATCATCTCTTCAGCCTCCCTTAGACTCTATTCTCGAAACATGTTAGTAGGTCTAAGTGTGGATTAATTTAGTAACCCATTAGTGCAGGCCAACTATAGCTAAAACTTAATATAGTTCTAACTTTCAGATGGTAAGTCCATTTTTCTACTATGACCACTCTATGGAATAGTAAACCATCATCCTGAAGCAATTGAAGTGGTTTCAGACCCTATCTTGGCTCCTATTAAATGTTATAGTCCTTACAAAAATATTTAGAGTCAAAATAGTCATATAGAAATTCGATAAAAATCATAGATGTGGAAAATGTCCCGAAGAGTCATTTTCCAAAATTTTAAAGTCATACGACCTCATATGAATAAAATAAAAATAATTTATGATCATATGATACGAAAAATACAGGTCGTTACAACCATCAACTTCCAAGAATTAATGGAAAAATCTCAGTTTTCTGTGTACCCAAACACTAGCCCATATAAATGACACTAGATCCCTTCAACGATCCAAGGTATACAGATCCCTTCAATGATCTGGGGTAACCATCAAAGTACCCGATGAGTGTCCTCACAATCACTGCTTACGAGAACATCAGAAAACACTTTAGTATCAATGATCCCTTAGCACGCGTAATCGGGCCCTATGTTGCTTCATATATTTCCATTCATCATCATGGAACCCATCGACATTCCATTTCCTCCACGATAGAACATTTCAACTTTCTATCCACCAGTCCGCTTCGACGGACCAACCCTGGTGGACCATTACCATCATGACTCCATCGATCGAGCCACCATCTTCAAAACACTTCTAAACGTCCACATCGGTCGTAGAATCAACAAATTAAAGTTTTTGAAGCCATCGTGTCAAAGCATCATGCCTTTTCCTCGTTATTTTATCATCGATCTTCATCCTATTACCACCATTGAAAACAAACATCGATCAAACGTACATACATACACGAACATCAAGACACCACGTGCACATTCCTTAGAACTGAACCCTATTGGTCACCTTAAAAGTGATCAGTACTGACCATAAAATTGACTGGTGCCGATTTCATTAGCCTTCCTTAAAACTTCTCAAAGTTGAAGTTTCCTTCTTTCTCTCGCCTTGCCCAATCACCCGAAGCTCCTTTGACCCAGACCCGTAGCAAACCTCTCAAAATCCTGAATTTTTTTGCTTATTTTCCTCAAGCTGGGAGTGATTGGTACTGAGCACTTTTCCCCATCGAAATTTGGCTTAGTCCATAATTTCTCCCATGCTCTATAACATGCCTGACTAAAGCACATAGCCTAGAAACCTGAAGTCTTAGCCTCCTTGACCTAAAGCACTTCACCCCAAACACTATTTTGATTCTCATCGATCTAATTTGGTTCTTAATGACTTGATTTGACGATAAAATTTTGAGGCAGCAAATCAACTCCAGATCACCTGAAATTTTGTGAATAGACACCCCAAAGCATTCATCACGACATATCCAGATTTCATCGCATTTCAACCATTTTGGTATCATTTGCACCAAACGACGTATCATTTTCTTACCATCTAAAGCAACTAGAAAACACATCAAAACAATTCCCATAAAAGTCAAACATCATCCAACGTCATCCAAGCAACAAATATAAATTATCCAAACATGAATTATATGCATAATCACTCTAGATCTAGTTTTCTAGCAATTATGATGGTTAAATGGTATAAATTATATCAAAATTTGAACCTATCGTTTTATATATGATTTTAGGGTGACATTATTATTATATTTAAATTTTAAACTCATTAAATTTCAATAATTACAATAAAAAATAATTTAACCATATCTACCAATATAGTATAATAAGAGAAAGAATATCACCCATCTAGCACCAAAATTACCCAATAATCCCATCAAATCCTAGATAAATAGGAGTGTATGCAGCCAAATAATAGATCTAGAGACTTCCCTTGCTAATTACATGCTACTGATGATATTTGATTGATTAAAGTATGGAAAAGAGGTGTATTTTGATGGAAAACAAATTAATGGAGGTTTTTACTTGTTTTGGGAAGTGGGAAATTGACTAGATTTGTCTCATCATTTCCAATTCGGCACAAGTCACGTAATGGGATAGTGGGCTCAAGTATGAACTTAATTAACTAATTACGCACTAATCTGGCCAGTAGTAGTCTAAACTTAAAACAGTTCATATATCCTAAATGGTAAGTCTGTTTTCCTAGTATAACCACTCTACGAAAAGAGACACCATCATCCCGATCTAATAGAAGTGGTTTCAGACCACAATTAATCATCTACCAAAATTTATAGGCTTTAAAATATTTTTCAGGTCAAAATTATCCATTAAAAATTCTAAAGATGGAAAATATCCCTAGTAGTCATTTTCAAAAAATTTAATGTCATGCAACCTCAAATGAATTTAAAAAATAACATTTTATGACTCGTCGATATGTAACATGGTCGTTACACTCTCTCCCTTTAGAAATTTTGCTCTCGAAATCCCTAAATAAATCAAGGAATGGTCAACCATAGTTACCCCGCATGCATAATAATCATAAGCAAACATCAAACATATGAAACAAGAAGCCATGCGATCAATAATATAGATATACCTATCCTAGCATGTGAGATACTAAACTATCATGTATGATAAAAGTGAAAGCAAATACGATAAAAAGTAGACCTTACCACGTAGAGAGCTCTGGATATGCCACCTTCATACTCTCCTCGGTTTCCCACATGCAACTGCCTTCACTTTCATTCTATTGAACCTTCACTAACTCCATTGTCTTCCTCCTAAGTTGCTTCATATCATGTCCGACAATATGGTCAACCCATGAGTTCTCTAAGCTTCTGGTTCAATCTCGATATTATTAAGTTAATCTGATGCAATCATCACGCTTAGGTCATGCACAGACTTCCTTAAATGAGAGATGTGGAATACTTTGTGCATACCTGCCATCTTTTGAGGTAAGTCAACCATATACGGTAGGATCCCACTCCTCTGTATTATCGAGAAAGGACCTAGGAATCTTGGCATCAACTTTCTCTTATTATCGAATCGAATAACATTCTTCAATGGACAAATCTTCACAAATACCATATCGCCGACAGAAAACTCCAAATCTCTATATCTCTTCCTAGCGTAGATCTTTCGTCTATCCTGAGAGACCTTCAATCATTGTTGATTGGTTTCAATTTTCTTCAAAGTCCTTCTGACCATATCTGGCCAAGCATCAGTTTTTTGCCCGCTTCCCACAACACGAAGGAGAGTTACATGGTCGACCATACAATGCTTTGAATCGTGTTATACCAATACTAGATTAATAACTATTTTCTTATGCAAAATCCACCAAATGAAAATGATCGTTCTAGGAACCCCCGAAATCGAGTATGCAAGCTCTCAAGAGACCCTCCAATATACGATTCACCTACTCGGTATGCCCGTCGGTTTGTAGGCGATGAGCTGTACAGAGATGCACCTCCATCCCCAATGCCTCTTGTAACCTCTTCGAAAACCCCATCATGAATATGGGGTCTTTGTCACTCACAATGCTCTTTGGCACACTATAGAGTTGCACCACCCATTTTACTACAACTCGGTCAATTTGGATGTTGTCCTATTAGACTTAATGGGTATGAATCAAGCACTCTTCATCAATCTATTGACTATAACCCAGGTGATATCGTACCCTCCTCTCGTCCTTAGCAATCCGTCAATATAACACATTGATACTTGTTCCCACTTCCATTCGGGAACTTCAAGTGATTGCATTAATCCACTTGGCTTCTTCCGCTCTGTCTTTATCAGTTGGTAGTTCATATCTTTTGAGATGAATGCCTCAACATCCTTCTTCATCCCCTTCCAATAGTACATCTGCTTCATATCATGGTCATCTTATTACCACCGAGATGTATAGTCAATCCAGAATGATGGCACTCTCATGGTACCTCATCTCGTAATCCATCAACGTCCAGAACAGACAATCTCCCATCCTTACTGAGCCAACTGTCCTCGTCGAGTTCGCACTGCTTCATCTTATCAAACTCTACTCATTCTATCTTACCATGATCTATGCTAATCTAGCATCTTGCTTCTGACTAGTGCCAATTCTCTCGACCAAAGTCGATCTGATGGTCAGGCTCACCAACATCACAGAATCTAACTCGCAATGTAGTTTGAAGTCATAACCAACAATATACTCCAACTGCTTCCACTCTAGGAACATTTCTCCTAAACTGGCGTGTCTTCTACTCAAAGCATCTGCTATTGCATTTCCTTTACTGGGCATATAAGAAATGCTAAAGTCGTAAATGACTAAGAACTCTAACCATTGCTGTTGAGGAAGGTTGAGATCTTTCTAGGAGTAATGGTATTTCATGGATTTATGGTCCATGAACAACTCAAACCTTTCTCCAAGTAGGTAATGTCTCCATATCCTAAAAGAAAATACTATCTTTGTCAGATCCAAATCATGAGTTGGGCGGTTAATCTAATGCGGTTTCGGCTGTTGACTAGCATAGGTGATAACCTTACCTCCTTGCATTAATACCACACCCAATCTAGTACTAGTGGCATCGGTGGATACCGCTATCTCCTCATTCCTACTCAGAATGGTCAACACTGGTGCACTCATCAAGCTCTCCTTTAGACTTATGAATGCATGCTCGCACTTTCCATCCTAAACAAAACCTCATTCTTCTTTATCAAATTGGTCAACGGTGTTGCCCCTTTCGAGAATTCCTTGGTAAACCGTCTATAATATCCTACCGTCAAAGAAAAATCCTCATATTTGCAGTGTTCATGGGTTATGTAACAATCTTGTTGTTAATTACCTAAGTAATTAAATTTAATCATGGCTAATATTCTAGTTTGTGATTGTTGAAATTTAATTATGTGATTGAATTCAGTTTTTGAATAATTGGTTTAATTTAACTAAATGAAAGGAATTATTATTTCTTAGGGATGATTGTAATTTAAATTAAGGTACCGATGGATTAACTATTAATTTTTTGATAATAAAATAAATACTTTTAAGAAATTATGTAGAAATTTTCTAGTACTAAAAAATGTGGATTTTAGTTGTAAAAACTAATTAGTGAATATGTTAGATAATAAAGAAGTAAATTTGTAATAATTTAACTCTAGAGTAAAAAGAGTGCATTTTAATTTGGGATTTATAATGTTTTGTTTCTAACTTATTGTTAACAAGGTTTAAATTCTTAAAATAAAAGGGAAATGGCTCTTTTAATTTACATAGGATTTTATTTCTTATTGGGTTTGAATTAAGACCCAAGCCTAATAACCCTTTTAAGTTAAAGAGAAAAGCTTCTTTCTCTTTTACTATATGCTCAAATTTACAGTAAATTGAGAAACTGGAAGACTTGGTTCCTCTTTTAACCTATTACTCAACTTCTTCAACTCTAGTGCAAATTAAATCCTTTCAGGAGCTAAACAGTCAAGGTATTATGTAGAAAACTTTAATATGTCTTTTAAATTGAGTAATTTCAATTTTTCAGTATTTGATTTGGGGTTTTATTGCATGTTGTGAAACTTTTGTTCTAGGGTTTACTGAAATCTAAATAGTTACTAAATTAAGAATACTTAGCAAATTTACTTGTGAATTCAAGGTGAGTTTACTACTCACACAACTATCTCTGATTATTGGTTGCATGTTTGGTAATTTCAAGATGAATAACTGAGAATTTCATAGTAATCTGTATTTTTTTATGATAGTCTGTTGATTGTTCTTCTCGATTAAACCCTGTTTACTGTAAGTTACCTATCTTCAGTATTTTGATTACTATGGTATATATTTGGGTGTTTTCATGATGAGATCAGAGACTATTGTGCAAATAGGAATCGCCCGAGCGAACTAGAGTCGGACCTGAGAGTAGGAACGTCGATGGTGGATAGAAGAGAACCTGGAACTTGGGTTCTAGGTGGTCCATCGATCGACCGGTCAGAGGCTAGGAATGCAAGTTCTAGGTCTTGCTGCTTCCTTTTGTTTTGTTGCTTGTTCATATATTTGCTTTCTTGGTTTTGGGGATTTTCCGGTGACTTACCTTCTGAGTTTTATGAGTTAAATATACTAATTCAATGCATTTGAATTGGTTTGAGTTTTTGGTATTGATTTACTTTATATATATATATATATATATATATATATTCAAACAATAAATTTAAAAGAAGGATTACTATAAACTATAAATTTCATACTTATTTTCAAATCAATTTAATTTTCTTTTACAAATGATTTTAAATAGGAAATTTTATATATTAAGTATTGTTAGTAAATGGTTAAGGATTTTTAAGTATGGATTGGAGATACAAACCTAAGTTGTTTTTAAACAAATAATTGAACACCAAAATGGGTTTGGAATATAAGTATTTATAATTTATTTATACATGGACTTTTGGAATATGTTTGTGAAGTGTGAACTTAATAACTTTTAATGGTGATTTGGAATGATTAAACATATATAGATATGGTTTTCAAAACTAATTTAATGATTCTCTAAGGACATGGTTTCTCGTTACTTAACAAATCTTGAAATAAATCTTGGATTTTATGTCGTTTTAGACATTCTTGTGTGACCTTTGGATTTTAAAATAAAATGTTTCGAGAGCCTTAATTCTATAAGATGAGAAGTACCAATAGTCAATTTAGTTTTATTGATTGGTTTAAATGCTTTCAAATAACGCTATATCGATTATGGTATAACTCATTGAATAGAATGTTTGAGTGGAATTTACAATCCATTAGCGAATACTTGAATTCCATCGAGTAACACAGATGCTTTGGTTAAATTCTTGTGATTTCTTTTAGGAAAGTATTTAACACTTTAGGATTGTATTCTCTTTTGTTGTTCGGCATGGGGCTGATAAATCCTTAAGAGATTATAGTTCATGTTTTCTAGTGGTGTCCATAATAAGTGAGATTTACTAGCTTATAGCAAATACTTGGATTTCGCCGGACGATACGGGCCATTTTGGTTAAGTTCTTGTGATTACTAAAAGTGATAGTATTTGGCACTTTAGAGTTTACTCTCTTTCGGCGTTCAGCGAGGCCGATAGTTCCTTAAGAAGTATACTTATGGATTTTTCCCCAGCCCTTGGGATCGGTCAAGACTTGGTTTTCCACGATCCTTGTTATCGGTCGAGATATGAGATTCTGTTTGTTTTCCTCGATCCTTATGATCGGTCGAGATTCTATGTTCCATGATCGGTCGAGAGTTTGTTTTCCTGGATGTTGTGGTATTGTTATTTTCTAGAATTCGTGGTTTTATGTCTATTCTGTGTTTATGTGTTTTAAACATGCTTATGCCTTGAGATAAATGCTTAGTTAAATCATTCTAATGACCAATTTATATTAGAATGTCATATACTCTTATGTCATATCTTGTTCTCACACTTTTGGATATATAGAGATAGTCTAACTCGTAAGTTTTATAATACTCGGGTCTGGTCGAGACTTTTTAGGTTTCAGGGCGCTCAGGCTTTTGGGTAGATGTGCTTGTAGAAGATAGACCATTTTGACATTTCAGTTTCATCTTCTATAGCATCTTTGTACATGTAAGACTACGAGATGTATTATTTGAGATAGTGGCTTATTTTGGATGTATATTATGCGAGTTTAGTATTATATTTTGTAGACTCACATTATGTATTGTATATGATGTATATTATCCTTCTGTGATCTATGATTGTTGTTTTATATGATATACTATACTGATTTTTGAGAAACCAATGTATTTATTACTTTAGAATGAGACTGGACACGTCAAATTTTTATTCCAGATATTCATTAAAAATAGTAGGTATGACGTGTCGGTGTTAGTTTAAAAATTTATTCACATTTGGTCACACTTAACGAGCCGTATTCTCCATGTTATTGGAAAACATGGTTTACAACATTCTTTAATAATGTGGGTATAACGGTAGGGTCATTACAGGTTAGTTCCAATCTTTAAGAGTTGCCACTTCCAAAGGATCGACCACAATACCCTGCTCAGAGATGACATGAACCAAAAATCTCACTTCCTTTCTCCAGAAGTGACATTTCAAAAACTTTGCTTTCAATGTGCGCTTCCGTAACACTTCCTTAACATTTCAAACATAATCTTTAAGTGTGCCTTGTGTTCCACCTCTGTCCTTAAGTATACCAGAATATCATCTATAAACACAAGCACAAACTTGGTTAGTTGATCCGTGAAGACACGGTTTATGAGATCAACAAAGTATGCCAGTACGTGGCCAGCCCAACGGCATAACCAACTACTCATAGAATCTAGACAACATACGGAACACTATGATCGACACACTTTCCTTCGCTACCTTCAGCTGGTGAAACCTCAATGCAAGATCCAACTGATAGAACACTTGTTGTGGAGCTGATCGAACAAGTCATCAGTACACGGGAGTGGATACTTGTTCTTCCTCGTCGCCTTATTCATCTCATGTTAATCGACACACAACCTTAAAGAGTAATCTGCCTAGTGGCAAACACTATGGGTGCGCCCCACTCAGATATGCTCTAGTGAATAAACCTTTGCATTAGTGGGTCATTCACTTACACCTCTAAATCCTTCTGCTCTCTGAATGTCATACGCCTCAAAGGCATAACTATCAGGGTGGCATCTTTCACTAAGTCTATGAGAAACCCAATCTATCGATGTGGCGATAACCCGGTCACCTCCTCGAATACACCCAGATACTCTCTAATGATAGGCACAGACAACAACCCATCATGTGGGACATCTAGCTAATATAGAAAGCTAACCATAACCTCGTTCTCTAGTAGGCATCCAATCTCTACCTTCTACCCCTTCTCAGTCCTAATTGTCACCAATAGCTTTTCACAATCCACCACTACCGCAACTTTCTTAGTCAGTCCATCCCCATAATAATACCAAATCCAATGAAACCCAAAACAAAGCAATCACAAATAAAATAGCATCCATGACTCGATAAGTCCAAACCACGACCCATAAAATGACTAGTGGGGCATCCAATAGGGTTTGCCACCACCAAAGGTCAGTCAACTATTTTGGGTCTCAATTCCAATCTACCTACCAGGTCACTGGATATAAAGGAACATGAAGCCTCGGTATCAAACAAAAAAGTATGGAACACTATAAATAGAAAGCATACCTTGAAAGGCGACACCCTTCCCTTTCCCTTTCGTCGATGAAGCGCTCGACAAAATCGAAACAGTGTCCAAAGCATATGCATTCACCACTTACTTCTGCTTTACTGGTTCGGGGCACTTCTTCTATAGATGTTCTGCCTTACCTTAGTTATAACACTTCTTTCCCTCCTCGAACTTGTAGTCCTTACTCAGATGACCATGATCACTATAGTTGTAGCAAATATGATTCCACTTCGCCCTCTTCTAAGCATCCTTCCCCTGGGGCTGCTTCCTCTTCCCATTCATTTCTTCTTGCCTCCGCCGCCTGGCTAGGGCTTTAGCTCACTATACCATATAGGCAAATTTGCAACGTTCCATGGAAAAAATTTGCAACTGTCTTAAGCCATTGCAAAATTGCACGATTTTGAGCCGTTGCTAAATTGAACGTTATGGCTACTGGTCGTTGCAAATTTGCAAAGTTTCAAGTCCATTCCAAAGTTCCCCTATTTTTCTGTAAACAATTTGACCCCTTACGTAGGTATGTTACTCATATTACACTACGAGCATTCCCAAATAATACATTACTTAATTTCTTTTCCAAACAATACACCATACATGCCTTAATCTTGCCTCCTCTCTCTCTCTCATGTTCCGCCTCCTCTCTCTTGCAAGTTTCACCCCTTTTCTGTCTCGCAAATTTCGTCCCCTCTCTCGCTCGCAGTTTGGCAAACATCTCAAGATCAGTTCTATCAATTTTCGCAAATAGGTGTCGATTTGATTTTTATATATTCATATGTATCGATTTGATTTTTGCAAATAGGTATCGATTTGATTTTTATGTATACATATGTATCGATTTGATTTTTGCAAATAGGTATCAATCCCATTTAATAGGTTTAAAAATACAATGAAAATTAAATTACATGGTGATCGATTTAAAATTACTTGGAATTAATTATTGAAAAAGCTTAGATGCAGATTGCTTTAACAGAACTTTGGAAACAATACTCATGATGGTGAAACCGTAAAACCATTATTATGGTTGTACCTATGATAAGGATATGACAATGTTATGTTCCTATGACTTAACAATAGAGTTTCTTCCCATTTTCTACTAGATGTTTTACATATGACATCCATAAATAATTTGTAATATGCAGTATCACAACATGCGTCATGTTCGGGAATAATAAAATGATTGGTATATATTATTCTTGAGTTATTTTGCTTGTAATCTTTCAAAAAGTCATGAATGAAACTTCTCCCTAAATTTTGGTATTTCTTTTTTTTACTAATCAAGTACTTATCTTTTTAAAAGAAATCTAGCCTACGATCACCTTTTAAAAGCTATTATTAATAGCTTTTAGAAAATAAGCTTTTTGTTCTAATAAAAAGTGGGTAAACCATGTCAAGTAAGCAATTAATTGATGTTTAATTCGACAGATTTGTTATTTATGGAGAATCTCTTTATGTAAGAAAACCATCTGATGTACCATGCTGGAGTCTCAGATCGAATTATCACATATATTATGTGTTAAGATACCCGTACGAATTTTAGCATAAGAAACAGTTCTTGCTAAACAAAATTGAGCATAAGAATGGAAAATGTGTTTATACTGGGTTATATATATATTCTCAAACCCACTCGTATAATTATAAATATTAGTGTTTTTATGTGTTTCCATGTTTGTTTACTGTAATGTTTTTACTCTTGCTGTGATTAGTGAATTCACTGAGAATAATTGTATCACATTGAGAATAATTGGATATCGATACAATTTTTAGTTGTTATTTAGTTTGCTCCTTTGTTACAAGGGGAGGTTTATTGGAACAGTTAGATTTGCTACATCAATGTCCAACCTATTATGATAATTCATTTAATCACTGGAAATAGTTAAATTTTTTAATCACGGCAAATAGTCAAATTAATAATGAAATCAACAAGAATGCCAATATTATCGGCGAAATTACTTTGTTTTTACTGGATCAAACGCTTCTCCTAACACTTTGTGTAGTAATTTCAATAAGACTATAGTATGTCAGGTTTTTTGTGCTAGTAGCTCTTTGTCTTGTTAATTAAGCTAAAGCCGACCCTATATACCAGCATTTCAGCATTAAGGAACTAAATTTAGCTAGTGCTTTCTGATTAACTAATAATTTAGTGTTGGCTAGTTATCACTTAGTATTTAACACTATTATTGGTGAATAAGCAAATTTAAAAATAATAAGCATATAGCAAATGTGTACTCTGATATTTAGCATATGTTAGCATAATCCTTTGACAATTTAGCACATGGATGGGAATTCTAATTTTAGTACAGTGATACTTCTTGAATGATTTAAGTGGTGAGGGAAGGGTTTATGCTAATTCATTAGCATTGAGTATGCATGAATGAATTGGTTAAACTATATATTATCAAAATTAAACAACCTAACTGTCTTAATAATGTGAAGTGCGCATATAAAGAAATTAACACTGAATTTTGTTTGGACAAACACCCATATTATTTTCTTGAACACCGCCCTTCCCTAACTTTACATAGATATACTTAAATATATGTAGCTTTCACGGTTTCATTACAGTAGAACATACAATCGACTACTTTATCAACAAAAATCGCTTGTGTTTATTTCAATGTTCTTGATGGTATCGTATATACGTAGATTCCAAAACGTGTGTTACAGTGTCATCAACGCATCTCATCCAACCAATTTGTTTTTATTTTCCTGTTTAATTAATTAATTGATGATGCATATAGCATTAACATATAAGACACACATGTTGGGTTGCGGCAAAGG
Organism: Allium fistulosum; assembly: GCA_030737815.1. Lineage (NCBI taxonomy): Eukaryota > Viridiplantae > Streptophyta > Magnoliopsida > Asparagales > Amaryllidaceae > Allium > Allium fistulosum. Next base: position 999,850,441 of record CM060904.1, on the reverse strand, counting down.
CATGATTTTTAAGGGAAAGGGGAAAAACACCATGCATATTAACTGCCAACCAACAAGTAGTAAATAACTAATTTTTACACGAAATCCATATGTAACAAATGCCATTGTAGCCTAAGTATATTAAACGTTGTGTAGTTAAAGTTCCATTAAAATGAGACCAAACGTGTCGCTATCTTTAAACGCTACAATATTATAGTTTAACACTCTTAAATAGCATATCTACTCAAAGCATCGTTATTTACTGCTAAACCCGCTAAATTGGGTAATTTTAGCATTTGTTATGGTGGTTTTAATATAGAAAATTAATCCATCCAAATTTCTTTTGAACCCATGCTACAAAACTCAAATGTAGATTAAAGTTCATGGTCCAAACATCCAACGTAAATTGCAGCGGAAATACCAGATCGTTAGGGAAAAGAAGAAAGAGGGAGAAGAAGAAAATAGAAATAACAACACAGAATCTCACAATTGCAGCAGAACAATATATAATAGATAACAACTGGTCTTTATACAAAAAGAACTATAACTGTTATTTATACATTACATCATCAGAGTACAACACAATCAATAACACAATACTGGACAGTTATAATAACTTTTCCTCACAAATGCTGAATATACAGCCTACAATACACAGCGGAATAAAATCAAATACGTGTAATACGTCTTTGTCATCCAGCTCGTCTCCTGAGCTCCATAGCATCCTATCATGTATCTGTAATACTCGGTCTGACCCGAGCATTATAATAAAATAACACTCGAGTCAGTCTGGAAAACCAGCGTGAGAAAACACACTCAATTTGAATTATTAAAGTTTTCAAAATCCTTTGAAAATCAAAGGTATCTCGTAAGACCACGCCATACATAAACACGACGAGTTTTTACCTTACGATAACCAAAACATTTCATATCAAATCCTCTGATATTATAATAGTGTCTAAGTACAAATACTTATTCAAATAGCGGAAATTGTTACATTAATTAAATTCCAGCATACTAGGCTCTACAACCAAAACCGTAAAGGCACGTATTGGAGAATGGATTCCATACGAATGACTAAGCATTGGGGTAGCACCTGTCACAGTACACGTCTAGAAATAGCATACCGAGGACCACGTCGGGATCCCTGCCACACAAGACCGGACTATCCCTAACCTGGATAGACTGAATATGCTATCACCCCGGGTGTTCCCACCCTCTTTCGAGCTCCTTCCATACATCGTAGTAATAAGATAATATCCGCAGGTATCTAGAAAGGTGATAAACATACCCTAATTGGGTGCGACCCACTTAGCCTTGCTGCATCTCCCCTGATTTTCAGTCATTCCCGGTTGACGAGGCTAGAGGCTACGATTACCTTTTTAAGGAATTTTCACTTAGAATGCTCATTGTCCTCCGATGATAATGTACTGATAGCATTCATCCATACAAGTCCGTTCTGGGTCCGAACGGAACCGAAGGCACTATTCCTACTACATCCATTTTGGAATAATCCTCAAGATTAGTAGCGATTAGCCCTTGCACTTCACTGCTCCATCTTCGACTCCATGCTCTTGTTTTCACTGTGAAAATGTACTCATTGGATTGAAGTGGTTTTCAGATAACTTATCCGATCCCGGTCTCTTTGAAACAACGTTCGATATTTTTCCGGTAAACTCAACCCCGGTTCTTTAGGAAATAAACATATGAAAATAAGATCGGAGATCACCTCCTAACCATTTTTGGACGGATTTCCTTATAAACGTCCTAGAAGAATGAAACGAGTTTATACGTACAGTATAACACCTCGAACGGTAACTGTACCATATAATTCCCGTATTTCTCCTAGATATCCTCAAAGTTATATTTTTGGTCTAGATTTGATAGTCGGTTATTTAACTATCAAATAAACAATCATTCAACCAAAATATTCATTTTCCACTGAAACACCAAGTCTCATTTTTATTTAATTTTTATATAAATTAAACTCCTTATCCAAAATATATACTTATCTTATCAAATTTAGTAAATCCACAAACTATCCCTTTTTCAAAAAGAATATTTGAAAACCCTTTTTAAAATAATATGGAAAGTACCACTGCGGTATCAAACCATGGATTCACAGCTCAATGTTTACGTCTCTATCCCAGAGAAATCCAAGACTTAACTACAGGCACCCACTGCCTCCGATTTCGCCATGCGAGTATACCATTACTTTCCAAAAAATTTAGTTAATATTTTTTCTCAAAAATAATACTTATATAAATTTCTATATAAATTTCCAAGTTAATTTTAGGCAGATACTCTTTAAAATAAAAGTTGTTATATAATATTGAATATTGAATAATTTATCCCTTTAAAATAATAATACTGATTAATCTTTAAATAATAATTAACTTACTATAAACTAACTTAATAAATATTTAAATATACCTTAACAATTTAAAACAACTAAATAGCTAATTTTTCTGAAATATTCTTAAACACCTTTTTAAATTACCCAGTCAATAATTAAAAATCCTTCTTTTAAAACAACTCAATTTCTCGATAAAATATATTTTCCAATTCCAAAATAACCAGTTTAACATCTATAAATCTCTCTCGATTTATTCCCAATTTAATTTACGACCCAATCCCATAAATTCCCCATCCACATTTCTAAAAATAAATCTACCATTTATTTTTTAAACCGTTTCACCCATCTTATTATAAATCCTCATCGTGAATTTATAATTTCAATTTATCCACTGATAATTACTTCACTTTATTTATAAACTTCGTTTATAAATTCCATAGTCTCATTCCCCATTTAAAACGGTTTCATAACACTTAATCGATTTTAGATCAATTTCTAATTTAAATTTCATTTTTAAATTAATTTCTCCAAAATAACCCAACTGTATTCCAAAACCAACTACATTCCGATTTCACTTCCTTTTTATAATTTAAAATCTTATTTAAAATCTAGTATGACAATCCCATATTTTATTTTCAAAATTCCCTTTTCATCCTTCCAACTATTTAAATCTCGATTTAAAAATAAATCCTTTATACTTAAACAATATCGCTTAAGTTCTATTATTTAAAAACCCTTTTATTCACATTATTCAAAAATCTCTATTTTTCCATATTTCGAAATTATTAAATAGAATTTTAAAATCAAACTATTTATTTTTACCAAATTCATTTCTTTAAATTAATCCAAATTTCACTATAATTATTTTTACTTCAAATTTTCCTTTTTAATTTCTTTCCAATTTTTAAACATTTATCATTGGTATTTAAAAATACCAAAATCTAAGCAGTAACTCCATAGCATCCAATAAATTCAAATTCCACTATAATCTATCACAGATTATTCAAATAAATCATATATCACTATTTATGAAAATTAAAATTTAACATTTTTGAGGAATCCAGTTGGATCCCTCCAACCTGTTTCCCTACATCCACAAATGTTAATACAATATAAAAATACCAATCCCACTTCGAGGGGGATATCGTGGTATATAGGGTCATTCTCTATTATGCGGACGCATAGGGTCTCATCCGCTATATATATGCAGGAATACCAATCACTCCAATTACTAATATATATATATACTATATATAATATCACATCCAACTTATAATAATTAATCAATCCTATCAGTCAATCAATAATTAATTTTAACTATTTAAAATTAATTAGGGTAATCCAAAATTGAGTGAGATTAACTCACATTGATTTTCTGTCGCTTTCATGTTCTGGTTCCGATTGAATCCTAACGCATTTGAAATTATCTGAAAATTTCAGAAGCTCCAAATTCATCCAAACCATTTTCTATGCGTAGATGATGACACTACGATCCCAATGCAACTTGAATCGTCCAAATCGGACCTCGTATGCATGCGTTATAGATTTTATAAGTTTAAAAGTAATTTGTATAAATAAATTCCTATTTTCTTTTTTTTCCTTTTTTTTAAACAAGAAGACAGCCATGCCCGCTAGCAACAAGACCCGGCCCACCTGGACATGTTCTTCCCCAAATCGAAAATGCTCTCGTACTTATTTGAAACCCATTATGTGCACGCCCCATATATCAGTGATACACGCATCCACTCCACCATTCGAAAAACTAACTTCACCCACACTACCGCCATCCCCTCCTTACTTGAAAGCACACCACCATGCCATGGCCACGGCTCCCAATCGAAACACAACACCACGACCTCCCCTCGACCAAGAAAAGTCGCACGTCCCACACCCAAATCGCACGCCACCAAAACCGACACCCAACTGCGCCTCACTCCTCCGAATCCAAAAATCATCTCCGTTGCTCGAATTGATGACCCCACACTCCAAAACGTTGAACCCTAGCTCGCATCTCATATAGTCGACCACCCAAAAATGCTGCCACACCTACCAATTTGTATACCAATGCGAAGCTCATGCCGAAATATGAATTTTAAAGAAGGTTTCGATTTTTTTCGTTGAGTATTTATGAAGATATGAATTTTTTTTCAAGCTTTCATTTTTGTTTTAACTATAAAGGTCGCATTTAATATAAATGAGAGGGAGATGTGATTTTTGCGTGTGGGTGGGTATCTACAGTGTTTTGAAATGAGGTGAAAAAGTGCTGATGTGAAAATAGTCAATCAAATATATATAAAAATATTATTTAAATCTCAAAACGTCTCGATTTCCACAACTCAAAATCTCGAACTCCTATCGAGGCATGCCGCTAGGCGTTTATAATGTTATACCCCTATTCCTAATGCAATGGAAAAAGTTTCAAGTTCTAATTCGATCGTATAGAGAAGATAGCTTTTTGGACCCAATTATTATATTGAATTTTCGATATAAATTCCAGCACGTTTATATCCCATACGATCAAACGATAACTCCAAACGCTGCGAAATTTGAAATCTGATAATAATACACTATTACGGATCTAATGGAACATGTTTTGTCGAAATCCGAGACTGTACCCTGGAAGGCTATTTTTAAATGTTAATTTAAACGATATATTTTAAAAAAAATGAACAAATCACTTTTAAATTCAATTTTAAAGCTTTTATTATCTTCATTATTATCAATATAAATTTTATAAGCCTTTAAATTATTTTTAACAAGCTTAAAACTCAAGATTCGCTATTTTACCCAATTTTCAATTATTAAATTCAATAATTAAATTATCCAATAAATAGTTATATTTGAAATTCAAGTTAAAAATTAACTTTTAAATATTTAAAATCAATTAAATATTTAAAATCAATTAAATATTCCAATTTCAAATAACCAAAATTCTGGGTCGTTACAATTAGAGTGCAACTTCTATTTCATAGTTACATAGTCTAAATTGCATGAAATAAGTTGTGTTTAGGATGAAGTGGACAGGACTTATTAGGATTGAAGTCATCTCGTATAGGTAGGTGGTTGGAACTGTAGAATAATAATTGATGATATATTATATATGATATAGCAAGGTAATATGTCTTCTAGTATAGGCAAACAATGGAGGAAATAATCCGATTGAAGAACTACACGATGTGTTGAAGGAGTGCAAAAGTTTATTGAATTCATTGTAGAAAATGGTGTAATAAGGAAATCTATTCTTATCTTTATACACAGTGCAAAAATATGACAAGGAAGATTAAATTAAAAGACATTCATTATCATTTACTTATATGGGAAATTATCCAATCATATACCATATGGATTTTTCATGGGGAAGAGTTGACGGAGAGGCTAAAACAACCAATTAGTTATGCCATAAGTGCCAATGGGTCTGAACATCCTAGGATGGACAATCTGATCAATGATGTTGGTAGATTTCATCATTTTCAACCTACAAGTCAATGATTACCTCAAATTTGCTTTCCAATATAAATTCGATAGTGCATAACATCAACGTTATGTCGGACCAAATTTGCTTTCCTAATAAGTCATGTTTAGGTTGGAAATGATGAAATCTTTCGGCGTTATTGACCAGATCTTCCATTCTAGGATGTTCAGACTCATCGGTACTTATGGCATGACTAACTGGTTGTTTTTACTTCTCCATCAACTCTTCCCTATGAAAATGGCATATGGTATATGATTAGACAATTCCTCATCTAAGCAAATGATGATGAATGTCTTCTAATTTAATCTTCGTTTTCATATTTTTTTACACTGTGTGCAAGGACAAGAATAGATTTCCTTATTACCACCCTTTTCTACAACGAATTCAATAAACTTCTATGCTCCTTCCATATATCGTGTAGTTCTTCCCGTTAGATTCTTTCATCCACTATTTTCTATACTAGAAGACGTATTGCCCTACCACATGTTGTCAATTACTTTTCTACAGTTCCAACCACCTACCTATACGAGACGACTTCAATCCTAATAAGTCACGTTTGCTTCTTTCCAAAAATGACTCATTTCATGCAATTAAACTATGTAACTAGGAAATAAAAGTGGCACTCTAATTTATGTTGGGTGTTTAGACCATGAACTTTAGTTTACGTTTGATTTTTGTAACATGAATTCAAAAGAAATCTGGATGTATTAATTTTCCTATATTAAAACCACTATAACAAATGCTAAAATTACCCGATTTAGCGAGTTTAGTAGTAAATAATGATGCTTTGAGTAGATATGCTATTTAAGAGCGTTAAATTACAATATTGTAGCATTCAAAGACAGCTACACATTTGGTCTCGTTTTAATGGAAATTTATTTTTTTTTTTTTTTTTTTTTTTTTCAACAAGAAATACTATATATATATAGGGAGAAAAACCGCCTTTCTCCGGTGGCTCACAAAAATAGGCGAAGCATATGAGGACCATATGCCTCCCATACCGAATAAAAACAAGAATCAGTACAAAGAGCAGCAGAAGGAAAAACCAGCAAAAAAATGACTACAGCTAGCCAAAGAAGTCCAGCAACAACCACTAACAAAGCAATCCGCAAACCCGCCTGAGCTCAGAAGAGCAGGCCAGACCTCCAAACCAAACCACAGAACCAGAGACGAGACCTCAATGTAAATCTGGAAAAGGATGGAAACAAGGGGAAGCGACGTCTCTCCAACAAGGACGAAGACATCAACGGACTAAGGCGACCCAGACAGTGACCATGCGCCAGAAGTAGTAGTCAGTGCGGAAAAGAGAAGACAGGTAACCCCCAACCTACCCAGCAACCAAGACAAAAACAAAGAGGAACCATGTGCCGCCTCCCAGTCGGTAGCACTGACCCAGAAATGGTCAGACAAAGAAATCCGCAAGAGCAAAGCAAGCCTAGGCCACCTGAACTACAACACTAGCAAACACATCAAAACCAAAAAAAAAAAAGGGGGGGGGGGCGACGGGGACGATGAGAGAAAACGACGCCCAGGATAAGAAATCAACCAACTCCCTGACGAGCATAGGCCTGGCCACAAGAAATAGACAACAGACCCACCAATCGTCTAGACCGATGACTCAAAATTCCCCTGAAAGGTCTTCCTCGAAATGCCAGGAAAACATCATTCCTAACACGCCTAATAATGGATGGGGGATCCATAGGGGAATTCTCAAAGATAGCTTTATTCCGTGCGCACCAAAGGTGCCAGCAGATAAGGCAAGGTATCAAACGGAAAACGGAAGAGCGGAGAGATTTGCCAGACATCCCAGACCACCAGGAAAGCAGGAGGTCAAAAGAAGATCTGGCCATTCGTCTTTCACCCACTAGGTTGCCGAAATAATTCCAGCAAGATCTAGCCGATACACTATCGAAAAACAAATGGTTTAAAGATTCCGATGCCCCGTTGGCACAACAGCGGCAACGCGAAGCTAAAGGGATGCCAATAAGCTGAAGGTTAACGTCGAGAGGCAAACCATCGTGCATGATGCGCCACATCAGAATAGAAATTTTCGGCGGAATACGGGAGTCCCAAATGAAAGAGAAAACTGGGCTACTGGGACTCGGCGATCTGCAGGATGACCACGCTTTCAGGATGGAGAAAGGCGTACCATCCCAGCCAGAGGAACCTCCATGAGAGTCGGAGAACGCTTTTACCGATTGCATGTGCTTCCAGGTTTCGCTAGCATAAGACGGCGATCCTGAAAAATTAGAGATAGCAAGCCTTCGGTATTTCGCGTGGAGGAAAGATGCCCATAAGGAATCATTCGCACCGAACCTCAGCCACAGCTTACAAGCAAAAGCCACACAAAGATCCTTGGGATTACGAAGACCAAGACCACCCTCGAATTTGGGGCGACAAATCGTTTCCCATGACACCCAATGATGTCGGCGAGCATCTTCCTTTGAACCCCAAAAAAAACCCGAGGCCAAAGACTTATATGCCCGGAAGAAGGAAGAGGTAGGGGACATAGCTGCGAAAATATGAGTTCCCATCGAATCAAGAACAGATTTGATAAGAACCAGTCTGCCTGCCTGAGAAAGGAGAGACGCATTCCAACGTAAAATGGAAATTTAACTACATAGCATCTAACGTACTTAGGTTACAATGACGTTTATTACATATAGATTTCGTGTAAAAACTAGTTTGTTGCTATTTGTTGGTTGGAAGTTAATGTGCATGGTGTTTTTCCCATTCCCCTAAAAAATCCTACCTCTACCCGAGCCCAACATGTGTGCCTTATATGTCAATGTTATATGCATCATCAACTAATTAATTAAACGGGAAAATACAAACAAAATGGTTGGATAAGATGTATTGATGACACTGCAACACACGTTTGGGGATCTACATATATAGGATACCATCCAGAACATTGAAATAAACACAGATGAATTTTGTTGATAAAGTAGTCAGTTATATGTTCTACTATGGTGAAATCATGAAAGCTATATGTATTTAAATATATTTATGTTAAGTTGGGGAAGGGCAGTGTTCAAGAAAATAATATGGGTGTTATTCCAGACAAAATTCAGTGCTAATCACTTCATGTGTGAACTTCGCATTATTAAGGAAGTTAGGTTGTCTAAGTTTAATAATATATAGTTTAACCAATTCATATATTCACACTCAATGCTAATGAATTAACATAAACCCTTCCCTCACCACTTCTATCATTCAAGAAGTATCACTGTACTAAAATTAGGATTCCCATCCATATGCTAAATTATCAAAGGGTTATGATAACATGTGCTAAATATTAGGGTACACATTTTCTACACTCTTATTGTATGTAAATTCGCTTATTCATCAATAATAGTGTTAAATACTAAATGATTACTATCCAACATTAAATTATTAGTTAATCAGAAAGCACTAGCAAGATTTAGTTCCTTAAAGTTGAATGCACATATATAGGGCCAACTTCAACCTAATTAACAAGACAAAGGGCTACTAACACAGAAAAGCCTGAAAGAAACAGTCTTATTGCAAATTACTACAAAAAGTTTGGGGAGAAGCGTTTCGTTGATAATATTGGCATTCTTGTTAATTTCATTATTAATTTGAATATTTGTTGTGCTTAACAAATTTAACTGTTTCCAGTGATTATATGAATTATCAGAATAGGTTGGACATTGACGTAACAAATTTAACTATTCCAAAGAAGCCTCCCCATGTAACAAAAGAGCAAATAAAATGAAAACTAAAAATTGTATCGATATCCAATTACTCTTGGTGCATTAACTAGTCATGACAAGAGTAAAAGCATTATAGTATACAAATATGGACACACATAAAAATGCTAATATTTATAATGATATGAGTAGGTTTGAGAATATATATATATATATAACCAAGTATAAACACATTTTCCATTTTTATGCTCAATTTCTTTTGGCAAGAACTGTTTCTTATGCTAAACTAAATTTATACGGGTGTCTAAACACGTAATAAATGTGATAATTTGGCCTGAAACTTCAGCATGGTACATCAAATGGTTTTCTTATGTGAATAGATTCTCCATAAATAACAAATCTGTCAAATTAAATATCAATTATACTACTTGCTTCACATGGTTTATCCACTTTTTATTAGCACGAAAAACCTGTTTTCTAAAAGCTCTTAATAATTGCTTCTAAAAGGTGATTATGGGCTAGCTTTTCTTCTAAAAAGATAAGTGCCTGATTAGTAAAAATAAAAAAAATACCAAAATTTTGAGAAAAGTTTCGTTCGTGGCATTTTGAAAGATTATACGCAGAATAACTCATGAATAATTTATACCAATCATTTTATTATTCCCTAACCTAAGATATGTCGTAATAATATATATTACAAATTTTTTGTGGATGTCATATAAAACATCTAGTAGAGAAATGGGAAGAAAGTTTATCGATATGTCATAGAACATAACATTGTTATATCATTGTCATAGGTTCTACCATATTAATGGTTTCACGGTTTCACCATCATGAGTATTTTTTTCAAGGTTCTGTTAAAACATATGCTTCCTAGCCTTTTCAACTATTAATTCCAAGAGATTTTAAATCAGTCGCCGTGTAATTTAATCTTTGTTGTATTTTTAAACCTATTAAATCAGATCGATACCTATTTGCAAAAATCAAATCGATACTTATGTATACATAAAAATCAAATCGATACATGTTTGCAAAAATCAAATCGATACATATATATACATAAAAAATCAAATCGATGCCTATTTGTAAAAATTGATAGAACTGACTCTGAGCTGTCTGCCAAACTATGAGTGAGATGGAGGGACGAAACTTGCAAGATAGAGATGGGGGTAGAATTGCGAGAGAGAGGGGCGAAGGTGGAATGAGAGAGAAAGGAGGAGGGATTAGGGCACGTTTGGTGTATTTTTGGAAAAGAAATTTGGTGTTGTATTATTTAGGAACGGGCGTAGTGTAACTTGGATATCGTATGTGTGCAAGGGGTCAAACAGTTTACATAAAAAGGGGAACTTTGGAATGGGTTTGAAACATGGCAACGTCCTGTAGCCCTAGCCATCAATTTAGTAACGGCTCAGAACAATTGTAATTTTGCAACGGTTCAAGACCATTGTGAATTTTTTCCACGGGGCATTGCAAATTTGCCTATATGGTGTGGTGTGATTCTATATGATCTATAAATATAATTGTTGAATCTAAATAATATTTCCACCTTAGATTTAAACTGAATTACCATTTCAGATATGAATTAATTTGAATGATGATAATGAAAAACCATAGTTGTTAGTTTAATAGAATAATTATTAAGAAATGAAAAGAGAATGTACTGGTGAAATTCATATAAAAAATCCATGAAGATGAGTTTTTATTGGTAACGTTTGGTTTAGTTTGGATAAATGAAGAAATCAAACACCCTTTAGTCACTTTGATTGATTTTATAATTTGAAATATATGTAGAATTTAAGCACATGGGTAGTTTTAAATAAAAATATGTAAAATATACATGAAAATCGTTGAAATCAATAAGTTAAATTTGTGTGGATAGGGGTGCAAATTATACAAAAATAAGTCCTTAAACCTATATTTGAAATCATGAAGAAGATGAATGAAAATAACCAAAATAAACAAATTATAAAAATCTAGGATAAACACCAACCAAACATCTAAAAACCCATATCAGATGTTTGAAACTTCAAACCAAAGTTTGAATTAGGAGTTAGATGTCTAAATTTTAGGAAATCCCACTCATAGAGCAACTAGATCGAACTTGACTCGATTTAGACCCATGAATCTTTTTTTAGACGTTTGGAATCAAAGTCGGACATCGAAGAAAGGAAGTCAGACGTATGAACACCTATAAATATTTTTATATAAGGTTGGACTTTTGAAAATATTTTTCAAACGTCTGAATTGTTTCAGCAAGCCTAGGTACAGGCTAGGTAGCGCGAATAGGGGCACTTGTCCCCGCTTTCTCGACTTTTAAGAGTTCAAGTAGCTATATTGAGTAGGTACAACGGGTAGGATCAATTTGTGACTACCCACCTTTCTGATCCCTCGGAACGACACTTAATACATCCATAGTATTCGTGTGTCATTGCCCAAGCATCCGAAAGATGAATTGTCGTAGGGTAAAAATAAAGAATAGAATAGAAAATTTCACCATGAAACTGTTAAATAGAACATAACAGTAATATAGTGCATAAGGTTACTCCCTAACTTGGAGTCATCAGAGTTACACAAAAGTACTACAATCAGTTTAGGCAGTTATAATAACCTGCCTTTAAACATGCTAAAACAAATTACACATACATAAACTAAACAAACCAGCGGAATAGATAGCTAAGTGATAAAAGCCTCATACTTGGACACCGTCTTCAAAAGAGCCCATAAAAGACCTACTCTTGAACTACTCAAATATAAATGAGTACTTGAAAGTTTAGGGAAAAAACAACTCAGGTCAGACAATTTGTCTGGTATGAGTAAAACTCTAAACATTCAGCAAATTGAACAATCTGGAATCCCTACCCATGCTAAGGCAAATGACTATGTCACTGATGGCTTTGTTCATCTGCCTTATAATAGTAATTAGGCAATCAGGCTTGTGTGGGACAACATACAGAGCAAGAAATTCATTGAACTGGCCTCCCTGCAAAATTCTTTGAATGACAAACCTCATTCCATTGACTTGTTGTATCAGCACCTCACTGGCAGTTCCCATTTGCCTGCGTATAAATGGTCTGGCATAATCTGGAGAGATGACTCATCCCCTATAGAAAACTTAATGATGTGGAAGGTGATCAGCTCTGCTTTGTTGACTAAAGATGTCCTATATGGTTATGGTTTGCCTTGTAGTAGAGTTTGTGTGTTCTGTCTTGTGCATATAGAGACCACAACTCATTTATATTATGAATGCCCTACACGTTTGCCTCTCTGGGTGAAACTTATGAGCAAAATAGGTAGACAATCTCCAAATATAGTATCTGAAATTGAATGGAATATTGTTTTCAAATCTACAAGATGGAAGTCTGATAGATCAAGATTAATAGCAATGAGCACCAAGAATTATCTTGATGTTATATGGAAGGAAAGGAATGAAATCATATTTGAAGATCAAAAAAGTCCCTAGAAAGTCTTTGGAATGAGATAAAAATAAGAACACATATGCAATTGAAGAGATCATCTAAGATTCCTATTGGATATTGACGCAGCGGATATTCACAAAACTTCGCAACCAACGGTGCTAAGCGATGGAACGATGAAAATGTAAATGAATCGATGGATTGATGATACCAAAATGCCCAAATCCGTTGATCTCGTGAGATACCGGACTCTAGCTATCTCAAACACATTGATCGCGCACGATACCGTGTTAAAAGATCTACGATTCTTCTACGTTGATCTTGCGCACAAGATTCCGTGAATCGGCTTCAAAATCGTTGATTCGAGCGCACTCGAATAACCGAAGATGGAGAAAGGAGATCACACTCAACTTCCAATTTCAAAGTGGCACAAAGCACACAAACAAAAGTTTATTCAAAATCAACTTACTTTACAATGACACAACCCCCCCTATTTATAGGGTTACAATCATACAGGTCCACGACCTAACAAACGCGACCTATGACCTATCATATTACAACACACGTGACTTACCAAATCACGCTACACGACCTAAGAACAATGCATGTTACAACAAACGACATAAGAAATATACAACACACCATACGACTTAAGAAAAATACAAATACAAACGACATACGACCTAAACATCATACGACTTAAGGAAACACAGCGACTCAAGGCAATGTGGCCTAGAACATCAGCGACCCAAGAAAAACGGCTTCTGGAGTGATTCAAGGTTTTGCGACATACGCCTTAACATCTGGAGCGACCTAAGCTTCGCGACTTACGGTAGGTCGTTCGCGACCTAAAGAAAGCGGCATGTGAGAGCGACCTAAGGCAAACTGGTTGATACAATCAGTTGCTTGTCCCAGTAGGTCGCTGGAGCGACTTAAACTTAACTCGTTACCATTGCTAGGTCGTAGCTTGTTTTGCCTGACATAACTCGCTTCATAACTTGTAAGGTCGCTTGAGCGACTTATCAACTCCTTAGGTCGCTCGCGACCTAAGCTATCATCAGATTGCGCTACATCATCCTCCCCCGGTTGACAAGAATTCGACCTTGAATTTGCACCTTCTTCTTCTTCAACAAGCTTATTCCCATAATACGGAATTAAATGTTTAACGTTGAAAACGTCTGCAGTGTGAATATGATCCGGCAATCTCAACTGATATGCATTATCATTGATCTTCTTCAAAATTTCCACTGGACCAAATTTTCGAGCTTTCAACTTGTTGTAGGTTCCAACTAGAAAACGATCTTTTGTTAATACCGCATAAACAAAATCACCTTCCTTGAAGTCTACACTTCTTCGTTTCTTATCTGCCAGTTGTTTATACTTATTGTTGGGTGAATTCTTACCCAGAAGACCTCGAGACCCAGAGACGTGATTCATTCGGCAGCTCTCCCCCGAGTCCATTCGGCATGACCCATTCGGCAGCTCTCCCCCGAGTCCATTCGGCATAACCCATTCGGCAGCCCTCCCTCGTGTCCATTCGGTAGACCTTCATCCGGCAACTGCCACCGGTCCAACCTCACCACTCCACACTTCACCGGATGAAGCCCAACCAGACCAACTCCATACTTCACCGAACCAAGAGAATACCGAACCAGACTGCCAGGCCAGATCACTTCAGCCCAGGCCCACCAGCAGCTGTATACATCCAAGACCCCTGCCCCCAACCTCACTCTATAAATAGAGAGGCAGGGGTACAACAATGGGGGACAAGTTTGAGAGCTCAAGCACGGAGAGAACTTTCAAACAACTTTCTTTTACTTGTATCAAAGCTTTGTACTTGTAATCAAAACAAGAGAAGAGAAATAACATATAAAGTGGACGTAGGCACATTCTGGCTGAACCACTATAAATCTGCGTGTCTTTTTACAGTTTAGCCCCTGCTTTTCATATATTTGCATAAATCACCCAAATCACTAAGAATAACATAAGATCTACTAAATCATACAACTTTGAGGTGTTTGTCCATTTTTTGTGCAAACATTTTTGGTGCTTTCACTGAGAACTAGAAGCTCGAAGCTTCAGCTTCATCCGCTTAACAAGTTTTCCTAACACCATCGTCCGCCGCTTGGAAAACATGCCTCCCAAACAGAGAAAAGATGTTAACAAAGGAAAAAACATCGCATCCAGCAGCCTTCCTGATCCAGCTGCCACAAATCAAGTGAACCGTCCTCCTCCAGCAACGGCAACAAATGAAGGACAGGCTAACCCAGCCACTCCTGCCACAGAACAGCCTGCAGCAATTACTAGGGCAGATTTGGACAGAGTTGTTGTTGAAGTAACTAACCGCTTCACGTCCCAGCAGGAAGCCTTGGTAGACCATCTCATGTCACGCTTGAGGGACGCTGAAGAATCCAACCGCAACACTGAATCATGGGGCGAGTCCCAATCTGGAGGATCTCAGAGACAGCAAAGATCTTCCTTCTTCGAAGGAGCTAACGGCAGGGGTAGCCATGGTAGGAGCCGAGACCGAGCTCAGCCCGAAGTTAGGCCTGAGGAAGCGTTTGGTGCCGAACCCAACGCGGAAGGTACCGGGCGGAGGTCAACTGCAGCTGAGCCGGTCATGCTGCCTAACCACAGGAACACCAATGAACGGGGCCGAGCTAGAGTTCAGCCCGAAGTTGGACCCGAGGAAGTGCTTAGATCAGAACCCAACAGGGGAAGATCAAGGCAAGGGCCAACTGTAGCTGACCCAAGCATGCTCCCAGAAGATCAAAGGCAGCCACTGGAAAATATGAGGAATGATAGACGATACCATCCCTACAGGTTGTCTGGTCGGAGTCAACCCCACAGAACGGAACCAAACTCATTTCTGTCCGCTCCAAATTCTGATGAAAGGATGGCACGCTTATTCAGAGAGTGTGTCCAACGGGAGCAAAGGGATCGAGGGATAGGCGCTAGGGTAACCAGCCCTTTCGCCCGCAATATCGAAATTGCTATCACCCCCCGAGAATGGAAGATGCCAACAATGGAACCCTACAAAGGAACCTCCGATCCCGTTGTACACTTACAGAGGTACACGCAGCATATGCTCATGAGTGGAGCAACAGAGGGAGTGCTGTGCAAATGCTTCCCGCTCTTCTTAGCAGATCTTGCTACCTCCTGGTTCTGTCATCTACCCCAAGGATCCATCAGCTCATGGGAAATGTTGAAAGAAAAATTCATCAGTCAGTTCCGCATTCATGTGGAGCAACCTAAGGACGCTTATTCCTTATCCAGCGTCAAACAGAAACCTGGAGAAAAGCTGCAACAATACCTAACCAGATTCAACGCCGCAGCAGCCGCAGTTCAAGATGCCGATGAGAAGCTTATCCTAATGGCCCTCTGCAGTGGGGTGCATCCGGACACTAAATTTGCTAGGAGATTGACAAAAGAAAAACCAGCTACTTTACCCGATTTCTTCCATGAAGCCGGGAAATACATGAGGCTTGAGGATGCTGCCATTGAGGGGCAGTCAGGACAGCAAAGTAAGACGACCCATGGCAATGCCCCTGCTGTGGCAAGGGACGTTCGAAGAAATGATTCCAGAGACAATGCTGGGGGCAAGAAAGTAGAGAAACGCCTATATCGGCCAGGACCAAGATTCGACTCTTACACCCCTTTGAACGAGACCGTCGAAAACATCTTCCTTGCCACCCAAGGCGAAGTTAGATACAAACGCCCACCATACAAGAAGGAATCAGATAGCGCACAGAAATCTGGAAAATTCTGCCGCTTCCACGAATCCCACGGACATGATACCAACGAATGCCATCATCTCCGAGATCTGATTGAGGAACACATCAGAAGAAAGAAACTGGAACGCTATGTAAAAAGTCAAGGCAGGACTCCAGATCCTGCCAATGAAAACCCAAGGCTACCCTCACCAGGGACCGGCAGAGGCGACCGCAACGCTAGCAGCTCTAGTCAAGAGAAGATAGTGGTCCATACCATCTCAGGAGGTCCACACATCGCAGACAGAAGTTGGAAAGAGATGGAAAGATATGGGAAGTCGCTCAGAGACAATAGAGACTGTGTCAATACGGTTATAGAAGAGCGCCACCCAAAGCGGAAAGAAAGTGATGACATCACATTCAGTAAACGCGACCTAGAAGGAAGACAGTACCCTCACATGGATCCCATGGTTATCTCTGCCCGACTCGGTCCCGCCGAAGTTTACCGAATCCTGGTAGACACTGGAAGCTCTGTAAATATCCTGTTCAAACACGCATTCGACAAAATGAGGTTGTCAATGAAGGACGTATCTCCCTGCGATAAACCGCTACACGGTTTCACTGGAGATGCGAAAATGCCCATCGGGCGGCTGGACCTCTTCGTTGAAATCGGAAGCCATCCCCGCTCCGTTGTAAGGAAACAGACGTTTGTGCTGATAGAAAACCATTCGGCCTACAACGCCTTCCTAGGAAGACCAGCCCTATCTGACTTCCAGATTGTCCTAGCCCCGTGGTGCCTAAAAATGAAATTTCCAACAGACAGTGGGGTAGGGGAAGTGGAAGGAGACCAAGATATTGCACGAGACTGCTATGTAACCGAACTTCGCAACAACCACAGGAGAGATAAAGGGAAAGGTGTAGAGATTGCTCTCTGCACAAAAAGCCTTGAAGCATAGCAACTAAAGAAAGCCCCTCCTCTTCGATACACCAGCGACCCTTTCAATGAATTAGACCCGAGGGACAAAGAGGAGGAGGCCACCGCCGAGCCTGCAGAGGCTATGGAGTTTATATCTGTAGACAAGCACGACTCAAGTAGGCTACTGAAAATTGGGTCGCAATTGAAAACCGAATTGAAGGAACAACTCGTTGATTTTCTCCGCCACAACTTAGATGTATTCGCTTGGTCACACGCTGACATGACCGGAATCTCCCCCAACATAGCGTGCCACGTATTAAAAATTGATCCTACCAAGGCACCCGTAAAACAAAAGAAGAGAAGTATGGGGGCAGAGCGATCAGCAGCCCTCGATGAAGAAGTAAAGAATCTACTCGCCAATGACTTCATACGAGAAGCTATTTACCCAGAATGGATCGCCAACCCGGTACTAGTAAAGAAGGCTAATGGGAAGTGGCGGACCTGCATTGACTTCTCCAACCTAAATGACGCCTGCCCAAAGGATTGCTTCCCGCTTCCCAGAATCGACCAACTTGTAGACAGCACAGCCGGGCACGAACTCCTGTCTTTTATGGATGCATACTCAGGATATAACCAAATTCCTATGCATGCTCCCGACCAAGATCACACTAGTTTCATCACCGACCGGGGTTTGTACTGCTACAAAGTGATGCCCTTCGGACTTAAAAACGCAGGAGCCACCTACCAGCGCCTCGTCAACAAGATGTTCGCAGGGCTAATAGGACAAACAATGGAAGTATATGTAGACGACATGCTGGTAAAATCACGGAAAGCCAAAGATCACGTAAGCCACCTGGGCGAGATGTTCCAGGTACTTCGACAGTATGGAATGAAGTTGAATCCACTAAAGTGCTCCTTCGGAGTGTCATCAGGAAAATTCTTAGGATTCATCGTCCATGCCCGAGGGATAGAAGCAAACCCTGAACAAGTCCGAGCATTAAGAGACATCAAGATACCTTCCACCCGAAAGGAAATACAAAGCCTAAATGGAAAAGTGGCTGCCCTAAGCCGATTCATCTCCAAAGCAACGGACAAGTGCGTCCCCTTTTTCGAAGCTCTAAAGAAAGATAAAGGAAAGTTCGAATGGACGGACGAATGCTTGACCGCTTTCCTTAACCTAATCGAACACCTCCAGAAACCACCAGTACTCTCGACCCCAAGCGAAGGCGAAGAATTATACCTATACCTTGCTGTGTCATCTCACGCTCTAAGCGCTGCCTTGGTAAGAGAAGATAACCGTACGCAACGACCAGTTTACTTCGTCAGTAAAAGGTTTACTGGGGCAGAAGTCAGATATCCTAAGCTCGAAAAGTTAGCATACTGTTTACTAATCACTTCACGAAAGCTATGTCATTACTTCCAATCCCATTCCATCAAGGTTCTAACCAATCAACCACTGAGGCAGGTACTCCATCGTCCCGACACTTCCGGGCGACTACTTAAATGGTGTATTGAGCTGAGTCAATATGATATCACCTATCACCCTCGCACCGCCATCAAGGGACAAGCCATGGCTGATTTCATTGCAGAATTCACTACCAACGAGGATAAGGAGCAACTGGAAATAACAGAAGATATCAAGTGGAATCTCTTTGTGGACGGTGCATCTAACGAACAAGGCTCGGGGGCAGGTGTGGTAATCATCACTCCCAGGGGAAATAAACTGCACTATGCTATAAGGTTGGAGTTCACTGCCACCAACAACGATGCAGAATACGAAGCAGTAATAGCCGGATTAGAAATTGCTATCGAGATCGGAGCCAATTCTTTGTGTCTTCACAGCGATTCTCAGCTTATTGTTAATCAAATACTAGGGGAATTCCAAGCTCGAGAAGAACGACTCATAGCATATCTAAAGAAGACCAAGTTACTTCTCAGCCGATTGGACCACTACTTAGTCAAACACATCCCTCGGGAAGAGAACCAAGAGGCCGACGAATTGGCAAAGCAAGCAAGTATGAGAGACGTCGCCATCTTCGGGGCAGTAACTGTCTCAAAGCAAATGATCCCGAGTTTTGAACAAGTGAATCTGATAGCTGCAACCGAAGAAGCAACTTGGATAACTCCCATCCGAGACTACCTACAAAATGGCACACTACCCGACGGGCGTAACGAAGTCAAGAAAATCTTGAGGAAAGCGTCCCGCTACACAATACAAGGAGACATCCTCTATCGGCGTGGGTTCTCTAACCCATTATTAAGGTGTGTCGCCGGAAGGGAAGCCAAGGAAATCTTATCAGCCCTTGGCCCTTTGCAGTATGGGGAATTGACTTAATCGGTGAACTGCCAATGGGTCGAGGCGGCGCCAAATATGCTATAGTAGCAGTCGACTATTTCACCAAATGGGTGGAAGCAGAACCTCTAAATAAAGTATCTTCAGCGAAAGTTATCAACTTCTTAATCAAAAATGTTCTGTGCAGGTACGGAGTCCCACTAAAAATCATATCAGACAATGGACTTCAGTTTGACAGCGAGGAATTCGCCAACTGGTGCCAAGAACACGGAATTCGCAAAAGCTTCTCATCCGTAGCATATCCCCAAGCAAACGGACAAGTCGAAGCAGTCAACAAAATTCTGAAAACTCTGATCAAAAAGAAGCTCGAAAAGTCAAAGGGCGCTTGGGTGGATGAACTCCCTACGGCACTATGGGCCTACCGCACATCTTTCAGAACATCAACAGGGCACACTCCTTTCTCTTTGGCATACGGATCGGAGGCTATGCTCCCAGTTGAAACCATTGTGCCTTCCCACCGTAGGATCCACTATAACCCAGAAGAAAACGAAGAGCTCCTCAACATGTCTTTGGATCTAGTCGAGGAGAGAAGGAATGATGCAGTCCTAAAAACAGCAGCCCACAAGCAAAAGGTGGCAGCACAATACAACTCCAAAGTCAAGCATCGTGCCTTACGAGAAGGGGATCTTGTCCTCAAGCGAATCTTCCCTCGCCCCGGAGCACTAGACCCAATCTGGGATGGACCATATGTAATTCATAAAGATCTCCACAACGGAGCCTATATTTTGTCAACAGTGGACGGGGAGGTGTTCCAGAGGGCATGGAACATCCAACACCTCCGTCGATACTTTTCTTAACTTGTATTGCCCATATGAAGTGAATTAACGAAGAGAATCAGTGGACGTAGGCATTTTTTCGTGCCGAACCACTTTAAAAAAGCCTTGTCTCTTTTTAGCTTGTTCCTTTGTATCTTGGCTGCTTGTTAACTTTATCCTTTTCTGTTGAACAAAATCCTGAGCATATAGCATTTCTATTCAAAGCACTCCACAATGCAACTCCACGTGGACAAGCCCCAACAGGTACTATGCGAATCTATGCCCTCGCCAATGAGACACTTTTGCTCCAGCATCCCTCTGCTGCGGGTTAACTCATTGCTCGCGACGGCCCTTAAAGCCAACTGTAATGAGCCGATTATAAGCCACCGAGAAGGCCGACTATAGCCGAGGCAGCTCATTACGGCGTTAGGCTCGCCGGCGACTGTGAACCGATTATAAGCCCCAACATAAGGTGTGGCCAGCCAGGGGCAGTTCACAGTTGGCGATCGGCACCCACGCTAGCCGGCCACAGTAAGTCGAATAATACCCATGAGTACGGGCCATAATGGCCCGGGTAGTTACTGTGCGCGATCTCGGCTCCGGTGTGTCTTAAGTGCGGCTGTGGTAAAAAAGAATTAACTCCCCGCGGAGGCGTAAGATGGGTGACAAATGTCTCCAAGACCCACAGCTAGGGAAAGTGACTACAAAACCCGTTTGCCACGAACTTAAGCACATCGAAGGCCTTCCGTGACTGGAAGTTTTACTATTTCACATATTTCAATTTTACTTAAAAAACTTTCCTCCTATCCTCTATAACAAACCATAAAGTACAGGATGCAGGGTAAGAGGTACCCGCCAATGGATGCAGAGATTCACAATCAGATGGCGGGGCAGTCAACTGCTCTCCATGCTTGGTCATATAAGATATTCGAAACTGCCATTTACAAACAGAACATGAAAGGCGGTATTTTCTTCCTTTATGTACAAATGCATGACTATAATTTGATTTTTCCACACCACACGCTAACATTGCAAGTCATGAGATTATGATTTAAAACCAGAATCTGACATCAAACACAATTTAATTACAAGAATACACATAGCTACATTTCTCATACGATATGTCGAAATAGCAACAAATATTCAAGAAATGACAAAATCAACTTGAGCTAAAAAATTACACGTCAAGAATAATGTTATTACAAGTAGCAAGAATTACAACTTGGAAGTTACCCTACTGTCTTAAGACTAACAGATACAACAATGCCAAGCCTACAAAAAGAATTTTTCAGGTTCAGTCATGGAGCTGGTTGCGTCGAAGTCTTGTCCTTGTTCTTTTGCCCGCCTGTCCGGTCATAAAAAGGGTTCATTAGTGATGAGTAACCAAGTTAACAGAAAGACTAGAAAGGAAGACTTACCAGTACTAGCTTCTTGACCATCCTGGTCGTCATCTTCTACCTGCACACCCGCCTCTTCAGCAGCAAGCAGCCGCATACCCTCCTTTACCGCCACTTTCTCCTCCTTGGTGAACTGGGCCGTGACCACATCCATACTGAAGACCGTTCCACCCTCTTTATCTGCATCAGCCTTAGCCTCCTCCAAAGCCCGAAGATATATCTTGGCCATGACTCTGGGATAATCATCCATCCAAGAGAGGTTACCCTGCTTCCAAGTCCGGAAATACATGTCCTGGAGCATGTCATCCATCATTCCTTCGTTCTCCTCAAACTCCCTCATCCGGGCATCGGAGGCCGACAACCTTTCCACGGCAGCATCTCTCTCCAGTCTGTATCTCGAGCAATCAGCTTGAAGGGACCTCCGCATCACCGCCATCTCTTCCCTCAACTTAGCTTGAGCAAGCTCGGCAGCCTCAAGCTTCTCGGACAATTCCTCCACCTGCTCGAGATCCGCTCTCCGAACCTCATCCACCGTGGTAATAGCCATATCAATCCGCTCTTTGCAAGCAGCTTCCATTTTCCGCAATTCGGCCCGACTAGCCTCTTCCATGGTTCTCCTTAATCGCCCAGCGGCAGCCTCATGCTGAGAAATCTGGATAGCCTGATCCGCAAGCTGCTTGGCCTGATCCGAGACCACCAATCGAAGTCGGATATTGGCGCTCCCTATCTCCTCTCCGGCCTTAACCAGCCGAGCGTGATGCCCCATCAGCTTCTTGGCCTCCTCCGCCACCCGATCAATGTTGGCCTTGGCCTCGTCTCCCATAGTGACTATACGAGTGGTGAGTAGATCGAGGTCTAAGGACTTGGCTTCGTCAAGTACTCGTACCATGGGGTTACGGGGGAGAAGGTGTTCACCAGTAACTTCGTCAAAATTAATATCCTGAGAACCCGGATCCAGATCAGGATGACCGGCAAATGGATTACGGGCCAGATCGGGACGGTCGATATGAACAACAGAAGGGTTTCCGGATGGGTGTGGAGAAGATACAAACTCGCTGCCCTCCTCAGTAATATCATGAATAGGCTGAGCCGGAGGCTGAGAACCGAGCGAAGTTTCGGATAAAGGATGACTCCTCTTCCTCTGCTGAATACCCTCTTCGATGACCCCAAGAAGAGGACGGTACCCGACTACATCCCCGGAGCGTTGGGCTGAGGGCTTCGGCTTAGCAGAAATTTTGGAAAGTTTATATTGCTCGAGCCTGTGTCGAAGGTCTGAAGCTTTGGGCGTCTTGCCTGCTCCTGATATAAAGAACAAGTGTCATAATCTTACATTACAATATGATTCAAGGAACGCGGTAAATTGCAAGATTAGAAAAGGAAAAGAAACACAGCTGTGGTTGTACAAACCCTGGGGAGGAGTGGGATACTGCAATAAGTCCCGGATTTCATTCCAGGACGGGAGCGGGTCATAAAATATTCCTAAGTCCCTATCATTAGTGAAGCGTGCAGGGGTCAAGAGTTCACCTTGAGTTGTCAAAGCCACCTTGGCCGGAATAGTCGGAGAAGACTCACTTGCACCAGTCCCGGTTTTGTCCGCCTCCCCGGTCTTCTCTACCAAAGCCGGATCATCACCCAACTCCTCAAAAGCCTGACGGAGAGCATCGTCCGTCCACTCTTGCATCTCGCCTACTTGCCCAGAAGACAAAGCCCTGGAACCATCACCACCCTGTCCATCGCCACCCTCGTCACCAAGACGCTCAACGTCACTCCCGCCCTCCGCCTCACCTCTTTCCTCCTCCGCGTCTATCTCCCCCTGAGTAAGTGGACAATTGCTGGGAGAAGGACCGTCTGACCTCTTAAGTTTCTTACCTCCAACGGCTGGAGGTTTCGTGAATGGTTTTCTCTTTCCACCCTCTGCCGCAACGCCTCCCTTGGCCTGAGCAGCCGCCCTCTCTTCCGCCGTTTCCCTCAACTTAACTACAGACTGCTGCGGAAGGATCAAGTTGTATTCTAGAAGGATCGCATTTCTAATCAAGTAAGCAGATGATCTGTATTTCCCAAGAATGCCTTCTATCTCCGCCGCCGTCTGAACCAGGCGGTCAGTTTCCACAACAGGAAAGCCACCTGTCGCTAGCAAAAATGAGAAAGTATGAGAAGAAGCATCACAATCAGGATAGAAATTATAAGTAAAAGCATCAACTTACATCCAGAGGTAAAGCGCCGGATAGAGACGGAGTCGTCCCTAACAAAGAACCATTCTTTCTTGAACATGCTGAATTTGGAGTAAAGGTCCAGGACCGGCTTGAAGGTCACAGCAGATTCCAAGTTAATATATGGGGACCCCTTCTTGTAGCCCCTTAAGTTGTACAAGTACCGGATCTCCCGGTTGGAGGGAGCGCGACCATACTTCCTCCGAAAAATAACGAAAAGGCTCACCAGTATGGCGTAAGAGTTAGGCTGAAGCTGAAATGGGGCCACCTTCAGGTACGTGAGGAAGCTAACTATCCAAGCATTGAGAGGCGGGATAGCACCACACATGCAATGGTACCTGCTATAAGCGAAGTATCCTTCGGGAGGACTGTATGGCATGACTCCTGGACCCGGCAGCAGCATGAGGGCTCTATCAATCCCAAAAGAACGAGATATAACATCGAGTTGCTCCTCTTTGAGAAGGCTAGGAAAGCAGTCAGGCGGGGAATCCAGCAACTCCTGGGGACCATATCCATCCACTAATGACCTCGGGGCGGGCCCATGACGCTCCGATCCTGATTGAGCTGGGGGCACAGCCGATGACTCTCCTTCACCCACGGATCGCTTCTTGTCTGATCGAGTTTCTACTTTGCGAGACATTATCTACAATACCGGAAAAACACATTTAGAACAGAGGATATAAACAAGTATATGACTTCATTCGGTAAAAACATATTCAGTATCATTTTCATTCGGTGGTTCAAGTATGGGTTCATTCGGTGTCTCGAGTGTAAGCAAAGAAAGTTCAAAGTGCTCAAACTCCCATCGTCATTCGGTAAAGACAATGGAAATTCTCGAACTCTCAAGGTCCATTCGGTGGTTCAAGTATGGGTTCATTCGGTGTCTCCCGTTCTCGTCCGGTAATACGAGAATAAGATCTCATTCGGCAGAATAAAATCTCACCTGATTCGGCAATGATAAGGGTCTAGTTCGGAAAAAATGGGAGTCAAGTGGTTCGGCTATCTCGAAAAGTGAAGAAACAATAGTAGAGTGGCGCCCTTATTTATAAGCGAAGCACATCGACCGGACCAACTGGCTCGGCGCAACCAAGACCGAACGAAGGAAGACAAAGCACGACATATGTTAGACATATGCCCTACTTTGGGGGGCAAATGTTGGGTGAATTCTTACCCAGAAGACCTCGAGACCCAGAGACGTGATTCATTCGGCAGCTCTCCCCCGAGTCCATTCGGCATGACCCATTCGGCAGCTCTCCCCCGAGTCCATTCGGCATAACCCATTCGGCAGCCCTCCCTCGTGTCCATTCGGTAGACCTTCATCCGGCAACTGCCACCGGTCCAACCTCACCACTCCACACTTCACCGGATGAAGCCCAACCAGACCAACTCCATACTTCACCGAACCAAGAGAATACCGAACCAGACTGCCAGGCCAGATCACTTCAGCCCAGGCCCACCAGCAGCTGTATACATCCAAGACCCCTGCCCCCAACCTCACTCTATAAATAGAGAGGCAGGGGTACAACAATGGGGGACAAGTTTGAGAGCTCAAGCACGGAGAGAACTTTCAAACAACTTTCTTTTACTTGTATCAAAGCTTTGTACTTGTAATCAAAACAAGAGAAGAGAAATAACATATAAAGTGGACGTAGGCACATTCTGGCTGAACCACTATAAATCTGCGTGTCTTTTTACAGTTTAGCCCCTGCTTTTCATATATTTGCATAAATCACCCAAATCACTAAGAATAACATAAGATCTACTAAATCATACAACTTTGAGGTGTTTGTCCATTTTTTGTGCAAACACTTATCATTTGATTTAAGTAATCGTTCATGAACAATTCTGTGACATTCCTGCAACTCATTCACAAAATCACCAGCTCGTTTAACAACTCCCCTTTGATATGGCACTTTCGTCAAATCCAATGGTCCCTTCGGAATTGCTGAATATACAACTTGAAATGGACTGAATCCAGTACTTCGATTAACAGCATGATTATGTGCAAATTCCACCTGACACAATTTCATATCCCAACTCTTCAAATTATCTTTTACAAGACATCTTAACAAGTTTCCCAACGATCTATTCACCACTTCCATTTTCCCATTTGTTTGCAGATGATAGGCGCCACTAAAATTCAGCTTCGTTCCAACCATCTTCCACAGACTCAACCAAAAATGACTTAGAAATCGCGTATCCCGGTCAGAAACAATAGACTCAGGTAGCCCATGTAGTCGATACACTTCCTTAAAGAACAATTGAGCAACACGGACTGCATCAGCGGTCTTTTTACAAGCTATAAAATGCGCCATCTTGGAAATCTATCTACCACCACATATATGGAATCATTCCCACGTTGAGTTCTCGGCAAACCCAAAACAAAATCCATGCTAATATCAACCCATGGTCTAGTAGGCACGGGTAATGGCATATACAATCTCGCATTCGTCG
This sequence comes from Allium fistulosum, assembly GCA_030737815.1. Lineage (NCBI taxonomy): Eukaryota > Viridiplantae > Streptophyta > Magnoliopsida > Asparagales > Amaryllidaceae > Allium > Allium fistulosum. Next base: position 999,823,752 of record CM060904.1, on the reverse strand, counting down.
CTGTCCCTTTGGAAACTTGACAAATATGACATCTCTCTACAAATCTTTCAACTTCTTTTCTCATAGAAGGCCAAAAATATGATTGCGAAATCAACTGCAATGTACGATCTCTTCCCACATGACCTTCCTCATGCAACTCCTTCACAATCTTCATTCGTAAGCTGCACTCTGGTATACACAGTCGATTCCCCTTAAAAAGAAAAACCATCCACCAACACATACTCATCCGTCTTCCCCTTCTCGACTTCATCAACCACCTGGCAAAGTAAGGATCATCAACAAACAATTCTGGCAACACATCAAACCCTGTCACTTCAACCTTCATTGTAATCAACAAATGATTCCTTCGACTCAATGCATCTGCCACACGGTTTGTAATTCCTGACTTATGCTTCACCACAAATGTAAACTGTTGCAAGTATGTGATCCATGAAGCATGTCTAGCTGTGACTTTATCCTGCTCTTGCAAATGCTTCAACGCCTCATGGTCTGTATACAAGACAAACTCCTTATGGAACAAGTAATGTCTCCAATGCTTCACAGCTTGCACAATAGCATAGAACTCCACATCATAAGTATTATATCTCATCTTAGCTCCCGAAAGCTTCTCACTGAAATAAGCAATTGGAAGACCTTTCTGACTCAACACCCCTCCAATTCCAACCTTCGATGCATCAGTATGTAATTCAAATAGCAATTGGAAATCCGGTAAAACTAGAATTGGTGTTGTCGTCAAAAGCTCCTTGATCCGCTCAAAAGCTAATCCTGCTTCTTCCGTCCATAAAAATTGTTTTCCCTTCATACAATCAGTAACTGGCGCCATCACGCTACTGAAATGTGGAATAAATCTTCGGTAGAATGATGCTAAACCATGAAAACTTCTCACTTCAGTTATAGTCTTGGGTTGTGGCCAATTTTTGATTGCTTCAACTTTACTTTGATCCACCTGTATACCTCCTTCAGAAACAACATACCCCAAAAATAAAACACTATGCGTCATGAACATGCATTTCTTCGTTGCAGCATAAAATTATTCCTGTCGCAGTATCATCAATACTTCTCTCAGATGATGCAAGTGTTCTTCTGTGCTTCCACTGTATATCAGTATATCATCAAAATACACCACCACGAACTTCCCAATAAATGGTCTAAAGATCTAATTCATCACCCGCATAAACGTACTAGGTGCATTCGAAAGACCAAACGGCATAACCAGCCATTCGTACAACCCTTCTCGTGTCTTGAACGTTGTTTTCCATTCATCCCCTGGTCAAATTCGAATTTGATGATAACCACTCTTCAAATCGATCTTCGAAAAGATAGCAGCTCCACTAAGTTGATCCAATAAGTCATCCAATCTAGGCATTGGAAATCTATACCTCACAGTAATCTTGTTCAGTGCCCGACTATCGGTACACATCCTCCACGTTCCATCCTTTTTCGGCACTAACAAGGCTGGAACTGCACAAGGACTTAAACTTTCCTATACACGCCCTTGTTCAAGCAACTCTTCCACCTGCCTTCTCAACTCCTCGTGCTCCTTTGGACTCATTCTGTAATGTGGTCTATGTGGTAACACGGCTCCTGGAACAAGATCAATTTGGTGTTGTATGTCCCTCAACGGTGGTAACTCCTTTGGCAACTCTTCAGGAAATACATCTTCAAATTCTTCCAGCACTGGCTTCACTTCTTCAAGAATTTCAACCACTTCATTTCTTTCACATCCAATCAACAAAAATACTTCCGGCTCATCTTCTACTTCTTTAACAAACTCCTTCAAAGATAGCAAAGTCTTCAGTTCTTCAATCTCCTCCAACTTGCTTTCCTTCTGTTGTTGCTTTTTAGGAACTAAAGTGATTTTAGTGCCATTGAACATGAAACTGTAGCAGTTAGTTCTTCCATCATGTTGCACGGCCCTATCAAATTTCCATGGTCTCCCCAACAACAAATGACATACATCCATATCCACAACATCGCACCAAATTTCATCCTTATATGTCTTTCCAATAGAAAAAGTTACACAAGCTCTCTAACTAACCTTCACCTCTCCACCTTTCCTCAACCATGCTAACTTGTAAGGTTTTGGATGCTTCTCTGTCTTCAATGCCAACTTCTTCACAGCTTCTGTAGAGATAATATTGTCACAACTTCCTGCATCAATAACAAACCTGCAAACCCTTCCCAAAATAGTGCATGTTGAATGAAAGATGTTACTCCTCAACCAGCTAGTCTCCTCCTCCTACCTTGGTGTCAAGCAATTTCTCCTCATCATCAAGGAATATCCATCATCTCCTGACAATAATTCTTCCTCCTCAACCGGTAGTGAATTAGAACATTCTGCTTCTGCATCCTCATCCTCAACCTCAGCAACCATCACTCACTTCTTAGGCTTCAGACATTCATTGCTCTTGTGACTAAACTCTTGGCAATTAAAGCATTTGATACTACTATTGACCTTGGTTTTAGCAACTTCATTGACAACCGGTTTATTAACAGCCTTGGAAACATTGGTATTGCTACTAGTCCCTTTCACTTGATTGTTGGAATTTGTAAACACACCACCTCCTCTTCTGCCTTGCTTCTCCCAAGCTAACGCCTTCTGGTGTGCTTCTGCAACGGATCTAGGTTCAAACATATTCACCATATCCTGAATTTGCATTCTCAATCCTCCAACAAACCTAGCGGTTAGCTGCTCCTCCGTTTCCATGATATCATTTCTGGCAATAAGTTGATAAAACTCATCTGCATAATCATTAACCGACTTGGTCCTTTGTCTCAGATTCTGTAAACGCTGATACATAAGAGACTGATAATTATAAGGCAAGAAGGTAGCCTTCATCAATTTCTTCATCTTCTCCCATGACTCAATCTTTGACTTTCCCATTCTTTCCCGTGTAAGTTTAGTTTGTTGCCACCACGCCATAGCTCTTCCTCTCAAACGAGTAGCAATCAACTTAACTTTACGATGCTCGGGAACTTCCTTAAATTCAAAAATTTCTTCAACATTAGATAACCAGTCCAAAAATTCTTCTGCAACCATTCCCCCTTTAAATTCTGGAATCTCCATTTTCATCCCCGACTCCCATCGACGATCATCTACCGAATCTCTATTTCGATCTCGCACTTGGTCTCGATCTCGATAATGAACACTATCTCTATCATCATACTCTTCAAAATCAGATGTACTACGATATCGATCCTGACCATCAACATCTCTACGATCACGATTATCCCTCCTACCATGTCTTTCACTATCACAGTGTGGTTCATACTCAAACCCACGTTGAGTCCTTCTTTCTTCTTCTCGATACCCATGGTGATCTCTCATCCTTGAAACTGATGATTCTCTTCTATCTTGGTAAGATTGTGGCGACATTCTCCTTTCACCCGAAACCGACGGCGAAACCCTGTTTCCACCTTGGTTCGAAATTGGCGATGTTCTTCTTCGGGTTTAATTCATATCCAACATGATCTTTTCCAATCTACCAATCCCCTCATCAAACTTTTCATTGAACTTATCACTAATTCGTTGCTCCATTTGCTCAGCATCTTCTCTTCTATACATCTCTGCAACATTTTGATGATGATTAGCTCTTCTCGAAGGCATGATTACACAATCACTAGGCTCGGCCTTGATCAACTTTATTCTTCAACACTCGGCTCTACTTCAACCTACACTTGCTCGGCTCTACTCTGAATGCAGCTCCCAATACGCTCGGCTTAGCTATGATTGGCTAAGTCGTGCTCCAACACTTCTCCTTGGCTCCAAGGCTCGGCTTAGCTATGATTGGCTAAGTCTAGCTCTGATACCAAACTGACACAGCAGATATTCACAAAACTTCGCAACCAACGGTGCTAAGCGATGGAACGATGAAAATGTAAATGAATCGATGGATTGATGATACCAAAATGCCCAAATCCGTTGATCTCGCGAGATACCGGACTCTAGCTATCTCAAACACGTTGATCGCGCATGATACCGTGTTAAAAGATCTACGATTCTTCTACGTTGATCTTGCGCACAAGATTCCGTGAATCGGCTTCAAAATCGTTGATTCGAACGCACTCGAATAACCGAAGATGGAGAAAGGAGATCACACTCAACTTCCAATTTCAAAGTGGCACAAAGCACACAAACAAAAGTTTATTCAAAATCAACTTACTTTACAATGACACAACCCCCCTATTTATAGGGTTACAATCATACAGGTCCACGACCTAACAGACGCGACCTACGACCTATCATATTACAACACACGCGACTTACCAAATCACGCTACACGACCTAAGAACAATACAGGTTACAACAAACGACATAAGAAATATACAACACACCATACGACTTAAGAAAAATACAAATACAAACGACATACGACCTAAACATCATACGACTTAAGGAAACACAGCAACTTAAGGCAATGTGGCCTAGAACATCAGCGACCCAAGGAAAACGGCTTCTGGAGTGATTCAAGGTTTTGCGACATACGCCTTAACATCTGGAGCGACCTAAGCTTCGCGACTTATGGTAGGTCGTTCGCGACCTAAAGAAAGCGGCATGTGAGAGCGACCTAAGGCAAACTGGTCGATACAATCAGTTGCTTGTCCCAGTAGGTCGCTGGAGCGACTTAAACTTAACTCGTTACCATTGCTAGGTCGTAGCTTGTTTTGCCTGACATAACTCGCTTCATAACTTGTAAGGTCGCTTGAGCAACTTATCAACTCCTTAGGTCGCTCGTGACCTAAGCTATCATCAGATTGCGCTACATCAGATATGCTCTTAACTGGGCATGATATCGCTTTTATTTTATGACTGTTCTATTTTTTTTTATTTTTTTCCCTATGTGTTTTTGTTTGTTCCCTCTTGTGTGTGTGTTTTACTTTCTTCCTTGATTCAAAGTTTGTTTTGATTCAAGCTTATTTTATTGTTATTTGTAATAAAATCTGGTAGGGGCCTAGTCAACCTCGCTAGCTTTGCTAAAAAAACAACATGTGAGACCACGCCGCCAAATGCGAAATGGGTTTCCACTCACAAGAACAACATCTAAATGTAAAGAATGGATACAAATAATTAACATCGCGAAGAGTGTTATACTCTTCCCAATGCAATTAAGTAAAACAAATTTGAAGGTTCGAAACAATAAGGAAAAGGAAATTTACCAACAATGACTAGGAGGGTGTATCCCCCTTACCGAAGTATACCTCTAGAATATATACTTGAGAACTCTGATGGATCTCGGAAACCTCCAAGCCCGACTTCGCAAACGGTTACCGAGTATCTGAGTATTTCACATCTCAATGTGCACAACTGAATCCAATCTAGAGTGGATGTGAAAATATCCTAATAGGAGCAACCCCATATAGGTTGGCCCACATTCGCTCTTTGGGTTTAGTCATTTTTGACAAAGGATAACAAAGCTCAAATGAGCAACACATCATCTTAGAATGATAAAAAACAAATAAGGCCAAGGCAATCGATAGTCGACAAACCTACCTTCGAATATAACAAAATGATCGTATATGGAAAGTAAACCTCATATTCCTACCATTACTCGTTGATTTCAAACTTGTTGATTTTTTGGTTAAAGATGAAGTTGGACAAGTGAATGTAGTGTTACCTCTAGGCACTGCCTTGACGATAATTTTAACTTTTAAGATAG